>PCDK01000001.1:2400000-3600000 GCA_002778075.1 Grosmannia penicillata | reverse complement strand
CGCAAGAGCATGGGTCATTGGCCGAATGGTCTCCATTTCCCCGTCCGAGTTCATTTCGATCTCGGGCCGCTTCAGGGCCACGAACTCCGTGTCGAGAGCCAAGATGGTCTCTGGCCCGGGCTTTTCCGTAGCCGGATTCAGAGGGTAGTACGTGTTCTCGCTTATTGGGCGCCTAGGCACGAATTCTCAGCATGGCGGTTGCCTTGAGCGTTAGAGGGGCAATGCAAACATACCCGTGGTCCATGTAGAGGATGGACGTGTCGATCCGGCTCTTCCATGTCGTGTCGATCTTGTTGTTCTCGCTCTTGAGCTGGAACAAAACGACCGACGGCGTTTTCCAGTTCGTGTTGAAGGACAGCGCCTCTCCGGTCGAAGTCGGACGGACAAGAAAGTCGTTGAAGAGGTGCCATTGCGCCTTTCCGGTAGGCTTCGGCTCGGCATGCGCCACTGGAGCTGAATTAGAACGGACCAAGGAGAAGAGACAAGATGGGGAGCAGCATACCGTTCACCATGGCGACGAGATGGGGTTTGGCCGGCCGGCCTCCGTTGTCCACATTGACCACCATTCCAATGAGCGAGTAGACCTTGATGTCGTGGCGACCACGCTGCAGATGGAGCTTCAGATCCTCTCCTTCATAACAGAAGAACTGGCCGGCTCCGTCCACGATGATGCCGATTTCTTCGGGCAGCCATCCTGGCGTGCCCCATAGGCGGCGGAACTCGGGATAGTTGAGGTTTTGCGGCCCACTGGCGTTCAGCGTCAAGACGGACGGCACGCTGCTTATCGTCTTACGGTTCTGGAGCGTCTGGTAGCGCTGGCACAGCTCACACCAACCCTTAGTCGATGAGTCCTGTTCCACGCTGGACTTGAGGACCTGGGAAAACGTGACTCTCGGTTGCTTTCCAGCTCTACTGGACTGTCTCTGCTGGGGCACCCATTAGCTGGCTACAGGCGGCCACTAGGCAAGTCGCGCTGCCGAGACACTTACAGGAGCCGGGTACTTTAGATTGTTGACATAGGTGGACACATTTCGGCTGGTCTCGCTTCGGCATTGCATGCATCGCATGTAGGTCACGCCCGACGTTGCAAGAGCGTCTTCCATAGCAGTCGAGCTGGGCATGATGCGCCGGAAGTCGCTGGCAATCTGTGTCAGCAGAAAACGGGTGAGATTCTGCAGCATCTCGGTGATGGGCGTGTTCGGATTCTCCT
Organism: Grosmannia penicillata; assembly: GCA_002778075.1. Lineage (NCBI taxonomy): Eukaryota > Fungi > Ascomycota > Sordariomycetes > Ophiostomatales > Ophiostomataceae > Grosmannia > Grosmannia penicillata. The sequence continues at coordinate 3,598,790 of PCDK01000001.1, read as the reverse complement.
CCTCGATGAGGCGGAGCTGGTGTGCTGTGAGAGCGAGAGGCATCGAGTCAGCAACGCGACATTGGCGCCCCGTCCTGCCCCAGCGGCGGGCTGCCTACCTTGCGGAAGACTGCTCAGGATCTTGAGCATGTTGGCTGCCTGGCAGGTGGCAACCTCGGCTTTCTGCAACATGTCGCACAGATAGCCGAGCTCGCAGAGCAGACACTGGTCGTCCAGACAGGCGCTGGCGGCGTGCTGCAGGGAGAGGTTGCGAATCAGCGGCGTAAAGTGGAGGAGCTGCAGCAGAGCGTTGGCGTAGGAGTTGGCAATGTGGTTTTCCAAGCCGGCGTATTGCGACCGATTGTAGTATCTGTCTGTCAGCGGGCAGTCCGCCATCACCACCTCACCACCCCAAATCAAGACGTACCCAAAATCAAAGTCGTCGACACCAAATTTGCTAAACTTGATCTCGACGGCCCGGTACATGCTCGGGGCTTCGGGGCCGAGACTAGCGAGCTCCGAAGACTCGAGGACATCGGCAGCCTCGTCGATGCCGTTGGAGTGCGCAGACGAGACGCCCGAGGACTTGAAGTCTCGCGAGCGGTCGCTGAGGAACTTGGGCGCCTGGATGGTCTGGGCCGGCTTCTCCTCTTTGCGCGTGTCCTCGACCTGATTGGGCAGCGTGCCGCTCGTGTTGGGCGCGTACCAGCCGTACTCAAACGGCGTCAGGCTGTCGAGGTAGCCGTTGTCGTACCGCGGCGGCGGCACGCCCACGTCCGATATGAGGCTGGGAAACGCGGAGAGCAGCGTCTCACGGTAGTACGGCATGCCGATGGTATTGAGCGGAAGCCTGCATGGGTGATCAGTGCCCTGCTTTTCTCTCTCCCCTTCCTCGCCCTTGTCTGGCCAGGTGCCTGCCCGCCGTCGGCCGCCCCTGTTCTCGCCCGCTCTCGCTTTCCGCCCCTTCTCCTTCTCGCTCTCGTGCCCGCCTCTCGCCGCCTCGCCGTCCGGCTGTCTCCATCGCGCAACGGGCATGGTTACATACGTTTCATCATTCTCGTCGTCCGACCACTCTTCCCACTCGGTTTCGCGGTGCGGCTCTTGCGCCGCCTCGGTCTCGATCATCGCCGGGTACTCGGTGAACTGCAGGTGCGACGGCGAGCCCAGGAGGTGCAGGTAGCAGTCGCTGTCGGCCAGCACGAGGGCGTCGCCCGTGGGCGAGATCTCGATGCGCGCGAGGAAGCTGGCAATGTTGGCCTGCTTGACGCTGCTCGTGTTGGGGCTCATGAGGTCGATAATGTGGATCTGGCCCGAGTGGGAGCCGACAATGGCGGTCGTGACCATGCGCGGGTGCATGCGCACAAACGCGGCGCAGGGCGGAAAGGGGATGGGCGCCATGGACGTCATCTGCTTAAGATCAAAGAGGTTGACGTACGGGTCGAACATGACGGCGCCCTGCTGCTTAAGCGTGGCGCCGCATGTGACGAGGAAGTCGGCCTGGACGTCCATGTCGTGGATGAAGGCCGAGTGCGCCGTCCAGCTCTTGAGCACGGCAAAGGAGGCGGGATCGATGATGTTGACGGTGCCGTGCCTCGTGGCGCCGCAGATGAAGCGGCTGTTGCGCTTCATCATGGTGTAGTGGTTCTCGGTCGGGAGCCGTCGCGTGATTTCGCCCTCCTTAAGGTCGACCACGAACATGGTGTCCTGGCGCCCGGCCACCAGCACCTCGGTCGCGGCAGACGACGTGAAGCTCATACAGAAGAGGTCGGTCATCTCGTCGTGTCTGGGGGCAGACTCCCGAGTTAGCACGCGGAGGATCAGCGACAGGATGGGAGGGGTCGTCGGGCGTCTTCAGCGCACCTGCAGTTCCACAGCGGCAGGCCGCGCCGCAGCGCCATGTGGAGGCCCTTGGGCCCGAGAGAGACGACACCGCTGTCGTTGACGAGAATCTGCCGGACCTCGCCGTCGCTCGCTGGCTGCATCATATACGAGACGTAGGGCGTCATCTCGGCGCCGTAGAACGCGGCCACGCGGCCCTGGGAGGTCAGCAGGCAGCACAGACGCAGCAGCACAGAACTGAAAGGAACGGGGATGCTCTCACCTCGCCGTTGCCCGTCCATAGCAGCTCCTGGGTGGTGTCAAAAGCCAGCGCGGAGACCGAGGTGGCGCTGTCGTCTGGGCCGCCATTGGACGAGGTAAGGAGGACGCAGGAGACCTGTGTGGGCGCGGAAGCATGTTAGCAGGTGGTCACAGATGCAGCGACAGCGCGGCTATGCGCCGGACGGGTGAGGTGGTGAAGCACCTCCGTCGACTCCGGATCCATTGCTTGAGGAACTCAGTTCGGATTACATCCCCGGATGTCGTCAATGCGTCGCGGGACCTTTGCTGCGGGGTGCGGGAATGCCGGTGGGTTATTTTGTCTATAGGAGGTAATATATGCGGTCGAGGCCAGCCGTGCTGGGAGGGAGGGCGGTGCGCGTTGCGCGTTGAGCGTCGATGGCCGGAAGATGTAGATGCTACCACGACACGCGTTGTGAGCTCCGACCCCAGAGCCCGTGATATGCCGCAAGCGGGCTAGCGCCAGTTTATGCGCCGTGTGCACGGGGCGGGGTGAGGGGGGCATTGTCGCAGACGTCAGGTCACGTGCATCGAGGACTGCCGATGACTAAGAATTCAAGAACGTCGTTAGGAGGCCATTGACACGTTTAAACTGATGTTGTATACTCTGGGGTACAATTTAGATGAACAAGATACTCGAAGAGGAAACTCATAACAAAATACTCATAACAAGATACTCATAACACGCCCCCGGCGCCCGGACTTTACATCAGCTAGCTTGCCGCCTACCACTACTCGTCACCAGTCATTTGCCCGCGTTCTCCCGTTTCCATCTTCTTTCGCTCATCCGATCCTTCGTTTATGCAATGAAAGGCAACCATATGGTCTTGGCCCGGGTATGAAACACTCTTAAGAACTCCTGACGGGCGCGAGCCTCATCTGGTAAGCCAGCCGAGGTAGTCGGCAACGAGCAGCGTCACCATGCTGCGGCCAGGTTAGCGAACGGCAATCCGTCCAAGAAGAACAGGGACAAGACTTACGCGTGCGGGGCGATGCGGACGTAGTACGTGCCGAAGCCACGGTAGAATCGGAGCGGGCCTTCCTGGCGGGCCACCTTGGCGAAGCAGTCGACCATGCCCGTGTAGGGCACCTTGCCGTCCGGGCCCTTTTGCTGCTTCTGCAGACGCGTCTTGACAAAGTCAAAGGGCAGCGAGAAGAAGGAGGCGAAGAAGCCGGCGATGGCGCTGGCGCTGAGCGTCTGCGTGCGGGTCGACCAGGCGGTGTGCTCCTTGAGCTGGGCCTTGGCCTCGCTGAAGAAGGCGAGCTGGCCAAAGTTGAGGCCCATGGCGCGCACGACCGTCGGCGCGGCGCCGGCCCAGAGCGCGCCGACGCCCTCGGCACGGGCAATGGAGCGCAGGGCGTCCACGACGGAGCGGTAGTTCTGGCGCTCGGCCACGGGCTTGAGGCCGTCCGTCTGCATGCGGATCAGGGCTAGGTCGGCCGGGTTGCCGATCATGGCGGCGAGGCCGCCCGCGGCCAGGCCGGCGACTGCACGGTCTCCAAAGCCGACGGCGCGGCCCTGCTCGCGGGCCCGGACCGACAGGCGGCCGATGAATGTGTCGAAGCAGCCGAGCCGGGCGGTGGTGTAGACGGCCTGGCGCAGGAGGCCGGCCGACAGACCCGTGTACAGGTCGAGGATCTTGCCGCTGGCGACAATGTTGCGGGCCACCGACAGCGCGGTGGGCTTGGGCCCGCCGGCGACTCCCTCGCCGGCCAGCTGGATGCGCACCTTGACCATGTCGACGGGCTGGATGACCGTGGTGGCCACCATGCCGCTGAGGCCGCCGTTGAGGAACGGCAGCGCAGCGCGCATCAGCGGGGTGTGCAGAAAGTCGTTGGTCGCGGTGGTCACGACCGCAGCTTCGTTCTTAGCCGAGCTGAAGACCTCGGTCGTCTTGGACCGTGCTGCCTCGGCAGCTTGCTTGATGGTGTTACTCATAGTGGCGGAGACAGGTAAGCGAGAGAAGTGCTGGCGTCGTTGGAACAGTGACAATGAATGTCTGGACCAAAGGGAAGTGCGGTACCCGAGAGACAGACAGGCAGGACAGACAGGACACGATCGAGCTGGAGAGGCGTGAAGGTAAGACTGCGGAGTCTGAGACTGGAGGCAGAAAGAGAAGGGCAAGCCCGATAGAAATACTCAAACAGGGACACAGTTTCTCGGGTTCGGCCACGGTGGGAAACGACTAATTCATAGAAATGTCAGTCTCGGCTCGTGCCACGGCAAAAGAGATCCAGTCCAGCGCACATCCGCATGTGCGCCCGGAGTACTCCGTATACGCTTTGGCAACAAGGACTGGCCACTGGGTCCAGGACGTCAGCCTCCCTGGCCCTTTGGGAGGGGGGTAGCCTTAAGGGTTGGCCATGCACGACGAGGCGGCGCATAGCCGAACAGGAATTGAAGAAGCAGGGAAGCCAGTTAGAGCCAGGCTGCGGCTGGGCAGCAGCGCCAGGGGCGGGCAGACGTGCTTGCCATGTGCAGTGCTACTGGAAGTACAGGGCGATCCGGCAAAGCGTTGGGGCTGTCTAGCAGTACTTTGTAGTACGTCGTACTTTGTCCCCATGGACGACAAGTACTCTGAAACACGAGTACTCTGGCTGCCAGATACTTGTACGTGAGACGACGGCGAATCGCCGGTGGCACTGGCCATGGACACGATACTCGGTTCTCGTGCTTGGTACTCATGCTTGGTACTCGTAGCAGCCATTGCGGGCACTTGCCGGTCGTCTTTGCCGGGGCCACGGACAGCCCACGGATAGCCCCCGCTTATGAGTGGCCCGGGCGGGCCAGATGGGGCAGACGGGGCCCGGGGCACGGCCGTTGAGCTAAGGCTGCTTACCTGTGGATGTGGGGCGATAAGTGTATGCGGGCTGGGGCTGATGTGCGATAGGCACGTAGCGAGAACGGCGTACTTGCGCAGAGGACGCACAGCAGCTCCAGAGTGGTGGTAGCTGGGGGCGAGGGATGGGCGGCGACGGCGACGGCGACGGCGACGGCGACGGCGGTGACAACTGTGCGCAGAAGCGGGAGACCGAGGAGCAAGACGAGAACCAGAACACAGGACCGAGGAGCAAACGAGTATCAGAAACAGAGGACCGAGGAGCAAGACGCGTACCAGAAACAGAGGAACAGGCGAGCAGGAACGGCGTGCGAGTGGAGCCTTGCGGTCGGTGGGAGACCGAAGAGGCTGCCGGCGAGGCTGGGCTGTAGGTGTCGGACGAGGGAGCCGGCGTGGAGAAAGCCGAGAGCGGCGGCGGACGAGGTCCGGTGTAAGAGGCGAGGGAAGAGCGGGCAGGACGGGCGCAAGCCAAACGGCAGCAGGGCGCGGGTGAGCAGGAACAGCAGCGAAGGGCAGGGCGAGATCAGCAAAGGAGACAACGGAAGGCGGAAGACGGAAGGCGGAAGGCGAGAGCAATGAAAGGAGCGTGGAGAGCACTTAAGTATCGGCAGCCAGGCTGGACAGATGAACTACAGGCACGCAGCACGGCAACAGGCCCGGGCGGAGAAGGAACAGACCGGAGGCTAGCAGACGACGGAGTACTCCCTACGTAGTCCTGGTCCTGACAGCCTGTTGGGCCATGTCACGCGCACACTGCTCGATGCTGTTGTGCGTGGTGAGCCAGCCAGCGGACCGCCCTCGGCACCCCAGAACGCTCTCTGGCCGGCACTGAGACTGCAATTCCTAGCTTCCCTAGTGTCGCTGCTGCTCTTTGTGCTCCTCTTCTGGTCCTCCCGTCCACCCGTCGCGTGCGCTGCGCCAACGCTCTCGCCGCTGCCCAGCACCCCCTCTTTGCTGGTCTGCCGAGTCCCGGCTGGTCCCTATTCGTCCTCGGTCGTTCCTGTTTTTCCCTCTCTCCCTTTTCTCTTTTCGTCCCGCCCATCCTCCCTCTCCAGCGCTGGCCGGCGGTGCACCAAAGGACCGGCAGTTGTGAGCCTGCCTGTCCCTGTCACCCAGCATTCGCGTCTCCTCACCTCCTTGCGGCGCCTCTGTCCTTCCGAGAAAAGACCGCCGCTCCGACTGGCGCGGTCGATGCGCTTGTCTGCCCCCATCTCGCATCTCGTGATGTGTTGCTGCTTGACGAAGCGCACTGTGCTGAGGGCCCGGAAGTGCGGGGTATAGCACATAGGAGCCAATGAGCACGCGTCCCAGCTCCCTAACCCGTAACCAAGCCCCCAGCGACTCGACACCCACACTGTAGCTCGCACGGCTCTGCAGCCACTTGCTTGCACCTGCTCGACAGCCATGACGTAGTGCCACCGTGGGCACTGCTCAGCCATCACGAGACTTCCCGAATCGCGAGACCGCGCCGGACCTTCCTCCCCTCCTGTCCTTTGATGTGACGGCGTCCAAGGACATTGTCCGCAACAACACCCCTGTCCTTCCAATGCGTGTAAGTGCTCGTAGCGTCGCAAAGAATTAAAATAGATAAATAGGGACCCACCTACCTCAGACGGCGTCCGCTAGTCCCGATCTGTCGTTTCCCCCATTTCCGCACCGACTTATACGCACTGAAGCCGGCCGTCTCCCAATAGATCGGCCCGGGTGCTTTGCAGACGCGCGGGAATTACACAGAAGCGAGATTCTTGTCCTGTTTTACTATGTGACATCGCGTACTAACAGAGTCTTTGGTACATTGCCGAGCATGGCCAAGCGAAGGATCGCTCACGAAACAACAGCAACTCCGCAAGGCTACGGCCAACTTCCGCCACAGACAGAATATCGGAGAACGCCAGAAGGTTCTGGGAAGCATAATGGTAGCAGTTTCGGAGGAATCTCCGACTGCGAGATTGGCGTCCAACTTGGCTTGATGTAGAGTATTTATGTGTGAAGTCGTGTGCTGCCCTAGGCTAGAGTATTCACTCACAAGGCTACAATTTGTTTGGCCTCGCTGGCAATCGCCTGTGAATCTACCTGTACACATTCTTGACTGTACGACATCGCGTCTCTTCCCAAGTTAATCATGGTATACGAAGTAGGACAATCAGAGCTAAATCAACTGCGAGTTAGAATAAGCACGTGACATAAGCTGATGGCTACGCACACAAGCGAACTACTCCGTAGTTGCGAACCACTTGCGAGCCATTTGCGAACCAATTACTAGGACTAAGATCTTATTTCGGGAGTTAAGCACTAGTCGCTGCCCAAGGCTTAAAACGTCCTGGCTCAGCTTGCCTGCTTCCTCATCACCTACGCTAATGCACGTAGAGCACATCGTGACCAAGTTGTCCCGTTGAATGAGCGGTGAATGTCAAACTACGGTTTCCGTGCACATTCTGCGAATATGGTCACTCGACATGAGACTACATCTCACTCTCATCGAATTCATGCAAGCTGAAGCTGACGCAATGAAAATGGCATAAATCTAATCGTCTAGGCTCGGCTCGTTTCCGTGAAGATGAGCCCTGGTATACACTCTAATTTCCCAACAGTGCAATAAAAGCGCAGTTTAGTACATAGGATAGACAAGTAGTGGCAACCGTATAATAAATAAGACAAACAGGACTCGTACAAAAGCAAGGGTATGACTAGATTACAGTTGGGTATTTTTGGAAGTTTTCTCGTCCGGCTATCAATCCATCCTCGAAGCCAAAGTTGCGCCACCACTCTCCATACAAAAGAAACAACACGTGGCTGACTCGTTCATAAAAAGAAAAGAAAAGACACTACTTGGAAAACGGAAACGCAAAAATAGGAGAAAAGGAGAAGAGGAGAAGAAAGAAAACGTTCATAAGGTCATAAAATCGTAGTACTAGTACTCATCGTCGCCCTCGCCATCCTCACTCATGCAAGCGCCGGCGGCGCCGGGATGCAGCCGCCGATTGAGGTGCTGCATCGGGTTGTTGATCTGCCACGACATCTGGTTGCCGCACTGGCGCGGCACCACGACCTGGACGTCGGGGCGGGATGCCCAGTTTGTCAGCGTCGGGTCCGCGGCGCCGCCCACAATGAGCTGCGTCTCGCGGCCTTCGTGCACGGCCTGCATGTGCGCGGCGACGTGCTCCAGGCGCCGGTCCCAGGCCGTCTTGCCGTCAAACACCTCTGCGCACATGGGGCACGTCATGCGCGTCGGCAGATGGCAGCGCTGCACTTCCGCCTCCTTCTGCAGCAGCAGCAGCTTCTTGTTCCAGTCGCGGAGCTCCGCCGGCTCCTCGACCTTCTTGGCGGCGGCAGCGGCGGCGGCGGCGGCGCTCTCGGCCGTGGTCTTGCCCGACGGGCCGCGCTTGCGCTTGCTCTTCTTGGCCGGGTCGGTGGCGGCGGTCGTGGCGGCGGTCGTGGCGGCGGCGGCGGCAGCGGCGACTTCGGCGCGGCTCAGCGCCAGGCGCCGCTGGCCCTTGACAGTGTCCTCCATGGCCCTGAGCGGCTCAGACATGTGCATGCGGCGCACGTGCTGCGTGTAGAGGTCCTTGCGGTTGAAGATGCCCGAGTTGGGCGACTCGGTGAGCGCCGGCGTCGCCGCGCCGGCGGCCTGGTTCTGGCGCGCCCTCGCGCAGTCGGCGTCCGGGCAGGCCCAGTAGAACTGCCGCAGGTGCTGCGCCTTGATGTGGCGCTTCCACTCGTTCTTGTTGACAAAGTCGCACATGCAGCCCGCAAAGGCAAAGATGCACGTATACGGCCGCTCGGGCTCCGTCGTGCGGTGTGCCACCAACACGCCGGGCCGGGACGAGCTCGGCGCCAACTTGGGATGGGCAGACGGCGCCGCGTTGGCCGCGTTGGCCGCTGTCGCCACGCCGTTTCGGCGACGCCGGCCGGCCGTGGCGGCGTGGTCTGGCACCGCAGTCGTCATCGCAAGCGTCACGGACGGCAAAAGAACGTCTGCATCTTGTTCTGCCTTGGCGGCCTCGTCGCTGCAGTGCCGCTTGGGGGTTGGCGTGTCATCATCGCTGTCGCTTGCGTCGCAATCTCGCGGTTCCTGGCCGTATTCGTAGGAATAGCTCGGTTCCGCCTTTATGGCGCACACTTCCTCCTTGTCTTCGGAAAGAAGCACGGGGTTTTCAAGAAGGCTGTCCGGCAAAGAGAAGGCATCATTGTAATTGGTGTGAGATGCGTCGATTGCATAGTTCTGCTCGTAGTCCAACGGCTCTGGGCTTATTTCGTTTAGGCTCCCAAAGTATTCAACGTTTATAGTTGGATCTATTTGCTGGGTGCCCTCTGTGGGGTAGGCAAAGGAAAGATGGCCGATGCCACTACCAAACAAGTTTCCCATGTCTGTGAGCGAGGACGAAATGTTCCCGGCGTGTTTGTGATTCACATGGGAGCCATAGTCTATGGTAGCCTCGTGTGTCCTGGCGTCTCTGAAGATGGCCCCGCCGGTACCAGCGTTCACGGATAGGTTTTGGGGCAAGGGACTCGAAGGAGCGAAAAGTGGATTAGAGGATAGACAGGCTGCCGGGTCATCTGGTGTTCCAGGCGTATCGCTGTCATAGAGTTTCTCACTCTCATCGAACGGGCTATGCATAGCCGATGCTGAAGATGCGTCCAGTAGATCCATTTTAGAATAGCAAGGCTGTGCCACGACACCGTTTTGGCCAGAGTTGACCGTCTGCATGTGCCGGAGGCGGTGCATAGGAACAGAAGTATTGATGTATGCCTCTAGTACATAATGTGGAAGAAGATCCGCACTCGTGTGCGGACGATAGGCGTCATAGGTGCCGTCTAGGGAAGGATCAATGTTTATAGTGCTGGGGTCTGGGTAGCTGGGGGTCTGCCATTGCGAATTCTGGTGATGCAGAAGAGGCATCATCTCAAAAGAAGCGCCGTGTGAAGTTTTTAAAAGCGTTGCGAAGAAGATGGGTGTACAGAGGTCGATGCGGCCTTTTCAAAAACAAAAGGTGGTTTCTGTCGAGCGAGGCAACGTGCTCAAGTACTCGACGAGATGAGATAGTCGGCAAATAGTCATACAAAGCGGCAAACGTAGTAAGAAGAAGATCCACAAAATCAGACTGTTTGAAAAAGACGTTCAGAGGGGGTGTAGATAGCTGGTGAGAAGTGCGCGCGTAGGGTCTAGACGGAGTAGAGAGGAGTAGAGAAGGACAGTGGGGGGGGTGGGGTGTAAGGACGCCCAAAGTCGGGTTGGACTGCTGATGCGCAATTGCGCGTGCCTATTCAGAGTTGCTCCTCCGGTGGTGATGGGGTGACTCTGCCCGAGCTGGCGTTGTGGTTGGTGACTGGTTGCATGGGTCACACACAGTGATAGGCTCCCAGCTCGCCTTGCTTAGTATCCTAGAGAATCGGCGGTGTAAAGCTAATGTGAAAAAACGTTGTTAGGCAGTCCGCGAACCGGTTTGCATTCGTGACAGGCAGCTGAGCAATAGGAGTGCGGGTTGATTTATAGGTTGGAGATAAGGGGGATCGAAGAGTTTGAAATGACAACGCTTAAGCTGTTGAATTCTTGGAGGGATCGTGAATAGCGCAACACTTGTGTATGACGATAAGAACAGAAGGGCGTCAAAGTCAGCAAGAGATGAAAAGGCAAGAGCGGCTGTATGGACAAGGACAAGGGGAAGCAGGCAGGTAGAATCAAGCCGTGCAGACCCAGGGGGGGCAGAGTAGGTATGGTAATGCAGCAGAGTGCAGCAGAACAAGTAAGTGACGGAAGGAAACAGGGTGAGTCTTGAATGTGAGAAACAGGGCGACAGAGGGCGAAATGGGGGAGCAGAAGGCAAAGATATATACTAGTGAAGGGTTGGGTACTGTGTTGTACAAGTCTGCAATATACGAGTAAAGAGCTGGCGATCCTAGAAGAGTACAACGTGACACGCGCACAGCGGTTCCTGTCCAGCGTCAAAGGAGGGAGAGGGGAGAGAGGTCCACATGCAGAGCCGCATGCTTCGTAGTAGCGGAAGTAGCGTTCTGTACCGGTACGGGCGTGAATCGAGTATTACTCCGTACGAACTGAACTAATGGAGCATGAAACAAAAAGAGGAGAACGTGGCAACGAAGCGCCGTAGTTGGGGGTAAACGCTATTCTGCAACTTGTACATGTACATCGTATGTACGTCGTGAATCAAATGTCGAGAGGGGTGCAGATAGACTGCGAGGCAAAGTACTGATACGGTAGAAACGGAAGCAATGGGTACGTGAACACGGCGTAAGGCGTAGCGACAGGGCCAGAAAAGGAGACGCGCCTGGGAGGAATACAAGTAAAGTACAACGTAGTTGACAGCCGCAGAGCACGAGTACTGCGCGCCGGGCCGCAGGGACGAGTGTGGATGAGGGAAGAGGGATGGAGAAAGGGGTAGACTGGCGGACAAGGCACACCGTGGAAAAGTACGAGAGTCTCCCGACATGTACTCTGTACTGTACTCGTCTGCATCTGATCCTGCTGGCGGGCTAGAAGATTGGTCCCAGCTGCACGGTTGTCTTTTGTATCATGTACAAGTAAAAGCAGGGACGGGAGCTGGCGTGGCTCACCAAGCCGTGCTCCAGAGTCTTCGTACTCCGTGCTTACAGTGTAATACCCCAAGTTACTCCGTACTTGCGTTGACACGAAGGCATACCAATCCCTCCACGAGACGAGTACCGGGTCCCGTTGCCTGGTTGGGCTGGAGAGCCGTACTTGTACTTGTACTATGGAGAACGTGGCGACGGAGGACGGGGCATCCTAGCCCAGGCCAGCACGTTATTCGGGGTCGAGACGTTCGCATCTACGAGTACAAAGTACTCGTAGCAAGTGTCCGGTTCGCATAACGGGAACGCACGCGATGCCCAGTAGAAGCGGATTGCCGCGCTTAAGGCGGGCCGTCATGTACGGAATAGGGAGGGGGCACGCTCCCAGAGTACGGCTGCGCTGACTCTGCTCAGCGACTCGTATGTCTCGCTGACGACTGCCAGTCCTCGTGATGGAGAACGCAACTCCCGCAACGCAACTCTAGTTCAGAACGACCGCTCGCGCTCAACTCGAGACTGTCCGCCCAGAGACCAGCCACCACGCGTGCTTCGCTATATCAAGACTATTATACATAACATTACAATAGTAAGAGCAACGGTTACTTCACAGTTCAGCTTCTTTCCGTAGCTCTGGCTCTTAGCCCGGAGCTGCTTAGCCCAGCCACGATGCAACCCAACGCAAACACTGCAAGCCAGAGTATCACCTTGCCGCATCTACTCGTATGCCTTTGTACGCACCGCTATTTTCCGTACACGTACTACGACGCGTGAGAATTTGTCATTGCACGCCCCGGGCACCTGTGCCCATTTGAGGAGGCACTAGAGCAGGCAAGGACGCCTGCTTGAGAGGGCGTCCGGCGCCCAGATGCCGGCGCCTGCGCACCCTCCCAACGCTGGACGCCTCGTTCGCGCACTCGCGCATTCGCGCACTGTCTGCTTGAAACGCACACGTCCAGGGAGCTGCGCAACTACGAGTACGAGTACAGAAACCCCTGCTTCGTCTGTGCCACGTCGTATCGTTGGACTCGAAGAGTAACGATCGGCATCCGCCTCTACTCGTGCTCTGTATGGACGCAATACTCTGTGAATTCAGATGATCGCCTGCCGACTCGCTTGTCCTCAGCTATCGCTTCTTTGAGAGTAGCTGCGACGCGGAAGCTCTACTCCCTACGAAGTATCTTGCTCTGGACAACAACTGCTCCAAGACGGCACACAATGTACTCCGTATCTCGACGATACATGCGGCATACGAGTGACGCTAGCCGTGCGAACAAGCCTGGCCAAGCGCCTTTGCGCTTCCGTCGCGAGTTGCCGCGAATGGGAGTCAACACGGCGAGGATGCCACCCTTCGACCGCATCACCGCTTCTTCCGCTGTGCCTGCGATCGTGGTGTATGTGTGTCCCGGGTTCCTCCTCGGCAGCCTCGGCAGAGCTGAAAGCCAGTCTGTAGCAGCAGCTGTACTCTGATTTCGTATCTGCGGCCGACTCTGCGGCCGGCTGCACAGATTGCGACTCTACTTATCTTTCCGGCGTAGAGTCCGGAGCAATACTCTTTACTGGGGATGGGGAAGTACAGTTACTTTGCTTGTACTCCGTACATGTAATACTCCGTACAGACATTGCGCAATAGCCTCCGTGCTGCAGGGGTTGGTAGTCTAGAGCGAGTACGTACCTTTCGCTGAGCCTCCTCATATGAAGAATAGTCTGTCGCGCCCACATTCTCATATGAAGAATAGTCTGTCGCGCCCACATTCTCGCTTCCTGAATCGCTCCCAGCTTCACTCCTCCGGCGTGGCTGCCACCGATGCATACCACCCGAGCCCGCTATTCCCACTACTCGTACACTGTGATATCGCGCCTGGCACGGCGATGCCGACGCGGCCCTGAAATCCCACACATCACAAAAAGCTTGTCGATTTTTAACTCTCCGCGCGGCAGATGCGGCGCAGGACCAGGACGAGTCGTGTGCGCGTGGCACGACGCTGGAATCAGGCGGCCAGGCCTCTGAATGTGCAGTGCTGTGTGGAGTACTTCGTATGTTGTCCTCCTTGCTGTCCTGCCTCGGTACGAAGAAACTGTCCGTACGCCGTGATACTTTGTACTTTCGATGCAAGGGCAGCCAGCGCCCATGGACGCCTGGATTAAGCTGCCGTTGTGCATGCAGCTTGTGCATTCTGTCGCTGTGTCTGCATCTCTTTTTGGCGACCGACAGCCACTGATCCTTCTCCTTCCCTTGTCCTTGTTCCCACGCCTCATGCAGCGTCCTCGCTCCCTTGTCCTTGCTCTCACGCCTCGTGCAGCCGCCTGTTCATCAGCGTCTGCAACATGGCCAGGCTGGACGTACCAGTACGGAGGACGAGTGATTGTACGATACAAAGTACGGACTGCCGGGGACATGTGCGGCGCCGTTCCGCGTGGTAGGCGAGCAAATTCCATTCCGCCATGTCTGCTCCGTACGAGTAGCCCCCAAATTACGCCCGGCGAGTTTCAGTAAAGCGGTTGACACGTCGCCATACGAGGTAGGTGTCCATCGGGGTAGCCGGTGGGCATGCTTCGGACCAAGATCTGTCCGTCATGCCCCTCGCCGCGTCTTCTATCAACATTCCAGACTGCCCGGTCCGAACTTGCCCTTACAACCAACATGCTGCTCGGGGTCCGAGGACCCTTGTCATGCGGCGAATGGCAATGCAGGTAATGTACATGTACTTTGCGGCTGTATCGTCGCAATTAATCGAGGTGTTTGTATCAGTACATTACGCCCCTTGCCATTAGACCCTGTCTCGACCAAGATCTTGTGCGTACGCCTGCTTGGCCATGTCTATACGTCGTACTTTGTATGCTCTTTGAATTACTCGTACAACAATGAGTGCGGCCGAGTAAAAACACTGCTATCGTCTTCCCCGAGTGCGCGCTTGTTCCTACTGGACACGAAATACTGGCTGGTCGGCCGAGATGGAATCTTACTTGCTGAGCCGTCACCGGTCGAGTCGACGCAGAACACACTACAAGAATGGCAAGTACAAAAACACGGACCAGAGACAGGTCGGCCAGACATCACCAAGTCGTATTGGTCGTTTAGCAAGCCGCGTGCGCATCTCAGCTTCCACAAAGCACGGCCTGAGTCCAAAACAAGCAGGGGCTGTCGCGTGCGAGGACGTAGCCTTACCATTAATGGCCTTGTGGTGAGATTCGATGCGACCTTTGGCCTGGCTCGTGGCCCGTCTGCGGAGTAGGCCGACCCTCGACTTCCGTTTCCTCGTCCCTGTGCTCCGCAGCTTCGCTCCCTGACTCGAGATAGCCTTCCTTTTTCTCCCGCCGCCTGCTGTCTACCGCCTACGCAGTTCAGCCCGTTGGCCTTGTTTCAGACTAAGTCAGTCCACGCGAAGCGCCAGTTGCCAATTATAGCCACGACTTACAGTCGTTCCTGGACACACGACCGAGTAGATAATGCGGTGCGACTACTCCGTACAAGTACGATGTACAGAGCTCGGGGCCTCGTGCGACGCAGCCGGTCAGAAAATGTCCTGTGCTGATCGTTATCTCTGTACAGAGTATCGTATGTAGGAATGATTCTCCGGACTCTGTACTTCGTACCCGTATGCCGTGGCGCCCGGCTTTCTTTGCCGTGTTCCGATTGCCCCACTGGCAGCTCTGAATACTTCGTAGTGTTTCCCCTTCCAACAGAAACGCGAGGTCGCCGAGGGACAGTGCCAGCTCGGCTCCAACCTCGTAGCGCTTCTTCGCATGCAGGCTCATCCTGCCTGCAAGCCTGCCGCATGTCTGTCGGCTTACGCACGTTGGTTGGCTATTGTCCTGTCCACAGACGCCCATCCCTCGGCCATCTGGCCCAGGCTGCGGGTGGTAGAAGGGCGTCTACTGCCGCGCGGCCGCCTGCTGCCTCGCCGTTCCCGACTGCGGAGCAGGCATATTCCCTCCCATTTAATCTGAATCTTTGAAAACGCTGGCCGTCTTCTTGGCCACAGCAGGGGCAGGGGGCAGGGGGGCAGGGGCCCGATCCCACACTCTTGGTTTTTGGGAACAGATTCGAGCCTCACAACATTGCCGCATATGACATGTGCGTGGCCTGCCAACACGGCCGCACCGCATGCCCACAGTGAGACGCGAGACGCAGCCGCTTCCTTCCTGGGACGCTCGCCCGTCTTCTCAAGCGCGAGGCTTTGCCCCTTCTCGCGTAGACGTCGGTCTGCCCGTGGCTTCGTAGCCGCCCGTCGGTTTGACCTATGACGAGTACATGGAGGTAGAAGCGCACGAATCACCGCCCACCATCTTGCTCGTCCAGGCGTTTCGTATCGAAAATACCCTTGATAGAAATAGAAACAATACTTCTTCCAACACGGCATCTACTTTCAGCTGCATGTCGGTTCCTCTCTGCAGAGTACAGCCTCCAGGGCTGAGAGGAAACCTGCGCCTCAAACGCCTCTTCTCAGCAGGCTCGATTGTCCCGGGCAATCCCCTCTCTCCTCCGTTCTCGCCGTCAACTTCGTTTGCATAGTGACCCGTGTAGTCACATCCTAGCCCCCACGCAGTTCTACGTCGTAATGCATTTGCACCGCCGTACAAGAGCAGCTACCGACATGATGCAACGGACACGAGTAGGGGAGCGAGTGATACTATTTGGGCGAGCTAGTCCAAACTCTGCACCTTGTCCGACAGAAATATGCAGTGAGAATTGCACTTGTTAGTGCGGTCTCATGAAGCGAAGCGGCCCCATCCAGCTCATCGTAATCATACGTTAAGAGCCGGAAGACACATCCAAGGCTGCCTTGAGCAGGTCGCGTCCCCCGTAACGTTTACGACTACCCAGCCTGGAGACTAAATGGAACGAAACAACGTAGGTAAGAACCGCTTCAAGAACCCCTGAAACCCCCCCAAACTATAACCAAAGTAACCAATAGCTCATATACCAAGCTCAATTTCGTCCCTGCATGCCAAACCTTAGCTCGTGATATTCAGGCCGTAAATCATAATTCATAACCGTTCAACGTAAATAAGCCTCTTTTGAGAGCGTGTCCAAAACAAAGTGAAAACAAGAGACTGAAGACACCAAAGCGCTTTGGCCCCTGATGCGAACGTAGTTTGCAAAAGATAGCTAGTTAAGAGAAACGACCGTTTGTGGAAGATGCATCTCAGGCCTTACTGCAGCCCAAGCAACGGTGGTGCTCAGAGCACTTTTCGCATACTCGAAAATTGCCACTCGAGACTAAGTGGCAAGAACACTGCAAGAATACATTAGCAATGGAACTGCATGTGGGTATGCAAGACGCTAACGTACGCATTGCCAATCCGTCGCGGCTTTCGCCTTTTTACGCTGTCCGCTCCCTTGTTCGTCGCCCTGACGCTTTGGCAAAGACTTGGTAGCTGGATCTAGGGGCTCTGCTAGCCAGTCAGGCGCGGCCCCCTTGGCGTAGACCATTTTACAGCCGATGCAACGTAGGTGCTCAGAGCACTTTTCGCATACTCGAAAATTGCCACTCGAGACTAAGTGGCAAGAACACTGCAAGAATACATTAGCAATGGAACTGCATGTGGGTATGCAAGACGTTAACGTACGCATTGCCAATCCGTCGCGGCTTTCACTTTTTTAGCTGGATCTAGGGGCTCTGCTAGCCAGTCAGGCGCGGCCCCCTTGGCGTTGTATTGCTCCATAAAATGGCAGTCGACGTGATCGAAACGCGCCGCGATGAAGCTCGAATCGCCCGAGTTGACTTTCTGGTGCTCTTTGCAGAATCCGCACCAAAACCTGGAGCGATCATGCTTGCTCCAGGTTTGGTCACACTCGTCTAGCAATTTTTTCGTCTCATCATCAGAATAGCCATGATCACGCAGGTGATCTGAAACTCCATCATGGCTGAGAAATCGCCTCGTACAAGTGCCGGGCTTCTCCGTCTTGGGTCCGGGGCATTTCCATTCGAGATCGTAGTGCTGAGTAACTTCGTGCCGTCTCCAGTCACTTTTGCTGCCAAATAGCTTCTCGCATTTTTGGAATGTACAGCGGTATGGCCTAGCATGTCGCCGCTGGTGCTTTCTGCATATTACAGCTTAGAAGGAGACAACCTCATTTTGCAAAATCATTCCCGAGTAGCAACATACCTGAGTGCAGCCATAGTGTGAAACGGCTTATTGCACTTGTCGAGTGTGCATACATGAGTCCGCTTTTCTCCGTCTTTCAAGGCACTCTTCGGCGTCTTCTTTGGAACATTCTTGGGCACATTCAGGTCGGGTGTCTTTTCCCGCTCTACGTCGTCCACCTCTACCAGCACCGACGCTGGCTTGGGTGTGGTAGGCGAGGGCTGCGAGCTGATCTGTAGGGCTGACGTGAGGTCCGATGCGGTGATTTGGCCTTTGCCGATTACATGCTTAATTAGGGAAATAACGTCCGGTACAGTGAATCGTTCTTTGTCGATTACCTGCTTGAGCTGGGGAAGGAGATCTGCGAGCGATATGTTGTCAGGTAGCGCACATGTGCTCTGGTCATCAGATGGAATCTCGGAAGCCGTGGGTTCAGTAGGCTGCGTTTCGGTCTGGGTGAGATCAATTGGCAGCTCCGGCCCATCACCTGGGTCATTGTCATATTTCATAACGCAATCAAGACTATCGTCATTACCGGTAGGATGGTGTACATGGCGGTCGTTTCCTTCTTCCGTGGTCTCATCATGGGAGGCACTATCGCCGCGCTGCTGTTGCTCGCAGATGGCTGGCACTCTTGCATTCGGTTCAGTGTCAGCGTCATGATCCTGATCATCAATGCGCTGCCCTTTGTCCGATGACGAAGATATTTGTAGGGCAGCTACACCTAAGGCATCGGAACAAGAAGATCGTGTTTCAAACTGTTCCCAGGAGTTTTCAGGTATAGGCATGTCCACTACATCTTCCAAAAAAGAAGGCCCTGGTGCTGCTGCATAGTCTGTGTTGGTATTACCCAAAGAGTTTCCGAGTATCTTGTCGCGTGCCAGGGCATGCTCATAGTTCGATGTGTCTTTCGCAGCAGATTGTGGGTTGTCCACGACCGTTTCCATGGCTGGTGTTGTGTCGCAGTTCCCAAGTTCCGAGTTCTCATGAACTTCGATATTATCAGGATAGCAATATGGCTTGCCGTCGGATGTCGTTGCTAGAGTTGCCGACTCGGTACCCAGAAAAGGAAGATCATCCAAATCACTGTACCAATCCTCTCGAGAATCTTGACCTATGCCAGCCAGGACATTATCCGGGAGCTTGTTGTCCCTATAGACAATACGTTAGTAATCATTAGCTACTCGCTTAAAACAGGTTGGTATGAATACCAAAAAAAATGCTTACCTTTCCAAAACGGCATGGCCGGGTACGAAGTATAGTTTCATATCCTTTAGTTCATTTGAAAAGCCGTGCAGGTTCCGCAAATGATTTCTGAAGTTGTCCTTGCGTGGCCATTTCTTGGACGGCTGTTTATCGTTGTCCGAGCAAATTGGGCACTGATAGTAGCCAGATTTGTCCAGGTGTAATTCCTTATGACAGCTCTTCATATGTCTGTTAAGATCGTTCTTTGTGCCAAAGCCCTTGCTCTTGGAACTCTCATGACAGCCGGGAACATCGCATGTGAATGGTCGTAGATGGCGGTTCACATGTTTTCTATTTAAAGAGAGAATCGTAAGTTTCTGCAGGGGGGCAATATACCAAGAGGCAAACAAAAGAACTCACGTCAGTTCTGCGTTCGTTCTGGATTTGAACTCGCATTGGACGCAAGAATACTTCTGCGATGTTTCTGTTATATTGCCTTGGGGTTGGCCATTACGAGCACTCGGTCTGCCTAATCTGAAAGGATCATTGGCAAGCAAGTTCCATTGCAGGACTGCCATGTCTGTCGGCATCGGGTTCATAAAGAAAGGCCGCGACACATCGTCTATATAAAACTCATGCCGAGTGTCTTTTATCGCCGACGCTCGACCGTTGGCTGGAAGACCTGTTGATACTACGCTGAATGTGTCAGTGCCGTACCCCGAGTCGGTTGGAGGCCCGGCCTCTGAGTGAAGCTGGCTGGCTTTGAGAGCCAAAACATTCTGTCCCTGTTGTATCTGGGACGGGACGAAGCCATCTAGCTGGTTTGAAGCCTCGTACCCCGAAACGACTCGGTGGTTGACGGGGTCATCGGTCCCGGCCAAATAACAGTCCTAGCGATGTCCAGTCAGTAAAGGAAATTGCCGCGGGCATGCATCCATCTAGGATGGGTTAGTGACAGTGGTGACTTTGCCATACAAAATACGCCATCGCTTCCTGGGCGTTAGACCAGCTACTTGATGGGGGATCCATCGACAAAAGACGGCTTGTATTGCACGACACCTTCAGTGTCACACTCGTATCTGGTGATCGAAACGGGGTACGTGTGTCGCTCACACACGCGAGCCTCTATGCTTCACAGTCAGCCATCCGATGGACGCAGTATGCCGTCTCATTATGAGATGAAAGTACGAGTATGCTCACCACAGACGAGACAGCGACGTCTTCGATCTCTCCCAGCCGGCTTCCACGAAATATGCCGAATTACGCGAGCGCCAAAGTAAGGCAGAAAAAACGACGGATTACGCAAGTGCAAATGCAAGGCAGCAAAAAGCCAAAATACACACCAAACCGGTACGGCAGGTGGATGATTCAGATGAGGTCAGAGGGGTATCGGTGCAGGAGACTAGGCAAGATAGATCGTGGGACTGTGGTCTCCTTTAACAGCGCGCTATGGAGCTGGATAAGCCGCTGGAGGAGAGGATGCGCAGGCTGCTGTTATGGGACGGATAAGAACAAAACCGCGCGCAAACCCGGAACGAGAATGAAGCGCAATAGGAGCGTGACGAGGAATTCTTATAAAAGGTAAGCAGCCTCGAAATACAAGGCGTCGGCTCCTTCCCCACTTTGTCCTGAGCCGGAGGAACGATCATCCATTGTCAGCCGCCAATCCGAAACGACCCTTTTGTGTCTCGTACTCCGTACTTCAAAAAAGGCGTTCAGGCGTCCGTAACCTGCACGTACTCTGCGCGTACAAAACAACACCCGCCACGGCGTGGCTGAAGCTGAGAATGCATGCGGTCACATCACACCGCTGATTCACGGACGGCCTGGAAGGCCGACAGAAGATAACGCGCGGGTTTCGGCAAACTGTGTCCGCATCATGTTGTGGCTTATTTAAAGCGACGAAGCCTCCGCTCACGATCTGGACAGAATGAGCACGAACGGCCAGAACAGTGGGTGCTGGCAGCAGCAGCATCGCCGACTTCCTCGTCGGTCCTCTGCAGCGTGCGCAAGGCCGTAGTGCAGAACAGAGGGGTTGGGCTCGCTTCTGCTGCCATAAAATAACGCAGTGCTATCTCGTGCACTTTTTGCACGAGAGACGGTCAGCCAAGACTCCCTGCTCTGCTCAAGAGATTGGACTGTGCCCGAGCCTGCAGCAGCAAGGCGGCCGAGCACGCGACGTGTCGGGTACACGTAGTCCAGTGCCATTGGGCGGCCGCTGGCATATTCGTGCCGCTGCTTTCCTGCTTTCCTGCTTTCATAGCAACAGAAGCCCTACCCTTTCTGCGCGGCGCGCTGGGTCGCATCCGTCGTCGCGCCCAAGGAGCGACAGCCAGAAGTGCACATTCAAAAAACCAGCAGTCGCCAAGGCAGAAACAGGCTGCCGGCCGCCTGCGGCACTCGGATCGGCCGCGGACGAATGGGATTTGGCTCATGGGAGTCATGTGTGCCGTGGCCTGCATGCTGCATACAGCTCGCCACCAGCACATGCATACGGCGTAAGATACGTCTGTACGGACGCTTTTCGGAGAGTGCTGCTCTCCTTTGCTCCTGATTTTGCTTTTTCTGGGGCTGTGTACTTTGCAGGTGCCAGGCCGCGCATGCTACGAAGTACAACAGCTCTCCGATGACTCGTCAATAATCGTCCAATATTCCACTCTGTCTCCCGTCCGTCGCTCTTGTCCTGTCCCAACAGTTCGTGGGCCGAGGTCTATCGCAGGGTTGGGTCTAGACCGCCTCCAAGAAGCTTCCCTGGTCGGTCGGCTGAGGCGCGTCGACGCTGCACATTTCCGTTTTCTCTGCCTTGCCTCATGCTCACTTCTCTCTGACCATCTACTTCCTTTTTGCTGCGTTCTTGGAGGTCGCTTGACAGCCAAGTCGCTCAAAGCATGCAGTTTTCGCAGTTTTCCCCTTGATTTTCTCGGCCAAAGCCGTGACGCGTCTGCCTTTCCATGTGCATTACGGCGTTTTGCGTGTTCACCCCTGCCACTTCTTCGGATTGGCGCCGGCCACCTAGGACTGCAAGCGACAACCTCTTCGGCCTCTTCTGTAGGGTATGTCTCGTCGAAGCGAGCAGCAACTACGGAATCATACGGCGACGCTGGGAGCGCCGGCTTACATGCATACGCATACGAACATAAAGCCGCGGCTCTCTGCCGGGCTTTCCGTTGCCTATATCGGCCCGTGCGACCCCGGTTGACGACAGGCGTTTCCCGTCTCTGGCCTCAATGCCACCTCCGAGCTCGCGTGTTGTCCGTATATGTAACCCGTCAGAACTTGCGTCTCCTTTGGATGGCATGATTCGTGTTGCAAACACGGCGTGACGCGTACTTTTCACTAGCAAAGTCAACGAGTGTTCCCGGGGAACATTTCCGGAGACATTGTGTCCAATAGGCTCAGAGTCACTTCGCCCTGTATGATTCCTACTTTCTGCACGCTATTCATCTCGCTTAGACTATAGCTACAGCTTGGTCGAATAGTCCGGGAAAGGAAAAGGACACAAGCATATGTAGTTCTACCGAACTACAAGTACACCTCGCCGAGCAGAGCAGAGCGTATACATGGCCAAGCTGGTAGTAAATCGGCCATCAAGGTCACAGTGCTGCTGCAATTGGCAAGACGTACAGATTATAAGATGCTCCACACGCACATATACGTGAGATGCATGGTTGTGGATATACCACACAGAGACGCTTCTGGCATGAAGTAAAGTGTTTGAAAAATTGTATGCCGTGTATCTTCATCCGACAGGTACACTGCAAGACCGATAGTATGTAAGTCGAGGACTTTCCACAGTTGGAAGAAGCTTTGCCGTTATAAGCCGCCTTCGCCAGTCAGCTTCGATGATGCTATACATATCACACCTTGAAGCAATTGCCATTCTTACTGCCCCGTTTCCTAGTGAAAAGCCGGTAAAATACATCGGCTGTAGGCCTCGTTCTATCGGCCAAAGTATGAGCTACTGCAGCTGGGCGAGGGCCTGGCCGCCGCCACAGTCTCCGAAGCCAGTTGTAAGCTGCGAGCAGACGAGCAGAAAATGATATATCATTTCCACAACCTCAGACCTCTTCCCCGTTACAGCTCAAGCACGTACTTGTAGACCTTTGCAGCCTCCTTGCTTCACATAGAGCTCGCAGATACATAAAGCAGCTAGCATTTTGAATGGTTAAAATCTGAAGAATGAACCAAATCACAGCACAATACACCGGTAAATGTACAAATTGATCTGACAACTTCTCGACCCTTTCATGCTTAGAAGTAATGAGGCAGCTGCCAAGGGTAGAAAGATACTATCCTCGGATTAAAAAGGTAGTGACGGAGGAGAATAAATAGCGTGACATTTCTCCTTGTTTTTGCCTTCTCTAATTGTCCTCTCACTGACAAAGGAAAGATTCAATACCACTCGCTTCCTTGTCAACCTGTGTCCCGAACATCACCCCCCCTCGATCTATCTAGATGAGGACTCGCCATACCGACGTATCTTTGAGCCCTATAAGCATCATCAGTGCTCTTCCCATACATACAACACTGTCCTCCTCTTACAAAAGCCATGTGTGAGTTTGAGGAATTCCTTTTCAGCTGCGGTTGCTCACAGAAGCGTCTCAAATCGTACTGCCACCTCGCACGCAATGACCCGAACCACCAATGCTTCGGCATAAAAAAGCTCCGGAACGTGTGGGAGCAGCAGACGGCCTGCAACGCTTGCCTAGTGAAGAAGTCTGCTGCTGGCCACACCAAAGACCAGGCCTCCATCGGCTCATGTCATCACCAATGGCAGCCAGCTCAATACCAGCGTCCGGACCAGGCCCAAATGCAGAACTACAGTTACGCGGGTACGTTACGCTTCAATTCTGCACCGGCTGTCGCGTTCTCTCGATACATCATTTCTTGTGTGAAACAAAGCTTACAGTGGTACTCCGTAGGTGATTCTGGCGTCAACCAGTCGGGCCAGCGGGGCCACTGAGACAAGCAGCACTGCACATATGGTCCCACCGCTCATGTCAAATTATGCATAGGATGTAGGAGGAGCACACTTAAAACGCTAGGCCATGCGGCGGTTATGCACTTCCAATATATTTGATTCGAAACATCGAATCCTACTTTTCATGCACAAGTGTCCTTGCACTCGCTTGTAGACGGTGCAACGTTTTCTATATCCATCTTTGCAGGCGGGCTGCATAGTTTCATTCGGCCACGGCATTTGTCGAAGCAAGGACAGCCCATTCAACAGCAGAACTTGGTGTAAGGTATGGCACGCAAGGCAATGCTTGCAGTGCCGTAATAGAAAGCTGTGCGCCGGGGCTTTTATTTGGGCCTGTATTGCCCTACCCGTACGACAGAGTATTACAGCGTACAGAGTAATACGGAGTAGCCCGAAGTCGGCAGAGTAAGATCCACTTCGAGTCTCCGTAGTATGTCTACGAGTACGGAGTACTCGTACGGAGTAGATTTCTCGTCAGATGGCCAGCACGTGACAGGATAGGTGCAATACTTCTTCGTGTCTACTCGTAAGCGGTTTTGATCATCTGTATATTGCTGCTATTTATTCTGCTGTTAATCTATTTCCTACCCACTGCAGGTTCACCATGCCAGAACTTGCCACATCACGCCAGAGAGTCATGCAAAGAAACGTCGCGGCGAGCACAATGCTCTGCACCCGCCTCGACATCTTACTTACTCCGCATAACTTATAATTACTCCATATTTGTTGCGCCCTCGACCGTGCCGACGATGTTGTAGCGCTTGGAGAAGAATACGATCCAGTCGTTCAGCACACCTTGTTCCTTGGCGTCTAGGTCCTTCCACTCAGGCGTCACATCAGCCGGCTTTGTTGAGGACTTGGCCAGTGCCCGAGACGCATCCTTGCCGGCAAAGACTACATAATAGCAAATTGTCAGCCTCAGAAGAGAGCATGAGATCAGCGGTCCAGGACATTCAAGTCAAAGGTCCAGGAGTAGAAGCAGTTGCATAGTTACCATTGTATGAGCCACCAGGCTGGTATGCCTTATTTCCTGTCACATCGTAGACTTTGCCCTGGGATCACGCCTGTCAGTTTTCTGCTGTGCCACACGCCAAGATTGCCTCAGGTCACATTGACTGACCTTGATAGCAACATAGCACTTGCCACCATCGACACCTTTCGGAGAGTTAGCATGCACGACTATCACCACTCACAGACCCGGACACGAAGACTCATACGGACCATTGGCCTTTGCCAGCTCCTCCAAGCTGATAATATCGTCCAAAGGCGCGTTAAGCTGGACCGGCACCTTGGGTTCGAACTTGCCGGACATGGTTGCGCGAGTAAACGACGGGTGTCCGTACGTCAGAGAATTGAGATCCTTCCATCATCACTTAGCATTAGCACGTGTTAGATAACTGCAGAATGCAACAGTTGACCGCCACGAGACATTTTCGGCTTCCCAGAGGCTGAGATGCGTAGCATATAGCATAGCGGCAAATCAGCACAGCAAATCCTTACCTGTGAGTAAGAGCAGACTTGGGCAGCAGATGTGTTCTAGGAGTACTAGGAGTACGAGGAGGCGTCGTCGGGTTGGAGGTCGAGCTATCCGGGCGAGAACACCAACGGCGCCGCAAACAAGCTAGAAGAAGGGAGCGGGGAGCGGGGGAGCGAATGAGGTGCTCGGCAAAGCCAAGATCAGATACCCTAGTGTGGCAAAAACGGTGGTGCTGGCGCCTCAGGCAGCAAAGCATTGATATCACAGAAAGCTCCGCGGAGACCCGCTTTTCTTTGCGATATCCCGTTTTCGCATCGCGCAGGAAGCATTTTAGTTGCTATTTCGACGATCGCTTGCCGTCATCCAGCCGGCGTCGACACAGCACCGCCATGTCCAGGACGCTCGCAGAGGCGCCGATGCGTCTGCATGTGCGGCTGAGCATGCCACGGTCCCTTCCGCCGGCACGCTTGTCACCACTGCAGTCGCGGCTGTGGCACTCGTCGGGTTCTCTCGACCTGGAGATCCGGCTGGTCCGCAGCCACCACAACGGCGCCCTGCCCGATACGCCGCGGATTCTAGCTTGCAATGTCCGCGTGTGCCCGGCGCGGAGATACTCTACGGCTCCCAAAGGACCTGCTGCCGACAATGGCAATGTCACGCCCCGACCGCGAAACACGCCGCAAGGCCGGGTCCCGTTCTTGCGCCTCCTGCGCATGGCCTTTACGCCCTTTCGCGGACAGACGTGGCGAGACCTCTACCAGAAGAACCCGGAGGAGCTGGTGCTGGCGCTGGCTGTGTGAGTTGTTCGCGTGGAAGCGGGACAGGGGGTGGTGCGCCGTACGCTGCCGATACCGTGGAACTGACAGACGCTCTGTGCAGTCTCGTCGCCGTCGTGCTTGTGCTCCTCTACGTTGCGCGCATCTACTACACCTACTTTTACAGCCGGCAGTTTACGCGCTACCCGGCACCCGTGGCCAAGTACCTGCGGCGCGCGCTCTACTTTAGCAACTACTCGCCCGACCCGAAGCGCGCGCTCAAGAACTACAAGCTCGCGCTGGAGCAGTGCGACATGCTGGGCCTCGACCCCTTCTCCGACGATGTCCTGGGCATCCGCATCCAGCTGGTGGCCTGGCTGGAGCAGGTGCAGAACTACGAGGCGGCCATCAAGATCCTGGAGCTGCTGCGCAGCGACTGCCTGCGGTGGGTGGAGACGATGGAGAGCAGCGTCGCCGACGGCAGCGCCACAGCCGGCGCGGCGGGCAGCGTGGCGCTGTTTGGCCGGCTGCCGCCGCCGCAGCTGACGGGCCGGGCGGCGGCGGAGCAGGAGGTGCGCGAGGGCGGACCGCCGACGGCGGCGCCGGAGTCGATCTGGGGCCGGCGGTCGCGGCTGCTGCAGAAGGCAATCGGCATCAGCGTCAAGCTCGGCGACCTCTACGCCGACGAGCACGTCCTCGATGCGCAGCTGGCGCACGAGCGGCTGGTCTGGTCGGTCGACGCGGCGCTCAAGGAGTTCCGGCGACGGGCCAAGGACGGGGCCAGGGCAGACGAGGGCGCGTGGATGAGCCCCAAGGAGATGGGCGCGGCGCTGGAATGTGCGTATGCGTATGGGTATCGGTGATGGATGCTGCACCGGTCGACGGTGTGATTGGTCACGCTGGCTAACGGGCAACCAACAGCACTCGGCCACAGCTACGAGTCCCGGGCGCAGTTTCAGCTGGCGCTGCCGCTGTTCTTCCAGGCGCTACGCCTGTGCGACGACCCATGCCACAGCGCGGTCATCAGTATGTGCTGTCTGCCATTCGCCTGCGCGGCCGTGTCCTTCGCATGGCCTCGTATCCTCCCCCCACCGACTAACCAGACAACAGTGAACAATCTGGCGGTGTGTTTTGCGCAGCATCCGCTTCAGCCACCATACGACACCCTGGCGGGATCGCCAATCGATGCCTCAGCCGGGGAGGCGATAACACACGAGGAGGCGAAGCAGGCGTACTTGGAAGCAGCTCAGCGGTGGGCCACCAACGCACACCACCATGCCAGCGACACCAAGGACGATGCACGGTCAGGCGAGTGTGATGAGGCGTGCGTGGTGTCTCTCTGCAACCTGGGCGACATCGCAGCGATGATGGGGAACGTGGCGGAGGCACGTCGGCGCTTCCAGCAGGGACGGGCGATGAGCGAGAAGCTCCAGTTTGTGCCGGGCGTGGAGCAGGCAGAGGCTGGCCTACGGAGGCTTACATAGAGGCAGCCAGGCGACGGATTACGGGGGAAAGGATAGGAGAGGACGCCCAACGAGCACGTGATACGGCCGACGGAGGCGGAGAGGCGGGCGGCCGAGCCACGATGTACGAGTACGTGCGATTAGCGCTTTCCGCATCCCGGGCAGTGTGTTGAGCCACGCCTGAAGCCACAGTCGAAGCTGCTTGTTGTTTTGCGGTGTGCGGTGTGCTGTGCTGGCTGTGCTGTGCTGTGCTGTGCTGTGCGGCGCTGTGTGCTGTGCTGTGTGCTGTGCCGTTGCTGTGTGCTGTTGCTGTGTTGCTGTTGCATGATGTCTTTGAATTCCCTTCGGTGACTGCTCGCTTGCCCCAGTCTTCCGCGCACGCGGACCCTCTTTCTCCGTGGGCTGCTTGAATTGCTGATACGGAGTACGCAGCACTCTCTGGCCTCATGGCCTCCGGCTGCGCCATCCCCGATGCGGGTCTGCCCAGGTCCGCACAACCCAGTTTAACGGCATTGGGATCTACAAAGTGATGCGAAGAATCAGAGTCGGCGACCATTCCTCGGGCATGCCCAACTGAGCAAGAGCCCGGTTTTCCAAACCCCGGACGTGCCTGCCGGCAACTTGCCCCGAAGCGGCCGAAAGAGGCATAGCGATGACGGAGTGCTCGTCCGCCGGGCCCGACGAATCACGTCGAGCATGCGGCTCTACCCCGTAGGTACAAAGTACATACGCGCAGTACGAGGCCCTCGTCGACGTGCATCCAGGGTGGCATGCAAAACGGACGCTTGCTCTAATAGGCAGGCACGTCGGACACGATGGCGGCGTGCGCAAGACGGCCAGCTGCTGATTGCTGATTGAGCAGACGGGCGGCGGCGTCGAAAAAGGAGCGGTGGGCGCCGGTGGGCGACGGCGGGCGAATAGAGACCGAGGACGCAGAGCGACTGGACAGTCAGCAAGTGCAGACGGCCCGGACGAGTCGGAGCGCCAGCGGCGGCGGCTCGGCGACGCGGCAGGGCAGCGACTGCGGATCGGCCGCCGCAGCGGCTACACGGCTATCTGCTCTGCGCTCTGCTCTCGGCGTTTCGCGCTGTGCTGTGCAGTCTGGCGCATGGCTGCCCACCGGCTGCCCACCGGCTGCCCACCGGCTGCCCACCGGCTGCCCGTCGCGGAATGGCCCGGCCGACAAGCGAGATGTGCGCTTGCCGGCCTGAAACAGGCGCCTATTGGGCGACGCCGAGTGGCGGGTGGTGTGGAGGGTGGCGACGGAGCTTTCCGCGCGACGCGGTGCGGAAGAGCGCCGCGCCGCTCGACTCCGTACACGTTCCGCACAAGTACTCGTCGAAAAGCCCGAAGTTCGTACCGGCTGGACGATACCATCCAGATCGCTGCAAAAAGGCGGTAGGCTCGGCTTTTTGCGCGCAGGCCCGAGGGAAACGGCTGTGCATCCGAACGCCCGCTAGGCGTGCCCCATAGGGCAGCACGGACCGCGGCTTGCCTGTTCTGGTCGGGCTCATCTCGAGCGTGTGGCCCGTCCGCCGTCCCGACTGCTGCGGAGTGATAGTGCGTTCGTCGCTCTGCGGACGGAGCACGCGTGTTACTCGTAATACCTGTGCTCGTACCCAGCTCTCGTGGCATGCCACGTTGGGGCAGTTCGGGCAGAATGTCGCTCCGTTCCAGCTTCGCTTCTCTCTGGCCCATGTTAAAAATAGGATGGCGAGCCTGGCTTCATTGCCCCGAGAGACGGTCGATCATGGGGCGCATACGCAGATCAGTCACGACAACGGCAGCGAGGGGCGAAACAGGTACATGTACGGAGTACTCCGTACGCGTACGAATCGCGGACGCACGCCGTGTTGGCGCTCTCGGATCCGAGGAGGCGGCGCGGCCGTTTTTCTCCTTTCTCGTTCTTCGTCCTCTCGTCTCCCGCTCTCCCGCTCTCCCGCTCTTCATGCTCTCCATGCTCTCCATGCCTCCATGCTCTCCATGCTCTCTCATACCTTCACCTCGTTCTCTCATCTCGTCTCTCCTCTCTTCCTCTTCTCTCTTCTTCGCCGCCATGCCCCTGCTGTGCTTGTCCGCGGCCCCCGTCAGTCTTGCGTCCCGGCCCTTCGCGGCCTGCCTGCAGGTCAGCTGCCCGGCGGGTGACTCCCACGTTGTAATCTGTACAAAGTACAACACCTGCTCCGTATGGAGAGGCGAGAGGCGATCATCATCTGTGCCATAACTCGGGGGCGAGGCTTGCCTGCCGGCTGCTCTGTGGAGTCCAGTACGAAGCAATTCTCGTCAGATACTCGTACAAACCAGACTCCTGACCCCCACCCCTTCTTTCCCCTTCCCCGTCGCCGCCATTTCGCAGGGGCGCCGGGCCTGGAGGAGGGCGGAGTTACGGAGCATCGCTTCGTACTCGTAGTGACGGAGAGCCTACGGAGTACGGTGCCCTCTGTAATACCACCGCAGCACGGCTGGGGCCTCTGCGGCCGTGCGGCCGTGCAGCCGTGCGGTAAAGGTACGAAGACTTCTTGCATTGCTCGGCCTTTGCTTTCATGCCCAATGACATAGCCGGGGACCAGCGCAGCCGCCTTTCTGCGGCAGATCCAGAGCCACAATTATCCCACCAGTACCGCTGTGAGCCGCAGTGCTGCACGCGAGGCTAGTCATCTCTTCTCCTCGCTAGCAGCTCCTCGCCGTTGCAGCCCCGACCTGCCCTTGCACCCGCGTACCCGAGACGCTGAGCAGAAGGTTAAACGGCAGTCACTGTCGGTGGGTGTGGGGACGGACACCGAGCATCGAGATCTGACTGCCTGTCCGCGGAAGGCGAAACAGAGCAGCGGACCCGAGTCCCAACGCGTCCTTGGCCGTTCGCCGTATCTTGGCCGTCCGGCCAGCCCGCACGGCAGCGGCAATGGCCTCTCTGATTTCTCTACGAGTAAATTCTCTGAATTCTCTGGTTTCTGATTTCTCTGATTCCGATTTCTCTGATTCTGATTTCTCTGGTTTCCCCGGCTCTGCCAGCCCCCAAAAGCCTACGTAGTACAGCGGCCGTCCATTGTCTGATTTCTGCACACGGCCGTCCGTCACTTCGCCCTACGTCGTACGACCGCGGCCAAGAATACTTTATACGCAGTAGGCCCAAAGCAGACAGGCGCGGCAGCCGCGGAGATCATGCCGTGCGCTGTGGGGACAGGGTGATTTCACGGGTGGCAACATGCGCCAGGTGGATGCCGTCCTGCAACACTGACGGTGATAGACGGAGCCCGCCCGCAGGATCGTCCTCCGTCGTCCGGTACGAAGTCACGCTGGATTTGCGCCTGTTTCCTGCTCCACGAAGTACTCCGTGCTGCCCTACGCCTTCTCTGCCACTCCACGTCGTATGGCATCCTTCTCGGCTCTACTCGTACTATTCCACGTACTGTTGATTTGATTGCCTGCCGTTTTCGTGCTTACATCTTCCTACCCTACAGCTCTAAGTCTGATTGTGCCTAGCTTGTTCGTCCCGCCCTTCTCTGCAGAAATACTCCTTCCTAAGCCGGCCTGTCATGCGACAAGTACGCGCACACCGTTTGACATTGTGCCAGGGCCTGTAATCGCACCCGCACTCCGTGCTCCTTTGTAGCAATACGCGTGCTCCTGGACGGTTGGGGTGCTTGCCCGCTCGGATGTGCGTTCAGAGGCGCAGAGAGCCTGCCATGCAAGTACAGATACGAGCATGCACGGGACGTATTCCACTCCTCGCACTTGCCAAGCAATACGATACGAAGTACGAGGGCCTCGCACTCTGTCCCTTCTGTCCCTCCTCGGACTCGTAATACGCGCATACGAGTGTGCGGCCTGCCGTCCGCGCAACTGGCTACCCTCCCGCTCCTACTCGTACGTCGCACTCTGCGTATCTCTGGCGGCCGCGAGGCCATCAGCTGCCCCACGCTAGAGGCCCGCCAGGGTATGTACGTGCAGACCCTCCCCGGTGCAACCTTGGGCGCCTATGGGCAGACGCTTATGAGCAACATCACGTCGATCCCTGCGTTTTCCCCTGCCCTCTTTCGTAGCGAAGTAGCAATACGTGCGTTGCGCATCGGGTACCGTACCGACTGGGCGGGACGGACTCCGCCTTTCCGCGCCAAAACGGACAGCATCTGGCCCAGAGGCCGTTTTGCGTTCGCGGGGACTGCGACAGCAAATCATGGGAAAGGTGAGCCGGCCGGATCGACACGGTCCAGAACCAGCAGCCAGCAGCCAGCAGCCAGCAGGGCCAAGTCCGAGATGTCAGCGTGGCCTCGGACTTGGCCATGCTGTCAGACGACAGCCGCAGCAGATGCTCTGCCGCGCCTTGCTCCGTACGGGACGGATATGGACACGCCCGCCTGGCTACCGTCTGCTGCCGGGCTGCCAGTCTGCTACTGCGTACTTTGTCTACTCTGTATTGCCCGGGCCAAACCCGGGCCCAACCCAGACCGAGCTCGGCCCCGACCCGGTCCCAGGGCGCAGGGCCTGAGGCGCTGCCGCGCAATGAGACGCATCACGTGCCCGCAACCCAGCCGTCTGTCTGGATGCACCCCAAAGTCTTGGCGTCCGCTTCATCCGCTTCAGCCTTATTTCCCTTCCGCGCAATGTGCTTTCCCCAGCTCTGTCGCGAACGCCTAGATTTGCCGGAAATAACATGACGCTTTCCATGTCCAACCTATCCAACGGCTTGGGTGGCGGCACGAGTCTGGACCGGCCAATGGCCCATGGGCGCGCTTGTAGCTCCGTAGCGCATCGCCACTCAGGACAGGCACGAACATCGCAGCCGAACTAGCGGTCACTGCTTTTGTCAGTCATTCGTTCCTTTCGCCGTAAGGTGGCCGTAGCATCACCGGCTTGGACAAAGACTTTCGTCGACGCGACAGACGGCACGGCATAGACGTTCGGCCTGCCTCGTAAACGACCCACCAGAGCCAACAGTTTGCCGCTGTGGCGCGGAACAATGCATGTGCGGGAGCTCTATTGTGCGCGTGAAGCTATCCGGTTCGTGCTTCGCCAATGGAGCGACACATCATTGCGGAGCATGGCGAGAGTGCGCCCTGTGGTCGGGCCAGCGCGGAAATAGCTGTTTGGGCATTGTGTCCCCGGGCACGTGCAACAGCCTGCCGCATCGACAGCGCGCGGTGAGACGCGCGCATTGGCATTGGTCGAATGGCACTTCCGCTTTGAGTGTAAGCTGATGGCAGTGTGTTTGGTGTTGGGCCTCGCAGCCGCTCGCGTCCGACTGCCGCTCGCTCTTGCCCTGTGGAATGCAGTCTTTGCGGCACCGTCTGCCCGTGCTGGCCGACTCGAGCTCCGTATCCGTTTTCGCCTGGCGGCCAATGCCGCCCACCGTTTCCGCTCTCGGTTGCGTCGTGCAGTACGGAGTACAAAGTACGCGAATGTGGAGGCACGTGCAGGCACGTGCAGACGACGCAGCCGTGCGCCCAGCAGGCGCAGGCAGGTGCAGGTGCCAGCACGCACAGCAAGGCCAGAGGCAAAGGCAAAACGGCACTGGCGAATGCAGGGACGACCACGGAGTAATGCATCGTCCCGGCCGTCCGTGTAAGTGCAGCAAGTGCAGCAAGTGCAGCGCGGCCAGCACGACGCAGGCGGCCTGCCGCTGGCCGTGGCCGTGGTGCGAGCCAGCGGCAGGCCCAGTGCCCACTTCGAGACAGGGCTGCCACGGCAATCGCCGTGGGCAGAATATACGTCGCTCTTCATACAGCGTAGCGCCCTCAGACGCGCAGTCGATCAGATGTCCGTGGCCGTCCATCGCCGTCGCCTTGCCCGATGCCAGTGGCCCAAGTACCCAGGTGGGGCAGGTACATCACCAGCAGAGCGGCCTACGTAGTAGCGCCCTTCTGCAGCGCACGCCCCGGCGGCCGCACGCCCCTCGCGCCGGCACCCACAACGCTCTTCTGCGCCCTTCGACGCACGTCGAACGTCGCACTCTGCACGCCCTGGCAGAGCATGCTTCAGAGCTCAGAGCTGCAGCCAATCGACGATGCTGCCCGTGGCTGCCCCGAGGGCCACCCCCGTGCACCCAGCTCTAGTCCCAACGCAGGAGCGATGTCCTTTAGCGCATTTTCGTCCTCGTCGTCAGTGACCTCCTCCAAGCACCTTTGGCTTCCGGTGCTGCTGCTTCTCTAGCTCTTGCTCGTCTGTGCTCGTCCACGACGACTCGGCGAGCCGTACGACGTGTTTTGGCATGTAAATCGGCTAACACTAGTCCATCGCA
This sequence comes from Grosmannia penicillata, assembly GCA_002778075.1. Taxonomy (NCBI): domain Eukaryota; kingdom Fungi; phylum Ascomycota; class Sordariomycetes; order Ophiostomatales; family Ophiostomataceae; genus Grosmannia; species Grosmannia penicillata. The sequence goes on along the minus strand of PCDK01000001.1, from coordinate 3,565,115 downwards.
TCGTATATAGTTTGGCCCTCCTGCTCCTTCCTCCTTCTTCCCTTCTTTCCTCGGCACCCGCCAACACTCTGTTTCTCTTGGGGCTGCTGCATGCTCCGTCTCCTTCCTGTCCGCTCCCCTCTCTCGTCCGTCGGCCGTAGTCCGTTTCTCCCGTCAACATCGCCAATTGCCACATATCGAGCCCATCCTGCCCCCAATCCTCCCCCCGGTCTGGTCCTGCTCCTACTTCGTACCCCAAGGCCACATCTGCCATCATACCTACTACCCCCACTTCTCCACACCATTTTATATCGTCTTACCAACATCTTACCAACAACGCGCCTCACGATGGACCAGACGGCCAGCCTACCGCCATTGGACTCGTCGTTCGGCTTCAGTGTCCCTGGCCTCGAGGCCTACGGCAATGTCGACGTGTACTACAACGTTGTCGACGAGTGTATCGATTCGGACGTGGCGAGCGGCATGTCGCCGTGCTCCAACCTGGATGCTCCTGTGGCACGTTCCTGTCGTTCCCTTGCTTTGGATGCCTTTGATATTGCCATTGACGCGTTGCTAACACCAGCAGTACCAGGCTGTCCAGATTCCTGGCCTGTCCGGCTCATTCGTCGATGTGAATGCCGCCTCCACCGCCGTCTATCCCAGCCCCAAGGCCGAGATTGACGATCGCAGCTTCGAGCTGCCTGACTACTGTCTTCCGCTCAGAAACGCCATGTCTGCTGCTCCGCTCGGTTCTGTCTACACCAGTCCTGTCTCTGCCGGCCATGTCTCCGGTCCTGTCTCTCCGATCACGGCCGGCCCTTCCGTGTCGCCCGCGAGCCCGTCCATGCCGGCAGCCAGCCCGTCCTTGTCCGCTGCCAGTCCTTCTGAATCGGTGGCCAGCCCGGCCAAGTCGGCGACCGGTCATAAGTCCAAGTCCAAGTCGAAGCCCGCGGCCGCCGGTGCCAAGGCCCCCAAGAAGCGCAAGCGCGCAAACCGCTACAAGAATGCGCCCGCGTCGGTCTTGGAGCGCCGCCGCCAACAGAACCGGGACTCGCAACGGAACTATCGCGAGCGCAAGGAGACGCGCATCCGGGAACTCGAGGCGCTGGTTCTCCACATCTACCGGAAAATGCTCGACCAGCACAAGCTTGTGGGACTGCTCACCGACGAGATTCGAAGCTACCACCCGATAACGCCATTTGCCAATATCCCCCCCGAGTTTTTCAGAGACCCGCGCGCCTACCAGCAAAACCTGAGCGAGCAAGAGCTCAACGAGGTGCCAGCCACGGACCTGATCCGCGTCATTACAAAAATGGCCCACATGGATGGCCTTCCGGGCGGCAAGATCTCCTTGCTCCCTTCGAGCCCTCTTCCAATGGACAACTCGGCGAACCTGGCTTTCCCTGCCGGCGATGTCTTGCAACACGGCATAGACATGCGTTCCATGCAGTCTACGCCGACTCATCCCATGCAGCCAATGCAGCCAATGCAGCCAATGCAGCCAATGCAGCCAATGCAGCCAATGCAGCCAATGCAGTCCATGCTGCCTCTTCAGCCAGTACAGCCGATTATGCCGATGCAGCCGATGCAGACGATGCAGCCGATGCAGCCGATGCAGCGAATGCAGCACATTCAGAATATGCAAGATTTGCAACAAATACAGCAAATGCAGCAAATGCACTCGCCTCGCCGCCATTCTGATCTCGATATCCATCTTGAGCCCGGCATATGTACCCAGTTACGGAACATTCAAACCCTCCACCACCAGACGCAGCAGACCGGACCACTCGGAGAGTTCGGGCTGCCTACGCAACCAATCTCACAGGCACGGCCGATGCAACAAAACCAGGACGACGGGCTGCTCCGACAGTTGTAGCAGGCCGAGCTGCTCAACAAACTCAGCCCTCGCAGTGGCACGACGACAGCAAGCCCGCGGCGCCACTGTTCACGTGAATTCTGGGCTCGGCACAGTCTGACGCGTGCTTCTTTGCTTTTACTAGCGGCGTGAAGTGTGAATTTAGAGGGAGGTTGTTTTGGAATAGCGTCGGCGCAACAGAAATACCCTGTTTTCAATCTGGCTACTGGCTATAGTCGAGTGGAAATAATCTTGGGTTGTATTATTTTGTTATTAGATTCTCTTTTATCTCAGATGGTCTGGGCACGAAGCCAAATTTGGTGTATAGGTAACACCCTTTATGGAAATGGACGCATAAAACAGTATCAGTATTTGAGTATTATTAGTCATAATAAGACTTCACCTTCAGTTCAGTCTCCAGGACAGTTTGCCCGATGAACTAGCACGGATGGCTATCATGTGTGGCTCGTACCTATCCCGAGCGCCACAGAAGCTGTGGTATGGTGGAAGCAGGCTGCAACAGGAAAACCACGCTTTACCCTTTGGGTGTCTGGCGACTCGGCGGCCAAGCACCAACAAAGAGCTGCGGGACAGGAGATCGGCCGCCTAATCCGTAGCTGCCATCCATTGATAGACAGGGAAGGTGACACAAGGAGCGAGGTGCCGCGCTGCCCCTCTTGGCCAGTCTTTGTGTGCGGCGCTGGCAGTAGGATGTACAAGAGTTGCTGCGTGGCTGCCGTACGTGGCCGGGTCACTGGTACATCGCTGCAGGCAGGGAGAGACCCGAATGGTTCACGTACGAGTATTCTCGGCATTCCTTTGGCCGTTGCTGGGCCGAACAAGGAACAGTGACAGGCCAGACAAAGAGCAAAGAGACGGAACCGACGAGTCGAAGTGGGCGGCGAAGAAAGGAAGTGAAACTGTAGGGTAGTACAACCCCGCGACGGGACAAGTCTCGCTACAAAGGTCGACGAATGGGACGGCCGGCTCGTCTGTGCGGCTCCGGCACTGTGGACCCCTGCACCGTGCCACGCCCGGCCGCGCCTTCTGCAATCGTCGTTCCTGCCGCATCTGGTATGCACGGGGTCCGTCGCTGCTTCCCGTCCGCTTCGGTCTGCTGCCAGTTCCACCTTGGGAGCACTAGCTGGCAGCTAACTGCTTCCGCGCTGCTGCATCGCCGCTTCCCGCGAAGATCACTGCTAGTGCCAGTGGCCCTTTGTTTCTGGTGAGAGCTACAGAGCACAGCGTGCGAGACCAGTGTTAGGCGCTCTGAGATAGGAAGGACCGACCCGTCCTGGGTCCCTGTTGCTGTGCCTGCACCGTAAACATGGCGAGAGCCTGGATGCAGCTGTCCTCAGCACTGCAGTGCGGCCGCTGCGTTGCGTGCCAGCCTCGGCCAAAACCTCGAAAATAGCACGGCCGTACCTGCATGTCGCTGCATGGTGGTCTGTGCTCTGGGGCGCCAATGGCAGCATGGCCGGGCGGTCGGCGCCTGGATGCCGGCAGTTGGCCGCACGGAACAGGACGAAGGCGCCCTGCACCGCACTGGAACACGTGCGCCAGGCCCCGCACTCTGTACTCCGTACGAGTATGTATCTTACGGAGCACGACTCGCTTGGAGAGCAGGTTTCGGCGCCGCCTAGCTGCATATCGAACAAGAAGGCCGGGCATGGCGCCACTTCTCGGTAAGGGATGGCGCCGCACACGCGCACATCTGGCTGCTGCCCTCCGGGCCTGCTGGTTGGCCGCTCGCCATGCAAAGTACGAGTACAAGAGCAAAGCGCACCTCGGCGGAGTACGTATTACGAGCATGTCGTCTTCCCAGCTCTGGTCCTGGCGTCTTTGCGTGGTGGGCTGCTCGTGATCAGCGCTAAGCCGCATCGGGCTAACGTATAGGGAGATACCACGGGCCATGATGATACTTGCGCACGACTACGGCTTCAGCACGGAGTACGATACGAGTAGCCGCGGCGAGCGGGGGTCTGCGGATACGGTCCAGCTTGGCAGGCCGCGCATGTTCCGTCTGGGCTCTCGTCCGCCTGCTTTTCAGCAGCCTGGCCGCGGGTGGCGGCGTGCAGCTCTGGCGGCGGCGCCGCAGTGGAGAGATGCGCCCGCACAGCCGATGCGGACGGTTGCCAACGCAGGGTTGCCGAAAGTAACCGGTCGGTTGCCCGAAGCGCTGTCTGCGGGTCGTACCCGTAGGGACGTCTGGGACTGCTTTGTGTGGGGCGTCTACGCATCCGGGGATGGCGGCCAGCAGCCCGGCCTGAGCACGACACGGGTTTGGGTGCAGCCGGCAGAAGTCGGGTTTTGGCGATTGTTGTCGTGATGTTCGAGGCCTTGGAACGCGAGGAACGGGCGTGGTCGGCCAAAGGCGTCGCGGCGTCAAAGACGTTGGGGAGCATCGTCCGCCCGCCTTGCACTGAAACAGCTCTCTTGCGCCGTTCTGATTCGATAGCCCGGAGAGCCAGAGAGCCTGAAGCGGCCGGCTGTCTCACTGCCATCCACAACATATACCGAGACGTACGCCGGCTTTGTCTTCAGGCCTCGCGAGATAGCCATGGCGCCCCACCAAGGCATCTAGCAAATAGGATCTCTCCCTGGTTTTGGCGTTTCCCCAAGCTTCTGCCCGGCTCCCGAAGCACGGATGTACCACGCTAAGAAAGAGACATGGAGAAACCCCAGCGTTGTCGACCATCCAGGCCACAGAATGATCTGCCGCCACAGGGAATAGCATCTTTAGTTCCCCGTTGCTAGGCCGTTCTTCCACTTATTGCTATTTTCACACCAGCCCATTGCACAGCCAACACGGCACTACGGGCGCACCACTCGACGCGAAGTGCGGAATCTAGAGTTGGGTGGTCAGCCAGGCTGACCGTCTCACACCAGCAACCGCCGCGGTGTTCCAGCTATCCAAAGTGCTTACAGGGACGTGGAGGAAAGCGGGCGGAGGCAGCGCAGCCTTGCATAAACGAGCAATCGTCACATGGAACAGCAGCCGCGAAAACGGACATCTCCGTCGTACAAAGGGAGCCGCCAGTTTCGCGGAGACTTCACCTCAACCCCCGCGCCGATCTTCACGGCTGTCGCAGCCTAGCCCACGGTGTGAAACGCTGCCTTTCAGTCGACGAAGAAAGCGTCGAGAACGTACAGCACAGGCCACGCCATGCGACGGATAGCAAGAAATACGGTCAAGCATGGCCTCTAGCAATAGTGCCGGGCAGGGGTCCATGCCCACGTAACTGGGTATACAAAGCCTCGCGTGCTGATAGATAGCTGACTCGGCTACTTATTTAGAGAAGCCGAAGCAAGGTGTGTGCCATCTGGCTAAAGATGTTGTGGTGTGAGACTGACGCACCTTCAAGGTTATTACTCCGTCGCCGAAGGAATGGAGCCAATGCTGCTACACGAGGAACCTTTGCAGCTAAAGTAAGAAGTGGTGTGGCTGACATCCATGCGTATGGGGTTTTGACGTGGTCATGCAAGAGTCTTTGGCCTTATTGGGCCACAAAAGAACAAAGTAAATATCGCAAAGAGGCGGGTACAAGTACAGCCTGACAAAAGCTGACACTCCCAATGCGCCTATAAGTAGCCAGGAGTTGGACTCCCGGTCCTTCTTCGACACTGGATTGCGGGACACTGTAAGCAAAGACGGAAATATCCATACATGCTTACCCTCCTTTTTCCGATAGAAGGCAAGTCTGTCTTTCTTGTGTACGGTACCTTTTACGGTACCTTTTCTCGAATGGCCAAGTCGAGGCCATTCGACACAGTCATCAACCCCACGGCAGGCTCTTATCGCATTATCTTTACAGAGTCGCACAAGATGGCGGTCGCACTTGTTTCTTGTGAATGCGAAGCTATAGTGGCTAGGGCTAGCAAAAGTACCACCCGCGACCAATAGTGATCTTGGCTGCCACAGTCAACAAGTCTTGGCCTATCACCGTCACGAGCGTTTAATGGAACGCTTTTCTGTTTAGTAAACGAGATACAAGAGTCTTTGTACGATGGAATTTTGTAACTAGTGGCGGCCCGGGCCCGGTGCGCGTCGATAATCGCAACAGTCATCTGGCCAGTGCTCATGTTCCGTCGTAAACAAGGTACTAGACACTAACAGAACAGAGACGCAAAACGAACAACACAGAAAAACAAAACACGGCATGCATGTTCTTGGCTGGAATCTGTCTGCTTGCAGTTGACGAGGTATTATGGACAATCAACGGAATTTCTCAGTGTTCGCCACAGATCCATAGGATGACTATAATCCCTGCCATAGTATGTAGTGAAGAAGTGAAAGGGTGACTGAGCTGGAATTATGCTAGCAAATGCGATGTGGCAGTGCATTAGCAGGTAAAGATCCGAACGACCTTGGTTCACCAAGCGCTGTTTCGTTCCGGCAGCAGACTGGCGCCCATAGAACCATAATGGACTCTCCTTGGTGTCGAGGTTCCCAGACTGTATGATATTAACAATTAACAATAGCCCTTGGTGGTAATCGTGGGTAAATAACAGGTCCGGACATAAATACTTTATTGCAATGTTGGATCAGCTGCTAGGACGCACCAGCGGAAGCCGCACAAAATAACTCGCCAGACAGGCAGCAGTGCAGGCAGCAGAACAATCAGCAGTGTCAGGTCGTTGTATGGAACCGCGCAGTGTAGCTTTGTCCGGAATAGAGTGATCACTTTCACCTTGCACTTGGATCCTGTACGTCCTCCAATTCCAATAAGAGGGTACAGTTAATCTTGTAGTGCATGAGGTTGAATTCAAGTCTAACTATCGTGACGCTCGATGTGCGGTTGTACTCCTTGCAGACGGCCAGGGGGATTCGACGGCCGTAGACCTTATCTATGGTGGCCTAAACAGCTTACCATATTGAACCTATACACCAGTGCGTATAGTCACCGGCCGCCCTCCGGGACCCCAACGCCGGACAGGACGCCGTCCTTGCCGACTGGTCCCCGAAAATCGCACGGGCCGAATGGCTGGAACGCACTACGCGAGCCCTCCGCGAAAGCTCCCACCCGACCGTCCCTGCCTGGCTTACCCCCTCCAACCGCTGGACCGCAGCAGCGGTCAAGAAGCGCCACAGCGTCCTCACCAAAGCCGAAAGCAGTCTGCTTACGCAAATTAGAACCAGCCACATCGGCCTCAACGCATACCTGAAATGGCGGCACCGCATCGACAGCGCCGCCTGCAGGTGCGGCGCGGAAGCGGAGACCGCGGCCCACGTCATACTTGAATGCCCTGACACCCCCCCCCCCCCGGCCAGCCGACTGGCCAGCCTCACGGGCAGCCCTCCGGGCAGCCCTCGATGATGGACCCAGAGCCCCGCGCATCCTCCGGTGGCTTATACGCAGCGGGCGTATCACCGAATACCGCCTGGCAGCAATGCTTGAGGCCTCTCCAGAGCCGCCGGAGCTACCTGCCGCAAACTAGGTGGCTAGGTCACCCTCTCCCTCCTTTTCTTACTCTTTTGTTCTTTCTTTTACTATTTTGCTCTTTTACTCTTCCCCTCCTTCTCTCTCTCTGCTACCTTAGCAGCTACTAGCCCACCCTACACCAACTACCTACCTTTCTTATTAGTACCCAGTAGTTTCTGCCCCAGAGGGTTTTACTGCACGCAAGAAGCGTGATTGAGTCTAGACGTTATAATTGCCTGGTAAAGAAGGCAAGCTTGTATATATTTCGGTATATAGAAGCACACAATGAACTAAATCCACCACCAGTGCGTATAGCTCGGCAGCTAGCACTGACTTCGTAACCCGTCTACACTTCGTCAACGACCAATGGATTCTAATGGCCCTGCCAAAGGCTTTACAGACGACAACGACGTAGTCGATTTGTAATGAGAAATCCTTGCTATTCGCGAAGGCTGCGTCGGTGAAGACGAGGATCGAACCGTTTTGTGAAGCTTGACGAGACGATTATCATACAAGCGTGGACTACGCTTCCCAAAGCTTAACGAGACAATTATTCGATTCATCGTCTTCACCGACGCAGCCTTCGCAAATAACAATGATTTGACAATACAAATCAGCTACGTCGTCGTCCGTAACGCCTTTAGCAAGGCTAACATCATCCATTGGTCGTCAACGAAGTGCAGACGGGTTACGAAGTCAGTGCTAGCTGAAGTTACTCAACTACCACCAGAGCCTAGCATTCAACGCGTCCACCTCCACGGTGTCGGGATTGGTGTGTTGTGCGGCACCGGAGAGGTCGTATGCCGCCTCAGGTTAACACGCCGAAGCGACGTAAGCATCGCGTGCGCGTTAAGCGACGTACTGCTGCTATCTCGTCAGAGGCACGGAGACCTTACCGCGTGCGCCTTTCGAGACTTGCAGTTAATCTCTAACGGGGTCGATGTTCACCACAGGCTACTCACGACCCTCCAAGAACTCTTGATAATCCGTGACATCTCCGTCAAGAGTCACAACGTCCTAGACGGAAACCAAGTTGACGCCATACTACAGGCCACCAATACATACGTCCCAGATAAGAATATTCTCCGGCATCCGGTAGTATATAGGTATCCATGGCCTGTAATATAGTGTCGACTTGGTTTCCGTTTAGGACGTTGTGACTTCTGGATTAAGAGTTCTCGGAGGGTCGTAAGTAGCCTCTAGCCCGCTGCCCTAAGTCTTCGGGAGACCACCCTTCGGAGAGACCATTGAAATCCGTCACGAGGGTGTCATCTGACCAGTTGGTGTCGGTGACATCCCCCATAAACTCTTGGACTGCATTCTTCCTCGAGAACCTTCTCCTCCGTTGGTCCGCTCTCGTCCGACATTGTGGTGGGATGTCGGGCCGGAGTGAGGTAAGGGGTAGGTTTGCCGATGTTTGTTCGGCCGAGTGATGGGAAACCTTGCTAGTCAGAAAATTCCCGCAATTGAGAGCACAGTTGCCAGGGATCGACAACTCAGTGTCGGTCCGCTGTGCGGAGCCGCGCGGGACGGCACATAAGGTGCCGCCCCCTATTATCAAATCCAAATAAGTAGGTCAGTTCGGTGGTGTTGAATTACCAACGCAGAGACAATAGTGGTGCAAGCCAAGACCGCCTATGAAGTATGCTGTGGCCATGGGCCCCGAGGCAAACCATCCTGTCAACGCCTTGCAAGAACTCCGTACAGAGTACACACCGCAACCGTTGGCACCTGTAAAGCAGGAGGGCGACAAGGGGCATGGAACGAATTTTAAGAGGGATAACTCGGATGGTATCAAGCTATCAATACTACAAAGATTAAGATGTAAACAAGATGTGCCAGTTTTTATGTTTCTGGACTTTCGCCCAGAGTGGTATATGTGAAGCAACAGGCAGCCTCCCCCTCCCGACCCCGTCACCCAGTGGTATATGCAAAAAAATCCAAGGAGACAAAACGATACGCGCGCCACTTAGACAGGCGACGTCTTGCTCTCGTTGACGCTGGCCGGAGTGCTCGAGGCGACGTCGCCCTGCATGGCCTCGGGCGAGGAGCGGGCAAGCTCAACATAGTCGTAGGCGAACTCGCCGAGCTGAGCATCGTCGAGGCCGAGCTCCTCCTCCTCGGCGGTGACGCGCAGGCTCAGGCCCGGGATCAGGTTCATGACGAACAGGATGATGCAGGTCAGGACGAAGGAGTAGGAGAAGCCGGCCACGCAGTCGGCCAGCTGGTAGCCCAGCTGGACCCAGTGGTGGTTGAGCCAGCCGCCATCGATCTCGGAGAAGCCGTCCAGGTGGGCAATGTAGTCGCTGCAGGCTGTTAGTCACGGACGAGCGGTACGCTGAAAGGAGCAATAGCAGAACGCAAACGTACGCAGCGAAAAAGGCAGTCAGCAGGTTGCCGGCGATACCGCCCACGGCGTGCTCGGCAAAGATATCGAGGCCGTCGTCGATGCCGAGGACGAACTTGAGCTTGGTGGCAAAGTTGCAGACGATGGCGCCGACGACACCGTAGATGACAGCGGCCCAGGCCGGGACGAAACCGGAGGCAGGGGTGATGGCGACGAGACCGGCAATGGCGCCGGAGCAGAAGCCGACGGTGGACCACTTCTTCTCCAGGCGGTAGTCGAGCAGGCACCAGGTGATGCCGGCGACGGAGGCCGCGAGGTTGGTCACCAGACAGGCCATGACGGCGCGCAGGTTGGCAGCGAGGGCGGAGCCGCCGTTGAAGCCGAACCAGCCGACCCAGAGGAAGACGGTGCCGAGGACGACGTGGGTGACGTTGTGGGGGCGGTAGGGCAGGCCGTGGGTCTTGTCGTAGCCGGTGCGCTTGCCGAGCATCAGCGAGTAGGCCAGGGCGGCGGCGCCGGAGGAGATGTGGACGGGGGTGCCGCCGGCGAAGTCGAGGCCGCCGAGCTTGAAGGACCAGCCGTTGGCGTTCCAGGTCCAGTAGGCGATGGGGTCGTAGACGAGCGTGGCCCAGACGAACATGAAGACGATGCAGGGCAGCATGCGGCCGCGGTCAGCAGCAGCGCCAATGGCGAGGGCCGGGCTGGGTTGTTAGCCGCGCAGTCCTCACGGTTCAGCGCAAGCGACGAGGCACGTGTACATACGTAATGGCGGCGAACATGCCCTGGTACAGGCAGAAGAGCAGGTCGGGGACCTTGCTGCTGCCGACGCTGGGCTGGGCCAGGGTCTTCATGAGACCAAAGTTGGTCAGATCTCCGATGAAGGAGCTGCCGGTGTGGGAAAAGGTCAGGGAATAGCCCCAGAAGAACCACTGGAAGCTGACGACAGCTATGCTCATCATGGACAGCCAGATGAGGGCGAGGGCGGACTTGCGGCGGGCGAGGCCGGAGTAGAAGAAGCCGACGCCGGGAATCATGAGCAGCACGAGGGCGGCCGAGGTCATGATCCAGGCGAAGTCGCCGCTCTGTGGGCGTCACGTTAGGTCAGGGTGTGCCGGGCGGGCGGGCAGCGCGCAGTGCGCGTCCGGGACGGAGGTGGCCACGTACGGAGTAGTAGACGTTGAGGTCGTCGGTCAGCGAGTCGCCGCCGTTGCTGGCGACGCCGGTGGTGCCATTGTACACCTCAAGCGGGCCGGCCGACATGGTGGCGGTGGTGGCTGGGCGGTGTCGAGAGGGAACGTGGTCGAGGGCCTCGCGATAGAGGGATAGACAGCGGCCGGAAGACAGTGCTGGTGAGGCCAACAGAGGTGAGATCACAGAACCGGAAACACGGAAGAGAGAGGAAGACGGGAAGGGGACGGCCAGGGCTGCGGGAGGGTGGATATATTCATATATATATGCAGCGGCTGCTCGGACAGTCGCGACAAGTACAGGTCGCACTCGCCAGGCGCTCGCGCGGTACTTTGTCGGAGCAAACGACGAGAAGGAGACGAAAGCAGACGAAAGCAGGCGAAAGGACGGAGTAGAGACCCGGGATGAGACCCAGAACGGTCGGCCCAATGCCCATCGCGCAGGGGACCCCGGGCGGCCGCGGCTTGCGCAAGCCGCGCCAGGGCGCCTGAAGAGCGCTCCGTGCAGGGTCTTACAGCAGGCGCACTCCGTATGTCGCAGCAGAAGCGCGGACGAGGGACGGAGAGAGGTCGCCTGTGCCAACCAGATGAGGTCCGCTAGTGGACTTGGCTTCAGCACGCCAAGGCGCCAGCGAGCACGCCAAGTGGGGCCGAGAGATAAGGAATGCATGGCGAATGGGCAGCGCGGATTGACCGTGGATGTCCAGCAGAGTCGCGTTGGCTCTCGCTTGGGGGCTTGTTGCGTTGTGTTCTTGTGTGTTGTGAGTCGTGTTTCGAGCGCATTTGGCGTTCGGTACGATAGTGTGAAGTCGAGGTAAGGACAGTGCGCAGACACCATTGCACTGTCTCGCTGTCTTACAGTCGCAGCCGGGCACAGTGCGAGTCCGCTCGTACGTCGTACGCGCCATTTTCGTTGTCTCGAGTGAGCCGACTCCGTATTGTGCTCCTTCCTTCCGCGCGATCCTTCTTGCACTCGTCCGCCGGCGCTGCACCCAAAATAGCCGCAGGGCCGTCCCGTCCACAGTCGCAGTTGCCTCCCGCCCAATTGCTGCGACACGGAGCTGCCAATCCGGGCGCAGCAGGAGCGACTCTGTTGCTCCGTCCTGCTGGCACCGCTCCTGCCCTCTTTGTTCTACGTCGTATTGCTTCGTAAGTAATACAGTAGACGCATAAGGAATACCAGCACCCGACATTATGCTCGGTGCAGCGCAGCCTCGCCTCGTGGGGGCGCAGGAGGGCTCCTCTGGGATTCCCTCTGCGCCATTCTTTGTCGTCGCGATGTGTCGTGGCCAGCGCCGATGTGACGCTAGACGGGCACACAGACCGCGCATGCGAACTGCACTCCGTTCCGACGCCGACTTCGCTGCTGGCTGTCGGCGAGCCCATTACGAGAATCCATTTCCATTCTTATCGGGCGCCGTTAGTGGAGACGCAGAATATGTTACGCGTAGCGTGTCGGCCGCCTTGTATCCCCCCACGTATCTTCGCTGCAGCGGTACCTGTCCTGCGCTGTCGAGCCAAGCGAAACGGCCGCCATGTGAGCGGCGGGGACAATACTTGCACGTTGCAGGGCAGCTCAAGCTCAGTTACGAATACTCCGTAGTCTGTTTGTCAGCAGACCAGTGGCCTCCCAATAAACCGCTTTCCCGACAACCTACGAGTACGGCGTACGAGTATGTAAGATACTCCGTACGAGTACTCGTACTCTGCAGACAGTACGAGCTAGGCGTCCCGCGCGTCTATCGTATTGGGCGTTATTTCTCTTATCTCGGACAGAGCGGGGCGACGATCTTGGCACAGAAAATATCGAATCGTTAACGGGCGGCGGGCCGACCGCCAGCAGAGGATGCGCGTTGCGTAGCCGTCTGGCGGATGCCTCCAAAGTACGGAGTAATGCATAGCAGTGACAGGATCAACAGCGCCTCAGCTACATGACTTGCTTCGTACTCGTACGGAGTACGGAGCAGAGAGGCAGACATATAGCGCTTGTGGCAAGCGTACAAGTACCTCACATGTGCAAGCAGTTGCATATTCCGAAATTAGCAGAACGGCGGCTAGCTCAGCTGCGATCCAGTGTGTGTCGCACGAGAGGCAGCCGCCGGGACATGTCCTTGATTCGCTGCACGGGGATGCTTCATGTATGTATTCTGAGCATCTCTACTTTCCCATTCAGCAGTAAGAATGCGCCACGGCGAGCTGGACAAAGGCTGCGTCGGCATGCTTGGACTTTACAATGCCTACGTAGACACAACAAAGGCCGCGGCCAGTCGCGCCAGCATTCCTTATCTGTTTCCAACGTCACTTATTTGCCTCAGTGCTTGTTCCTTTGTCACTTGCACCGGGCCTCAGCCCTTCTAGAAGGGTTCTGAGAGGTCCACTTCCAATGGACCTGCATTCACGCCATTCCTGATTTGGACAACCCCCACAGCCTGAGAGAAGCTCGACTCCGGACCTCATGGCTGAATATCCTCGACAGACAGTACTCCGTAGACTGGCCCTGCTAATCACATCCTCCGCTTTCGTCATCACTACTCCGTACTGCTGGCCTCGGGCTCGGCCTAGCACGAACCGTTCTCAGCGCAGACAGCGCCGTATCACCTTGTATGCAGTCGCAGACGTCAGCTCGAGTCTAGCCTCGGAATCGCCGTTGATCCTTCCAACGCGCAGCAGTCTGCCACTCCGGTTCAGTTGATGTATAGAGTACGGCACAGTATTTTCCGGTGCACTTCTCTCACACTGCAGGGTAGCTCGTACAATGAGCTTGCAGGGGCAGGCTGTTCCAAAGTGCGAGCACTCGAATGCTTGTATCTGTATGTCATACTCCGGATCTCGAACGCTATCACTCCGGACATGCAAGTAATACCATGCTCTACAAGTATCTTTGAGAGTCCCAGTGGGCCCTTACCCCACGGAAAATCTCTGTTTCTGACACTGGGGTCGCTGCGTCCCCTGCAGCGTACGATATGCCTGGCATCGATCTTGTCTACCCAGTACGAAGTATTACGGAGTACGCAGAACGACATACCGGCCTTGACCCATACGAGTACATGTCGCACGTCCACGCCTTCCGCCGCCACCCCTGCAACGTGCTGTATCCTGGCGTGTCTCCTTTCGAAACGGTCAATCCCAACTCAAAACACTCAGCCACGGCTCAGCTACCGCAACAGGCGAAGCTTGCCTTGGCTTTTTCCCGCTGCGTCGGGAATAAATGTGCTGTGACGGGCCATACTGATAATAAATGAAACGATTGGCTGAAAGTAAAAGTATAAAATAGAAGCAAGCTACGGCGCAGATCAGCTCACTTCGCGCCACATCCTTCGTCTGTTGGTGCTGCATCTACTCCGGGGCACAGACCACGGCCATCCACACCACCTACCTACCAGCCTTCGCCTCTTTGTGTACATGATTGGCAGAGCACTTCTCTACGGATCAGTAGACACAGCGGACAGCGGCACACTACTCCGTACAGCTGTCAGAGAGCAGAGCAAGCGCCTAGCGCCTGCTCACTTTGAGCCAACCATAAAACAGCATAATAAGGCTCGAGATAAGGGGATTTCCAAAACTGATCACGCGCACCTCCAATCAGACATTCGTCCGCCGCCGAGCCCCCCTCTACAGCAAATGGAATACAATGGTGTGCGTTTCCTTGATAGTCCGGCCTCCCCGGCTCTGAAATACTCGCCTTCAGCTGAGCACCGAGATTTTCGCTTACCGTTCTGCTTTGCAAAGTAGTCCGCTTGCTCCGGAGTGCGTATCTAATGATGGGGGCTATCCCTTTGAGTGTCTACGACCAAGATTTAACAACGCAGCACCTCCTCGTCCGCTACTCCCGCTGTCACCCCTCGCAGTGGCAAGTTCTTCCGCCTCCCCTGTTATGCAGGCTAGAGAAGTCCGTTCGTTTAGCTAGACACAAATGAATGCTACACATGCAGTCTGTGCCAGCAGCGCCTTGGTGCGAATGCTATTTTTTTGAATGACGGCCATACTTCTATTTGTAGGCCTACCTAAAATGAACCGGTGTGTTTCAATGTATAGCATACCCTTATCTGGCTATTCTGCCGACCCGTGACAATGGCCTATCGAGGCACTATGGACATATTATGTACAAAAGTGACAGCGCAATAGACAAAACACTTGCTCCATTCGTTGCTGTTTCGATGGCAATACTCCCTATAAGAATCCCACGAATGTACAAGCAACCGAGTAATACGATTCCTTTCGCTTGTGGGTCGCAACAATAACATTATTGACACATGACGTGGAACATTAGCTGCCATGGAACTAAACGTATCATGCCTACAATTTCCTCAAACACAAAAGTGATACTCTGAGAGAACTATAAAGATTTATTGACCAAGGAATACAATGGATTATACTTATGCATTTGAGATCGTGCTAGC
The DNA here is from genome assembly GCA_002778075.1 of Grosmannia penicillata. Taxonomy (NCBI): domain Eukaryota; kingdom Fungi; phylum Ascomycota; class Sordariomycetes; order Ophiostomatales; family Ophiostomataceae; genus Grosmannia; species Grosmannia penicillata. The sequence continues at coordinate 3,549,924 of PCDK01000001.1, read as the reverse complement.
ACAATCTCGTAGTCGAACTTGACTGGAAAAGCTTCGGTGACAGGAGTCAGTGGTGATGAGTCATCATTTGCGCTTGTTCATCAGTGTGCTCCCTTGCAAGATTCATCCACAAAGTGTGATTATTAATGATCATCCATTTTACTTACTCTTAAGCACAACTTCACTTAGTTTAAAAAGTTCAAGTGGTTCTCATTGTTTCTGTCGTCAAGCCCGTCCTACAAACCTTTCCCGCTTGTTAAAAACTCTTGAATAACTCAAGCAAAATTCTTGGTCGAGTTCAGAAGGTTGGCAACTCCTTCTGAAAACAACCCGCACCCCCCTAATCTATAAAGCTAACCGCTAGTTTTTGTCGCCAAATACTTCTTCAATCAAAGATCCGAACAAGTAGTATTTTAAATACTGGTCTATACTTACCCAGAGCAAAATCAACAAGCCAACTTGAGGGAGTCTGCAGTGTCCTCATTGCTTCGGATTAAGATGGAAGACGTCTGTTTTTGGATTATATGCGTCCCGGTGCTTTCTAGGCCATTACGTGCTCTGTCCAGATTGTTTTACATGATAGTCAACTACATCATAGCGATTATTTTAGAACAGCTGACGCAGCGTATACCCTATAATGACAAATGACTTGTTTTCAAGTGTTCCAACCATTATATGAATCCATGCACTATCCAGTCCAATCTTTGTCTCTCCTCTTCAAAACTTCGACTTTGCAACTCATCGAATACTCATATCTTGGAATCAATTACTTGAGCCAAATTCAAAGACGTCCCCACACATCATCACTTCGCATTCCAAAAGCACACTCGATCAAACATAACACATTCGAATCAGACAAGATGGACAGCCATAGAGATGACACAAAGTATTTTCCACACACTAACAGTGCAACGACCCCATTTCAAGCTCAATGGAATTCAGTAATTAGCATACCCCGCCAGTTTCTCGACCGACGAGTTCAGAATCTCACCGACCAGGTAGTGGCAACAATGCAAACACTACGTGGACTGGGATTTGAGGGAAAGAGATATGTGGAACAATCTGGACTATTTATAACTGAAGAGGGGCATCTTGTATTCAACCATGGCTTTCCACAGTCCACAGATCCTACGGACCCGGATTACTTGCAGGCCCGACTTGAGGAACTGAGAAACAAGTATCAGAGCCTGGGCAATGCCCGCAATATAAAACGACGCCTCGAGTCACCAGTCTCGGGTTCGCCAGGTCGGGCGTCACGCATCAAGCGGGAACGATCTTCCGAGAACGCAACTACTGAACTCGAAATAAATCACAGCCCTGGTCATGAGATCCTGGAATCCGTGGAGACTGCCAGAGATAACTGTACCTTGACCGGTCATGACGGCGAGGTCTTGGAATCCGTCAAGACTGCTAGCGATGCTTATGACGACGATGACGATAGCTTGAGTGGTTATTACGGCGATATTGATAGCCTGAGTGATGACGACGACGATGAAGACATGGTTGCCGAAGCCTACATCAACCAGACGGCGCAAAATACATGGACGCAACGGGACTCCAATTGTAAGTTTTGCCACACCTTTCCCTGCCAAACTGCTCCTCTAAGAACACTAAGCTGACTGTTTAGCTCTCTTATCGTCACCGTCACCGTCAAGTCCAGTAGAAGCCCTGGGCAAGATCAGTATCAAGGACCTGCTGGTGAGTTCAGTTTCTCCGGATCTCGGCCACTGGTGCCTTGGAGCCGCGATGCAAAATACGAGACCTGATTTGCCTCGTCTGAAACTACATTTATCAAGGAGGAAACCCCGGAGGAGTTGATGCTTGCTGAGGTGCCGGCGCTAGCACAGCCGCAACCTGTGCGACAAATCAACTTCCGCAACCTATTTTGTAATCTAGAGGACATCCAGGACGATTTTAACGACAATGGGCCCGATGTTCAGAGTTGTTAGAAAGATGATGTCAGTCTTTGATGAAGATGAGTGATATCGCGAGCTGTAATAGTTATACTTCGAAGCACGCTGTTTCTTCTTGTTGCAGGCAATAAAAGCACGACTATACTATTGAGGTGACGTGCCCCTTACACTTATACAGTCCCAACTAAGACACCGTGCACGGGATATAAACTTCCTTATGATCAGAATAGCGACCTCCTGACAAAGACGATCACATGTGCAAATGCAAGCAAGCAACAATTCATCATTGCATATATCTGCAAAAATGCAAGAGCGCAAGAGTGCAAAAATGCAAAACGTACAGCAGCGGGTATTCGCTGGTCGTCACCGACCCAACTACTAATCCGCCGATTACTGGTTTAACTAGGGGAGAGCGGACGGGATCCCGTGTTCTCCAGTATCTATGGCCGTACGTGAAATGGAACTTGTTACAGCAGCATATAAGCCCTCATGTCGCCATCGAGCCCTGAAAGAGAGTTGCCAATAAGAGGATAGAAATCTTGGTATCAACTAACAAGGCACGATGTTGGTTCTCTCGGGGAGGGAATTGCGCGATGTATAGTCATAAGTACTGGTAGTAGTAAACGGGCGATGCACCGTTGATTCTGTACGTCCTCTTCTTCCTAGAGGCGGGTATACATAATCTGGTGGTGGCATCGTGGTTGTCTCTTACTATCGTTGCGCCCGATGCGCGGTGTCTTACATCGCAGCGCCGGGCGGTGTAGCGCGGCACATAAAGGCCACCTCCTATTGGCGGGTTACACATATAAAATGGGTCAGACGGTGGTGAGTTCCAACACACGATATCTTGATGAAGAAAGAGGTTAGAGTGGGCCCATCCTAATTGTCTAACTTTAATAAGAATGTCAAACACTTGCGCTTCCTTCAGATCGCGATGTACGGTCGTGTTCGCAGCTCAGCGGAGGTGTGGCCCAGCTTCACATGGTGGTACTAGCCGCCTGGCCAACCGCGGCTTGCTCGGCCGTTTCCTTGTCGATCGTCGTAATAGCTTTCCCCGCCCCGCGCCATCCTGCCCTAAACACGCCAAGATGATTAATCGGGGCTTGAAGTGGTGTAAACACACCACCACTGTATGCCGAGCGCCTGATCAAGAAGGTGCGACTGCCCTAATGCATTCGGGACAGGCACGACGCTCCTGTCATAAGTGTTCTTTCCATCTCAGTGATTACTTGATCAGTTCCCGATCGATCCAGCAGTGATCTGAAATTTCGGCGCCGTATCCGCATCTTCCGGGATCATTGGCGACCAACCGCTTCCGAGAGCTGCAGCCATGGCGAGCGAGAGGCAGCCGGTCATCGTTGTCGGCGCCGGCTTGTCCGGCCTCGTGGCGGCCTATGAGTTGACGTTGAAAGGCGTGCCGGTTGTGGTTGTCGAACAGGAAACGCGTGCCAATATTGGCGGACAGGCCTTTTTCTCGCTGGGCGGCCTCTTCTGCGTCAACTCGGCGGACCAGCGACTCCAGGGCATCAAGGACTCGCGCGAACTGGCAATGCGCGACTGGCTGGGCACGGCCAAGTTCGACCGACTGGACGGGGAGGACCGGTGGCCACGCCAATGGGCCGAGGCGTTTGTCAACTTCGCCACGGACGAGCTGGAGAGCTACGTCAAGGCTCTCGGACTGCGCTTCCTGTCGGTAGGCTGGGCCGAGCGCGGCAGCGGCACGGCTGACGGGCACGGAAACTCGGTGCCGCGCTTCCATCTGACCTGGGGCACGGGCCCGGAGGTCGTGCGCATCTTTGCCGAACCCGTCTTGGCAGCCGAGAAGGCCGGCCTGGTGACATTCCGCCACCGGCACATGGTCGACCGCCTGCTGACGGACGAGAAGACCGGCCGCGTTGTTGGCGTCGCCGGCCGCGTGCTCGAGACGGACGATTCCGTGCCGCGCGGCCAGCCCACCTCGCGCAAAGTCGTCGACACATTCGAGCTGCACGGCGCGGCGGTGCTCGTGTCGTCCGGCGGCATCGGCGGCAACGTGGAGGCCGTCAAGAAGGCGTGGCCGCTCGACCGCCTGGGCCCCAAGGTGCCGCAGAACTTTGTCGTTGGCGTGCCGGCGCACGTGGACGGCCGCATGATGGGCATCGCCGAGGAAGCCGGCGCGCACATGGTCAACCGGGATCGCATGTGGCACTACACCGAGGGACTCCAGAACTGGGACCCCATATGGCCGGCCCACGGCATCCGCGTGCTGCCCGGCCCGTCGTCGCTCTGGCTCGACGCCACCGGCAAGCGCCTGCCGCCCTTCCTCTATCCCGGTTCCGACACCCTCGCCACCCTCAAGCACATCTGCGCGACGGGCTACGAGTACAGCTGGTTCATCGCCGACCAGTCCATTGTCGCCTGCGAGTTCGCCCTCTCGGGGTCCGAGCAGAACCCCGACATCACGAACAAGAGCTACGTCCAGTCCTTTTTGCAGCGCATCTGGAGCAGCAAGGGCACCGTGCCCGTGCAGAAATTCTGCGAGCACGGAGCCGACTTCGTTGTGCGCGACACCTTTGACGCGCTCGTCGACGGCATGAACGAGCTTGCCCGCAAGGCTGGCGGCCCGCTGCTGGACCGTGACGCACTGCTCGACGTCGTCCAGACCCGCGACGCCCAGTTCGACAACCGCTTCAGCAAGGACGCCCAGGCCATGCTCATCAACAACGCGCGCGAGTACTGGTACGACAAGCTGACCCGCGTCGCCGTACCGCACAAGCTTCTCGACGGCAAGCACGGGCCCCTCATCGCTGTGCGCATGAACCTGCTCACCCGCAAGACCCTGGGCGGCATCGAGACAGACCTCCAGTCCCGCGTCCAGCGCGCCGACGGCGCACCCCTCCCCGGCCTGTACGCAGCCGGCGAAGCAGCCGGTTTCGGAGGCGGCGGCGTCCACGGCTACGCCGCCCTCGAGGGCACATTCTTGGGCGGCTGCATCTTCTCCGGCCGCGCCGCAGGCCGTGCCATGGCTCAGGAGTATCTGGCACGGGGGGAACAATGATTTGGTGGTGGAGGGGAGACGAGTGAGGACAAAAGTCAGAAACGGCTCGTCATGTTAACAAAATGCAACGAGGGACGGCGGTTGAGAATCATGTATCTTTTGCGTCGTGCGTGAAGCTAGTCCCAGGATGATCGCTATGCTTTATTCCATGCGCTGGACGCGGGGGTATCTGGATTACAATGTACGAGCGACGATGGATACTCGCAATATATACTGTCACATAAAAGAGATGCGTGGCATCCGTTCGCGGCTGCCCCGAGGAAGCAGCTGCCGCTATTATGACTTGCTGTCCGCCTCTGCCCACGCCCGTTCGATCTGCTGGACGGCGGCGAGCAGACTGGGCCCGATGCCGGCGAGGACGCCGCGCTCGCGCTCGGTCATGGGCCGCAGCACGTAGTCGGACACGGCCGCGGGATCGCGGGCGGGCGGGCGGCCGATGCCGACGGACAGCTTGGCCCAGCGCGCCGCGGGAAAGGCCTGTCGGCGCAGGCTGCCGTTGATGCTCTTGAGGCCGTTGTGGCCGCGCGGACTGCGGTCCCACGGGCGGATCTTGACGGCGCCGAGCGCCTCTTCGAGGTCGTCGTGGACGACGATGAGGCCGGTTTGGCCGCTCTCGTCCTGCTGGCACTCGCCCCAGGCCCGCGCCAGCCACGGCCCGCACACGTTCATCAGCGTCGGGCTCTGGGCGAGCGCGCGGCCGCTGCCGCTGGTCGCCTGCGCGGACTTGCGGCCCAGCCGCCGCGACGCAAACGACGGCAGCGCGAGCTCGCGGCGCAGCGCCTCGAGCGCGACGTGGCCGGCCGAGTGCAGCGTGTGCAGGTAGGGCGCCGGGTTGCCGAGGCTGACAATCAGCACGCGCGTGGCCTCCATGCGGGGTGGTCTTGGCGACAGAGACTGTCAGACTGGACAGACTGACAGCAGGCAGTGAAAAGTGCTGGTACTCCGTAGAGGTGTGGTTGTCTGCCAGCTCGTCGAGGAAGATTTCGAGCTTGAAGGTGACTAAGGCGGGACAGGTGTGGCGTGGATCCACAACATCCCACATGCCCGCTGACGTAGTGTCTCCGCCACTGGTCGCAATCCAAACCCTGCACAGCCACACGCCGCCCGTTGCAGCATCATCAGCTTCGCCTTCGGGCTTGCCGCTGAACGTGCACTCCGACGTCTCCACGATCCCGCGCCTCCGCGACCGCAACGGCCACGCACCACGCCCGCTACGTGAATCCCGCTGTCCTGCTCCTGCCTTACGTCTCTCGTGCCGCATCCATACGCCCGCCACCATTACACCATTGCCAGCAGCGCTGCTGCCGTCTGCCACTCCATCTCTTTTTCGCGAGAGTCTCTCGCCGTCCGCTCTCCTCATTGTGTTTGGCACAGCAGCTGATTGCCCGCCATGTCTTGGGCAGGTAAGTGGAACGGCGAGTATGGCGACGGAGTCTTTGTTCTTCGCGACAGGCGACAGACGCTCTGTCATCCGCCTCCGAGCTTTTTGCTTTTCGCTTTTCGCTTTTCGCTTCCATTGCTAACACGCCGTGCAGGATTCAAGAAAAATGTCAACCGCGCTACGACGCAGGTGATGATGAAGACGGGACACGTGGAGAAGACCAACGACCGCGACTACGAGGTGGAGGAGAGGTACGTGCAAGGCACGGGGATCCGGCGATGCCGGCGCATCGAAGCGTCGGCGCAGGGCCTCGACGGTGGCTGACCACATGAGTACAGACGGTTCCGCACGATGGAGGCTGCCGCAAACCGGTTACAGAAAGAGGCGAAAGGCTACCTGGACTCATTGCGAGGTACGCACTCGAGGGCGGACGCTGCACGGCAGGCCGTGGCAGACTCTGGCTAACGTGGGCAAACAGCCATGACGGCATCACAGATGCGCATCGCCGAGACGATTGATGCGTTTTATGGTGACGCGGGCGCCAAGGACGGCGTCAGTCGAAGCTACAAGCAGGCCGTAGAGGACCTGGACACGGAGACGATCAAGGCGCTGGACGGGCCCTACAGGTGAGACAGCGAACAGCGACGACCATGTCGGCCGGCGGTAGCTAACGAGCGTGCAGAGCAACCGTGTTTGACCCGATCTCGCGCTTCTGCAACTACTTTCCCGACATCAACGAGTGTGCGTACAAGGAGAAGTAGGGCAGTGTTCGTTCGCCATTCGCTAACTGGCCAGGCATCAAGAAGCGCGGCCACAAGCTGCTCGACTACGACGCGCTGCGGGCCAAGGTCAAGAAGCTGGCCGAGAAGCCCGACAAGGACGTGACGAAGCTGCCGCGCGCGGAGAAGGAGACGGAGATGGCCAAGCAGGCGTACGAGCAGCTCAACGAGCAGCTGTCGACGGAGCTGCCGGTGCTGATCGACCTGCGGGTGCCGTACCTGGACCCGAGCTTCGAGGCGCTCGTCAAGATCCAGCTGCGCTTCTGTGCCGAGGCCTACAGCCGCATGGCGCAGGTGCAGCAGTACCTCGACGCGGACACGCGCGACCAGTACGCGTCGGGCGAGCTCGACACGCGCGTCGAGCAGGTGCTGCAGGAGATCCGCGAGCTCAGCATCAGCGGCACGGTATGAGCGGCGCCATCGAATGCCGAATGCCGTTTCCGTGCTGCCTTGCTCGAGCACGCACGGCTATCAGACACTGCCTACGGCAACGCTCTCGCGGGAGACACAAGGGCAGGAGGCGAGCGGAGAGTCATTCCAAGGAGAGCGCGACACCGGACGGGACTTGGCGTACAGGCGCTTTTGTTTTCCACGCAGAGACAGCAGCCAGAAAAGACGGGCGAGCGCGGGCACGCGCTGGCCGGGAGAAGGGGTTGATTTGGATCGTGTATACTTTAATCATGCCAAGCGAATACAGTGAATTATCCCACGCCAGGCGGCGCTGTTGTGGTGATCTACGTGAATGCGGTTCGTTTTACGTTCTCGTGCGCACGCCGTGAATCTGCTCAGATCGCTGTATATTGGCAGACTATGACTGTCTTGGCCCGTGTCCTCGGGGCTCCGGCTCTCCTCCACTCCGTCTTCCTTCGCCCCCTCCACTTCCATCTCCTCCTCTTCCTCTTCCTCCTCATCTTCCTCCTCCTCCTCTTCCTCCTCTTCCTCCACCTCCTCCACTTCCACCTCCTCCTCCTCCTCCCCCCTTCCCCCCTCTCTCTTCGGGTGTGAACTGAGACCCTGTCCTGCAGCTGCTCCTCCGGCAAGCTCTGGGGACGCCACCGCCCGGTCTACAGTCCACCCGTTGTTTCAGATCTCTTTGAGGAAGCCGACCTCGATGAGGCGGTCGACGTTGATGTTGAGGTCGGCGAGCTTCGTGCGCGAGTTCTCGCGGATCCACAGGTACGTCTCGAGCAGCAGGCGGCGCACAGCACGGCGCGGGCCCCAGCGCGCGCCGCTGGGTGCCCGGCGCACGCACAGCACCTCCTTGCCAAGGATGTAGACGATCTGCGACAGGGAGGCCTGGCGCAGGGTCTCGAGCTCGGCGTCCATGTCGCTGGCGGCGGCGGCTCCGTCGGCGTCAGCGTCGACTGTGATATCGACCGCCACGGGGGCCGCGCTGAGGCGGCGGATGCTGCGCGTGACGGCGGCCTCGATCTGCGTGACGAGGTCGTGGGCCATGTCGGGGTGCAGGACGTCGTCGGCGTAGCCGTGGCGCAGGACGACGGAGTAGCAGTTGGGCAGCAGCGGCTTCGCGGGGCCGTTTTGGCATGGGTCTGGGCTGGGGGTGGTCGCCGGCCGGGGAGCGATACGCGTGACGACATAGCGCTCGGCCAGCGGGACGCTGGCGACGGGCAGCGGGCGCATGTGGAAGAAGACGACGACGGAGGGCCGGGCGGCGAACTTGCGGACAAAGTGGGAAAAGGCCGGCGGCAGCACGGCGTGGCCGCTGCCGGTCTTGTCAAAGAAGATGCCGAGGCCGGGCACGATGGAGAGCGGCGCGTGGCCAAAGGCGCTGGCCAGGCGCAGCGTGCCGTCGGGGTTGCGGCTGTTGGGCGTGCTCGTGAGCAGGGCGGCCGCCGGCAGGCGGTCCTCGGCCTCGGCGGCCCACTGGTGCTCCTTGCCGTAGCGCCACAGGACGAAGATGGAGCTCAGCAGGGCCGAGAGCACCAGCGTGAACCAGGCGCCGGCCGGGACCTTGGTCAGCACCGAGGTCATGTAGGCGCCGTCGAGGGCGGCGAAGGCGACAAAGGCCGGGCCGACGAGGAGCAGCGGCAGACGCCAGACCACGAGGGCCACAATCGTCACCATGCACGTGGTCATGAACGTCACGGTGATGACGCAGACGCCGTAGGCATGGCCCAGGGAGGTGGTCTAGAGGTCAGCCTGTGGTCCGGACTCGAGGGCCTAAGCCGACATACATTGTTGTACACGGCGGTGACGATGACGGTGCCGATCATCAGCAGCCAGTTGGCCATGGGCACGTAGACCTGCTCGTGGAAGCGCTGGCTCGTGTGGACGACCTTGATGTGCGGGAAGTAGGACAGACGCATGACCTGGACGAGCAGCTGGAAGGTGCTGGTGATCATGGCCTGCGACGCCACGATGGCGGCCAGGATGGAGAGGACGAGCCTGGGCGTGTCAGCGGGTGCGCGCCCGTGCGCCGGAGAGCCACTCACGCAAAGTAGAAGGAGCCGGGCGGGACGGTGTAGAAGAAGGGGTTCGAGTACGCCGTGTGCGAGGCGTCGGTGGCGATGTAGGCGGCCTGGCCAATGTACGCCAGCAGCAGGCACGGGAAGGCGAGGGCGAGCCAGGAGATCTGGATGGCGCGCTTGCTAAAGGCGCCGAGATCGGCAAAGAGGGCCTCGACGCCGGTGAAGGCGAGCAGCAGGCCGCCGAGGCTGCGCCAGCCGGGCTCGCCGTTGCGCACGAGGTAGCGGAAGGCAAAGGCGGGCGAGAAGGCGCGCAGGACGGAGGAGTCGTAGGACGCCAGGTTGTAGATGCCGGCGGCGCCGTTGAACAGCAGCCAGACGCACACGACAGGCGCGAACAGCGTGCCGAGGCGGGCGGTGCCGAGCGGCTGGATGGCGAAGAGCAGCACGAGGATGGCGCAGGTGATGCCGACGATGGCGCCGGTGCTGAGGTCCGGCCGCACGACCAGCAGGCCCTGGATGGCGCCCAGCACCGACTGCGCCGGCGTCAGCACGCCGTCCGCCATGACCATGGATACGCCGACCACGCCGGCGATCTGCAGCGCGTACTGCACCGCCCGCGAGCGCTCGATGAGGCTGCGCAGCGTGCGGCCCGACGGCCGCAGCTCGTTGGTGCGCACGCGCTCGATGCGCACGGCGTCGTTGCCGTGCACGCTGTGCGGGCCGCGGCTGGCAATGTGCGTGTGGCGCACGAGCAGGGCGTAGAGCGCAAAGGTGCCGCCCTGGCCGTCGTCGTCGGCCTCGAGCACGATGAAGGCGTACTTGACGGTGACGATGAGGGTGAGCGACCAGATGATGATGGAGAGGGCGCCGACGAGGTCGTCCCAGGACGGGTGCTCCGAGAACGTGGACGAGTAGACATAGAGGGGGGACTGGGGGTTAGCAGGGACCGAGTTGGGGGGTGAATCAGGGGTGGGAGAGCTTGTTTGAATTAGGGGGGAGAATGCTTGGTATAGGGATGGGAATGGCGCCGCAGCAGTGTCGCAAGGTGAAAATCAAAACGGCAAAACGCAAAACCGAGAAACCAAAATCAAAGACGAGACGAGCAAAGCCAAACCAGCACAATGCTATGACACAAAGCAACTTCAAGAGGAAAACAACGAGGCTTCAGCGTGATGATGCGCAGCGCCCGGAAACTCACCGTGCCAATATCTCCGTAGATGATGCCCGTCGACTGGAACGCGAGCCAGGCCAGCGTCAGGCCGCTGTATGTCTACGCCGCACAATCACCCAATCAGCTTGATCCCCCGGCCCGTCCCCTTTGGTTCTCCTGTCCGGCCGCCATCCATACTTGCTTGCGTGTGCCGAGCACGTCCTCGCGGGCCACCGCGGCCGCCCACTCCACGTCGTTGACGTCGTGGGTGCCGGCCGCCTTCTCGCCGAGTGTGCGCGCCGGGTGGACGGCCTCGTCAAAGGCGATCTGCCGGACGTTGTCGTCCATGGTCGGAAGCACAGAGGAGACCGAGGAAACTAGAAGCCGCAGAGTGGAAAGACGTCTCGAATGCCGGCAGAGACTATACCACGCCGCCCAGAGTGCCGAGAAGTGCAGAGAAGGAGGGGAGTGCAGAGAAGGGAGAGAAAGGGGCCAGCGTCAGCTAGACAGCTCACGCCAGCCTCTTATACGTCTGGCATAACGTACTTTAGCAATACACCGTACTACACAGTTTATAGTATACAGCACATCGGCACACAAAAGGACAAAGCATCGGGCACCACGTCGGGATCCTCCGCACAGAAAATTTGGTCTGAAACGGGCCGGACGACACGTGCTCGTGCCCGACTACACTGTCGCGCGCCCGTTGCAGGAGCGTTGCCAGGTATCCAGGCGACCAGGTCGCGAGCGATTTGAAGCCAGGAAGCCGCCAGAAAAGAAAGAGAGAAATTAGGCGAGGGCTCGCTAGTACCTGGCGGGCAAGTCGCAGGATGTGGAATAAAGACACCAAAAGTCGCGCATACTGGCGGACGGCCGAGCCAGCTGCATTTGGTTGGCGCTGGCACCGCGGCGACGTATTCGATCGCTCTGCTGGCGTCGACATGAAGCCGTGACGACAGCAAGTTGGTCACCCCAAGGGCCGCACGCCATTGGCCGGAGATAGCTGCGCATGTTGGTCACGTGACCGCATTACCGGGGAGTCGGTACTTGTCGTCTCGCACGTCGTTGCAGTTCGGCCTAGTACTCGGGGAAAGTGGGTCTCCAAATGCTTGTTTTGGCCCTTTCATGGGACTTCTGTCGACCTCGGCGGCCTCCCATTGGTTTTTCCTCTTTGTTCACCGCTCTGCTTGCCTGCGAGTAGTCCTTCCCCTCTCCCTTTGCTTCCTGTACGAGGAAAGAGGCCTTTTGCGTGAAATAAACAGCAGAAGCAGAGTAGATTGGCAGTGTGCTCTAGTTCGCGCGAGTAAGAGTAAATAACGGCCTCTCCCTTCTCATTCTCTTCTTTTTAATTGTTTGATCGCACGCTCTTTTCCGTTCAGGAAGCGTCCTATTCGGGCAAGATTCGACATACTCACAGGCCAGTCCATGTTAGCGACAGGCGGTCGACGACGCCGTGCGCTGTTTCGGGCCCGCCTGGCAGGATACTGACAACATCCGTCGGCCGTTCGAGGGTGAGTTCGACCGCAATAGCGCCCGTTGCCCCGTCGGTCGACCAGGCTACAGCGGCCAGGTTGTCGGGGCCGAGACAGACCTTGGCGGCGAGGCGGTCCGTGAGGCGCAACCGCGGCTTGAAGCGCAGCTTGGCCGGCAAGTCGGGGGCAACAGCGGCGGCGATCGGCTGGACACCGGCGAGCTCCGTGCAGAACTCGTAGAGCGGAACGCTGCCCCAGGCGTGGCAGTCGGAGCGCTGGCGCACGTCGTCCTCCTCCCAGGTGCAGAGGTTGTTGGCGAGCATGCGGCGCCATGGGTCCCAGATCACGGGCCAGAGCAGGCGCTCGTACGCGTCGTCGCCCGCGAGCGCAAAGGCACGCAGGGCGTAGAACTTCATGACGTAACTGCAGGCGGAGAACGACGGCATGGGCGCCGTTCTGTCGGCGTCGGGCAGCGCGTCGGGGAAGAAGGAGGCCGTCAGCAGGCGGACGCGGTCGTCCGGCTCGGCGGCGCCGCAGAGCACGGCAAAGACCTGGCAGTGCTGGGAGTAGGCGGAGAGGCCGGGGGGCGCGTCGATGGGGTTGACGGTGTCGGTGGTGGAGTCGACAAAGAAGCGGCCGTCGTAGCAGTGGCGGCGGAGGGCGCGGACGAGGTCGGCGGCGCGGGCCTCGTACTCGGCCGCGTGGCCGGGGCGCGCGGCGGCGCGGGCCAGGGTGGCGGCCTCGCGCAGGACGTAGGCGTAGAGCATGGAGAAGAAGCTGTGGCAGTTGGCGCGGCGGCCGGCGGTGGGCACGCCCTTGTCGGAGTGGCCGGGGCCGGCGGCCCAGGACGCGACCCAGTCGACGTACTGCCACACGTCGGGCGGCAGGCCGGCGACAAGGCCGGTGGCCGGGCGGACGTGGCGGTCGAAAAAGTCGAGCACGCCGTCGATGCGCGGCAGGCTGGCGCGGGCCAGGGTGCGGTCCCCGAAGAAGCGGTGGTGGTCGCAGACCTGCAGCACCCAGTAGAGGCCGAAGCCGGCGATGATCTGGGGCACGTGGGACGGGAAGCGCGACTGGGTCAGACCCTCGGGGCCGACGGAGGCGGCAAACTGGACAATGGCCTGGCGCATCAGGCGGTCGTCGCCGGCCAGCACGTAGTGGAACAGGCCGACGGAGCGCGAGTCGCCCGAGTACTGCAGCTGCTCGTAGAACGGGCAGTCCACGTACGCGTCAAACATGCAGTTGCGCAGCGTCCGCACCGACACCGCCCACATCGCCGCGCTGTCGCCGTCGCCCGGGTGCGCGAGCGCCGCGCGCACGCCCAGCGGGTAGTTCGTCTGCACCGCCGCCACGCCGACGAGCGCCACGCCGCGGCCGGCAGCCACGGTCACAGTCACACGCAGCACGCGGAACGTGCGGAACCAGAACGGCTCGTACACGACCGGCGAGCCGGCAGGGACCGCCAGCGTCGCCGCATCGTGGGGGCCGATCAGGAAGCCGTGCGCGGCGTCGAGGCGGTCCGACTTGGTGCGGAGGAAGGGGTAGCTCCGCGGCTCGTGCTCGTAGCCCTCGGAATAGGTGATCTGGAGCGAGACGCACGCGTCGACGCCGCCGGACAGACAGTCCTGCTCCGCGGCCCGGAACGTCCACTGCAGAAACGCCGTCAGGTGCTCGCCGGCCTGGAGCTCGAGCGTGTGTGTCGAGCCGCCGGCCAGCGTCAGCGGCGCCGCGCCCACACCGGCAAGACAGGCCGTCCAGGCGTCGGCTGGCACGGTGCTGTCACACTTGCGCACCGTGCACAGGGCGACAGGCGTCTCTTCGGGCATGGGGAAGCCGCGCGGCCGCAGACGCCAGGGCGGCAGCTCGCCGTTGTTGGTCGTGATCCCGTAGGCGACGGGCCGGGCCGGCGACGGCGGCGGAGTCGGCCTAACCCGTTCGCTGATCTGGACTGTCAGTGACGAGAAACAGAACGGAACAGCAAAAAACATAGACATCACGCACATGAAGAAACATGTCGTCTGGCAGCCCCATCGGAAACTCGATGCTGTCGTCGGCAGCGGCCAGCCAGCCGTCGGCGGCCGAGCTGACGTCGACGGGAGCCTGGCCGTCCATTTCGACGCTCCCGGCCACCGTCAGCCCCGGGAAGGCCGTCCGCGCAAACGGCATGGCCCCCCGGGCGGCCGCAAAGTACCGCACCACCACCACCACCAGCTCGTTGGCCCCGGCGCGCAGCAGCGGCGCCACGTTCACACTGTCGTAGTACCACAGCCACGGACTGCCGCGCGCCGGCCCCACGGCCGTGCGCACGCCGTTCACGTACAGCTTGTACCGCGTGTCCGCCGAGATATGCAGCAGCGCGCGCCGCGGCGCCACCGCCAGCGTCAGCGGCCGCGCGAACCGCACGATGCGGCCGGCCGTGTTCCTGCCGGTCGGTGCGCTGTCCACCCAGGCGGCCGGCCACACCCAGTTGGCCTGGAGGGCGTCGACTGTCTGCAGAGCGTCATCGTTGGCGGAGGGAGCAGAAGCCGTGAAGCAGAAGAAGATGCCATGATCGTGTGTTGGTCAGCGGAGACAGCCACGCACCTTTTGCTCGTCCGTAGCCATGGCGAGGGTGCCGTGCGTCAGATGTCAGGTGTCGAGATGTGCTTGTGTCGCCGGAAGGCCTCTGCAGACAACAGGGCGAGCGCACGATCGTGTTCAGAGTCCGAAGCGAAGTCGTCAGCCCGCGATGCACGCGAGTTCCGCCGGTGCCGTCGCGGCCGGTCGCGCTTGCCGTCCCAGGTCGCACCTGCCGGGCGGGTGCCGGGCCCGATTAGCCCGATGCCCGAGATCATGACATTAAGGCAAGACCGCCAATGCCAGGCAAAGCGGTCGCTGCATCACTGCAGCAGCATAATGGACTGCAACAGTGCCGATTACCCGGTCCATGTGTTGCCGTTGCCAAGCGTCGGCCACGCAGGACGCGCAACTGCAGGCTAGTAGCTGTCTGATCTTCATTGTGCTTGCACAAGTGTACGAGTAAAGTAGCCTGTCTGCTAGATGATCTGATTGAGTTATCTCTGGTGGATTAGCGGCAACTCAGTAATGCTGCGCTTGGGAGTCCGTCTCAAATATGACTGCTTTTCTGGGGCTGCCAGCTTTGAGAACAAAATTCGGTTTAGGTCCGAATCCGACTGCCGAATCTCTGGCGGGCCGCATTACCTCATTCTCATACAGCTTTTTCTGTGGCGCTATTTGCAGCCGGCAGTTCATACCACTCGTGCAATTACACAGTATCTGTACACTTCGAGCCACACATACCTGCACATATACATATATCTGCACATATGCACATTTATCTATAAGACTGGACATGACACAACAGCCAAAATCGAGCTTGCCTGGACGCCAGCCTTGTGCAACGATACACTCAGACGACATACACGCCGTACTCTTCAATCGTGTATGCATTTACGTGCTTGCCGGCAACCTCGCTTGCTCCATACCGGTTATTACAGAGTACTTTGCAGTGAATGACGACAGCTTTGCTAAGACTCGATTGACATCTGCGATCGACACGTACTTCGTAGTCATGTGACTTCGTTATGTGACTCCGCAAGTGGAAAAAAGCGAGGCCGGAACGGGCAGGAGTGATCGAAGACGTACGGAGTATCGTACGCCGTATGCCGGCAACTGCAATTGGCGCGTTTGCCGTGGAATCTTGGGCCGCAGCGAAGCGGTGCTACGCTGCTCTCCCAGAACCTGCCTTTTGCTACCTTCTTACCTCCCGTGTAGCCTTGCCCCTCGTGGGTCGCTCCTGCCGCCGTCGACAGTAGCCTCGAGCTTCGAGCATCGCAGGACAAAGAGGAAGGAACTAATGATACCCTGTTGCCACGACTCCCACAGCTTCGCCCAATTTCCAGTTTGAACGTCTAACTTCAGCTTCATTTCCCTATTTATCTTACCTTCGTCTGCCTCGGCTCCCTACCCTTTGCTGTCCGCTCTTTGCAAGTCGCGTCAACGAGCCTTTTCGCCTCCTATTCGACCATTTGCCGCCAATCTGGTGACGTCTCCGGCCAGACCCCGAGAAACACGTCGCCGTCAATTCTCTTATTGCTGCCGTCGTCTCAGTTCCGAGGCTTTCACCCTTGACAGCTTGCAGCCAGAAGACAGTAGCCGATGCGACCCCCGATCAACTCCACGTGAATGGGCCACGATGGTCGGCGTTCCAGGACGCTCCAAGGCGTGCGCGACATGTCGTCGCCGCAAGAAAGGCGTAAGTTGTGTGCTCATACCGTCGTTGCTCTGCTTTTGTCTTGCTTTCCGGCCTCTTCTCTCAGTCCGTGTTTGGCTTCGCCCTCCCGAACCTCCCAGCTGCCGCCCGCTACCTTCAGCCTCGTGCAGTGCACGGAGCGGGTGAACCGAAACCCCACCATTCGTTACCCCGATCGCACACCGGCTTCCCGCAGCGGTCGCTGTAAATCCTGCTAACCCTCCAGTGCGACCTCCAGCGCCCGGCTTGCTCGCAGTGCCGCCGTGCTGGCCTGGATTGTGGCGGCTATGAACGCGGCCGCATATTTGTTCACAGCACCCAGAGCAACCCGTCTAGCCAATTCGCCGTGCGCGAGAGCCTCGTGGTATTACCACGATCGGGCAGCGCCGCCGGCAGCTCCTCCAATTCCGAGGCTGCTGCCAAAAGTACTCGAACCAAAAGTACTCGAAGTAGTGGCGCCGTTGCACTTCCTGGGTTCTCCAGCTTTTCCATCGCACCCATCCAGCCGCCTGCATCCAGCCCAGATAGCTCCGAGACGGCTCCTTCAGCCTCAGCCAGCTCAGCATCCTCCGCTTCATCTAGCGCCTCGTCTTCTGCCTCCACTGCCTCCACATCTTGCGACAGTTCACCATTAGCCGAACCGAAACCCCTTTGCAACAATGCCAGCATTCAAACCCCCAACGCCGACCGCAGGCTGTCTCCCGACCTACGTCTTATACCTGTCCACCCGGGCAACAACCACACCTCTATCCAATCTCAGCTCGAGAGTGCTCCGCATGTCGATGCCCGCTTTCTTGGCCCGGCTTCATTAGACATGATGCAGGCTGTTTTCTGGGAGTCTTACCTTCCCAACTGCTCGCACTTCTCCCAGAAAGCTGCCGGCTTTGCCAGTGGCGGTTGGACAAATGTCGTGCAATCTCTTTACCGCACCGACCCTGTGCTGTACTATGCCCTCATGGCAAATTCTCTCTCTGCCGTTGCCCGACGTCAGAACTCCCGTGACCTTTCTGAGCAAAGCCTACGCGTCCACGGTCGTGCCCTCTACGAACTGCGCACCGCTCTCAATAACCCACAAAGAGCTCGGAGTGATACCGTCTTCTCCGCACTGCGCCTTATGATCAACTTTTCTGTACGTTACTCGTGACGCTCTCCGGCACATACCACATGTCTCCTGTACTCACAGCCCGCCAGATGTTCTTCTACGATCGCTTCGAGGAGGATCGATCGGCCCGCGCTATTGGCTGGTTGGAACACAACAGGGGCGTCCGCGTCTTGCTACTCGCCCGGGGTCCTGAAGCCCACATCAAAGGTGACGGGCATCAGATGTTTGTAGACTGCCGTCTCCCCCTGGTGCGTTCCACTCCGCTTATAAGTGTTTCTATCAGACGAATTTCCCTTTTACTGATATACAATAGATTGTCTCAGCCATCCTATCCCGCAAGCGATCTTTCCTGAACAAACGACAGTGGATGCATATTCCATGGACTGAGATACCCAAGACGCCGAAGGACCTTATGATAGACATCATAGCGGGTATTCCCAGCATCCTGGAGGGTGTGGACTGGCTGAAAGCATATCCACTGACGCAAGGCCGGGAGGCTTTCCACCGCAAAATCGTAAACACATGCTTGTACTACGACCGCCAGTTGTGCGCCTGGTACCAGTCATGTGTTCCAATGGAACGCCTACAGATGCTCGAACACTGCTCCACAGACACTTCATTATCGACAGAAGACCTCTCGATCTTCTACATTATGAGTATCTTCTGCACCACATGCTTGGTGCTCTACACGTTGATGCGGCAGCTATGCATCCCAGATCTTCCACCGCGGTCCAACCTGCTTATGTATATCCGCAAGATTGGCTTCTACCTCCGCTTCTTCTTCCATCCGAATGGCGGACAGTACGGCCTAGAGATGACATCCTTCCAGCTCGGCATGTGTCTGCAGACTCTGTCTGCTTTCGTCAGTCAGGGTATCCCTTGTGCCGAAGAAATGGCTGTGTTTCAAGGACTGATAGAGACCGACCGCGGTCGTGAGATTATGGATTTCATACACAGCATGTTGAACACACCCGCCACGTCAGGGCGGATAACCGGCTAGCGACCGTCAAGATTATGCTGTTGTCAACTAGCAACAAGTGTACTGAGGCATTTGCCGAGTAACGTCTTGCATGTCGCGCGTGTACCGACAGTTAGAGCAGAGCGGCAATTTCAGCAATGCATACGGGAACAGGCACACGAGATGAAGACACAACTGATCCTCTTTACAGAAGGGTAGGCGCTTCGCGCCAAGGAGCTCATAGCTGTGGTTTTATACAGCTTCTGGTTACGCTGTTCTTTTCGGCTATACATATTTTGGATTTCTTATGCATCTCTTGGCTTCTCATGTCCCTAGATGTTTTATACCGCTTTTCTTGGTCTATTGTTCCATAGTTGGTTGCATGGTTTGGTGTACATAGACATTAAACGAATACAAAGGCATTTGATTTACACTTCGTATGATGTTTACGAGTTGCATATTGCCATGGACTTTCTCGTTGACTAGCTAACATACTGGTATTATGTAGCTTTTGGGATATTGTTTGCTTCATCGAGACAATTCATGATCATTTCAAGGCTAGTATACCCTTACAGGCGTAATGTATAAAACAAGCACCATGCTATTTTTGAATGCTATAACGTTGAGTATCATTTCACGCTGAAGACAAATTGTAGACAAAACACAAAGAGAGGTTTGCAGAAAGTTTGAAGCAGAACAGAATATGACGAGTATGCCTAATGCGGCGGCCGTGTCACTCCGACAGCACTACAGAACAGCCGGCATGATGCTCGGGGCCGTAAGAGCCCATCAGAACTTCCATTCGTCGCGACCAAGACGGACAATGTCCTTGGCCTCCAGGACCCAGTGGGAGGCAGGGGCCTTGCCCTGGACAGCAAGAAGGGCGGCGTGGGCGGCGGCGCGTCCGATGACGTCGGCGTCCTGGGCAATGGCGTCGCGGATGCCGGAGTTGACCCAGCCGAGGCCGTTGGCGACAGACTGCAGGACGCCCTCGACGCCGCGCTCCTTGCCGGCCTCGCGGGTGCCGATGATGGCGCCCGGGTGCAGGATGATGGTCTGGTCAAAGGCGAGGGCGGTGATGGCGTCCTCGACGCCGTTCTTCATGCGCGAGTACGGCGCCATGCGCGAGAGGGGCGCGCGCGTGCCGGCGCTCGACATGAAGATAAAGGTGCTGGCGCCCGCGGCCTTGGCGGCCTTGGCAATGTCAATGTTGAGATCGTGGTCGATCTTCCACTGGTTGGCGATGCCGCCGGCCATGGCACGCGTGGTGCCGACGGAGGAGAAGACGAGCGACACGGGAGGCGTGCCTTGGGACAGGGCTTCCAGCCGTGCCGGCCACTTGGCCGTGTCGGGCTCGACGATGGCGTCGAGCTTGGGCGGGTGGGCAGCGGCCTGCGCCGGGGCGCGACGCGCGATGGTGTGGACGGTGCCGAAGCTATCCATGGCCAGCAGGGCGGACAGAAAGTAGCCGCCGGTGAGACCGGTGGCGCCGAAGACGGCAGAAGCGGGTGGCGCGGCCATGACGACGGTGGAGACGAGAAGGCGCTGGGCGGGACACTGTTCGCAGACGCCCGGTTGAGGGGGCGAGAAGGCGGCGTTGGTTCAAGGAGCCGTTTGGTGTGCTGGCTGGGTTATGAAGAGCGACGCGGTCTCAGGCTGCTGTTTGACGGGCAACCGACTGTGAATATCAAGGCTTCACACAACGTAATCTGCCAAGCTGCAAATGGAGTTAAGAATGTGTACTTCGTAAGGCCGAAAGCCAGTCACGTGTCCAAGACGACGAGGCGGGGCCTTGCGTCAACGGCGAGCTGCCTGCGCTAGCGTTGCAGAGCGATCGCGAAGCTGCTTTTGCACGACAGCGCTGCAGCTGTCGAAGCGCACGACGCCTACGCCGTCCTCATCCAGCTCGTCACGACTACTGCTGCCATGTCTACGCCGTACGAGGGTGAGTGTGTGGTGGAGTGTGCCGGTGACGGGGGGACCTCGGCCGCGCTGTTCTCTCTTTTTTCCTTCTTTTTTCTCTGGCGATGGGTCTACTGTCCATGAGTTTCGTTTTTCGTCGTCTCTCGATGCTGCCGGACGCTTGGTTCTCCGCTGACCGGATAGTCGAGCACAATATCAAGCCGTCGGCGGCGCCCCGGCGCCGGCGCCAGGTCGACATGTCGACGTTTACGGCGCACCTGCACAACGTCACCGGCAGCGACGACACGGCGGGGGCCACGCACCACAACCCGCACGCGACGCCGACGCCGGTGGACGTGGCGGCGGTGTTCCGGCTCGTGCAGGACCAGCTGCTGACGCTGCTGCCCGACGCGCCCAACGACGCCAACCGTGACCTGCTGCAGCAGCTCGCGGCGCAGCTCGAGCAGCAGATCGCCGAGCCGCCGCGCACGATCACGGGCGTCTCGCAGTCGTACCTCGACGCGCTGGACCGCGTGCCGCGCAAGCGGCTCGGCGCCGACGAGGCGTGCCCGATATGCGTGGAGCGGTATCTGGACGATGCGTACGCGCTGGTGGTGGAGCTGCCGTGCCACGCCAGCCACCGGTTCGACCTCGAGTGCGTCGGCCCGTGGCTGCTGGCCAAGGGGAGCTGTCCGCTGTGCCGGACGGACCTGACGAAGAAGAAGGAGGTGGTGGTGGTGGCGGACGAGGACGAAGAGGAGGACGAGATGGGCGGCATGTTTGGCTGATCCAAGAAAAAGCCGGAAAGCGCAGCTGGACAGCCGTCCAGGCCGGAGAGCCCGACGGGCGTTGACGTTACGAGTCATGACAAGAGATGAACGCCTGTGCTCAGTTCCACCGACGTGAGTAATACAGAGCACTACCGAGAGCCGTGGCTGGCGGCAAGGCCCTGACGTCCCGCCCGCGGGCCTGCGACCGCGCAAAGTATCCGTAAGATACATACGGAGAAGATGCCGCTTACGGAGTACGGGATCAGGTCCACCAGCACGCGGTTCCACGGCGGACCTCTGCTGACGCTGTACATATGTCGTGCTTGTTCTTCGTACTTCGTATTGCGAGATGAGGACAGGTGCCTTTGCGGCCATCGCCGTCCTCCAGCCAGTACTCCGTATGGTACCAGGATCATTCACATAAACAGGAAATGCATGTACGGCCACCGAAGAAATACTGTCGGATGGAACGTGCCATCCATACGGAGACTCTGCGTCGGCACATCGTCGGCCGGCAGCGGAAACGAAACGCTCCTGTGGCGCGTGGAAACCTTGCCACTGCAACGGTACGGAGTAGGCAGCGCAAGTATCGTACCTTGCCAATACGTACGAGTAAATGTACGACGCACGAGCGCGGGCGGTGCGGATGGAGGCGACAATTAAATACTTCGGAGTAGAACGGAGCCATAACGGAAAATAACGTGCACTCGACACGTCGTTTTCCACCGAGATTGCGCAGCTGCGTGCCGCAAGCGGCTAGCGCGGCGGCACGTTCCTCGTGGCGGCCCCTTTTCGATGCAGCGGCAGCCGCGTTGCCGGCCGGGCTGCTCCTTCCTGCGCGTCCTGCCGGCTGCGCGAAGGGAAAGCGATGGAAGGCACGCACCACGGCTTTGTATTCCGTTGGAGTGGATGCGGACCGGATTTGGACGTGGCAAATAACAGGCAGCGCATACAGATTACCGACTCCGTAATCCCGTCTACGCCGTACAAAGTATGGCGGATCTTGGTCGGCGCACGTGGGAGACGCAGGGCTATGGGGACGGCGTGCGGCAAATGCGCTACCTGTTCTTACACAAACTTGCCCAAGCGCTGCCTGTGGATCTGTCTCGGGGACGCCGCCGCACAGTGTGATGTGCTGTTCGCGTTCCCGTTCGAGCTGGTACTCGTGGAGTGTAGCTTGCGAAAGATGGGATCGGAGCTCGGATCCAGGGTACGATACAATACTGTATTTCGCAGTTTTTTCTACGGAGTACTCGTATGTACGAGTAGGAGCACTGCGGATCTGATATTGCAGCCGCATACGAGGACTTGCCGGTACTGGGCTTCGTAAGATACGTCTCGCGTGGAATAATGCCTTTCCTGAGCAAGTCGTACGAAGATCGCCGCAAACAGTTGGAACGTTGGCATCGGCTGGACTGCAACAGGTCCGCCCGGACAACTACTCCGTAGACACTGCTTCTCCCTTGCACCACAGCATTACAGAGCGCCAACGAGTTGCTGTTCAGCCGCGCTGTCGCGTGGTCAGCCGCGTCCCAACACGGCAGCTTTCTAGACCACCCAGACATTCTAGCCCTTTTTGCGTTTTGCTTTCTAGACGCATTCGGTACGCGCCCCTGAGCCAGCGCTGCACAGTACGCGCGGCACACAAGTACCGGTACGCTGTCGCATGCGCGTGTGCCGTGAGCGCAGGCGCCGTTGCCACGCAGACAGGTAGCGGTACGCTGTACGCTAGGCTACTGCGTACAGTGTGGGAGGCCACGAGGCAAAGTACTCGTACGAGTATTACGCGCACTGATTCGTACGAGCACGAAACGGAGTACGAGTCAGTAAAACACCGCCATGTGCCCGGCCGCTAGCTTCCCACGTTTTCGTGTGCTGGCCGCCTGCTGTTGGCTTGCCGGCGGTCGTTGGCACAGCTGCCACCCTTCTGCAGCCCTATTGCCCTTGGCGCAGCTGCACTGCTACGGGGTACTCGTAGTCTGTATTACCTCAGACATTCCCCTGGAGCCGGCCTCCGTTTCGGCGCCTTGGGCGCACCTTGTCATCCTTCACGGCATCCCTGCGGCCGCCGCTCTTTCCTCGTTACGGGTACAAGCAGCTTCGTACGAGACGAGACTGGCTCGTACTACACGTATTGCCCGTACAAGTACTCCCTATCGCCCATCGTGCCTGCCGACCCGAAACGAAAGCCGCACCGCGCCTCCACGGCATCCACGGCATCCACCGCTGGCCTCCCATTGGCGAAACAAAAGCCCGACCGCTAGCTCGCCCGCCCAGCCGAATCTGTATGTACGACCGCCGTACGGAGTACGGAGTAGCTCTGGTCCTCCTTCGCTCCTGCCTGCCCACGCCATTGCAATTCTCTTTTCGGCGCCATCTCCCTATTTCTGCCAACTTCCTCACAACGCTCCGCCATCGTCAACCTCATTTTCGTCGCCCGGTCTTGTCCGTCTACGAGGCCTCTGTCGTCGCCTTGTGACCCGCAGTCTTCTTCCTCCGCTTCCTGCTGGCCGTCGGCCCACCGTCAGCACCCCTCCTCCGTCCACGCCCAGATTTACTTGTTTAGGAGCGATCGGCTGCCCTTCATTTCCATTCTCCGTCGACAGCGCTTCTTTCTGCAGCGCTCCTCTCCAGGCCCCGTGGTCAGCACATCCCACCGCACTCCTCCACACTTGCCGCCACTCTCCCGGCAATCCCAGTCTCCAACACTGCCAGGATCTCGGCCTTTTCTTACGACATACGACCTACATTGCACTCCAGCGACTCATAACGTCTACTCCATACGCGCGCTGCCTTTCTTGTACCGTCTGCCTTCTTCTCGCCACAACTCTATTGTACTTCACCGTCCACCCCTACGCAGGACGACCGTTGTCCGGTTATCTACACTGCCTCGCCCGTCACTGTCGCTGACCCTTCCACCAGCCTTTCTCATTATACGCGATCGACCGCCTGACCAATCGAACGTCGGCCGACAGACTGATTGGCTGACACGCAACCTACGCTGACCGACCGCACCACTACCTGCATTGCCTCCATCACGACGACGCGGCTCCTTTTCGACTACTGGACCGTCCGACTACTCTCGGCAGCCGATCATGTCCCCATCCTCAATTTGATGCTTCGACACACATCTGAGCGACCTGTCCACCTACTACTCTCCCCGTCCCTGCCTCTCCTACACCGGCTATGGGCAATGGCCAGGGGAAAATCGCCGATGTATCCGGCGAAGGTGAGTTTGCGCTTGGCAGGAGGGATGATGGGATAAGAGGAAGGCACTTCTATAGCCCAGAGGAGAGGACGAGAACTGCCCGCCTTACAATGGAGAGATGCTATTATGGCGACGGAGGCAGGAGCTGAGAAGAGGCTTGCGAGACAGTAGAGGGACGGCAAAGTTACATCTACTGACATTCTTAGTGAGCCTGAACCACTTTCGTCTGCTCCGAGTTGTCGGTCGTGGCGCCTTTGGCAAGGTCCGTATCGTCGAGCGGAAAGACACCGGATTGTCCTTCGCCTTGAAATACATCCGCAAAGATGAAGGTGCGTTCTCACTTGAGCTATTCTCATCCATCTGCCGTCTATCAACTCGTAGACGCTGGTCTGCGGTGTTTCCGTCCAGCTAACATCCCCAGTCGTCCGCTCTGAAAGCGTCCGCAATATCATCCGCGAGCGCCGTATGCTCGAGCACGTCAACCACCCCTTCATTTGCAATTTGCGCTACAGCTTCCAGGATATCGAGTACATGTACCTTGTTGTCGACCTCATGAGCGGCGGCGATCTACGCTTCCACATCTCTCGAAAAACCTTTACCGAAGAGGCTGTTCGCTTCTGGATTGCCGAGCTGGGCTGTGCTATGCGCTACATCCACGGCCAAGGCATCATTCACCGCGATATCAAACCCGACAATATCTTACTAGACTCTGACGGCCATGTTCATTTGACCGACTTTGTACGTGCTTTGATCTCAAGGCCCCTTTCATATGTCTTCTTGCTGAGATAGGCTAACGTTTCAGAACGTCGCGTCTGACGTCGTTCCTGGCCGCCTCATGACGAGCAAATCCGGAACACTCGCCTATCTTGCACCAGAAGTCTATTCCGGCCGCGGCTACGACGTCCGCGCTGATTGGTGGTCCCTCGGCGTCGTCTTTTACGAAAGCATATACAGCCGGGTACGTCCTGCTAGGCAGACCATCCTAGTTCACACCGAAGCGACTAGGCAAATGCTAACTATCCCAGCGACCCTTTGAGGGTAGCTCCGAGAACTCTCTCGGCAGCGTCATCCAGGCCGCCAACCCCAAGTTCCCCATCACATCTCCGCCCGTCTCACTCCCATGTCTCTATGCTATCCGCGATGCCCTCAACCCGGATCCGTCTCAGCGCCTTGGCCACACCTGGGAGAGCTTCACAAAACACGAGTTTTTTGCCTGTATCGATTTCGAAGCCCTTGAAAGGAAGGAGATTGAGCCCGTCTTCATCCCGTCTGCAGACAAGACCAACTTTGATGCCACCTACGATCTCGAAGAGCTCCTGCTGGAGGAAGCCCCTCTTGAGGCCCGCGCCCGCCGCCAAAAGCCCCGTGAGCGCTTAAAAGACGATGCGACAGATAAGGAGATTCGTGAGGATGAGCTGTACCGTATGATCGAGCGTGATTTTCGTCCGTTCGATTACACCGTTGCAGCGTACAAAAAGTATGTTGTATTCTCGTCGCAGGCTTCGCACCATGTTCTCTCAGTCCTCATCATGCTTGCGACCCGCCCGCATCATCATCGCTAACAAAGACAGGCTGGCCGAGCAGGCTGCAGCACAGCAGAACGGCCAGGTAGACGGCGCAATGGCAGGCGAGCCCCAAGCCCTTACCACCGATGAAGCCCTACCGGCATCACGCGTGAGCACGGGCTCAAACATGCACAGCATCTCTCAGGATGCCGATGCGTCCACGAAGAAGGCCGGCGACCGCGAGTGCCGGCCCTCAAGCAACCACCGCCAGCCGTGGCGGCCCTCTGCGCCATCCGGCCGTACACCACCTGTGCCACCACCGCTCGCGCCCTATCCCAACCCGTACACAAACTCTGCCCGCAACAGCAACTACCGCCCACAGCGCAACGTCGGCTCCGTCTCCGTTCCTACGGGTAGTGTCGTGCTCGGTAGCCCAACCGGCGGTGTGCAGGTGCGTCTAGACCAGGCGGGCGGTAGCACGTGGTCGGATCTAGCCCGCCAGGATGCGACTCTCCCTACAGATGCAGCTGCCGGAGGCCTGCTTGGCGATGATGGCGGCAGCGTCAAGGAAAGCAGCTCGAGCGGTGGCGTATTCGGCTTTCTGAGCCGCAAGAAAGGCCGCGGCAACAGCCCAAAGCCGAGGGAGCGCGGTGTGCTGGGCAAAGAGGGCGCCCGTGTCGTGATCGGCTAAGAAGAGGCCAACTATATGGTGCTCTTGTTTTCCTGACATGCTTGCGCTGCAGCCTCTTCCCGCCACGTTCCGCTTCTCTGCCGTAAGTCTTGCTATCGGACACCCTTTTCCTGCTTCTGTCCAGACGAATAGGCCGTGATGTGCACCCGGTCCATGCTTTTCGCTTTGGGCACTACGCTCGGCAAAGCTATACGGCTAGTTATGGTCCACCGATCATCAACGTCGTTCGAGGCGATATCTGAGAGTCGCCGACTGCAATTCGACTAGAGAGCGTGTTCGAAACAGGCGCAAGATATACGAGTAATAGAGTCCCCTGCAGCGAGGAGAGGAAGACAGCGATCTGTTTTGTGCTTATCTTGTTATTTCATTTTATCTATTGTTCCTTGCATTGGTGTCTTGTGTTATCATGTGCTCATGCTTATTTGTTTGCGGATCTACTGTGCGGTTTTTGCGTTCATTGCGGTCCTTTTTGTTTCCCACGTTTGCCGTCGTCGTTTACTTTTCCTACTGTTGACATAGCATATACGCACATACTGACACATGTACACCCTGCACGTGAGAAGACGAGGGTCTGATATTGTTTTGGTGCCGAAGACACAGACATTGAGGAGGACGCTGGTGTGATACCCTTCCTAATGATATATCTCCGTTTTTATTGTTTCCCAAGGCATTTCCTTCATGGTGTTGCACATTTGGCCAGTGGCCGCAATCCCTTGCAGCAGTTCAGAGCTGACAGCAAAAGTCGGCATATCACAGTCCATAGCTATAGCAGAGACAATCAAAGAAATGAAGACCAATTTGTTCGACTGACTACGTGTTCAAGCAAAACAGGACTGCTAAACGGCAGCAACGCTGGGATGTATCCCTAACACGGCGCAACTTGCATGGGCAGCGGTAGCGAAATGCCCTCTTGCACGGAGCCTGTGTATTATTGCAAGAAAAATCATATACTATGGCGTTGTATCTCGGACGATACGATCAATCCGCCTCGTTTGATATCAATCCCTGAACGAAACGAAAGGAAAGCAGCAACATAACATGTTCAAATGTAAATCGAGTCGATAGGTCCGGTCCCAACACGACGATTGCGCCGTTTCAAACCAAGGCAGGAGAGTAAGCATCCCTGAAACAAGAGAAGAGCAGATATATAGCAGAGATCGTCCAAACGACCCGCAAAGTCAAATGCACACCGTTGTACCGCAGACCAAATTCGATGGGCGACGCGAGATGCCTGTGCTCGCCCAATTTCCGTATAATCATTTTTTATGACGCATGCCTCTTTTGGTACAAGGAGAGATTGGTGATGTCGTGTGTCATGCGCGTCATGCCATCGTACAGTGAGCCACCTCGAATGGCCTCGGCAACCCTCGGTTCGCTTATGCGTTCATGCTCCGCGTACAATGCTCGCTGTGACATTCCGGATGCACTGGTCGCCGTCCCCCTTGTCTAGGTACTTCTTCATCACCGCCCTGAAGTCGTGCTCGTCCACGACAGCACCGGACCCAGAGCACTTGGCCTTTTTCTGCAGATCAGAGCAGAGTCCGTCCAGGTCGAAGTCGCCGCTCTGGACATTGGGACACGTTTGCAGCCGCTCCCTGACAAAGTGTTAGTAGAGGATCGAATCGTCTCGCGGGCCGTGCTTGTGGCAGCTATCGCATAGCGGAAATACACATACCAGATCTTATTGCAGGTGAGATAGGTGCTACCGGGTAGGGTCGTGTCGTTGGCATCGTAATCAGGCTTGATAGAGGAAGATGCGAATTCAGCCTCCTTCGCAGCATCGATCTGCGAGATCAGGTCGTTCTTGTGGGAACCAGGAACGACGGCGGTGTTGAAAGGAGTGATAAAGTCAATATCGAAGAGGTCATTGCCAAGGCTCTCATCAAAACCGCCGCCAGAAAGAATGTTCTCTTGCGGGTCCCGATAGTCGCCGAAAAGCTGTGGATTGAAGCTAAACGAAGACTGTGCTTTGAGCCAGCTGATATCGCCAGTATTGGCATCACCGAACAGCGACAAATCTGAGAGCCGGTCAGCACATGGAGGCGGATTCGTCGTGCAGAGGCTCTGCTTTCACGTCTTTGGGGACATCAAGGTCGTCCGAAGCGCCATGTCCATCTCGCCATCGCAAGTTGCGTTCTGTCTTACCTGCGTCGGTCATTGCATTCGTAGCGACTACCGGCTGCTCCTCGCCGATTGTCGTGAGTGTATCTAGCGGTTTGGTCGCCGTCGGGGACTGATTGTACGGCTCCGGGGATGTGCCGCACGACGAGCTCGGCGCCGTGTTCGAGTGGTACGACACCGACGGGGAGCTGGTCGTTGTAGAGCCGGTGCTCTGTCGCGAAGTGTTCCCATTACCGTTGGAAATGGGGGGAGTGAAGGCATTGGAGAGCTTTGACAGGTCGTCCTTTGCGACCGACTTGTTCTGGGACTGTGCGGCGCTCGTCGTATCCTGGGGACTGCGTTGTGAGGCAGCCGAGGCGCCTGCAGCGTTTGTCGGAGAGACGGCCTCTGAGGCTCTGGCGGCAGACAGAGCAGCTGAAGGACTGTTGTCCGTCGATGTTGTGGGAGTTGGACCGGGGAGCTGGCCGAACTTGGGAAACTCAAATTGAAAGTTCACGTCGTTGATGTTGCTGAAGATGGGATGGCCGAAGGGCGGGTGTGCCGTGCTCGAGGAAGGGGATGTGCGAACGGACGAAGTCAGGGCAGAAAGGCGCTTCTTATACACGCTCAGCTCGGCCGACATCTTCTCGACCCGGGCTCGGAGAAGGCCATTCTCGCTGTTGGCAGCTTCCGACGCCTTCTCCAGCTCGGCCACCTTGGTCTCCAGATCCTTGACGTGCTTCTCCTTGCGCTCACGGAAAGCCCGCTGGGCAGCGCGATTCTGGGCTTTGCGCTTCTGTAAGTGTGTTAGCAGAGCAAGATCACTCGGGCCGTAAACTTGCGGGCGCAAATACATACCGAGCTAGGCTCCGATGTAAGTGGCTTCCGTCCAGGCTTCTTAGGGACCTTGTCGCCGCTCTCGCGGCGCTTGGCACTGGTCAGATCGTCGTCGTCGTCATCGGGATGGCCTCGCTTGTCCGGCGAGTCGTTGCTAGTGGTACTGGGGGATGATTCCGTCTTTGTGTCGTCGTTGGCGCCATCGATATCGATACCGTCGCTGCCATCACCATTGTCGATCAGAGACGTGTCGACGTTGTCCAGAGAAAAGTCGATGCTGGCGTCGTTGGGGTCAAAGAAGGAGCCGTAATCAAGGTACGAGCTGTCCTGAAAGTTGTCGTGGACGCTTTTGCTGGCGACAGGGGAGCCGTCCAGCGAAGTGGGCGCCAAGGTCAACGAGTTCTCCGTCGTCGGGCGATTGGCATTGAGAGCAGCAAACAGGAGCTCCTGCTGCTGGGGAGTGAGAAGGAAGTTCGGAGTGGCCATGGCGAATCGAAAGGTGCAGTGAGTGAGGGTCGGAAGGGGTCGGAAGAGTTTGTGCTGGAACGAGGGGTATCAAGAATTGGCCTCGAGATCCAGCAGCTTGAAGCTTGAAGCTGGAACAGTCGAAGGAAAAACGAAGCAGAAACAACAGAGGCAGGAGAATGCCGAGAGCAAAGAGGGAGGCGATCGACAATGCCGCCTCCCAAGGACAAGGTTGATCGACTGGAACAGCGGATCCGACAAGAAGGAAGCAGCTTCCTAGGTAAGACAGCGAGGCTCTCAGCGCAAGGCAGAGGAGAGCGAGAGCAGTCGACTGGAGACGTGAAAGAGGCAAAAAGAAGGGAGTTGTAGGAAGGAGAAACCGTCAGCGAACAGGAGTAGGTTGTGGCCTGATGACGGTTTTTTTCTGCCTGAAACGCTGGACCGCAGGGCGCGGGCGAGGTTGAGGCAAAGGAAGAGGAGGAAGTAGAAACAGAAGTAGAGGCAGAAGTAACGAAAGTAGAAGTGGCAAAAAGACCACTGCGATCGAGAGCGGATTGGCCGGCAAAGAGACTTTGGCCACGCCAAAAAGGTACAGGACGGTACAAGGGATCTGCTGCTCTTGCGTGCTCGCTCTGGGTGCTTCTAATCAGAAACTCTCTCAAGGGAGCGAACTGGCTGGTGCTGGGGAAGATGGCGGGTGACGAGGGAGAGTCAGATGGGCGGAGATGCGAAAGAAGAGGGGCTCTAGAAAGATCTCGTCGTCAATTTGTAAGCACTGCTGCTTCAAAGCCGAGCCTTCTCCACTCATTTACGGAGTATGAAAGCGTCAGAGTACAAGGAACCTCGTTACAGTATAAAAGGACATACCACGTCATATGCGCACCGTGCTCGCCGTAAGATTCCAAACGCCGCCGGCAGAAAGACGATTCTCCGATAGCAGCGATCGGGTCATATTGTCACGCACGATTCGCTGCTGAGCATGCAGATATACGTAAGCGAATCCTGATCTGCTGTCGTGGAACGCGAGTCGGTCTGCTCCTGCGAGGTCGAGGACGACTCTTGCGTACGAGGACTCGTATGGCAGCGGAGATAGGATTCTGGCCGCGCCGGATGGGCTTACAATGGTGCTTGTCCTGTCCGGAATTAAGGTGCGAAGGCCCACTCTCTCCATAAGATGGCGCACGGCCTCTCATGCTCGTGCACCGTATGACTTCGCACGGCTCGGTTTAAGGTAATCCTGCATGAGTAATCGCCAGACATCCTTTAGTGCCTGTAATACCCCCTTTTTTGGGACTAGCTCGCGACGCTGGTAACAAGAACGCCCGGCAGGTACCCTCCGTCATGCACCGCGGCGTTCTTGAGGGGTGTGTGTGCACGTGTCAAGAGCGACGACGCGCTCGCGATAATCCTATATATATCGTATTCACATATGATAAGAAGACTGTGACGGAAAGCTTCCGCGCCTGATAGCCGCCTGATAACCGCCCGAGAACCGCCTGAGAACGGTCTCCAGGCAAGGCAGGCACGACCGTACATGACCCCGCCGCGCTCTAGCCCGGGGAACGGCTTCCGTCACCAGTCGCCCCGCCATTGAGCCACAGTGTGGCGCGCCGTTCCTCCGTTTTCGTCCTCGTACGTACGATATGGCCGCTTCGGCACGTGGGAAACGTCACCACTTCTCCTTTAGCTGTGACCACAAGATCGTTCTCAACGCCCACACAAACAACGGCCGACTCCGGGAGCAGCACGCAGCACGCAGCACGCAGCGCGCAGCACGCATCTCGGCTCGTCCCACAACCTTCCACCCGATCCTGCCTTGCCTCGCCCGCGGACGCTTGTTGTCGCCCGCCCGACGACTCTTTGGCGCTTCAATTGATCTCTCGTCTTTCTCCCTTTTGCCTGTCTCGTGATTGCGCCACCTGTTGCCGCCATGGATCTAGCCTATGACCAGATTGCCGAGCGTGCTCTGCCCAAGGACGAGGAGCCCAAGGAGCAGCCGGCCGGTTCCGCCATTCCGGCCTCGACGCTCAATGCCGACTTCCAAGCGGCCTACTCGGCGATCTCGGCCAACCCGTGGGCCAGCCGTATCGGCGGCTTTTTTGGCAGTGCCGTGAAGCAGGTAGGCGCAGGACCCCCGGCCCAGCTTTGGCCCAGCTGGAGATGGGGCTGCCATGGCCAGTTTGCTCACAGAAGTAGGGCGAGTCCTTTTACCGCGAGGCCCAGCAGGAGGTCACCGCTCTCGGCCAGGACGCCACCAAGGGCCTCTCCGAACTCCGCGAGACTCTCGTGAGCCGCACGCGTGGCCTGTCCCTGTCGACGGTGGGCGTCCTCAACACAGTGGGCGCTGCCGGGGCCGCCGGGGCCGCCGGGGCCGCCAGGACCGACGCTGCTGACAGAGACCTGGCGACGACGCCCAAGGCCGAGTCGTCGGCGGCCGCCGCGGCCGAGCAGGACTCGAACGTGCTGGCGCGGATCAAGGGCGAGGCCGCCAAGCGGCTCAAGGACCTGCAGCGCGCCGAGGACGCTGCCGACGAGGCCCTGCTGCAGTTCGGCACGCAGATGCGCGACTTCTTCCGCGAGGCCATCAGCATTGCGCCGCCGTCCGCTGCCGCCGCCGATGGCACGGCCGCGGCCGCCGGATCTGCCGCTGGCGCTCCCGCCGCCAGCGCCGTCCTCTTCGAGAGCAAGGACGCCCAGGGCAAGCGCGTGATCCACGCATCGCGGTTCGATGCCCAGCTACACGTGATCCACACGAATACCGACAGCTTTGCGCGCGACCCGACTGCGAGCGACGAGTATGCCACCTGGGCTGCCTCCTTTGACATTGACCAGCGCACCGAGGCCATCGCCGCCGACCTGCAAAAGTACCCGGAGCTCCGCACGACCATGGAGAAGCTGGTGCCGGACGTCATCCCGTATGCCGACTTCTGGCAGCGCTACTACTTTTTGCGCCACAGCATCGAGGTGTCGGAGGCGCGGAGGCGCGATCTGCTGCGAGGTACGTGATCTTTTCTCTCTTTTGTTTGCCGTCCTCGGATCGATGCTGACCGACAGCTGCCTCGACTGAGGAGGAGATTGGTTGGGATGAGGATTCCGAGGAGGAGGAGGAAGACGACGACGATGAAGAAGAAGACGACGACGAAGACGACGAAGACGACGACGATGATGATGACGATGACAGCGAAGACAGCGACGACGACGACAAGATCAAGGCGGCCGCCATCCGCCGGGGCTCAGCTGGCTCATCGACGACGATCCAGCCCAATACCCTGGCCAAGGCGCCGGCCAAGGCCGCTTCCAAGGCTGCCCCGGTCCCGGCCAAGCCCACTGCCGCCGCCGCTGCCGCCGCCGCCACCGCCGCTCCGGCCAAGACGGCGCCCGCCGCCGCGCTCAAGGCGTCGGCGCCGCGCCGGTCCGACGAGAAGTCGCAGGCCGACAGCGAGGCCAGTTACGATATTGTCGGGGCCAAGTCGGGGGTGACGAGCCAGGCACCCAACAGCCCGCGCGACAAGCCAAAGGTCGACGAGGACAGCGAGGAGGAGGACTGGGAGTGAAGCGCTGGTCTGGCGGCCCTCTTGCTTTTTCTGTCTTGTGCCCTGTGTCCTTTGCTTTTCCTCGACTTCCTGTTGCTCTGCTTTGCTCGGTTGGATGGATTTGCTGCATCAAGCTCCTGTTTGGGGCTCTCGGTCACGCGGCTTCGTTTTCTTGTTCACCGCTGCCTGTCTTTGTGTATTGTGTCTCTGCGCTGCCTCGATTCGTGGTCTGGACGATATCCTGTCTGCTTGTCCGCTCTTCCCTGCCTGCCTACTTCTTACACCCCTGCCGTTCTGCTTCTCTCCTCTTTTGCGCTCTGCGGCCCGCCCTGTCTCCCGCAGAGCGGCTATGCGCGCCGCACATGACCCTACGTTTCTCTCGATCCCCGTTTCGCGTGGCTACGTTGGCAGTACTAATACGCGGCCGCTCGGCTCCAGCAGCCGACGGCTTGTCCTGAACGCCTTTGGCCCCGTTGATTGGAAAGAGAAATGATAGCAGATAGCAGCTACCTGAGGAAAAGAAAGCTTTTGTGTATCCCTGGTCCCGTAAATCCTAAAAGTGAAATGTAGAAGCCACCGCGTCCTGCGCCTGCGCCGCTCCGGTCCCGGGCCCTTCCGCCTAGCCGCTGCCGTCCCCGGTCACCTCTTCTTGCGCGTGACGGTGGTGAAGCCGTCCTCGTCGACGTCGGGTTCCGGGCGGGCGCGCTCGACGAGCGCCGGGGCCTCGTCCATGTTGGTATCGGCGGTATCGTCGGCGTCGTCGGCGTCGGCGTCGTCCGAGTCGTCCGAGTCCCACTCGTCGTCGTCGTTGCCGCTGCGGCCGGCTTGGAAGAGGCCGGCGACGCTGCGGCCGCGGGCGCCCTCCCAGCGGCGGCGCAGGGCGGCGACGTCGGCGAGCTGGCCACGGCGGCACTGCACGCAGAGGTCGACGACCTGCTTGGCGACGTCGTAGGCGGTGCCGTCGTCGACGACGGTGTCAAACTCGTCGTCCATGATCTGCAGCAGGCGCGACTCCGTGTCCATCAGCAGGTCCTCCACGGCGTCGCTGCTGAGCGCCGTCGACGGGCGCTGCCACGCCTCCTCGTACAGCTCGACCACGGCGCCGGCGAACCAGTCGCGCTTGTCGCGGCCGTCGCCACCGCCCAGGTTGTTCTCGACCGCAAAGGACAGCGGCTGCCAGAGGTGGAGCGTCATGGCGACGGCCGACTCGAACTCGGACTGGCAGGTTTCTAAGAGTGTCAGCGAGGCGCGGCAGTCAAGAGGGCCCGGAGGAGGCGGAAGATGGACAAGGCAGAAAGAGCCGGAAAAAGGAACACAGCTTCCGACTCACCCCGCGAAGGGACGCCCGCAGCGGAAGCCATAGTGTGCTGCTTTGTGCTGCTTTGTGCTGCTTTGTGCAGAGATAGTAGGGCGCAGATCCGGCTGCAACGTCGGGGGTCTGAGTGGTCTGTGTCAACGGCCGGCGAGAGGTCAAATGCGACGGCGAAAACTGCTGCAAGGCTGGCGTGCAATCGTGCTGGACTTTTTTCTGCATCATTTTTCTGCCGCGGCTGAGGGGTTGTGCGATAAGATAAGCCCGGACCCAGTCGGTGGGCATGCTGAGTCACTAGCGGGTAAGAGCTCCGGATCACATGCATGGAATCCACGAGTACGTAATACGAGTACGAGTACTTCTACGGAGTACCCGTACACATCGTTCCGTCTTCACAGTAACCGTATCGGGAGCTCATGCTTCACTCGATACAGAACAGTAGATACAAAAGCGCATAGGCGCAACCACCAAGAGGAATGAGAACACAAAGGAAACCATGCAGACAATGCCAATCCAGCGCTGCCGCCGCGCCGCAGAGCCCCAGTCCTGCCGTCTGTGCCGTCCGTTCGCTTCTGTGCGCGGACGCTGCAGCCTTTGCTTTGCCCGTCTTGTTGTGTGCCGGTGAGGGCGTCGCCCGCAAGCCTGCCTATGCCGCCACCTCGTCCTCCTGCGGCCCCGGGAACACGCGCTCGGCCGTCTCCGTCTTCTCGAGGTACGCCACCAGGTCCGCAATCGTCACCGCCTTGAGGCCCCACGTGCACGCAAACGCAATGCAGCCCTCTGCGCGCAGCATGCCCGACGACGTGTGCAACGCCTGGCCCGGCACCGGCGTGCCGTCGTCGACGAGCTCCGAGATGACGCCGACGCGCCGCTTGCCAGCGAGGCGGCAAAAGTCCACCGCCGCCTCCGTGTGGCCGCGGCGCTCGCGCACGCCGCCGAGACGCGCGCGCAGCGGCAGCACGTGGCCGGGACGGCGGAAGGCCGCCGCCGCGCCGGTGGCGCCGGTGGCCCCGATGCTACCGTTGACGCTGCCATTGGCGCCGTTGGCCGTAGACTGGTGCTTGGACTGGGACTCGTCGGACTCTGTCGGCACCTCGCCAGCTGCCTCCGCCTCCGCTGCTGCTGCCGCCGCTGCCGCTGCCGCCAGCACGTCGTAGTCGTCCGCCAGCCGGCGGCACGTGAGCGCACGGTCGTGCGCACTGATGCCCGTGGAGACGACGGCGTCGGCTGCGTCCACGGTCAGCGTGTACGCGGTGCCGCGCGGGTCCTCGGTGCGGGCAACCATGGGCGGCAGCGCGAGCCGGGCGGCGCGAGCCGGCAGCAGCGGCGCGCAGATGATGCCGGACGAGTGGCGGACGAGAAAGGCCATCTGCTCGGTGGTGATGTCCTCGGCGGCGATGATGAGGTCGCCCTCGTTCTCGCGGCGCGGGTCGTCGACGACGACAATAAACTCGCCATTGCCTAGGCGCAGTTAGCTTCCGTCCGCGGGCCGACACTCGGAATGCCCGGACTCTGACTCACGGAAGGCCTGGATCGCCTCGGGGATCGTGTTGAACCCCGCGACTTCGGTGGGGGCCGGCATGGCAAAGGTGTGTGGTGAACCTGTCGGGTGCGGTGCTGGTGGTTCGCGGCTGGTGCTCGACGTAGCGTCCAGGGCAGAGACGGCGGCAGCGGCCCTGCGATCTAATATACTGCTAACAATATACGAGCGTGGATGGCTGGCCGGCGCGCTTGACGACCATAATGCTAATGCTCGAAATGGTGTGCTTTTTTTCTGCCTAGCTCGGCGCCTGTATCGGGGCTTAGCAATGGGAGCCAGCGGGGAAAGCGCCTTCTCTCGGCTTCCATGTAATGCTCGCAGCAATGCTTGTTCGCTGGTAGTGCGGCACTGCGCTGTTTGCGGCCGCCGCCAGGCACAAAATCGCACGAAATTCGGCCCTGAATGGCCGGATGACAGACGCTGACAAAGAGCACCCTGCCCTGTCCCGTCGGCGCTGCGTCGTATTGTGCAGACGCATCTTGCCTAGTTGGCGCAGGTCCGCGTACCATTGTTCGCTATTGTGCACGTCGTTTGCGCTCATCGGGACGTCGTCAAGCTCCTGCTCGCAGCATCGCCATTCAGCCATCGGGCCTTTGACAATGCGCGGGTTCAACCTAGACTTTTCGGTACCCTGTATCTCGGCATCCAGGCTGCAGATCGCAGATCGCAGATCACCGGCCGTTGTAGCCGGCCCAATGTCTTTGCCAGTCAGAGCCAGAGCCAGAGACGCGGCCATGGCTTGACCAACCACGACAAGCTCAAGACCGGTTTGATTCGCCAGTCAACAGCACACGGCCAGAGCCAAAACGCTTCCAATAGCATGTTTCACGGGTGTGGTCCAAGATGAGCCAAAAGTGCGACAGCTTTGCTGTTATATTCTTATCTGTCCCATCCAAGGGGGGTATCATCATCACGTCTGTTCGTATAGCCAGGCCTAATCCCATCGGCAAGCGCAGCCCCAAAAACCTAATACCAGAACCATGAAACCTGAAAATGCAATGCAAAACCCAACACCGAATGCCAGCACCATAGCCGAGGGGCGTGGTTGTGATAAAAATGCAAAATACGATAACAAGTGAGAGCAAGAGAGAAAAGAGCAAGAAAAGAGCAAGAAAGAGAACAAGAATGAGAGCAAGAGAGCAAGAAAGAGAACAAGAAAGAGAACAAGAAAGAGAGCAAGAAAGAGAGCAAGAGAAAGAGAAGAGGCGTCCGAGAGCGTCACGCCAGAAAAATTAACGGTTACTGCTCACGATGCGCAGACTCTTTCGCCGCTGGGCCAGGTTGCCCAAAAAGGCACTCGCGCCGCCCTTCTTCAGGAACGGTGACCCGGACCGCTGTTCCGGAGCCTGCTCAGCCTCCGGAACGGGCAAAGCCGGCATGAAACCCGCGCCGGAGGACGAGATCATGGACAAGGCAAAAGACTTGCGGCGCGACGAGCGCAGCATGTTTGCGGGCGACGGCGACGGCGACGGCGCGGGCGGTATGTAGGAGACCGACGACAGGGGCCGTATCTTTGGTAGCGGCGACGACCCCGTGCTCAGAGCGACAGGCGACTGTGCCAGCACCTCGTCGCGCAGTACGGGACGGCTGCGGCGACGACTCAGCGTCAGAGTGCGGGTCACGCCACGCAGGATAGCGGTAGGTGTCCGCGGGGTCGAAGGCGCCGGGGACGAACAAGTGTTGAACTGCGAGACAGGAGCCGTGAACGAGCGCTTGGGCGGGGCCGTCGAGAGCGGCGCATACTTTGGCGGCTCATACCGGGATGGCTCATACTGTGCTGGCTCATACCGTGCTGGCTCATACCGCGGCGGCTCACACCGCGGCGTCTCGGTCGGGCAGACAGTCTTGTCGAACGAGTATGTGCTGCCGTTGGCGAATGGGTCGATCTGCAGGAAAGCCGGCGCCAGCGACTTCTTTGCTGCAGACTCCCTGATCTCTGCAATGGCCGTGGCATCGGCAATGCTCTTGCGGTTCTGGTTCTGGAACCTGGCCAGCACGCTGGCGTTGCTGCTCCGGGGCGACAGCGTCTCGCAGGAGGTGGACGGGCGAGTATTCTCGTCGGCATCCCCGGTGGAAGAGGTGGCGGTACAGTAGGACGAGGCAACGGACTTGACGGAGGAGGCAGATGACACGAGCTTCTTGGACCGCATAGGAGACCCCAGGCAGCCACCACGGCGGGCGGCGCGCTCGACAGCCACGTCGACAAGGCAGGGCTTGCCGGAGAAGACAACGCTGACGAGGCGCGCGGTGTCGTGGCTGTAGCGGCGGCCGAGCTCGTGCAGCGTAGCGAGGGAGACAGGCGCCGGCGGAGGACGGGAGGGGCCGATTGGCGGAGCCGTGGCGCTGCGGACGACGGTGTCGACAGAGTAGGGGGAAGCATCGGCCGTGTCGGCGAGGTCGTCTTCGAAGTCCGAGGTCAGGTCGATGCCGCCGTCCTCGTCGTCCTCCTCTTCGTCGTCGTCGTCAATGAAGTCCTGGGCGTACCCGGCGAGGGCCAGGCCGCCGTCCTCACGGTCCTCGGCGTCGTTCTCGGAAACATCGCCGACAGACGAGACGTCTTCCTCGGACGAGAGGTACGCGTCGTGTGGGGTCTGCGGCGCGGCAGTGACGGCGGCAGTGGCAACGGCTGTGGTGGCCGGCGCGGCCGGCGCGGCCGCCGTCAGGGCGATGGGGTCGAGGAGGCGCGAGCGACGCATGGAGTTGCGTTGGGGCAGCGGCGGCGGCGACGCGAGGCTGCGGTGCTGGGTGTCGGAGTTGGGCAGCGCGAGGAGGCTCATGCTCGAGGTCTCGGTGGTGGTGAAAGAGGCGACGCTGGGGGGCGTTTTTGTGTCGGCGTGCAGGCGAGCGAGAAAGACGGCGCCGTCGTCGTCGTCGAGCGACATGGGCGGCGGGAGAGACATGGAAAGGCGGTGGGACGGCGAGACTGCGAAAGCGAAAAAAAACAGGCGAGCTGCAGTGCTGCAGTGGGCAGTGGTGCAGTACGTGCAGTAGTGGTGTCGTAGTGGTGCCGTAGTGGTGTCGGGGCTGCGCGGACGATGCAGGTGGTGGGCGGCAGCTAGGGCGGCAAGGTCGCGAGGCGGTCTGGCATATACTCTGTACGAGTAGGAGCGGCACAATCGACGAGAGAGGCGTACGAAGGCCGAGAGCAGCACGAGGGGATCGCAGGATCGTTTCTCGCGCGTGATGATGTGCAGCGATGATGCAGCTTCCACTTCCAGTCGGCCGGCCGTCTTCCGAGTTGGATATGTTCTGGCAGCGTTGCTCTGTTGGCGCCCTTCTGACCTGTCTTTCTCGTGCTGTGTGTGCTTCTGCTTCTGTGCTTCTGTTCTTTTGTTCTTTTGTTCTTCACTGTTTTCTGCCTTCCGGATTTGTTTGGCCGCCGACGACTTGGGCCTAGTGAAAAGGGGCAGTCGTGAAGAAAGCCGATCCACAGCAATCTCCCGTGTTGTTGACGAAGAGCAAGACACGCAGTGGGTCAGATCAGCCTGGAATGATTGGGAATGCCGTTGCTGGGCGAGGGGTAATTTGATGAGCAGTCACGTCGACAAGGAAGAAGAAGATGAAAGGACGGCCAGACCTCGAATGACAAGGAGAAGGGAAACACAAGCGAAGACTACACGAGAGGCAGGAGCGCCAGATCGCGGGCAGGAGCTTCCTTATTTACGAAGAGAGTCAGCTCTGAGACCGGCACACCTCCGGAAGGTACGAAGGGCTAGAGGGCAAAACCCAAACCCAAATCTGGGAAGCGCGAGTCTTGCCGTCATCGCGCCTTCCTGCGAGAATGTCAGCTCGCGGTCTGCCCTCCTGCCCGTATGCTCCCACACCACACACACCTCTTACACAGAAGCCACCCCCCTGTTCCGCTACCCCTGTCAGGTGCCGTGCCTAGTCTAGGACTAGTGCTACGCGCTTGTACTTTGTGCTCGTACTTGTACTTCTACTCCGTATTGCAAGGAACGCTACGCGGACCCATACGACGTAATTTTCGCACAGAAAATATCGACGTCAATGCCGGGGCCACGATGTCGCCATGCCGGCTTCGTAGGGCGGTCGCCGCGGCATGTCATCGCCGTGGCACTCGTCGCTGGGCCCAGCCCGGCTTGCCAGCCTGCCCTTGCGGCCTGCCTGTCCTGTCGCGCCGCCGTCTAGAGCCGGAAGCAGCAGGATCGCCGGCGCCTCTCCTCGTGTTTGCGCTCGTGATCGCACTCGCTCTGCCGGCGCTCGCTCGCTGGTCCGCTTGCGGCTAACGTACGCTACCAGCTGGGCAAAATGGGCCGTCTGATCGGCGGTGGGAGAACGGTCGAGTGGCCTGTATTCTGGCGCTGGCACGCTGACAGCTACTGTCCTGTCCACGAGGAATACCAGTCCGCTCGGCCATGCGGCGTGGCCGCCGCCACGCAGCCACGGTTGCCACGGGCGGCCTCGCTCACCTGCTCGGGCGCTGGATTGCGCATTCGCGTGCTATATTACGTCTCTTACTTTGTGATGCAAAGCAGAATTAGCTGAGTCGCATGACTACAAGTAGGCGTGGCTGGGCAGCGACATTCCCAAGTTGCGCCTGCCGAAAAGGCACGAGGCCTGTCGCGGCTTCTGGTGCGGCTTCCCCTCCCGCGCATTGCATTGGCGCCTACTTCGCAGCGATAGCATGGCTGCTATGGCTCCGTCATCGTGATGCCCCTGTACACATCACAGACTTTCTCCCGATGTGCGGCCGTCAACCGCCGATCCCAGCGCATGCGGGCAAGGCGCGTCCTCAAGTGCTGTTCAAGTGCTGTGGGCATCTTGCTCTTCGTTCGGACGGCGGGCCACGCCAGCTAGTCCGGGCAGGGCGCCAGCCAATCACTGCGGCCAGCAGTCACACATCTGCAGGTGCGCGTGCTTTTCGTGCGCAGACGTGCAGATGGTGTTGGCGCCGGCGCGAAGTGGCAAACGGGCGAGGAACAAGGGCGGGCGAGTGGATGGCAGGAGTAGGAGGGGAGAGACGAGGGCGAGGGGCGCAGGCTAGAGGAGCGAGGAGCGAGGGAACCAGAAGTGAAAGACTGCGTGGTCGAGCTGGGCTGGTTGTGGTCGATATCGCGGCCAGATGAAGGCTGCGGGAGCACAACGGCAGACGGCATTTCGGACCGGCGACGAGACAAGACGACAACCGACAAAGACAACCGACAAAGACAACCGAAAGCGGCAGAGCAGGCAGTAAAACAGTACAACGGTGAAGATACAAAGCCCCGAGCCGCAAACAACGACAACCGCCCAGGACGACAAGCCCAAACCCTGCCAACGCGCCGTCCATCGGGCCGGCGTTTCAAACACATTCTCAAACCGACTCGCCCGTTTGCTCGCCGTGAAACACCTGCAAAGGGAGACGCTCAAACAATCGCGCCAAGCCCAGCAAGCTTCACGGCGCTCCGGCGGCCGCGAGACATCCAGGGGCCGCCAGGCCTCCTCGCAGCTGGCTGATAAGAGACGCGCTTACTCCTTTTTTTCCCGGTTCTCGCCCTCTTCATCCTCTTAGTCCTCTGTCCTACTCTCCATCCTCTTGTCCTCTGTCCTATGTCCTCTTGTCTTATTTCTACTTGTGCGAAGCCGGCACCGCTGCTGCCGTCCTTGTTCAGCCAGGCTAGAGACGGGCGCCAAACGTGGTTCGTACGAGCAGCTGGTCTATGCGGCCGGCAGCAAGGCTACGAGCTACAAGTGCTCGGCCGACAGCGAGGCTACCTAGTACAAGTGCTACATTGTACGGGTGGTTGGGAGCCGGCGAACCCACGAGCCGGCGAGCCAGCGCACGCTCATGCGGCATCCCGCATCGTTAGTACGAGTGCGCAGTACTCGTATTACGCCCAGACACATTGTCGTATGACGTCAGCTGGCCGCCACAAGCTCAGAGGCTGAGAGGCTGAGCCACGCACCAAACGGTTGTCGCGATGCACACGAGAGCAAGCGCAGAGGCCAAGGGCAAAATGCAAAACAAGCGCGCAAAGAGCTAAATTCGTAACACGATCGCGTCTGTTTTTAGAATACCCCACATTCGGGGATCGCCAATCACCGCTCTCGCTTGTGCCGCGGAAATGTATGCGCAGACGAGCCCGCTTGACACAAAACGCATACCAATAACGGGCGCATGACAATGCGTAGAGCAAGACAAAGTAGACCGGCTTCTGCAAACTACAGGCTATCGAAAGGCAAAGGCAATGACAAATGTAAAAAAGGCGATAAAGCCTTCAGCTGCCAATGGATCCAAAGAGTCCGAGAAGCCGGAAGAGGTGAGACCGTGACGGAAGACTCATGGAGTAGACGAAACTGGAAGGGCAATATTTGCCAAAGGCTCAGAACGGCAGCACAGCTGAAAGAGAGCGGCCTAACCAGATAATGCGAAAGAGAATCCGTACACAGACGGTGCGCTCCAAAGAACACCCGCGAACCCTATCCGTCCACAACACAAAGCCACCATTGTAACAACCATAAGGGCTGAGAAAGCCTTCCTTGGCAACACCGGCCACACTTCCGCTTGATCCCTGCTCCCAGACACCCGTCGAAACCGGAACTACCCCGCGCGGCGGCGGAAGAAGAGCGTCTGAGCAGAGAGCATGTGCAAAAAAAGTGTAGAATTACAGACTATGTTAATCTAGTTTCGGAGTATAGGACTCATCCATGCAAGATGACAGAAAACAAAGAGAAAATCAAAGATCGACAGGACACCCCCATTGCTCGAATTCTGCGAGACGCTCCTTTCCCTCAGGCCCAGGGCACACGCAGCCTCCTTCTCATCGCCAGAGATCACGCTTCTCTCGCTTCTTCTCGCCAGAGCTGCTCAGTGGCCGCGGCCACGCATCTGCCCCCGCACCGGAGCCGCCGCCTTGGCGGCTGTCCGGGCGGCCGCTGCCTGAGCCGCCCGAGCCGCCTGCACCAGCACCGTCCGGCACCGCCAAAAAGTT
Organism: Grosmannia penicillata; assembly: GCA_002778075.1. Lineage (NCBI taxonomy): Eukaryota > Fungi > Ascomycota > Sordariomycetes > Ophiostomatales > Ophiostomataceae > Grosmannia > Grosmannia penicillata. The sequence goes on along the minus strand of PCDK01000001.1, from coordinate 3,506,677 downwards.
CCCGCCACCTGCGTTCACAAACACGCTTCTGCGTGCGCCAGCCGTGGCACCCATGTCCGCGCCGAGGCCGTAGCTGCTACTAGGCCGGCCTCCGGCGCTACCGGGGGCTGCTCCAATGCCGTCATTGTTGCCGCCACTGACGACAATCGAGCTCCAGTCCACATCGTCGTCGCCTTTCGTGAACACCTCCAGCGTCTGTACGGACTGCGGCGAGATCATCCCGGCAAACGGGTTGTTGCTGCTGAAGCGGGGATTGTGCGATGGCGCCCACGGCTTGGACGGTGGTGCCAGTGACATGACCGAAGACGAGAAAGCCGCCGCGTCCATGTCACTAAACGAGTTCGTCGCCTGATGGTACGGTTGCCTTGCCGTTGCCTGTCCCTGCCCCTGCCGCAGACCGGGTGAGGCGGGTGGGCTCATCATATTGACCGGCGGCATCATTGGTCCAACACCGCTGCTGCTGTAGCCGGACATGTACGAGGCTCGCACGGAAGACCCGTTCGCAGATCCAGACGACGACGGACGGCCGCCGCCAAAGAGGCCGCCTGGAGGCGGCGGTAGTGCGCTGCCCAGCAGCAGTGCATCGGGGAACTGTTCGTCGCAAACGTATACGGTGCGCAAGTTGGGAAGCCCGCCTGAGAGGATGGAGCCAGACAGGTAGTTGTAGTAGGAGCGCGTGACGTTGGAAAAGGGGCCAACACCGTCGGCCGGCTTGATCTCGTAGTTGATCGTTTGCAGCGATGCAGACGCCAACGGGCGGATATCTCGGGTGGTACCGGCGGCGATGGGCAGCGTCGTGGTGACTTCGTCGATGATGGTGAGGTGACGCAGGGCCGGGGCCATGCTCAGAATCGTCTGCAGAGTCCACGGCTTGATGCCCGTGTCATGGAGGGTGAGCACCTTGAGTGCCAAGCGAGCGTCTGACCGGCTAAGGTACTCCTGCATGCCGTAGATGGTGACGCTAGAGGTGCCGGTCAGCACCAGCTCTTCCAGCGGCGGGATGTCGGGGAGCTGCTGCTGGTACTGCTGGAAGCCGGACGAGTCAGGGGGGCTGTTTGAGAATTCGCCGGCCGTTGGCACCAGCACGTCGTCGGAAAAGGCATGCGGACCGGCCACGACCTCGGTGACTTTGAGGGCACGCAGGCTGGGTAGCGCGCTGAGGACCTGCCGCAGGGTGGTAGGGTCCATGCCGATACGGTCAAGCTCGAGGACCTCGAGGTTAGGCCAGACCTGGCCGGACGCGATAGCCGAGAGACTGCGCTCGGCGCCGGCAACATAGGTCATCTTGCGCAGCGCGGGACAGCGGGCCTGGACCTCGAGCTTCAGGGTGAGGTAGACGGGGTCGTCCATGAAGAGGCCCTCGGGCAGGTCGACGTAGCGCAGGTTGGGCAGGAGGGAGACAGTGCGGGCAATGTCAGCGTGGCAGGACTCGCGGACCATGTAGGGGATCTTGAGGAACTGGACGGTGGCGCCGAGGCGGCCGGAGGCGTCGTCGCGCAGGGCGCGGCAGAGGAGGCGCAGGCGAGCAGAGGCCGGGTCTTCGGGCTGGGCATTGCGGTCGAAGAAGGAGCGGCGCTTGCGGCGGTCGGCCAGCTCGGCCTCGCGCTCGCAGTAGTGGACAGGGTCGAGGCGGATGCTCGCGTAGAGGAGGCGCTCGGCGGCAGCGCGCCAGCGGCGACACACCTGGACGCAGTGGGCGAGGTCGCGCATGTCGCAGAGCATGCAGGCGTCGGCGCTGTCGGTGCTGACGTCCTCGCACTTCTCGTAGGAGCCGTCCTGGCTGTGCGGACAGACAAAGGCAAATATGCGCTCTAGCACGGCGTCTGGCAGCTGCAGCAGCGCCTGTGCCGGGCCACCCCGGGGCGGCAGCGGCGAGTTGGGCGGCAAGGGCGACATGAGGCCGCGGGAGGCCGACGAGCTTCGCCGCTGCCGCTGGCCGACGTATATACTGGCGAGGCCATGGCCATTGGCGGTGCCATTCTTGGGGGCATTCTTGCCGCCAAACCCCTTGAGGCCTCGGGAGCCGTGGCTGCGCGTTTGGCCGTGGTCGTCATTGTAGCCATCCGCGCCCATGGCGAGGTAGCTCGGCACGTCGTCCGACAGGCCGTGGGTGGCGGTGGCGCCATCGGGCTGCTGTTTGTCTCGCTTGAAGAAGCGCATTTTGCGAAAGGAGAACTTCATGGCCGGGATGCAGCGACCGGGAAGAGGGAAAGGGGGAAATAAAAGGAAAGCGACAGAAGGGAGGGAGGGGCTGGGAGGCGGCAGGAGCGACCAGCGGCAATGAAAGACAAATCTGAGCCTGTCAGATTCCAGAAAGGAGCAGGGCGAAGCGAAGCTGCTCTGGCAGCCGCGATGCCGTAGTCTGGTTGGCTGTGGTTAGCTGTCGGCTGGCAGCGAACCGCCGGGGCGTGCAGAGGATCGACGGCAGAATTGGCGCGGTGTGGCGCGGCAACACACAGGCTACGAAGTCGGCAGGAGCGAGAGGGCGCAGGCTTGTGGCAGAGGCAAGAGAGAGAGAGAGACAAGGCTGCGACGATGCTGTGCAAGGACGGCAGTCACCGGGACGCTCGCTGAAATGGACAGGAAGGAGCAGCCAGCCACGGCTGTTAGTGTGCCCTGAAAGCAAGGCAAGGAAGGACCGGATTTGAATCGCGCGCGAGAGCAAATACGGAGCGGCGCGTGACAAAACTGCGGAAAAAGACAGGACGCGGCAGTCCACGCAGGGCCATGCAGCCCCCCTGCAGGGGCAGGGGCAGGGGCTGCCGCCAACCCCGGCCTGCACACGAGTACCGTTTTCGGCGTCGTTTCTGTTTCGTTTCTGCGGCTGCGCCGTCAGGGGCCAGACGCGACAGGGTCGGTTGTTTTAGCGCACTGAAGGACGCGCCGGCAGTAAGATACTCGTACTCCGTAATTACCAAGATGAATGCGGGGAGGCCTTTACCTGCGTCAAGCCTCCCTGCGTCTCCCCTGCGTCTCGTATTCACACTTTGTGCTCGTATTACTCGTTACGATGCTCACGGTGACGAGAAAGCGCTGCCTCCTACAGCGACACACATGTGACGTGTTTGTGCAAGTGCAGGCTTACGCGATGCGAGTGACTGCTGCTGGGCCCTCTTGCGTCGGCAGCGATAGGCAAAATGTCCACCAGCAACGGTATCGCCGCTTCGGATGACTCGACGGACTGAGCCGCGTCACGGCTAACGGCTCGCCACATAGGCGCCAGAAACCACAGCGCGTATGTCTCACGATACGTCATCTTCGAGTGAACACAAGCACAGAGTACACGCATTTACGTCCGTTTTTCGCGTTCACTCTCGTAGTCTGTCCAGCCCTCACGCGGCCGTTTTATGATGCCCTTTCACAATAGTATGCTCAGTCGCACGCCTTTTGATCCCTAGAAAGAGCGCTGCTATTATCAGCTACCGATATGACAAGCCATGTCAGTACATGCAGTTTCAGCTGCGCTTGCCTCTATTTATACGACCTGGCAGATCGCACGAAGAATACAGTTGTTTTTGGCAACAGCCGCTTGGCTGCGCCCGTTAATGAAAATCACGGTGAGCGATTCCGGCTCTGAGCGCTACGAAAGACCCTTGAGCTCTCGTAGGCCTCTTGGTGAGTAGCCGCAATGTGATTGATGACTGGCCTTCCCCTAGGCTACATATTGCGATGGTGGCGAGGTCGACGGAGTTCCAAGCGAAGCTGACGATCGCGGCCAGGCCAGCTTCTGGAACCTTGTCCCTCAGAGGCGTAGAGGAGCATAAACTCCGGCTGTGTTTATACATATGCCACTTTGCCATGCTGTCGAGATTGTCTTATTGAGTTGGTTCTCAGCCTGACACTGCAATCGCTTCCTGTAACTTCGTATACGTACGTATCATACGGACGGAGTACGGATGTTCCGTAATACGGAAGAAGTAGTATTTGTAGGTCCGTGCCATGCCGGCAACTACTCGTAAAACGGCAGTCCTGCCAAATGGGAGAAAATGGGTCTGCCAGTCTGTCAGTTCAGTCTTCTCCGTAATAATTCGCAATGCGTGAAACTTCCGTATATTTGCGGATCGACACGCAGACTTGCCTCATCGGACGACGGGGAGAAAAGTCTAGAAGCTGGACAACGACATCCGTCGCTACAGGGGTTCGCAAAGCCCTTGCGAGGCTGAACACGACAGCTGTCGGGAGGCGCGCGGCATACCTCACGGAGGAGAATTGTCCTGGGCGTTGGAGGGAGCAGTACCGCCGTTGTGTATTTCGTGGTACGATAGATAAGTTGGTCGCACGCGCACATGGAAAAAGCGCCAAGCCGTCAGTGATGCCTTGCAGTATCATGCAGTCCCGAAAAGGCATGCACAGCGGCACCCAAACGCGCCATCGTCATTCCCTCAGGACGGTCCGGCCGAGAGCCGCATACCCGATCGCTCCTGCCGTCCAAATTGTATCGTCGTACCTGCCCCCAATAACGTGCCAGAGTGACGCGGCACGTGCAGGAATGCAATGCGCGGCTGCCTCTTTGGTCCTGACAAGAAGTGAAAAAGAGGAAGCAGAGCAAAGAAGAGCAAAGCAGATGTAAAGCAAAGAGACGCCTCTTGTTAACAGTCGCATCATCACAGCCGCTGTGCAATTGTACGAGCACTCGTATCGCCACGAGGTTCGCTGCAGTTCACAACTCTGCCCGCGTCCCACAAAGATAGCAACGGTGATGGCGAGACACCGCATGACAGGTCTGGGCAGCGCTAAAGCTGTTATGGAAGCAAGTTTCTAATATTGACACTCACAAAGTAGCGGAAATCAGGCTCTGTGCTTTTCCCCATAGCCATTCGCCGGCCAAAGATGCAGCCTGCCTAAGAACAGGGGCGGCTTCTAGGCCATTGTATTCTACCACGGCTGGCATGCTTGCGTTGACTCTTGTTTGCGTGGCCGGCGGCTATGATCGGCAGGGAGGCTTTTCTCCTTCACAGCAAGGAAACGCGACGGAAGAAATAGCCACGCAGACTCGGAAGCAGCAGGAGTACGAGTACGAAGAACGAAGAACAGAGCCGTTGCAAGAACAAGCCAAAAAACGGCGCCAACGCAGAAAGAAGGCATCCGTGCGAAGAGGAGGACCACCGAAACCAAATCAGCACACAATAAATATCGCAATGTAACGCACGGGAAAGAAATGCACACCACCGGCTGGCTGTTCCTGACCTAGACCTCTCTTAGCGCCAAGACACGGGATAGATGGCCTAGACCGCATCTACAAGTGGCCACTTAGCCAATAATGGGCCTGGGCGTGGAATGCCGCTGGTAATTGGGCGGTTGTGGACCATTATGATGTGAGGGATGCCTCGTGGCCATTCCAGGAGAGACGTGTGTGCACGTTCTGCAAGGCATCTCTGCGAATCACGCGGTGCGAGTTAGATACTTGTGGCCTGGGTTTCAAACGCACCGGGGCCGTACCTGTCTGGCGCTCTTGCGAAGAGCTTTCACTCGGCCTAGAACGAGTGAAGCAGAGTATTCAGACAATCGAGCTGACATGACTACTAGTGAACCGGAGCATCGCAACGCGTCAAGAATCCACACGCCGAATTCCAACTGGCACATCTACGCATCGGAGCTATTTCGTACTATTAGAGCTCTGTTTTTTCATATCTAGGGAAGAACAACCGCCTACGAAGCAAAACGCGTATCAATATGCTTAATGGCCATGCAATGCGACCTGTTAGCGCAGCATCGCCAGGGCGCAACTCTACTAAGCACCCAAAACGGGCAAGCTACGCGAGCACACAGCCAATCCCCACGGAGGCTCAAATGAGCCGGTCAGACGCTCTATGCGGCGGCACAGGCTACCGTCCAGATGTGCCAGACCACCCTTTTTTCAATGAGGCGTGAAGTTGGTCTGAACGGGGTAGTCAACCGTTCGTGGGCCCTTCCTCTCCGTGCTAGCTATGGAGAGAGATGAGCCCAGTCTGTGGCGTCCATCATTGCGTGCGTGTCAGCAAAGCGCACCGCATGTAGCCCAGGAGTAGAAGGACGGAGTTGAACGAGGTAGTGCGTGCTCGCGGACCCTACTTAACGCCTGTCTCGTCCGCTCCTTTCCTCTGCCCTGCCTTCCTCTCCAGCCATCGCCCACGAAAGCCTCGCTGCTGCTTTTCCCTCTGAGCATCTCTTTTGCTCGTCCTTTCTTTCGTTTGCTGCACAGCACTTCCACTCGTTTGTTCCCTTGTCACTCTTTTGATATAATGGCTCCCGCCGTCCTCCGCGTGGCCGCCGCAGCCGCGCTGGCCATGTCCCTCGCCGGCCCCGTCAGCGCCTCGCAGTACGTGCTTGACAAGACGTACGACTACACCAACTTCTTCGACGAGTTCACCTTCATCGACAGTGACGACCCGAGCAGCGGCTACGTTGACTACCAGAGCGAGTCCGCCGCCCTCGCTAGCGGCCTCGCCGCCATCACCTCGAGCAACAATGTCAAGCTCGGCGCCGACTCGTCCGAGACCCCCAGCGACTCCGCCCGCGGCCGTCAGTCCGTCCGCGTCGAGGGCACCTACAAGTTCACCTACGGCCTCATTGTCGCCGACTTTGCCCACCTGCCGCAGCCCAAGTGCGGTCTCTGGCCCGCCTTGTAAGTGCCTGTTTGATTTCCTTTGAATTCCTTTGATTTCCCTCTGATTTTCCTGGAAACCCGGATGGCCTGGCTGTTTGTTTGATTCTTCTGTGCGCCAGATCTGCTGACACGACGCCCCAGCTGGATGTACGCAGACCCGTGGCCAACCCTGGGCGAGTTCGACATCTACGAGAACTGGAACTTGGCCGAGGCCAACCTCATCGCTCTCCACACGGACCACGCCGCCACCGTCGGCACCTGCGACCTCGTCCAGTCCAACATGACCGGCACCGTCGAGACCACCGTCTGCGACAACTACTACCAGGACAGTCCCAGCCAGTGGGCCGGTCAGGGCTGCGTCGTCATTGAGGACGACGAGGACTCTCTGAGCCCCTTTAGCACCGAGGCCGACAACACCGGCGGCATCTACGCCATCGAGTGGACCAGCGACTACATCAAGGTCTGGAGCTGGACCCACGGCGACGAGCCGGCCGACCTTGCCAGCGCCCACCCCGACCCGTCCACCTGGGGCACGCCGCGCTCGTTTGTCGGCTCGCCCAGCTGCAGCGTCGGGGACGTCCTCGCCGAGCAGCACCTCGTCCTGAACCTCGACTTTTGCGGCGACGGCGCCGGCAACAACTTTGGCGCCTGCTCCGCCAGCACCAGCTACGCCGCCACCCCTGCCGGCTGCGCTGCGTACGTCAAGGACCACGCCTCCGAGTACGCCAACGCCTACTTTGAGGTCGCCTCCATCAAGATCTACGAGAAGTCCGAAGTCGCCGCCTCCAGCTCCGCCAGCTCTACCGCCGCCAGCTCTACCGCCACCAGCTCAGCCGTCTCGGCCTCCGTCTCCATCATCCCGTCGGGTGCCAGCTCTGCCATCTACGGCAATTCCACCTCCACCGTGGTCACCTCGTCTGCTGCCTCCAGCGTCAGCGGTTTCCCCTCCAGCTCGGGCTTTAACGCAACCGCCGGTGCGTCATCCACCGTGGCCGCCTCGTCTGCTGCCGCCAGCGTGAGCGGCTTACCCTCCGGCTCCGGCTTTAACGCAACCGCCGGTGCTTCCTCCACCGCCGCCATTGCCACTAGCTCTGCCTCAGCGGGCTCTGGCTCTAGCTCCGGCTCGGATCCGGCAGTCTCTGGCTACACCACCAGCACCGTCTACTCCACTGCCGTTTCCACCATCTACTCCTGCGCCCCGACAGTCACGAACTGCCCGTACGGCAAGGTGACCACCGTCGTGTACGCCGTGTCGACCACGATCTGCCCAGTTACCGCAGCTGGGGGCACCGCAACTGGCACTGCTGCGACTGCGACTGCCATCCAAGGCAGCTCCTCTGGCTCCTCTGGCTCTACTGGTAGCTCCTCTGGTAGCTCCTCTGGAAGCTTCTCTAGTAGCTCCTCTGGCTCCTCTGTCTCATCTGGCAGCTCTTCTGGCAGCTCGTCTAGCTCGTCTGGCTCTGGCTCGTCTGGCTCTGGCTCGTCCGGCCCCGATTCGTCTGGCTCGGGTTCGTCTGGAAGCTCTCCGGGCTCGGGCAGCTCCTCCGAGTCCAAGACCACTGTCATCAGCGGCAGCACCACGACCGTCAAGGTTTCCGCGGCGTCCGTGGTGCCCGTCGTCTCCTCCGGCTACTACTCGAACTCAACCTCCGGCCCCAATACAACCGTGGCTGTTGCCGCTGTCGCCAGCACCTCAGCCACAGTGCTGGTCCCCGTCGTCGTCGTGCCGTCGTCGACGTCTGCCTCGAACGGCTCGACACCCGCCGCCTCCTCGGTGGTGACTGCTGGTGCTGCCTCGTCGGCCGCAAGCAAGCTACTACTGGCCTTTGTAGGTTTCTGTGCTGCTATGATGATGTAGTGGGATTCTGTTCCGGCTCGATTCGTATGGCTGGCTGTGTACTACCTCGGAGCATTGCTTTGTCGTGGTCAAATCTTGTACTTGGAAACCTGCATATTTCGTTCTATTGCCCGTCGTTGGCGGCACAGCGTAATTTTAATACATATGATTTTTGGCTTAGTGCCATTGGAATTTCTGCTAGGACGTGGCAAAGATGAGCAGATTTAGAAGAGAAAATAGAAAGTACAGTGCTGGATGTTGTGCCTTGAACGAGTACTTGATTCGCTGTGCGATTGCTGACTAATCGAAGAAGGAGCTCAGCGTTCGAGGCTGCACACTTTGGCCGGATTTTGTCCGTCGCATCGCCGCCGTCGAACCCGCCCACCGGTCACCTCTGCGGTCGCGTTGCTCCCCCGGAAGTGAATTAGGCGCGTGTGTTCTCCAAGGCACACAAAGCATGCCTCTGCGCATCCCCAGCCCGGTGCGGCACGTCGCCGACAGCTTGGCGGCGCCTGTTCGAGCAGAGGCATGGCCGTCCATCTCCCATCGCCAGCGAGTGCTGTTTGCCTCGGCGACCGGATCGCACCGAGCGTTCTTCACGGCGTCACAGAGGCTCAGCAACAGTAACTACGAGCCGAACGATCCGCGGCAGAGACAGCAGCGCGTATACAAAGCCGTGCCCGTGTCTCCGCAGGACATGCCGCCCAGGTCGAGCTTCGAGGGCCAGACATATCCGCGAGGCTTCTCGGATCCCTTCCAGAGAGGACCGCCGCCGCCGCCGCCGCCGCTGCCGCCCCGCGGACCGCTCGTGCTGCGCATGCTCCGGAGCGCGAGCATGCGCGCGGTGGTCGTCTTTGCGACGGCCGGCGCCCTGGCCTTTTACTTTACGCACCTGGAGCTGGTCCCCGTCTCCGGCCGGCGGCGGTTCAACTGCTTCGGCGAGGACACCATGAAGATGCTGGGCGAGATGCAGTACGAGCAGCTCATGGAGGAGGCAAAGGAGCAAGGACAGCGATTCCTGCCCGAGTACGACCCGCGCACGATGATTGTGCGCCACGTCATGAAGCGGCTGATTCCCGTCAGCGGCATGTCCGACAACGAGGGCGACTGGGAGATCCGCGTCATCGACGACCCCCGGACCGCCAACGCCTTTGTGCTGCCCGGCGGAAAGGTGTTTGTGTTCAGCGGCATCTTCAACATTGCGCGCACCGAGGACGCCGTGGCCGCCGTGCTCGGCCACGAGCTGGCACACAACCTGGCCAACCACCACGGCGAGCGGGCATCGTCGGCGATCGGGACGACCATGCTGCTGACGAGCGCCTTTATCCTCACGGCCGGCCTGGCGTACTTTGTTCTGCGGCCCGTCGTCGACCTCGTCTTCAACTCGCCCATGAGCCGGCGCCAGGAGAGCGAGGCAGACTACATCGGGCTCATGCTGATGGCCGAGGCCTGCTACGACCCGGCGCAGGCAGCCGCCTTCTGGCAGCGGATGGACCAGGCACAGGAGTTCCAGCCGCCCGAATGGATCAGCACCCATCCCTCTGTGCGTATTTTCTGTCTGACGCCCGGCTTTGTCGTCTGCTAACACGGGCGTTGTAGAACCAACACCGGCTGGAAAAGATCCAGGAATGGCTGCCCAAAGCGCTGGAAAAGAGACGCGAGAGTGCTTGCAATGGCACCAACGACTTTGCAGAACGCTTCAAGCGCGCCATGCGGCAGGGTGTCCTGATTGTTCTGTAGGCAGTTGCCGCTGTGAGCCATGCGTCACGCCGGGGTAGCGCATCTTGCCTTCTCTGTATCACGTGTCGCAGCTATTACGACGAGAAAGGCAAGGGACGGGCCCGACCTGGAAACACTCTTCCAACTTCCTGTCTCTCCTCAGCATAGCCTTGCTGCTAGGGACCAAGCCGGGCTGCAACGCTCCGATGCAAGACCGCTGTGGGTCGACCTGTGGGATAATGGCCCATTGCGTGGGATGGTGTATTGTGATTGGCACAGCATCGCGGATATCGAGCGAGAAGCTTTAGACCCGGTATCAAGCTTCACCCCTCGTTCTCCACTCCAGAGGGGTCCGGTATAAAGAGAGGGCGCTTGAGTCGCGCAGCGCTGGCGGCTTCATCGTGCAATAGTCTTGGCTAGACGTGTCCAATTAACTGCATCTCTTGTTCCATTGCCAGTAGCAGCCATGACCGCCCTTCTTCCTCGTTTCCACAACTTGACTCTCGTCTACAAGAGCCTCCAGAACACGGACTTCCATGTATCTGTTCTTGTTCCCAAGAGCCTGCCGGCCGACAAGACAGCATGTCCCCTCCTGGTGCACTTTCATGGCGGCTGCCTTGTGAACGGCACTACCTTGGAGCCGCAATATCTGTGCGAATGGCAAGTCCAGCGCTCTTTGGTTCCCGGGACGGTCTTCGCTAGTGGAACGCGTGCTAACAGCAAAGGCCGCTCGAGTTGACCGAGGCTAAGAATGCCATATTCGTGTCGCCCGAGTACCGCCTCATGCCGGAAGCCAACGGCTCCGATATTCTCGAGGACATTGGCGACTTCTGGGCATGGACCAGAAACACGCTGCCGTCAACACTCGCCAGCCTCCATCCCAATGTCTCCGTGGACCTAGAGCGAGTCGCCGTTACGGGCGAGAGCGCCGGCGGCTATCTCGCTCTGCAGTCGGCCTTCTTGTTCCCCGAGGCCCAGATCCGCGTTGTCATGGCTCAGTACTGTGGAATGCACCCGGACCTGGTCGTGTTTCCCCGTGGCCCCGACGGCCAACCGCCTGTCGAGGACGAGGCCATCGTGGATGAAGCCCGGAAGCAGGTGGTGCCTGGGGCCATCCGCGTATCGACCCCATTTCCAGAGCTCCACGCGTTGACTTTGTCGATCCTCAAATCGGAACGGCGCGATGAGCTGTTTGGGCCTGACGAGCGGCTGCGTCTGGATTACTGCCTGCGCACGGCGAAGACCATCCCGCCGCTGTTTATTGTACAGGGCGATGATGACCACATTGTGAGTGTCTGAAAGAAGTCCATAAACAGCGGAGTGTCTTTCGTTCTGAGGAAACCAACGTCGCTAACCGCTGCACTGAAGATTCCAAAGCCCGCGACCGACGAGTTGGTTCGCAGGATTAAGGAAGTACGCCCAGAAGTTCCACTCCTGTACACTGTGCAGCCAGGCGATCACGGGTTTGACCATTTTCACAAGTTAAGTGACGCGTGGTTGGTCGAGGCCATGGCATTTGTAGGAAAATACTGGCCCTAAGCAGTCTAGTCTAGTGGAATTCGCCAGGTATCTCCTGTGAAAGCAGGTCTCGCAGAATTCGCCAGGTCTCTCCTGTGACCCGATGATACAATCAATTGACTCGATGACTGTGATAAAACCATTGTAGAACCCCTGAAGAAGCAGCCCGTGCGACTTTTTCAAACCCCCTACCCCTCCTTTCCATGTTGCATGTTGAATGTGGCACTGGTTCCGTGACAAAGGCGAACACCACCAGACAACAAGGGTGCCAGACTGCCTCAACCAGCAAACACGACAGACCCAGTGTATTGTCTTTGTGTCTTTCTGCCCAGGGAACGGTCAAACTTAGTTTGGCTATAAGCCAAAGGCACGATGTGCCGAAGGTGGTGTTTTTCGTTATCCCCGAAGCTGATCATTGTCGTTGTTGTCATTGCTGCTGTTGAAGTTGTTGTTGGAGATGTGTGTGTGTGTGTGTTGAGGAGGTGATGTGGTTTCCGAAGTCTGTGAAGCTGATCATTGTTGTCGTTGTCGTTGCTGTCGTTGCTGTCGTTGCTGTCGTTGCTGTTGTTGTTGGAGCTGTGTGTGTGTGTGTTGAAACGAGAGACTCAAGATGAAAGATGAAGAGATTGTTGGATCTTTGTGTGTGTGTTGAGACGAAAGAAAGTCAAGATGAAAGATGAAGAGAGAAGATCATAGAGCTTATTTATACCATAGGCTTCTGTTTACATGTGCTCCATTTGGGAGGTACGACTGTGAACTGATTATTACTCAGGGACAGAAGAGACGAGGGCCTGAATTGTACGAGGAAGGAGTAATAGGGAAGAACGATGCACGATTATAGCAGGAGCATTGCCCTGTCTCCTTGATTATGGAGGTGTCACCGTGAGAAACTCAGACAGATTTTGTGCATGAAGTTCAAGACCTAAAATCAAAGGAAGGAATGATCCCAAACGGCCGTTATCTCAAGTGCACACCGAGGGGACCTTCCTCTATCTCAGACGAGAGTTCTGTCTTCGAGGCGGGACGTAACCTAGACCGCCAACGAGGGCGACCTAACCATTCGTTCCTGCCAATTCTCCCTTCAATTCATGTTTCTTGTGGTCAAGTTTTTTGGTTGTTCTTACCCTTTCTTGTTTGATAGGAATCTCGTAAGAGGCAGGTGGATGACAGCAGTGAAGACTCGATTCTCTCTCGGAAGGAAGAGGGGAGGGGGCAAATAATGTTGATTGGAAGCCACGATCATCCCACAATAATGGGAAGCAACGCTCTTGCCATGATATGCTTATAGTCGTGTTTCAGCTGACCTTTCTCAACTTAATTGTTCTATTTACTACCCAGCAATAATGGGTTAATGCTGTTCTGGTACCGCTCGGTAGGACTCGGTAGGCATACTCCGTGTTGTTGTGAGAGGCTGTACTGTACCGGCTTAGTAGCCTTTCTTATAAGCTTTCACTTTGTACCGTACGACTTATTAAAGATATATTACTACGTAACTTCCAACGCAGCGTCTTCACCTAGCATGGCACCCCAAAACCATCTCTGGTCATACTTTATGACGGTCTGCCCCTTCTAATCACCAACAACAATGAAAGGCCATCCATACGATCAATCTCCTGTCCTGGGTCTATATAATCCTTCAAATTCTCAAATATAGACTTGCCAGCCCACATTTCTTGCACGTCACCAGCTTTGTAGGCCGTATAATTGCCCGTCTTTTGGTTACGGATCTTTCTTCCATTATTATTCCAAAGAATATCGTCGGGAGTCATAGTAGTGAAAAGATGGTACGTACTGAGCCTATAAAGCCATCCAGTCGGACGCAAGAAGAACTCTAGCTCTATATCGGTGCAGCAAGAACAACAAGACGCAAAGCTGCGGCATGGCATTCTGCTTATTGGAAGCTTTCCCCGTAGGACTTTATTAAAGTCGGAAAGTCTTGGAAACAAGCATTCCACGAATATATTACTGTTATCAGGTAATCGTGGAACACTCTTACCATGTAAGCAGTAGTTGAGTGGTTGCTCTGTGTAGAGGAAATCCTTTAATGGAGCCAAATCATTTGACTGATTGTATGCTATTTCCAGCGTGGATTTCTGAATAAGCTTGTGTTCCACGGATTTGTGGCATGTCTCCTGTGAGAATTGCAGCCCTGATGATGTCTGGCCTGAATGCTTCGTGTTCAGGTGCCCTACTGGGATGCCGTATTCCGGTCCCAAAAGATCGCAATTTGTAGCCAAGCGAACTAGTTGGTATGGCATCGGCGCAAGCCATCCCGATTGATAGATACGTTCCCTTAAAACGCACCTAGGAATGTCGTGTTGGGACTGATCCAAAGATAGCTGAGTGTTCTTGGTTGGCAAAGATTGCATGCGCCATTGTTGGTTCCATTTATGAAGGCGTAGGCACACGCAGCAAAACAAAAGATTTCCCGGGTTTCGTTCAAGGAGAAGCAGATAGTTCTCTTTGTCCTTGTAGCTTATGTCTTTGTATAGGGGAAAGCAAATATGGAAGAAGGCTACACAGGTCAAGCCTAGCGATATTTTTTCCTCTGTTTCAAGAAAACTGGCAATGAGAAAAACCAGTTCGACGGGCAGATACAGAATCAAAGCTTCTTGACGATGTCTTTCCGCGGCAGCTTTCTTGCAAGTGATTGTACAGCCAAGCAGTCTTGATAAGAGAGAGCGACTTTTTCGTTTGTATACGATGTCTTGGCCAAATGTCGGATGCCAGTTCTGTTTCTTAAAGTATGTAACTGTGTAAAGGTATCAAAGATTAGCACATACGTCAAATAGAGAGAAAGGATAACTAAACTGTCTGCCTTACAGTCTGATGTCTTCATGATAACGATTGATTAGAACTGACTGTGAGGTATGTAGGTTTAAGCTAGAAGTCTAGAAAATTTAGAGAAAGGGAATCTTTTTACATGCGGCCCAACACTTCTTATAAGCACACTTGTGTAAAGTGACCTGGGTTAGGGCTGTGAAGGGAGAAAAGAAATTACAACCCATATAAAGTTTACACTGCCAAAACACGCAAATGGAGTAAATGGTACAGAATCACTGGCTTTCGCAGCCTTACGCTCTTACTTCATAGCAGTAGTGTGAGAGCCGGTTACGGTCGGGCATAGGGAGAGGATCGAGCACATGCTGCTTTAGCTTGCAGTTCGTGCTTTGATTCGTACCACATATTGAATAAATCGGTACATGCAATAGATCGCTGCCAAGCTATGCCGTCTAAATCTTCGCCTTGGCCGCCTCTGACGGCCGTGGTAGCCGTGGGAAACTACCCGCCAGCTGGAGCCCAGTTATGGCCTCGAGCTCGTCCACAGCCTCGTATGTGCGGCCAAGATGAACTTTAATTGTCTGGAAGCCCTGCTGCTTTCCCGCCTTCAGATTCTCGCCTATGTCGTCGAGGAATAAGATGTCTTCTGCAGAGACACCGTCTTTCCATCCGTTCACCTTTCCGCGCGTGGTGTCAGCATGCGCCAACGCAAACCGATTAATCTCTCGCACCGCCAGCTGGTACATTTCTGGTTCCGGCTTGCGTAGGCCAACGTGTGCCGAAGAGATAAATACGTCGAAGATCTTGCGGACTGGATGGTCCAGATAGCTCATGTGGTGGAGATCATGTCCCGGCGGAAAGATGACCGTGTTGCTTAGAGCCGCCACAATGTACTTCCCACTGGTCTTTAATGCTCTGAGAGCGGGGAACATCCACGGATCTGGGGAGTCTGAGATGGCCATCATCTCGTTGAACAAGCGTTCGCCATCCACGTCAGGAACGGGCGGCACCTCATCTGGCAGCTCGTAAGGAGTGCCTTTGCTCTTTTTACATGCACTAGTATAAAAAGCATGCCACCGAGACGGATCTCGGATATCTTGGTTGAAGCCGGCGAAGAATTGGGCATCTAACTGAATTTTCCCACGCTCAAGACGGTGCCAGAAACCGGTGGGTGCTGACTTGGCAATAGAGTAGTTTACCCAGCCCGGGGGAATCCCATGGCTCAGCTCATAATCCAGAATTGCTTGGAAAGGAGACAAGACCTGTAAGAATAATAACAGTACAACAGTCAGCTGCCCATATGACGTTCGGATGCCACTACAGCCTTACTACTCACGCAGACGCCACCAATGTCGAAGATGACCGCTTTTGGTTGTTGCCGCACTTTGCTTGCCATTGTGCGCATGTGAGTGATGAGTGGGCGTTATCAAGCCAAATGCTCGACACATACACTCCCTTACACCTTGTATATCTGGGTGGGGAGAAGTGCGTGATGTTCAGGACGGCCACGGATCTCCACTTTCGTCGACTTACAAGCCGAGGCTGCTATCAGCGGAGGTGGCTGTGCCAAGACGTGGCTGAAGTGAATGTCACATGACAGGTGACTCGGGGCCCACCATCCGACGACGCTCGTCCCCGACCATTTTGCGGAATCTAGGGTTTGATGAGGGGTGCTGCTAAAGTAGCCCACAGAAAAAAAATGTGCGAAAGGCAGTGTGCACTAAATTGTTTGTCTGGCGTGGAATTTTTTCTTGATCTTGACGAACCATCCAACATCACCAAACTTGCAGTCCAACGCACAGCAAGCCACCAAGATGGTAAGTTGAAGTCGCGACGAAGGCACTGCCTTTGTGGTGGTAGCCTGGAAAGAGAGAGAAAGTTCAGGAGCGCTGCAAATGCGCGCGACCTGGTCAACGCCAAGTGGACAAGTTCGAGACCGGGGGAAGGATAATATGATGAGAGTCAACGCAAGATGCTTCGGAAGGAAAAAGGGATATCATCTCTGAAGCGATAATTGCTGACTCGGGGTTTTCTTTTGCACAGCCTTTCCACAAGCTCGTCAAGAACAGCGCGTACTACAGGTGAGTCTCGATCTCTCTTCTCTCTTCACGCTCTTGGCTGTCGAGCGATTGTCATGGGGCGCGGCGGCTAACAGATGCGTGCAGCCGCTTCCAGACGAAGTACAAGCGTCGCCAGCAGGGCAAGACCGACTACTATGCCCGCAAGCGCCTGATCAACCAGGCCAAGAACAAGTACAATGCGCCCAAGTACCGCCTGGTGGTTCGCTTCACCAACCGCGACATCATCATCCAGATCGTGACGTCCGAGATCACCGGCGACAAGGTCTTTGCCGCTGCCTACTCGCACGAGCTGCGCGCCTACGGCATTGAGCACGGCCTGACCAACTGGGCTGCTGCCTACGCTACTGGCCTGCTGGTCGCCCGCCGTGTGCTCAAGAAGCTCGGCCTTGACGAGACTTTCAAGGGCGTCGAGGAGCCCACTGGCGAGTACACCCTCACCGAGGCTGCCGAGGGCGAGGACGGCGAGGAGCGCCGCCCCTTCAAGGCCTTCCTGGACGTCGGCCTGAAGCGCACCTCCACCGGTGCCCGTGTCTTCGGTGCCATGAAGGGCGCCTCGGACGGCGGTATCCTGGTTCCCCACTCCGAGAACCGCTTCCCGGGCTTCGACATGGAGTCCAAGGAGCTCGACGCCGAGACCCTGAAGAACTACATCTTCGGTGGCCACGTTGGCGAGTACATGGAGCTGCTCGAGGACGAGGACGAGGAGCGCTTCAAGTCCCAGTTCGAGCAGTACACCGAGGACGATGTCACTGCTGAGGAGCTCGAGGAGCTCTACACCAAGGCGCACGAGGCCATCCGTGAGGACCCGTTCAAGAAGTACGTGAGCGACGCGCCGAAAAAGACCAAGGAGGAGTGGAAGCAGGAGTCCCTCAAGTACCGCACGCCGAAGCTGTCCAAGGAGGAGAAGGTCAAGCGCGTGCAGGCCAAGATTGCCGAGCTGACCCAGTAAACCATCACGGGCGGTTCGGGCGTTTTTTCTTTTTCGGGGGAGTTCAAAACAGTCCTGTGTTGTTCTGTCGTGCCTAGGTAATGGTGTGGCAGGTAAAACTCTTGGTATGAGGATACAAAAAAATCCTAAACGAAACTCAACGACGGTGTTTGCCTGGGAATTTGATACGGAATTGCAATTGCTGTACAGCGTGTCCAATGCCGAGTCCTTGTGATTGTCAGCGAGCGCGCAATTTGCAAACTCGTAATGTGTGCATACGAGTAGTCATTAGTGTCGTTTGTGTCATTTGTGTCATTTGTGTCTTTGTGTCTATTTTGTGCCTCGGTCTCAGCGCTGCCATTCGAGTACGGAAGATTGCGCGGCGCTAAGACAGGAGTGTTCTATGGGCAGTGGGACGTATGTCGCATGTCTTGCGCATGCATGAGAACGTGCGGAGAACTCGTACGCTGGTCAGGTGGCCGCGGATCAGCTCATTCGGGCTTCTCGTGGAGAAGTCGCGTGAGTGTCTCTACAGATTGCAGACGAGGGATGCTCTTTCCTTGCGACTTGCGGCGATCGCGCTTGCCTGCCCTTCGCTCCTGCTGGCGTTCGTTTGGCCGGTGCAGACCGACACACCGCCACCAGCGGTCTTACCCGGATTTAACCTCTTCCGTCTCGCGCCCTGCACTACAAGTGCTGGCAACCCCCACCTCAAGGGCGAAATTAACGAAGTACTGGCCATCCCCCGTTTCTTTGTCCGTACGTCTACCCTATCCGCCCTACGATTCTTACAAAGTGCCCGACAGCGTCGCTAGCGAATCGGCTGGACAGCGTATCTCAGCGAACAGTCGGCTCCCCGTTACGGTTGCAGTTCGCCCATCGCTATTTTTCCTGTGGCGCGTTTCGAGGCATTGGGCGTGTTGGTCTTTCCATGCCCCGTGGGCGTCGCCAAAGTTCATGACCCTAGCCATGATGCGAATGGAGGCCGGGACAGACTGCAGAACTGACACGCGCTGGCACGAATCAGTACGATGAACGATACAACCATGCCGACGCTGTGCAGCGCCGAGCAGTCTAGCCCGTGGCGCTTCCCATGCAGCGCCCTTTCTTCGCCCTTCTGCGGATAGCCAATGGAAGCAACAGGGCATGGCCTTGATTTCGCCTTGTGACGTCTCGCAATGAGCTGATCCATCTACTCGTATGTACCATCACCAGGATGCGACTGTCGCTTGGAGCAAAGAGGAAAGGACAGATATGCCGATCGCACAGAATGCAGCGATCTGGACGCAAAACGACCTGGAAGATACGTAGCTCACACAGCCATGTTCCGGATTATTCAGCGACTGCGGATAGCCACTTCGTACCCAGCAGTTTGCGGTTAGGCCAGTAGCCCGTCCGATGCAGTCGGTTGCATGTCGGCGTGGTATTCGCGAAGCCTGGTGGACATGTCGTGTCGTCGGTGATCCTCGTCCTCGCTGCGGCGGCGTCGATCTGACTAATGCGGAGCAACAGCTGCTGCAGTGGAGACCAGCCCGGACATTCTTTTTTTCTGCTTTCGGCAGTGTCCGAATGGTGTATTACTTCATACTCCGTAGAATACTCCGTACAGTACTCCGTACGCGTGCTCCGTATTACTCCGTAATGCTTGTACTCCGTACGGAGCAGAGACTGCGCAGATGGCTGTGCGCCGGAGACTGGCAGCTCTCCGTTAGGAAGCTTTATGCAGAACGAGCGCTGCTTTAGAGGCTTTAGAGGTATTTACGGACGACTTGTCCTGCCTGACTAATAGCGGCTCGTGGCTACAGTACATAAAAGTACGTAAAAATACGTAAAGATAGACCAACGCGAGGGCTCTGCCAAGTACTTCAGGGTATCTTCTCCGCGCTTTGCAAAAAAAGCGCAGCTGACGTGCGATTCGCCCCGTCATCTATCGAGCACCCCGAGCGCGCCTTCCTCAATGCAATTAGGGTCCGCGCCACCTCATGCTCACCACCGATCCCCTCGCCCCTTCCTTTATCTACTCGTTATGCGGCCCGAACAAGGGAGGAGCGACTGTGTAAACTGCTGCTTCCGTCGTCGATTCGATATACAAGTACATCGCTGCCGCAGAATCGCCAGACAGCAAAACCGCAACACCGAATGGCGACAACCTGCACCACACGTACGAAGTAACGCAGCGCCTCGCAACACGGTACCACCGCAAACCTGACGTCGTCGACATCCAGCCGTCACAATCCAGGTTGGCTGCCACTGAAACCACACCACACAGCACTCTGCCAGTCTCCACCGCGGCCAACCGTCCGCATCAGCGCCCAAAACGCAAAACAGCACCGGTAGCATTCACGGCATCGCGCCGTACGATCCCGGCTGTCTTGCTGCGTCGTACCAGCGCCTGCGCTCGATCGGTCGCCGTCGCTGTCGTGTCTGTTCCAGTCCAGCCTCGGGGTGTAGCTGGGCCCGTCAACCTGTCTCGATAGCGCTGCAACCGCAGATATCCCTGCATCCATCCACACCCCATACCACATCCATGGTGTTCCCAGCCGCAACATCGGCTTAAGAAGCCCTGGTCTCCGTCTCGATACTGTCTCGCCACCGCTCCCGCTCTCGCTCTTCTGCTCCTCGCTTCTGGAAAGCGGTGATCCGTACGCAGCCATCGTCACAGCGAACCCTCTGCAAGCCATGGAGCACATCCACGGCGTCGACGTCAGCTGGATGTCGCACGGCTCCAAAGGTACGCATTCGGGCCCGCTGCCTTGCCTATGCGATCGCCTGCTCGTTCTATACTACACCAGAGATTGCTAACCTCGTGGGCGCGCGTCCACCACAGAGCGGACTGCCAAGCCGATACCGCGCCGCCGGAATACCGTTTCTTCTCCCCAGATGAGCCGGGGCGGCGAGTCTTCTTCGGCGAGCCCACCACCTCTTTCCTCTCCGCTCTCGGCCTCTCTCGACAACCCCAGTCCTCTCTCCGCCGCTCCAGCACCACAGGGCTCCAGACTGCAGCGCCGGCCCTCCTGGTTTTCCAACCTCTCATCCAAGTTCTCTTCTACTCCCGCCACGAGTCCTCCGCAAACGACAAGCACCCCTCCCAAACAAGCAGAGCTTTCCGTCCCGCGCGCGAACCCGGCAAAGAACGCCGTTCTCCAGCATGCAGCCAAGTACGAGGGAGAGGGTCCCTACATCCCGGCTCCGCCCAAGTCCTCTACGCCGGCCGGCTTCCTCCATGTGCTGCGCCGCTTGTCGACCAATTCCGGCGGCCTGAGCCCGTCCACCAAAGGCAACCACGGTCTAGTCGAGAGGCGGGTGCTGAACGTAGACCAGCACCGGGAGAGGTGCCAGCTGGCCGAGCTCAACCAGGCGAAACTCCGGCGCGTTGCTTTTTGCGTCGACGTCGAAATAGCCCCGATGCCCAAGTATGCGGACCAGGAGTGCGCTACCAAGAAGCCCGCACCAGCGGGCGTCGCACCGAAAGCCAATGTGGACGAGAAGAAGGAAGCGACGAAACTGGAGCCTCCAGAACACGCAGTCATCAGCCTCCACCACCATAGCCATGTTCCTGCAGTCTCTACAGCGCCGGCGTCTGCTCCAACCACAGCAACGACGACAACAGCAGCGGAGGCTCCGCGTCCCATCCCGGTGCCAGAAGCTCATCCAGCGGCGGCAGACCGATCGGCCGAAAAGGACTCGTTGAGCGCGTCGCCGACGCCCGCAACGGGGGCGGATGGAAAGCCAGCGGCTGATGGCACGCGGAAAAAGGAAAAGAAAAAGAAGAGTGAGGAGGAACGAAAGGCACGGAAAGAGCGGAAACGGAAACTGGCGGAGGCCAACGGCATCATCCCCATGGAAATTTACCTCGACAGCGAAGACTCCGATTCCGGCGGCGCAACAACTACCGCGGCAACCAGCGGAACGAGCACACCGGCGGCACCACGGCCGCAGGTGGTGCCTACCACCAACCCGGTGCGCATCTATCGCCGCTGTTGCCAGCTTCGGGAAACACCCGTCCTGAAGAAGATTGTCGAGCAGCTCTCCGACTCGAGCGCCGTAGGAAGTGGCATTGTGGCGAAGCTCGACCTCACCGGGTACTGGATGCAGCTCGCCGATCTCATCACTCTGGGTGATTTCTTGGCTGTCGTCCCCATCCGGGAACTTATCTTGGAGAACTCTGGGCTGAACGACGAAGGTCTCCGTGTCATCCTGGCCGGACTTTTGGCGGCGAAGAAGCCCCAAAAGAGACATGGGCAAGCATATTATCGCCGTCACCTCGCTGACAATACGAATCAGTGTCAACTCAATGCAGCATTTGGCATGACGTCACAAGGCGGATTCGTCGAACGCCTCGTGCTGAAGAACAATAAGATTGGCATTGATGGTTGGAACTATGTCTGCCTGTTTATCCACATGTGTCGGTCGCTCAGAGTGCTGGATATGTCCAAGATTGCCCTTCCTCGCCAGGCGGTCACGACGGCAGCACAGCAGCCGTCCCAGGGGGCGCCTCCCAAAGCAGCACAGACGACGCCGAAACAGCAGCAGCCTCAGAGCCAGCGGCCGTGCATGTTCGAGCTTCTTGCCAAGTCGCTGAGGGGACGTCTCGGGGGCGCCAAACTGGAACTGTTAAACTTTGGGGATACCGGCATTACAGCATGCCAACTTGGTCTCCTTGTTGACGGCGTGATCGAGTGCGGAACGAAGAGGCTCGGTCTCGCGCACAATGACCTTGACGACGAGAGTGTCACGCACGTGGCGAGATACCTGTCAAGCGGCGTGTGTGAAGGTCTCGATTTGGGTGGCAATGATCTTCGGGATCGACTCGAGAACCTGGCCGACGCGGTCAGTGTGTCCGACTCACTCTGGGGTCTCGGCCTGGCCAACTGCAACCTGAGACCCAACTCACTGTCGAAGCTGCTTGTGCAGCTCGTCAAGCTGCACAACTTCCGTTTCCTCGATCTATCGCACAACCACGATCTGTTCCAGTGCAGACCGAGTGCTACGCCGCTGCTTCGGCGATACTTGCCGGAGATGGAGTCTCTCAAGCGGGTGCACCTGGCGGACGTGTCGATGAATTCCGAGCAGGCTATTGCGATTGCCGAGATTATCCCGGAAATCAAGGAGCTTGCGCACCTGAACATCCTGGAAAACCCGGAGCTCACCAAGCTTGCCAACGCGCGTACGGAAGAAGCCCAGGAGCAGGCATGCGCTTTCTACGCGTCATTCCTGGCAGCCACGCGCCTGTCGACCAGTATTATCGCCGTTGACATGGATACGCCAAGTGCCGAGACGACGGAAATCATCCGGGGTATGGCAAAGCAAGTTGT
Organism: Grosmannia penicillata; assembly: GCA_002778075.1. Lineage (NCBI taxonomy): Eukaryota > Fungi > Ascomycota > Sordariomycetes > Ophiostomatales > Ophiostomataceae > Grosmannia > Grosmannia penicillata. Next base: position 3,483,912 of record PCDK01000001.1, on the reverse strand, counting down.
GGCGTATTGTCTTCGCAACGTCGAACGGGTCACGTCGCGGAATTCGGCAATCATCGACGGCGATGCCCTAGCCGGTCCGCACCACGAAGACGCCGAACCGATTGACGTGCCCGATGTTGTGACGTCAACGGCGAGGAGCGAAATCGAGTATCCCGATGTCATACAGCATCTCGTCGGGCATGATGCTACGATCCTGGACGAGGTGGACGAAGATGAAGTGGCCCCTGATGACAACTACGTCATCGGTGGCACGGGCGTCGCTCAGGCCTTGGCGTGCTGCCTGAAGAACCGTGGCTCGGAATCCGGCCAGCCGTCGGGCGATGTTGTTCGCGATGACGACGGCACGATCACGTCGATCACAGGCGAGACGTTCCCGGTGTCGAGCAAGGCGAAGGACATGTCGAAGCACCTGCTCCAGAGCGCCCGCAAGATCCGGAAGCGGCTGCAGCCTGCGTTGCAAAAGGCGCGGATCATTTCCGGCGCGAACATGACCTACCGTACGCCCAGACCCTCCTGTCGCTGCCGCTCGAGTGCAAGTGAGCCTGTGCTAACTGGGAATATAGAGCGTCTCCTCTTCTTGGACCAGACCCTAGACGGCATCATCAAGCGGTTCGAGAACGAGTTCCCGGAAACGCGAGTGTCCGCGGACAGCGGAGTCCCGTGTTCCCCTTCGTGTTCGGGCGAGATGGCCGAGACCAAGTCGACCACGCCGTCGCTCGAAGAGTCAAACGAAGGCGAGGTCGAGCCGGATGCAGGAGCGGATGCCGAGCCGGACACAGCGGCAGCAACAATGTCCGACGGCGAAGACGACACGGAGATCCGGCCGTCTGGACTGATGCGGTCGAACTCGGTGATATCGCTGTCGTCCAAGGGCCTGACGAACGAGGAGGGCCGGGTGCTGCGTGCTGGACATCGGTTCCGCGCCGGGTGGTTCAAGCACTACAGCCTGCTGTCGGGCGTGGACGAGATCGAGTCGGACCCGAACCACAAGCGGATGCTGTATGAGCTGATCCACGAGGTCAACGACGCCGGCCTGAACCAGAAGCTGGCGGAGAAGGGCATTGTGCGGCTGTACAAGGAAGACCGGATGGAGATCCTGGAGACGCTCAAGGCGCAGGACCCGGAGCACTGGGCGCGGTTCATGGAGTCGCAGGAGAAGACGCGGGCGAACATCCGGATCGGGATGGGGGATCTGGCCGGCGACAGCGACAGCACGGCGGGGTTGAAGCTGGCGGACGTGCGGCTGGTCGACGGCAGTGTGCCGGCGACGTTGGAGGAGGCGATCGACGACGACAGCGTGGAGGACTCATAGTCTTTAGCGGTCCTGGAACTCCTGGTTTGTTGGGCACCATGCGGCGGTGTGGTCCGGCCATCTGTTGGGGTAGTATCTGTTTGCGGGAATAGCAAGGGCGCATGGGCCGATATGGCACGACACCGGCTGCGGTGTGCATGGTGTGTAGTGCAGACACGGAACAGCCGGCTCCGGCACCGGCAGCCTGGCAGCGCTGCAGACGCGACACGTGAGCATGGGCAGCTGAATAATGACTAAGCAAATGCCAACGTGAATCATTCCTTTGCAGTTATTGTGCAACCCTTTGCAGCTACGTGCTAGCAATCCTTTGCGGTTATTGTGCATAGCAATCCTTGCAGCTACCGTGCAAATAGCAATCCCCTTTCGTAAATACATAAGACGCTCTCCCGTAAACCACTAGACAGACCACCAGAGAAGGCGTCAAACCAAGCTGCACTGGATGCGCTCTGGACCTTGTGTCCAAGCTGTGTTCCCGGGTGTTTCCAAGTCTTTCCAAGCCGTCCTCCAGTCGTCCGCGCAGCCTTTGAATTCCACGCAACGGCCGCCGCATCACGTGCCCGCCTAGCGGCCCGGCACGAAGCCCAGCTTGGCAAACAGCGTGTCCATGGCGACCCAGCGGCGGCCGCACTTGTCGAGGTACTGCTCGACGACAGCCTTGACGGTGCCGAAGCGCGCGCGGTTGTGCTCGGCCAGGGCGCGAACGCGCGCGCGGTCGGCCTCGGGGATGGCGGTGGTGGTGGCGGCGGCGGCGGCGGTGCTGCCGTCGGCGGCGGCGGCGCGCGCCTTGTCGACGTCAAAGAGCGAGGCAAAGTAGACGAGCTGGTTGTACATGTCGCGCTCGCCAAACTCGTAGCGCATGCGGCCGAGACAGTCGCGCGCGAGGCCCTTGGGCCCGAGGCAGCGCGCGCCGTAGACGCTCATCTGGCGCGTGCGCTGGCCGCACGACGCGTCGTCGCAGACGAGCCAGCCGTCGTAGTAGCGCGCCGTCGCCCGCCGCACCGCGTGCTCGACCTGCGCCACCACCGACAGCGTCGTCAGCGCCGCGCCGCAGTGCCCGCACGCCACGCCCGTCGGCGTCACGGCCATTTTCGTCGTCTCGGTCGACGCCGCCGCGCCGTCCAGCGGACACAGCCCCTCAAACACCGCCGTCGTCTTGCACTGGCGACACCGCAGCGGCAGCCGCGCGCAGTCGCGAAACCGGATCGCGTCCGGGATCTGCGACTCCAGCGGGTGCACCTCCAGCACGCCGCCGTCCGCGCCGCCGCCGCCGCCGCTCAGCGACGCGCCCCCGGCCGCCGCGTACCGCCGCAGGTCCAGGCCCAGGTTCTCGGCCAGCTGCGCCGTCGACGTGCCCACAATGTTGGCGCACAGCCGCTCGACGGGCGGGAAGATCTGCTTGCTGATGTACCACTCAATGTCGGGCGACAGCCCCGCGTCCTTGCGCTGCACGTCCGCCAGCGTGTACGCGCGCTTCGGCGCCGGCTCCGACGCCGGCGCCGACTCGCCCGTCGCAATGATGTAGCTGACCACCTCGCCGCGCCGCATCGGCCGGCCCCGGGCCTTCTCCCGCAGCGCCACCTGCACCTGCGGCATCGAGTCGGCGTTCGGGTAGTCGTCCGGGTCCTTGCCCAGCTGCGTGTAGATAATGTACTTGGACGCCGGGATCGGCGTCGTGCCCTCCGCGCCGCGCATCTTGCCCGCCATCTCCCGCAGATACGCGTGGATGCGCGTCACCGACACCTCCGCCTCGTCGCCCGACAAAATCTCGTTGAGGATCCGCGTCGACATCTCCTTGGACAGCGCGCAGAACTCGCGCCGCCGCATGTCCAGGCCCTTGACCTCCATCTTCTCCACGTACTTGCCGTCCTTCTCGACCAGGTTGATGGCCGCGTACTTCTTCTTCGCCTGCAGCAGGATCCGCCGGAAGATGTTGTCAATGTCAATCTCCAGCAGCCGGTACCGCTCGTTGACCGTCCGCTTAAAGTCCTGGCCCACCCGCAGCGCATCCGCCACGTTGTCCACGTTGGCGTTGATCATGACCGAGTCCGTGTCGCCGTAAATCACCTGCAGCGACTTGCTTTCCGCCAGGTCTTTGGTGCTGCGCAGAATCTCACGGCCCTTGAACGTCACCAGCACCGCCAGCGGCCGCGCGTAGAACCGCGACTGCGTGTAGCCCAGACAGCCGTACATGGAGTTGGCCGTCAGCTTGAGCGCCAGCTGCTTGATGTCCCACGTCGCCAGCTGCTCCGCCGTCGCCGTCTTGTCCTTCATGAGGCTCTTGACCTGCCGACGCCGCGACACAAGCGTCGCAATCAGCCTCGGAAGCACGCCCTGTGCCTGTTCTGCCGGCACTTCGGGCACCGCTTCCTCCTCGCCCTCGTCCGCCTTGACCGATCGGTCCACGGTCGTAAAGCAAATGTTGAACTCCTGGATGATGGACGGGTAGAGCGAGTTGAAGTCCATGACGAGCACAAACTTGTCGTACAGGCCACGCTCGGGCTCGAAAACGAGACCGCCCTTGTACTTGTCCTTCTTCTTGCCGTCGCCGCCCTCGTTCTCGGCGTTCTCGTCGTCGGCGCGCGCCAGGCCTCGGCCCCTCTGCTTGTCGGGGCAGATGTACTTGTTGCGGTGGAACTCGTGCAGCAGAATGTACTCGTTCCGCTCAGCACGCGTGCCTGTCAGCGTTCGTGCCCACGAGTTGCCCGCGAGGTTGGTGAGCTGCTTCGTGAGCGGCAGGATCTGCACCTGCAGCGCCAGCGCCGTGATAAAGTACGTGTCCGCCTCCAGGTGGCCGACGTAGTCGAGCAGGCCCTCCTTGGACCGGGCCCACGTCTTCAGAGCAGCCTCGTTGTCCAGCTCTCGCCGCTGGTTGTCGCCGCTGAGGTACACGCTGCACATCTCGGTCAGCGTCCACGACTGGCACTTGGCCATGACCGATCGGCCGGCGTCGTTGGACAGATCGCACAGCAGACGCCCAGACACCACCTGGCGCTCCGAAAACACGTTGCTGCTGCCGCGGCCCATGGTGCCGGGCCACTGGGCGCGTCGCAAGCGGCCAAACCGCGACCACTGCGGCGTCTTGAGCTCGCGCAGACGGTTCAGGAGCACGCTGAAATCCGCACCCTCGAGCTGGTGGCCCAGGATCACATCGGGGTCGGCGAGGGCTACCTGGGCCAGGAAGAATGGGAGAATCTCGTTCTCCTGCTTCACCAGCCGCAGGAGACCGCGGTGCCGCGACTTGTCCGACGCCAGTGTCTCGAATCCGAGCGGAAAGCTGTCGCCGTGCGGTCGCAGGATGGTAAAGGTCCGGCACGGCAGCTTGTCCGCCGGTGTGGTATCGCTCAGGGAGACGTCCTCGTAGATGCGAGCACTAAGAGCCAGAATATGCTGCTTCTTGAGGCTCGCATTGTAGACCGTACGCATCGCGATCGTCATCAGCGTCATGGGAGGGGCCTCGGGCGCACCAGTCTCCTTCAGCGTCGAAACCATGTTGGGGTGGTCGACGAGAACCTCTAGCTTGCAGTGTGACGCATTCTTCAGCGAGCGGAAATCGGCGTCCTCGATCTTGAGCCAGCAGGGCCCCATGATGTTCTTCCAGAGCACAAACTGCTCGAACAGTGCCGTGCTCGTACCAAAGACGTGCGAGTACGTCTCGCCAGGCCCTTCGGGGACAACAGGCTCTGCGATTGCTGTTAGACCATCGGCACACTCGCGGCCACCCCCGAACATGCACGTCGCAACTTACTCGAATACGGATAGAGCAGCTTGAGATAGCGGCCCTCTTTCGGGATGTCCGGCAGCTCAAAGGCGTATTTGCGCGTGCAAGGCTTTGTCTTGTGCTCCTTCACGTTGATCTTTGTCATGAGCGCGTCCACCTCCTCGTACAGCTCCGCCATGCCGACGGTCTCGTCCGTGGCAACGCCGTTGCGTGTGCGGGTTTTCCGTGGCAGAAAGAAGAGCTTCCGCTGGATGTTGTCGATCTTGACAAAGCAGCTGACATGCTTCTTCGTCTTCTTGTTGAGCACCTTGCCGAACAGGCACAGACTGCCGAGAACCTCGGTGTAATCAGTCCAGAAGAAGTTGAGGCTGCCGTCTTCCTCGACGGCGTCCTGGTAGTCGATTTTGCCGCCCATCGGGCCCGACTCTGCCTGCGGGCCGCTCACCAGGTTGAGCTTTTGGTTGACGTTGGTCCACGCCGACGCATCAACAGCGTCGTCTGCGGGCTCCGGCTTGACGGGAGAGGAGCTGGCAGGAGACGGGTAGGGCAGTGCTTTGGGCACCTTCTTGACCGGCCGCGTGGCCGACAGGTTGACGTTGCCAGCATCCACGACACCAGCGTGAGCAACCTCCAGCATCTCGTCCTCGTCCTCGCTCTCCTCTTTGATCGTTGGGGTCGGCTCCTTCTTCTCGACCACGTGGACAGGCAGCACCTTGCGGTTGGCCACCTGGACCGTCGGAGAGGAGGGCATGGGGTCGCTCATGAGTACATCATCGCTAGCGGGAACGTTCTCGTCGTGCAGAGTAGGGAAGTCGTCGTCGTCGTTGGCAAACGAGTTGTCAGCAGCCACATGGGAGTCGTCGAATTTCACCCTCTTGGAAAGCTTGTGCCGGCTGCTGGCCGGAGGCGATATGTCGCGGCCTTTGCGCTGTGCCACTGTTCTCCTCTTCTTTATGGGCGGCAGAGCCGACGGGATGTTGGCATCAACCTCGTCCAGCAGGCTGTTTATGAAGTTGTCGTCGTCTTTGGTCACGACGACCTTGGGCTTAGGCTGTGCCTTCGCGGCGCCCTTTGTGAAGTACTCGGCAATGTTGCGGTCATTGGCGTCTCGCTTCGCCTGGTCCTCTTCGCGGGCCTTCTTCGCTGTCGGAGAGTTAGCCGGAGCCGTTTGAAGCAGCCCAGCTCAAGGCTTGGAGGGATCTTACCAGACTTCCGGCTGCCTCCGCGGGCAGTCGGTATGTCGCCTTCACTGTCAGACTCGTAGATGTGGGCACGATCCCACTCCTCACGGCCGTCGTCGGCATAGCCCTCGCCATTGTCGTCGACGACAAAGTCATCCTGGTTGAGGCGAGCGCGGACAATGTTCTTGTACTGGGTTTCGTCGACCTCCTCGTAGAGTTGGCCGGCGTCCTCGACTTCGTAGGAGTCAAAGGCCTTCTTGCCAGACTCCCGCAATGCCCGGAAATCCTTGAACTTGTTGCGTCTGTCGGCCGATTTCGACATCTTGAGGCTGGCTCTGGTCACCGCAGCGACCAGCAAAAGAGAAGACGAGATGGGCTCGAAATACGAAGAAAACTAATGACTGGGGCGGCGCGTCTCGGGGCGGTGCGTCTCGGGGCGGTGAACAACGAGGGACTCTTTTAGAGAGGCCAGACGCATTGCTGTCGAGGCAGAGCAGAAAAGAAGGCAGCACTCTGTCTCGGTGCAGTCGCGGTCAAAACGGCGTGTCGATGTTGCGGATGCGAAGGTGGGCAAAGGCGACGAGTAAAGTGGCACGCAATTAGCGATCCCTAGTCCGTGACGCGCTAACACGCGTTTCCTGCCATTTACCTGAAGAAAACGCGCCGCGAACGCGCTGATAGCGACCCACCGCGAGGCTACCGTGTTTTCTACTGTATGCGACTGTGCCCTGTACTGTGCCAAAGGTGGCATGTTATCGCGATAAGAGTCGCAGACGAAAAAAAACTCATGTCAGAGCAGTCTCTGCCAGGGAAGACTCAACGACGCCGGAGCAGCACGTCGCACGCCATGTTTGTCTGCGGCCGTTGCGCAACGAGACGGCTCATGCCGCCTCGTCTGATCGCCCAGGGGAATGGTGCGCTTGTCGGCGCGATGCGGACGACGATACGGACAAACTCGTCGTTTGCGGCACAGCCAACAGCGCCGACAGAGACATCGGCGCCGACTTCTACGATCGCAGCACCGCCTGAAGACGAGGGCCGGCAGATGACGCAGTCCAAGAAACACATCAATTCCCTCCAGCTAAAGTACATACAGGATCCGTACAACATCAGCCAGCATGTGAGGGGGCTTCTGGCCCAGAACGACGACGACAAGGCTGAGGAGGCTGTCGCGTTTCTTCGGCAGGTCAGCAAAGACAAGAAGGTCACAGTCAGCTGGAACCACTTGATCGAGTACTACCTGGACAAGCAGATGCTCCACCACGCGATCAAGCTCTACAATGAGGTAGGCAGACACCACGGGCACGAGCCGGCGGCGATGCGGACGGCCACATGCTGACAGCGGGCAGATGAAAAAGCGAATGCAGCTTCCCAACGCGCAGACGTACACAATCATCTTCCGCGGGTGCGCACGCTCAAAGCACGCGAAGCAGGCCGTCTTCGAGGCCACGCGCATCTACCACTCGATGCTCAGCGATACGCGCATACGGCCCAACGTCATCCACATGAACGCCGTGCTGCAAGCGTGCGCCAAAGCCAAGGATCTCGACTCGCTCTTCAACGTGCTCAGGACGGCCAACGACACGGGGCGGCGCCCCGACCACCAGACATACACGACGGTGCTGAACGGTCTGCGCTTCACTACGCTCGACCCGCGCGATCGACCGCCCGGCTTAGATGCCAACGCCATCCACGTCGACCGCGAACAGGTCGCGCTCACCATTACCCGGGCACGGGCCGTGTGGGAGGACGTCGTGGCCAACTGGCGCAAGGGCAACCTCGTCATCGACGAGACGCTGGTGTGTGCCATGGGCTACGTGCTGCAGCTGGGGACCTACAGTGACAATGACGACGTCCTGTCTCTGGTGGAGCAGACCACCGGCATCACCCGGCTCGACCTGCCTATACTGCCGCCGCCGCCAAAGCCGAAGGCGAAGCCAGAGGCAGCAGTGTCTGAGCCGTCGGAGCCGTCGGAGCCGTCGGAGCCGTCGGAGCTGTCTGAGGGGCCCAAGCTGCCCGAGCCGTCCGAGCCGTCCGAGACGCCAGAGATCGAAAAGCCCGAGGCAACGCCTGCGCTGACACCGACCAAGGCGGCATCGAGGCGCTCGTCTCAGTTCCAGCCGCTGCCAGCCAGCCTGATTGACCAGCCGCTGCCGGCGGAAGCCGGGACCGCCGTGCGCCGGTCGCGCGTCCTGTATGCGCAGCCCGGCCAGGCGATGCTGTCGATGCTGCTGCGGTCGCTGATGGCAACGCGCAAGACGAGCCTGGGGCCGCGGTACTGGAAGGTGTTCTGCAGCGCGCCGTACAACGTGCGGCCAGACCGGGACAACTGCCTGCGGCTGATGCGGACGGTCAACATGGCGCACAACAGCGCCGCAGCGGTGGCGCTGCTGCAGCAGATGGACGCGTCGCTCCTGGACGGGCCCATCTTCCGTTTCGCCATGGGCGCGTGCGCCTACGACAACCTCAACGACAAGGCCTTTGCGGCGAGCGGCCAGGTGCTCGACCTGATGAACCGCACGCTGCAGGTGCCGGACCTGCAGACGCTGCGGCTGTACCTGGAGACGGCGGTGCGCAGCACGCGCGGTCTGCGCTCGATCCCCCGCGACAACACGGCGGCGCGCGAGCGGGCCAAGCTCGCCTACGGCCGCACGCTCGTGCGCGCGCTCGGCCGGCTCTGGGACCCGTTGCGGCGCGCCGGCAACGCCGTCGTCTTCCCCGAGACGCCGTACCGCAGCGCCGACGAGAAGCACGAGAAGTCGTACAATGAGCGGCGCGAGGTCGTGGCCCTCGCGCGCATGATGATGTCCGCCGCCGACATGGTCGTCACGGAGCGCATGGCCGACGAGGACACCGTCCAGGACGTCAAGGTCAGCCGCAACCTGCTCAACCGCCACATCACCAACTTCTTCGCGGACCGCGAGGACCGCGAGCCCAAGCTGCGCGAGCGTCGCGAGCGCCGGGAACAGGCTGGCACCCGCCCCGGCGCTGGCCGGCCTCGGTATCCGCGGCGGGAGTATCAGAATGACTCGTGACCGTCTTGAGGCGGTGAGGGCCTGGCATCACTGCCTACAGCTGCCAGACTGCATAGGATACAGAATACGAACAGAATCTAGGATACCCATTCCGCATTGACCGCCGTGCGGGCGGTGCAAGAAAGGGGCGGAAACGGATACTACGGAGTGGGATGTACTCGTACACGGCTATCGCTCAACGCAACAGAAGCTCGTGGCCAACCAGACTTGCTCAACAAAAGTTAAGGTGTATGGGTCATTATGGGTTGGAGTGGATAGTACAGCAACGTTAACCTCAGACCCCTTTTTTGTAAGATATGGAGTACAAGCCCTAGTCTCTGCACTGGACAAACCGGTCAAAACGTATGGATACGAGCCTTCTGTTGCTATCTTTAGACGGCCGTTGGCATTCAATCCTCTTCGATACTCCGTACTCGTACGAACATGTCTCGTGCCACTGAAGACATTCCGACGATCGTCAACACCCTGCGGCAGACAACTACGCGTATCCAGGTACGACATATTACTTCGTAGGGATAGGACATTGCATGACATGCCATTCGACGCATTGTGTCTAGCCTCCTACGATCACCACCCTGTAAGGCAAAAGCGTTACACCGAGTGTCAACACATACGACATGGCAAGTCTACAAAGTAAGGATGCCGTTCCTTGGCAGTTCTGCCTTATTTCAGGAGGTCGTATCGATGCAGTTAGACCCTGAAACTCGATGAACTGTACGAGGTACGAGAATAAACCTGTCTCCACAAGGACGACTGACCCCAGATCAGAATGTTCGTTCGGCATTGCCGGTAACTGAGTGGGTACTTGCTACTCCGTATTCAGCTACTTCGAAGCTGCTTCGAATGTCAACCGACCTCCTGGTAGCTACCGGGAAAGCCGCAGGCGGTGTATGAATATCGTATTGTGTACGGAGTATCAGATCTGCACTCTTCGATTATGCAGCGCTTCTTCCAAGACGGGAGAGTATGGCTGCTGCCTCTGAAAACAGCGCGTACAAATATGAACAGTACTTTGTAGCCGGCATACAACGTCGTACGTCAAAGTAGATTCACCTCGTAGGGCACAAGGCAAGGCAGCAAGTAAGTCGTAAGTCGTAGCATGCCCGTCATGTCACCCGTGTCGGAGCATTTCCCCACGTGCTTCGTCCAAAGTGGCCTTGTCGTGTGAACTGGTTGCCAGTTGCAAAGGCTGTCAGAGTTCTTACCGTATTTCCGTTAGCGGTGAGACACTCCAAGCTGCTCCGTACTGAAGCATTAATCCAGTTCGACGCCCCAGAACTTGCTTAATACGAGAAGAATGACTCTCGTTCTCCACCGTTACTGAATACGAGGTCCACCCCGATTGAGATCACCGGGAATGGATACGAGTTGATCGACTAGCGCCAAACCTTAAGGCTATTGTCTGTATTCCGGTCCCTGACGTCGTGCAGATAGTTGTCGAACTCAAGTATATAAGGCCTCTTGCTTTCGTCTCTCAGTATCAATTCCCTTCACTCAGCATCTCTCGCAATCACAGCATCTCCAGCATTCAGAACTCTTCAACTCAGCACTTCACTTCCCCATCCAAACAATCTTCCAACCTTCAAAATGAAGTACTCCGTTGCCGCCGTTCTCTCTGTTGCCGCTGCCGTTGTCTCGGCCGACAACCTCTTCGGTGTCTCCAGCTTCACTGCTGGCTGCACTCCCCACAGTGCTGTGTGCCAGTAAGCATCCTCACCCATCTGCTCATTCCGTTGCCACATGCTCACACTCCACAGCTATGACTTCAGCGTCATCCAGCTGGCCAGCATGGAGACCGTCCCCGTCAACTGCTCGGGCTCTGCTATCTCTGACAACACCCTGCCGCCCGCCATCGGCACTTGCGGCCTCTCGTCGCGCACTTTCGTTGTCACCCGCAACGAGACCGGTCTGCTCCTGACCGTCACCCAGCCGGTGTCCCCCGCCAGCAACCAGAGCGGCGAGCACTTCATCCCCAAGTCGGAGATCAAGATCGTCAGCGACCAGGTCGCCGAGCTCGAGACCTACGCCGGCCCCGACTCCTTCAACCTGACCACCGTCCACTACTACTAAATGTACTTTGCATGACGCAGCATCACTTTCGCTTTACTGCTGCGAGGAGTTGGCTTAATTAGATCATTAGACTTAGACGGTTACGGGAAAAGAGTTTCGTCACGCGGAGCTCGCCTTAATATTTTAGTGCGGTAGCCTTGGATGGTTCGTTTCCAAGGACATTAATAAACTTCATCGCACAAACCTTTTGCCTTTTATGAAGTGTGACTTGTTTGCTTGGCGCTCCAGATCTGGAAGTCGGTCGAAGCTTGGCTGTCTCGGTACTTTCGTCTGATCTCTACGTCATAGTCTTTTAGATTTACGGTTCCTGTCCAGTTATTTGGCAATCGGTACACTAAGCGCCAGTGCCGTGGTTCACTGCAGGTTCACTGCAGGTTCATTTACTTGGATGTAATCGTAGCTCCGGAAATGGGTATTCTATGAACGATCTGCACGACCGATACATGGGAAGGTGGAATGAGATTACGAGTATGTGAATACTACTTGAACTTGGAAACTCTACTTCTGTGTTTGTGTAATTTGTTATTGAGTATGGTAAGCATAATATTGTTCTTGTTATTTAACTGTAATGATCTAAAGTAATTTGGTTCGTAAAAGAGTATGTTGGATAAATATTGTAACAATCTCATATATTATTTCAAATGTTTTTTTGCGTAGCGAAATGAACTATGTTGTATCTGATTACGATAGTCCGCGTTTCGAGGTCATAAACACTTACTACTATCACTTCTACTATTTATCTTGATGCCTTGATCCTTGGTGCCGCTGACTTGAATATCAACAACATCGTACTTCGTCGTCGTGCTTGACCATGGGTTCTACAATGTTGCCGTTTAGTACTACACAAAACATTGATTCTCCTTATGTAGCAGAAGTCTGGGCGCAAAACGCTTTCCATGTTATTCTAGCAGCCTAAGAAAAAACTCTCTGGTCTTCTAGCCGGCCCTACAGCTTGGTCACATAGAGCTAGGGAAACGTAGTGGTGCGTAAACACTGGCTCATTATAGCATCGTGGTATCTCGTCTACATTTCTCTTTCCACACTACGGGAGTGCCTTATCAGCCCTCCACGGGCTCCCCTTCCCGTTCTCCGCGATGAGCAGCACTGCGCGGCTCGGCGCGCTCCTTGCCCGCCGCTCGGAGACTGGACTGCAACCGTTGTTCCAAGTCGGCTCCGGCCGCCGGCCCGTAAATGTGCCGTACCACGGCGGCCACCTCGGAGGGCCCGATCTCTAGACGGCCCCGCGGGCCGACATGCCACGCAACCTTGGAGCTGTCTGAGCCTGCCGGCCGACTGTTTGTCGATGCGCGGCCTTCCGCGATAGACGGCGTCTCTACTACGCGCACGAGGTAGCCGTGACGCACGAGATACTGCAGGGTGCCGCCCTGCGTCGCTCCTTCGCTGTCGTCTGCACCGTGGCTGGTGGCGGCGGCTCCGTCGCCGTCGTCTATCTGCTCGCCGATAGCCGACGACACTGGCAGCAGCTCGGCATCGGACCGTATCGGCAGTTGGTGCGCGCCATACAGCATGGTCAGGTACTTTTCCAGATCCGCATTCGACAGGACTCCGCCGCCCAATGTGATGAGGGCGACAACCAGGGTAGCAAGTCCCATGTATGCGGCATCGGGTGCAGGCGGTATGGGAGCGATCCCCGGGGCATCGCCCTTCTCGGCAGGGATGTGCGCAAAGACACAGGCGCGGTAGGATGCTGGGAGAGCCGACACCAGAACGAAGCGGTCCGAACGAGCCGTGGCGGCCGCGGAAGTCGTCTGCTTCTGCGCCTTGAGGGCTATCACACAGCAGCATCCGCATTAGCACCCCCGTACCTGCAGTAGATTCGTGACTCTGCTCCAGGCTGCTCACCTTTCCTGCGCTCCCGTACGCTCATGGTCGTCTCATCGCGCGATGGCCACTCGACCATTTTCATGCCGAATATAGCCTGCAACTGGTCCTGCGCAACCGGGAACACTTTCTTGAAGTTCTTGCCCTGGTTGTCAAGGGCTGTCGCATGTTAGCAATCTGCGGCCACGCACGACGGTTCAGGACAGCCCACGACGCGCGTACCTTGCTCTTTCATTGCTTGCCGTCGAAGGGGCACGCGGCGAGGCTCGCATGCCAATGCATATCGCACCAGCTTCTTTGCCAGCATGTTTGTGTACATCTGCTGTCGGTCGAGTTGTGTTTGTGGCATGCTGCCGTCCTCGTCCTCGTCCTCTTCCGCGACATTGGCGGTATCGTCCATGTCTTCGTCCTCCTCTTCGGCGCGTCGGTGTCTCCTCGACTGCTGCGTTCGGGAAGATTCGGCCTCTTCGTCGCTGTCTTCATCGGCTGCTGCTCGCCGTTGGCCGGTAGCCTGAATATGCCGTCGCCTGCGAGGCGGTTCCTCGTCGTGCTCGTCAGCGGTAGGCCGACGCCTAGGTTTTCTTGAGGAGGACGACATGTTGATATCCGGGTGCAGGGCTGCGACTCTGAAGCTGCGATGCGCATAACCTTTAGAGGGCCACCAAAAGCAGTAGAGCGCGTCTCGACGCGTTGAGTGAGGCCTGGCAATCCTTATCTTATCGATAAGACCCACCATTCAATACTCGGTCACGTGGCGTCGGGAGGGAATGATTGGATGTGACTTTTTCCAGTGAACGAAGTCTACGCAAAGTCGCGTACGTCGAGGAAAGTCGCAGCGCCGCCATCACGCGCACCGGGAACATCGCCAGCGCCATGCCGCCCGCAAAGAAGCTGAAGAGAGGCGGCCCTGAGAAGGGAAAGGCTCCCGCGACCCGCTCGGCGACAGCTGCCGCGGATGGCGACTCGGAGTTCGCGCAGCTCGCCAAACAGCACTGGCTGAAGAGCTCCAAGCGGACGGCCAAGGTCAAAGTCAAGAACGATGTCCTCAAGAGCAAGATCTGGGACGTGCTGGAGAAGGACGGCTTTGCCATCAAGTCGTTGCTGGCGCTGGAGAGCTTGCAGATCCTGGAGAAGTAGGAGCCCTCCCTAGTTTCTTCCCTTGGCCTTCATCCTGTCTGGCGATGCCCGACAGCTGGCTGACTTTGTTTCCGAATAGCTACCTCTGGCCAGGATACAGCGAGGACGCCTCCGACCACCATGTGCTCCTGGCCGTGCTCATGGTCAACGTCAAGAAGCGCGAACGTCTCGACGCTTGGGGCACATTTGCCGACCGCACAGATGATTTTTCCTCCCTGTTCCGTCGCATTCTCACGCTGAGCCTCGACAGCCAGCTCGCGCTCAACGTCCGGTCACACATCCTCTCGTTCATCATCTACGCCTTCCAGTGCCTGGACAGTGTTATTGTACGCAAGGAGTGCGCGCCGTTGGTGTCCATCGCCATCTGGCACAACATTTCCGACGACACCAAACGCGACGAACTGTTGGACCAGACAGGCCACCTGAAGAAGGCATGGAGAGCATCCACCAAGCGCTTTGACGCGGCCGACGACACCGTCAAGGCTCGCCTGCGCTTCGACCGGTCCTGGCTCTACTCCTTGGTGCTGGACTTTTTCGGCGTGCTCTATGACGAGGCGGGAAAGCAGGGTAAGTCGGCGCCAGCGAACGCCATGTTGAGGCAGTCTTGGACCAGCGCTGACAGCAACGGGTTTAGATGGTGTGCGTTACTGCGAGCGATTCGTCGAGTTCCTGTCCGACCTTCAGAGCCAACTGCCGACCCGGCGCTACGTGAATGCCGTGCTGCAGGACCTCTACGTCCTGCCCGTCCTGTCCATCTCGCCCGCATACAATGACGAGGACAACAGTCTTCTCCGGGACCTGTGCGCGCTGCTTTCGCACTACACCTACTTTCATGTCGACGACCAGACCGGAACACAGCTCAGCGAGACAGAAGCATACGACCGGCACTGTGCCAAGCTCGCCGTGCTCCAGCGGATATCCCTGCAGCACTTCAAGGACAAGCTGGTGGTCCTGGCGCTCTCCAACTACGGCTCGATCAGCAAGAGAGACGAGCTGGAAAACCTGTTGGAACCGCTCACCGACAACGAGCTCACCGATCTTGCCACGAAGCTTCACCTTCGGACCGCGCTGCCCGAGTCGTGCAAGGTGCAGATTCACCGCAAACTTCTCATGGAAGCGCTCCTCTCCGAATTTGAAAAGCGAGAGACGCTGCAGGACTCTGCCCACAGCCTGGCCATTGTGCCGACAGAGCAGTCCCTGTTCGACAAGAGTCTTGCGCAAACAGAAAACTACGACGGCTGGCGCCCTCTTGCACTCCCGAAGCTGAACTTGCAGTTCCTGTCTGTGGGTGATTTCTTGTGGCGCTCGCTCATCCTATACCGCTGCGAAGCGTTCTACGGCATCCAGCAAGACATCGAAGGCGCCATCCAGAGGCTGAAGCCCGACCTCGGCAAGTCTGGCGAGACCGTCTTTACCGGGTCTTCCAAGATGGCACTGCCTGTCCAGAAGGTATCCGTCCTCGAGGTTGTACCGCCGCTAGTTGGGGATGATAAGCCTTCGCTTGTCAAGGCCGAGGTTGCCATCGACTTTCGGCACATCCGTGAGAACATCCGCCGAGACTGGGAAACCCTGCGGCCAGACGATACCGTCTTCTTGGTTTCTGTGAACGTGGCTCGGCGGAAGCCAGCCGCGAATGGCGGTACTCCTGTATCTCGCGCCCAGGAGCTCGGCGTCGTGTCGGTCCGGACGGCGGAAGTGATGTCGGGCTTTGACCAGAACAAAGGAGACCGTGGACAGCATCGCAACCAGCGTGGTGGTGGTGGTGGTGGCGGAAACGGCGGTTACCGGCGAGACTTTGTGAGAAAGCTGCAGGTGAAGCTCGACCCCGAAGCATTTGTCGACGACACGGCCAAATCATCTTCAGATGAAGCGCCAGACCCCTACGAAGGCATCAACCTAATTGTGCGGCGGAGCGGCCGCGAGAACAACTTCAAGCCCGTCCTGGAGTCTATTCAGAGTCTCGTGCTATCAGAGGTGCCCATAGCACCGTGGCTGTACGAAGTCTTCCTCGGCTACGGTGATCCGGCCGGCGCCACGTACAAGCGTCTCCCGAACCGCATCAAAAAGATCGACTACCGGGACACATTCCTGGACTGGCACCATCTCATTGAGAGCCTGCCGGGCAAAACGGTGGAGCCTGGCGACGATGTGATGGGCAGCTTTGGCCCCCCGTATGTTCTGGGACTCGCCGCCAAGCCGGCAGAGGCAGTGGTGGCCAGACCAACGTCCAAGAAGCGGCGAAGGGATGCCGAGCCGGCCCTGATCGCAGACGTGGAAACGCTGAAGGTGTCTACCTACAAGCAGCCCAACAACGGGCCGTATCCCGTCGACGCACCCAAGCTCAACACCGTGCGCTTCACCCCAGCGCAGACGGAGGCGATCATGTCGGGCACGCAGCCCGGCCTGACCGTCATCGTGGGGCCGCCTGGAACGGGCAAGACCGACGTTGCGACGCAGATCATCAACAACATCTACCACAACTTTCCCGAGGAGCGCACGCTCCTGATTGCGCACAGCAACCAGGCGCTGAACCAGCTCTTTGCCAAGATTGTGGCCCTCGACATCGACGAGCGACACCTTCTGCGGCTGGGACGTGGCGAGGAGGAGCTGGACGTGGACGGCAGCTTCAGCAAGTACGGGCGGGTGGAAAAGTTCTTGGAGAACCGCAACCAGTACTTGGCCGAGGTGACGCGCCTTGCGGCTAGCATTGGTGCGCCGGGCGCACACGGCAACTCGGCCGAGACAGCCGGCTACTTCCACCAGGTGTACATTGCGCCGGCCTGGGCCAAGTTTGACGAAGCGGTCTCGGCAGACGCGACGGCAGCCGACATTGTGCAGGCATTCCCCTTCCACCAGTACTTTTCGGATGCGCCGCAGCCCCTGTTTCCGCCAGAGGCCGACCGGGATGCAACCCTGGAGATTGCCAGCGGCTGCCGGCGACACGTGGCACGCATCTTCTCGGAGCTGGCCGATGCGCTGCCGTTTGAGATTCTGCGGCGCGACCGCGACAAGGCCAACTACCTCCTGACGAAGGAGGCGCGCATCGTGGCCATGACATCGACGCACGCGGCGATGCGGCGGGGCGAGATTGCGAAGCTGGGCTTCCACTACGACACGGTCGTCGTCGAGGAGGCCGCGCAGATCACAGAGATCGAGGCCTTTTTGCCGCTGGCGATGCAGAAGCCCACGGACGGCCAGGTCGGGCTGAAGCGCGTGGTGCTGTGCGGCGACCACCTGCAGAACTCGCCCATCATCCAGAACCTGGCGTTCCGGCACTACGCGAACCTGGAGCAGTCCCTGTTCGCGCGGCTGGTGCGGCTGGGCGTGCCGACGATCAACCTGGACCAGCAGGGCCGGGCGCGTCCGTCGATTGCGAACCTGTACCGGTGGCGCTACCCCGGCCTGGTGGACCTGCCACATGTGCAGGCGAGCGCCGAGTTCCAGAACGCCAACGCCGGCTTCAAGTACGACTACCAGTTCGTCAACGTGCCGGACTACCGGGGCCACGGCGAGACCGAGCCGTCGCCGCACTTCATCCAGAACCTGGGCGAGGCCGAGTACGCCGTGGCCATCTACCAGTACATGCGGCTGCTCGGCTACCCGGCAGCCAAGATCAGCATCCTGACGACGTACGCCGGCCAGCGTGCGCTGGTGCGGGACGTGCTCGAGTACCGGTGCCGCAACAGCCCGGTCTTTGGGCTGCCCAAGATCGTGACGACCGTGGACAAGTACCAGGGCGAGCAGAACGACTGTAAGTCCCGGCTGTGCCCTCACCCCCGGACCCGGCTAACCATGCAGACATTATCCTGTCGCTGACGCGGACACTGCGCGTCGGCTACCTGCGCGACATCCGGCGGCTGACGGTGGCGCTGTCGCGGGCGCGGCTGGGGCTGTACGTCCTGGGCCGGCGCGAGGTGTTTGAGGGCTGCATCGAGCTGCGCTCGGCCTTTGAGCTGCTGCTGCAGCGGCCGGACAAGCTGACGCTGGTGACCGGCGAGCTGTGGCCGTCGCAGCGGGCGGCCGACGCGGTGGAGGTGCTGCAGAGCGGCGGCGCGGTGCAGGAGGCGGTGATGGAGGGCGTGGAGCACCTGGGTCAGTACGTCTTTGAGATGACGCAGACGAAGCTGCGGCAGCTGCAGGAGGGCGAGGGCGCGGCGGCGATCACGGCGGGCGAGGCGCTCGAGGCGATCCGGGAAGAGGGTGAGGATATCGTGGCGCTTCCCGAGAACGAGGACGACGAGGATGAGGGTGAGGATGGCGATGAGGGAGAGGCCGAGGGAGAGGCCGCGGCAGAGGCTGGGGGGGAGGCCGAGGCAGAGGCTGAGGCAGAGGAGGAAGAGGAGGAAGCGGAAGAGGCCAAGGAGGAAGCCGAGGAAGCCGAGGACGCTGGCAAGGCCGAGGCCGACGAGGCTGAGGAGGATGGAGCCGACGGGGTCGAGGGCGAGGTCGTGGCGGCGTAAACAGAAGTGGCATTTTCATTTTGCTTTCTGCTTTCGATATCTAGCACTCAATACAAGCCAAGCGGGGAGGCCCTGTGGATTCTTCATTTCCGGTCTGGAACAGACAGAAGGTGACTGCTTACATGCAGTGTGGCAGCTAGTCATAGAATGTACGGAGTATATTACCCTTAAATGGTCTTCCCGCCGAATATGCAAACAAGAGTAGAAAGGGGAATATAAAATAGCACACCACTCGAATGCAAGGCTGCGAGGATCGAGAAGCAAAAGGAGGAAAGAAGGGGAGGCCACTCGAGATGGAGAGACGGCATCCCGAGGTCAGAGAGCCCTGCTGGTTGCTGCGTGGATAACGTGCCAGCACTCCAATCATTCGTCATTGTCATCATCAGTATCGCCCTCGGACTCGCTCTTATCATCGCCCTTCTTGGCATGTTTGTCGTAGAATGGGTCAAGGAGTTTTCGGGCATACGCCGACCCCACGTCTTCCTCCTTGTAGAAGTCGGGCCACTTGCCCAGGAGTTCTTCAAAAAGGCTGCATACGCGGTCCATCGAGTCGCGTTCCTTTTCCTCTGCCGCAGCACTTTTCTCCTCCTTCTTTCCCGACCTGCTGGCGGGGGTTTCAAGACAAGGGTAGACCCCCCGCAGCCCAAACACCATGGCGAGCAGATGTGCCTTCTTCTCAGTCGCCTCCTTGGTCAGCGTTGGCGGTGCTACAGACGACGACGCGGCCGCCTTTCTCGGCCTCAGCAAGCGTTGACGAGCGGGCGGCTCCACGATGTCGACCTTGGGCGCGCTGTTCTCGCTGCACCGGAGACACATGGCTAGGCCAATGACGGAATGCAGCTGGCTCGTACCTAGCTTTTGGGCGGCTTTGTCCAGGTCTTCGGCCATTTTCAGTCTCAGGCCCGGCGTTGGGCTATCCCCATGGCGGTTCTTGACTTGGACAAGGAGGACGGCGAGCGCACCGGTCTTCCGAATGCGGATGGGGACTGCGATATCCATGCCTGGAAATTGGGTTGGGAGAAACAGAGCGGCACCACGCTTGTGTGCTAGCTCTAGCGAGTCCGCCGTGGGCGTGCTTGATGCTCGAACAAAGTGGTTGAAGAAAACCCAGCCGTCCGCTAGGACCTCCTGGACGTCGGACCACTGCACATGGCTGTTGCGCAATGCTGTCCAGCTAGACGGCTTGAGAAGTGCACCGAGAAAAGACTGCATACTAACAGCATGCGGCAGCTTACTGAGCGGCCGCGAGACGTAGTCGAACGAGAAGAGGAGGACCAAGGCCGCAACCATCTCGCCGACATCACCAAGGTTACAGGCGCCAGTCCGGAGGGCATTAGCCCACGCATTGATGCACTGCAAGCGGCTTTCAGGCTTCTGAAGCTCTCGGGAAGCTGCAAAGGCTAGAACCGGCTCACTAGGCTGGCTCGTGAGAAGAGTATTGCAGTTGTCCGATATAGAGATCAGGTATCTCATTAGCGATGCTACAAGCGTTTCCGCTAGTTGGCGCGAGGTGACGTAAAGTTGCTGGTACTGGAAGCAGATCTCTCGCGAAAACAGGCCTCTAAACTTGTGTCGAGCAAAACCATGAAGAATGGCGTATCGACAGCCGTACGAAAAACCTCGATCGCTGCCTGTCGTAGGCTTCGAAAGGACATGTTCTCCCTGTGGTCTAAGAGCTCTCGCGCCTCATCAAAGCACAGAACTAGTATGGGTTGGGAATTGACTTTTGAGCCGCATGGTTCCGAATTCTCAGCTTGCTGCACCAAGGTCATCTTGCAGTCGACGATCATCGCCTCTAGGTCTGCGTCCGTAATTGCCGTCTGAAGAGCCTTTTCTAGTTTTTGGCGTTGTCCCATGATCGAAGGCTTACTCGAAGTAAGGAGGGAAAACAGGCCTGCAGGTGTGATTCCTTCTTTCTTGCAGGACGCAACAAGACGCAGTTGCAGCTCAAGATAGTCGTGCCATAGCTTTGTCAGCTGTTCACGGCCAAGGAGGACTGAAGGGACTTTTCCCAAGGCTACCGGCCGAGGATAGCAGGTCCGTTTCAGCGGAGCAAGGTTCGTGTATGCAACATACACTCCGTGGCGGACAGAGAGCTGTTTGACGGCGAAAGACTTGTCTATGCCAGATGGGCCTATAATGGTAGTGTAAGGCCCCATCCAGCTAGACCTCGCGGCCGTGTAGGCGTGGTATTGCTGCAACAACGTATCAAGAACAGCCGTGCTTGGATACTTCCCACTTGTCGATTTCCTTTCCGGAATACTAAAGGCATTGGACCTTGTCTCGAGCTCCATGGAACTCCAATCTTCCGTCTTCTTGACATGCGTTGCATGTTCCTTCGCCATAGCAACGAAGAGCTCATCGACTGTCGACGTTATGTCTTTTGTAGCCATCCGAGTACAGACATGAAACCAGACATTCACCAGGTCGTCATCATCGTCAAATTGGGGGCGTGAAGGCACATAAAACCGAAACCAATTGCTGGAAAAAGTGCGAATACGTTCAGACAGGCTTTCGCCATCGGCGTTGCGGAAGGCTTCCCGATGTATGGCAGACATCCCCGTTATGTCGAAAAACTCATCTTCCGAAGATACCTTTCTCCACCAGCTTCTGTCTGTCACTGGATCTGCCATTGTGCTCTTGAACTTGGTGGAGAGATACAAGTGGATGTTGACAAAGAGAGTTAAGTTTTTTTTTTAAAAAGCGGAACTTGGCACTACTGCCTATTATTATGGGCCATTGTAGACTGTACGGAGTACGAGTACGGCCCGTGAAGCGATCTCCCGTGAATATAATCACATGACCGACCACGTGTTGCACATTGCACATCCCAGGCCTTAGCCTGCTACTATCGTAGAAGCATGCATAGATGCAGTAAATCACATAGGCAGTGAGGCTTTCAATCTGTAAACAGAGCGATGCAAGCTGTATTAGGCTAGTTGCAGTGTTGTTAGCAGTTTCCTGGCGCTACCTACTCGTACTCGTAAAGGCACAGTGCTGGCATGAACACTGTCTGTCTTATTAGGCTAGTAAAGCGGTTTAGCGATGGGCTGAGCGACTTCCTACAGCGCTCGGAGCCCTGCAGTATGGTTTCGGTCGCCTATTTATCGCTTATTATCGCTTATAAATGGCCAGTTTAATATCCTCTGTAATTCTTGTCCTCCTGCCCCCGTGGCGTGCGCATAGTGAAAACGGCAGAATTCATTGGGAAGGAGCTATCGCAACCTTATTCCCTCGCGCCGTGACTTCAACGTCTGCTTTATATTCCATTTGTTTTGGGCGTTTTGCCGACAGTGCAGCTTCTTTAACCACCCATTTGCAAAAGAGCAAAGGCATTGAATATCGCGGCCCCATCTCTAGCTGGTATCGCTTGTCAGTCCATATTGCATCACTACCCGCCGCCCGCTTCACTATCCGCAGCCAGCACCTCGCCAGCGGCAAGGCAAGTACACCATGGACGTTGACCCGCAGACATCGTCGCAATCCCAGACAGGACCAGAAGGCGACGGCAGGATGCTGCTACCACAGGAGCTCGTGGCCAACGCGCCGTACACCGGCGTCGGGCCGACGCCACCGAACATGTCGGCTTCGGTCTGGAACCAGCCAGTGCCAATCCCCAAGCCATTGGTCGAGGAAGAGGAGCCGTGTGAGCCGTGCTCCTCGAAATCATACCAGAGGCTTTTTCCGGCCCTCGGAGGGAAGACGTGGATTCCGTCGCTGTGCAAGCGACCCGGGGAGTCTGGGTCCGAGGAGTTTGGGCAAGCAGAACCGACCTTGGAACAAACAGAGTTACAAACAACGTTGAGCCAGTTTTTTGAGGACATACCCACGACGTGCGGGACAACCCACGTACTCTTCAGCGGCAGGGAGTCACCCTTCTCGCTAAACATCGAGCCGTCCATGGCCAACGCCGCCTTTCTGGGCCTCACGGCTGCACAGCTGAGCGCGGCAACGGACGGTGGGAAGCAGCAGTCGACGACTCAGGCCATGCCTGACTGGGAATACAAGCTGCGCTACAATGTCCAGCGCGTGGTCGACCACGTCTATCTCGGCCCGTACAAGGCCGTTTGCGACACAAACTTTCTCCGGGAAGAGGGCATCACCATGCTCGTCGGCGTGCGTGACAGTCGCCAGGCCAGCATGATGCTGATGCAGGCCGACCGCGCGGTAAGAGAGATGGGCCTCGTGGCGCACTTTGTCGATGTGGACCAGTACCGCCGAACCGACCTCATCGGCAAGCTGGTCGGCGCCATCCGCGCCATCAACGACCACATACTGTCGGTACCCAACGGGCGCGTGGTCGTGTTCTGTGAGACCGGCAACGGCCGCTCGGCGGCTGTGGTGGCCGCCTATCTCATGGCGATGTACAACCTCCGACTCATCGAGGCAGTGCAGTACATTACGGCGCAACGCTTCTGCTCCGAGTTTGACGAAGACACCAAGCGCATGCTCGTGAACTTTGCCGACATCCTGCAGGCGAACAGGGACGTCAACAATGCGAGGGAGGACGGGGCTGCCGCACCGGACGGGAATGGCGCTTTCAAGCGGCGCATGGCAACTGTGGATCGCAAGGAGAGTGAGGAAGAGTCAGAAGACCAATATTTCAAGGATCGATTCGCAGAGGAGGAAAGAAAGATTTCGGAAGCGGGAGCAGAGGCAAAAAGAAGGAACCTTGAAGCGGGGCGGCGCATCATACAGGACTTTGCGCAGTTACGAGACCCAACCCAGTCGTGAGCTCCCTCGGTTCTCGTGCTGGTTTGCGTCGGGGAGTGTGAAGGATGTCTGCTGTGAGGATGGCGTTAACATGGTTGATGCTGGTGGCCCTGCGACAGCAGGGTGTTATGGAAGCGCCGCAGATGCGCAGAAAAGGGCGTTATAACGGCGCCGACTCACGGGTCCAGTGTGACAGTATTTGTTATCCCTTTTGATTATCCTGTATGAATTTTCAGGCGCCTGGAAGCTTCGGACGGCGTTGTAAAGTCAAGGGGACGTTCAGAATGGACGCGGAACAGACGCACAGAAGTGGCCGAAATGACTTGTCCCTGGTATTATTTGAGCAGTTCAATTGTCTACTCCAATGCCATTGTTCTCCGTAGTGCATTTGTGCACTTGTACATTTGTGTATTGCAAGTCATTGTCGGCCTGCGATGATGCTGCCGGGCTTACGTACTCACTTCCATCTGCCGTGAATGTGCTCGGCGTCATTCTCGGCTCCTTTCTCTCTTATTCAGCCATTCAGTCTGCGTTCACTTTGGACAGGCAGCCGGCTACCACACGGCCGTGAGGAGCCAGATTGCACTACCAAGGCCGCTGCCAGGCTGATTGGCTGTATCGTTCCGAGATGCCGAATCTACGGCCAGCTACGAGCCGCCGTCAGCCGGGACGATACACGGAGCTGGACTGCTGCGACGCAGACTCGTGCGCATCGACGCCAGGCATGGGGCCAGAACCTGCCGCTTTTGTTGACGGGCTGAGCCAAAGCTGTGCCTTTCCGACGCGTCCTCTCGATGACCCTCGACGGCACCCCAACGAAGCCCTGCTGGACTTCCACCGTGCTGCCGACCGCATCCTCAAGCAGTCGCTACGAAGCACGGTGGCGGTCGAGTCGGACTTGGCCGCCTCGAGTTCCGGCGATGACGACAACGCGACCGTGCCGGACGAGACGCCGCAGTCCAAGACCAAGAGCACGGCCTGCGGCCCCGGCCCGACAGGCCAGCAGCAGGAGGAGAAGCTCACACGGCTGATCGACGCGGCCAGGACACAGATGGAGGCCCAGTTTCGGCGCTGGAAGCACGAGATGACGCGCGATCTCGAGGACCGCTCGAGGCGGGAGCAGCACGCATCGGCCGCCACGAAGCGGAGGCGCCGGTCGTCTGGCGAAGAGCGCCACGGCCAGCCGAGGCCGCCGATCCGGCCGGACCAGGAGGACGAGGCCGCCGTGGCCAAGAAGCAGAAGCTCAGGGTGGTCGGATGGAAGAACACGAGCAGCACGAGCCAGGCGGCGCGTGCGGACGGCGCTGCGGTCGCCGGCAGTGGCAGACACGCCGTGCCCGTGTCCGAAAGGGAAAAGGAAAAGGACGCTGCGCGAGACGGCCCCCTGGCGTGGGACATGGACTGGGGTTCCGAGGACGACGATGTCGCGATGCACAGCAAGGACCGGCGAGCCAGCCGCCGCGTGACCTGGGAGGACGTCCCCGACAACATGAAGCTCATCATCGTCAAGGAGCTCACGGCCTGGTTCTCCTTTGCCACCACGGTCTCGCTGCTCCAGCTGACCGTGGCCCAGCGCAGCGCCTTCCTGGCCCTGTACAAGCGCGAGCAGCAAAAGGCGAGCGCCCACGACGCTGCTCTCGCTGCGCTGGAGCGCCGCGGCACGCGCCACCCCGGGCGGGACACGCGGGCCGAGCCGGAGAAATCAGACAGGAGGGATGGCGGGGACGGCCAGGCCGCGGGCGCGGACGTCGACGCGCCCCCGTCGCCGCCCGCGCTCGTCACGGACTTTGTGTCGCTGCAGCAGCTGGGCGTGGCCCACGCCTTTCTGCAGCGCCTCCGCTTCACCCGCGAGCCCCTGGACCTCAGCCACTGGGTCGGCCACAGCCAGAGCGGCCGCTTCACCATCGACTTTGCCCGCGCCGACACGGACAGGCGCAGCAGCCTGGCGGGCGCGGCGCGCCCGGCGCCGAAGCGCGAGGAGGCCGGCGGCGCGCCGGCTGTCAAGACGCTGGCGATGCCGGTGCGCGCTGGGCCGCCCGAGCTGGCGGCCCAGGCCGAGGCAGTCCCCAGCTGTGCAGCAGCACCCAAGCCCGGAAACAAACTCGGGTCCAGGCCCGTGCCCAAGTCGACCAAGCCGACACCGTCTCAGCCGCAGCCGCAGCCGCAGCCGCAGCCGCGGCGGCCGCGTGGCCGGCCGCCTGCGAACAATGCGGAGAGACAGGCCGCCATGGAGGCGGAGCTGCTGTCCCAACGACCCAAGACGGGCCGCGGCAGCCGCGGCGGTGCGCTACGGGGACCCGGCCGTGGCAGGCCACCCAAGAGGGCCGGCGCAGACGAGGAGGTAGCGCGGCCGACAACAGGCGTCTCGGTAGGACTGCCGCGTGGCCCGGCAGCCGCAGCGGAGAGATACCGGGCCATGTAGCACAGAGACATGCCGACATGGTTTAGGATGGACGGAGACGCCGAAAGACGGGACGGCCGGCCTCGCCAAGCCAAGTGTGGCAGTCCAGATTACGCGTGATGGAAAGACCTGCCGAAATGCTATCATGCAAGTCGATGAGCCATCATAGGCAGCAGGGTGAATGGCACATATTGCCCAGCATAGCTGCGTTAGCTCGTCGTAACCAAACTACACGTTGGCAAAGACTCCTCGGAGCTTGCGTGTCCTTCATCGCACGAGTGCTACAGCGAGTGTGCTATGCCACGGCCGTCTAAGCTTCCGCCTAGCCGACTGAAGCATTCTACGATCATACGCAGAGAGTCTTGCTCTGTTGGGTTCGGTGATCGACCAACAGGGAATGGACAGGTCCTTCGTAGCACTACCCATCTCCTGACCACGGACATGCAGCCTGAGGAGGGCAAGTGGCTTATCCGCGGCTGTGGTGGGCACACCTGAGACGAGCCCATAGCTGCTCGTACTGTCGGGATGGCCGACAGTCTTTGGCAGGATTGTCGTACGATGTCTTCGTTTTCGGGTGTCGTTCGACCGTCACATCGGGAAGCCAAGAAGGGTCGAACGGTAAGTCGACAGGGTTCGTTCGACGAGGTGTGCATGCGTGTCTGCAAGGGCCGGTGAGTCGAGTCGATAGATACAGAAGAGGCTGATATTCGCCTGTTCCAGTGTTCAGAGGCTGTTGAGACGGGCTGTCGCTAATT
The DNA here is from genome assembly GCA_002778075.1 of Grosmannia penicillata. NCBI lineage: Eukaryota > Fungi > Ascomycota > Sordariomycetes > Ophiostomatales > Ophiostomataceae > Grosmannia > Grosmannia penicillata. Next base: position 3,457,288 of record PCDK01000001.1, on the reverse strand, counting down.
CGAGGTGGATAGGTGTTGATGTTGGACGTGCTGACAATGTCGACAGGTGCTGAGTGTTGACAGGTGCTGACAGTGTTGACGAGAACCCAAGCATCGAGGCGTATGACTTTCATCGAAGCGATCCAACTATTGACATCGTCGGTGTGCTGGCTGGTCGTAGGTCGAACGTCCGAATGCGTGTGTCGACCTGTGATGCCTGACGAAAGACGGCCGCCGGGCTGGCATATATATCCGTGGACAAGGAGCGGTGAGCCCTGCAGCTGTCGTAAGACGCAGGATGCAAGTCAAGGAAGATATCCCGCGGCGACCTGGGCTTCCTTGCCTTTATGTATGATTCGTACACGAGGCACTGTGCTCGGAATGTTGGGGCAGTGGCACGCAATAAGTCGTGGATGACGAAATCGTACCAAGAAGACGAGATCCGATCGAGAAAATACATAATACAAGACGACAAACAGAGGGCTGCGCTCTGTCTTGTATTCGGGGCTTTCTTTGTATCAGCTGGCATGCCTATCAGGCAGAGATAACCAGGGCATGGGCTGGAGAACGTGCGTGATGATGATAACAAAAGGCGCAAGGAAACGCCATTGGCGTGCTGGCGATCGCATTACAGATAAGTCCTGGCGATCTGGGGCCGGGCTTCCTATCAGGGGCAACCGCCAGCGAAGCACGCGATCATATCTTCGGGCCTGTCACAAGGGCCCTGTGATATCTCGACTCAGCCTCCTTGGTCTTGGCCTTTGCCAGGTGTCCTCGTAGCTGGCCGAGAGATAGCTTGGCCTCTGACCAGAGGGGCCTCCTTCTAGATGAATGCGGAAGGAGGCTTCCTTCCGTATCATCGCCGTGTTGTATTCGAGCAAGTCGAAATGTCACCGGCAAAGCTACGTCTCGGACTCTGGCTGCTGGCCTGCGCTTATCAGGCCTCCGGCCTCCTCGTACAGATTGCTCCGTGCAGCATTAGGCAGGTCAAGCAAGGAGGCACGGCAGCGAGACAAGTGGCCGAGATACGACGATGCTAAGACACGCGTGCACAGCGTGGGAAGCTGAGATAAACAACACGAGCGCGGTCGAAGACAGATAACGGGATAACGAGAGGGGGGCGGCTTAGCGATCGACCCGTTTTGGGAGACCGGACTGATACACAGAGCTGCGTGAGCAGAAAATTTTTCATTATCCCCTCTTCTGATATGCCAGAGGCGCGGCGAGCATTGCGATCACAGCCAGGACCGCCAGGCCAGAGATAAGAGCGAGGGCAAAAGGAGCACGGATTCAGGCCAGGACTGGACGTAGCATGCAAAGCACATATATCAGAGTGGGTTCCTCGAGCGCTTGGCCTGGCTGGTTCTGTTTTCTGTTTTTGCTTCTGGTTCTGGCTCTGGTTCTGTTTTCAGCTCCTGCTTGCTCCTGTTTTTGCTTGCTCTCGCGACCCCCATTCGACAAGACATCGCGACCGCGATGTACTTACGACGGCATCACACGTGACCGCACGTGCAGACACCCGTGACACCGCCACCGCGACACCGCCACCGCGATGACATAAATCTGTTCAGGACTTGGGGAGCTGTGGCCTCACCCCGGGGCCTCACCCCGGGGCCTCACCCCAACAGCTCCCCGAGGCACCTGGGAAGGCCCTCGGGGTGAGGCCCCGGGGTGAGGCCCCGGGGTGAGGCCCCGGGTGGAGGGCAGCACTGCGACATCCCGACATCATCCGATCTGACCGGCCAACGAGCAGCCCATTCGCTCCAGCGCGACAGTCCCACATCTCGTCCTCTGCCTCCGCCTCCGCCTCCGTCCACGGAGCCCTACTATGAAACCGCTCAGCAGCGAGTAATTGTCTCGCCGTCTGTCTCGCCGTCTCTCTCGCAGCCGGCCCAAAGAGGCAAGGCGGCACGGACTAGGACGGCCATGTGGGACTGCGACGGAGAAGGCGCAGAGGCAACAGACGCAGCGAGGGAGCGATGGGCCTGCGACCCCCACTCCCCACGACATCGCCGGTGTGGGGCTGGATCCTGTCGAGATTGAGCGGGCTCTGATTGGCCTGCATGCGGGTCCCGCGCTGCGCGGTGGGCAGCCCGCGCGCGGTGCTTCTTTCAAGGCAATTAATCCCGCACAGGCCACCAAGAACCAAGGCCGACGGTGTCGATCTTGCCTGCTTTCCCCGTGGATGCACATGCTGCGCTGCATGCTGTCGGCCGTCGCGAACCGACACCAACGGCGCAGGCTACCGAGCTCGTATTCCTGGCGAGCTGCGCGACGAAGGAGCCTACAGCATGTGTGTCTACGGAGTACGAGTATGTTTCTGCTGTCAGCTGTGGGGCGGCTCGTGGCTCTTTTCCCGTGTCTGGGCGTCGTCCACGGCGCGACGCCACCCCCATCCCTGTTGCCCGGCCGTCGCGCCGTGGTACGAGTACGAAGACGAAGTACGGAGAACGTACCGCTGCGAAGTACGTATGGCGGAATACGAAGATGACCTGCAGAGCATGGCGCGGCGAGCAAGCATGCTAGCATGCTAGCGATGCTCCCCTGCCGCCGGGTGGCATCTCGACATGGGCTGCTTGTAGTACTTCGTATGCGCAAGCGGCCAGACAAAGTACGAGGATGACGGGCGACGATGGAGCGTGCGACAGACTGTCATTAGCGACGCACTGCGACTGCACTGCGATGGCGATGCGACGATGACCACGGCGACTACTGCGACTGCTCAGCGAATATTGCCCCGACCCCACGCGCCGGCGCACGGAGATAATCCTCGTACTCCGTCAAGGGCCGAGTACGAAGTACAAAGTACAAGTGCGCGCAGTGGCTGGGCTGGCGCAGCGGACGAAACAGCAGGCCTGGATGTGGTGGGGTCGGATCTGCCCTCCATCTCGCGGAGGGGAGTGCCTGCGAAGGACGAGTATCTATTGGGCAGCGCGGACTGGCAAGCTCGGTTGCGCAATGGAATCGAGTAATGGAATGCGGCTGTTATCACCACAGCACCGTCACCACGGCAGCCCAGGCTGTGGTGCTGGTGCTGTGGTGCTGGTGCTGTGGTGTTGGTGCTGTGGTGCTGGTGCTTCTGCGCAAAGCGCGGCTCCAGCCCAGGCCGGCAGGCTGGACGGCGACGGCGACGGTGGACAGCTGCTGCGGAGCCGAAGCACAGACACGAACGGCGGGCGTGCAGCGCCGTCTCCAGCACGGCCGAGCACGCGCGCTCTCCGCCGAACAAAGTGCAGAGGCGGTGGCGGGATGCGACTGCGGCCCTCGACTCCGGAGCACGTTAGTCAGCGCTAGCACCCAGTGGATCGGCCGGCCTGGCCCTGCCTCTGCCTTGTCCTCGTCTGCCCAGCGTCCGCCTCGCCTCGATGTGTCGCCGGCCTCTCGCCGCTCCCTTCCCGCCTGCCGCCGCATTGTGCCGCCCCTGCGCCGAGCGGAGCGGCTCCGCTCGCATCTGCAATGCGGGTGTTCATGGCCCCGCTGCCGGATGTGGCATAGACGCGTGGACTGGCGACGGCAGCGCATTGTCGTTGCCATTGCCTCTGGCCTTGTCTTTTTTGCCGGACATGGTGGCTACTCGTACGCGTACGGAGTAGCGCCGAGGATGTTGTCGAGCCCCCGCGACCCACTCGAGCCGGCGACTCTGCGGGAGTACTCGAACTGCGGGCATGTCTCGAGAGGTGGTGCCGAGGCGGGCTCCGGTGCCGTGACGGCATGCGTCATGGGCTCGGAAAAGCTACAAAGTACTCCGTACGAGTACCTCCTCGCGAGGGATGGACGAAAAGGCGCGGCAGACGGCTGACGGACAGGTGCAAGGCAGGACCCCCACACGGCAGGAGGGAGTCGTGGCGGCCGTGTTTGTGCAGACGAGTTCTCGTACGAGCAGCGCGGCACATGTTTGTGATGACTCGCACCGGACTCGGTACTACCCGTCCATATTTGAAATACACTGAACAGGTGCATACTCGTGCTCGTACTGGCCGCGCTGCCAGATGCCGGCCAGTGCGCGTGTGGAGAACTCGTACTACGAATTACGGCGTACGAGGACCAGCCCCGTTGTCGCAGCTTACTGGAATTCCCTTCGTAATACTCGTACTGGCGCGGAGCTGGCCGTCATCCGACCCGCTTTCCATTGCGCGGGTTCTCCATGAGTATTTGTTTTTGTTCTCCTGCGCGCAACAGCAAAAAGCAAGCAGACATGCGGCCTGCTGGCGAGGCCGGCCACGCATGCGACAGGTCACCTTGCATTCCTTCCATCCTGCGGCTAGCGAGTGCGCTCTTCGGAGTGGCTGCATGCCTGGTCCTCGCTGCCGTTGCCGGCGCTGCGCGCATGCAAGTGAGCATAGGCTAATACGAGCTACGTCTCCATTCGTCCTTGTGCTTGTACCCGTCCTCGTACTCGGCCTTGCTCGAAAGCGCTCCGTCTCCAGCCGAGCGGCGACGGGGCCCTGCCCAATTTGCCCAGTGCACGGACCAATAGCAGAGCGGCTATTTCAGACAGCGCACGGCCTGCTCTCGTTTCTGCTTCCTGGGGACGGCGCCGTCCGAGCACTTGTACAGAACGATGACTCCGAATGTACGACGTATGTACGAGTACGAGCACTCGTACTCATACCCGCGCGCGGCTGGCACGCAGAGCGTTGCTTTGGTGCCTGCTGGAGAGTACCGCGGTGCAGGTGCACGCAGTACGACGTTTGCAGGTACAGCAGAGCGCGATGCGTGCACGCGCAGACGCGCACGGGATCGAATCACGGCTCTTGGCCAGATCCTAGCTTGCTGTGGCGCCGCCCTGCGACCGAGGACGGAGCTGTCTGTTTCTTGCGGCCGCTTGGCATTTGTCTCGTTCGTTTCTGCTTTCTCTTCTCTGGCCTGCTCCATGCGGAGAGCTGCGGTGGTCCAAGCGCCTGCATCCTTTGTACTTTAGCCGTCCCGACCAAGGTACAGGTACGCGTAGCGCCAGCAGCGAGGCACGCGTGCCTGCGTACCGGTACACGTGCGCCGGCGGCACTCGCGCGTTGCAAGTCTTTGTATTCTTGCAAACAATACTCCGTACTCGTAGACAGGCGCTGCGTTTCCACATGGAGCGTAAGTACGACGTGCCCCGTACGGATAATTGTCGTTTCGCTGCCGTGGGGGTGCGCTTTGTCTCAGGCCTCCGTGCTGCTGCGAGCCTTGTCCAGCGTGTGGCCGAGGAAACTTTGGTACATGCGCGGCCTTGCCCAGCGTCTGGCCGGCGATACGTTGGTACATGCAGCGGAACCCGTAGTCTTGCGGGATCCACTCTGGCCACAACCCATGCATGCGGCGGCACGACTCCACTGCACTCTCCGTGCTCTGCTCCGTACAAACTTCCGTACTCGTGCTCCGTACTTTGTACTCCGTATCCGTATTCCCGTTTCCGCGAGCCGGCCGTGCATCGCTGCGCACGCGTGTACGGAGTACGTCGCACTTGTCGGGTCCGAGGCCCCAGCGAGAAAGAGGCTCAGGCCGAGGCAAGGCGCTGGCCTCAGCGCTTAAGCACCATTCCGCGCGATGCCGAGGCGGCCAAGTACTCGTACGGAGTACTTTGCTTGCACGCCTGACGAGCAGGCGCTCACGATGTGTACAAAGTACGGCGTGCGGTGGAACGGACGTTGCCGGGACGGCAGGCTGCGCGTATCACTTCGTTCGAAGCATGCCGTGCGGTGCATAGCAGTGTCATTGGCAATGCTATGGACGTGCGCCGGATGACGAGCAGACGGCAAGACACACCTGTCTGCGAGTACGGCGACGTGTTTTTGCCGTCCTGTCGCCTCCCGCTTGCCGTTCCTGTCGTCTTCACCTTGGTTTGCCACATGCATGCAACCACTGCCAGCCGGCTGCATGCACCGCCGAGAACGGAGGACCGTGCATGGCAGGGCAGAGCGCGCTGCCACGCCGGGTACTCGTACTCCGTATTACTTTGCAGGCGACCCCAAGCACGAGGTATCTTACTCCGTAACATCTCGGCGAGCCGCAGCACACGGGCACACGAACACGAGCACGAGCACACGAGCACTGCTCCGTACTCGACGGCAGAGCTGGATCTGGCCGCCGCGTGGCGCCTGTTGGTACAAAGTACAGAATATGCAGGCATGGCGCCGGCGCACGCGCCAGTGCAGGCAGGGCATGGCACGCTGCGTAGCGTGCGCGTACAAAGTAGCGTTTCTGCAACGTATCGCTGGCACGACTGTGTTCCATGCGAACAACGGCTTCTGGGGCGGCGCCGCTCGTCAGCATCGCGTGGACGACTGGGAACACTGCTCGTGAGACCTGTGCATGCTCCGTAACCCGTAACCCGCCGTCCTCTGCACAGGCCAGGCACAACCGGGGACGCCAGGCGCCATGCTGCAACGGGACTAGCCCGCGACTGCACGAAAAGACCACGGCAAGCGCGAACACACTCTTGTACTCGTAGTCCGTACTTTGCGTGCCGGACGACCCAGGAAGCGGCCAGAGAGTCCGCACTGGAGTCGGTTGCCCCGCGAGATGCATCCCGGGTGGCCTGGCCAGCATCGCTTTGTAGCTCTGTTTCATGCGCATTCTCTGCACGGAGTATTGCTCGGAGTACGAGTACGAGTACGCGCCTGGTAGGCTTGGCCTGTCCTCGCTGGCCCGTGCCTGGCAGGCTGCGGCCTTTTGTCGTCAGTTGTCAACCGCCAGTCGTCTGTCAGGCGCATGCCGCTTGCTGTTGGACGATCCGTCTGGCGTTGGCCGTCCGCCGACCAGCTCGAAGTGGAACCGGCAGGCGGCCAACCTCGGCGGGTGCTGTGCTGTGGCGAAACAGGGTCTTCCATGCAACGTCTGTCATCTAGCCTGGCCTGGATGGCGGCTCAGGCACCGGCCGTGGCGAGACACGAGACTTGACACGAGACTTGACACGAGACATGACACCAGAGACACGAGAGCAGCACGAGTGGCTGAGCCTCACTTTGCATCCCCCACCAGTACGAGACGGAGTACGACTACGGAGTACGGAGACGGAGCTGCTGAGTAGGAGTACGTCGTACTTCATATCGTACTGACTCCGTATTACTCCTCACGGCGGTCCCCAGTGGCGGTCGCAATGTACGTCAACCATAGATGGTGCCGATCTTGGACGGCATGACGATGCTTGGGCGGGCCGTTGGCTGTGGATGCTTGTCGTACGCGCAGAACGACGAGTACGGAGTAACCCTGACGGCGTCAGGGTAATACACGCCCGAGACGAACGACAGGACCGTCGTCTCACCACGGGCAAAGCATGGGGAGGGTAATTACCGGAGGTGAGTGCGACTGCGTGCGACTGCGCGTGCGCGTCGTAGCATTGTCGTCGCATTCGGCGCGGTGGGCGTGGTGAGCAAGCATGGTGTCGAGGTCGTGCACGGTCCAGCGCAGATGTTGCTTCAAGGCAGCCGGCAAATCGCGCGGCAGTGCCAGATGACTTCTCGTAAGTGCCCGTAAATGCTCAAATGCTCAAATGCTCGCATACTCGTCGTGGCACAAACAGCACGTGCAGGCCCTTGCCCGATCCTCCCGCGCGATCACCGCCGTTGCCATCTCGCCTCGCGCTCTTGCCCTTGCCTCTGCGCTCGCCTCTGCTCTTGCCGTCCGCATCTTTTCTTCATCTCGCCCGCTGTCCCCACCCCTGCGAACAGCATCCACACCTGCTGCCACGCTCAGCGACTCCTCCGTGCTGGACTCGTAATCACACGCCGGCCCACAGGACCTACGAGTATTCGTACCGTGGTCTCTACCCGTGCGCGCGCGCAGCCAGGCTCCCCAGTCGCGCTTGCCTCTTTCCCTCGCTCGTTTGTCGTCCTGTTGTCGGCACTGCGCACAGCGGGCCCGTTCGGCGGTCGCCAGTGCCACCAGTGCCACCAGCGCCACCAGCGAGCGGCCGCCAGTGCCACAGAGCCACCGCCTGCCACTAAAGGCCGCTAGAACTACCCACTGCGCCGGAGCAAAGTACGTTGTCGAGTTAGCGCATAGCGCTAGCGTGGCCTCTGCCTCGTGCAGGCAGGGGCCCGTCGCCGTTGCTCGCTGCTTTTCGTCCGCCGGCTGTCCTGTGACCGTGCGGCCAAATTACGAGTACGCGTGCGTACAAAGTACGAGGATGCCTCGTAATTCCCATACTCCGTACGCCCGTGCTCGATCGCCAGTCGCCGTTGCAGCTGCCCTTGCAAGCTCTGCATTCGCGAGTTACGAGTAGCCGTTCATAGAGGCGCACTCGTATTTGGCCGTCGCCGCAGAGCCCCGTCGTGTGCTCGTAGTGCGATCCGCTCGTCCTATTCTGCTGTGGCGTTGGCGCCCTGCAGTACGGAGGCACTACCAAGTCTCGGGCAGCATACGGAGTATGAACGCTGCCGTGGTGTCGCGACCATGCACGAAGCAGTACTCGACTCCGTACGACTGCGCCGGGCGCGCATACTCGGTACAAAAGAACGGAGTGGAAGAACGAGCCAGCGCCCAAGCCGGGCCCCGCCCATGCTGCCAGCCTGCCCTGCAGTGGAGGCAGCTTGCAAGCCACCCGGCTAGCGCACCTGCGCTAATCGCTAGCTGCTACAGCGGACTCGATGTCCATCCTTTCACGGGCGGGCTTTGCCTGCTTGCCGGCCCCCCTTCCCACAGCCTGCACCTCTCGCCTTCCGCTACCCGCCGCTGTTCCTACTGCGTGCGAGTACGAGTACATGCAACGTAATATTCCGTACGAGTAGTATTGCTCGTACTTCGTACTCGACCGGCCTCGCGCGCTCCTGCACAGCGTGCAGTCGCCCGCCCCCACTGTTTTGCCTTGGCCCGCCGCTCGCCTGCATCCAGACTCGAGAATCCAGTCTCGCCAGTGAGCTGTTGCCCGGCGGCCCATCGTCTCCAGTCTTCCGGCTTCCGTCTCCAGTCTCCAGTCTCCAGCGTTCCCCTCGGCCCACCGCGCCGGCTTCAAGCTTGCGCTTCTCTGCCTGCCTCTAGCCCCAGCCCGAGTCCTTCGCTCTTGCCTCTGCGAATCACAACACCCCTCTGCGTGGAAAAACGAGGGAAAGAGCGGCCAAGTCCAGTCCCAATGCACCTTCCCTCGCCGTCCCCATATTACGAGCAACCCGTCCCCTGCTTGCGCACGCCCTTGACGTCGCCGCCCGCCGCCCGCCCACGCCCGCACGATGAACGCCCACCACTCCTACCCTCCCCAATCCATCTGACGACCGTCCTCCGAAGCAGGACCCAGCTGCAGAAACGAACGCAGTAGTACGGAGCACTTCGTACTTGTTGCGCTCCTTCCCATCTGCCCTCCCGACCACACGCGCACTTGCAGGATCGACGTTCATCCCCCCTCTTTCGTCCAGGTCGCTCTTGCCGTCCATCTTGTCCTGCCATAACCTCTTCGTATTCCCTCCGACTCCTCCACCAGTCCAATCATCTCTACTTCTCTTTCTCTTCCTCTCCTGCGTTTCGTCGTCACGACGTGCCCAGTTCGCGTGCTCCTTGCCTCTTCTCTCCCGGCAGACCGTGCTCGACCGCGCGCCGTTGCGTACTTGCTCTCCCTCTTCCCGCCTTTGTCCGACGTATTCCTTCCCAATCAGAGCCGAGGAATTTCCGCACGCAGGCCATTCCGCGACAACGGCACAGTTGCCGATTATCTCGAACCCGGCCAATCTCGCCCGAAAACACTCCTCGTGCTTGGCTTATATACCCGTCAGCCGCAGCCTTGATCTCGGTCGCCTGCTATTGCGCACGCATCGCGCAACGATTGCGACTTGCACACCGGCTTGCCAACGCTGCTCGTGCCCGTCCAACAACGTGGGGACTCTCGAAGAAAGGGTTTTTCTCTCGTAATTCGTCGCCTCCCCCCGCGTTTCGTCTCCATCGCTGCTCTTCTGTCACCTCTTACCTCATTCATTCCACACTTTGCGCACAACCACCTCGTGCATCGTCGTGTGAGACCCTCGCTGGCTCGGTCTAGTCCACCCGTCAGCGGCTACCGCCCCGGCTCTGCTATCTAGCCGTACCTCGGGAGCATCGGATCTCCGATTCGATTGCTTTGTTGAGCCGTTGTGGACGCATCCCTTCGTCCTACGCTCTCGCCTGCACACAATCGCCATGGCTACCAGCATGGCGTCGCCTATGGCGACATCGAGCTCGCTCATGAGCATGAACAACACCACAGAGCACGACTTCCGCTTTCCCCGCCGGCCAACCGACAAGGTCGAAAGCGTCGTCCACGTACACAACGACCACGACGTCTCGCTTCACTTCAACGACGACTCCTTCCACCCAGACTCCTACAGCCTCGACTCCGTCACTGTCGCCCTTCCTCCCCAGTCCCGAAACTACCACCCCAACGGCTCCGGCTCCGACGGCTCCAATGGCCCCAACGGCTCCCGCACCACCAACAACGACACGATCGTCGTCGCTGGCCGCATAGGACTGGACGCCAAGTCAATCTATGGGCCGACCGAGAAGCGACTGTCGCGCGACGACGTCTTTGCTGATCTGCGTCGCGGCACCGACCCCGACACCTCGGACCCGAAGCCCGAGTCTCTTGCCACGGAGATGTGGCGCTTCTTCTCCAAGACGAAGCAGCAGATACCCAACCAGGAGCGCATGCGGAACCTCGCCTGGCGAATGATGCACTCCACGCTGCGCTCTTCGCAGCCGCAGAGGTACGCCGGAACCAGCTCGCTTGTGACCATCGCCATGGCCTTGCCATCTCCTCGTTGTATTCATCATGCTAACAAACACCCAGGCCTACGCCTCCCAGAATCATCACCACCATGAATGCCCCCAGCGGAATTGCCCAGCTGCGGAAGACGTCGGAGCAGCGCCCGAACGGCGAGCGCCACAAGGCGTCGTCTTCTTCGCAGGAGCTCATGACCCTTGACGACTTCATTGACCATCGGAATGTCGCCACCCCAGTCACGTCTGCGCTTTTCGAAGATGGAGCGCATGACGGGCACAACACCAGCAAGGACGCATCGTCGGTGCATGCCACCGCCTCGGCTATCCCCATCAAGTCTCGCCGTGAAGCCTCCAAGCACTTCGTTCCTCAGAGTGTCCCTGTTCCCCCACACCAGGCTGCCCTGGACGAGTTCGGCTACGTGACCCGTCACCACCGGAAAACGAGCATCGATGAGCGACGGGTTCGTTTTCCCCCGTCAAACACGTCCCATCCAGCCTCGCACCAAAAACTAACTGCCCAGACCCGGAAACGGCCCGCCAATTTCTCCCCTCATATGCCGCCGACTGGTAGCCACGAGAACCTGGAATTGGATGTCGACTTGCCTAACTACACGCTGGATTCCATCTCGACCGGCTTGGGCCACCACGACCCCAACGGCCACAACGGCATTTCTTTTGCCCTGGACACCTTCATAGACAACGACACCATCCTCACATCTGCCGGGCCCTTCCAGCAGCAGTTCTGCATTTCCCCCTCCACCTCTCCCCTGGTCAATCATGGCCTCTTCTCCAGCATGTACAGCAACAGCGGCCCTTCCATGCCGTCCTCTTCCATCCCTACCACTGCCGACTACTACTCCCCGCCGGGCTCTGCCTACCAATCCACCGCTTCCACTCCCCATCCGCTGAGCGACGGTGGTGCTAGTGCTGGCGCCGACAACTTCTACTTTGGCTCCATGGACCTCCGCCATGGCCAGCAGCAGCGTGGCCATCAGGCCTTCCGCAATGGCCCGACCTCCAGCACAAGCATGGCCACCTCCGTTGCTGGCAGCGTTGCGACTGCCACCGGTCACGGCCCGTCTCTCATGTACGGCTCGGGCGCTGGCAACAGCATGTTTGGACACAACTCCAACACCAGCGGATCGGATTCCTTGTCTGCATTCACATCCTCACTCAGTCACATCGACCCTTCCCGGGTCTTCCAGCAGCAGCAGCCCGACAACCAGCTGTCTGCACGGTCGCCGGGCATCAACGGGGGCAACAGCTTGCTGAACGACACCGTATTCTCATTTGGTGCCGATTCCGACGCGGACGAGGAGGATGCCAATACGTTTGCTGATCGTCTTGGGCTGAGTGGCGACTTTTCTCCCGGCATGGACGACACGGGCTTGGATGGCAACGGCAACCAGATGAGCAGCAGCACCCCGACCAACACTGGCATGGGCTGGGACGCCTCGCTGCCTGGCCAGTTCAGCACGCAGGCTGCTCGGTACCCTGGCGGTGTGCCTCCCCGCAAGCAAGTCACGATTGGTGGCACGACTACAAACGACTTTGGCGACATGGGGAGCCTCGAGTGGGAGGGCACCAGCTCGTCTGTCCCGAACAAGAACCTCTCGCGTTCCCAGTCCCAGTCGTTCCGGAACGGCAATGCTTCTGGCGATCGTCGCCAGCAGAAGCTGCTGAGAAACGTGTCGACACCGAACATGAACAACCTCACCGGCAACGGCGGGTTTGACCATGCAGGCCAAGCAGACTCACCGCCGAACGACAGCATCACTGCGTCTGGGTTTAGCTCGGTGACCCACAGCCGCCCCTCCTCGCCGCCAATCTCGGGCACGAAGAACGGGTCCTCGACGAATCTGCAGGCGCAAGCCCAGGGCGAGTCTACGGCGCCCACGACATGTACTAATTGCTTCACCCAAACGACTCCACTGTGGAGGCGCAATCCTGAAGGACAGCCGCTGTGCAACGCATGCGGCCTGTTTCTGAAGCTTCACGGAGTGGTCCGTCCGCTTAGCCTGAAGACAGACGTCATCAAGAAGCGGAACCGCGGTTCGGGCGCGAGCATCCCCGTTGGCACGAGCACGCGCTCGGGAAAGAAGGGAGGCATCTCGGGCACGAGCACGCGCAAGAACTCAACGCTCTCCATTTCGTCCATTGCCGCCGCCGTGTCCAATGTCCAGCCAAACCCCAGTGTGACCACACCGCCTGCGCAGCAGCGTGCTGGCAGTGCCAATGAGAGCGACAGCCCTACCAGCGGCGGAAATACTGCCGGCAGCACGCCGGCTAGCTATACAGGCTCGGCTTCTGGTAGCGCTGCAGGCGGCAAGGGGGTCATCCCCATTGCTGCCGCACCGCCAAAGAGCGCCCCCGGTCCTGGCGCTGCTGCACTGTCGCGCTCCATTACCGCGTCTACGTCCAAGCGGCAGCGGCGCCACAGCAAGAGTGCGGGTTCGGGAGCGACACCGATGGCGTCGATGTCCGACGTCGCTCTTAGCGGCAGCAGCATTATGGACATTGATAGTCCGGAGAACTCGACTGGCTCCAACGAAGCGGCCATGTCCGTCGGTGCCAGCACCGGCCTTGGATTCCTGGACAAGCACACTAGCAACCTGGGTCTGGCTAATGCCTTCGGAGTTACTCAGCGACCCATGGTCGGCACCGGCATGATCGGCATGGGGCCAGCTGCTTCTGGCTCTATGATGACACCGGGTGGATCTGGCGGCGGCCCACAGGAGTGGGAGTGGCTCACGATGAGTCTGTAGGAGGAAAGTATCGGCACTCGGCTAGACCAAGCTCATCATCTCGCCTACTCGCCCATGTACGGTTCCGGGGCAATCACACTTTTCCGGGATGGGATTCTCGCCACGTTTCGTTCCAATGTGTATTATTTTTGGTTTTTGTTGGCACTTGTGTTTTTTTTGTTTTTGCCTACGGCATCGCCCTCTTGAGAGGGGTGATGGGCTGTCGAAGGAGGCTGTCGATATGGACGGTGAACGCAGCGAACGGCCTGTCTCGGGGCAAGGCAGGAGTATGTTTTTTTGCTTGATATCCAGGGAAAGAAGACTTCCCAGTGTTGGTGTATTTGCTCTTTGTTGGCCCTACGATAGAGTGGGGATAGGAAGAAGAACGAGGTGGGATACCCCTAGTATGGATTACTCATGGATACGGACTGCGTGGTGGCATTGCTTGTGATGGGCGGGATGCGCGGAGAGACGAGAGGACAGCAGCCTCTTCTCTCACCGGCCGCTCGGGACGACTGCCTGCTTTCATATTTGTCTGATCTGCAACATAACGGCGTTGCATCTGGTGGGGCTTGACTGCCAGGTCTGATGCGTATGACACGAGATTGGGCTTGGATACCCCGTTATGATGAGATGTAACATTTCGGTGCTCGAAATAAGAATTTGAACCATGCTGATGTTTCATTATTGCGCATTGCCTACGGAGGAGTGATACGAAACATAGTCTGTACTTATTCAGCCGTGACACTCGACGCATTAGAGGACTCGGCGCACTAGAGGACTCGGCGCATTAGAGGATATAGATTGTATGTGCACAAGCCTGGTGAGTGCGTGGCCCGCGCACCGGAGCGGCGGACTCGGCGACTCTGCTCTGCGCAGGCAGTACCTGTAGTTCCGCGACACCTGGGCCGTCAGGCAGGGGTCGTGATGAAGACCTTGGTCTCGGCCAGCTCCCAGTCGGGGTGCTTCTTCTGGCAGCTGGCAAAGGCCTCGTCGACGGACAGGACGTGCTTGGTGATGTCGGCGGCCTCGTAGCTGTCGCCGGGGCCGTGGGTGTAGGCCAAGTCGGCGCGGTCGTCGCGGAGGTCGTTGCGCAGGGCGCGATTGCGCAGGTGGACGTGTTCGCGGTGGTGGCAGAAGTCGCGGGCGGCGCAGCGGCGCGTGCAGTAAAAGGTGGCGACGCCAAAGGTGAGGACGCACTCGCGGCAGAACTGGTGGCCGGCGTCGGTGTCGGCGGCCTCGCGCGCCTGGCGGACGCAGCGGTCGTCGGCGGCGCAGTGGTGGTCGGCGGCGAAGTGGGTGGTCTGGCGGTCAGCCGTCGCGCAGGAGGGGGAAGAGAGGCCGACCGGAGCGGGAGCACCTACATAAGCCTTGGTCACGCAGGTCGGCGAGCACCACACCGTGTGGTTCACGCGCAAGCAATAGTCGACCTCGAGAAAGCACACGATGCAAAAGGGGCTCTTCTGCGGATCCGTCGCGCGGCGGCAGTGCGCGCACGGCGTCTCGCCCTGCAGAAAGTAGGGCACCTGCAGCGGCTTCAGGCGCTTGCGCTTCTGCTGCTCGAGCGCCGCCTTGGCGCGCTGCAGCTCGGCCAGCCGCTTGCGGTGCTTGTCGATCTGGGCCGTGGTGGCGGTGCGGACGGGGGAGGTGGTGGCGCTGGCCGTGCTGGCGCTCCGCGCCTCCTGCAGCGCCTGCTCCAGGCCCACGGCGCCGTCGAGCAGCCGCCGCTCGAGCGCCTGCGCGGCCGGCGCGGCCGGCGCGCCGTGGCCGAAGACAATGTCGCGCCGGATCGCGCCGAGCAGCGCGGGCGGGCTGCCGGCGGCGGCGGCGTCCTGGAGCCGGCGCACGGCGGCGGCGGCCGACTGGACGAGCTGTGCGTGCGCATCCTCCCCGGACCCAGCTCCGGATCCGGCGCGGGCCCCCGCCCCCACCACGTCCCGCAGCACGGCCGCCAGATCGGCGTCGGCGTCGGCGAGCTGCGCCTGCAGGTGGCTGGCGCGTCCGGCGGGCGCGTCGCCGAGCGCGCACACGCCCGGCGCCGCGCGCAGCCAGGCGGCCAGCCAGGCGCGCTTGCGCGCCTGCAGCCATGCGCTGACGTGCGCCAGCGGCACGCGGCCGTCGCGGGCGTCGGCCAGCCGCGCGTCGAGCTCGCGCACAAAGGCGCCGTGCGCGTCGGCCTGGCCGGGCGCCGCGTACCAGGCGGCGCGCGCCGGCGACGCCGGCGCCGCATAGGCGTTGTGGATGGCCGCGAGGACGGCGTCGTAGTGGCGGCGCGCATCGGCGCCCGCGGCCGTCGCGGCGGCGCCCGCGGGCCGCCCGGCCGGCGCGGCCGTCTCGCTCGTCGTCGCCGCGTGGCCCGCCGGCGGCCCGTCGTCCGTGCCGGCCATGCCGACGTCCGCGGCGCTGTCGTCGCCGCTGTCGTCGCCGCCGTCGTCGCCGCGCCGCGCGCGGCGCCACTGCTCTGCCAGCGCGCGCAGCTCGCCGACGAGCGCCGTCTCCTGCTGCTGCGTCGCCCGCAGCACGTCCAGCAGCGTGTCGTGGCGGTCGCGCGCCATCGCGGCCGAGCGCGCCGTCACGGGTCTCGTGTCTCGGGGAATGTTTCTCGCCGCGGAAAGGCGGTCGTCGCTGGCCGGCGCCCGCAGTTGCGCAGGTACGGTGGGATCGCCAGCGATGCGGGCTACGGGGCCGCGGCGTGCGTGTCGTCGGTGCGGAGGGGCTTCACGCGCGTGTGTGGTCGCGCAGACACAGTGGCCGAGCAAGTTTGCGCTGGATGCAGTCATGCAAGCAGAACAGTGAGAGTACGGACTAGGACGGCCTCTTCCGTGCGGCAACACACATGAAAGTGGAGAAGATGACATAAGCCGTCCACTTTACGGCTTCTCTACTTTGATCGTTTTATCTCTTCGGCCAGACACTTCATCTGCCACCTCACCAGCCATCCCCGGACAGACGCCGCAGACAACATGGTAAGACGCCACTCCGCGCTGCTGTACCGGCCAGCACTGCGCGCTCCGCGGTGACCACACACTGACACGGCCAGGCAGACAAACTTCGCGCGCAGCAGGAGCTGGAACGGCTCCAGCAAAAGTACATTGGAACGGGCCATCCGGACACGACGAGCTGGGAGTGGAAGTCCAACATCATGCGCGACACGTACTCGAGCATCGTGGGCCACGCGCCCATGCTGTCGATGCTCGCGCTGGCCAACAACGAGCCGGCCACGAAGACGCGCTTTAAGCTGCTCAAGGTGCGTTTGGCGGAGACGGAGATGCATGGCGAGGACTGGCGGACTGGCGGAGATCGGGCTGGACTGACGCGTTTAGAAAATGGTGCAGCCCTGCGGACCGCCGCCGGCACGCGACGACGACGAGTGAGGTTGGCGACGAGAACAGCACGCGGCAGTCGGAGCGGTTTGCATGGAGTTACGGCGCGATGCGGCATGTTTTACGGATGGCCCATATTTCACCAGCTAATCATACTTTATGGTTGCGCTCACATTGGGCACACAAGCACCGCGACGACAGGGACAAGACTTTGGCTGAGCGAGAGGCTACATGGGACTAGACAGGCTTTCTGCCGGCGTGTCTTTTGCGTGTGTGTCGTGTGTGTCGTGTGTGTCGATTGTGCCGTTTGTGCCGTTTGTGCCTTTTGTGCCTTTTGTGTTTTTCGTGTCTTCCGTGTTCGTGTCTTCCGTGTTCGTGTCTTCCGTGTTCGTGTCTTCCGTGTTCGTGTCTGGCGTGTCCGCGCGCTTCGCCGGCATGTCCACCATCTGCGGGCCGCCGACGGCCGGGTCGAGGTCGAGGAGGTCGCCGCTGGCGTCGGCCGCGCCGACGAGGTCGTCAAGGGCGCCGACCTCGGTGGGCCCGGCGACGCCGGCGGGCGGCAGCGCCCAGGACGGCAGCGGGCTGACGTAGGACCAGCGGCCGTCGGCGGCCTCGTAGCGCAGGCTGTGCAGCCAGAGCGACAGCTCGTGGGCGCCGGGGTCCGTGTAGAGCGGCGTGTCGCACTCGGCGCAGCGCTCGCCCGACATCTTCTCAGCCTTGCGCTTGTGGTACTCGTCGACCATCTCGTCGTAGTAGGCGACGGCCTCGGCGACGTCCTCCTTGCCCATGCGCGAGAGCCGGCTGATGACGTCCTCGTCCGTGTTCTTGGTCGCCGCGGCGTCGTCCGAGCCGAGGTCGAAGCCCCAGACCCGCTGGTTCGCGTAGATCGGGTCGTTCTCGATGGCGTGCCCGAGGAACTGCAGGTGCACGCGGATCTGGTGCGTGCGCCCCGTCACCGGCAGGCAGCGCACCACCGAGTAGCCGCGCTCGCCCTGCGCGTAGTAGGCCAGCCGCTGGAAGACGGTGCGCGCCGCCCGGCCGTTGGCGCGCACGCGGTTGAGGCCGAGCTTGGGCGAAATCTGCAGGATCGGCTGGTCGCAGACCACCGAGCCGTCCGGGAAGCGGCCGACCACGCGCGCGAGGTACTCCTTGCGCACCGCGCGCGCCTGGATCTGCAGGCTGAGGCGCTTGGCCGTCGCCGGCGACTTGGCCAGGAACATGATGCCGCTCGTCAGCCGGTCGAGCCGGTTGCACGGGTACGGCACGAACCCCGGCCCGCGCTCCGCCTTGAGGATCTCCACCACCGAGTTGTACTGGTAGCGGCCCGCCGGGTGCACCGGCACCCCCGCCGGCTTGTTGATCACCAGCATGTCCGCGTCCTCGTGGATCACCCCGATCGCCTCCGCCGTCACCGGCGGCTCGTGCCGGTGGATCGTGTGCGCCACCCGCTCGCCGTTGCGCAGCACGTGGTCCGGCCCCACGCACTTCGCGTTCACCGTCACCGTGCCCGTCTCCATCGCCGCCCGGTAGTACGCCAGCGGCCGGTCCCGGAACTCGCTCTCAAACACCGCCAGCAGCGTCCGCCCGCGCCACCGCTCCTTGACCCACGTGTTGTACGTGTAGTAGTACGGCGCCACCCGCCGCAGCCCCTCCGCCACGTAGTACCGGTCGAGCCCCGTCGGGCCGCTCGCCGCCGCCGCCAGTGCCGCCTCCGCCCGCGCCACGCGCGGCGTCTTGGTCTCGGCGCCGGGCCCCGTCGGCCCGTGTGCCGCTGTCGCCGCGTCGTCGCCGTCCTCCTTTTTGGCCGTCTTGGGCCGCGCCTCGCCGGCCTCGGGCGTCGGTGGCGAGCGCGGCACGGCGTCCGGCGCTTTGGCCACCGTCACCGGCACGGCCGGCGCTTCTCCCTTGTCGCTCATCGAGCAGCTTGGCTGCAGACTCCCACAGGCTGCACTGGCAGTTCTGCACGGCCTGGTCTTGAAGGTCGGGACGCCTGGCCGGAGCGCAAGAAGCCGCAGCAAAAAGAGCCGCAGTGCCAGCTTCGGATAGTCGCTCTCACGCTTCAGCTTCGTGGCTTTGGCAACCGTCTGCGTGGCCGATTGGAAGATGAAGCGCAGTCCAGTCCAACTCAGCCTCAGCCTTTCCAAATTTCAGAAGTTTGGGCGGTGAAGCGCTGCCGGCAGAATGGTCTTGGCAGCCGTCAGCCTGGTGGCAGGTGCCCCGCAAAAACCTACAGCCTCGACGACGAGGCCGAGGCTGATCACATCTCACCTCCAGATCGCCAGCCGTTCAGCGCCCTCGACTTTGCGCGACGCCTCCGCCGCCATGGCACCTCACGACATCCTCAAGACGCGTCGTCGTCAAGACTACCCATTTCAACTCGACTATCGAACACGATGGCGCGTATATCTGCTCCCTGCTCTCTGCTCACTGCTTTGCCTGCTCACTCTGCTTTGCCTTCTCACTCTGCCCACTCTGCTTTACTGCTCACTCTGCCCACTCTGCCCACTCTGCTTGACTCTACCCACTTGTATTGGACGCTTGCCTGACCGGCCGCTGACATGCGCAGGGCCGACAACGACATGTATGCCCACATGAACAATAGCGTCTACACCTTTCTCTTCGACTCCATCGTCAACACCTACCTCATCCGCCACTGCGGCTTCCGCCCCGAACGCCGAGAGCCCCAGTACGGCGTCCTTGTGCACTCGCACACGGACTTTTTCGCTTCCATTTCCTTCCCCCAAGTCGCCGACCTCGCCCTGCGCGTCGTCCGCCTCGGCCGCTCCAGCGTTACCTACGAGATCGCCCTCTTCGCCCAGGGCTCTCCTGCTGTCTGCGCCGTCGGCGTCTTCGTCCACGTTTTTGTCAGCCCGGCAACCCACCGTCCCGACGCCAACGTGGGCATCCATCCTACCCTGCGCGAGGGTCTGGCTCGCATCCTCGTCAGCCTGCCGGGCGACGAAGACGATCACGACACTGCGGCCAACACACAGGAGCCGGCGGCAGATGCAGCAGATGCAGTACATGCAGCACATGCAGCACAGAAAACACAGAAAACACAGACCAAAGGCGCCGCAAGCAAGCTGTAATACACGTGGATCGAAAGCGTGCAGCGATGTAGCGATGCAAATATACTGGGTTGTATTGGGACTATGTACTGCTCATGTCCCGATGTCCTGTACACAAACGTGCTGCTGTGAAGCGTGACTTTTTCTCCGCGGCCCGCGAGGGCAATCCGATGTTGTATATGGGCTCTTGTATCGTTTTAGGGGTCCGTAACGGTCGTTAATGCTGATCAGCGTTGCTGCACGAGTAAGACGAAAAGAAGAAAGAAGAAAGAAAAAGAAAAGGGCGTGCCGCTTTGCCGCTTCTTCATCCGTCGACTTCCATCGATGTCCCAGAAGCCTTCTCCGCACGCACTGCTGTTGAAGCAATCGTCGACACTGTGATCGACCGGAGAGACCCATCCTCGTCAGGCCTGGCCTCTTGCTTCACCAGTTCCACCTGCGACGGCTGCTCGCTTTCTGCGTAGTGCCTCTTTTTTCCATTCGGCGAGTCTCTCTTTTCAGCCTGCTTTCCCGGCGGCGGTCCGTTCATCCCAGCTTCGTCCGCTCGGGGCTTTCGTTCCTCTGTCCCGTCCGTGTTCTCCGCTGCCGTCTCTTGCGTTTCCTCCCGGGCGAAGTGCGCCTGCGCAGACTCCGGCAGGTGCTCCGAGGCCTCCAGGTTTTCACTCGGAAGACGGCCTGTTGTAAGCGGCGGCGTCGGCGGCATGGTCGGTGTCACACCCAGGTGCCCGTTGGGAGAATGCTCGGGCCCCGCCGGGAACACCGCCGCCGACATGCTGGGGATGCTCGCGGTCTTGTGGCTATCGCGCTTGCTGCCGATCAAGCCACGGTTGTTGCTCACGTTGCCCATCGGGTTGCTCAGACGGTATTCGCCCATGTCGGAGCGCATAATAATGCCCTCATCCAGCGCCCACGACACCAGGAGATGGTCCACCCCCAAGGACTCGCCCTCTCCATTTTCCATATGCCGGCCCACATGTTCCGTCCAGTCGTCCCAAGCGTTGCGGCCATCAAATGGCCGCACACAGCCTTGCTTCGGGCAAGCTGCTCGTTGTGGTGGGCGTCGGCGGACGATACAGCAGGATTTTTGCATCTCCTTCACATAGTCTTCCCAATCTGACTCGCCTTTGGTGTCCCGGTTCTGAACGGCCTTCCGCATATAAATCGGCGCATGCATCCGGCGCAAATGCTGCGTAAACAGGTCCTTACGATTGAATTCGTTGCCTTTGCCATCTGCCGTGCTCTGGGAGCACCGGGAACAGCGATAGTACTGCAGGCAGAGATGTTGGGACGCAATGTGTCGCTTCCACTCATTCTTGGACCCAAATGTACTTGTGCAGCCGGCAAAAGCAAATGCACAGGGAAAAGGCCGCGTATGAATGGCCGCTGTGTGTTTCCGCAACGAGGTTGCATCTTTGAACGATTCCCTGCAGAAATCGCACAGCACTTCGCCCTGTAGCCCGCTCTGGAGGCCGCCTTGCTGTGGTGAGGATGACACAGGATGCGAGGACTTGTCCGAAGTGTTGCGCGGTCGGGAACCGGGCAGTCCGTCCTGCGATTTGTTGACCTTGAATCGGATGTCTTTGTCTTTCTTGGGCTTCTTCTTGCTGTGTGGCAAATTGGCGTCATCGTTGTGGGAAGAGTCTTCCGACCCGGACGCGTCTATGCGGCACTTGATCACATCCTGCGCAATCTTGGACAGATGACTGCTGGTCATGGAGGAGGCTGGCGGCGATGCCACGTCGCTGTTCACATGGCGGATATTGCTCAGAGCCTCGAGTTGTTCGGCGGCCTCTTTCACTTCAGCGGGCGGCTCTCCCTCGTCCTTAAGAGCGGGACTGCCGACTCTGGAGACGATACGGGGGAGTTTCATAGGAGAGGTATATTGTACCAGCTGCTGCTGCCCCTGGTGGTGAGGTGTGAGGTGAGGCTGTTGATGGTGCATGGGCCCCGAGTCTTGACGCTCGATACTGTGCTGGTACCGTTTCGGGCTGATGTCGTTGTATGGCGGAAGCGGAGTGCGCCGCGATTGTGAAGTGCGGGCCCGCGGATGAAGGTCCGGGGCGGGTTGCTGTGCCAGAGGCGGCAGCGTTGGCGGGTGCCGATAGTAGCCTGAAGACACCCGTTCGTTCTGCCGGCCGTTTTCGTGGCTCTCGACGGCTGCCTGTCTCGCGGCAAGGAGAGTTCGGCCATCCTCGACATCGGCCGACGCGTACTTGGCTGGAGGGGGCGACAACGCGGCGGGCGCTGTTTTCATCAACCCGGCATAGAGGTGGATCAAGTTTCGCGAGTTGATGTAGCCCAAGGAGAAGCATATCTTGTCGTGTTCTATAATGTTCCACAAGGACTGTGGGATCGATATAAGGAGCGTGGTAGGCGGCCCGAGAAACATGCCCTCGACGGACAGCTTGGTTGACAGGGACGTCGAGCTCGCAATGTACTGCTTCAGGCTGGCGATGTCGGGGGGCGTACTGCCGACAAAAGTCGTGCACACCAAGACACGCGGTTCGTCAAAGACAAGTTCGGCAACGGCAGCGGGGCTGATGGCGAGCGAATCGCGGTCGATCTGGCTTCCGTTCTGCGCATGGAGGCCATGGTGGTTCCGCGGCATGGGGCCCAAGTCTATGGTTGGCTCTTTTCCGGGCGTGAGGGTGAAGAACACGGGAGTCGGGTTGCGCGGATGCGCGTGGTTGGCGGCGCTGTTGGCGTGATATTGCTGTTCATCATGGGGCTGGCTCGCGAGAAGGATCTCGTCGTAGAGGCGCTGGGCGTTGAAGGGCCGGCCGGTGCCCAGATGCTGCAGAGCGTCGACGAGGTAGTGGGTAAAGGAGCGGCTGCCGGGCTCGCGGGGGTGAAATTCGGGTGTGCAGGCGGCGATGACCTGCTTGGCGCCGTGGCGCCCGGCGACTGGCGCGTCTTTCGAGGCGCAGCTGTCTAGCAGTACGAGAATGTCCGGCAGCGCGTCGTCCACCAAGTTGCGCACAGTTTCAAACTTGATCTTTGCCGAGTCCTCACGTGCGTTGCTGCCGCGAACAGTCAGCCTGCAGGCAGTACCGGGTATCCGAGAAGAGCAAAGTGGAATGAAGAGAACAGAGAACAGAGAACAGAGACCAGAAAAAGAAAAAGAAAACAGAAAGAGCCGCGACAACGGTAAAACTTACCAGGCCCAGTAGAGCTGATTGTCCTGGCTCACGAAGCCGTGGCCGACGTAGTAGATGATCAGCAGATGATCGGCGCTCGCGGTGTTGAGAAAGTCGGCGATCCGCACTACAAGCCTCGCCGACGGGTTGGAATCGGACGGGATGTTCCAGCGTTCGGTGTCGAAGTTGTAGCGGTCACGGAGGACGCGCTCGAGCGAGGAGACATCGGCAGTGACGTCGTCGTCCCATTTCAGCAGCAGTGCAGAGACACGGGCGTACGGGGGCCGCTGGCCCTGGCTGTAGATGTGCATGGCGGCATTTTGGAGGTGCTTTGCAAAGGACTCGAAGTCGAGGCGGTCTGGATGGGGAGGGGACGGAGCGTCGCGAAGAGAAGCGCCCGGGGCCGCCGGTGCCGGAAGAGGTGGTGCCTGGACGTCAGCACGGTCAGCGCGAGGGAATTCAATCTCGCCGATAAGCGCGCGCACCCAGCGCAAGACGGATGTCGCATGGGGGCGGGCGAGGACAGCGGCGATGCCGATCGAGACACAGGCCCCAAGAGCAAAGAGCCGCCAACAGAGCCGGACAAGGCTGGGATGCAGGAGGCAATTACCTGTTCGGGGGGAGGCTGCGCGGGCAAGATGGGCGGCAGTCCGGGCGGCGGCGGCACAGGGTCCGGCAGCTTCGGGGCCAGCCGGCGGCGTTTGTTGGGGGGGTCCATGGAGCTGCGGCCGGTCCCTGGCGCGGCAGAGGCTGGGAAGAGGCCTTTCGGAAGGCCGGATTCGGATCTGGTGATGGAAAGGGGGCAGATATCAGGGGTGGCCGCAAGGCCCGGCGCGATCCGGAAACGGCGGACACGGCAGGCGAGGCGAAGGAGAGCGGGAAAGCGGAAGGCGAAGCGAGAGCAGCGAGAAAGGAGACAGAGGCGCGCACAGCAGGTACGCAGACGCGACAGCGCGGCAGAGGCGGCGAGGCAAAAGGCCGGACAACGCGAAGCGGAAAAGTGAAGAAGTAGGCGACAGACGATGTATAAAAAGACAAGGCTAAGGGCCAGGCAGACGAAAGATGAAAAGGGAAGGAAGGGTGGGTGTGGAAGGGGCAGGAGAAATGGCAGTGCCTTGTTGCCAATTTCTGTGGAGGGGGCTGTACCTCGCTCGAAGTAAGGCTGGCAGCAGAGCCGTCATGTCATTGGCTGGCGCGGGTGGATCGAGCGGCCGCAAAGCCTCGCAAATGAGCGCTAGCGCGTTGGGCCGCCAGCAAAAGGCAGCGGCGCCCAGGCGCGGCAGGTGCAGACACCATTGGCGAGGGGAAATGGCAGGCGCGGCAGGCGTAGCAGGAGCAGAAGCTGCGGCAGGAGCGATGGGCGGCAGCCGTCAGCAGGTGTGCCTTACGAAGCACGATGCGTGCGTGCCGGCGGCGACAGACGCCCAAAACAGCAGGCGCCGGTGAAGGCAGAAGGAACGGCCGAGCGCGGCGAGCAGCGACACGCAACGCAGCCCAACATCGGGCAGTGCTGAGCGCGTGCTGCCCGGCTTCTGCCCGTTTTGTCGTGCCTGCCTTCTACGCGTGCGTGCGCGCCGGCTGCGTCTGCCGCGGATCACCGTCACGTGTGCACGGTCACATGGGCGCCGACAGACTCCGATCGCGCGGCACAAGGCATCGAATGTTCCAATGTTCCCATGTTCCAATGCCATGCTCCCACGCAACGACCGAACAGCGCGTCCGCACGGCGCACATCGGACGGGAGGCCACCCACGCTACGGAGTACTGCCCTGGCCAAGGCGTGGCCCGGCTTTCGGTGCGCGCCTGCTGTTTTCGTTACGTCTCGGTGCCCGTCGCACCTGCTTCTCAGACCTGCTTTTGCCTCTTGCCTTTTCTCGTTTCTCCTGCTTTGTCATCGTAATTACCATCGCCAAAAATAAGAATCTTCGTATTCTGCTTGTCTCACTCTTCCGGATACAAAGTAAGATACGAGCTCTCTACAAAGTACGCCGCCCTAGCTGCGGCCACCAGCAACGCGTTGCTCGCTAGGCATCCATTGTACCGCACCCTGGGCGCCGCTTCTCCGCTCTTTGCGCTCGCGTCGCGCGCCAGGCCTGCCCAGCCCGCTCGTCCCGGCCAGCCCGCTCGTCCCGGCCAGCCCGCTCGTCCCGGTTCTCCATCTTCTGGGCAAACAAAGTACGAAGCAGCCTTGGCCAATTGATGTGGGCTCTGCGTGGTGGCAGACAGAGCCACGCCAGCCTCCTGACAGACAGCCGGGCGGCCGGGCGGCCACAGCAGCACAGCAGCGCCTCGGCCACGGCCAGGCCAGACCAGAGTCAAACCCAATCCAAGGCATCCGGAGTCAGGCATCCGAAAGCCAGCATCAGAGAGCCGGCTATCTGAACAGGTGCGGAAGAGACAGGCTCTCGTTGTGCCACGCCTCACGCACCCACCGTCTCTTGGACATGCAGCTTGGGCCTCAAATGGACGCCTCCCGTCGTTTGACCGCGCCGCTACCACGTCGCTACCGCGGCTGCAGAACAGACCGCCTATCGCCTCTGGCCGGCCGCCCTCGACGTATCTCACGCTTCTCCCTGCTCGATCCGTCTGCTGCAGCGCGTCTTGCCGCAGCCCCGTGGTCCGGCTTCAGCCCCGTCAAGTGCCGGATGGCTGACGCAGCCCAACTTCTCTCATGGTACAACCGTTTCACTTGTTCACCGTTTCACCGTCTCTGGTTCTCGCCTGCGGCTTCGGCCGGTTGTATCGTCCTGCCTCGCCCTCCCAGCCTATCACGGCACTTGGAATCTGGCTTGGCATTGTGTGGCCATGCGCTGTGTGCCGTCTAGAAAAGGGCGCAGATCCTTCGCTGTGAGTGGCTGCGACGTTGAATCCTAGTGCAGGGCACAACCCCCGCAAAGAGAAGCTTGCTGACACGAAAAGAACGAGTACAAGTACTACTTACTACGGAGTCCGTCGTACGGCTACGACTCCGACTACAAAGGTCGTCTTCGTCTGGATAAAGCGCGATAACCAAAGCGAAACTGCGACCCCTGGCTCGAAAGAAGAAAAATAGAAGGCGAAGAAAGACGGAAAGAAACATGCATAGTCCCGGTCCGATCGGCACACCCTGGCGTGACCAGTGCGCACTACCAGCCGATCAGAAACGAGATTGCCCGGAAGTTTGAAACAACCGAGAGCGGCAAGTCATTTGTCCTGGCCATACTTTCTTGCAACGATGTGTCGACAGTCGATGCCGCTGACCGGACAAGTGGGCCATCGCCATACCAATAGCTGCGATGAGCCGTGCTTCGTACTCGTACGGTAATACGGAGTTTTACGTCGTATTACGCCGTAATAGCAGCTTGCTCCCGCCTGAACCAGGTCTGCTATTCGCACGCCTTGCACCTCGCGCCACGCGCAACGGACAGCAACAGCATGCCAGCACATACTCGTACGTACTTTGTATGGGCGCGACTTTGCAATAACGTGCGCTTGCCAAGGTCGGTATCGGCAACAACACGCGCACGAAGCTCGCTATATGGTCGCGGGTAGCAGTACAGCCGCCTAACAGCGCCTAACATCCAACGCCGACGAGCACATACTCTGTGCCGAGCACTGCCGAGCCGCTGCGGCACATCCATTGCTGTCCACGCCAAGCTTGCTGCCTGTTGTACGGAGCATGGCATGCCGCGTACCGCGTGCGGCGCATGGAATGAGACAGGCATGTGTGGTCGAAGGCTTCGAGGGCGAACACACAAACGCAGCCAGACACGAGGCCACAGACCTCGAACGGAGTACAAAGTACTACAGAGTACGGAGCAGACCCATGACGACACACGCGGCACTTGGCCAAGGGCCGCCGGTTGCACCAGCTAGCGCTCCAAGAAAACACACTCCAGAGTGCGCCAGCCATCGTGGCTGAGCACCTTTCCAGCCGGGCCCTCCGCTGGACAGCGTAGTATCGATCCGCCAGCAAGGCAAGCCCCCTTTGCACCGTTTTTAGCCGGTCTTGCAACCGCGAGCGCATCCGACCGCACTTGTACGGAGTACTTCGTGCACAAAGCTGTACGATGTGATTACTCGTACAAAGTCGAGACCTGGCCCTCCGGTGACTCAAAACCGGTGCAGTGGGGCCTCCATACTCCATACTCCATACTCTATGCGAGCATAGAGTAAAGCCGTGCTGTGGAGGCTACCCCTTCGGAGCCTCGGATTCGGCCTCGCCCTTTGAGAGCTCCTTTTCCTTTCCGTATCCAATGCGGAGTACGTCCGCCGTGCTCCGCATTTGCTGCCTGTAGGCCCAGACAAAATCCAGCCTTGGTCTAACAGACGCTGCCAAGAGCTTCTACTCAGCCGGCACCCCAAGCTCTAAAAGGGGACAGAACCTGCAAACTTGATCTTGAGCACAGGGCATCATCAAAGATCGGATACGAGCAATTATGAGCAACTCTGCTGGAGCTGGCAATCAATATTGTGGCAGTGCCTGCAGAAAGCGGCGTCGGTCATGTTCGACCAACTGACACATCTCATTCGTGTAATCAATTATCGCGTCTGCACTGCTATCACGGCTTCTCCAAAATCAAAGATAGGGGTAATACACGACGAGGGCAAGCAAGACGGACGACAGCGCACTGGGCTCTACTGTCAGCTCGCTGCACTGCCAAGCACCAATATGATCACGGGCCCAATTGAGGTAGTCTGTACTCACGTTGAGATGGCTGACAGGATCGCTGTTGCCAAGGCAGCCTTGATGGAGTTTTTGTAGGAAATTTTGCTTCTTTTCTTTGGAGGGGCCGCTGCGTTGGATTCTCTAGGCCCAGATGTGTCGTTGAGAGCCAGTGCTGAATGCTGCACGTCGTAGCAGGCGCCGGCCTGGAGACTGATCTCGCTGGGAATCGCTTCTTGGTTGCGAATGACGAAGACGTGTTCCACGCTCGTGTTCACAGACAGAGAGGAGTCGCGGCGCGAGACGCGGTAGGCCCCTGCCGCATCTCTGCATACGGCAGCAGGGCCTGTCCTGTTGCCACGGCCGCCTTGGACGTCCAGAAGGCTGCTGATATTGAGCGCTTGCTTGGAGCTCGCCGATCCCGTGTCTGCGATCCCGCCGTTGCGCCCCGGCTGCGATAGAATGGTGACGACTCGGAAGCCGTCCCTGTTCTTCAGATGCTGAACATCGTACACGCTAAAGTCATCCCCGAGCGTCCACACCAGACTGGCCGGATCGTTGGCATCCGCAAGACGCGTTGAGCCACCGGGAGCGGCAGACCCTCCCTGCTGCATGACTTGGTAGTTGTACACGGACGAGCGCAGCATGCCGTACGGCGGCAGCACGACGGCACCCAACGCGTCAAACTTCACCAGGGGCACGAGCCATCCGAAGACGGAGGCCGTGATCCATAGAATGGCGGTGATGGTTGCGCCCACAATCACCGGCACTTTCCGGACGTTGAGCCTGCGCTTCTGCAGGATCACGGCGCCTTGGTATATAGTCGCTGTGGCGGCGGACAGGAAGACTAGGAACTAGGTAGTCAGGAAGAAGTTGGCTGGGCAGTCTTGGGTCCCGATGCACGAGAACTCGCTCATGGGATACTGCCAGATGCCGACGATGGCCGACAAAAGGAGCGACGCAAACGAGGATGAGAAGGCCAGTCCCAGGCCATAGGGCAGGGCATATCGGACGAAGCTTCTGCCCATTGTGACCCGTAAGGGCTTCAGGGGGAGATAGGAGAATGGAAACGGTCTGAAGGCAGGCGCGTGAAAGGCTAATAGTAATCAATAAGCCGGCACTACAGTCGGTGATGAAGCGGTATCAAAGCAAACTTGAGCTTGGTCTGAAGATGTAGATTGAGTTGTCCACAATAGGAAGTTACGATGCATCTAGCAATCTCATCTGAATGGCAAGTCCAACTGACATATGTGCTAGATAGAACGGCATCCTACTTGCTTTCACTCACAGAATACTTCCAACTTGAGGAGTGTAATCGACAGCCAAAATACCGTCAATTCAAATACTGCCAATTCAACTACACGAACGGACAACGCATCGTGTGATTATCGCCACTGCGTCTGTCTCCAGCTCCATTACTCGCTCACTGCCTCATGTCTGCCTCATGTCCTCATTCTCTGATGTATATGGTCTACATTTCACTTCTTGGCCGCCATGGCGTCTCCTTGCACTTGTATATCTCGCTACTTCTAGTTGTCAAATCTGTCCTGGCCCTGATGCATTTGTTCCTGCTTTTAAACCCCGTCCCTTTTGCTTCTTTTGTGCACCTCTTTTCCTCGAAACAGCATAACGCCGTCATAATGTCGTCTCTGGGTACAGTTTTCCGGTCGATCCTACCTTTTCACTCTTTTTCTTCAGACAGTTACAGATCCATCAGATTCCTCCGCGACGTCGTCCGAGCCTACACCGCCGGCCTGCAGACGCGCCAAGGCGTTGTCCACCTCGCCCTCCCAGTTGCTGGCTCCGACAATGACCCATTCAAAAGCGCCAACAAGGTACAGAGCGACACACTGGCCGACCCAGAGTCCTTTGAGGCCCCAGCCGTGGAAGGCGAGGTAAATGCCAAAGGGCAGAGCGCCACCATAGTAGCTGACAAGGTTGACGACGGCGCCCACCCACTGGCGACCCATGCCACGCAGAACGCCACCACAGCTGCCGTTGAGGCCGTCGGCAATCTGGAAGAGGGCAACAAAAGGCATGACCTCGGCGACGAGGCTGATGACGCGCTGATCGTCGTTGAACAGGCGGCCAAAGACGTTCTTGACGCTCATTAGCACGGCCAGGATGAGAGCACCGGCGATGACGCTGAGCACGGCAGCACAATGAGCGGCGCGGCGTGTCTCCTGCGCCTTCCGGGCACCGAGCAGGTTGCCGATACGCGCAGAGGCGGCCACGCCGAGGCCAAACGGCACAGTGTTGATGATCTGATCAGCCGTCATGATAACGCTCTGCGCTGCCAGCGGGATGGTGCCGAGCCGGCCCGCCGCCAGAGCCACAATCTCAAACGCCCACCACTCAGTGCCTACGTGCACGACACCCAGCAGAGCGAGCCGTGTGAATGGCAGCATGTGTGCCGGGTTCAGCGCACGCCGCAGGTCAAGCCCACCCCAGCACTCATGGCCGCGCACCAGGGCAGCGTACGCCACGAGCAGCAGGAACGACGTCCAGTAGGCAATGCCCGTGGCTAGTGGTGCTCCGTACAGGCCAATGTCCAGCACGTAAATAAAGGTATAGTTGAGGAGCGCGTTAAGCGGCGACGTGATCAGCAGCACGTACGTGCCCGGGTTGTAAATGGCTGTCCGGTCAGCCTATATTCATCGGATGGAGAGGATAGTGACAGCGGACAGAACACCCACCTTGCGCCTGAAGATACTTCTTCATGCTCTCGAAGCAGATGTAGCCGAGACCACCGGGGATGAGACAGCGCAGAAACATGGCGCTCTGGACGCAGATGAACTCTTCCTGGCCGAGAGCACGGAAGACGGGCTCGGAAAACCACCAGAACACGGCGACGACCGAGTAGAGGGCCGACAGGACGACAAGGCCGCGCTGCAGAAGGATGCCGAGGTCATGCTTGTTGGACGAGCTGGTGAAGCTGCTCGAAGCCAGCGTGTCCAGCGCGGTTGTGCCGCCCAGCGCAATCAACCAGGCCGTGGCCATGGCAAACATGTACGAGAAGGCGGCGGTAGCCAGGGCCTCGGGCGACAGGCGGCCGACCATCAGCACGGACACGGTCTGCAGCGAGTTTTGCAGCGTGTAGGCCAGGATGACGGGCACCGACGCCTTGGTCAGCAGCCAGATCTCGGCCAGCCATAGCTGGTATTCCGGCGCCCGGGTCTCTTCGGATGCTGCTGCCTCCCAGGTTGGCAACGACGCACCGACGATGGCGGACGTGGGCTTGGGCGGCAACAGTGCCGACCGTTCGTCCGGCGGCGTCAGGCTGCCGGCAGCGGAAGAGGCGGACATGGCGATGAGGGGTGAGAGACAAGAGGCAGTCAGCTCGGCGCTGGAAGTACAGCAACAAAATTACAAAAACAAGCAGAGCGGAAGAGGCAAGATGTAGGCGAGATCGGACGGCCAGGACAGCTCTGGACTTGGCGGTAGTCCAACTATGCAACACAGTATGGCTGCATATCGGTATCGCAGTATCACGGCGCCGCGCTTTCCCAGAGGCCGGAGGGCCCAGCGTCGGCATCGAGAAATCTTACCCAGTGCAGGACGTCACCCACCGTGCCGAGCTGGCTACGACGTACGGCCCGCCTTCCACGGCCCGGCCCAGATAAGACAAAAGGCCTCGCTACTCGTTAGGTAAGAGCGCCGTGCTCTGCTAGCTAATCAGAGCCAGAGACGGACCGCCGAGGCCCTCCGCCTGGGACGACTACACTGGATGCGGGCGGCCGGCCGCAGGATCAAGGGACCGTTGGCTGACGGACACACCGTCTGCATTTCTCTGACCAATGCGTCCCCATCGCCGGCCAGGCGAGAGTCTGCCGCTATCCGTCCAGCCTGCAGAAAGCCCAGAGAGACGCCGGCAGATACGGCGTCTGCAAGCCGATCGAGAGGGCAGACTGGCTGCTTCTAGCGGGTGCATGCAGCAGCAGCTCGGCTCGTAGATAAAGACACCGCAAGTAGAGCGCAGACACACCGCGTCACCACAGGAAATAGTTTCTGTTACTCCAGCTTATCTCGCGCCGCACAGCGCCATATCTCAACGGCGGCGAGCCGCGGCGCCGATAGCGTAATAGCATGACATTCGATAACTCAAGCCGCATCTGTCACGGGGGTCATCACGTGGGCCGTCTACTTCCTAATGCGGCAACCTACGTCACTTACAGCTTTGTGCGAATGTGTGGGGAGTGGGATCGCAAAGATTGCCGATGACCACGAAGAAGACATTGCCTTGCTGATGGATACAAAGTATTACTCTGAGGGCACGGGAAAGTAGACACATGCTGTACGGAAGAGCGGTTCATCTCAAGTTCCGAACAGCCCATGACTGCAGGTTCTATAAAGCTCGGGATACCTCTCCAAGTGTGATAACTCAAACATCCAATATGGTCTTTACCACAAGAGTCCACAACAGACGTGGCTTTACTACGCGTCAGGCATTCTCCAGCACCTTCAGCCTCCACTTTCTATCCTTTCTATGCTCCATAGCTTTGCTCCCAGTAGCTCGTAGGGGAGAAAATGTTGTGCGTCGTAGCAGGCCATGCGGCGAATAGAGAATCATACTTCGCTTCTGAGCGGACGGGTTGAGAAAGGATACGCCAGGAGAGCCTCATAGGTGCCCTGATGTCGATCTTAGCAGTGAATACCGGTATGGCGGGCGCTCCACCGTACCGCCGGCTATTCCCGCCATCACTCTCCGTCTCTAATGCAAGCTCTCTCTAGGGCCACACTATCAGTTCTTAAGGACATTGGAGCCTCGTATCTCAGCGCACATGCCGTGCCCGTCCAAGATTACTACGGAGTACTCGTAGGCACATAATGAGCTAAGGAACTGTGGCATGCATTAGTATCTACACTACTCGTACGTGATGTACAGCAGTATGGAGTCCGGATTGGCACCAATGGCATCTACCAATGCGAAGGTGAGACGTCAAAATCAAACCTAACTTGAGCGCTGAGGGGAAAGCTACGGAGAAACTCGGGGTCGATGAGAGGCTTGATGGTTTCTAAACAAGAGCTCTCTGCTAAGAACAATCTCTCCAAGACCACTCGGAGCCTTGCGAAGATAGGCCGTATAGTAGCGACTCTTCTCCTTTGTCTCACTGTTGCCTATAACAATGGAGCTCAGACTAGGCAACCCGTATTAACGTGGTAGGTTGCTTCCATCTTCTGTCCCCAAACACATTCCGTACGAGAGGCGCAAGGAGAGAGTTGATCACAGCTAGGGTGAATCTTGCTGCTGCAAATAAAAGCCATAAAGTCGGGCCTTTCTGCGAATGATACTGAAAGCCCCGTTTGTCATAACCTAGACAGAGGCATATCAGAATTCATACTTACTCGTAGACCTAGCTGGAAATTGTTTTCTGAGACAATAATTACGCCATATGGCACATTTTTGCGATGCTGCGGAGTAGGCTGCGATGCCAGTCTGCGATGCCAGTCTGCGATGCTACGAAGGTGGATGCAGTGATAAGGCAACTGAATGGCGACAGGGGCCTCGCCACGTCGATTCTGCACTTTGGAAGAGTTTGTGAAGACAGTTTGGCAATATGACATCCATCACTCGAAACGGAGCAGCTTGGATGTCAGGGCGTCACTGGCCTTATCTCTGCTATGGCGGTCAATCAGCCCAAGACCATGCTCGAAAGCGTAGGGCCGGGCTTGGTGAAGCGCAAAGTATAAGTCCTTCCGGCGAAGGTTGTGTAGTATGTACGATGTGCGAATATGGGGGCGAAGTACGCGTCCTGCGGGACATATCCGACCGTTGAGACTCCTGTTCGAGTTTAGCGTGGTGTAGTTGTGGATGGGATCTGGTCCAAGTAGACAAACTAACGATTAGTCGTCAGTTGTAAACCCCGAGTCGCTGCCGATCGACAGCTTGGTGCAAAGCCAGGGTGGCTTTCGGGTTGCATGCAATAGTAGAAAGCGCATACTCCGTACTCCGTACAAAGGACGCAAATCGAATAGTCTCTACGACGCACCCCGCTGCTCATCAGAGACCCTCAATGGTACTCCGTACTTACTCCGTGCCTCGGCAGTTCTGGCTAGGCTTGCAGCTTACGGAGTAGTTAGGACGCGCATCATCAACTCGTCCCTCATCGCGCCATGGCCGGGCATAACGACTCGTTGGCGACTACGGAAGCGCTGCGCAACTAAGCCAGGCTAGACACAAAGGCGATTGACTGCGAGGAATGATGTGATTGACGTTAGAGATAACTCAATTGTCGACAAGCAGTCGGCCATTGACCTTCCCTATCGGGAAATAACTTACATCCAAGCACTTGATGCGACCTTGTAACTCCGTTGCAACTCCATGCTGCTCCATGCTGCTCCATTGCAACTCCATTGCAGCTGCACCCATATCCGGATGGCATCACGAGTTCACTGGCACCCTGCACGGTGACTTTTGCCAGTATCTGGCAGGTGGATATCTTGGCCATGGTGCATTCCGACTCTGCCGCATATCGGCGACAGGACTGCACCGGCTTTGGAGTGATTGCAACGGTCACTGGCAATACACGGTGATAATGACGATAACGACTATGTTGGCGACGACGATCACTGCGACGAGTACAGGTATGGCGCGATAACACGATCTCATCCAGTGTCACCGCGATCTGCAAACGACTCGTGGATGAGTATATAAGCTGAAGAGCGTCTGCTTTCTCGTCAGACTTTCCCACAGCTCATCTCCTCAGCCCACATCCCCGTCACAGTACACGAGACCGCCATAGCCTTTTCGCTTGCACTGAAGCCTGGTCTTCTTTGACATCTCCGTTGCCTCACCTCACCGAGTTTCACCATGAAGTTGGAGACCATTGCCGCAGCACTTTTGTGCGTTGACACTGCCTTTGCTGCCTATGGCACAACTCGGCGTCGCGAGCGTGCTGCGAGGGCCTTGGCCGCCAAGCGGAGTCCCGGCTTCCTCCGCGACACCTCGCTTCCCAAGCTTCCTGCGGATGATGCGGGCTCGCTCAAGTCGGCTGCAAACAACGACACGGAGGTCCATGCCGAGTACAGCTCCAACTGGTCCGGCGCTGTCCTCATCGGCACAGGCTTCAAGGTTGGCATCCCCTCCACGCCCTCTCTGAGAAGACAAGTATCTGACAACGTACTAGTACGTGACCGGCACGTTTGTCGTTCCTACACCCAAGACGCCGACCGGTGGGAGCGCGCGCACCGAGTACGCTGCTTCTGCCTGGGTCGGCATCGATGGCGACACTGCCCAGAACTCGATTCTCCAGACCGGCATCGACTTTTACGTGCAGGGCGACGAGGTTGCCTATGACGCCTGGTACGAGTGGTACCCGTAAGTGAAACTCTATTTCCCCGGTGTGGCAAGCAGCAGTACAGTGAATGGACGCTTACCTGCGCCGCTATACAGAGACTACGCCTACGACTTCAGCGGCATCACCATCTCGGCCGGCGACACGATCACGACGACTGTCAATGCCACCAGCACAACCGGGGGCGTCGCTGTTGTGGAGAACGTGTCGACCGGCCAGACGGTCAGCCACACCTTCACGCTCCAAACAGACGCACTGCAGGAGCTCAATGCTGAGTGGATCGTGGAGGACTTCTCCTCTGGTGGATCGCTGGTGCCGTTTGCCGACTTTGACACAGTCACGTTCACCGGTGCCACCGCCAGCGGCAGCAGTGGCACCGTCAGTGCTGGCAGCGACCCGACGCTGATTGAAATTCGCCAGAGCAGCAAGGTCTTGACGAGCGTCACTACTTCCGGCGATACTGTCACTGTCTCTTACGTCGGATAGGGTTACTGAGATATAGAACAGAATATCCATCCTTCCGTAAGGCTTTGGCATAGCATAGCTCAAGTAAATAAAAATGCCGACATCGAGTCGGCCGTTTATGATGATTGTTGCTGCTGCTATTCGTTGAAGTCTCATGTGATGTAAATACTAGGGGACTGGCGTGCGAACATTACGGTGACGTCTTCAGGAAGCTCAACTCCGGCTACTCTACAATGACTACATTAGATAGCATACCAATGTAGTCATTGTAGAGCAGCCGGAGTTGAGCTTCCTGTACGTCTCCCGTCCGATGGACTTGGAATGCGGCATCCCCTCGCCTCCCAGTCGCCGTCTTTGAGTACGGTTTGGATGCCCGTGTCGAGACCCTCGAATGCCACGAGTTGCCCGTAAGCGAGATTCTGCATGCACTCAACGCACTCACACTCGCAGCCCTCTACCAGTTCCATCTGCCGCACCTCGGACTAGTAATCGTTGGGTGTGTCTGCGTCGGTCGTGGAGGGTTCGCGCATCCGCAACGGCAGGTGGAACATCTTTGCCATGACGACTTCGTCCCACAGAAACGCATTCGTCCAGCGCGTGGCCGCCTCGCGGTCCAAGACGTTGAGCTTGACGGCTTCCTCGATGAGGCACCACCAGTCGTTGGGCAGGCGGACGTCGTACTCCACCGGCCCCTCGCCGGTCGGCGGCTCACCGCTAAAGATGATGGCCAGGGCACCACCGCCACGGAAGCCTGCCATCAGCTTGTGGACGGCATATTGGATTTCCAGGAATCGGACGCTCGGCAGAGGATAGGCGACTGGATCCGAGGTGGTGAGCTCGTACAGGTCTCCGTGTTCGACCAAATGGACGAGGTTTCTCGGGTCGCCGCGGCCGCGCGATATATCCGCGAACCCGCCGTCCACTTCTGCGGACCAAGGGCTCGTCACGAGGCTTCCCGGGCGGTCTAGGTCCTTGAGCCACACCATCTGCAGGCCCAGGCGGTGCGCGGGATCGGTCGGGTGGGGGATGGGCCGGAGAGCGAACAGGAATCGGTCCCACAAGTCATGGATCGACGACGCCAATGGAAGGATGTTCAGTGTTTCATGGCCCTCTGCGAGTAAGTCCTGCGCATTGGGAAGTGGCCACATTGACTGGTCAGGTCCGCATTCTTGCTCCGGGCTGGGAGGATATGGGCTCCCTGGATGGCTTTCCACGGGCCCTTGAGGAGGCACCGGCCGTACCATGACGGCACGAGTTCTTGCGCTGCAATGTCGGCTGCAGGCCGGCGGCTGCGAGACGCCTGTCCGTCTGGCTGCCGCCCAGCTGCCTTATCTGCCTTGGACTTTTCCGCTGCAAACCATGGGGCGAGGACTTGGCGCACGGCTTCGCCGTATCTGAGGTAAACCATCTCGATGTATTTTTCCGTGTCGAGGCTTGGCTGCTGGAAGCTAGTCTCCCGGAGTACATCGAGCGAGAGGAGGGAGAGCACCGAGGTCGGGTCTAGCGCCAGACCCAGCACAGCCAAGAGGCGCTTTTTTTCGTTGGCGGAGGTTGTGCGGTCCTCGTTTGGGATGTCGTCGCCGTCGGGATCGCCACTCTGTAGACGGAGTTTCTCCCTCAGGTAGGCGATCAATAGCTCCTTTCGTTGTTGCTCCGTCGTCAGGAGAGGATCGGCGTTCGTCGACGACTGCGACTGTACCGGCGTGTCCGTGCCGACTGCCTCATGTGGCGCAGTGCCTGCGACAAGGGTCGGGGGGTCTATCGCGTCGACCGTGGGAGCATTCCGAACAAAGGCAACGCGAATGGCAGACATGGTGCGCTAGATGGCTTAGTAGTTAGTAGGCGACACGTCTTTGCATGGGTGTCCGTGGTGCACGAACCGAGAAAGCCGATGGCGAGCAGCGGGAGGGTCGATGGATGGGGTCGATGGACGGAGGTCGATGAACGGAGGTCGATGACCGAGGAGAGATGGATCAAAGGCGACGATCATGACAGCAGATGCGGGAGTTGGGATGAGACGACAACAAAAGAGAACGAGCGGCAAGACAAGGGCGAGAATCGAGAAAGACGGGCGTCTGGTGTCTTTCTCGATTCTCGCCCTTGTCTTGCCGCTCGTCCCAGCATGAGGAAGAAAGTGGCTGTGGTCGCACGTCACCGGACAGTCTAAATATATTTGCCCTCTTTGTGATTTCCGAAACTGTTCTTTCCTTTTGGCACGCTGCTGTGCAAACAGAAACGTTGGGGTGACAGTCATGAGCCGCTCAACAACAACACACTTTCGAGCATCGAAACCGTATGAAGACATAGGCAGTGCCAGTAAGAAGTCCACTGACAGACAGGCGTAAGGGCAGGGTGGGATTAGCAGCGGCTGCAGCGAACCGTAGGGCTTGTGTCTTGGGGTGAGATTGCTCTGACATTGGGGGAACGCGCGAATGTACTTCCTGAAGTTGGCGACCGCCCGCCGGATGTGAAATTGCCGGAGCACCGGCGTGAGGGCTTGCTGCCCTGCGTGAGATCTGTCATGAATGATGGAGAAGATTGCCGGAGTACACGTTCGAGGGATGCAAAAGCGTGGTGGCATCGCCGTGGCGTGGTTGTTGATTAGGTCACCTTCCGTTCGAAATGGAATCACTGCGGCGTCAGGTCCCAGGGCCTCGTTGGCTCAAATTGTCGTCAAGACAGTCCGGAAGAAAGGATCTTCGGCGTATGCTTGGACAATCTGTTCCCGAAATTCTGGAGACAGGAAGATGACGACAATTCGAGCCAACGATGTTGTTGTTGAGCGGCTACCGAGGTCTGCAAGGACATTCTCAGCACCAGCCACCAGCTCCTGCGCACCGGCGCGTTTGCCGCCAGCGACATTGCCGTGGTCGACCCGGCTGGCCAACGACACCTCTCCCATTCGCATCGCGTTCGCCACCGGCCTCCCCGGCATGTTTGGCGTCCCCAAATACAGCGCCGCCCTCGAACAGCTCCGCCAGGCCCGCGGCGTCAAAGGCCTCTTCTAGCACGATTTGGTCTCGGTGGAGAGCGGCAATACGGCCGTCTTCAATGGCGCCAGCGATGTCAGACCGTCCGCCGCCATTACGGCGCAGGCGCCCGTGCTCGTGCGAACGTGTCGGGCAACATGTCGGGCAACTCGCCAGGCAATAGGCCTTTTGCGGTCGTCGACGTCGTCTGCTGAGCATCAAAGTCCCATCCTATGGACCCTCTATCGCTGCGGCACGCTCGTCGTCGTCTTCGGATCGCGCCTCCTCGGACTCGTCCTCTGCCGCTGCTGCTGCCGCCGCTGGTTCCGCTGGTTCCGCTGCCGCCTTGGCCAATGCGTCCCGGGCCAAGAACTTGCCAAATCGGACGGCAGCATTCCGGTCCAAAATGTGCGCATCCAGCGCCGCCTGCAGCGTCGACTGCCAGTCGTCCGGCACGGCAATGTCCTGGATGTCCTCAATGGGATCCGCGGGACCACACATGTCTAGACAGTAGACAGTAGTCAATCAGACGGGGTCTTATGTCGTATATTGATCATTACGGCATAAGACGTGGAACCAGGCGTTGAAGATCTGCGTCGACTGCTTCGACGAACTAGTCTTCCACTGGTTGGCCAACAAATGAACCTCCTTTGATTGGTTCCACGTCTTATGCCGTAATGATCAATATACGACATGAGACCCCGTCTGATTGACTACTGTCCCTGGGCATCGGAGTGACTGCGGCGACACAGGTGGACCCGCGATTCGAGATCCCTGGGCATCGGCTCGTAGTCAATTGCTGCATTTCGTACGAATCGAGCTTCCATCTGTTTGGTCGGAAAAAGCACCTTGCTCAACAAGTGAACAAAGGGGACGGGAGAGGGGACACAAAGCCTGCTACGACATACCTTGGATGCTAAAGCACAATCAATGCAGTGCGATGCAATGCGAGGTTGGCAGTATACGGATGCCGAGAATGGAATCGAATGTAAGAATGAAAGCAATGTTGATGAAGATAAATTGTAAGGATGGAATCGAATGTGAGGATGAAAGTAATGTTGATGGAATAAATTGTAAGGATGGAATTGAACGTTAGGATGAAAATAATGATGATGGAACAAATAATGGGGATGAAATCGGAGGTGAGGATGGAATTCTAAGGATGAACATCGGCCGTGATGGATGGACTGTTGTTATTAGGATTCGTCCAAGCGTCACCAGAAGAGCCGTCAGTGGACGGCTAGTCGGAGGACGATATCGAAGGAGGTTCATTTGTTGGTCAACCAGTGGAAGACCAGTTCGTCGAAGCAGTCGACGCAGATCTTCAACGCCTGGCTCCACGTCTTATGCCGTAATGATCAATATACGACATGAGACCCCGTCTGATTGATTGATTGAGATGAATTCAGATTTCAGACTCTTTACCCGGAACGTATCCGGGCTCATGACCTGTTGAAACAATAAGGTGGAGGCAACCGATAAAAGAACTAAGTCTAACTAGTGCAGAGATTTCATGCCCGAAATCTCTTATCCTCCATCGCTAATATTATGTGGGTCCCTGGCCAATCAGAGCCCATTTCCAGATCACGTGCGTGCCTGTCATCTAACTGGTAATTTAACGTGGGCCAGCTCGCCGGAATCGCGCTACATCAGTCTCGACGATGCGATTGACATGGGCTATGCGGGAAGCATTTCCATTCGCGAGGTCATAGACACGACGGCCGTTTTTTTTGTTATTTTATGTGTACTCGTACTCGTAGTCGGGGGGGAGGTGGAGGTTCGTGGAGTCAGTGGAGGTGGAGGTTAATGGAGATGGAGGTTAGTGGAGAGATCACGTAGTAGAGGCTGAAAATAGAGCTGCTTGTGGAGGCTAGATAATAATAAGTGGGCCCCTTAGCTCTTTAGTGGGCTCAGTGGACTTTTGCCCCCTATTGGACAGTGACAGTGGACAGTGACAGTGGACAGTAATACTCGTAGGCACTCTTCCGTTCTTCAGTGGACGCTGACCCCATAATAATATACTTTATCGTCGCGCCGCGTAGCGGCAACCTCCCTTGGGGTATGCGACGGGACGGGTGCTGGTAGTTGCGCTGCCTGCGCCCGTCCGGGTCTACGAGTATGTTGGGGGCGGTGCGGTATGGGAGTCCCTATTTAGTGACTGCAGTTTGAGTTCTGGGCCGACTCCTACCATGCCGCCGCATTGTCGTTGTTGGCCTGGCGGCCGTGTGTCCGCGCACCGCTTAGGGTTGGCTCCGAGCCCGCGCGGTGACCGGGAGGGCCGTGGCGGGCGCCCTCTTTGGCGAGGGAGTCTGCGAGTTGATTGCCGTCGATGCTGCAGTGCCCTGGGCACTAGCGGGACACTGCTGCCTCGAGGCCTCATAGGGCGCCGGCCACCTCTGCGTCGAAGACGTGAGTCGGTGTGCAGCCCTCCGTGTCCGGTGGCAACGTGTTGGCCAGCACGGTACACCGCGCAGCCAAAACCGACCCCGTGCCGTCCGTCCCTGGGTACCGAGGTGCCTGGAGGGCAAGCCGGGGGACAGCGGGAACAAGAGCAGCCGCCTTCTTGCTAGGGTGGCGCCTCTGGTAGGCCTTGTGGCCCATGTCGCGGATTCCCCGCAGCTCGTCCTGGGTCGGGCGCACGAGCTTGCCCTGCTTCCAGTACGGGCGGGCCGGGCAGTTGTCGTGGCCCGAGGCTTCAGGGCCCCGGCAGTTGGCGTACTGGAATGGCAGCACGCAGTCGCCGGGGGCGGGTGGTTGGCGGTGATTCGCTCGCACCACGGGCATCGCGGCTCGCTCGTGCAGGTGAGAGGGTTGCAGTGGCCCTGGCAGCCGTCTGTGTGGCGCCGAATGGGACTCTTGCGGGGGCGAAGTCGAGCCCACTTGCTGGTCTCGAAGATGCGGAAGAACTTGACGGGGCAGTCAAAGGCGACATACCAAGTCGAGGTGTCTCCGTCCATCGTGTTGCACGTGATGTGCGTCGGCTTCTTGCCGGTCTGGCCAAGAACGTCCTCGTAGATGAGGTTCTCCCTGGTCTTGTCGCCCTGTCTGTCGGCAACGCGGGTGTCCACGTTCTCCACCTTGTAGTAATACCAAGGTGTGTTGTACTCCATCGTCTTCGCGTCAAGCGCGAGTTTGACGGTGTCCTGACAGCCAAAGATGCGGGCCCTAGTGACAGCGCTGGGGGGCGGTGATGGCCCAGCCGGAGTTCGTCGGTGCGACTCGTGTGAGCTCGGTCAGAGTCGATCCGGTCATTTCCGCAAGCTGGAGGCGGACGGCCATAGGGGCCGCTCTGTCTGCCTTAGGCTTGTTGAGGCGGATGATGATTCTGTTGTCGATTTTGCGCAGCGTCTGCGAAACAGCTGGCGGGCGCGGTGGGAGAGTCGTAACCGTGGGCACGGCCTGATGAGGCCGCCCTATAGTTGTGACGTGGGCATAGGACGGGGCAGTGGTCTGGATGCCCGCTGCCGTCGTTGCCGTTGTTGTCGGGACTCCTGTCTTCTCTGCTGTACGGGGTTCGATCGCAAGATGGTACCGTGCAGCGAGGTAGGCAGGGAATGCGGTCGAGGCGTCTGGAGGAAGAACCGGAGAGTGTCGTTGTGCGCTTGGCTAGCTTGTATGGACAGGACGTTCCCGATGGCGAGCAGAGCGTCTGCTGCCCCGGTGTAGTTGTCCTTTGCGAGCTGCAGCATTTCGGCGAGAGAGGTAGCCGTGGTGGTTTTCTGGTGATGGTAGAGGCGCGCCTTCCCGCGCGAGTCGATTGGGGGTGCAATAGGCGGTCCAGTGGCCCAGTGGAGGGGCCGCGGGTGCCTGGAGTGTCTACGGAGTAAGGCCACCGCGGCCTGCCGAACCGGCCTTTTCGGCAGCGGCACGCGAATTAGTAGTAAAATCTATCGCTGCCATCGACAGGCCCTGGGTTTGATTCCTGGCCGACGCAAGCATATCATGACCTTGATTTTTGCATGCTTTTTTGCTGCTTTTAAATATCACGATAGTAGACCTCTGTAGCACTTTTTGCGTGTGCCGGCTCGAAAAGCGCGATGCGACAGTATGCCAAAAGAGGTCGCTGTCAGGTCACGTGCTATTGAATACCAAGACGCAACGAATCAAGTGTTCGTCTTGGCAGAGCTAGAGGAGCCGGACTGCTATGGTGAAGGTACATAGGGCTGGCAAAAGCTTAGCACGACGTGATTAGATGCTGTTTACCAGCCTCAACCGCCGATGTGGTGCTATCATCCACAAAACCAGGAAGTCAAAACCGGCGCAGTTTATCGCTACTGGCACGATGATTCCACATCTACAATGGCAGGTACGCGCGTACACAGAGTGTGCAGAGTACAGTCTTCTCTATCGGCTATGGCGGCAAGCTGTGTCCGTAGTGGTACTCGGTGAGGGTTTCGCATTCGCGCCTTCACGTTCATCGGAGCCAATAAAAGCGCTACCCTTTGCATCGTGCTGATAGCTGGTCCTGGTGGTTTTCCCCAAAACCAAGGAGGGAGGTAGAGGTCTGCATGCCCACTCGATATTGCCGGGAGTGACTCGGACAACTTGCCCTCTCAAGCTGGTGATCCGAATCTACAGATAACAAGCTTCCTTATTGGGTATGCTCCTTAGTGGGTAATACTGTCAATGCCTGCTTTATTCTACATGATGGCCAGCAGCCATCACCCATGCACGTTCCGATAGCCTAGCAAATGTGACAATGGATGCGTGTAATCACGGACAGCTGTTCAAGTGTCTCAGCTGTTGTATAGGGACGCAATGGTTATGATAAAAAGCCGCAATGTCCCGTTTCCATTGAAGCTCGATTGCCCTGAAGCACGAGTTGCGCTCACAGTGAAGTTACGGATAAAGGTTGTATATACGAGACCGCTGCGAAATGATGTTTACCTCGATCTCGGCTTTGGCTCTTGCAGCCCTGACAGTTGCAGCTCCTGTGGAGCTTGCCACACGCACTACCTGCTACAGCGGTGTGTATGTTATTGGAGCTCGTGGTAGTGATGAAGACGCAGGCTTTGGAAGCACAGCCACCGTGGTGGATGGTGTGTTGGCGGCCATTCCCAGCTCGGGAAGCCTTGCGCTGGACTACCCTGCCTCTGTGTTGGAT
Organism: Grosmannia penicillata; assembly: GCA_002778075.1. Classification (NCBI taxonomy): domain Eukaryota; kingdom Fungi; phylum Ascomycota; class Sordariomycetes; order Ophiostomatales; family Ophiostomataceae; genus Grosmannia; species Grosmannia penicillata. Next base: position 3,413,894 of record PCDK01000001.1, on the reverse strand, counting down.
CCTATCTACAGCACGTCCGTGACGGATGGCATCAAAACTCTGAAAACCTTGGTTGAAGACTACGCCGACACCTGCGGCGGCAAGATTGTGCTCGTCGGTTACAGCCAGGGAGCAAACGTCATCACCGACGCGCTCGCTGGGGGCGTCCTCAAGCCGACGCCACTTACAGCCAGCTACATCGAATACAGTACGTTTATAAGAAAGCCAAACATTCGAGTAGAGCACACCTAACATCGTACATAGTCTCTGCTGTTGCCGTGTTTGGCGACCCGACGTTCACACACGGACAGTCTTTTGACGCCGGCACTGACACCACTACTGACGGCGTATGTATCTCGAAGCACAATGTTCTTTCCATGTGGCAGTTTCTCACAGTCATACTAGATCTTTTCCCGAGGCACTACCAGCCTTGCCCTTCTGAACGATTACGCGTCGAAAATTCAGAGCTACTGTGACAATGGTGATGTTTACTGCGCCTCCGGGGACGATTCGACCGCACACAGCAAGGAGATTCCAACTTGGGGCACCGACGCTGTATCATTCATCGTTGGTCTGAGTTCATAGACATCGAGGCTGCCCATTTGAATAGAATGCGCCCCTCTGCGCGTGTTTAGCGGATGTGTATCGAGGACTTTAGGAAGTTTTTGAGAATACTCTGTTATAAGCGTACGTCAAAGTAGATTCTACATTAGAACGACAATAGAAAGCTATTCTGCGATAACGCTACCCGAGAGTCAGACTTACGGCACCGTCGACACTGCTTCTGCTGCTCTCGCCGAGTGCAAACGCGCAGGCTGTCCATGTGGCGGACGGCCTCGAGGAGGCGCGGCTTCGCTGCGTATAAGTGAAAGAAACCCCTTCCGAGTCCACGCTAGCGGATAGAAGTGGGGCCGAAGCGGACCGGATGCGCTGCTGCTGGGCATTTCTACCTGCCGACGACGGCGCGTGACGGGGGGATGTACAGAGTCCAACGTGAGATGGCCGATCGATCTCTGGATATGGACGCGATAATCAGAAAAGAAGAGGATAGAAGAATAAAGGAGAAGAATAGAGAAGAATAGAGAAGAATAGAGAAGAATAGAGAAGAATAGAGAAGAATAGAGAAGAATAGAGAAGAATAGAGAAGAATAGAGAAGAATAGAGAAGAATAGAGAAGAATAGAGACGAATAGAGAAGAATAGAGAAGAATAGAAGAGGATAAAAGATAAGATATTGAATAGAAATATGGACAACAATTCAGAATAGAAGATACAGGAAGGATAGAAGCCAAGTACACTGTAGAATCGAACCAGCGTCGTTGCGCCAAGCACCGCTGCCGTCTCCCCTTGCCTGCTTCCGCTCCTGCCAGCCTCACCCTCCTCTCCCGGCCGCTCTCCGCTCTAGCCGCTCTTCGGCTGGTCGTCACCCAGCAGCCGCGCGATCAGCACGTACACAAACACCAGCCCGCCCAGCAGGTAGAACTTGTTGTGCGTCAGCCATCCCTGTCCTGCCCCGCGGCCTTGCCGCACCGCGTCCACCACCGCCTGCGCTTGCGTTCCGCTGCCGCCGACGCCGGCTCCCCCGCCGCCGCCGCCTGCTGCCGTCGCCATCCCCAGCTGTGGGCGACACGCGGTCGACGATCCCGCCCCGGTCGCGGGCCCCGACCCCGATCCGGACCCGGACGACGATAGTGTCGCTGTCGTTGCTGCTGTCGCCGCCGGCACCGCCGCCATCGGGCTGCCCGTGCTTGTGTCGATCCGGTGCGCCTTCATCCACGCCCAGTTCTCCCGGTCCACCTCGGGCCACTCCGCCCGGAACTTGGCCCCGCCGTCGCCCGCCTTGATGTTGCCCTTTTGCGCCGACCGGCCCTGCGACCCGCCGCACGTCGAGTTCCACCACCGTGACCGCGCCGCATAAAACTTGCGCTCCGCCTCCGTCGCCGACACCGACCCCGTGGTCATCTCCTCCGACGTCATAAACGACAGCAGCCCGATCAGGATCGTCGACACCTCCCAGGCCGGATTGAACGACCGCGGGTGGAAGTCGGAGATGGAGAGGCACAGCCGCGTCGACGGCTGGAAGCGGCCCGACGGCGTGTGCATCCGGATCGCCGGCGGCGCAAAGGGGTAGTCCGGCGGGAACATGAGCGTGCCCCAGTACTGCCCGCCGTGGTACGGCGTGTCCTCCGGGCCCGTGATAATGTAGTGCCACCTGCGCGCGTTAGACCAGTGGCGAAGCGAAAAGCGAGAAGCCAAAGCAGAAGCAGAAGCAAAAAGCAAAAGGCAGAAGCGCAACCCAACGTACTCTAGAATGTTCGCGTCCGAAGGGTGCGCCGTGATGTACGGCGGCGGGTTCTCTGAGATCGTCTTGTACTCGCGCGTCAACTGTCCTGTCAGTACAGATACGCCAGTCTTGCCAGGCTGCCGCCATCCGCCATCACCGCCGCCCGACGTCGTCCCGACTTACGCGCTTCTGTGCGGCTCGACTCGCCATCGCTGCAGTGTCGCGTCCGCACGCCAACAGTCTCCGTCAGAGCGATCCGGCTCCCAGATGCGCTATGCCCGTCAATAGCCGATGCAGAGCCGCAGTGGCGCCAAGAGCCAGACGTTGACAAATTCCAGTGCCGGCACAAAGCCAGATCTTGCAAATCGCAGTTTTCGGCGCAGTCGCTCGCTGGCAAATCGGCAAATCGGCAAATCGGGAGGGCGCGGACGGAATGCTGCAGTCAGAGTAGGGCAGGGTGCTTGTCAGTCACTGTATTCCGCAGGGATAGGCACTGGCGCGAATGCAGGCGCGATGCGTCGTCGAAACGATCGTACTTTGTAGGGGATGAAGATGGAGAAGACGGAAATCGGCTCCGCCGCCCAAAGGCGCGTACTCCGTATGAACGCCTTATCACAGCCACGATTACGAGTCCGAGTCAGGCCGAGTCAGCAAGACGCGCACAGCCACACCCACCAGCCACACATGCCGGATTACGTGAGAACTTCCGCGCTCTTTTGCCCGCAGCTCCATTCGCTCTGGTCCCGCGGCTTCATCCGAGAGCTCCCACACGACGCGCCCACCTCGATCGCCAGCCCTACCTCGCACCACCCACCACCACCCATTGAAGCCTCGCAGACGGCCTCGCCTGCTGTCTGCCTGCTGCGATGGCGTCTCGCGGGAGCATAGACAGCGAGGTGAGTCTGGCGATGCTGCCGCCGTTTCCCCAGAAAAAAAGAAAGAAGAGAAAAGAAGAATTCAAAAGTCCAAAGAAAAACCAGAGAAAATGTTGGCCGACCAAACTGACAATGCAATCAGCTCGACAGAGACGCCGCCACCCTGCGTCGGGAGGCCCTCGCCAAGCAGGAGCTGCTGCGCGCCGAGGAGGAGAGCGCGCGCCGCCGCTCGCTGGCCGCCGTGGCCGACCACCTGCTGCAGCCGGCCACCATCCACGCGCTCGAGATCCACGGCGCCCGCAACACGCGCAAGACCTTTCTCGACCCCGTCTTTGCGCCGCTCGTCGACGCCCGCCGCAACGTCGGCACCACCCTGGGCGACGTGCTGGCCGACGTCCAGGAGGCTGTCGGCAAGCTGGAGAGATTTGGTGCGTCGCAGTTTTCTCGTCGCGAATGATCCGCCGTGATGCACTCTTTTCTCTCCTCCTCCTCCTCCTCCTCTGACCTCCCAGACATCTTCAAGCCCGGCCCGACCGTCCACCTGGCCGACGCCCGCCAGCGCGACCCCCATGCCGCCGCCACCGACATCGACATTGCCATCCGCGTCGCCGAGCAGCCGCGCTTCCGCCTCAACACCGGCACCGACCTCGGCAACACCGAGGGCTCCGCCTACGGCAGCCTGCTGTGGCGCAACATCTTTGGCGGCGCCGAGACCCTCGCCCTCGATGCCCGCGCCGGCACCCGCACGCGCTCCGCCTACACGGCCGCGCTGTCCGCCCCCGTCGCCGCCAATCCCGACCTGCGCCTCACCCTCGAGGGCCTCGCCTCCGCCACCCAGAAGCCGTGGGCCAGCCACGAGGAGGTCCTGCAGGGCGGCGCCGTGCGTCTCGGCTGGCGCTCGCCCGCCGGCGACGTCCACGCCTGGGCCTTCTCGTCCACCTGGCGCCAGCTGACCGGCCTCGCCGGCGCCGCCTCGCCGACCGTCCGCGCCGACGCCGGCGACTCCCTCAAGGCCGCCGTCAGCCACACCTTTACCCGCGACCGCCGCGACAGCCCGCTGCTGCCCCAGAGCGGCTACCTCGTCCGCACCGCCACCGAGGTCGCCGGCTGGGGCCCCCTCGGCGGCGACGTCTCCTTTGCCAAGGCCGAGGCCGAGCTCGCCGCCTCGCTGCCCCTGTTGTCCCCGTCGGCCGCCTCATCGACGACCAGTACACCCGCCCGCTCCGGCGTCTCCGTGGGCGCCGGCCTGCGCGGCGGCCTCCTCTACCCCCTGCCCTTTGGCTACGACTTCCGCGGCCCCGCGGCCCCAAGCCGCATCAACGACCGCTTCCTGCTCGGCGGGCCCTCGGACGTGCGCGGCTTCAAGATCGGCGGCATCGGCCCGCACGACGGCGCCGACTCTGTCGGCGGCGACGTCTTCGCTGCCGGCGGCGTCCACATGCTGCTGCCCGTCACCCGTGCCGGCGCCGACTCGCCGCTGCGCTTGCAGCTGTTCGCCAACAGCGGCCGCCTCGTCGCCTTGCGCCACCGCAAGAGCGAGTCCACCGACGAGCCCAGTCTCAGCGCCGGCGCCGTCGCCAAGAGCATGCTCGGCGCCCTGCAGGACCTCGCCGGCGGCCCGCCCAGCACTGCCGTCGGCTTTGGCCTCGTCTACGCCCACCCCGTCGCCCGCTTCGAGCTCAACTTTAGCCTGCCGCTCATCATGCGCCGTGGCGAGGAGAGCCGCAAGGGCATCCAGGTCGGTGTCGGCATCAACTTCTTGTAGATTCGCCAGCTCCTGCGCCTAGCTGCGCTAGCTACCTCTACAGAACCTTGTCTTTACCTACAATGTACATGTTCTGTACCCATGCATATCTTACCTTTTGTTGTCTCGACTAGTTGTTTGTATCGCCTCTTAATTGCCTTTCACCTATCTTTGATAGTATCGAGTCATCGTAGACATAAAACGGCGCCAGCCGGTGCACAAACCACGACGTGCATACTTTCACTTGTTCGGCGTATTCACACTTATGGAGTATCTTTGCGGCTCTTGTGCATCCTAACAGGTTTGTGATTTGTCCTATTCTGGAGAACGATTCGTTTTGCGATCTTATAAACACTCATGGTGTTTCGATGTATGCTGCCGCCCTTTGCGGCCCTTTCCCTTCCCTCCGTCTTGACGCCACGTCACTCCGTCCCACCATTACAATACTGGAATTTTGATCAAAACAACTAAGAAACCAGAGACCTTCCTCCTGTCTTAGCCGCCACGAAAAGAGATAGGTCCGGAATAACAGATCGAGAAAGAAATGTCCTGATAGGTCCGTCAAGCGCCATTGGTAGGCCTCCAAAGTTACATGTAGAAGGTGGTATCACAACCCCAGTCGCTGGTGCAATAGAAGAAAACCGCGAGCTTGAGTCAAAAAGAGAAGATCTCCAAGATGAATATAAATGGGTAAATAATAAGACAAGAAAGAAAGAAAAAAGGAAAGGGAAATTGGAGCAAGGTTTTCCGCGGAAAAGCAATCTCATTTCGGGAAGAACCAACCAGCCGCTTTCAGATCATACCCCCAGGAAGATCCATCCGCGAACGAGGGAGTCCAGCTCCCGTCGTCCGAGAATGCAGGCTTGCCTCCGAAGACTGCTTGCGCGGCCCTCGAGAGTCGGCAACGCTATCGTCCTCATCACTAGATGAAAAGAAGCGTGCCTGGCCAGACAGGTTCGATGTCGATGCGCTGGCGGGCATCCGCGATGCCACAGGGGACAGTATTTCCGGGTCACTGCCCTCGCCACGACGGCCCAGGAGACCACCAATCCGATCCCGCGAGCTCTTGGATCCAGCTTGCTTTCGGAGGGGGTTGATAGGGGGGACCACGGGAGCTAGAGTCGGCCCGTTGCCGGCCTGAGAACGGGAACCGCTGCGTGAACGGCCACCGTCGTTGAGTTCCGGCGCAGAACTGCTCTGTGGGAGATTCATCGTTGGCACCCGGCTGGTGCTCATGAGGAACGTCGGCTCAGAGATCTCCTTCTTCTTGACCGCCTTCCTCATCGAATCGTTGAGCGTACTGGTTGTAGTAGAGGGGCCCGGCCGTCCTATGCGGCTACCCGTAGGCGTCATCCTGTCCGAGCCATTCCCGCTCTCCGTGCCGTTCGGGTGATAGGGTGATGGGGGAAGACCTGCGCCACCCATGGGCGAATAAGGCGCGGACTGGCCTGCCGGGTGCGGTTGCGGGGGCATGTGCGGCGACCGACGAATATCGGTCCCAGGAAGTCCTGGAGACCGCATCTGACCGTTTGCGCTACGGGGAGCACCAAGAAGCTGGCCCTGCTGAGGGACGTTGTGTGGTCCATTGGAAGGATCGCGTAGTCTAGGCGGAACCGGACGTGACCGGCCGGGGCTGTTGTTGCTCGTTTCAGAGCCGCTCCGATTTCTTTCTCCCCTGGTCATCGAGCCAGAGCGCGATCGGCTCTCGCTGCTCCTCGGCTCCTGGCTAGGTTCCCGCTGCTGGTAGTACACCGGGGGCGGCTTGTGTTCTCTTGTCTGCGTTCCACGGCGCTCTCTCGTGGGGGGCATCTGGTGGTTGTCAGCTGCGGGTGCATCAGGGTGATGCGAAAACGCATCAACCTCTTTCTGCTTCTGTAGCTGAAGTCTGGCATTACGGAAAGCCCGAAGCCCGGGATGCATGCTGGCATCATCTGTCTTCGACATATCCGACTCCACATCATCATCGTTATCCACGCCCGTTTCATCGACAGAATTCATGGCCCGAGAGCGAGCGCCTGGAGGGGCAGGGCTCAAAGTGAAGTCGGTTCTCTCCTGGTAGGAAGGCATCATCGGGATGGAGGGAGGTGATGCTGTTGGGGCAGGAGGAGCTGGCTCATCAAAAGATTGTCTCGCAGGACTCGGTGACGTGCTCATAGTGGCTGCGCCTATACCAAGCATCTTTTTGGCCTTGGAGTGGGACACATCGCGGTTCCGATCCATGAGCGATCCACGGCTTGACTTTCCCTTGAGCAAACCAAGCGGGTTCGTCTTGGGAGGTGTAGGCAAGGCCGGCTCAGTAGCGCCTAGGAGAGGAGACCCCGATCGGCTGGTATCCGACTCCGCAAAATTTGTCAGTCGCTCTTGCACCTTGCGTCTGGCAATAGCAAGCTGGCTCGCAAAGTCATCTTCGTCTTCTGTTTTGGCCATCTCGTTGCTCGTTCGGTTTGAATTCGACAGGCTAGCGGGTGGCTGCTGCTGCTGGGTAGACGATTGGTCTTGGCCCTGCCCCGTATGTGAAGCTTGTGTAGACGATGCGAAGGTCTCTTGCTTTTGAGAAACGGGAGCGGAGACGAACTTGTCGTCTTCAATCTTCCACTCGTTGTTGTCCCACGGGCCAAATTTCAGGTCAAGCCCGTATGACACATCCGGGAGCTTGGGAGCCGGAGCGTCGTAGTCGTTTGTATGTGGGGACATCGTGCTGTAGACAGACGATGCGTTGCTCGTCGACCGCAGGTGCTGGCGGACAAGGCCACTCAGACCAGCGTTCGGGCCCAGGGTAGGCGAGTCTTCAGTAGCATCTTGAGCGTTACCCGGTACTAGGAGCTCCCGGTTCTGCAGAACAGGCAGGGCGTCTTCCCCATGGTGAGGGGGATCGGACTCGGACGATGCGGCCGTCTGTCTAAAGGCCGGGTGGTCCTCGTCGGCTGGCCGCTGGAGAATGATGGGGGTACGCGGAGCACTTGGTGCACTGGGAGCGAAGAGCGACGAGGGACGGCTGTCAGAATCGGTATCGTCAGAAAGGAAGGTCCTCGCCCGCTCCTTGACGCTCAAGCCCAATGCGCCTAGAGCAGGCGTAGGAGAAACCAGAGTCTTTTGCTCCGTAGACTGGTGTGGTTGCCGCGCAACGGATGAAGATCGCGAGGACAAGCCGGTGGCATGCGATGCATTGGACTCGGCACGAAGCCGCTGGGCAGGCGCATCTCGGCCCTGCTGAAGCTGCACCTGGCGCTGTGCAAACCGGGACTCGTCGTATGGCAGAGACGGCTTGCTGAAGACACCCATAGCCGTTGCTTTGCCGCGATCGTTTGGCTGGATGGCCAAAACAGAGAATTCGCTGTTCTCGCTGATCGGAGGGCTGAGAGGGCCGAGAGGGCTGAGAGGCGGGGATGTGGCATTGTTTCTCGCCTCGAGTACGCTGGCGAATGACTTGGCACCAGTAGGATCGGACGGAGTCGGAGCACCGAGGGAGGAGAACCCGGTAGAGTGCGGGCTGATGGATCGAAGATTGGGAGCGCTGCCCTTGGAGAGAATGTTTCTCGGTGCGTTGGCCGTCCGGTCACCGGAAGTAAACGCCGTCGGAGAGGGGGTCTGCGTAAAGTCTGGCGTCCGAGAGCCTGAGCCCATGGAGCGCTTGCCTGAGAGGGTGTCGATGCGGGACAAGGCCGAAGACTGGTGCTCGTGCAGGTCCTGGTTGAGGCCCTGTTCATAGAGACGACGGCCCCGTGTTGCCGTACGGTCCAGGGCTGAGGTTGTCGCGCTCGAAGAAATGCTGGACTGCGACCAGTCCTTTGCAGATGACGACGAAACAACGGACGTCGCTGCTGTAGAGTTCCGCGCCGCTGAAGATGTCGTTGAAGAATTCTCTCTTCGTAGGCCGTAGCCAACGGGCGACGGCGAGCTGGAACGAGGGAAAGGTGAGGAGGACTCGAAATTGTCGGACAGTAAGGGCGTCGGCATGTCGGACATGTCCGCGGAAGTGTCGTTATCCTCCACGTCCAAGTCCAGTTGCGCCACGCGGTCCTTCTCGCGCTGCTTGAACTTCTGGAAGGCGGACAAGGCAACGTCATCTTCGTACAGAGCACGGCCGCCCATGCCTGAGCCATTCACACCTTTGGAGGACGTGGCACCGACAGGAATGCGGTAGATCTTTTGGCGGCCACCGAAGAGGTTGTTGCCCTCTCCAGGGCGGTTCCGAGTCATGATGCTTCCTTGCATAGAGTCGGAGTCGGACACGTAGGAGTCGGAACGTGGGAAGGCCGGGGCACGGAGAGACTCGACTTCAGCAATGTCATCTAGGCCGCGGAAAGCCGTGCTGGCGTCCAGCAACCTTGATTGGCGCTTGGGAAACAAGACGCTATCATCGCTGGCCTTGCCAATCTTGGTGCTCGGGTCATCTTGCTCCCGAAGCATGGAGAAGCGGGCAGACAGGCCGGTCATGAGTAGGCTTGTGCGGAAGTCATCGGATGGAGGCAGTGCGTTTGAGAGGTCAAACTCCTTCTTCTCCTCCTCGGGTGATTTCTTTCCTCTCCGAAGGAAAGAGGGAAGCGAGTGCTGGTCTTCGGAGGAGGGTCGGCTAGCGGCGACGGCCGGCTCCTCCTTGGTCTTCTTTTTTGTCCGGAATCGATTCATGGTAGCGGATGTGAAGTTCGTGTGGCTAACGATGCATGGACTTGCGTCGATCAGCAGCTCAGGCTGGATGTGGATTCGAGTGCCGTGTATCAACTATGACAGCTGGTCCATAAAATGCCGCCCAGTGTACCAATGACGAGGTAGATCGATGTGATGCTCGACAGAGTAGTCTTCCGGGTGGACTGGGAGCGGAAAGGAATTAGCAAACATATTGCAGGCATAGGACGAGCGGCACACGCAGCATGAACAGTCACAGGTGCACAGTGCAGGAGCTTGAGACGGTGATAGGGGTGTTCGGATGGCGGATGGGCGACGAGGTGTTCAACAGAGCCCCCACGGTCCTCCAGAGCGATCCCCGGTCTGATGGCATGGTTTTTTTCAAGGGTTGAAACGCGTAGAGGCAGGGATTGGAATTGTCGTGTCGTCAGAGCGTGGAGCCCTACGTGACAGGTTAAATCTTACCTGGTAGCTTCTCAGCCCGCAAGCTTTGGGCGCTGAGGTTGTTCTGTGGTTCTGGCGGTCCGTAACCGGATAAGCTGTGCTAAGCAGCTAGCGATCTGCGAAGTGAGGCCAAAGGCAGTCGTGATGAGAAGATATAATTTCGGACTCGTCGCTTCGCGTAGCAATCAGAGTGCGCGCACAGCCGTTTGAGACTGTTTGCAGCCGGGATGCAGAAGTCGTGGCTGTGTAGCACGCAGCGTGCAGCGTGCAGGCGCAAAGTGCCCTTTGCTGGGAGAAAGACTGGCTGCGCGAGGCGTGCAGCTTGCAGCAGATTGCCTGTGTGCGAAAGCGTGGCGGCTGATTAGGTCAATGGCGAGGTGACCACCAGGGTTGGCGAGATTGGTGGCACGGCAACTAGACGAGGCAAGCAGGGGAACGGCAGGCTGAGGCGGTCAAAACTCTCGTGTGCGTTGTCGAGTAAAGGTGTGTAGACGACGCCGGTGCCGCGAGTCTGAGGGCGAATGGGCAGGAAAAAGAGCGTGTAGGCGAGCCAGACGTGGAGAGGCGTGGGCGGCGAACAAGGGCGCCCGGTGGCTGATAAAGAGAGGCAGGACGCAGGACGAGGCGGTCGTCGGGGTCGGAGAGAAAGAATGGACGTGTTGTCGAGACGCACCGGACGAGGGGACGAGGACCAGAAGAAGAAAACGGGCAGACGACACAGAAACGGAAAACAAAAAGTAAAAAGCGAAAAAGTGAAAAACGAAAGCGGAGGAAACGAGGAGAGCAGCTACGGCGTGGGACTGGGCGTCGACAAGGGGGGTGTCCGAAGGGCGAGAGACAAGAAGGCCCCAGACCCCGACCCGATGGCACATTTCAACGGGGCAGGTGCGAAGCGCTATCATCGGTACATGTACTTTGTACTTCTTTCCTGAACAAGCACCCCGAGGACCCTGGCGTGCTGGGGTGGCGGTGGGGAGAGCCAAAGAGCCAAATGAGGGCCGGCGAATGGCGACGAAGCAATACTGCGCTCTGGGCATCGAGCCTGCATGCTTTGCCGATTGCAATCGTGCACGGCGACTGCAAGCAACACGGAAAGATAGCACGACCGGGCATGGATGTGCGAACAGAGATACGAGATCGCTCAGAAGCAACGCTGTTTCAATGCCCCTGAGCAGCTGCTTCCTGCCGCGTCCTGCGCAGCGGCTGGCGTGCCTCTGGTCGTTCCTTCCTGTCTTTGCCTTTTTGCCTCCGTTTCGGCGGTGCCACTTTGTAATACGCACGAGTACGTAAAGCAGGTGCGACCGGCGTCTGGCGTGCCTGGCGTGCCGCGCACTTGTACCTGATGAGTGGGGCCGGCGGGCAGGCGCATTCCTAGCTTCGGAGTAGACTGGCTCGAGCAGATTGGCTGGGCCGCTTCGAACGTTTTCATCGTTCCTGGGCCGCAAGCAGGCCCGTTTTTCGGCGGCCCCTGATTGGCCGTGTGCCGCGTGGGCTGGGCAGGGGTGGCCGGGTGCAATGAAAGGGGCTGCGGACAACTGAGTCGAGCAGTCTCGCCGTCCACGGAGCACAATAGTACATCGAGGTGCAGTAAGCACTGGCGCCGGCAAGTCGCGGCTGGCGGCGGGCCTACCGCGCTCGTGGCCAGCGGCCGTGCAAGATCTGCCTCCAGCTGGTGCCGAGGACGCCCGGACGGCCGCAGCAGACCCGGCGGGCATCCTGGACGCTGTGGGCGACGCAGGAGTCGAATCCATGGTGCGACCTCGTGTCACCAGAGCAGCGTTGGCTGACATGCGGAGAACACTTGCACCATCACGAGGCTTCCATAGGCAGGCACAATACGAGCACACCTTTGTTCTTGCCTATTGCGGCGTACGGAGTACAAAGAATACGTATCCTTGCCCACGCTCCACACGCGCACTGCGACGGGCGCCACGCCGAAATCCATCCGTCAGCTCATGCGCCCCTGCGAAGTACGTTGGAGGCGCAGAAAGGAACGAATCGCCGCTGTCCGCTGGTGGTCCGCCGCTCGACTGTGACCGGCCGCCCATCCGATGACGCCATGGTCCTCCGCGGCTGCGCAGCTCAGGGGAATGGGCGAGTTGCGGCAGCATAGCACACGCGAATTAGGCAAAAAGAAAACAAACGCAGCGCCAGTGCTTCGTCTACAGAACTAGTGTCGTGGCGAGTTACCGCTCTCTTACCGCTAACACCACGACTGCCGCTAGCACTGTGGGCGGTATTCGTGGGTGCTGACTGACAGCGGATATGGCAGTGGAGATCGTGCGGCGGGCTTAACAAGAATAGCCATCACAGATTACAGCGGATATCAGTGGACTAGCCGTCAATGAGTGCAGACTTTGATCGAAGCAAGGGACGTCTGAGACAGGCCAACTACTCCGTTTCAGAGTATCCGGGCTGCAGCAGAAGCCGGGTCTTGCGCCTCGTCCGCCGGGCAGTGACATCCAACATCCCCTCGGCCCGGCCATGCAGGCCGTCGTGTGGTGAACAAAGAGGGCCTCCGTATCTGTGCATGGCATTGGCGCAGATCCAACCGCCGCTCAGCCTTTGTCGTTTCTTGTGCCTCCTGCATCGCTCGTGTCTCAGCTGTCCGAGACAGGGACGGGAGCGAATCCGAGGACATATCGGTCGCGCACAATGAAAACGTTGATCTGGCCTCCAGCCTCCCCCTTTTCTGCGCGCAGGCATCTCCAGCGAATAGCAGGCCGCTCTGTCGAAGGACTGCGTCATGGAGCCCTCACCGGTGTTGGCAAACGTCCTTACTTCGACGCACCTGAGACAAAGGCCGCGTTCTCCCTGTCCTGCCCTGCCGCAGATGCCTGCCCGTGCCAGCTGGCCCGTCTGTGCCGATAAAAGGCAGAAAGTCCGGTCCGCAAAGTGCAAAGTGATCGCATCTCAGCGAATGTTCTTGGACGGCCTCCGCAGCCACATGAAGCCACGGCAGTTGGCTCCGACTACGGCCGCGCCCAGGATCGTAGCGAACTAACAAGCGTCCGTACGGAGTACGAGTAGTAGTACTTATCTGCGTTACTGAGCGGCATGTTCGTCCGAAGTAATCTGTACAAATTACAAGTAAGATTCTCTACTCCTTCAGCCCCGTGAAGCTCCCAGTCACGGTACAATCTACCGGCACGCGGCCGTGCCCGCCCGTAGTCCTGCACTGCTTGAAAGTGCTGTTCAGCGCCTCTCAGGGGCGGCGTGCAAAATTCTCTCCCAGCTGCTGTGATGCTTGCAGAAAGATGCCGTTGCATCCCCTATTTAGCGCTCTTGTTAGCGTTCCTGCTATCCTTCGGGTCGATTAGCCGTTCCGCGGGCCAATCGCAGGCCTGGTTCTTGGACACCACACAGCATTAGTGCAGGAGACCCGGCAGCCTTCCGAGTGCGCTAGTCTGGATACGGGAAGGTTCCAGGAGCAGCTTGCAGCAGGGAGCAGGGAGCAGGCGAGAAGTGCGTTCAGGCTCGATCTCAAGAGCCAAATCCCCTTTTCCATGCCCAGAGGAGGCTGGAGCGGCGTGCTTTATCTGTTCAGCCGCACGTTTGCAGTTGAAACTCGATACTTCATGCTGCACACCTGCGAAAGAAGAAAAGAAGGTGTTTGAATTACTGCGTAAAGTACTTTGTATTACGAAGAGAGGACGGCGTTTTGGACGTGCTACGCCTGACTAGAGAAGGACACATAGCGCCGAGTAGCACGCCGCAGTCATCCGCCCAATAAACCAAGATCCCGGAACGCAGTGGAGATGAATTAGGCTTCTCAGGGACGGGCACACGGGCGGTAATACCGAGTGGACTTGGGATCGGCAGAGGACTTCTGGAAAATGGCGTGGAAGTCAAAGGGCAGAAACAAAGCCGCAATGTGGCAAACAATGGCGGCGAAGCACCGCAGGCAGCAACAGCACAGGAGTGGGAGGGGTAGCCAAATGAAGAAGCGCACTTGTGCCCTCTGTCAATATGCAGGAGCAGCACTGACAGGCGTCCGGCGCAATTGTGGATCGTTGTAGCTACAGAGGTTCTGCACTTTTCGTACAAAGTTTTCGATTTGATACTCTCAAGCCTCTTACGCGCTTGAGCTGTACTGCTGTATTTCTGATGGTGTTCCATACTCTGTTTCCATGACATAAACATGCAAACTTGCCTGTCAACTCGTCTGATGTTACCATTCTGTGAACTTCTGCCACTACTGTCGTACGTTGTATTCTCATGCTCGTCATTGCAGCTGGCCATGCACGTCAACTGCTGGCCGACTCGACGTCAGGGGACCATATGCTCCATCCTCATATGCTTGCCCTCGTCTTTGTCGGAAAGTGGTCTATGGCGGGAGAGCTCCACCGCCCACTCGTATGTCGCACTTCGTACGAACAAGTAATACAACGTAAAAGCCTTTCCCCTCGCAGTAACAGCGGTCGCCCCAGATGACGAATGTCCCTTTCTCGACAGCCAGGGTGCGATCGCAATAACCTCACACAAAGTCTTGGCATGCGCATTACTGAGCCTTGTCGCACCCAAGTAATACGACGTACGAGTCGTAGACCTCAACTGCTTGTCCGATCATGCCTTTTCGGGCTACCAGCTTCTACAAGCAAACATCCACGCCTAGCTAATCTCGCTACGATCGTCAGGCCCAAGAAAGCCTCAATTTCCGGGCCTTCGGGACGGCACACGCTGCCACCTGACCGGGGCTGCACCCGCGCAAAAACCCGGGCCAACTACCGTTCGTACGAAGTACGAAGCAAAGTACTTGTAATTACGGCGCATTTGTACTATTCAAGCTTCCTGCTTCCCGCTTCCGGATGCCCTGCCGCCCGACCGAGGCGAACGAGCAGGCATGTGTTTATCGTCATGAGCGCACGAAGTGTTATTGTGTACAAGGAAGACAAGTTCTTTGTTCGAGCTGGTATGACCACTAGCCGCACAAAGTACGAAACAAAATGAATAGCATACTAGACGGTCAGACAGCCATTGTAGCTATCAACGGTGCAAAGACGCCTGTCTGGGCAATTTTACGAGTGCGTAGATAGTAAAGTAATACTCGTACTCGTATTATTCGTACTGGGGCAACAATGTATCTTACTCCGTTAATTGTGCTGGCGCGTCGCCACGCCACAGCGAAACGCGCACTCCGCGCTCATCTCCGCTTGGTATGCTCAGCTGCCAGTACAGTATGGAAAATATTGCAGCCACGCAAAAGGACTATCCGACATACAAGTTTGAGTAGAGGGGCAGCTGAGTGTTTGAACGAAGCGCAAATGGCAAGGACGGCGTGACGCGCCCTGGGTGGTCCCTGCTGGTCGGCTGCGGTGGGGACGGCCCCCAACGGGTCCGGGGCGCTTCCGCTGGGCATGTCTTTGTACCGTACTTGCCAACACTACTCCGTACGAGTATTCTGTACTCCGTAATACCGGGTGATTCCCGCACCGATACGCGACCTATTTTGCTTGCTGCGTGTTTCTTTGCTGCGCGTAGTGAAATGGCACGCGACGTAGTCTGACACTGCTGTTTCTTGTTTCCTGCTTCCCCGCCTCGATGATAGCCACATACTCGTAGCTTGTGGCTGTCGGCTCACGGCCTGCACCCTTCACGCAGTCGTTTGACAAGTACCAGTACGAGGCGACATTACTTACCTATCAGAATTGCAGACCTCTCACAATTCCGGGACGCTTCCGGCTCGCTTCCGGCTCGTACAAAGTAACACGGAGTAATACTCCGTTCGCAGCACATGACCAGTCGCGTGGCCTGATAGTTCATGACTGAATACAGTAATAATCTGTAGTCGTGCCTGCCTGGCGGCTGACACACAGTCTGTCCAATGCCGACTCGTCCTCGTCCTCGTACGACGTAAACTCGCTCCTGCCTCTGCAAGTTGGAAAGACGGCGATTGTTGAGGCAGGAAGCTTCGTAAATAACTCGTCAGATGGGGCTCCCTCTGTGTCACCTCGTCTGCGCACGTCATTAGTAGCGTCGCGAGGCAGGCGCATCCCCGCCATCTCATCCCACCGCTCTTTCCTCGTGGCTAGCCAGGTCACTGCGCACGCTCCGGGCGTACTCGTAATATGTAGCAC
The DNA here is from genome assembly GCA_002778075.1 of Grosmannia penicillata. NCBI lineage: Eukaryota > Fungi > Ascomycota > Sordariomycetes > Ophiostomatales > Ophiostomataceae > Grosmannia > Grosmannia penicillata. The sequence goes on along the minus strand of PCDK01000001.1, from coordinate 3,397,866 downwards.
ACGATATACAAGCAGTGTGCACTGCACAAATTCCGGCCTCAACGGAGAGTTCTTTCAACAGTTCACATCGGATCCATCGACCGACGCTGGATCCATCGATGCACGCAGCGGCTGCGTCCTTTCGATACGATCGCCGTTTCCATCTCCAGTGCGGCTATCGGACCGGCGCCGAGCCCCGGTGTCGCGATACTGCCTAAGCGCATACGAACTTTCTCTCACAGTATCGACGCCGGCTTCCACGCCATTCCATTCGACCGCCCAGAGACACCGGCATCGCGGCGCTGGGCACGATGGACGCCAGAGCGGCAAAAGGAGCAGCGTCGCCATGGAGGCACCGGCGACGGCACCGGCGCACCGCCGTCTTTGCCGTCGCCATCACGGCCGCCGTCGTCTTCGTGGGCCTGACCGCTACTCAGTGGCACCGTCCACTTCGAGACGGGGCCAATCACACTCTCTCGTCACCTGCATCGGCCGGATCGATGCTGCTCTGCTCTGCTACGTCGCTTCTGCTCCTCTGGCGCGCCTGCACCGCGCGTATCACCGGCACCGGCGCCGCCGCCTGGCCGCCCTCGGAGGTGCCCTTTTACGGCCGCAGTCCGCCGGTCTATCCTTCTCGTAAGTGATCGGTGATCGCAGGACGCAGGCCACAGGACGCGGGTCGCAGGACGCAGGTGCCATAAGCGCGCGCCGAAAGTGACTGAAGTAGTGGCGGAAATGAGAAAATGAAATGACTGTGACGGACGGCATCTGACCGCTCATGCAGCAACGGCAAACGGCTCCTCGAGTGCCGCATGGGCCGATGCCTATCGACAAGCGCGCGTGCTGGTGGACCAGATGACGCTGGCGGAAAAGGTCAACCTCACCTACGGCTATCCGGGACCGTGTGCCGGCAACGCGGGCGCCGTGGCACGCCTGGGCATCCCGTCGTTCTGCTACTCCGATGCGCCGGACGGCGTGCGCGGCCAGGAATTCGTGTCGGCCTTCCCCGCCGGCATACACCTTGCGGCGACCTTTGATGCCGATCTCATGTACCGCTACGGGGAGGCCGTCGGCAGCGAGTTCTACGGCCGGGGCGTGCATGTGGCCCTGGGCCCGGTATCGGGACCGCTGGGCCGCATCGCCCGGGGTGGCCGTAACTGGGAGGGTCTCGGAAGTGACCCGTACCTTGCAGGCGTCGGCATGGGCGCCATCACGCGCGGCATGCAGGACGCCGGCGTCATTGCTACGCCCAAGCACTTTGTCCTCAATGAGCAGGAGTTCCGGCGTCGCGACTCCGCGCACCAGCCGGCTCCGGGCTTCGAGGGCGAGGCCGTCAGCGCCGACGTTGACGACCGCACGCTGCACGAGGTGTATGTGTTTCCGTTCATGGACGCCCTCGCCGCCGGTGCTGGCTCAGTCATGTGCTCGTACCAGCGGGCCAACCACTCCTATGCCAGCCAGAACGCAAAGCTGCTCAACGGCGTGCTGAAGACGGAGCTGGGCTTCGAGGGCTTTGTTGTCAGCGACTGGGACAGCCAGCACTCGGGCGTCGGCTCGGCCCTGGCCGGCCTGGATGTGGCCATGCCTAACAGCAATGGCTTTTGGGCGGACGGCATCTTGGCCTCTGCTGTCCGCAACGGCTCTGTGGCGGCCGACCGGGTGGACGACATGGCCACGCGCGTCCTGGCAGCCTGGCACTACGTGGGCAAGCCTGGATCGCTAGGGACGATGCCGCTCGACGGCACTCTCGGCTTTCCAGACTTTCCGGAGTTTCCGTCGCCGCCGGCGGTCTACGCCAGCACAGAGCGCCACCCCGTCGTGGACGTGCAGGGCGGCCACGGCGCGTTGATCCGTGCCATTGGCGCAGCCGGCACAGTCCTGGTCAAGAACCTCAACCACACGCTGCCGCTGCGGCGGCCACGATTTCTGTGCGTGTATGGCTACGACGCGGTGCTCAAGGCGAGCCCGTGGGACAACCCGTCGCGGTTCGGCGGCGGCTACGAGGTCAATGCCGGCTGGAACACGCTCAACGGCACGCTGATCACGGGCGGTGGTTCGGGCGGCAGCACGCCGCCGTATGTGGTGTCGCCGTTCCAGGCGCTGCAGGAGCGCGTGGTCGCCGACGGCGGCGTGCTGCGCTGGGACTTTTACGCGGAAGCACCGCCGATGATGTACGCCAACGCGGACGCCTGCCTGGTGTTTATCAACGCGTACGCCTCGGAGACCTTTGACCGGCCGAGCCTGACAGACCAGTTCAGCGACCGCCTGGTGCGCAACGTCGCCGATGGCTGTGCCAACACAATTGTGGTCGTGCACGCGGTGGGCATCCGCGTGGTGGACGCCTGGATCGACCACGCCAACGTGACGGCCATCGTATTTGCGGGCCTGCCGGGACAGGAGTCGGGCCACAGCCTGACGGACGTGCTGTACGGAGACGTCAACCCGTCGGGGAGGCTGCCCTTTACGGTGGCCAAGCGCGAGTCGGACTACGGCGCGCTGCTCAACTCGTCGGTCTCGGCGGCGTACTTTCCGAGCGACGCGTTCGCCGAGGGTCTGTACCTGGACTACCGGGCCTTTGACCGCAACGGCATCGAGCCGCGCTTCCCCTTTGGCCACGGGCTGTCCTACACGACCTTTGCCTACGGGCCGGCGCTGCAGGCGAGCCTGGTGCAAGCGGAGGGGGACGAGCTGGCCGAGCTGCCGGATGCGAGCGTGCCGGTGGTGCAGGGCGGGCACCCGGAGCTGTGGCAGACGGTGGCGGTGGTGCGCACGCGCGTGGCCAACAGCGGCCGCGTGGCGGGCAGCGAGGTGGTGCAGCTCTATGTCGGAGTGCCGGGGGCGGACGGGGACGAGGACGAGCAGCCCGCGGCTGGAGACACGCCGGTGCGGCAGCTGCGGGGTTTCCGACGAGTAGGGCCGCTGGCGCCGGGCGAGTCGGCGGTCGTGGAGCTGGCACTGACGCGGCGCGACCTCAGCGTGTGGGATGTGGTGGCCCAGCAGTGGCGGCTGCGCCGGGGGACGTACCGGCTGTATATTGGAGCGAGCAGCCGGGACCTGAGGGTGAACGGAACGCTGGAGGTTGGGGCCTAGGGCGTATGCATAGCTACGCGCGGGATAGCTGGACTGTTGCCGGAGCAGTTTGGATGCGAAGGCCCAACGGAGGCCGGTCGGCCGTCGGCAGCCTCCAGGGGCAGATGCATGTCGTGCGGAGTACTTTGTATGCACATGCGCACAAGTAGATCACGCAGACGAGCCGATAGCAGGAATAGCAGCCGCCACGGCAGGACGAGCCGACAGCCACATCGTCTGCATCCAGCTGATGCTTTTCTTTTCTTTTTCCGGGTCGTTTCGGGTCGATTCCGGGTCGTTTCTTTTCTTCCTTTCTTTTTCTTCTTTTCTTTCTTCTTTTCTTTTTTTTCTTTTTTTTTCTTTTTTTCTTTCTCTTCTCTTCTTTCTCTTCTCTTCTTTCTCTTCTCTTCTTTCTCTTCTCTTCTTTCTCTTCTCTTCTTTCTCTTCTCTTCTTTCTCTTCTTCTGGCTCGTCCTTTTTTATTCCGTTTCCTTCCTCTTCTTTTCTTCTTCGCGGCTGCCACCCCTCTCACGGGATGCAGATTCTGACAGACACCGGCGCCGCGGACGTCCCCTGCAGCGTCCTCGCAGTACCGCCGCGCCCAGCCGAGGCTCGGCGCCTTTTCTTGCTTGCGGAGTGCATTCCTGCTGCAAGGCATGCTGCTTTGTACTTTGCGCGCGCGGCACGGCGTACGGAGTACATGTACGTTGTACGGAGCACAGGGTCGCATTGCGGTCCAATGCTGGGGACAGCATGGCGGATGCCAAAGTACGGAGTACATTGTACAGTAATGCAGAGTGACCGCGCGAGCCGAGGCCGTCTTGGTCGCACGTGACGCGGCGAAAGGAGCGGGCAGCGCGCCAATGGGGAAAAGGCGGACAGCACAACAAAGAACAAAGATGACGCGAATGACACGAAGAGAAAGCTACTCTGTGCTTGTAGAGAAACAGACACCATCTGCCGTTCCTCGGCTGCCTAGTCCGTTCCGTCCTGGCGTTTCTCTCCTGCCGCGAAGCTCGTTTGCCTTTCTCGCTGACCAGTTCCTCCACACGAATCCAGACAACGGCTACGCAGTACTACGGCGCGTATTCTGACTGTGGCCAAGTCGGTCTGCGCTCGCCTGTCGCCGGCGGCGATGGAGTGTCGCATCGCCGGCCTGCGCACGCTCGTGTACTTTGTACATATTACGCGCTGTGAGCACGGCCGGGGCCGGGGCGGTTGGCAGTGGGAACCGGGGAGCGCGGAAGCAGCGCGTGCGCAGCGTTGCATCCTGCGCCAGGAGGCGAGCGCGCAGTACGAGTACGGAGTACTCTGTACTTGCGAGTCCAAGTACGGAGTACCCGTACGGCGGGAGACTCGTCATACCGGCGGCAAAGTACGAGGTCCTCGTACTCATACACTCGGAAAAGGGGTGCTGCGTGGAAGCGCAAAGCGCACGCCGAACTCTGCATAGAGGACTCCGTATGCATAACATCGCCGAGCAGCAGCCACGCTCTGCAGGGCCGAGTGCCGCGGCAATGCGCAAGCCAAGAGCTGTCCCGCCGCGTGCTACTCGGTACAGAGTACGAAGACGACGTTGCGATCGAGCTCCCCGGCTCTGCCATCGCCATCGCTGTTCGCCATTGCGGGATAAACCCCATGTCCTGCTGTAGTGGCAGGGAGAACTCCGTACAGAGTATCACTCCGTACGAGTACGGAGTACTCCGTAGGCTACCTGCCGGTACAACTTCCCCATTGCGTGCAATGTACTTGTACTCGTACAGAGCCGGAGAACGCACACACGATGCACGGCCAGGCGGTGGGCCTTGCCTGTACGGAATATTTACAGATGACTCCGTCCTCTGTGCAGGTAACAGTTGCACTGCGACGCTGCACGTCGTGTGGTGCGGCGTTGACGAGTCGTGGCAAATGCCGGTGAGCACTGGGACGGCGGATTTACTACGACGTACGGAGTAATAGAGCGTGCGGAAGCCGAGAGAAGAGTGGAAGGAAACGCTAAAGAACAACTTAAATGGATGAGGAAGAGAATCGTAGAATACGGAGTACTGAGGACTGAGTACGGTGAAAGAAGCACGGGAAAACGAGAACGAAAAGAAACGTGTAGAATGGTGAATACGAAGTACGAATAGTAATGTGGTACTCTGTAATACTCGGAGATCAATAGAATAGCAAATTCAAGAAGGAAAACAGGTAAAAGAAGCACAGACACTGCACCCACTTCGGCCGATTTCCTCTCTAATCACGCACATATGAACATGGATGATAATACTACGACTCGTTCTGCAACAGCTCTCCATACGGAGTATCCCGTGCGAAGTATCACTTGTACTTCGTACTCAACGAGGCGGTGGGCAATCTGCGTTCATCCGACGCCTGGGTAGGGCAAACTCTCGCCGCCGTCCTTGTTCCTAATCCTGCCAAGGGCTGTCCCGCGCTCCGTTTGCACACCCTTCTGACACGCCCACGAGACAGGGGCCCTGGTGGACCTTGGCCTTTCTCCTGCACGCCGACATGCACGCCGGCGCAACAGCTGCCAGAGGACTCGTTGCGTGCCAGGATACTCGCACGGGGTAAAACAGGTACGTACGAGTACATGTGCGGAATATGCCCAGTACTTGTGCATGCCCGAACTTGCACCAGGTAATTCGTGCAGCTCGCTTGCCATACGAAGTGTGCTAAAGTTCTCTGTACTCCGTACTGGTATTGACCTTCACGAGACGCTTGTCTGCACCGCCGCCACTTTTTGTAGTCTGTGGCCCCAGGCCCCTGCTGGTTCGTCGGGCCTGCGTCTTGCCTGTGCATCTCGGCCCCTTCGTACATGTTCTTGTACGGAGCACGAAGCACGGAGCTTGGTTGAATGTGCCCTGTCATGGGTACAAAGTACCCTCCATGACAATATCAACCAGCTTTGCCCACAGCCCGGCACTGTTGGATTGGGCAGCGTACGAAGATCGCGTCGCATGCATACGAGTACTCCGTATGTACGGAGTACTCGTGTCCTTCGTACCTCGCACTCGTCCATCTGTCGCAGAATTGTGGTGCCGTCCGGGGAGTGCTGTCGACAAAATAAGCAAGCGATGAGACACGCCACGAGGGAGATCCAAATGCGGCTGCGGCGTCGGCCCTTCGGCCTCTTGACCCGGTGGGGATAGGCACGGAGATGGACTGGAAATGGGGAAGACAGTGGAGGAGGAAGACCGCATTGCATGGAGCATCAGGAGTAATGATGGCAATGACATCACTACTCCTTCAAGACGAGAAGTGGAGAAGATGCCGGCGCAAGCTGAGCGTGCTGGATCGTAGGAAATCCTAAAGTCATGGCAAGCCAGCGACAATATCAATGGCAAAGGAATGGCATACCCTGACTCTGTAAGCTGTGACGATAGCCAGTGCGCCAAGCCAAGCAACCCGTACGGAGTACGAGGAGTTCATGCACTCGCCATCATGCTGTACGCGCATTGGCTTGGCGAGGCAAACTTTGGACAAATGCGGCATCTTCCCTGCTTGTCAGCGTTCCGGCCTTCCGCACTTCAGCCTCGCAAAGGTAATATTAAATAACGGCATCCCCATCTCCCGCATTCGCATGGCACTCAGTTGTACGGAGTAGGCGCACTTGTACTCTGTACGGACGTATTACTTCGTACTCGTACTTGACCGGTGTCTCGAGCTACCTGAACACGGTCAAGTTTATTTCTGGTTGCAGCGAGTGACCTAGCGAATGGTGGATGGCAAAAAATTGAAATTGTGACGAGTCGCCTGCATTTTTGTGGTGTTGGTGAGCAGAAAAAGGGAACACCGCCTTCGTATGACCAGCCCCCAAAAAGGAACCACAGGAGGACCGTTCGGCTGTTACCGCGGTGAGAGGAGGCGGAGAGAATCCGAAAAGGCTGTGCGAGCTGCAGCAGAGCGTTGAGGGTTGAGGGATGAGCGCTGAGCGCTCTGAGCTGTCAGATATGGATGGAGTACAACATGTAGCTGCATGGTACTCCGTAGTTCTGCAAGGTTTGCGAGCATGCTCGTACGGAGTAGCGAACGAATACATGTACTTCGTAAGCCATGGCGTCGTAGTCAGTGGTTCGTGTTGCTGCTGTCACTTGCCACCGTTGTGCGGCCCCGATCACCTGTGCATATCCCGTCTTTCCGTTCGCAGATGTGTACGGAGAACGGCGTGCTGTCACTCGTACCGGCGGAGTGCTTGTGCCAAGCATTTGTACCGCATCGTCGCACAAACTTGCATTTCGTGGCTGCATGCTTGCCACTCTTGTCTTTGGCTGCCTCGCGTCTTTGTGCGGTCGACCTCATGTACTTCGTACTCCGTATTACGGCATACTCCGTAATACTTTGCATTGACGGAAAAGAGCTGCTGGGATCTGCATTAGGTTAATAGTGCAATTTGGCATGTTCGCAGGTACGTACCTTCACCGTCAGCCTTCGCCCACCGCCATCAATCGGCCAAAAGCGCATCCCCGTGTGTATCCGTGTCCGACAAGGGCGTACAAGTATCCTCCTCGTACCGCATGGCGTTGGTTTCGCACTATCCGCCCTCCACATCCCGCATGCACATCGAGGGAGCCGGAACTAAAATGACAAGGACTAGGAACAGGTCGCCAGGACAGGGCCGGCGGCTCGTGTCGGTGGGACACCAACGGACAACTCTGGTGGACGCAGCCGAGCAGGGCAACCCGCCAGACTGGGCGTAGCGTTTTTCGTGATGCTCGACATGCGTCCGAACGATGCCTGTGGGGGAGGGGTCTCTCGAGTGCGTTTGTGCCTTGCAAAGTAGTGCTGTATGGGTGGCCGGGATGAAGGATGGAAGGATGGCGGGCCCAGGTGCTGGAAACAGTCAGCGTGGGAGGCAGCCGGGAGAGGGAGACTGGAGCCGAGAGCCTAGAGACGAGATCAGCAACGAGACAGCGAGGAGACGGTGATGCGATCATGGAGACGAGAACGGAGGCGTAAAGCGCAGTTTGAGACAGGCCAGGGCTAGAAGCGAAGACAGGAAGCAGAAGAAACAGAAACAGAAGGGGAAGCGGAAACAGAGGCAGACAAACTGCCCCCAACGCTGCCGGGATGAGACCAGACGATGCGGAAGCGCCGAGGCAGACGGCGTGCGATTCGGCGCGGAATTGTTGTATTCGCATGCGAGGCAAAGGATTCGGCGCCGTTGTCGTGTGCGAGGCAAAGGATCCGCGTCAAGACTCGTGCGCGATGCATTTGGCTGGGAAGCACCCCATACTTCGTAGAGACGTGGCAGGCAGGCACAGCTCCCACCGCGGCCGCAGACAATGGACAATGCGGACAATGCAGGATGGGCTAACGCGTCCCCTACCCACAGGTCTTGCCGATTCCACGAGTATTACTCGTACTTTCCACGGCACTATCCCTGGAGGAAGGAAAGTGCGAGCCAGGCCGGTGGCAGCTGCCGCGCCGGATGTCCTTCCGCAGCCCAGGCAAGCACGTCCTGCTGGGACTGCGACGTTCCTGCCTCCTCCACGTCGCATGGGCGGAGCCTCCGTCCAACGACCATCGCAGCTCAACCGCGCGATGTGTCGTGAGCTCTGACGTACAGCACACCAGCTCTTTCCCCTTTCCGGTTTGCCGCCAGGGAGCCAGGGAAGGTACGACTGCGCAGCATCCGCACGCACACCTCCATTCCGCACGCAGCAGCCTGCAGCAGCGTGCAGGAGTATGCAGCACGCAGCACGCGCACGCAGCGTTGCACCTGTAGGGAAGGTGCCTTGCTGCAGCCGCCGCGTGCCTTCCTCTTGCGCTGCCTGCGCATGGCCTTGCCGAGACGGTGCGTTAGTCATTGGGCGCTGCCCCTTGTCTGTGCTCTGCCATTCGTCCTGCCCCGGATCGCGATGTTCTGCATCTTCTTCATCTTCCTCGCTCCCGCTCCCGCCCTCCGACCTGCGCGCTCCCACCCCCTCGAGCCTCTCTGATCGCACGCCTTGCTGGCCTTGCTGGCCTCGCTGGCCTCGCTGGCCCGTCCCCATTAGCCCGCACACGCACCACCCCCTCTCGCCCACGCGTCCCGCTGGATCCCAGCGTCCTGCCCCGACACGGCCCAGCTCTGCCTCCACCCTCTTCTCGCGCATGAGCGCGGTTCCGACTTGCATCCTTTGTCACCAGCCAACCATCGTGCCGCATAGCCTTCCAACAAACTAGCCTGCTACCAGCCTGCCTCTTGCCGCCTGCTGGCCTGCCATTCAGCCGTCCATTGACCCCCCCCTTCGTCCTGCTAGCCACACGCTCGCTACCAGCATCGCGATACACAGCTCGTCTGTTGCACGCTTAGCTACATCAGCTTGTCTCGCGTCTCTCCTATCCCCTTCTCTGCTGGTGAGAGGCACCGGCCACACCGCTGCTGTCGACCTCCAGTATAAGTACAGACGCTGCACCCACCGCCGACCACCTGCATACGCCGCACGCCCCCTCCTCCTGGAGAGGTGTCATCTTCTGCTTCGCGTCTCTTCTCTTCTTACTTCCGCAGCTTCTCGCGCCTTTCCCTCTTCGCATTCCCAGCCCTTCTCCGAGGAGGCCGGAGAAGAACAGGCAGGGGCCAGGACTAATTAAATCAAACACGCAAAATCCACTTACACCAAGACAAAAAACGTCGCGAGGGACGATACACGACCACCCTAAACGCCAGATGACAGGCCATCCTTGAAGGAAAGCGACGCCTTGGACTCTGAGCAGCGACCTTCCCCCGTTTTAGCAGCACCCCCGGGTCGCTGTGCCATTCATTAGGCCTCTGTTGGGTCTGCTTCACGTTGCAGTCAGATGGTCTTCAGCTTTCCTCGCTTGCCGATGTGATCCAGAATTCAGCTTTACGGCCAGTCATACAACCATACCATACACACGCGCGACGCCGGCCGAACCACGACTCGCAGCTATCAGCTATCAGCTATCAGCTATCCTTGTTGAGTCCAAGGCTTGTAGCTTTCTTCAGAGAATTCTCTGTTCTCGGCATTGATCTTTTGGCATCTCCATTGCCAGCTTCGGGCTCAGCTCTTCCTCTTTGGGTCGTTGATCGGCGCCGTGTGCCAAATAGTGTGCCTCATACCCTCCTCCCGGGCATCTCCCATCACATATTTCCCCATACTCACTGTCCAGCAAACCCCTCATTCTCCCCCTCTGTCGCTCCGCTACTCCGCTGATCTCTGTTGCGTTCTTTCTCTTGCTTCTGCTGAGCTTTGCCACAAACTGGGCTAGGTGGCGAACTTTGGTGGCCTTGCTACTGCCAGCCTCGCCAACAAACGCTAGCGTCACTATCCTGTCGCCCCGAAGTCATCTTGCGGCGACAACCCGATCCTCACATCACGTACCAGCACACCCTGCCCGAGCACGCACTCGCAACTCGTACAAACGCGACAACCAGCGCGAAATTACCGCCCTCCTTTGCGATAGCCGCTCCAGTTGAAGTCAGCCCTTGTTCACACTCAGCTTGATCGAGCTGTGGGGGCGGCCTGGCCGTCCATTGCTTCCTACTCACTTTCTCCAACGTATCTTCTGATTATGTCCTCTGCCCATCACCCGAGACCCACTGCTATAAATGCTGGACAACCAACTCCCTACATCAACGTTGCTCCTCTCGCTCTCACCTTTTCACTGCCAGCAAGAGTGCAGCGTCGCTGCTTCCCCCCTTTTCACTTGTTGCTTCCCTCCGTGTAGTAACTGCTCGGCCGCCTCGCAACAGTCTGCTGTTCACCGCCACAACTCTTCTAGGACGGCCGACTGCTATAAAACACCGATAACATGCCCTCTTTCAAGGCTTTCAATCGCACTCTATCGGCCCTCCAAAGTTCTCTGGATAGCAATACAGCAAACAGCTCGACGAATGTCCTCAGCGCCCTGGAAATATTGACGCATATTTCAAAGCACAGCGGTTTCGATTTCTCGCCATTGTATTGGCCCCGACCAGGCTTGATCTTGCTACCTTCTTTCTTTTCCATCTTGCGGAACCCACGGCCCGATCTTCAGCCGACGAATACCCATCATTCTCGAAGTACACCTCCTTCGATATCGTCTTTAGCTGTCAGTCGTACCGCCATTTACACCCTTAACAATGAAGATCTTTTCTGCCTTGCAGGACAGGCCTGAGTTGCCATATCCCCGACTTTCTGTTCCGTACTTTTCGGCTTCGCTGACCTGCGGCGAAAGGATGTCGCCACAGACCACTACACGTCTTTCTTCTTGGGACCAAAGCTCCATGCGAGGATATGTTCGTGTCGTGGTGTGCTTCCCTTTCAGAAATTCTTTTCTTGATGAAGCTCGCAATCATATTAGAGCCTCCCTCGATAGGCTTGCTTTCCGCTGCCCGATGTTTTCTGGCCACCTAAAAGTCGATGATGCCGGCATCGTTCATCTTCGGGCCGGTGATGGGGTCATTCCCTTCACCACGGTTGACATCACCAGCCACTTTCAATACGCTTCCTTTGATGAGCTGCGGGAAGCCAAATTCCCACCCGGAGCGTTCGTCGGGCCTCATTTCCACCAGCCATGTGATATGGCGCCTGGGAGTCCCGGGGTACCAGTGACAATCATCAAAGCCTTTGTCATCCCCGGAGGCCTTCTGCTTGGTGTATATTTCAATCATGCCCTTGCCGATGGGGAGTGCCTCAAGACGTTTCTCGATGCCTTGTCCAGCGAAACCCGCGGTAGGGGAGAGGTGATGCGCCAAAGGTGCCTCGAGCATCACATCCCCTTGGAGCCGTGCAACGACCCCGATGCCCGCTTGACTAGATTGCTGGGGCGGGTGCCCGAATACCAGATTCTGGACCAGCCGATAGGACCTACGGTCCCCAAACTGAGAGTCGGAGGCGTTCCGATCGAGAAGATTACCAAGATTGGAAAGATATTTGTTTTCGAAAACACGCGCTTGGACGAGTTGATTCAGACACTCGAACAGCATCTGCAAACCAGCTCTTCCAAAAAGCCAACAAAATACACTAGTTTGGCAGCTCTGACCTGGGCACACGTTTCTCGTGCCCGGATGGCTGACCGAAGTAGGTATGTTCCTTACGACGCGAATGTCGACGAGGTGGCCCTCCTACAAACAATGGTGAACTGGAAGGCTCGAGCTTTCAGCGAGTCGAACAGGGACTACTTTGGCAATGCAACAACCGTGGCAGTAACGCGTGTCTTGACCAACGGTCTTCTCGCCGAGGCAGGGCAGGATCTCGATCGGCTTGCAGAAATTGCAGACAATGTTCAGAAGACAATCGACAGCGTGGACGAAGACTATGTTCGCGACCGTACAGAGCTTTTCACGCTCGTTTCCGACCCTCGGTTGATTGGCCTTCGGTTTGATCCGCGCACACCGCAAGACCTGGGGTTCAACACTTGGCGCCACTTTGGGGCCGACACAACATGGACGATTCCGGGGATTGGGGCCGCGGCTACGATGCCGGCAGTGGTGCGGCGAAGCCAGGATGTGTGGAATATGAGCGGCGCACTGATCTTGCCGGGCAGGAAAGACTCGCCGGAGCTGGAGCTTCTTGTGACGTTGCCGAAGAGTTCGATGGACTTGCTCTGCCAAGACGAGGGATGGATGCGATGGGTCAAGGAGGTTATTGGGTAATCAGGCATCTGCGCCTTTCGGAGTTTTCGTACGTCCCCCTCGGTCTGTCGGAGAGAAGTGCGGGCTAATTGTACAGTGCCGTCCCAATTGAAACACTACTTAAAAAAAACACTAAAAATAAAAACAAAACGCTATATTGTTTTTGATTTAAAATGCTACTTTACTTATTAATAAGAAAACAAGAATTATAGCATTAAATAGCCCCTTTTCTCCTCTATTTAATAACACCTAATACTTAGTATACCAGCCTTCTGCAGCGATCAAGGCCGCGATGCGACGCGGCATTGAGTCAATCAAGTGATTAATTAACTCAACGTCAAAACTTAACCACACATGCTCAACCGCGTCCATTAAGCGTCTCTCTGTAGCCAAATTATCATGGCAGGAGGCTAAGAAAGGGTCATGCTTATGTACACGTTGCTTCAGAAGCTTCCAAACGTTCTCAATCGGGTTCATATCAGGGCTATAAGGCGGCCAATCTAACACTTGAAAGTGTTCTTCTTCAAGATGCCGTGTTACAACGCGTGCCGTATTTACACGACAATTATCATGCATAAAGATAGTATCCGGGTCCATGATTGTAGGGAGCATAGTTTCAAGTAGCTCCACGTACTTGCGAGCCGAAAAACCACCCCTAGGAGACGCATCATCACCCTCGTAAGGTACGATGTCAGTTTTGAGGCCGTAGCGGATCCCCCCCCAGAACATAGTTGATGTCTTTGGCTTTTTTGAGATGGTCTGGACATACTTAGGCTCAATAGCAAGTGATTCTAAAAAAAAAGAGTAATTAGTAAGTGTAAAAAGTAAAAAAGAAGTGTGGATTTTTTATACTTTTTGGGCGAAATGCCCACCTTCGCTCTTGGCCTTGACCACGAGCCAAAGACGACTCATCTGAAAATAAAACACGTCTCCAGAACGTAATTGGCTTCTCACGATACCGTAGAGCCCACGCTAGTCGAGTATTGGCATGTTCTTCCTTTAAAAAAGGGCGTTGTGCTGCGAGGTTGTGGACTATGTCCATACTTTGAAGGTACCGCCTAACAGTACTTTTTGACGCCGACAAATGTCCAAGCTCGATGATGCCTGATACCCTGATAAAAGGGTCGTTTTCAACAAGTCTAGTAATACTAGACTTTTGGCGTTCGGTTAATTTTTGGGCCCTGTGGCCTCGATTAACCGTTGTACCGTTGTCTTGGTTAGAAAATCGACGGACGATGCCATGGACAAGGCTAATTGGGATCGCTTCTATAGCAGCGATTTCGGCCCCTTTTTGGCCTGCTTGATATCGGGCATGTACCCTGTTTCGCGTACGAGGCGTCGAATGTGGCGGCATCGTTATACCATAACTTGTCGTAGTATAGTGACGTTTTTAATAATAAGGTATAAAAAGAAGACGCGAAAAGTCGCGGGCGCGTTAAAAAAATTAGTGTTTCAATTGGGGACCCACTGTATCTGCTAAAGCAGGCAATCTGCATGTCTGCTCTACGACTAGGTTTGTAATATTAAAACGTTTCGTTCCCAAGAATTGTAAAAATGTGGACTAGACTGTAACCCGTGCATCACGACTATATCTGGTGCTGTTTTGACTTGATTATAAGGGAAGGGGAAATATATAAGCCAAGTATTACTGGTAAATAGTGCGCTGCTGCGGCATCCTGGACGCGCTCTTTATCCAAGCCCGCAGTTTCCGTAAAACATCCTGGTTCTTTTCTAGTTGAAGTCGCTTTGTACAGTTACCTTGTTTGGCGGTTTATGTACTGAATGTACTGAGCATGGTATTCGCTTGCTCTCGCCTAGGCCGTGCCAACAGGCGTGCCGGGGGTATCATCTAGCGGATCGGCATATGTGGCTGCCTGGGCAATGCTGCTCCCTGCAACGTCTGCGGCAGCGGCAGAAGCGCCCGGCGTGGCGCGGTAGTAGTGCTCGCGGGTCTTGTCGCGGGTGTGCTTGGGGGTGTTGATGTTGACGCGCTGCTGGCGGACGCTGTTGTAGAGCTGCAAGGCATTGACGGTGGCGTCGGTTCCAAAGGGGGCGAGGTCGATGTCGCCGGCGACGGTGGCGCGGAGGGCGAAGACGATGCTGCGGCGGCAGGCAGAGGGCGGCGGGGGACCGGCTCCGGCTGCGGCGGACGCGTCGGGCGGGTCGACGAGGACGCGGTGGACGGCGGACGGGATGGCGCCGTCGCTGAGCAGGAAGAGGGTGTCGCCGGCCATGACGGTGACGCGCGGGGCGTCGATCCAGTGGGGCGAAGCTTGGCACGCACCGGCGGCTTGGTGCCGATCGGCGGCGGCTTGTGCATGCGCTTGCGGCGGCCGCACCTGCAGGCCGCTGCCCCAGCAGACGCACAGCGTCAGCAGGCCGAGGTCGCGGTGCTGCTCGGCGCCGCCGCCGCCGGGCTCGTAGCGGAAGAGGCGCAGCAGCGTGGGCGGGTCGTCGCGGGGCCGCGCGCCGGCGGGCAGGCCGGGCTGGAGGCTGTCGGCCACCACGCCGTCCCAGGCCGTCGGGGCGAGGCCGAGGTAGCCGCCCATGTCGGCGAGGATGCGGTGCAGCAGGCGGGCGACGTCGTGCCAGACGAGGGCGGCGAGGTCGGCGAGGCCGGGCACGTCCGGCACATGCGTCAGGCTGCGCCGCAGCGTCAGATACTCCTTCTCGCCGGGCAGGCGCATGTAGCCGCGCTCGGTGTTGCCCGGGGCGCACGGCGGGCCGCGCGGGCCGCCCGCGCGGTAGGAGTCCTTGTCGGCGGCCGGCCGCGCAAAGAAGGCGTCGGCGGCGGCGCGCAGGCCGTCGAGGGCGGACGCGAGCGGCGGCGGCAGATCGAGGCCGACGTAGCCGTCGACGCAGAGCTGGCGCAGGGCGTCGGCGCCCAGCAGCGGCGGCGGGCGCGGCGGCGGCGCGACATCGACGGCGCGGGTCATGTTCGGCGGCGTGTGGCGTGGCGGCTGTCCGGTGGTGTGGCCGGCCGTGGTCGTCCGCCGGGAGAGCGCACCGTCTGCCTTTATGCGATGCGGCGGCTGACGACAGAGTGCGGCTTAGCCCGGCGGTGGGCTGACTACGCAACTATGACGTACGGGCCAACACGTGTACGCGTGTAAGGAGACAAGGAGACGAGTATCCCTTGCCGCCGAGACCCGGAGGCCGCAAGGCAGCAAAGCACAGCCAGAAACAGCGGAGAGCCAACTTTGAGCCAGCATGCCTCCAAGACAGATATCCGCAGGCACAAAGTGCCAGCACTGACGGAGTCCAAGCTCTGTGCCGGAGATCCCACAGAGCCGGTGGCCAGCAAGACGTTGGAAGGCGCTGAGTAAGGCGAAGTGGCGCCCATGATCCGGGGCAGTCTTGGTAGCCGGCTACCGCACGCATGGTGCCTGCAGCACGCTACCTCTTGGCATGCTTTGCTGGGAGCCCAGTTAATGAGGTTGTTGCGGGTTAGGTCACATGACCTAGTCCTGCCTATTGCGCTGCATGGGCACAGACGTCATCTTCACCATTCTTAACACATCTGTGAAGCGTGTTTGGCAGTCTAAATAGAAAGACGCAGACACTTTAACTATCTATCCTACTGCTAGTTAAGGGTCTTACGCAGCAGGCCAGGAGATGTATCGTGGGGGTATCTGAGATGGAGTTGAACCAGATCTGAGATCGATCAGCGCACGGCAAACTGGAAGATGAACAACGTCAACAACGTGAAACAACGAGGTGAGTTTGATGCAAACTGAAGCCAGGAGGTTTTGAAAGCAGTTTGAGTAACTTTGAGCAAAAACGTAACAGATCCGACGGTTTCTGATGGTTCAGCAATGGAAGGGTTGAGACTCAGAATTAGAGGATAGATTATTAGAAAAAGGTAAAATCAGTCTGAATAGTTGGATAAAAGGGTTGTTGGATAGAATGTAGGAAATGATAAGATGAAATGTGCTACCACAACTCCTTTTAGGAGCTGGGACGATGCTTAAAAGTGACGGCCAGCCGCGTTTCTTCCCTGTTCTTTTTGTCAGCAGAAAGACAGCAACTACAGTTCATGCCGGCAGTTGAATGCCAGCCCCTGGTCTACCGTGCAGGACTGACCCAGCGGTTCATCAAAAGCCGTGCAGAATCTATTCGCACGGCCGTACTCTGGGAGCTTCTGTTCCCTGTTCGTGGATTAGAGGACGACTGGCCTACACTTGTCATAGAGACAGGCTACTCCGCGCCGTTGAGCCAACTACTGCAGGACATGCACTGGTGGTACCGAGTCAAGATCGTCCTCTTGATCGACTTGGACCAGGTTTAAGTAGGGAGTACCCGTACAATACGGATCTATAAATACATCGAGGACAGGGCACCGCCGCCTGGAAGCGATCGCCAGGAAGCACGCTGACCAATCCTGTGCTCCGCCACACGAACGGCATCACGCCGGTAGAAAGCAGCAGCCGGTCGATTCGAGGTTGGCAGGGAAGATCTAACTCTCGAGTTTGGGCCGTTTTTTGCGGCCGCCTGATGTGACTCTTGGTGAGGGAGTATCGTCGTCACCGCCCAAGACCTAAGGCATCTTGCAAGGCAAACGTGGAGGCGACTGTCTGGGGAGACCGGCATCGGCGAGACAGCCCGCAGTGAAATGGCACGTGACCTGGCTCTCCGTGTGTTTTCCGCGGGTCTCCGTCTCCACTCGGCCGTCCTCGGCATCTCTTTCGTGTGCAGCGGCCGATGGGATATCAATACGGCGACCTCGACAACTCCGTAGGTTCGGATTCTTACTTGCACGTTTGTCAGAGTGTTTTCTCCAAGTTCCTGTCGAAGCGTGCTCATTGTTGCGCGTGAAGAGATCTCCATCCTCAGATCCACTTGTTCGTGAAAAGTGCCGAATATGAGACAAGAGGCAGCTTTTGCTCCGATGTCTACGGCACAGTAAATGCCGCGTGCCATGTGCTGCGCATCCCAAGAGAAGAGGCTAACTCGCGCCGAGCAGGAGGGGAAGTATGGCAGGCGAACAAGCTGCCGAATCAGGGACGGCTGGCCAAGCCCGTAGCGTCACTTTATCGGGCCTAATACGATGATCCTCATCAGATCCGACGCCGTATCGCGTCGGGAAAGGTGTCGACTTCCGGCGTACTTTGTACGCGTGCGCATCGCTCTCCCGGCCGTTCAACAACCGCTCGTACGTACTCGTGTGCCTGTACGCACCCTCCACGCTGCCATGGCCTACTCCGTTGGCGATGCCGTCGACAGCCTCGACACGCCGTCCATGGTGGTCGACCTCGACCTCATGGAGGCCAACATTGCCCGGTTCATGGATCTCGTGCGGCCGTCGGGCGTGCGCGTGCGGCCGCACCTCAAGACGACCAAGAGCGCGGCCGTGGCCCGGCGCCTGGTCGCGGCCGGCGCCACCGGCGGCTGCGTTGCCAAGCTGGGCGAGGCCGAGGCGCTGTCGGCGGCCGGCTTCGGCGACGACCTGCTGATCACGTCCGAGATCGTCGGCGCGGCCAAGGTGCGCCGCCTCGTCGCGCTCTTCCGCCAGCACCCCGGCCTGCGCATCGTCGTCGACGACGCCGGCGCCGCGCGCGCCATCCACGACGCGCTGGAGGCCGCCGGCGCGCCCAACCGGCTCGCCGTCCTCATCGACATTGACGTCGGCCTGCACCGCACCGGCGTGCTGCCCGGCGCGCCGGCGCTGGCACTGGCGCGCTACGTGGCGGCCGCGCTGCCGCGCCTGCGCATCATCGGCGTGCAGGGCTACGAGGGCCACCTGCAGCACCTGCACGACCGCGCCGCGCGCCAGCAGCAGACGCTGGACGCCATGCGCGCGCTCGTGGCCACGGCGGACCTGCTGCGCGCCGAGGCCGGCCTCGACATCCAGGTCGTCACGGGCGGCGGCACCGGCACCATCGAGTTCGTCGTCACCGTGCCCGGCGTCACCGAGGTGCAGCCGGGCTCGTTCCTCTTCATGGACACCGACTACCGCAACGCCATCGGCCCCGTCTACGCCAACAGCCTCACCGTCCTGTCCACCGCCGTCAGCCAGCAGGGCCCGCGCGCCGTCACCATCGACGCCGGACTCAAGTCGCTGACCACCGACAGCGGCCTGGCCGAGTGCCGGGACCCCCGCTACCGCTACGGCGTCCTCGGCGACGAGCACGGCTCGCTCGAGTGGGACGACGGCGTCCCGCCCCTGGCCGTCGGCGACCGCGTCCACTTGGTGCCCAGCCACATCGACCCGACCGTCAACCTGCACGAGGTGTACTATGCCCACCGCAAGGGCATCATCGAGGAGATCTGGTCGGTGGACTCCCGCGGCAAAGTGCAGTGAAGGGGGATTCGATGTAGGAGAGCTCGTGGAGTTCAAGAGACATTCTCAGTATAAACAAATAGAAACACAATACTGTTTGCCAAAAGCAATGTGGTATGCCTATCATTGTATACTTTTCATTCTATAAACCTTTGAATTCTGACAGAATTTTAGGTCCTTTTTGATGAGAAGTCCCTCAAGGGTTCTCTGCAAGGTTGCTGTCCAAGACTCTCGGCGACTTCCGGTCATCCGACATGAACTCCTGCCATGCAAATCAGCTGTATTGCTCGCTCTAAGCCACGTGATTGTCCATCTATATCGCTCACTTCCCGTGAGTCGGCTCGTCCGGGACGCCTGTGTGCACCCGGCCTGGCCCTACTGCAGCATCCGGCCGAGAGCTTAGAACCCGTCGTCGAGGCCGCGCGCCCGCTCCGCCGCCTTGCGCTCGCGGTTCGCGTCTGCCCACCAGCCGTGGGTGACGTCGTTGCGGGGGTCGCGGACGACGCCCGGGCGCAGGTTGCTGTCGGCGTCGAGCTCGTCCCAGGGGTTGGGCGTGAGGATGTAGTGGACGTTCTTGACCCGGTCGTCGCGCCAGAGGGCGTCGTGGACGCCGGGCCACCGCATGGTCTTGAGCGCGTTGTAGACGTACGGCAGCGCGACCCAGCGGTCGTGGAAGAGGGTCGAGAGCAGGCTCTGGTCGGCAAAGGCGAGGTCGGCCGCGTTGCTGTCCATGTAGGCCACGATACGGTCGAAGAGCGGCTGCGAGGGGTTGACCACCTGGAGGCCGCCGTTGACGAGGTGGACGCCCATGGGCGCGGCGGCGCGGCCGGCGGCGCGCGCAGCGGCCTCGGCGGCGGCCGGATCGACGCCCTGCGACTGGCCGCGCTCGGCGTCGCCGTGCCGCTGCGTAAAGGCGCAGTTGGCCGGCACCCAGTCGCGCGGGTAGTGCGTCTTGCCGAGCGGGTTGCAGACGCACGCGTGGCCGGCCGCGAAGACGCGCTTGCTCGCGGGCGGCGCCGGGTCCTGCGCCGCCACGTCCGGCGCGTCCAGCGGCAGCTCCATCAGCTCGTCCATGTTGCGCAGCACCAGCATGTCGCTGTCCAGCTGCACCACGCGGCTGTACTGCGTCAGGCCAAACGGCGTCAGCTTGCTCCAGCAGTCGTAGAAGCGCGGGTCCGCGCTGTAGTCGCGCGTCGACTTGGACGGCAGCAGATACGCGATCCGCTGCGCCGCGATCCCCCGCGCCGCCAGCGCCGTCCGGCCCTCCTCCGGGAACGAGTCCGTGTAGAGCGCCACCAGCGGGTAGGCCGAGCCCACGCGCCGCAGCGAGAACTCGAGCGTGAACAGCCCCGGCAGGTAGTTGAGGTTCGTGATCAGCGTCGTCCAGACTGCAGCGCCGCCACGTTAGCTCTCGGATCGCCCGGCCGCCGCGTTCCACTCCGCCCTGTCTTCTTCCCCCTCCCCCCTGCCTCTCTGCCTCTCTGCCTCTCTGCCTCTCTGCCTCTGCCCCGTCTTCTGGTATCTCCCCTTCCGGAGCTGTTCCGTGTCGCCGTGCCGTTGTCTCGCGTCTCGCCATCCCCTCTCGTTTCGGCCTCTTTGCGCTCCATCTTTTCCACCGCCTACTTCCACCTACCTTTGTCTGAGTCGACTGCGCGCTTGCCGTCCGACATGATAGCGGCTTATGAGAGCTGAGAGTGGCAGGGCGACAGATGCCGAGGCGCAAGTACTCAACTGCACTGCGACGTTGGAAGAGAAGTCAAGAGTCAGCTATGCTATATGACGCAATACTAGTGAGGGACTTGACGGCTAACGCCGTGAGCCCCTCCTTCCGTCTTAGTATACTTTGGAATGTGTCAGCAAGAATGCCAAGCCCATTTGCCGACAGTGTCTTTACTGGGCGTGGCTTGCCTATCTCAGGTTGTCATCAGCCAGGCTTTACGAGTGTTCTCCGCGACCAACTTTTGCACATGCATTCGCGCGCTGCAACAAAACGGTATACTCAACTTGTGCCCTCTGTAAACATTTCAAGCGCATTCCTGTCTGAAGCATATCACCGCGACAATAGAAGTGTGGAATACTACTATGGAGGAATCGTGACAGCATTTGGGTCGTCAGAAATGGATAGACGGACGATCAGCCGGGGATGGAACTTACTAGGAAGGGCCGCCTCATAGATTCATTTTTCCTCACTCCCCAATCCTCGCTCCCCAATCCTCACTCCTACTGCAGCGTTATCTGACTTCGTACGCTGACAGGGATTCTTTGGAAATCATGGGTCGTCTCACGAAATAGTCGAGAAGCTGAAGCGAGATTATAACTCCCATCTTTGGATGAACAGTCTTTAAAGGTACCTCTTCAATCTAGAAGAGCATGTAGCATGAATTTGGAGTCATAAGGGAGATGAATGGGCCATTCCACGCAGTCATACAAACTCTTGCCATTGCACAAACGGGCGATGTATCTTACAGTGTCGATATGTCGCTACCTACACAACGAACGGGATATACATGCTAATCCGCGTAAGAGTTTCGTGGAACTTCGACAACCGTCCACGATGGCTGGATGCGTCTTAAACAAGCCCTCAAGGGTTTGCCATGTATTGACTGGTGTCGAGGACAGCCTCGACACCAGTCAATCTGGGTGTTGTGTTTGTTTTTCTGTTTTTGTATACCATACACTAATAGAATTGCTAGTTTTGTAGATCCTAGATTTTCACTCCAGTGGTTACGCAACCGGAGTTTATCCATCCAACACCGACTTATGGGTGTGTCTACAGACAGACTATCGCAAAAGCTCAAGCACCTGATGCGGTCTTGAGAATAAGGGAGATCCTTCATCCGAAAAGGACATTCTGTTGGACCGTGGTTTGCCAGGAATACAATCAGTGGAGACAGTGCACCGTGACCTTTGCTTTACGAGTACGAGTACTCCGTACTCTTCGTATAACCCTTGTACGTTATCTGTTGAGACTTGCGATTTATTTTGCTGTACAGTCTACAAAGTTTCTCAACTCTTGGTTGTTGACCACATCGTCTTCGGCAGCTTTGCGTTTTTCATAGCCGTACATCCAAACCAGTCGCCCTCGGTTGGCTTTACTCGTACGTAAGAACACTAGACAGTATTGCAAAAATTCTCCCAGAAATTGCGTCAAAATGCAAGCCGAGCATGTATTCCATCTTGGTTTGTAAACAGTCCACTTTTCATGGTACTTGGAGTTGAAGGCACGAGGCGCTAGTAGAATCCAGACCTTTCGCGAGTATGATCGGGGCAAAAAGGCCGAGAAGGCGGTAAAACTCGAATTTCAAAGGGGAAAAAGTATTAGTGAATAGAAACAACCGAGTTGACGAAATAGGTAAAAAGGAAAAACGCCAAGGATGGTTGCTGACGTACCGGGCTTAGCACATACTCGTACTGCGCAGGAGCGGCGGCTTTGTCATCTGACACGTGCTCGGCTGCGGCGTTTGCCTCCGACTGCGGGTCGGACGAGTCCGCGTGCATCTCGGCGAATGCACGCTGCACGGCTCGGCCAAACTGTGCATAAGCGGCCGGGATGGGAGGCAATTAACACGAGTAGTATGGGGTAGCAGCAGTCTAGAGCAATAGTGGTGTGTTGGAGGCAGCATCTGTACAGAGAGCTAATCTGTATGAAGCAATCGGAGTATTGGCGGAGATATCTGCCTGCCACGCGAGACGAAGTGACCGAGGGAAGGCACGACGGACATGCCCGAGCGAAGTACGAGTACGAACCGCAGAGTTGGGCAGGAGCGGCTGGGCCGCTGTCACGACTAGACGGCGGAAATGTCAGTGGCTGACTGATCTCCGCCAGTATTGCTTCGTATTCTTCGGATCCTGGCAACTGGCCGTCAGGCAGACCACGGGCCTGCGGAAGGACGACTCGGGCTCCACTGTGGTGCAGCACGGCCGGCCGGCCTGGCGCCGCCTAGCTCGGAGCTTTTGCTCGCGTGCACTGGCGGCTGCCCGGCGTCTCTTTGACGGCGACATTGGGCAGAGCGACGGACAGGTCCACGTGCAGTAGTCGAGCAATAGTTCACGGGGCCGAAGTACTCTGCAGAGGAATAAATGCCTCGAGTGATCCTGTGCGGCTCCCGGGAACTGGGTCCGGCGGCCATCGATGAATACGGAGTCGACGACATCGAGGCCGCAGAGCACTCGTATTGCCTCCGTAGTATTACTCATTCGTACTCGAAATACGCACGGAAACCCTGCACAATCCCTGCACAATCCCGGCACAATCCCTGCTCCGGCTCTGCTGTGTGCTGGCGAATGCATGGCCGGCGCGGCGATTGGCAGAACGCCTCAGTGGGTTCTTTGGGCCAGTCGACCCGCGCGGGATTTCCGGTTGCGCCCAGGCACCAGGAACCGCAGAGAAGGCGCCCATGCAGGTCCGACGACGCAGGAGTCCGGACCAATGGGGTGGCTGGCTGGCGCAGCGGGGCTGCGAGGTGTGGTAGGGCGCATTGCTGTGCGCTGTGCGACCGTTTCGTGTTATTGCACAGATACGGAGACGGGTCAGATTGCCTGAGCCGCAGCTGCAAGCACTTCCGGCCTCGTCGCCCAAAGTGCTAGCGAGTGGCACGTCGGTGAGCGTCTGCGTCTGCACACGCCCCGTCGGCGACGTGTCCATGCGTTCGTCCCATGTTTGCTGCACCTCGTCTACGCGCACCCAGTAGCGGCAGCAGACGTGGCAAGCCAGCCGCAACGCCCAGCCGACGGCGGCGCAGAGTCTTAGCGGTCTGGTCGGCTGTTCTGGCTCTCCCTGTGACATCGCCTCTTGCGACTCGTTGTCTTGGGCCCTGGGCTCCCTTGACTCTACTCCGTACTCCTTTGCCGTGCCGAAATGAATATTCTTTGAGCTCTGCTTTGTCCAAAGGACGACTCTTTCAGCTCTGATTTGCCCAGACGGACGACTCTTTCACCTCACCCTTGATTTGCGTAACGGAGACTCCTTATCCCTTATGCCGTTTGCCGTTTCCGCTGCCGCTGCCGCTGCCGCTGCCGTAGTCTGCTTCCGGCGCCGGCGTTTTCACGTGTTCCCTTGCTGTGGGTCCCGAGGCGCACCATTGCGCCCGCCCATTGGTCAGATTCGCAGTGCTCGCCCGCCGTTTGCGCCATCGGCGGACTTACTCCGTAATCACGCCGCGCCGCAGGCAACGGGACGTCGGTGTAAGAGTAGCCATGCTTGCGGGAAACTACGGAGAGGCGCCAGAAAGTACGGAGTATTACAGAGATCTTTACGTACGCAAAGTACTGTTCAGATCCTTCGCTTCGCAGCTGGCCTCACAGTGCCAAGGCCGTGCCGTCGATGGTCGGCTTTTCTGGAGCGGCAGGCGGCGTGCAAGCTCTGCGCAAACGGCCAACAGCATCGTGTAAGAGGGCTAAGAGTACTTTCTGCAAGTTCGTACGAGTTCTCGTACGAGTACTACAATCGCGGCGGCGCTGCGGCGCTGCTCGGCTTCGTGGCACCGTGCTTGCGCGGCGCGGCACGGCGCAGTGTTCTGGAACCTACTCCGTCACCTGCTCGCGCGAGCAGTTCCGTAATACAGAGTACAGAGTATTACGGAGACCCGTCCGCCCTACCGGTAGCGGTACTGGACGGTCTGGGTCGTGAAAAGCCCGCTGGCTGCAGGGGTGCCTGCCTGTGGCGGGGCGGACACAGGGGACCCATGTACCCAAATTCAGCTGTCGCGAGTATGGAGTACTTCGCATTCCATACTCTACTCGACGCAACTGCTCGCTCCCTTGGAGCCAGCCCTGCGCACTCGTCCTCGTACTCGCACGTCGTATTACACGTTGCGCAGTGCGATTGGCTGGCGCCGGCTCTCTCACCCTGGCCACGCAGGACAGGCTGCCTCTCGTGTGCCGTGTGCCGTGTGCCGTGTGCCGTGTGCCGCCCGCCGCTTCCACTGGCTGCACGCGTCTTTGAGCGCTCCCGCCGTGATGCGCGGCTGTTTGTGCCGTTTGCGCTGCGCGTTTCGCGCTTTGTGCTGCTGGTGTTTCATGAAACACGGCGGCTGCGCGCGCGAGTACGGAGCAGCACGCTGTACCGTACGCGTGCGTGTGCGAGGGGGCGCCGGCACTGTGCTCCGCCAGGCTGCAGCGCCCGGGAGCACCATCCACGGCCGGACTAGCGCCAGGGGCATCCACCATGGCCCCACCCAGCCACTTTTCGACGCAGGAACGACGGTGCGCCGAGCGCAGGTACGGGGTACTTATTACGTTGCGCTTCTCCGCGGTACTTTGGTACTCGGGTACGGCGGCTGCGCCGCAGGCGTCTTTGACCGCGAGGTTCCTTCCGCGGAGGCGCGACTTGCGTCCACAGCGCAGCCCGTACCCCGTACCCGAGCCGCGGCAGGCCAGGGGTGGTGTCGGCGTAGTGCGTCTAGCGTGCACCGGCCTCTGCACACCATCCACATGCAACCGAGACGGAGACACGTTATTCTGCACTTTGTACACAAACACGGCCGGGCTGCTGTCGCCGTTGGCATGCGGCGACGCCCTCTGGTTGCCCGCTGGCTGCAAGGTCTATAAAGGATGCGCTGCCCCCCCTCCCAACTCCCTGTCTGGAACGTCACCGACCTCGTCATCTCGCCCTTGCTGCCTTCACTGTTTCGTGCCTCCACTCCTTTGAGCATTTCATTCATTCCGAGCCTGAAGCCAGCCTTCGCTCCCGTTACAGCAACGCACTCTGTCCGCACATTCGCTCTGCCAGCACTCATCCATCTCTGCCTCGTCAGACATCTGCCATCACCTCAACACCAACACCCACCACCAAACCGCCATCATGCTGTTCGCTGCTGCTCTCTTCGCTGGCGCTGCCGCCGCCACCAACATTGTCACCTTCAAGTCGTTCGACAGTGTCGACCGCACCGTCTACGTGACCCCCAACGCGGGCTACGCGGCCATGGACTCCTTCTCGGTCGCCGCCGGCGCCTCGGTCGACGTCGAGTTCGCCGAGGGCTGGATCGGCAACGCCTACGCCGTCCACAACGGCGCGGCCAACACGCCCGGCATGCTGGCCGAGTTCAACTTCCAGGGCTGGAACGGCCTGACCTACTTTGACGTCTCGGCCATCGTCTCCAACACCGACGTCGACAACGTCCAGCAGATGTACCCAGCCGAGGAGCCCAGCACGCCCGTCTCCGGCTGCACCAGCTGGCCATGCAACAACGCCTACTACCTGCCGGACGACCTCCAGACCAAGTCCACCGAGCAGACGCACATCATCGTCACCCTCAACACCAACAACAACGTTGCCAAGCGCAACGACGACGGCGACGATGCGCAGAACGTGGCGCGCCGCTTCGTCACCAGCGACTACTAGGCGTCCATGGCCGCTCTCTTCACCCAGTTCGCGTACTACGCCCGCTCTGGTGGCCTTGACGGCCATGGTTGCGGACACCACCGTCGCTGTGCGAAGGTATCCTCACGAGGCCCATGACTCTTTCATCTCACCGGTCCATGCACTCTTTACTCTCTTCTCCCACTACTGGACTGCTTCTCGCTTCTCAGCCTTGTTCGTAACAAGGCGGGCCCTTTCTTCTTCACGGCCCACCCTCTTTTCGCTTGGTCGTGCGCCCGGCTTGCAAGACGTCTGCTACATTCCTTTGCGGCGCGCCAGCCGGAGCTTGCACCTTCTTACCCTCGCTAGTTGATACCACTTACCCTTCACCCTTTACTTCTTTTCCTGTACATACTTTACTTGGTGTTTTGGATACCGGCCCTGCCAAAGAGGCTCTAGGTACGGCTGGAAAGGCTGCAAAATAGAATTGAAAAATGAAAACGTTAAACTGCAAAATGATCCTATTATTCGTGACTCGCTAAGTATAGAGCCGTGCAACGGTGGCCCTGAGCTAGTGCTTATGCCTGTTTCGAGTCTTTGCTCCTTACGTCTTTGGGTATCGTCTTTAGGCTGCGCGCCGTACATTCTTGTGCGCTTGACGTGCGTCTCTACTTCAAGGATAGTAAGTGCGCCCTTTACTCCGTATTGCGCTGTCCTCATGCCGCCGCAGTTACTTTGCATTCCAGGCCGCGACGTTGCTATGCCCTATTTCCTTGTATCCTTGTCCCGGCAAGCTCCCGTCTGCCATGCCGGCAGTCTGGGCACCCGATCCGCCTGCGATCGCGCTTATCCACATTTTGACGATGCTCATTTCCCAATGCCCCAGCGATCGCCGCATCCCGCCAAACAAGGCTGATATCCCCGGCAACAAATGGGGCCGTCTGCATGTGGACGGGTATGGAGTGCGACATGCGAGATACGGAGTTTCTTAATTATGAGTATAGACACTGCCATTCTCATTTCGACGACGCTCGGCGATTGGAGTAATTGCAATACGGCAATCGCGTCATCGAGAGCACCAGTTCCGAGATTGGCCGACCGATCGCGATCCGTCACGTGATGCGGGAACGTGCTGTCCGTTTTCAGATCGGCGCGGACTGTCTTCCGCCAAGGCAACAGCCGTGAAATAGGCGAATGCGGAAGTGGCGACCCTGATCTGAGATGCGATGCGCAGATGCCGCTAGACAGTGATATTTTTGGAATCGGTGTTCGATTAAGCACACAGTCAGGTTCCGTACGTGTCTAGACTTCCGACAGAACAGTACTACGACAGGCCGTTTCATCTTAGTTTTTGCCGCAAGCTGTTTTGCCCTTTCTCCATTTTCCCATTACCCCATTTCCTATCACTTCCCAACTCTATTTTCCCAACTCTATTCGGAGGATTGTCTTTATAATAGAGATTTTCCCAACTCTATTCTCCAACTCTATTTTCCAGCTCTATTTTCCCATTTCCCCTTTTTTCCCGTTTCCATTTTCCCGTTTCCATTTTGCCCGCCGAGATTACTGCCTGAACGGCTTGCTGTGACTGCTGACATGCAACATGGCGAGTCGTGATGTTGGGACGAAATCTACTCGCATTGTTTTGATGTTTGGTCCTTAGTTGTAAATGCATGGCTATGCCTCTTCCGGCCACATATCTTTGGGCCATGTTTGCCTGATGGCATAGCCCGGTGTAAGCCGAGTTATCACCGAGGACTCTCCTTATTCGGTTTATCTCCACGCCACAGCCTTCTTGGCAGCTGCGTGTGCCGCCATCACCGCTTTGCAATTTGAGGACAAAGCGCGGAGCGATTTGCAGTCTCCCTTGCACACTTGCCCCTTGCTAACTTGTCCATATTACATATCACCATCTACTGATCTGTATTGATGCAGGCGTCATAGAGACCATAATTCAAGACACAACGTTATAGTACATTATTGCGGCCGGGTACTCAATATTCTATGCGTGTCTCGCTGAGGCCTGCAGAATACCAAGCAAGAAGTCAAAGTATCGAGTACACAGAATCAGAACCCCGTAAGGTCATCCTAGAGAGCAGCATCGGCGCGTCGCCTGCCCTACGCCTCCTCTGCGCTGCTGACAGCGCCGCCTCCGCTCTTCTCGTTCTTCTTATCCTTCTCGTCACCTTTCTTGTCTGCCTTCCTTGCCTTGCCCGCATCCGATGTGCTCCGATTACCGCGGCCTTTCTTGCCGTTGTTCTTGCCCGTCTTGCCAGCTGTGGTGGTCAGCTTCGCCCTGGCTTCTTTCTTGTCGGCCTTGTCGGTCTTGTCGGCCTCGACCAACTTCACTTCAGGCTTCTCGGCTTGTTCCTGCTCGCTCTCTTTAGGCTTCTCCTCGGCACTGTCCGTTTTTGTGGCTGCCTTCTCGTCTTTGGGCGGTGGCAGTGGCGATGGCGACGGGCTTTGGTCATGAGACGCATTGGACGGCGACTCTTTGCTACCGCTGTCTTCTGTGTTGACTTCCTCGGGCTCCGGGAGTTTGCCAGCGTCAGCCGGGCCTGGCTCGCTTGTGACTGCAGCCTTGATTTCCGCATTCTCCCCGACGTTTTCAGCATTGCTGTCTGCATCTTTCTTCGTGGCTTTCTCTTTTTCAGACACATCTGCAGCCTTGTTTTCTGCCATGGTTTCTGTCGCGGGTGCTGTGACGGGTGCTGTTGCGGGCATTGCCACGGGCGTTGCTGCCGCGGGTGCTGCCACGGGTGCTGCCACGGGTGCTGCCACGGGTGCTGCCACGGGTGCTGCCACGGGTGCTGCCACGGGTGCTGCCGCGGGTGCTGCCGCAGGTGCTGCCTTGGGGTCGGCCTCGGCCACTTTGGGCTCTGCTTTCGCTGCTATCTTTGCCTCCACCCTCGCCTCTACCGGCGGTGGCTTGACCTTGACCTCCTTGCTCTCGACAATCTTGCGGAGAAACTCCCCGGCATTGTCAAACCCGCTGATCTTGCTCAGGCGGGTCTCAAAGCTGTCGACATAGCGCAGCATGCTGTCATTGCGTTAGTTAGCCGTCATTGCGCCTTGTCCTACACGGTCGAGCATAAGCATATCGGCACATACCAGTCACGGCCCGGCCCAGTCTTGACCTCGGCAGCTCGCAGCATGCCGCCCAGCTGCTCCTTATAGCCCTTGAACACGGACGACATGATGAAGCGCACCGTGGATTCCGGCAGCGTCTTGGCCAGATTGCGGTGCAGCACGCTGGTCTCGTTGACGAGCGTGTCCATGTAGCCGTGCACGTTGCCCTGGCTGCCGGGCGCGTCCCAGTCGATGGCGCGCATCGTCTTGGCGTGCGTCAGAGCGCGCCCGCCCATGATCTCCACCAGCTTGTCGTAGATGCTGTTCTGGTGCTCCTGGAAGAGCCGGCGCACCTTGTCGAACTCGGCCATGATGTTGGCCGCGCTGCCGCCGCTGCCGCCCGCACTGCTGTTGCTGCCGCCACCGCCGCCGCCGCCGCCGCCCGCACCGAGGCGGCGCCGCATAAACTCGCGCACGTAGGGCATCAGCGCGGCCAGAAAGGCCAGCGACTGCGAGGCCACGGCGAGGTGGCGCGTGTTGATGTTCTTGAGTCCGGCCGAGCGCGTGGCGCCGGCGCCGAGGATGAGCTGCGTGCAGCGCGAGTTGTACATTTGCAGGTACTGGACGAGCGAGAGCGCGACGTCGGGGGCCATGAACGGCACGGCCACGGCGAGGTGCAGAAAGTGCGCCATGCCCTCGAGGCACAGCACGGCCGAGTGGGGCAGCAGAAAGGTCTCGGCGTCGATGGTGGCGCTGCGCGTCTTGGCCTTGGCGGCGGCGGCGGCGGCGGCCTCGGCCGGGTCGCCGTCGTCGTCGGGCGTGCCGGCGCACGGCTCCCACAGCATGACGCCCTCGGTCCAGGCGTCGGCGTCGCGGGTGCTGGCGTCCAGAATCTGCTGCAGCAGCGCCGTGTTCTTGTCGGTAAAGTCGCGCGCGGCCCACTTGTCGACGCCCATGCCGAGGGCCAGCGTCTGGCGCTCGGCGTCGCCATGGTACTGCACAAACTCCTTGACGTGGTTGTTGACCTCGGTCTTGAGCGCGAGGCCGCTGCGGCCGCTGATGGCCTCGCACTCGTTGGCAAAGTGCAGGTTGAGGGTGAAGTAGCGCAGGAACCAGGCGAGCGAGAGGTGGGCGCTCTGCTCGGCGCGCACGCGCAGCACGCGGGAAACCTTGTCCTGGGCGACGTCGATGGCGTGGCCGGCGAGGTTGTTGATGTCGAGCGACTTGTGCAGCTCGGCCTGGGCCTCCATGCCGGCGGTCGACAGCGGCGGCTGCAGCGGACGGCCGGTGGGGCTGAAGGGCGGCGAGCGCATGGCGGACGCCGGCGTCTCGCCGGCGCCGTCGTCGTCGCCCTCGCCGACGGAGCTGGCGACGTCCAGCAGCACCTTGGCCTGGGTGGTGAGGCGGCGCAGCGTCTCGGCGACGCCAATGTAGACGGCGACGAGCAGCTCCTCGGCGTCGGCCGGCTCGAGCGCGCGCAGGTTGCGGGCCAGGATGGACGACTTCTCGCCCTGCGAGAGGTGGCGGCCGCCGCCCACGGTGGACGACGACATGACGGACTCGTTGTCGTCGTCGCTGGAGCTCGGCAGCGGCCGGCGCACGAGATGCTTGATCTCGCGCATCACGACGTCGCGGAAGTTCTGCACGGCCGCCGCAATGTGCTGCGCGCGGTGCAGGCCGGCGAGGATGGGCTGCAGCGCCGTGCGCAGCGCGTCGGTCGACGCCAGGTAGGCCGGGTAGGCGGCGGGCTCGCGCCGGTGGTTGCCGCGGCTGCGCGCAAAGGCGCTGCCCCAGCGCTGCAGCACCTCCTGGCGTGACACGGTCTCGGTGTGGCGCCGCAGGTCCTGCAGCAGCACGGCGACGAAGCGCGCCTCAAACGCCTTGCCGATGCGCATACGCAGCGTCGCCATGTCGGCCTGCACGCCCTGCAGCGCCGTCGCGCCGCGCAGGTCCCGCAGCGGGAACGCCGGCGGCCGCTGCGTCGCACTCGGCGTGCCGGCGATCAGCCGCTCCAGGCTGTCGATGCGGTCCAGCGCTTCGTCCACGGCATGGCCGTCCACCAGCGCCTCGCACGCGGCCACGTCGTCGACAATGCGCTTCAGCTGCAGCACGGCCGCGTGGAACTGCCGCACGTGCTGGCGCTGGCGCTGCTTCTGCACGATCGCGAGCCCGCCCGTGGCAATCTCGTCGTCCAGCGCGGCCAGCTCCGTTCGCAGCGCCTGGATGCGCAGCACGGACTCGGCCGCTTCCGTGTGCAGCTCCTTGAGCGAGCCGAGCGCGGTGAAGAAGGCCGTCGACGCCGTCGAGATCGAGGCGATGAGGTGCATCTCCACCGTGTCCATGTACCAGGACAGCTTCTCCTGCAGGATGGCGTTCGTGGCCAGCACCTTGCGCGGCATCGGCGGCGCTGTCGACGCCGCGCCCCCGACCGCGGGCACCTTGTCCTTGTCGCTGCTCGGGATCACCTCGGACCGCTCGCTGACAATGTCAAAGGTGCGCGGGTTCTCGAGGTGGAAGTCCTCGTCGAGATAGACGGCGGGGATGGTCGAGAGCGGCGGCGGGCCTTGGTGGCCGCGCCGGCCATGGCTCGCGCCTTTGCGTGTCGGGCCAGCGGCGTCGCTGAGCGCCAGCGAGTTGACCGAGGACACCGAGAGCCTCCGGGACGACGGCCGCTTGCCGCCGCCGGCCGGCCGCAGGTAGCCGTCGTGCAGCACGTCGCCGAGCTCGTCCTTGCTGCCGTTCCTCCGCGGCGCAGACACGGCGAGCGCCGCCTGCTCGTCCTCGCTCTCCTTGGCACGGCGCAGCTGCTCGTGCAGCGCGCCAACCTGGGCCAGGTAGGTGGCAAAGTCCGAGGGATCGACGCGCTCAATGTTGGTGAGCGTGACGGGCGGGATGTCCCTGGCTGTCGGCGGCTTGTGCGTGCTGTTTGCCGGCGCCGAGGCGTGCGGCTGCAGGCCCGTCCGAACGATGGGGGGCTGCAAAAGTGTCGAGATGGCTGGAAGCGTTAGCGAGAGCCAGTGTGCCCGATGGGATCAGAGAGACAGAGACGCACCATTTTGGCCCAGCTCGGCCACAGACTCCTGCCAGCTGCCTCCGAGAGTGGTGTCCAAGCTGCCGCCTATGGAGTGGACAGAGCTGGCTATCGAGCCGCGCCGTTGCCGGGCAAGCGTGTGGGGGTGTTGTCGAGAAGGGTAGTCTGTCTTGTGCGTCACGCTCTGCGAAGAGAGGCTGTCGACAGACTTCCGGCCCTCCGAGCCCGAGACCATCGCGCACGGCCGCTGGACTCGTATCCAGACGCAGCAGTGGTGTACCTAGTCAACGGTGGCATGTAGACAGGCGGCAGTGGCGTGTGCACTCGCGGCGCGGGATGGGGTCGGCGGGTGCGTCAAACGGGGCGGAGGAGGCGATGAGGTGATGAGGCGATGAGACGATGAGGCAATCGAGGCGATCGAGGAGATCGAGGAGACCGAGGCGAACAAGCCGGGCCAGGCAGCAGCCGCGCTGCGGAAGGCGCCCAGAGTGGCAGAAATGCGGCTCCGGGATAGAGAGCACCGGGTCACGGCGGCACAGCGATCAGAGCCGAAGAGACGTCGTGGTGCTGGCGACGGGGTTCCGCGCCGAAAACGGTGGTCTTCACAAAGTACAAGTAGCTTCTATCGAGCGGCCGAGCACTGGACAGCGTGCATTATCGCCCACTGCGAGTTTCAGGACACGTGACGGCTCGTGCTGGGCTGGATGCAGACTAGCGTGTAGCTGTCCAGACGACCCGCTTTTCTGCAACCACTTTAAGTGCGACGCGTCAGAGGGCAGCGCGACGCGTTTTTCTCGCGCGTCCCCTCCCTACTTCGGATACGTACTCACTTTCTCCCGCATCCGCACTTTGACGGTCCTGCACACCACTCCCGGCACACGAACGGCTCGACAACTTGCAAGCTGCCTGCGTGGTCGAGATCACTGCCCAACATGGATCGCCAGTCGGTCTACACGACACACGTCTTCGACAACAACGAGAGCGGCGAGGAGACCCGAGTGAAGACCCGGAAAGACTTGGAGGAATTCATCCTAAAGTTCCGCCTCGACAATGACTTTGTCTACAGGTATGGCAACGGCTGCGCTCGGTGAAGAGCAAGCTGGCGGAGGAAGAGACGGCAACAGTGCACCAGCGAGGACAGAGTGGCGGTGTGGGCGCGCCATGCTAACCGCCTGCAGAGAACAGCTGAAGGAGAACGCACTCCTGAAGAAGTACTACTGCGATGTCGACATCGGCGACCTCATCAAGTACAACGAGGAGCTGGCCCACCGGCTGGTCACGGAGCCGGCCGAGATCATCCCGCTGGTAAGCCACCCGCTGTCAGGGTCTCCCCGTCTCCGAATCCTGCTGTCCACTGACAGCCGCAGTTTGAGACGGCCCTCAAGCGGTGCACACATCGCATCGTCTTCCCGCACCAAGAAAGCGTGAAGCTGCCGGAGCACCAGCTGCTGCTGCACTCGAGTGCCGAGGAGGTGGCGATCCGCAACCTCGACTCACTCACCATCTCGCGCCTGGTGCGCGTGCCCGGCATCGTGATCGGCGCGTCGGTCATGTCGAGCAAGGCGACGGACCTGGTGGTGCAGTGCCGCAACTGCCAGCACGAGGCGCGGCTGCCGGTGACGGGCGGCTTCACGGGCGTGACGCTGCCGCGCATGTGCGGGCGTGTGCGCGTGGCCAACGAGGACGACAAGTGCCCGATGGACCCGTACTTTGTGCTGCACGAAAAGTCGACCTTTGTCGACCAGCAGGTGATCAAGCTGCAGGAGGCGCCCGACCAGGTGCCCGTCGGCGAGCTGCCGCGCCACGTGCTGATCTCGGCCGACCGCTACCTGACGAACCGCGTGGTGCCGGGCTCGCGCTGCACGATCACGGGCATCTTCTCCATCTACCAGAACAAGAGCGCCAGCAAGGGCAGCGGGTCGGCCGGCGGCGCCGTGGCCATCCGCACGCCCTATCTGCGCGCGGTGGGCATCCAGACGGACCTGGACCAGACGGCCAAGGGCATGGCGGTCTACACGGAGGAGGAGGAGCAGGAGTTCCTGGAGCTCAGCCGGCGGCCGGACCTGTACAGCGTCATGGCCGAGTGCATCGCGCCGTCGATCTACGGCAACCGCGACATCAAAAAGGCCATCCTGTGCCTGCTGATGGGCGGCTCCAAGAAGATTCTGCCCGACGGCATGCGGCTGCGCGGCGACATCAACGTGCTGCTGCTGGGCGACCCGGGCACGGCCAAGTCGCAGCTGCTCAAGTTTGTGGAGCGCGTGGCGCCGATTGCCATCTACACGTCGGGCAAGGGCTCGTCGGCGGCGGGCCTGACGGCGTCGGTGCAGCGGGAGCAGTCGACGCGCGAGTTCTACCTCGAGGGCGGTGCCATGGTGCTGGCGGACGGCGGCGTGGTGTGCATCGACGAGTTTGACAAGATGCGCGACGAGGACCGGGTGGCGATCCACGAGGCGATGGAGCAGCAGACGATCTCGATCGCCAAGGCGGGCATCACGACCATCCTCAACGCGCGGACGTCGGTGCTGGCGGCGGCGAACCCCATCTTTGGGCGCTACGACGACATGAAGACGCCCGGCGAGAACATTGACTTCCAGACGACGATCCTGTCGCGCTTCGACATGATCTTCATCGTCAAGGACGAGCACTCGCGCGACAAGGACGAGCGCATGGCACGCCACGTCATGGGCATCCACATGGGCGGCCGCGGCGTCGAGGACCAGGCCGAGTCGGAGATCCCCGTGGACAAGCTGAAGCGCTACATCAGCTACTGCAAGACGCGGTGCGCACCGCGGCTCAGCGCCGAGGCGGCCGAGAAGCTGTCGTCGCACTTTGTGTCGATCCGCCGCCAGGTGCACGCGGCCGAGCTCGAGGCCAACGCGCGCTCCAGCATCCCCATCACCGTGCGCCAGCTCGAGGCCATTGTGCGCATCACGGAGTCGCTCGCGAAGCTGGCGCTGGCGCCCATCGCCACCGAGCAGCACGTCGACGAGGCCATCCGGCTCTTCCTCTGCTCGACCATGGACGCCGTCAACCAGGGCAGCCAGTCGTCCGCCACCGGCAGCGGCGCCGCGCGCGAGCTCTACCAGGAGGCCGAGCGCGTCGAGGCCGAGCTCAAGCGCCGCCTGCCCATCGGCTGGAGCACGAGCCTCGCCACGCTGCGCCGCGAGATGGTCGAGACGCGCGGCTTCAGCGAGCAGGCGCTCAACCGCGCGCTCATGATCCTGCAGCGGCGCGACACCATCATGTTCCGCAACGGCGGCGCACAGGTGTACCGGAACGGGGCGTGAGGCCGGGCGAGGCCGGGTCTGGCGGCGCGGGGTTGGTGTACTCGGGTTATGTCTAGTCACGATTTTACGCAGGTGTTCTCCACGGAGTCTGGAAGACGGACGACAGAAACGACAGGACCATGTGCAGTATCTTGGTGTATTTGTTGTATTTCTCGCTTAGGTTACGTTCATTGTGCGAATGCCATGACAGCGATTCGTTTGCCAATCACAGCGGAATGTTGACGGCGCGAGACAAGAAAGCGCGTGCAAAAAGGGCCATCCGTATCCAGCAATGGGCCGTGGCCTGGGACCCGCGGTGCCTGGTCGACTCCTAGGCATAGGCCAGCGAGTTGTCGTCGCGGATGACGCCGAGGACGCCGAGGGCAGCCTCGCCGCCGGCAACAGAGGGTCCGCGAATGACAATCTGCCGGGTTAGCACAGGCAAGGTGGGAGAAGGCTGGCGCGAAACGAACCTCGCCGACGCGCTGGTCGTCGGTGACCTGGTGCTCGCCCTTGTCGCGCACGAGATACTCGGTGCAGGTGAGCGGCGGGCCGAAGGGCGCGTAGGTGCCGGGCGCCACGCGGTAGTCGTAGAAGGCGGTCTGGGCAGCGGCGCCGGCGACCTTGGCGGCGGCGAGCGCGTAGATGACGCGGGCGCCGGTGAGCACGCGCAGGTCCGACAGCACGGCGGCCGAGAGCGCGGGCGTGCCGGCGCCCGCGCGCTCGGCGGTGTAGATCAGGCGCAGGGAGCCCGGGCGGACGCTGGTGACGGGGCGGAGGCGGTCCAGCAGGCGGCTGACGAGGTCGGTGGGCGCCGGGAAGGCGCCGGTGTCGGCGAGGGTGCTGGTCTGCCAGCGCACGAGCAGGCGGGCCAGCGGGGCGGCGGCGACGCGGGCGGCGGCGTCGGCGTGGGTGCGCAGCAGGGCGGCGGGCGTGGCGACGAGGACGGTGGGCGCGACGGAGCGGGTGGCGGCGGCGAGATCGGCGGCGGCGGGCGCGGCGCTGCTCAGGGCGACGGAGGCGTTGCTGTAGAGGGCGGCGAGGGTGAGGACGAGGGTGTGGCTGTGGGAGAGCGAGTCGGCGACGAGGAAGAGGTCGGCGGGGCCGAGGCGCTGGGCGGTCGGCACGGCGAAGAGCTGGGCGGCGACGGCGGCGACGAGGTTGGCGCTGGTGAGGCGGACCATTTCGGGGGGCGCCGCGGCGGACGCGGCGGACGCGGCGGACGCGGGCGAGGCGGCCTCCCAGAAGACAGTGATGTCGCGCGGCGCTGCCTGGCCGGCCAGCGGCGGCAGCTCGCGGCCGGCGTCGGCGGGGGCGTCGGCGACGACCTCCTGCCAGGTGGCGACGCTGACGGCGGTGCTGGCGGCGCCCTGTGGCAGCTCGTTCCAGTCGAGGTGCTTGCTGCCCTCGTCGACGACCCAGACGAGCTGGCGCAGGGCCGGGTAGCGCTGGACGACGACGTCAAAGGGAAAGCAGCCGGGGGCGGTGATGACGGTGTCGACGGCGGCGCGGCGCAGCATGGCGACGAGCACGTCGTCGGGCTGGTCAAAGGGCAGCAGCACGGCGGTCATGTTGTAGAAGCTGCAGGCGAAGAGGCTGGCGAGCAGCTCGACCGAGTTGGGCAGATAGATGGCCACGCGGTTGCCGCCCTGGTCGAGCAGGTGCTGGCCGATGAGGCAGATCTGGCGCGAGACGTCGGCGAGCGGCGTGGCGACGACGTCGGCGCCGTAGACGGCGAGCAGGCGCGGGGGACTCTCGGCAGGGGGAGTGTCGCCCGCCGCCTTGCGCCAGATGTCCCGCAGATCGCCGTCGCGGCCGCGCGCCCACTTGGCCGTGCCCGGGTCCCGCACGTCCAGCCCCGCGTGCAGCGGCATCGAGTGCGGCGCGCTGCGCGACCGGTACACCGGCGACTCGCCCTCGTGGCGCACGGCAAAGCCCTCGGCCTGGCGCGCCAGCAGCAGCGGATGCGTGTCGGCGTCGCGCCGCGTACAGGCCATGAGCGTGGCGACGCCGACGAGCAGCCCGACCAGGGCCGTCGAGTAGCCGTTCCACTGGCTGAAGAAGCCGGTGACGGCCGCATCGGCGTGCCACAGCAGGCTGTTAAGGCCCATGGTGCGATGGCGGGCGATAGCAAGGAGGAAGCGAAGCTGAAGCCGAAGCTGAAGCCGAAGCTGAAGCCGAAGCCGAAGCTGAAGCTGAAGCGAAGAGCGAGCTGGAAGGAAGCGAAAACGAAGAGGCTCAAGCAACGAGTATGGAGAACGGACGCAGCACACGCCAGACAGCAGGCCGGATGCACCGATGACGCGCGTCGCAGTGCAGCAGCGATGAGGTGGAAGCGTCGCGGGGATCACGATGTCGATGTCGCGAGAAGGCAGACAAGCTGAGGTGGCAGTCGGCGCCAGCTGGCGGGCGGGGCTGTCTGGACGGAAGCAGCGACCCGTACGCCGCCCGTTGGGAAGTTGTACGAATAGGCAGGGGCCAGCAGGAGCGACCGGCGGGGCCACGGTCGGGCGCTAGGCGACGGCGCGCTGCTCGTCGACCCACCAGCCAATCAGCAGCGAGCACGCCCGAGAGAAAATCGCTGCTGTCCACAACAACAAACGTCTGCTCTGCGCAACACAGGCGGCATCGGCATCGGCACCGGCGACGACGACAGCCCCGGCACCACGGCGCGCGACGACGACCATCACGGGACCGGCACCGGACGGCGCCACGACCAGCGCGTACGACCGGCAGCGCACGAGCGGCCACTTCGCGTTGCTCTTCCGTCCGATTCCACTTCCACTTCCTCAACTTTGATCACCAGCTTCGACTCAACTTCCACGTCCTCAGCACTTTCACCAGCTTCGACTTCACGGATCGGGCTCTACGCGCGTCACTCCCGCTCCCGCGCCCATGGCATCCCGCTCTGTGCACACGCCCCAGCGGACGGCTGTCCGCCCGCGCGCCAGCCCGGCTGCGGTGCCGGCGACGCCGCCGCTGCAGAGCGCGGCCACCGACAGCCCCGGCAACTGGCGCCATCCGCGCATGGACGAGATCACGCGCCGCCGCGCTGCCAGCGTCTTCTCCGAGACCAATGTGCGCACGCTCCTCTACAACGGCCTGGCCCTGGCCGTCGTGTGCGTGGCGCGGACGGCCAGCTGGCCCGTCCTCCAGCAGATGGGCAGACTGTGCGTATTCGCAACTTTCCCTCCTGACAACTCTGATTGCTGTTCTGATACGGTGCAGCCTCGCCGCCCTCCTCCCCACCGCCGTCCCCCTCGGCCTGCTCGGTCTGGTCGCCCAGCTGGCCCTCCTGCTGAACATGACCCGCGCTCTGCTGCCGCTCTTCCGCGAGCCCGACACCCTGACCGACATCCCTCTGACCCCCGGCCAGCGCAAGCTGCTCGGCCTGCCGGCCACTGCCACCCGTGCCGCCCAAGGCGCCGTCTTCAGCACGCCCCCGCGCTACGCCCGTACGCCGACCATGGGGTCCATGGGGTCCATGGGGTCCATGGGATCCGTCGCCTCGTTTGGCTCGCCCGGCGGCTCGCCCTCGGCCAGAGTCTATGCCGGCTCCCCCCTGTTCGAGAGCCCGCTCTTCCCCAAGACCCGGCCTACCGGCTCGCCCTTCTCGCCCAACATCGGCAACAACAGCGGCAGCCCCTTCCAGACACGGCGCTCCTCGTTTAGCTCGCCCAGCGGCGCATCGCCCGGCAACCTTGCTGGCTTGTCGGGGCTGCCCGGCTTGCCGGCAACACCAAGCCCCGGCGGCTCGGGCAAGCGGCTCAGCATGGGCCTCAACAACAAATGGCTGTACGAGAAGGGCCGGCGCAGCTCGGGGAGCGCGGCACGGATCTACTGAGACAGCGGCCATGTAGAATGTGTTGCTAGACCGAGCCAAAGAAGGCAAAGAGGGAGGCAACGAGCTAGACCAACGAGATAGACGCAGTTTCAGCGCCGCAGACGCGCCCACCCGGCATCCTTGAGGCCGCCATAACATGTATGATAGACCATGGTCGCACGGCCACGTAATGAGAGTTTCATTCTGCTGCACTGCGTGGCCAAAGTGGTGAGCTGTACGATCCGACAGCTCCTGCACGTGGCAGCGTGTCGGTTTACTCCGTATTACGTGTAATACTCCGTATTCTACTCCGTACTTGGGGTAGAAACGGCCGGCTGGTCCGTGCGCACTGACGTAGACACATGCGGAAGCGGTGTAAAGGGGCAGAACGTCGGAAGCAGAGCGTGCGACAGCGCGAGACTCCAGGACGCACGCATCGCCAGACGACCACCCACTCTGCTCATCCGGCCCGCCACCGATCCGACCGCCGCTGTCCGATCACCGGCACTGATAGAGACTGCAGTGCTTGTCTTACTGTCGTCGTCGTTCTGCCACTGCCCGGACGCTTCGCATCTGTTTCGCAGTCTGTTTGCCGTCGACGTTCTTGCGATCGCTCTTCCTCCTCTTCCTCCACTCTGCATCGCCTCTCTTTCCGGCAACCCGTTGGCCATGGGCGCCAGCGACTCGAAGCTCGTCTTCAAGAAGGGCGTCTTCCGGCTGTCGGAGGAGCGGCGCATCCCGGCCGACGACCCATACTGGACATCTGTGCGTAGTCCCGTGTCCGTCCCCCGTCGCCATCTTAGCTCGCTGACCATCTGCCCTGGACTCTAGTTTTGGGAGCTGCCCGAGTCGCCCGAGGATGTCTTTAGCCTCTTCTCGCCCGCCGACATCCGCCGCGCCCGCGACGGCGCCCTCGAGAACATCGAGACGCTGCTGCTCGCCGTGACGTCGCGGCTGTTCAGCCTGCGCCACCACCCGGCCTTCCCCGACCCAGAGCTCGCGCCCGAGCGCGATGCCCTCAACTGCATCCGCGTGCTGACGCGCGTGCTGCCCTACCTCTACGAGCGCGATGCCCTGCACGACTGGGAGGCGCAGTTCTTCTGGGCAGAGCGGCGGAAGCGCGCGCGGCCAGCAGCCGGTAACGAGGTCCTGTGGGGGGAGGGCGACGACGGCGGCGGCGGCGGCGGCGATGGCGGTGGCGGTGGCGAGGGCGAGGGCGAGGGCGAGGGCGCCTTAACCGACGCCAAGCCGCTCGCCGAGGAGCTCATCGACACGCTCGTCGACCTGCTCTTCTTTGCCGACTTCACCGTGGCCCTGCCGACGTCCGCGCCGCCGACGGCCTCCCGGGTCACGTACGCCATCTGGCAGAGCGGCGTCGGCTGCAACGCCGCCGTGCCGACGACGAAGGAGTACGAGAGCAACCGCTGCGAGATCCTGCGCCTGCTGCTGGCCCTCGCGAGCCCGAGCATGTACGTGCCGCCGGGCGCGCTGCCGCGCGAGGGCATCCGCGCGCTGACGTACATGTGCACGTGTCCGGACAAGCAGGTCGTGCTGTCGGTGCTGTGCTCGCTGCTGAACACGACCCTCAAGTACAGCCCGGCCAGCTGGCACATGCCCTACAACGCCCTCGTCTTCAAGGACGCCAAGCAGATCCTCATCACCTACACCCTGCAGCTGCTGCTCGTGCTGCTGCTCTACCCCGTGCCCGAGCAGGCGGCCTCGGCTCTGCCGGCAGCGCCGCCCAAGAACTACTACCGCCACTTCCTCGGCCGCCTGCACCGCCCGGCCGACTTCCAGTTCATCGTCGACGGCATGACCCGCATCCTCCACCAGCCGCTGCAGGCCAACGCCTCCTACATCCCCGGCGCGCAGCCGCCGGTCCAGTTCGCCCCCGAGATCATCATGCTCTTCTGGGAGATCACCCAGTGCAACAAGCGCTTCCGCTCCTTTCTCATCGACACGCAGCGCGCCCACGACTTTGTCATCCTCATCCTCTTCTACGCCCTCGACAGCAAGAACGACGGCTCTCGCCAGGGCGTCGTGCGCATGTGCGCCTTTCTGCTGCAGACCCTCAGCGTCGAGAAGAACTTTGGCATCAACCTCAACAAGCCCTTTACCAGCCAGGAGACGCTGCCGCCCGTCATTCGCATCCAGGGCTTCCGCGGCACCTATGCCGACTTTCTCATCCAGGTATGATTTGTGAGGGCGAATCGTTGGGGGGTGACGGAAGCCGTGAGAGTTGGGGGGCGACGGGACGGACTAACGCCCCCAGTCTATCTACAGTCTCATCACGAGCAGCCACAGCCGCTTGGCTGCCATCTACCCGGCCCTGCTGGCCGTGGCCAATAACGTCGCTGCTTACGTCGAAGGCCTAAGCCTGCACACGTGCGCTCGCCTCATGCAGCTCTTTACGTTCATGTCGTCTCCTTCCTTCCTCCTCGCCAACGACACCAACCACAGCCTTCTCTCTTCGCTCTTGGAAACGCTCAACGCCGTCATTGAGCATCAATATAAGAGTGCGTGTTCTCCTGGCCAAGCATCCAAGCGTCCCCGGCTAACATCGGCAGAAAACCCGCAGCTGGTCTTTGCCATACTCAAGAACCGAAAGCGTTTCGAAGCCTTGCGTCACTTCACCCTCGAGAGCGGCCGTGAAGAGATTGAGCGCCGCGCGCAGCGCCGCAAGGACGCGGGCATGTCCGCGGACGACGCCACGCTTGAGTTGGCCTCCAGCCGCAGCTCCGCCGAGAGCGTGCGCAGTCCCGGCGGCCACGCCCATGGACAGCACGCACAGCCGCCCGCGCTCAGCGATGTGGCGGAAGACGGCACATTTGCCATTGGCGACGAGGACGACGAGGACGACGAGGAGGCGGCGGACGACAGCGACGATGGGGAGCCCCGGCCGACGCCATCGCAGTCGAGCCTCAGCGAGAATCCGTCGCGGGCATCGTCGGTCGCGTCCGTGGAGGACGCCGTGCCGACGCAGCTGCGCGGCATGTCCGAAAAGGCCCGCGGCAAGATGCCGGCGGGCGCGCGCAGCTTCTCGCGGCAGAACAGCACGCTCAGCACGATGAGCACGATCAGCGCGGGCAGCACGGGCGGCGCTGGCGCGGGCGCGGCGGGCGGCGGCCACGGCGGCGGGCGGCACATGTACAGCGCGTCCGGCGGCAGCACGCTGAGCCTGAGCGGCGCGTACGGCGGCGGCGGGGCGTTTGCGTTTGAGCCGACGGCGCCGTGGCTCGACAGCTGGCTGCCGGAGCTGCCGCTGCACACGGTCCTCGCACTCATACAGCAGCTCGCGGCGCTGCTGCCGCCGGGCGACGTGGACGCCGCCGTGCCGTCGCCCGAGGTGCTGCAGCGCATCCAGGCCGTGCAGATCGTCGGCATCGACGGCCGCGCGCCGCGCGTGCACCTCTTTGAGTGGTCGCCGCTGGCGCTCGGCTGGTACGAGTCGCTGCTCTGGAGCTTTGTGTTTGGCAGCGAGATGCAGGTCGCCAAGGGCACCGTCGGCGTCTGGAACGGCACCGCCATCAAACTCTTCCGCGTGCAGGAAACGGCGCCGCAGGGACCCTCGCTGGCCTCGCCGCGCGGCGCCGTCGACGCCGTCGGCAGCAACATTGTGTCGCGCATCGGGGCGATGAACCTGCGCGGCGGCGCGGCGGTGCTGGCGCGGGGGACCGGAGGCGCCGGCAGCCAACCGGGCGGGCACGGAGCATGAAGGCGGCGAGACATGCAAGTCGTATCTTGGCGTTCTAATTTGTAGTTTTCCATCAAAGACAAGATGCCTACTATACTCCGTACGAGGTTTTGCTGTCGGCCATATGTTCAATTTCAAAGCAGCGTGCTCGTTGGTATTGCACTGCTTCTATAAGCAAATCATTACTTCCCTACTTCTCGCAAACAATGGTATAAATATGTTCTTTCTTCCTTCTCTCGTGGCCGCATCCCGGTCGTAAAACGCATCAAGATAGTCGAAAATCGAATCAGGTTCGCGTGTCGGGTTGCTCTGTATATAGGCAGTGATCAAAGTCATGGCGTCGCCTTTGAGTGACATGTAGACGTACATGAACTGTCTCTCGGCAGAGCCAATGAACTGGCCGTCTACACGAAGTTTCGTCCGCAGATTACGCTTCCATTTCCGGTACTCCGACTTCTTGCCTCCGAACGGGGTGACATGGGGAGTAAGGGCTCCAAACCGGCCGCGAATAAGCGCCGGATCTCTTTCCAATGGGGGTCCTGCAAGAGTTGGACACTGCAGCCTCGCTCAAGCGTTGATTTTCTTTCGCGGCCTCGTCCAAGCGTTGGTCCTCTATCAACTCCGCGATCTTGTCGTAGAGGGCCGTGAGCTGTGCTTGGATCGTTTGGGGTTTCTCTTTGCTGGGTTCTGCATAGTGCCCAAGAGTGCATTTTCAAGATTTCCGTTGCCAACGTCCATTGCGGCTGGTCACCAAGGACGAATCTAACCAGAAACTTGTGTGCTGCTTGGCAGAGGCTGTAGGTCTAGACAGGACGAGCTCTGAAGTACTGAATGGTATAATTGTCTCACTATCTGGTCTGAGAGTGCATGCAGCCAATATATATGCGGGCCATACGCTTGGTTGTGGTAAGAGGTAGCAGTCCACAAGTCTCTGCTTATGTCAGCAAACAGCTGGCAGCAGCCGCCAGCACTCCGTACTCGCAGTCTAAATAGTGGGGCGCATAGCTCCAATGTGGCCGTTTCGCGATCGCAACGAGAACATCGAAACCATCTGCACACAACGTCTGCCTCGAGCTTCTGCTGCCGCGCTCGTCACGCCCCGCCCCCCGACTTGTCCCCGACGCCGCCTGCCAGACAGGCCGCCCGTCCGCCCGCCATGCACTCCTCGCTTGTGCGCCTGCAGAATGTGTTTGGCTTCTTCACGACGGTCGTGACCGTCCTCGGCTGCCTCATCGCGGCGACAGACCTGCTGCACGCGCGCACGCCGCGCGCGACAGTGACGCCGGCTGGCCTGCAAGTGTGCGTGCCCAGACGCTTTCCTTGCCAGCCTGGCTGTTGTGCCGCTGAGGAGTCCCCAGACTAACGCGCCGCAGCACCCGCGGCCGCCCGCACTACTACAGCAAGAAGAAGGAGGAGTACGCCTCTGTGCGCTTCCACCTCGACGCAGACCTGTCGTCGCTCTTCACGTGGAACACCAAGGAGGTCTTTGTGTACGTCACGGCCGAGTGGCAGGACGCGACCGCTGGCGCCAACACGACCAACAGCGCCGTCATCTGGGACCAGATCATCACCAGCCCAAGCTCCGACTTTCTGGCCAACATCGGCCCTATTGCGATGAAGAAGCTGCGCAAGAGCGCAGCCGGCAAGGCCATCGACCCGAACCGGTGCGTACCTCTTCCTGCTGCCTACTGCCTGCTGCCTGCTACCTGCTGCCTCTATTAAATACCATATACTCTTCTCCCTTGCTAACACGTCGCA
The DNA here is from genome assembly GCA_002778075.1 of Grosmannia penicillata. Lineage (NCBI taxonomy): Eukaryota > Fungi > Ascomycota > Sordariomycetes > Ophiostomatales > Ophiostomataceae > Grosmannia > Grosmannia penicillata. The sequence goes on along the minus strand of PCDK01000001.1, from coordinate 3,353,036 downwards.
GCGGCCTGCTCAAGCTCAAGAACCAGAAGCCCAAGTACCAGATCACCCACCCCAGCGGCAAGATCGCGGAGACCCAGGATGTCCGCCTGCGCGTCCACTACAACGTCCAGCCGTGGGTCGGCGTGCTGTCGTGGAACCAGGAGGTTGCAGCCGCCGGCAGCTCCGAGAAAACCGATGCGAGCAACTGGTCGTGGCTGCCACGCCGCGGCGGCGCCGGCTCGCCGCTGTGGGCGCCCTTCTCCAGCGGCGAGAGCGAGCCTTTTGCGCTGCCGGCCGTCAAGGACAAGAAGGTCGGCAGCTCGTGAGATCCCTCGACGTTGTCGGCTCGGCGTGGCTCGTGTTGTTCTCTTCAGCGAAACTAGATTACGTAATCAGAACCATGTTCTACGACGTGCTCCGTATAGAACAGAACCTCAGTCCGAGTAGCATCGAACACCGAAACAGAACAACCATTGTGCTTCCGCTGAGCTCACAGAGTAGTCACAAACGTAATCGATAAAGGCTCGTGACATCACCGGACGCTTGTTTTTCCGAGCCGCTTCCCCCGCTAGCGAGCCAGGCGCAGCACCTGTAACTATTTTGGTCGGCTTTGATGGCTTCATCGTTGTAAGTTTGTTTGCCTCTTCCAGCAATCTCTCCCAGCGCTGTGTTGCTTTTCTTTGCCCACCCCTTCTCGCGTCTCTTCTCCCTTCTCCAAGGCGGCCTCACTCCCCCGCCGCCGACGCCCGATCTGCGATCTGTACAACGACCGCAGTCCGGCGACTCTTTTCTCCATTTTCATTTAGAGATTTATTCTGCTTCCGCCAGAACAGACGACAATGGGTGTCCCCAAATTCTTCCGATGGATCTCGGAGCGGTATCCGGCCATCTCGCAGCTCATTGCAGAGAACCGGATCCCCGAGTTCGACTGCTTATATCTCGATATGAACGGCATCATCCACAACTGCACACACAGCGATTCGGACGATGCATTTACGCGCCTAAGCGAAGAGGAAATGTTTATCCGCATCTTCAACTACATAGAACACCTTTTTGGCAAGATCAAACCCAAGCAGCTCTTCTTCATGGCGATCGACGGTGTTGCGCCGCGCGCCAAGATGAACCAGCAGCGGTCGCGGCGTTTTCGCACGGCGCTCGACGCCGAAGTGGCGCGCAAAAAGGCGCTGGCCGAGGGCGGCCAGCTGCCTCTGGACGATCCGTTTGACAGCAACTGCATCACGCCCGGCACGGGCTTCATGGCCAAGCTGTCGGACCAGCTCAAGTACTTTGTCAACAAAAAGGTCAGCGAGGACAAGGAGTGGCAGCAGTGCAAGGTGGTGCTCTCGGGCCACGACGTGCCCGGCGAGGGCGAGCACAAGATCATGGAGTACATCCGCAACGCGAAAGCGCAGCAGGACTACAACCAGAACGTGCGCCACTGTCTGTACGGCCTCGACGCCGACCTCATCATGCTCGGTCTGCTGAGCCACGACCCGCACTTTTGCCTGCTCCGCGAGGAGGTCACCTTTGGCCGCCAGTCCAAGACCAAGTCCAAGGAGCTGGAGCACCAGAACTTTTATCTCATGCACCTCTGCATGGTCCGCGAGTACCTGGAGCTGGAATTCCAGGAGCTCAAGACCGACGAGAGCATGACCTTTCCCTTCAACATGGAGCGCATCATCGACGACTTTATCCTGATGGCCTTTTTTGTCGGCAACGATTTCCTGCCGAACCTGCCGCGCCTCCACATCAACGAGGGCGCCCTCACCACCATGTTCTCCATATACAAGCGCGTCTTGCCAAAGTGCGGCGGCTACATCAACGAGGGCGGCGCCGTCAACGTCAAGCGGCTCGGTCTGCTGCTCGAGGAGCTCTCTAAGGAGGAGTTCCGCTTTTTCGAGTACGATATCGAGGGCGAGAAGTGGTTTGAGGCCAAAAAGATGACCCACATCCCCACCACCGAGGGCCTCACCTACAACTCTGAGAAGAGGAAGAATGGCAAGGGCGGTCGTAACGGCGCCAGGGGCAGCCCCAGCAGCCACGGCGCTGCGAGCCAGGCTCCGGCCCCGGCGGCCCCCGTGCCCAAGGGCAAGCTCGTGCTCACAACATTCCAGAAAGAGCTCTGGAAGGCCAAGATCCGCAAGTTTGTCGCCAAGCCGACGAGCGAGCCGCTGGATCTCGGCGCGGACCTCAAGGCGGAAGACCGCAAGTTCGTCCAGGACCTGGCCGACAGTCTGAGAATTGACTGGCGCACCGACGAGGACGACGCGGGCGACCGCCACCTCATCCTTAGCTTCCCCAGCACACGCCTCGCACAGCAGGCGAACGGCGAGGCCGGCGACGAGGACGAAGACGAGGAGGCGCACGCGGCTCTGCTGCGCGTGATGAAGAAGTACGACACAGCCCACGTGGCCGATGTGACGGCAGCCGAGAACGAAGAGGCGCTCGAGCAGCTGTACATGCTCAAGTTCCAGCAGTGGAAGGACGCCTACTACAAGGACAAGTTCCACTGGACGGACGCGCAGCTCGGGGACGAGGTGCGCAAACTGTGCGAGAACTACGTGCAAGGCCTGCAGTGGGTGCTCTTCTACTACTACCGTGGCATTGCATCGTGGCCCTGGTTTTACCAGTACCACTACTCGCCGGTCATCTCGGACGTCATCAAGGGTATCGGCGCCGACCTGAACTTCAAGCTCGGCCAGCCATTCAAACCGTTCGAGCAGCTGATGGGCGTGCTGCCGGACCGCAGCAAAAAGATCGTGCCGCAGGTGTACTGGCCGCTGATGACTGAGGAATCGTCGCCCATCATTGACTTTTACCCGCGCGACTTTGAGCTGGACATGAACGGCAAGAAGATGGAGTGGGAGGCGGTGGTCAAGATCCCGTTTATCGACGAAAAGCGCCTGCTGGACGCGATGGCGCCGAAGAACGCGCTGCTGACGGACGACGAGAAGGCGCGCAACGAGTTTGGCGTGCCGATCGAGTTCACGTTCCAGCAGGATGCCGACTTTGTGTACCCGTCGTCGCTGGTCGGCCTTTTCCCGGACATCCTGCACTGCCGCTGCGTCATGAACATTTACGAGCTGCCGCCGACGGACGGCCTCGACTATCTGCATGATCTGACAGACGGCGCGATGCTGAACGCGTCGGCGCTGGCGGGCTTCCCGAGTCTGGCCACGCTGCCGTACTTTGCTGGGCTGGCCTACCACGGCGTGAACGTGTTCCAGCAGGACAGCCGCGGCGCGAGCATGGTGGTGACGCTGCTGGAGACGGAGCAGCGCACCAAGGTGGAGGAGGCCAAGAAGAAGCTGGGCCAGCGCTGCCACGTGGGCTATCCGTTCCTGCAGGAGGCCTTGGTGGTGAAGGTGTCGGACGAGCTGATGAACTACACGCTGGACGGGCACGGCCACGTGGTGCAGACGCCGCACGCGGGCAAGGAGCTGGACCGCTGGCAGTCCAAGGCGCGCAGCATCGAGGAGTCGTACAGCAAGCGGCTGGGCATCCTCGTGGGCCCCGTGGAGTCGATGGTGCATGTGCACATGCTCAAGGGCCTGAACAAGACGGACGAGGGCGCCACCGTGAAGGAGTACGGCGAGATGCCGTCGATGGAGACGGACTTTGCGACGCAGGTGATTGTGGATGCGGTGCTGAACGAGGACCAGCGGTTCATCGAGCGCGAGGCCCTGCCGATCGAGGAGGAGTTCCCGCTGGGGTCGCACGCGTTCAACGTGGGCGAGTACGCGTACGGCCGCCCGCTGGGCATCACGCGGCACAACGGGGCCAACTCCATGGACGTGGCCGTGTCGGTGCTGCGGGAGAAGGAGCCGGACGTGACGCACGCGATTGTGGCGCGGGCAGACCGCGTGAACCGCTACCAGCCGTCGTATGCGGTGGCCAAGGCGCTGGACCTGCACCCGCTGTCGCTGAGCAAGATCACGTCGTCGTTTTACGTCTTCTCCGTCGGCAACCTCAAGGTGAACCTGGGGCTGAATCTCAAGTTCGAGGCCAAGAAGCAAAAGGTGCTGGGCTTCTCGCGCAAGTCGGGCACGGGCTGGGAGTTTAGCGACGCGGCGATCACGCTGATCGCCAGCTACATGGTGACCTTCCCCGACTTCTTCGCCGGGCTCAAGCACCTGCCGCACAACCGCGACATCCGCGACACGGACATCTGGCCGAGCCAGGAGGTGGCGACGAAGCGCGTCAAGGAGATTGGCGCGTGGCTCAAGGCGCAGGAGACGGGCCAGCTGGAGCGCGTGCCGCTGGACGCGGAGCAGCTGGACTCGCAGGTGGTCGGGCAGATCGTCGCGGCCGTCACGGCGGCCGGCTTCGCGACGCCGGCGGCCGATGTGCGCTCGATCAAAAAGGTGCCGCGCAACGCGATCCTCAAGCCGAGCGACGCCGAGCACCGCCTCGGCAACCAGCGCTTCGTGCTCGGCGACCGCGTCGTCTACGTGCAGGACTCGGGCAAGGTGCCCATTGCGATGCGCGGCACGGTCGTCGGCATCAGCCGCACGGCCACGACGAAGCTGCTCGACGTCGTCTTCGACACCAACTTTATGAGCGGCACCACGCTCGGCGGCCGCTGCCCGCCCTTCCACGGCCAGACCGTCGCCGCAGCCTCGGTCCTGAACCTGTCGGACCGCCAGGTCATTGCCGGCTCGCGCGCCGCCATGGAGCGCCGGCCCGCGGCGTCGCCGGCCTCCTCGTCGGGCATCACGGGCACCTACAGGAACGGCGTGCGCCAGTTCCACGACGCGCCGGCACCGGCACCCCTGCAGGGCAGCTGGCGCGGCGCGCTCGGCGGCGCGGCGAACGGGAACAGTCGGCGCGGCGGCGGTGCGCGCGGCGGTCAGCTCGGCGGTCAGCTCGGCGGACAGCTCGGTCAGCAGCAGCCCGGCCCGTATGGCGGTCTCCCGCACAGGCCGGCTGGCCAGCCGCGTTATGGCGTCCGCGGCGGTGCGCGCGGCGGTGCCAGCGTGCAGCAGGCCGCTGCTTCGTCGCCGCCGCAGAGCCAGGCTCCGCTGCAGTCGTTCAACCAGGTGCCGCCGCCGCCGAACCTGGATGCGCCGCGTGGCGGCCGTGGTCGCGGCGGACGCGGACGTGGCGGGCGCGGTCGTGGCGGTGCGCGCGGCGGTAAGAACGCCGACGCAGCAGCTGCGCACGCGTAAGCAGATCCGGGCACTGGACGGAGTCAGAAACTGGAGACGGACCGAAGATGGAGGAGACGCGAAAGAAAATCAACGGGCCGCGGGTTACATGTACAAATAAGGCGCGATATGGCTGGCAGGGATGGGCGGGTATGATGACGATGCTACGGGATCCTTGTGGCTAGCAGCGCTGTATATGTATGTCTATCTTCTGGGGCGAATACATGTACGGACAAGTATTGAAGTGAAGGCGTCGTTGAGGGAAGACAAGACGTTGCAGGCTTAGTCATACTATATGCGGCCTGTTCCTGATATGGTCTAGCGCTGTTCACGCTTGACCTCTCCTCCGTACTCCGTATTTCGTCCTGAGCTGCGCCCATTCTGCCGCGCTTGTCCGCCCGGCGCTTTTGCCCTGCGCTTGCACTTTACGCGACGGCGCTGGCGCGCTTTGGCTTCTTTTTCCCTACTCGCGACGACGACCCGGGCCCGACGCAGACTCCCGGCACACGAAACCGCGCGCTGCAGCACTCCTCTGCCTTGGATTGCCGAGCATTGGGCGACTCTCTCTTCCCTTCCAGCTCTGATACCGCGCTCGCTCGAATCGCTACAATGGGGCCGGCCCAGGTTGTCGACGATGTCGATGGTGAGCTTCACCGAGCTCTGGCGCTTTGGCGCCCGGACGCTTTCTGTGCCGGGGCAGAACTAGAGGCTGACGCTCGCAGTGGACATGGAGCATGACGAGGACACGGAGCGGGAGCAGCGGCTCATAAACGAAGGTGGGCAGGCCAACGACCGCGGGATGGTGACATGGACTGACGGAAGCAGAGTACAAGACGTGGAAGAAGAATAGCCCTTTTCTCTACGACATGATTCTGAGTAACGCGCTGCCATGGCCGACCCTCACGACACAGTGGTTCCCCGACGTCAAGGTGCTCGACGACAAGAAGTGCCGGGTGTACCGGCTGCTGCTGGGCACGCACACGTCCGAGGACCAGCCCAACTACCTGCAGATTGCCGAGGTGTCGATCCCGATGGCGGCGTCGGCCAGCGCGCACGACTACGACGACGAGCGCGGCGAGGCCGGCGGCTACACGAGCAAGGCGGGTGCGGCGGGCAACGGCAGCGCGGCGGCGCCGGCGATCAGCTTCCAGATTGTGCAGAAGATCGACCACCCACAGGAGGTGAACAAGGCGCGGTACCAGCCGCAGAACCCGGACATGATCGCGACGCTCGCCGTCGACGGCCGGGTGCTCATCTTTGACCGCACCAAGCACAGCCTGACGCCGACGGGCACGCCGAGCCCGCAGCTGTCGCTCGAGGGCCACCGCGAGGAGGGCTTCGGGCTGGCGTGGAACCCGCACGTGGCCGGGCAGCTGGCGTCGGGCAGCGAGGACACGACCGTGTGCCTCTGGGATCTCAACGCGGTGGCGGCCGGCAGCCGCACGCTCAAGCCGGCGCGGCGGCTGACGCACCACGCGCAGATCGTCAACGACGTGCAGTACCACCCCGTGTCGCGCAGCTTCGTCGGCAGCGTCTCGGACGACCTGACGCTGCAGATCTTTGACGTGCGGCAGGCCGACAGCAGCCGCGCGGCGCTCGTGGCGCGCGGCGGCCACACGGACGCGATCAACGCGCTCGCCTTTAACCCGGCCAGCGAGTACATTGTAGCGACGGCGTCGGCCGACAAGACCATTGGCCTCTGGGACCTGCGCAACGTGCGCGACAAGGTGCACACCCTCGAGGGCCATGCCGACGCCGTCACGTCGCTCGAGTGGCACCCGCACGAGCCGGCCATCCTCGGCAGCGCGTCCTACGACCGCCGCATCATCTTCTGGGACCTCAGCCGCGTGGGCGAAGAGCAGCTGCCCGACGACCAGGAGGACGGGCCACCGGAGCTGTGAGTTGTTTCTCTTTTTCTCTTTTTTTCTCTTTTCTTCTCTTTTTTCTTCTTTTTTTCCTTCTCGGTTTTCTGTTTTTCCTTGGGGTTTAAGCTGCCGGCAACTGCTACGCTTGTCCTCTCTTCTAACCGCCCAGTCTCTTCATGCACGGCGGCCACACGAACCACCTCGCCGACTTCAGCTGGAACCCCAACCCCAGCGACTCGTGGCTGGTCTGCAGCGCGGCCGAGGACAACCTGCTGCAGATCTGGAAGGTGGCCGACTCGATCGTCGGCCGCGACGACGCCGACCTGCCTGTGGACGAAATGGATCGGTAGAACGCGTGTACGGATCCTTGGGCTGCCTTCATTGCAGAGCTCTACTTTCTTTTCTCTGAATTCAACACCAGCATATCTCTTTCCGATCGATTATCACTACGCATCTTTAGTTGGCGGCGGCGTGGCGTGCGTGCTTGAAGTGCAGCAAGGCTGGACCAGGGCCGAGGACGGCCTGATAGAGGTATGGGAGGCTGGGCGAGGCGAGCAAAACAAAAGAAGAATGCAAATAACGCCTTGCGGCCAGACAGAATTCAAATGAGAGATAATAGTCGACTGTCTCCACTGCTGCGTCACTGCTGCGTCACTGCTGCGTCATTGCTGTGCCACTGTCTGCCGCCCGTCTGCTGACTGATCATGGCTGTCCTGGGCGCTTGCTATTGTTCTCGTGGCAGGTGCGATTGTCCTTGCCCTTGCCATTGTTGCTTTGCCACCTTGCCTTTTGAGCAGCAGTCTGAATAGCTTCACGTAGTCACGCATTTCCACCCTATGTAAACAAAGCGCCGTCCGTTTCCCCGTCCCTCCGAGCGCTTTCGTTTTTGTTTCTTTCAGTCGCACTTTGGTTCTTGTGGCTTCCATTCTCTCAACAAGCTTGTCGATTTGACACTTTCCCATCCTCTTTCAGTCTTCATTTGATTTGGTTCACAATCGGACACATTCTGAATCGCAACCGAGCCTCTCCAAACCATGCCTTCCCGACGGCCCTCGCCTCTCGGTGCTGCTACCGACGCCCTGCAGCAGCTGCCGGCGCCGCCAGACACACCCACCGACGCGGTGCTCTCGTCGCTGTACAGCCGTGCCGTGACGCTCGCCGAGGCCACAGACCAGCGCATGGCGATCCCGGCACTCGGCGTGGCCCTGGCCTCGCGGCAGAAACGCGCGCCGGCCGAAGTCGACGTGGCGGGCATCGCGACGGACAGCGCCTCCGTGGCGGTGGTCGCGCAGAGCATTGCGTCCGGGGCCGCCCGGGTTGCGTGCGCCCCGGACGCGGACACGTACTGGTCGTGGACGCGGTACTACACCGGCAGCGGCCAGCTCGACCTGCTCAGCTCGCTCGCGTCGTGCCCCGACCTCTTCTTCGCCGTGTGCGCGCTCCTGCAGCCGGCCGATGTGCTGGCGCTGTACAGCATCAGCCGCGTGTTCAAGGCGACCATCGACGCCGACCTGCCGTCGAGCTGCACCCGCCTCGGCCGGCTTTTCGCGCCGGCCACGCAGGCCTTCTTTCCGTGGGTGCTGTACCACCGCGTGTCGGACGCCGGCGGCCGCGCTGCGCTGCGCTACGTCGCCATGCTCCGCAGCCGCGAGCGCAAGGTGCGCGACATTCTGGCGTGTCTGGCGCGCGCCGGCCACCGGCTGCCGCCGTCCGGCGCCGCCGTCCTCAAGAAGACGTGGCTGCTCATGGACGCCGCCACCAACCGCGGCCGCCAGGCGCTGCTGCAGAACCGCCAGCTCTTTGCCGACGGCGACCTGCTGGCCCTGCAAATGTTCTGCACAAAGCTCACCATGCATCTGCAGGACCCGCTGTACGCGGCGCCGCCCGCCGCTGCTGGGTGCCCGGGGGGCCGCGGCACGGGCGCCGCCTCCCTCGTCGAGGTCTTGCTCGGCCAGCCCGGCGGCCTCGACGCGCTGTGGCATCTGCTGCGCGGCCGCGGTGCCTTTGGCGCGCAGAACGCGGCGCGCACCGTCGTCGAGCTCAAGGTGCGGTACGACTACCTGCCGTCGGCTGCCGTGCTGGCCGGGACCGGGACCGAGCAGACCCTCGCCGTTCGAGACGCGGACACTGTCGCCTCCATGGCCCCCCTCTCTCACAGCGACGCTCTCGCTGACGCTGTACATGTTGTGCCGCTCTGGGAGATGGGCATCGGCCACCTCGAAGGCTGGGGCTTGGGCTCCGCGCACCTGCTGCGCCCAGACGAGCTTATTCCACTCGAAGCTGCACGCCGCGGACTGGACCTTCGCAGTCATCTGCCGTTCCTGGCCGTCTGGGGTAGTCGCGATTTCTCTACAGGCTCGAACCTCGTGCCCACGTTGGAGGAGATGTACGTGTCCGATGATGAGGGCGAGGAGGGCGAGGAGATGGACGAGGTGGAGGTCGCGACGCGAGAGGACATCGGGGACTGGAAGAACCGGCCGGCAAAGCAGATTGCGCTCGACACTCCAACCATTTCGGACGAAAGCATGGACGTGGACTCGCACGCAACCGACGTCCCCGTCCTGGGTGTTCTAGATGTTCCGACCCTCATCGATGACGACGACGCTCTTCCGGGCATCGAAGACCGTCTCCGCCGCCTCGCAGGAAACGTGCCCTGCGCCCCGTCCGAGTGGCAGCCGTGGCAGGTGCTCAAGGCTCGCTGGTCGGCGCTGCCGCTCGCCGAGAAGCTCGACGTCTGGTGGCTCTGCCAGCAAGAATGGCTCAAAACCCAGGCATGGATGCCGCAGGGCCACCGACAGAGCCAGCCCTACGGCCACCTGCTCGGCACGGACGAAGACCTTGGCCTGGGCAGCCTGGCGCTCGATATGGACGAGGCCGACGAGGGCTATGCCGAGGGCTATGCCAAGGACTATGCAGACTCGACGGCGAGCAGCGATGAGAGTGCGCTGGACAGCGCGCCGGCAGGCGCCTATTCCTTCTCCGCACAAGACCGCCGCCTCATTGGCTCCATGGTGTCCTCCACGCTGGCAGAGCACACCATGGCCGACAACGCGCTGATGGCCCAGGCCGAGGAGGGCTATGCCGAGGAGGAGCTGGAGTGGTGGGAGCACACGCTGGCAGACGAGGGCGACGACGCACTGCACGGGCAGGATGTGGACTCGGACGATGCCTTGTCGGCTGTGGATGGCGGGGAGAGCGTGCTCGAGATTCTCGATCGGCTGGCATGCGCACGCGCGGAAGCAGCGGCGCTGTCCCGCGCCGCATCGACAGAAGATGCCGCCGCCCGCATGCGCGAGCTGGAAGCCGAAATGAGCCGGATGCAGGCGACGCTGGAGACGCAGCTGCAGGCAGAAGTGTTTGCCATGGACTTTGCCGAGTGCTAGACAGTGACGAGTGATCGGCCAGCGGAGTGTAAGAGATATCAGTGTGCTGGACAGTGGGATGAATAATCGGCGATCAGATGGAACGAAACATGTGAAGGGAGAGGAACGGAATTGGCAATGGGAACTGGACACTGTGATATGGACTCGGAATAGAGACACAAAGGAATCAGATCGTAACGTTTGGAACACGCAGCATTGCTCATGGGGAATGTGTGCAGTCCTACGATTGAGTGACCATCAGCCGCCCAGGTCTAAAGCTAGTAATGACTGGCTCGCCAGCCTCGCCCTTGCTTATATCACAGCCTTGCTGACTACTCGCTTCTCCCTTTGCAGCCTGATTTCATTCCTACAGCCTCGCACTATATTGGTTGCACCCAGCGTCTCATTCTACGAATCCTGTGACAACTATTCATCCACCCGAGTTACGAAAGCACAAGATAGACGCCAAACAACCAGCCGCTCCATCTCTTCACCAATCTTCGCCAGAGGCCATGCATCACGTCAACTGTCCAAGTCCAGCACAGCAAAAAGGCACTTTGGAACACAATGCACTGGAACAAAAATCGGGAAGCAAATCAGCAATTACGGATAACGAGAAAAAGACAAAAGACAAAAAGAAAATTAAAATCCCGACCTCCCATTCTCCGGTTCTCCACCCTTGCCAGCCCAGTTTCCACCCTCGCGCTTCCCCTTCCCCTTCCCTTGTGCCAAGTATACAGAGCTGCTCCAAAGAACCGTCACCAACGTCCGCAGAAAGCTGTCGGTGTGCTGTGGAATTAGAAAATGAGCACAATGATGAAATGAACCCCCCACGCCACGCTTCCGGCCCCCCCTGCCCAGCCCAATTTTTGCCCCATCCCTTTTTTGGTCTTCCTGCTGCTGTCCGCCGTCTCGCGTTGCCATGCTGTCTCTCCTCTGTACTTTGCCATCCTTCCCAAGCCGTCTGTATCCAGGCTCAAAGTCAGCAGGCAACGCGCAGACAAGCAGCAACGAAGCAGAAAAGCAAAACGCAGAAACGAGAAGACGAAAAAGAAAACAGACAGAAGCACCAGAACAAGTACATTGATGGAACAGCCTAGACGTCAGTTTCACAATGTGGCAAAAAATGGCGAGAAAAAAAGCAGAAACCAAAAGAACCTTCTCCGACACCACCCATCGCATGTCGCTGCCCTTCCCTTTTAATGCCTTCCTTGTAAAAGATCACCCACGCTCGATTTTGCCGTCCGCCTATTCCTTTTGCCCAAGCCTGCCAAAAGTATACCACGCACCCTTGGTTGAAAAAAGAGGCCGCAAGGTGGTCCCAGAAGAGTTTGCCGAGGTTTCAACATTCAAATGCTCTCTATGTTCCAAAATCGAAGAGGGAAATCACGAAAAGAAAAAAATGCGAATGCTCCAAACAACCGGTATTCCACATGCATTTCGTGAGCGAGATGCGTCGTTGTCAGTTCATGTCGCATGATAAACCTCTGGTACGGTCAACCAAGCTGTGCCTCTCTCTCTTGGCACCAGCAGCCGTCCACCTGCCCGGCAGATCACTGATACTTTCGGGTCAGGTCTATGCGCTCTCTGCGCAGCTGTCGGTCCCCCCCGTATCCAATTAGGCGGGGGACTTGCTGGGCGGAGCGCCCGAGCCGTTCTGACGTGCCTCGCCGGCAGTTCCAACGGAGAGGCTGCTAATGCCCGAGGTAAGGAACGCAAACGGGTCATTCTCGTTCTGCGAAGAGTAGAAATTATTCGACGGGCCGGCGGACGCGGGTCCGTTCTGGGCTGATTGGAAAGCCGCCTCAGCCGCGCGGCTGTCAAAGGGGCCAGCCGAGTGCGAGCCAGCGACAGGACCGAAGTGGGTGTTCAGCGGCGGGTAGGGAGCCACGGCACTGCCGCCGAGGCCGGCTGGAAGAGCATAGGTACTCGGAGGACCACCATACTGCTGCCCATAGCCACCACCAGCCGCGCCAGATCCGAATGGGCCGTTACCGCCGGCAAATGATCCTGGACCGGTGTTGCTAAGGCCGCCCTGGTTCATGCCGAACTGAGAGGACGAATCCATGGATGAGGCGTAGCCGGAGTCGGCCACGATAGCAGCAGTAGCACGACTGGCACCGCAACGCAGGCAGCACACATTCTTCGCGAAATTGTGGTAGCCGCAAACCTCGTTTCCACACTTCCAGTCACCGGCCCGGAAAGGCACAACACCGCTGCCACCCATGCGACCACCGCCATGTCCGCCGCCACCCATGTGGCCGTGACCGTGACCGTGGCCGTGGTGACCACCGTGCTGCGGGGGAGCGATCATAGCCGGGGGTCCATAGCCGTAGCCATAGCCACCGGCGCCCATATCGCCGGTTGGGCCAGCGCTAACAGCTGGGAAGGAGCAGCGGAAGCAGGCAGTGCGACGCTGGAAGTTGGAGAAGCCGCAGGAGGGGCAGGTCCAGTCGCCCGGGCGTGGACGGTTCTTACTCGGCGGGAAGGGCGTGAGGATCTCGGCGGCGCGGTCCAGGACGCGGCTGGACGAGGGAGAGACCTCGATGGCCTTCTCGTTCAGGGCGCGTCCATTCATGCAAAGGCTCTCTGCCGCCTAGAGCTGTTAGTACGCGTGATGGGAACATGAAAGGAAATACCTGTCGGGATAGTCAATCGTACCTCCTCGTGCGACGAAAAGACGGCAAAGCCAGAGCCCGTGGGCTTGTGCTGCTCCGGAGTGCGTAGGGTCCAGAAAGCAATAGGGCGGCCACCAAACTGGGTGAACCAGCTCTCGAGCTCGGACTGGGTGGTATCGTGGGGCAGCCCAGCCATGTGCAGGACCTTGCTCCGCTCCGACAGGAAGGCTCTAACGTCGGCCCTGGCATCCATGGGACGGGCCAGAACATTGGGGTGCTCGTGAGCGGGTTGCGACTTGCGAATGAGACCGCGCAAGACGCGAGCCAAGGTGACGGCCTCCTCCATGGCGCGGCGCGGCGAGGCCGGGGCCAAGGCCTGCAGGTGGAAGGGCAGGTTATGCTTGATGGGAGCACTCGACTGGACAGCCTCGACCTCGAGAGCGGCACATATGTTGCTGAGCGAGGAGGGGCCGAAGGGCAGCGACTCGGGGTGGTGCTGCTGCCATCTCTGGTATTCCTGGCGCAGATCAAAAGTGCGCGAGTGCTGGAGGTAGGGCGGGAGAACAACGGCCTTGTCGCGGGCCTCGCGGGGAAGCTGGACACGCAGATCCCAAGCATCAAGCGTGACAAAGACGAAATCGAGGTTCTGCGAAGTCAGGTGCTCGGACGCAAATGCGTCGAAGCGGTTGACGGCATCGCGGAAAGTGCCGGCGTTGCGGACGTGTTCCCAGGTGAGGGTAGTGAGGCTCGCTGAAGAGGTCAGCAGGCTTGAAGCAGAAGCAAAAAATAAGACGACGCCGAAACAGAACAGAGCCTGAACTCGAACAGTGCGAGGCCGGCAGATCCAGAGGAGTAATACACGTCCAATACAACGTAGGCAGAACAGCAGCAGTGCCCGCTGCCCTTGGGAGTCCGAGGCCAGGCTCAGTGTAAGAAAAGCGCCCGTTCCGAGGACGGTAGGCGGCATGCAAACTTACTGCATAACGGGGTGATGGGCGTGTTGATGGGCTTAACGAGGACGCTCTCGCGGTAGAGCTGGAACAGGAGTCAGCAAAGGGGCTGTGGTCTAGCACAATGTGCCAAAAGTCGGATATGCATGCTGCATGCTTAGCGAAACAGCTACGGCAGCCGCCGCCATCCAGCTACAGCTCAGCCGCGGCAATGTAGCTCCGGCCAGCTGGCTTTGGCGATGCTCACTAGACGCCCTAAGCAAGACCACGTACCTCCTCCAGGTTCTTCGCATCGAGGAGAATCCAGCCAATTTCGATAACCTCGGCCGAGTCCTTCGTCACATAGACACCGTGCTCGTCGCACGTGGTGGCAACGTGGATCACCACATAGCGGTCAATGGCCAGCGGAGTCTGCTGAGGTGTTGCCATGGTAGATGGGGTGGAGGCAGCAGCTCGGGGGCGAGCAGGACAGGGATCGGGCGGTCGGGAGAGTCTGGTTGCAGGGGCGTTGGTTAGCTGTCGGCACACGCGGAGAAATAGGAGACTGGCAGCCGGTGGCGTCTGAGAGGCAAGAAAACAGCAGGTAGCAGGAAAGCAGAAAATGCCGGGAAGAAAAAAAACAGCGAGGGGAAGAAGAGATAAGTGGAAGCTGGGGCTTCAGCGGAATGGAGCAGGACAGCCAAGCAGTAGCAGAACAGTGGCAGCCAGAGACCAGAAGATGCCGGTTTGCCGATGCTAGGCCGATGCCAGACTGCTGTCTGCTACCAGTCAGGCGAGACTGCTCCCGCCGCTGAATATTTCGCGATGCCAGATCCGTGATGTTTCAAGGCTCTTGCTTTCGCAACATACCTGAATTCGCAGCCAGCAAGAGAGGACGGCGAGGCGAAGACGAACTGGACGAGACTGGTCGAAGCACGGCTGGTCGACAAGCCGGAATGCGAAATGCGAGACGGAAGACGAGAGGCGGAAGACGAAGGACAGACAGAATAGGGAATAATAGGGGGACCACCGACAGAAGAGGAAAAATAGGAGTTTCTCTCGTCGTGTCTCCACAAATGCTTCGGGCGGTCGAGAGACGGCGAGCGGGTGGGGGAGAGCCGAGAGCCAGATGACGAGCGTGGAGGCAGAACGTCGTGCGTCGTAGAGGAGGAGGTCGGGGCGGCACGTCGACGCGGATGTGGCAGACGAAGACGCAGAAGAGAGGATGAAGAGCCGTAGCGAGAGAGAAGGAATGCCGAGATGCAGTAAGAAAGAACTCAAGAGGCCAGCAGCGTCGTAGCAGCAGCAGCCGGCAGGAGCGTACGAAGAACGGAACAGCACCAACGAGGCAGGAGCGTGAAAAAATGAATAAAATAGCATGCAAATAAAATACTGAAAAACAAATTAAGAAAGGACGACAAGAGATGCCCTTGAGTGCGTACCGATACATGTGGTTACACTGCGCCACCTGCGTATCTTCTGTACTGATACCTTCCACTGGGTACGGGTAACCCTGCGGGTAACACGTTGTATCGCTCTAAGCGGTCCGCCCCTCGCCGGTCCAGGGGCGCGATATTTGTGCTCTTTTGCTACTGATACAACACACGAGCAGTACGCAGCACGCAGCACGCAGCTCTTGTTACTCGTAGAGCGCATGGCTACCGCGGCCGCCAATGCACAAGCCCGTCGCCGATCCCAGGAAAGCCACCTGCCAGAGGCGAAAACGCACCAGCGCACGCAAAACGCCAAAACGCAACGCCAAAATGCTACGAAGTACCAGACGGGGGCATTGCTGATATGCAGATATCCGGGCATCATAGTGGGGTAGCAAGCAGGGCCCTGAAGCTCGGCCGCAGGCGAGCTTCGCACGGACCATAATGGCAGAAATCAGGGTCGCGGCAGGGTCGGTCAAGTTGTCGGTGTCGGTACGGATATTTTTTGCGAAATACGGACTGTTGTGGGTCGGGAGTACACGTGATCTTTTCGCGAAAGTACTACACCTTCCTGCAGCTCCGTTTATCTACACCGTTGCGACCGTTTTTGATGCCGTTCCGCCTTTCCGCATCCGCTCTTCGCCATCTCGACTTCATCACGTCGACGTCTTCTACAGGCGCCGGTCACGCTCGTCACAGCAAGCCCAACCACCCTCCACACCACCTTTGGCAGCCCCTCGTATGTTGCCTTTTGCTGTCATTTCTCCGTTTTTTGCTAGCCGCAACGGCTGATTCTGTACGGAGTACTTACTCGTACAAGCTGATTTTGCTCTGCTGCTCGGGACTTTGTGCATCACATTTTAATCGTTTCCACGACGGTGCCTACAGACTCCATCCAGACGAACGCCATGCTCCAAGCAGCTCCGGATAGTTGCCACCCAGCCGTGCATGAGACATGAGACGACACGAGGTGAAGGAGCTGACTTGCCAGTAGCCCACAGAGCTGATCGTAATGGCTGTGCCAGAAGCTACTGGGCGCTGAACGTATTACAAAGTACAAATACACTACGGAGTACGAGGTAATCACCACCCGAAGTTCGTACACCGTAGCTCCGACCCCTGCGAAAGGCCCCTGCTCGCGCCGGATCACGCTACCTCTGCACTACGACCGAGTGAGTATCGCTCGCACGCCCACGATAGCCGGCCTGTCCAACCGTTTCAGGGCAAGGAGCGACGCAACGATTCTTTTGAAAGTCAGCGGCTGGGTAAGACTGCGGAGAAGACAGTTGGAAAGTACTCCGGAAATAAAAATAAAAAAAGGCGACAGAGAGGGCAGAAGGTAGAAGAAGCCGGTAAAAATATGTAAGGCAAGAGAAAGGGGCAAGACTTGTGTACTCGTACGTCGTAGAGGGCAGAAGACAAGACACAGATGCAAAGTACAGACGAAGGGGGCAGGAGCCAGGCACAAAAGACACAACCCCAGGGCCGGCCACGCAGCCGTGTCTCATGCCCATCCACCAGCACGTATATGTATTACTCCGTATCCCGTCTGCACCAAGTACTCGTACGGTACAACAGCCTCCAAGTACGATAGGACGCAATGCGACCTCGCCAGGTGAGCGGAGCGGCGAGCAACGGCACCGTCGGGACCAGCAGACGAGCAAGATGCAAGAGCCCCAGGACGAGTCTTATTAATAGAGTATCACTGTGGTGCAACATGTAGTCGTACCGGCTTGGTCGACTTGCCATGGTAAGGTACCTGCAGCGAAGACAGCACCAGGCAACACAGCTCCGGCTGCTAGTCGTGTCTACGCACAGCAGCACCAGGGCAGGGGGATTGTATTGCTTGTTGCGTGGCGTTAGCCGTACAAAGTTTGTACATGTGCCTGCGTCTGGGTGAGCGGCCAGTCGAGACACTTTGCATTGGGTCCGATTAAGTAAATCAACAGCAATGGCTGAGCACGAGAAGCCATTCCGATACCGAGCAAGAAAATCTATGTTTGAAAATTCAAAAATAGAAGTCGAGTCGAAAGAAAATAGAGCCTAAATGAAGCCATAGCAATAGTCAAGCAAACTTGGGACAAATGTGCAACGCCAATAAGCAGATGCAAGGACAAGATTGCATTCATTTTATCCACTTTGTCGTCAATTAGACAACAGGCTAGACAATGCAAGATCAAAGTAGACGGACAAAACGGTGTTCTTTTTTGAGAGTATCAACATGGAACTCGGTCATTCTGTACTGTAGCAAAAACAGAAAACCATTTGAACACATAGCGTAGTGTAAACAAGTTGATTTTTATTCATAAGCCTCATACAAACCGAAACATAGACAGAATGATAAATACCATGAGGCGGTTCTGCCAAAGCCCACCGCAGCCTTGCCGGCCTCGGCACCGATACCGAGCCTGACCACAACACGCCGTCTCGTCCATGCACCGCCACTTGTACTGTAGAGATTGCCTGCCTCTTCGCCAGCAGGTTTTTTCCTGGTCCTGGCAGCTCGCTATCGGGGTCTTGCTGCTCGTGCCATCGTAGTACCTGCTGTGGTCTGCCCAATACGTGACCACAATACGTCACGTAACCCAAGCCTTTGGCGATGCGAAAGCGGAAATAGCAGGCCAGAGTGCGAGGCCTGACTTGTACGGCATGCCAGTCGTTCACTGGTGCCTAGCACTATCGGTGGCCCAGACCAGAGTACAAATTATGGCAGCCTAGTGCGGCTGTTTGCATTGTCGCCTTGCGGCGTCGCTGACGTAGTGCTTCCTTCTATCCCGTGAATGTGCGACGCCTCCCTGGCGCCACCAGAGCGTTTAAATACGACGATTGCCGCGCGCGCAGCTCCTCGATTCGACTGACAACATCAGCGACAACATCGGCCATCTCGACAGCCCAACAACTTGAAGACAGCACCAACCCCACGCACTTGTAATCTCGCCGCCATCATGAGTGCCGCCTCTGCTGTTTTGCTCGTCGTCATGACGATCATCTGTAAGCGGCGCTTCGTTCTCTGTCCCTGTCTTTCTCATTCGCTTTCCCTGGCTTGCTTCTATTTTCCGCGTGCATCTTTCGCTCCCTTTACTAACACCGGTAGTCCCCCCTCTCGGCGTCTACGCGGTCGCTGGTTGCGGCGCCGACCTTCTCATCAACATCTGCCTCACGATCCTGGGTGTTCTGCCCGGCCACTTGCATGCCTTCTACCTCGAGTACGTCTACTACGACCGCCGCGAGCAGGCGCGCGAGGGTCGCTTCACGGCGCAGCGCGCGCCCGGCATCTACAGCGAGCGCGTGCAGCAAGGCGGCAACGGCTACGGCACGATTGCGCAGGCCACGTAAAGCCGTGGAAGCAACGGTCTCCAGGCCGCGAGCCATTTACAAGAAGACGGGGCTCGAGGTGCAAAGAGTCGCAGGCAAGCCGAGTCTTACGCGGAGACTGACATCTGGCTGCGGGCTTCGCCTGTAATTGCTGCGATGCAGTTGTGGGCCTGACGATGCTCTGAGCGGACGATGTTTTTCCTTTATCTATCTGTGATGACGCTGCGTTTGGCCCTGCTTTGGCGACGACCGTTAGTCCAGTGTATACTAGTACATCTAAGAGCAGACCAACGAGCCTGCTTCCTCGCGCGTGAGCTGATGTCAGTTCTCATGCCAGACTTGTAGTTGAAGCGGCGCGGCCATATAACATGGCACGCATGCAGCGGCGCTGTCGCCGAGCACGATCGCACGCAATTAGTGCCAAATAGCGAACAGCAAGAACCTCGTACGAAACCGGTTGCCGTAACTTTGGTTCACATAGTACCGCTGCTCATTTTAAGTTAACTTGCCTCCTAAACCCGTTACCTCGACGTCTCAGTACTGTCGTTGCCTATGAGGGACACGTCAAGACCAGCCAAGAGCGCTGATGGTCCCGAACAGCCAATCTCATTTTCTAGCCAGTCACAGCCAGGAAGGAGAAAGGATATCTGCAGACGCCATTAAGTGGACGCAGGACAGGTGCCGCTATTGAACGAGCCAACAGCAGGACAGAAACCAGCTAAAGCTTGGCAGGTTCAAACGGGGTGGCTCTGCCCCATGGAGGAAGCGGCGAGTGCAGATCGAGAGAAGCGGAGCAGGAGCGGACTGAGTGAAAGAGAAAAGGAAGAAGAGAAGGAACGGCAGAACTAGTACTCGTAAGTAGTAAGATACTCCGTATCTGCACTCGTACTTTGTAGCGTCGACATGCGCTGGCACGCGTGCCTGCAAAGCATGCGAAGTAATACTCGTATGCAAAGTATGCGACTTGCATTCTGCTGTGCCGGTGGTGTTCCACGCCCTGCAGAAAAGTGGAGCGCCTGCTATCTCGGTTGGTGCGATGCTTGATGTGCCCCCTCCTTCCTGCGGCCGCGACCTTTCAACGGAAGCCACGACCGTCGTGCAGCACGTATTGCGACCCATGCGGTCTGGCTGCGAGCAAAGTGGCAAGAGCAACGGGCGCGCCTGCCCGGAGCCAATCTACGCAGGCGAATACGGGCACCGGCAGAGGAAGAGGGCGGGTGGGAAAGCGCGAGATGGAATAACATGGTAAAGAGGAATGAGGAAACAATAAAAGGCCACACACGGAAAGAGCAATGCGCGCCCCAGCTGTTGCCTGAGTGGTCTGTCTCTCCGTGCAGCTCGCCATTTCTGCCGTCCTCCTCATCTTGTACAAAGTACGTCTCTGTCTCGCGCTCTGCATTGGGCTGGCATTGGACATCCATCGACATCTTGCACTTGGCCCGGACGTGTGCCCGTGCCTAACCAGCTGGCGACACGAATCATCGACGAAAGAAAAAGGAAAGACGGGAAAAGACGGACGACGGAGCAAGACGAAGCGAGACCAAAAGAAGAAAAGACCAAAAGACTGAACGAAAGAAAACGAAGACAACCGGCAGACGACGCGTCAAGGACGACAAGTCGGAAGACCGGCAGACGAGACGACGTCCAGCACGAGACAGCACGAGGACCCGCCGCGCAATTAAAGGCTTCCACGTCGACCGCCTTCTCGCACGGGCGTCGTCCGGGCGTCTTGTTTGTTTCCCCTGCCTTCTCACGTTCTTCTTTCCTTCTACCCTGCAGCTGCACGGCCTCTATCCCCACCGATCGCAACGGCCTCGTCCAGCACGCGGCGGCCGGGGTCTGCACAGGCTCTGCTGTTCGTTGCCCGCATCGGCCTTTTCTCCGCATTCTGCCTTCTGCAGCGAGACTGCATTCTGCCTTTTTCGCCTCGGGCGCTTCGCTTTGCGTTCTGCGCTTTGCGGCTTCCCGCGTCCCGCTTTCCGCTTTCC
Organism: Grosmannia penicillata; assembly: GCA_002778075.1. Classification (NCBI taxonomy): domain Eukaryota; kingdom Fungi; phylum Ascomycota; class Sordariomycetes; order Ophiostomatales; family Ophiostomataceae; genus Grosmannia; species Grosmannia penicillata. The sequence goes on along the minus strand of PCDK01000001.1, from coordinate 3,332,400 downwards.
GCTTTCCGCCTGCCGACAGACGCCACGCCACGCCAGCCATGTCCGCCGGGACGCGATGACCGCTGCCTGCTGTCTGCTGTCTCGTCCCGCCCGCGTCCGCCGGCCGAGACCGTTCTGCGCTGTCGCCGTCCAGCCGTCTGACCCCTCGATTATTCGTCGACTATCGGCTCGCCGAGCTGCACCGTCTGCACGCCTGCAGTCTGCACCGCTGGCACCGCTGGCACCGCTGGTCCTGCTCGTCCGGCTGGTCCTGCTTGCATTGGTACCACGCAACCGCATCCCGCCCATATTGCCTGCACTGCACGGCCTTGCAGGATGGACGCCGTGCCTATAAATATGAGCCCGTCCGTCCTGTGTCTCGACGCGCACCGAGAGCGAGATCCAGCCGTGCTGGACTCCCGTTCTGCTCGCCCTGACTCTCGGCGCTCGGCCCCCACCGCCACTGCCGCCTCCGTCCGTCCCGGCACTCCGCGCGCCGTCGCCGGCTCTGACGCCGCCACTCTCACCACTTCCACCTCCCCCAAACCCCCTACCTCCCCTACAGATACTGTTTCCGCCACCTCTCTTTCCGTGCTTCCACGCCCTGCCCGTCCTCCGCCCCCCGCACTCTCTACCCCAGCTGCTCCCGCCGCTTTCTTCGCCACCCGTGCCGCAAAGTCTGCAGCGCCCCCCGACAGAGCAGCTTCCGGTACCGGCAGTCTGCCTGTCCGAGCCCGCCAGGCCTTTCCCTCGTTTTTATACGGCCTCCGGAGCTCCAGGAACAACACCGTGTCCGAGACCTCCCTTGTCGGCGCCCGCGGCAAGTCCATCCCGCTCGGCTCCGGCTCCGTGGCGGACCGCACCTCCGCCCTGCGTGAGCTCAACAACCACTTTCCCTCCCCCGTCCTTCGACACGGCTCCGCCAAGTCCACCGCCCCCGCCAATACTACCTACTCGCAGCCCGTCATCGTTCGCACCTACAGCGGCCCGTCGGCCTCACCCTCTGCCTCGACCCACAACCGCCGTCGGACGAGCAGCAACCGTGCCGTCCGCCCGGTTAACACATCGCTTCGCATCCCGCTGCCCTCGCCACCAGCCCCGGTCCCGGCTCTAGTCCCGGCCCCAGCCTTCCCGAGGCCCAGGGTCGCTGCTTCGACCAGCAGTAGATATGCCCCTAAGACCGCCGACGGTCTAAACGCCAGCTTCTTCAGTATGGCGCGGTCCAAGGTGAAAAGGGGCCTGATCCCGTGGTCTTGGGTCACCGGTGACACTGACCGCCGCGAAGATGAGGCGAAACTCCCTCCTCTGGAGGCCTTTACATACAAGGGGTTTATGGCCGATCTTCAGTCTACCACGAGCATACGTTCTGACCTCGACCGCATCGCTGAGATATGCGCCCGCTCCCGCTACAGCTTGAGCAACCAGTACGACTCGCATGTTGCTCCTCACGGGTCCGGCGCCGGCTTTGCCAGTGGCTCCGGCCAGAACCCGCAGTACCGCTCCAAGGGGCGCAAGAAGGCCACCTCCAGTCCCGGTGGCTTGACCCTGCAGGCGGTCACGTCGGACGATGATGAGAGCAGCGCACGGGGCCATCTTCGACGTCGTGGTGGGGGACGCAAGCGCAGCCGAGCACAAGGCCGCCTGGAAACAATCATGTCCTCCAGTCGGTCGTCGGAAGAAGAAAAGTCCAAAAAGAAGTCAGCCGCCGCCATCCAGGAAGAAGTTCGGGGCCGCGCCCGTAAAGTTCCCGACCCGACCGCCGCCAACGCTGCCACTTCAGGGAAAGCAGCTGGCGCATTGGATGTAGCGGATGCTGCAATGCTCTCCGGATCTAGATCGGGCTCTACCTCGCCCCGAGACAAAGACAGAAAGAGCGCAACAGCCTCGGACGAGCCGCGTCCGGCCGGTGCTTTGGCGCAGGAGACTGCTACGCAATCTGCTGCCCCGAGTCAGTCTGGAAGATTGGCTCGTCACCGTCCGAAGCCCACATCCTTTGCCCATGCCATGATTGATAACAACCGCCATACCCATTCCCAGTCGAGCAAAGCCAGCAAGCGAGCAGTTTCAGACGTCGCCGGTCCCCTTCCTACTCCTGCTACGTTAGCCTTGTTAAGTGAACCTGCCCTGCCCCAGACATCCAACGAGGTCTTGGAGGTTCATACTCCTTCCGACCCTGGAACTGCCTCCGGAGCCGCAAAGCCGCATAAAAATGACAAGAAGCAGCCAGCAAAGTCCCGGATAGTGGTCGGTTTGAGGCTGTCCGAATCTGATGTCATGGAACAACACAAATCGCGCATCCGAGCTAACAAAACACCGGATCGCGGCGCCGAAATCGAGGCGTCTGTGTCTTTGCAGCCCTCACTAGCCCCCCTGGACGATGCTGCCACCGCCGGCTTTCTCTCCGGTTTCTCGAGCCTAGGCAATTGGGTACCGTGGGTGGCTACTGGTGTCGCCAGTGAGAGCCATGCCACCGCTTGGCTTGACCAGACGATTGCCCGACCATGCCCTAGCCATGCAGAAGGAAGTCTTCGTGAGCTCTTGAAGGCTACTGCTGCAGGCAAGCCGAACAAAGGCAAGGCTGTTGATTATCAGAGTTGAAGACTTGCTGGCTTTGGTTGTCCGACCCTCAACGTCCTAGTGCGTCAATGGGCACCAGGTTGCACCAGGTTGCATGCCCATATCTGACGTGTCCTATGATTTCTGTAAAATACCCCCTTTATGGCCCCCCCCTATTTCTTGTGTTCGACGCTAAAGTTGAGCCATGTCTTTACGAATTACGATATCTTGACTCCGATTTTGGAGTATGCCTGCCCTGTACAGGTGCAAAAAGGAGGTTGAAAGGAGAAGAAAACGCCAGATTCTCGGCAAAGTATAAAGTAAAAGATACATAGACGAGCTTGTGATTTTGCGTGACTGCAATATGGTTTTCTTTGCTTTGCCATTTCTTTGGGTTTACGATGGCGTCTGCAATACAAAAACGGCTAAAATGCAGAATCAGCTGCAGCGGAGAGTGAGCAAAAAGAAGAGTTGAGAAGACAGCAAGTATACGCAGCACAGGCACAAACAGGCGTTGGACGTTTACGGGGGAAGCAGTACGTCAAAACAAAGGGCAGAAGTAAAATGACAACGCCGTCCCCGGATAAGAAGTGTATTCGTACAAATGGCCCCCAGTCTCCAATGGCCGTAGCCCTCAATCCTAGTCTTGAACACTCGTTGCTTTTTCACGCCGTCGCCTGCTATACACCAACGCAAGGCCATCTCTGCGGCTTCGCTCATAGCGGCGTGCCGACCGACACGATCGGCTTTGCGTAGATCACAGCCTCCGTTTCCAATTCTGGTGCCGACTCTGGTGCCGACTCTGCTGTTCGTGGCGGAGCCGCGGCAGTCCTATTCACGTCCAGCATGGCCGTGTCGACGGCTGGCACAGGTTGTGGCTGGGGCTGCACACTGGCTGCAGACAGGTCGTCGGCTGCAGGCTGGGGCTCACAGAGGCGGTCCTGTCCGTGATCCTGTATGCGGTCCCGGTCCTTTTCTTCTTGCCGTTCGTGCCGTTCTTTCGCCTGTCCTCTCTCCTGCCTCTCTCCTTGTCTGTCTGCTCTCTCTTCTCTGTCCTCTTGCTCCCGGTCCTTGTCCTTGCCGCCGGACGCCAGGTGCGGTCTCTTCGCAGCGCGATGGGCCTCGCCGGCTTCCTCGGACGCATACGCAGGGGGCGGGCGCTTCCTGTCGTGGGCGTCGTGCGCACCAGGAGGCGGACCGGGCGGCGGGGCGGCGGCGGCGGCGGCGAGGCGGGCCTCCTTTTCCTTGCGTTCGTTTGCGCGGCGCAGCGCCTTGGACTCGAACTCGTGCCACTCGCCGTCGATGTCGGCGAGCCTGGGGCAGGTTAGCGAGCGAAGGAGGGGAGGGAAAGGGAAAGGGAGGGAGGACGCACTCAATGGGCTGGCGCGGCGGCGGGGCCTCGGCGACAAAGTAGGGGTGGGCGAGGACGTCGGCGGCGGCGGGGCGCTGGGCCGGGTCGTAGCGGAACATGCGGGCGAGCAGGTCAAAGGCGGCGGGCGAGAGGCGGTCGCGGTAGCGGTCGGCAAAGGCGGGGGCGAGGCGGTAGCCGGGGCGCAGCAGCTCGAACCAGGGCATGTCGGGCAGGGCGGGCCAGTCGGCCTTGGAGGGGGTGCCGAGGACGCGGTAGATGGCGTCGAGCTGGCTGGCCTCGCTGCCCTCGCCGGGGAAGATGGGGCGGCGGTGGAAGATCTCGACGAGGACGCAGGCGGCGCTCCAGATGTCGACGGCGGGCCCGTACTGGGTCTCGCCGAGCAGCAGCTCGGGCGCGCGGTACCAGATGGTGACGACGCGGTTGGTGTACTCGAGGACGCGGCGCTTGGCGTAGAAGCGCGCGAGGCCAAAGTCGGCCAGCTTGAGCACGCCGTCGCGGCCGACGAGGATGTTGGCGGCCTTGATGTCGCGGTGCAGCACGCCGCGCCGGTGCAGGTAGTCGAGGCCCTCGAACAGCTGCCGCGCCAGGTGCTTGCGCTGCGCCGCGTCCAGCGCAAACGACGGGTGGTTCAGCAGCCCCGTCAGGTCGTGCGCCAGGTACTCAAAGACCATGAAGCAGTCGTTGCGCTCCACCATCACCTCCTGCAGCACCACCACGTTGGCGTGCCGCAGGCTCTGCAGCAGCTTGATCTCGCGGATCGCCGTCACCGGCAGCCCCTCGCGCTCGCCCTCCATGCGGATCCGCTTCAGCGCCACCAGCTTGCCCGTGTACACGTGCACCGCCTTGAACACCTTGCCGTACGTCCCCGAGCCCACCACCGACCCGTTGCCCGGCTTGCGGTAGTACACCGACTCCGACTCCGCCAGCTCCGCCGCCAGCGTCGGCCGCGCCTTGGGCCGCCGCAGCGTCTTGCGCACCACCCGCATGCGCGGCCGGCCGGTGTCCGTCGGGGCCGGGTGCTGGCCGGGGTAGTGCTGGCCGGCGTAGTGCTGGCCCGGGTAGTGCTGCTGCCGCTCGTTCCGTACGCGCGCCGACGCTGGCTCCGTCGGCACGTCGCGCGGCAGGTGGCGCCGCCCGTCGCGCCGCCGGCTGTCGTAGTAGGACGCCGACGCCGGGCCGCGGGGCGACGCGTGCGCTGCAGCGCTGGCGGGCCCCGGCCCCGGCGTCGGCTGGCCGGGCTGCTCGCTCTGCTGCCGCGGCGCCGCGTTGAACTTTTGCGCAATCTCCGCCTTGGGCGCCGTCACCGCCGGCTTCGACGTCGCCTTGAACGCAAAACTGAATTTGGACTGCGCCGCCCGCGGCCGCGATGCATCGCCGCGGTCGCCGCGGTCGTCACGGCCCTCGCGGCTCTCCGCCCTGCTGGCGGGCCGGTCTGCCGCTGCGCGCTCGCCCCCCGGCCCGCTCGGGTATGCCGGGTAGGGCTCGGGATACGGCTCGGCGTAGGCCGCAGGGTACCGCTCGCCGTAGGCTTCGCCGTAGGCCTCCCTGAACGTCTCGGGGTAGGGTGGATAGGGCGGTGCCGGTGGCGCGACTACCTCGCCGTTGTGTGCGTGCGCCGGCACTCCAGGACCGTCAAAAGGGACGGCGTGCTGCAGGTGATGTCCCGGTGGCAGCGCCACTGGCAGCGGCAGCGGCGGTGGTGGCGGAGGGTGGCCAACAAACGCCTGCGGATGCGGGTGGCCATAGTGCGCGCCCGGAGCGTGGGCCGCAGCATGTCCGTGGTAGGGAGACACGCTGGAGGGGTAGGGTGCGGGCGGCTGGCCGGGCGCCCACGCCTGGCTGCTGCTGGCGTAGGGCGACTGCGGCGGCGGCGAGCCGTGGAAGGACGCGGTCGGCGTGGCGTGGCCGGACGCGTGCTGCTGCTGGGGGAAGCGGCGGTAGTTTGGGTGGCTCGGGTAGGCTGGGCCGGCGGCCTGCTGGGACCAGTTGCCGCGGGCGGCCATGGCTCGGTCGGCGTGCCGGTCGTCCATGGGTCTGCCTCCGGAGCCCGATCCCGACGATGCTCGGCGCTGCCGACTCGGGCCTTCGTCCGGCGTGTGTCCCCGTCGCGCCCCGAGCGGGTACAGGTTGGGGTTGTCCTGCGACACCGGCAGACTCGGCGGTGGCCCCCGGCTGGCTGAGCGCCGGGCTGAGCGCGACCGGTCGCGTCGCGGATGGCCACCAGCGCGCGGCTTGGCCTTTTTGGCGTCCCACTGGCGGTCGTCGGCCTGCTCGGGGTCCGGGCTGCGGCTGCGGCTGCGGCTGCGGCTTGGATTCCGGCTGGGGCTCCGGCTGGGGCTTCGGCTGGGGCTTCGGCTGGGGCTTCGGCTTGGGCTTGGGCTGCGACTGCGACTCCTGCTCCGGCTCTGGCTGCGGCTCGGCCTGCGGTCGCGTCGAGACCGCTTCTGCTGGCCCGAGGCCGGGCTCCGGTGACTGCGGCTGCGCGAGCGGCTCTGCGACCGACGACGTCTGCTCGTCTCGCTGCGGTCTGCCCGGTCCCCTCTCTCGTTTTTCTTGCCTCGGCCCAGCCTGTCTCGCCGGTCGCCTCGCTCTTCCTCCCACTCCCTGTCGTTGTCGTTGTCGATGTCGTCGCCGGCCCGGCGCGCGTCACGCCGTCGGTCGCGGTCGCGTTCGTGGTCTCGGTCCCGGTTGCGCTCCCGGTGGTCCCGGCCGCGGTCCCGGCGGTCTCGACCGTGGTCTTTTTCGCGCTCGCGGTCCTTGTCGCGATTCCGGTCACGGTCACGCTCTCTCTCGCGGTCTCTCTCGCGGTCGCGGTCTCGGTCGCGGTCGCGGTCTCGCTCCCGGTCACGCCCTCGGTCGCGCGTGCGCTCGTGTCGTCGGTCGCCGCGCTCGCCCCCCTCGTCGTCCCGCGCCGCACGCGAACTCGGGCTTGCTGCCCGGCTCCAATCGTGCGACCGTCGTCGCCGTCGCTGGCCCGTCTTCCGCTCGTTGTACCGGTCGCCGTCCCAGTCGCCGCCGCTTCCTCTCTCCGTCTCTCGCAGTCGATGGGCAACAGCACGAGGCGATGGCAAAGCGTTCGACGTCATGCCGCCCTCATCGCGGGATGCGGCGTTGACAGCGTTGGTGTCGGCGTCGACGGCGAAGTGCTGGCCTGGCCGTGTTCGTTCCGGTCGGTCTGCTCGATCTGCTCGCTCTGCCCGTTCTGCTCGTTCTGCTCGTTCGGTTGGCTCTCCTCGCTCTCCTAGCATATCTGCATCCCGATGGCGATGAAAAGGCAGAGACGCCATGGCCGCATCAAGCGACGGGAATGCTGGCTTTTCTGACCGGACGTCCCTTTTTTTCTGCTTCGGGCAGCGTGGCGCTGTGGCGCGTGCTGCCTGTGGGGGTGCCGCTTAGTCGTGTCGCCGCGCTTTCTTGGTGCTGCGGCCGCTATTACTGCCTAGCGGTTAGTGGTCGTGTCTCGCTGTGGGCCTCTCCCTGCGTCTGCCTCTGGCCAAGGAACAAAGACGGCCCGAAATGCCGTAGCCTGGCGTCACAACACGGCAGGTCGCGCTGGCAGCGCCTTCCGCGCCCAGCTGCTCTCTGTCGGACGGATCGGTCACGTCTGCCAGCTGCCTTGCCGCTGACATGCTTCTGCCAGCTGGCAATCGTCCACAAGGCTATCTGCATCTCCCATCCACACTGCCAGCTCGTCGACGTTAAGTCGGCAAGCAACGCGCGCAGCTACTACGAGAAAAGGCCCAACGGCGCTCCCCTGCTATGATTATGGCCCTCCGTCTCGGTCCCTCTCTGCCTGGCCTCCGTATCTATCCCGTTGGCGGCCATGGTCACCGTCGCCATCCATCCCGTTTGCCGCAGCTGCCGCAGCTGCCCTATCATCCAGATGCAATGCCGATATATCCAGTGTCCGTCCATTTTTGCTTGCATCCATCCATCAAGTCCAACGCCGGAGGGCGGCAGTCTAACAAACAGTCGGCAGGCCTCTTCGGCTTCGAATAAAACTCGAAGCTTGTCGACCATGTTCGGCTGCAGCCTGGAGACCGGTAGACATGTAGACATGTAGATATGTAGACACGTGAACACCAACACGCAAACATGTACACACGTAGCCGCAATGCAAAGGCCCCGTTGTGAGCATGCGGCTGCAAGCAGGTGCATAATATCACGGTGGTGGGAACCATGGCGATTGGTGACCTATTCCAGGTGCACGTCCATCGCGGTGTTTGTTTGCTGCAGACGACACACAACTGGTGAAGACAGTAGACACGATAAACAGCAGACATGCCACGGCGTGGCATTGAGGCGTCGAACAGCGTATCGAGCTTTGGCCATCGTGCCACATGCGGGAGGCCAGCAGGCCGCCATCCATGTCCCTTCAGTCAGGGTGCCCAGACGATCTGGTCGTTCCAGTTCATCATCCGCACGGTTCGTCCGGCCAATCTGGTAGCTCAACACCTATGCCACGAGATGGCATGTCGGCCGAGGTGGTCGATGCAGATGGCCGTGCAGGCTCCGGCAGAGACCGGAAGCAAACCGGGCCTGTCAAAGTCACTGCTGCCGCTAGACAACTGGCGTTCTGTTCCAGTCTATGTTGGCGGGGTCACATTGCGCCAGGCTTTCCAGACACCGCCCGCCCGCCCAAGAAATTAAAATGTGCGGCACCGATGCCGAGGTTGCCAAAGCCGAGTCCGGTCATACGAAGCCGCGAGGCCGGCGACGCAGCCACATGGCGAGGTGGTGGTGTTGTTTTGGCGCGGCAGGGCAGGTGGCGCGGCAGTGTGTTCATCTCAGCGAAGCAGTTGAGCGCAGCGGCAAGGCGCGGCGACGGGAGCAAGACGGAGACGCCGCAGACAGGGAGACATCAGTGCATCGCAGCATGTCCGGCTCAGGAAAAAGAGACGCAAATACGAAGAAGGCGGTGAAGTCCTCGCTGCTGCACGTGCACGCACAGTGCATTTTTCATGCACTGTGTCCCGCACCGTACGATGCCCCGCTTGTCGTCTCGCTGGTTTTATTCGCCGCCTCGTCACGAGAAATCGCCGAGCTGCCGCTTTGGTGTAGCGTCTCGGCGCAGCCATTGGCCGCGGCTGCCAGTATGGGACGATCGTCATGGCATGCCGTCTTGCTTCTTCGATGGGCACCTTCTGTAAGTGGCAGTTCGGCCATATCGCGATGAGACGAGTGCGAGTAGGAAGGCGCAGAGCCCAACGTGTGTGATTCATGCGCACGGTACGGAGAAATACTGCCTGCAGCGTCGTACTCTGGAGGTTATCTGCGGCAGGACTGCCGAAGCTAGGGATTGGCCGTGTGCCTTGCAGCCAGTCGGACGATCACAACACTTTTTCCAGTTCAGAGGCCCAGACAGGGCTTTCAGACCGCTGCCGGGCATCCGGTCGGTCTCCGGCGGTTAACCTGGCGAAGCTGTGAGGCCACGGCGGCTGCACAGTGCTGCGTGCGATACGCCGCGGCAGGCGCGGACGATTCGGCGTGCCTGCTGTTTCGGTTTACGACGTTCTCCGGAACCAGCCGCGCGGACCCTGCCAGGTGGGCCCGGGCCCGGGGCCAAAAGGGAAGGTGCGGCTCGCGCGTAGCCGGCGCCGAAGACGGCGGTCCTTCTGTGTATCAGTTCGCTTGTATGAATTACATAATGTGTCGATCTCATATATAAAGCGCATCGCCGTCGCGATGCCCAGCCAAGCCGGCCAGAACCACAGACCGCAGCCGACCGACCGACCGCCGCGCCTTGACCATGTTCTCTCTGCCCGCTCTCCTGCTGCTCGAGGCGCTCGCCGGCACGGCCCTGGCCGGCCCGGCCGTGTGCGCCACAGCGTCGCTGCCGCTGAGCTGCCAAAACACGACGGTCCAGGACACCTGCTGCTTCGTGGCGCCGGGCGGCGCGCTGCTGCAGACGCAGTTCTGGGACGCGGACCCGGCGACGGGCCCGGCCGACTCGTGGACGGCGCACGGGCTGTGGCCCGACTACTGCGACGGCACCTACCCGCAGTTCTGCGACACCGCGCGCGAGGTCACCAACGCCACGGCCATTGTGCGCGCGCGCTCGCCGAGCCTGCTCACCTACATGCAGACGTACTGGAAGGACTACCAGGGCGACGACGAGAGCCTCTGGGAGCACGAGTTCAACAAGCACGGCACCTGCATCAGCACGCTCGACCCGACCTGCTACACAGACTACACGGCCAACGAGGAGGTCTTTGACTTCTACAACCGCACCGCCGCGCTGTTCGCCAGCCTGCCGTCCTACGACTGGCTGGCCGCCGCCGGCATCGTGCCCTCCTCCACCGCCACGTACACGCGCGCCGCCATCCAGGCTGCCCTCAGCGCCAAGCACGGCCACGACGTCGTCATCAACTGCGACGGCAGCAAGCTCAACGAGCTGTGGTACCACTTCAACGTGCGCGGCAGCGTCCAGACCGGCGAGTTCGTGGCCGTTGACCCCGTCGGCTCCTCCTCGACCTGCCCGTCCACCGGCATCAAGTACCTGCCCAAGAAGTCGACCGGCACCAGCACCGGCACCGCCACGGCCACCAAGGCCACGGCCACGGCTTCGGCCACCGGCTCGGCCGCCGCCCTCTCCGGCGCCGGCTACGTCCACGCCAGCACGTCCAGCAGCTCCTCCGCCGGCTTCCTCATCTCCTCCGGCGCCTGGTACAGCAACAGCGGCACGGCAGCCACCTTCACGGCCACGGCCAACGCCGACGGCCTTACGTACACGCTCAAGACCAGCAAGGGCCTCTGCGCCGTGCAGAGCGACACCTCGCTGTCCTGCAGCTCCAGCGTCAGTGCCGGCAGCAGCTTCGGCTACGACGGTGCGTGGCTGACCTACAGCGGCAGCAACACCTTTTACGCTGCGGCGGTGCCCTCGGGCTCCTCGCAGGACACCGTGTACACGTCGAGCAAGGCCGTGTCACTGCAGCTGTACTGGGTGGCGAAGTAGCGGACGTCACCGGCAGGTAGAAGCATGGAGGAGAGTGAGCTGAGCAGGAGCATCGAGGGAGAGCGCACGCGATGCGCTCGTCGCATATATTGGCCATGTACATAGAACATAGAGCTGTCTTGGCGGACAGGAAGGAAAACGTGAAATGAACAGCATGCACCCACTACTTCATGTCGTCCCGGAACACGCGCACCTGCGTCTGGCCGTCGTCGTCGACCCACGCGCGGAACATGCCGCCGCAGTTGCAGTCCTGGAGGATGGCGGTGCGGACGTGGGTGACGGCGCCGTGGCCGTCGCGGACGACGGCGCACTCGATGCCGATGAGGCCGCCCTCGCCCTCGCCAAAGCGGCCCCAGCGGTCGCCGGTGCTGCGCTGGAGCACGCCGCCGGGGCCGGCGACGGCGGAGAGCGCGGCGGCGGCGGCGACGGGGCGGTAGCGGGCCATGGCGACGACGGTGTGGGCGGCGGCGACGCGCAAAAAGGAGTCGCCGTTGCCGGTACCGGAGAGCGCGACGGCGCGCGTGGTGGTCGGCGCGAGCGACGCCGGCACGCCCAGGCAGTCGCCGAGAAGCGCGCGCAGCGCGTCGGACAGCTGCACGACGGGCGCGCAGCGGGCGGCGGCGGCGGACGGGCGCGTGGGGTCGCCGTCCTCGGACCAGGTCTCGGCCCAGGAGCCGGCGCCGAGCACGGGCGTGTCGCCGACGCGGCCCGTCAGCTTGTTGGTGAGGCCGCCCGTGCTGGTGGCGCAGCAGACGACGCCGTCGGCGTCGAGCGCGACGGCGCCGACGGTGCCCTGCGGCAGGTACGCGTCCGGGGACCAGGAGGCGGTGCCGGACCCGGAAGCGGCGCCGCCTGTCCTGGCGCGCGCCGCCTTCTCGCGCTCGAGGCCGCGCACGTGCTCGTCCCAGCGCGTCTGCGTGTAAAAGTACGACGGGTCGACGAGCGGCAGGCCGTAGCGCGCGGCGAGGGCCTCGGCGGCCTCGCCGTAGATCTGCGTGTGGCCCTGGGCGCCGGGGACGTCGAGAGCGTCGCCGGCCCCGGTCGCTGCCGGCGACGGCGCCGTGCCACCGAGATCCGCGTCGCCGGCCTCGAGCATGCGCCGCGCCAGCAGGACCGGGTTCCGCACGCGCCGCAGGCCCATGACGCCGACGCCGCGCTTCGCCCGCCCCGCCGACACCATGACGGCGGACTCGAGCTGGTTGAGGCCGTCGCGCGTGAACACGGCGCCGCGTCCGGCGTTGAAGAGCGGGTTGTCCTCGAACAGCGACACGGCGTAGGTCGCCGTCGCCAGCGCCGTCGGCGGCCGGCCCGTGTCCTTGGCCGGGGTGGTCATGTAGGCGCGGGCGCGGGCGATCTGTCAGTTAGAGAGAGCGAGAGGGAGAGAGGGGAGAAAGAGAGCGCGAGCGAGACGCACAATCTCCAGCATCGCCGTCCGGTAGGCCTCGTAGCGCTCCGGCGTCATCGTGGCGCGCGATATGTTGCCGGCACCGCCGTGCAGGATAATGCGCGGCGGGATGGCCGGCGCCGCCTCGGGCGCCTCCGTCGGGACGGGCTTGTACTCCATGGCGGTGGTGATGTTCGGTGGTGTGCAAGCCGACAAGCCTGGCGCTCACTTTGTGAGTACTGCAGCACGGCTATTGCCGAGCTGGGCGTTGCCGATAACGCAGCTGCGGATGCATGACTGATTGGCGCGCCAGTCACGGCTTATCAACTGTAAGTGGACATCGGTAGTATTAGCTATGTATTACGGAGTATTCGTTCACGAGTGCATAATGCCACAAAGCATAGAAACTCATGAGCAAGAGAGTTTTACAGTCTTTTGGAACCTCTTGTTTAGTACGTGATCGATAACTATTATTATTCCGATTATTACTCACAATTTATTACTCACAGTTTCTTCTCAGACTATTTATCACATATTTTCCAGCTTTGACAGCGAAATCGCTTGTATACATCTCATTAAGTATAATATATATGCATTGTATAATCGACAACCAGGCCGGTACAGCACAATGTCCACTAGAAGACAACTTACCAATGTCGGTGACAAAACACGCTCTTGGATCGCTCAGGACTTACCGTGCTTCCAGAGAAAGAGTGCCCTCTACCAGAGAAGACAAGTGACTTACCGGCTTACATGATATCGTCTGTCATGGTGGACTTCTGAATGGCTTTCAGCTTCTCCTCCAGCTTGATCCGCTGCAGTCGCTCGGTCATGTAGACTCGTATGAAGCAGAGGGGAACCTTGCCATCACAGTCACACATCACCACGTCGCTGTCGTTTCCAGGCCCATAGTGCTTTTGCTGGAGAGCCTGACAGCAGTAGTGCAGCACCTCGGCGCAGACTTCGTCCGACGACTGGCCGAGATGGCTCAGGTCAGGCAACGGCGCCATCTCCTTCAGGCGGCTGGTCAAGGTGCCGGACTGGATTTTGAAGAGCCTGTACGCATCGTTCTCATCCAGGGCCATGGGATCCCACGAGGGGCAGTCGGCCGTGAACAAGTCGAAGTTGGTGATGAGGTCTGCGTTGCGGCCAACTCTGTTTACCTTGGGCATGTTTTTCTTGTAGCCACCAGTGCCGTTGGCGTTGTTGGTGTTGTTGAACTTTTGGTTGTTCAAGCCGTTGGCATTGTTGACGCCTCTGTTGAATACTCCGTTAGCGGTGAAGCCTGTGTTGGTGTTCTGGAAGCCATTACCACCATTGAAGCTACTGTTGCCGCTGTTGAAGCCTCCCCTACCGTTGCTGTGGCCCCCTCTTCCATTGCCTCTGGAGTTTCGGTTGTTATTGCTGGCACCGCCGCCGTTGGCATTGCCATGGAAGTTTCCAGCGCCGTTACCATTGACATTACCGCTGAATTTGGCATTGCCATTGCCGTTGAAGTTGCCATTGCCGTTGCCGTTATTGCTTCGATTGGTGTTGCCGTTGCCCCCTCTGCCTCTACCACCACCGTTCAGACGACCTCTTGCAGGGGCCATGTTGTGTAATTTGTATAAGGCGGCGATTGATGTGAAGTAGGCTGTGACGAATGTCGATTTGTTTTGGACTTGCAAACTCTCAGTCATCTGGTTTCGACTGCGATATAAATATGCGGGCGCCTCTATTCGCAATAAGAGGTTTGTTCTGTTCAGCCTTTGTGAACAAGATCATTGCGCTGTGTGCGATCTGTCGCTTTGGCAGTGTCGCTGCGATGCCTTGTTCCATCATTGTTCCATCATTGTTATGTTCTTGTTTGTTCTTGCAGTGTCCGTGTCATTGTGCCGGATAGCCAAAAAGCAAAGATTGGAAAAACGCGAGGCTGACAGTGCAGAGTAAATCTCAAACAAGGCCTTCATTGTCGGGCATAACCAGCCTTTGATTAGGATAAAGAGGCCCTCAGCTGAACTTCGTTCCCTTTGTTTCCATGACAACTGGCCGGGTGTCTGCCCCTGCAATTACCCCAGACAGCGCCGAAATCCACGGATGGCACCCGTAGAGGTCGTCGTCGCCAGGAAGGCTCCTGGCTCGACCGCAGAATGTGGCCTCGACATTCGTAGGCCCGCCAGCTGCTAGCAGGTGAGACAAGCTGTGGACTACGAATCCCGAGAAACGGTATCGCCAGTTGGGGGACAGAAGAATGTATCGCCAAGGGTTGTCCGGAGGGAGCTTGGCGAATACCAGCTCCGTTCATACCATCTCACACAAAGCGTGTATTTGTTCATTCGACTCCCGGCGTTTCACATACCGGCTGCGCACCCGCTTTCCAAAGCGCCAGCGCGAATGCTTTGTCGGGTTTGGCCATTCTTTGTGGCCGGCCTTGTCTTGGTTCAGCACACATGTTCATCTCATATCTGGCTGTCTTCGTGCCTGGCCGGTTGTCTCATACTGGCTCTCTTCGTGCCTGGCCGGTTGTCTCATACTGGCTGTCTGCGTGCCTGGCCGGTTGTCTCATCGCCTGGCCGGCTGTCTGGCTGCAAGGATGCCAGCCACGAGTCACATCAGAGGATGCAGCTGCATGGCCGAGTGCTGCACAATGACGCAACGTCCGCTTCGGGCGCGAATCACGCGGTGCGAAGTATTGCGCCCAACGAAACCAGAAATATGCTGTCGGAGTGCCGTCCGAAAGAAGTCCGGGAGTCGTACAGAGCCAGCAGAGCAATGCCAGTGAGGCGCGGGTCGCGATGCAAACAAGCGAGGTCGACGATGGTTCTCCGCTCACACAACTTCGTCGGGCTCGATTTCGCCGTATTCCGGAGTATTTCTCTGTTCAGATTGCTCGTAGCACAGAAATCTGCGGCGCGGCGCCGCCGACATGCCCCGCAGATGCTCCCATAGCGCCTGCCATGCGTCACTTCCGGGTCATGCTGCAGGCTCCGCTGGGCCAATTGTCCAACCATAGCAGCCGCTGGTGTCATGCTAATCCGCACTGCTGGCTGGCGCCTTCCCTGCGACGCCGTGGCACATGGCCTGTCCATACGATACTCGGTAGCTCTTTCCTGGCGCGCCCTTGATGGCGTGGCTTCCTGGCAGCTCCTTCCCGGCGTGATTGCGAGTTCCTGCCTGGTCCATTCCGCTCTTGATCTTGCCTTCTGCCTCCCTTTGACTCCCTTCTGCCTTCCTTCTGCCTTCCTTCTGCCTTTGTGTTCTGCGTCTTGTTTTCCTCTGTTTCCTCTGTTTTTCCTCTGTTTTCCCTCTCGGTTTATCCTCTCGGCTTTCCCTTCCTTTCCCCTCTTGTCCCCTCCTGTGCCACCTCGCCCCTCTCCCCGCCATCGCCCCATCTCCAGCGCCATATTTCGACTTCGTTTCCCCCATAGATCCCGCCCCCAACATTCCACGCCGCGTGATCGTCTCGCTTGCCTAGCTAGGATAGCTTCCCCGGCCGGCCGTCTATCCCTGTCATTTCGCTACCTCAAAGCAGTCCTACCAAGTAATCTGCACAAGTACATACGCCGTGCAGACCATTTGTTGTTGTTTTGATTCTCGCCACCGTGGACTCTGGGCGGTTCGGCTGTTCTTCCTGAGCTTGCCCTCGGACTTCTGCCGCCGTTTTTAGCTCCTTTCTCGGTCCTTTTCGTCATTACTGGCGGAGCTTCTTTTTGCTTTTGGCCTTTTGCTGCCCAAATAAAGAGTACTTGCCATCCTTCGTACCACTTTGCTTAATCCCGCCAGTGCTGCTTGGAAACGAATACGACGCACAAAGTAGGCGCCCAATCCACGACGACAGAAACTGAAAAAGCCCGCTCTCCCTCCTCCAACGAAACTTTGTTCCTGTCCCGGTTTTTGTTGTGCATCGGGCCTCCTCCTGCTTCTGCATTTTGTTCTGCACTCTGCATCCTGCATCCTGCATCCTTCTCTTTGCATTCTGCCTCTCGTCCTCGCGTACCCTCTCCCTTATCCACAAAGCATCTTCCCACCATCACTGCTTCCCCCTCCGCAATGGCAGAAGACGGCTCTCGGCAGCCGCGGGAGGTGAAGAACCACCTTCTCTTTGAGATCGCTACCGAGGTTGCTCACAGAGGTATGCTTGCCACTGCTCTTTGATGCATGGCTGGCACTGCCCCGCGCATCCTGCTTTGTGCCCCAGTGCTGACCATTTTGTGCGTTACTACAGTCGGCGGCATTTACTCCGTTCTCAAGTCGAAGGCCCCTGTGACTACGGCCGAATATGGCGACCGATACACCCTGATTGGGCCCCTCAACCATGCGTCGGTAGGTTTCGCAAGCTTCGGCGGTCGCACTGTGTCATGTATGTCCGCGCCCGATTACTGACGAATTAGGCCGCCGTCGAAGTCGAAGGCCTGAAGCCCACCAACCCGGAGCTGGCTGCCACGATCGAGTCGATGCGACAGCGCGGCATTGGCATCCTCTATGGCCGCTGGCTGATCGAAGGCGCCCCGCGGGTTTTACTGATCGACACAAAGACGGCGTACAACCACCTGGACGAGTGGAAAGCGGATCTCTGGAGCGCCGCGTCCATCCCAGCACCGCCCAACGACGACGAGACAAACGAGGCCATTGTCTTTGGCTACCTTGTTGCTTGGTTTTTGGGAGAGGTGAGCAGATCTCGGCGCAGCATCGCGTCTCTGCAGCCACACGCCAGCTGTTCCCTTGTGTTCGCGTGGAGCTACGTAGCGTCTTATTGCTAACCGCACTGTTACTGCGCAGTTCGTCTGCCACGAGAAGAAGCGGGCCGTCATCGCCCACTTCCACGAATGGCTCGCTGGTGTTGCTCTGCCATTGACCAAAAAGCGCCAAATTGATGTTACCACCATTTTCACCACCCACGCCACCCTTCTTGGCCGCTATCTTTGCGCCGGATCCGTGGATTTCTACAACAACCTCCAGTACTTTGACGTTGATGCCGAAGCTGGAAAGCGCGGTATCTACCACCGCTACTGCATAGAGCGGGCTGCCGCTCACTCATCCGATGTTTTCACCACTGTCTCCCATATCACTGCATACGAAAGCGAGCACCTCCTAAAGCGCAAACCCGATGGCGTGCTGCCGAACGGCCTCAATGTGACCAAGTTTTCCGCCATGCACGAGTTTCAGAACCTGCACCAGCACAGCAAGGAGAAGATCCACGACTTCGTGCGCGGCCATTTCTACGGCCACAACGACATCGATGTCGAGAACACACTCTACTTCTTCACCGCTGGTCGCTATGAATTCCGCAACAAAGGTGTCGATATGTTCATCGAGTCGCTTGCCCGCCTGAACCACCGGCTCAAGAGCTCCGGAAGCAAGACGACGGTCGTGGCCTTTATCATCATGCCGGCACAGACCCACTCGCTCACAGTAGAGGCGCTTAAGGGCCAGGCTGTAGTGAAATCACTGCGCGACACTGTCGATATTATCGAGAAAAGCATTGGACGGCGGATCTTTGAGCGCTCGCTCAAGTGGCACGAGGGTGACCCGCTGCCCGACGAGAAGGAGCTGATCACAAGCCAGGATCGCGTGCTTCTTCGACGCCGGCTTTTCGCCATGAAGCGCAATGGCCTACCCCCCATCGTGACGCACAACATGATCAACGACCAGGAGGACCCAATTCTGAACCAGATCCGGCGCGTGCAGCTGTTTAACCACCCTACGGACCGTGTCAAGGTTGTCTTCCACCCCGAATTCCTGAGCTCCTCCAACCCTGTGCTGCCAATGGACTACGATGACTTTGTGCGCGGCACACACTTGGGCGTATTCGCATCCTACTACGAGCCGTGGGGCTACACGCCGGCCGAGTGCACTGTAATGGGTGTGCCGAGCATTACAACAAACCTATCGGGTTTCGGGTGCTACATGGAGGAGCTAATCGAGAACTCGAGCGACTACGGTATTTACATTGTGGACCGGCGGACAAAGGGCATCGACGACTCGGTGAACCAGCTGACGTCTGTCATGCACGAGTTCTGCGAGAAGAGCCGGCGCCAGCGCATCAACCAGCGAAACCGGACGGAGCGTCTCAGCGACCTGCTAGACTGGAAGCGCATGGGTCTGGAGTATGTCAAGGCGCGGCAATTGGCGCTGCGTCGGGCGTACCCGTCCTCCTTTTCTGGCGACGACGACGACGACTTCATCCCGGGTGTGGAGCAGAAGATTTCGCGGCCGTTCTCGGTTCCGGGCTCACCGCGTGACCGCACAGGCATGATGACGCCGGGCGACTTTGCCAGCCTGCAGGAGGGCCGTGAAGGGTTGAGCACGGAAGACTACGTGGCATGGAAGCTCCCGTAAGTTGTGATTTACTATGAAGTAGCCGGCTTGGTATGCATATGAGGAAGGGATACAGCTAACAAATTGGACAGGGAGGAAGAGGATCCGGATGAATACCCGTTCCCACTGACGCTGAAGTCAAAGACATCGGCAACAGCTAGCCCTCTGGATAGCAACCACGTTAACGGGCACTAGGACGCATGCCGGAAGACAGTATATAAAATACCAAAGTAACCGAGGGGTAATGGGCAAAGAGGGCGGGCATAGGGGTTGTGAAGGAAAAACGGCGGCTGGGGAAAAGTCGGATAATAAGCGGCTTCGTGGTGTGATGGATCTGGGTATGAAGGTCTGCAAAAAAACTTGGCTTGTGTGGTTTGTTTCTGGATGATTTTTGTTTCCTGCGATGCTCGGACTAGCACAGTGGTGCATGACTAAACACACGATACATTTCGGGAGCGCCTACAAGTTAAACAGGTAGGCGCTTCCGAAGAAGGACCTTGCTATCGTCATCCATACCCAGGAGATGTCAAGCACGTCGAGGCAATGGACTCTGAGCTCCACACAAAACTCCACAACAAATACTTTCTCAAATATATTCCAAGCTCGTTTGTGAGCCTTACAATTGTCCGTAAACGCTTGCATTTCAAGAGCTCAGCATACATTGATCATCTGACCGGATTGTTAGCATTGATTTACATCTGATACGCCCAAGTAGAAGACCGGATAGATAAATAGGCTTCTCTAGGAAATCAGTACTCTACGATATCAGAGTCTACTGCGAAGGAAGGCAGAAGCTGCATTTCTTTGTCCTGTTGGCAGATCATGGTTTGGACAATGCATTGACATATGGCGCAGCAATCCCGTCGTTCCTTTGATTTTCTTTGACCCGTTTGACAACGACTGAAAGAAATACTGATATTTCTAGAAGCACATGAAGCAAAGACAAAAGGCAATGACCCATTGTCTCTAATAGGGAGTTACGAAAATTTGAGTCTTTGACAACGCAGTCCTTGCCTAGACCGAAGTCTCAGACTTGCGTCTACATATAATAAAGGCCCGCGCGATATTCCGCAGCACAGGCGCAGTAGTCCTAGTCGATTCACAGTATTGACGACCCGCATAGAAGCGCGAACAACAAAAACGAACATGATGACGATAGAGACACTGCCCGACGGAAAATGGGACTCTGCGAGCTTCCAGAACTTTCTTCAACGAAAATGGCCGGCCGACTTGATGTCGCCTGATCAAGATGTTTTGAACAAGCTCCGATATTATTGCAGATGCCGCAATGAGGCCCATGATTTTACGATAATCAAGATTGCCGCGTTTGTGTTTGTCAAAGCCCTTGTTCTCTACCGGTGCGCGCTGACGAAACAGACTCGCCATGTTTCCAACACGATAACAAACATTGAACGGAATATTGATTGGCTTCGGGAGCTCCGCGGGATTTATGATATAATGACTTCCGGCTTCGTTGTCGACTTCCTCAACCTGGATTGCATGAAGCAGTTCAAGTATTACACGGACATTGATCATAGAGATCCCCGAGAAGAAGTAGGGCTGGCCAAAGTCCCCCATAGCCAAGGCGCCATTGAGATCAATCGCCCCGCGTGCAGTTCCAGCGCCAGTCCTTTGAAAGATGAGCAAGAAGATGAACAAGAGGCCGCGAAAAAGCATCCTGTTGCTGCGGGATATGCCGCCCGATTGGCGGCTAAAAATCTCCGGTTACGACGACAGGCGTCGCGCCCTCGGCCGAGAAGTGCGAGCGATCCAACGACTTACTACTGGGCTCCGCGCACCATGGCCGAAACAGAACGCCGTTCGCTGAAAAGAAAGAGGATGGCAGATCTGTCGACATCGTCATTGCCGACGTCACCCATACCCCCATCGATGTCATGCGAGACACTATCGCTCTTGACGCCGCTGCCCTTTTCCCAGACATCGTTGCCATCCTCCCCGGTGACACCCATAACGCCAGCAGCGGCGAAACTATCCAAGCTGCACGCGCGCTGGAGTGCTGCACGGAAGCGGGCGGCGGCCTCGGTGGCATCGGCCGCGACGTCCGCGGCGGCAGCAGCAGCGCGACTCGCTGGCTTTGGCCTTGCACGGCAGAAGGCGGCGGCGCGCACGCGACACTACCTAGAGACGCGGCGGGCAGAGCGCGCGGAGCACATGACGCTGCTGGAGCTTCTGCGGCAGCGAGAGGGCGAGGAGCGGCCGATGCAGAGCGCAAAGCCAGCGGTGCCCTGGGAGGAGCGCTCGACAAAGAACCCGTTCACCGTCGTCCAGCCGGCACGGCCGTGGTACCGAGACCGCAGCGAATCGCCCGCATCGGTGCGCTCCAGTCTTGGCCCGCCGACTGCTGCCGACGGACTGCGGCGGCGCTGCGAGCACTGCCGCCTGCTCTTCGCAGCGTTCTCCACCCGCCGCGTCTGGCCGCGGCCCGGCGGACGGTGGCTGTGCTCCGTGTGCGAGCACCGGGAGCGGCGCTGCGAGATCCGGCTGCCGCCGCGAGCGACAAGCGCAGCGCGCAGCGGCTCCGACAGGGGCGAACACAAGCCGCTCGGTCCGTCCAAGGCCACGGCGCATCGTGTGAGCAAGGCCTCGCCTCGGACTTCCACAAGAGCGCAGATCCCGAGCCGACCGCAACCGTCATCCTCTCTCGTCCGGGCCGCAGCAGTCATGGCAGGGGCCGGCCTGTCGGCATCCCGTGGCATGTTGGCCTCGACGAGCAAGGCTGTTCGCGAGGCCATCTGGGGTACAGTGGCCAGAAAGGAGGCTGACAGTGCCAATGTCAAGCGTTCAGAGAACACGTCTAACAGCACTCGTCCTAAGTCTTCGGGGGGGGCATCGGACAATGCTTTTGTAAAGACTGCTGATCATACTCGGGAGCTGACTCCCAAAGTGGTGTCCAAAACAGATCCCGTCCAAACTACGGACGAGTGCTTGAGGCTGATACCAGAGCGGTACAAGGTAAGGAAGCGATCTCCAATTCAACGGCGGTCAAATACGCACCAGTTTATTCTGAACGACCCCCGGCGGTTCTACGGACACTTGTGGTAAAGGTAAGCGGAAAGAAAGGTAAGAAAAGGTAGGTCAGCGTTTTACAGCTTTACATACCAAGGCAAGATACGATATTTAGTTTTGAACTTCCGTAAATCTTTCACGTACGGCCATAGATACTGGAAAACACGGGATCCCGTCCGCTCTCCCCTAGTTAAACCAGTAATCGGCGGATTAGTAGTTGGGTCGGTGACGACCAGCGAATACCCGCTGCTGTACGTTTTTTTGTGGATTTTTGCAGTTTTTTTGCATGAGACATACTTCGTAGCTACTTTTTCATTGGGTGTTTCCCTTCCGAGCCAATGCACTCAACGATGCCAAATATGAGAACCGACGCATCCATATTATTGCAAATTCCAGTCCAACTAAGGGTTTGAGTCATGCAGAGGATACTTCTCTACCTCTGGCAAGTTAAAGCCAGCAAACCAATATCTCTCTCACCAGACTCTGCGCTGTCATCACTGGCTTCTGCTACTCTAGTCTGCAGTGCCGCCAGCGCAGTACCAATGCCAGACCGGGCCTATTGCATCAACGATGAACACAATTAAAACGATACATAGACTTTTCATGTCGCACCTAGCCAATAAAAGGTGTCAACGCGGTAGAGACAGAAACACGGCGCTGAAGTCTAGGGTGGTCATCCAGAAAGAAAGCAAGATAGTGTGCACAATGAGAACATTGAGAACAAAGAGAATAGTGAGAATAATGAGAAGAAAGGATGGCAATAATCGCACGTCTGGGAGTCGCGTGAACGAGAAATGTCCAAAGGACAGCAAAAAAAGTCCTTTGATTTTTCTTTGTTTTCTGTGCTCTCCTCGCCGTCTCCAAAAACATCTGCTATCGGGTTGAGCGACCAGACGACAAAAATAGACTCCAAGAAAGATGGCCTCCCAATCCAAAACGCCGGAAATGCGAACATGCCCATATAAATAGCTCAAAATCTGGTTGGTTAGCAAGCAAGACAAGATGCATGGCGGCGCGAGTACTCCGTTAGCAGAACATACCGTATCTCGTAGTTTCCGGCGCGCGTCATGTAGCGAACCCACTTGACGCTGCTGTAGTTGCCCTTCTCAAAGACCTTGAGGTAGCGCACCAGCAGACCGCTGCTCGTGAACATGAGCAGGCTGAAGTCCAGGCTCAGCGGCGGCCGGCTCCAGCTCTTCTGGTTCGTCATGCTGGTCAGCTCGGCCTCGGCCGACAGCACAAACTCGGACTGGCCGGTGAAGCGGCTGATCTTCCAGACAATGTTGTTCTCCGACGGCTCGTACTTGGCCTTTCCCTGCGTGCAGCGCTCGGTGATGCGCGCCGTGTTGAGCGGCGTCGGGATGCGCACGACGACGTTGGTGGCGAACAGCTTGGGCCCAAAGTTGGCGCGCACGCCGATGCTGTACTCGACCTTGGTCTTGCCGACCTCGTTGACGATGGCATGCACCTTGAAGGGCAGGTTGACGTTCTCGGTCGAGCGGTAGCGCATCAGCTCAAACTCGCCGTCGGGCGGGATGAAGGAGATGATGCGGTCCGAGTCGAACTTGCCGAGCTTGACGCACTGGTGGAACTGGCAGTCCTCGAGCGTGACGCTGCCGGCGGCCGCCTTGGTCGCCTTGCCGCCCATGCGATTGCCCGACGGCATGCCCTCGACCGCGTCCGTGTCGAGCAGCAGGCGGTCGTTGAGGCCAAACTTGCACTCGGGCGTGCCCGACAGGTAGGCCCGCATGATGATCTGGCCGGTGACGTCGGCGCGCAGCACAGCGCCCGTGGCGGACATGAGCAGGTTGACGTCCTCGATCACGTCGACAAACGCCTCGTTCTTGCGGTACTTGACGTCGGCCTTGCGCCACGAGGTCGCACCGGTGGCTTGCATGGTGATCTTGGCCGAGTCTTCGGCGCGATGCTCCGACTTGACGCCCTCCGTGGTGATGTACATCTTGAGCGTGTCGGTCTCGGTGTTTTGCGGGTAGCCGAAGTCGATGATTTCTAGCTTGTCAGAGGCACATTGTGCAGAACAAGGCAAAGTAGCCGGCCCAGTGGACGGCCATAACAAGAAGACAAGAAAGGAAGCTCACCGTCCAGCAGCTCATACACGAGCACAAAGTTGTTCTTGACCGCCTCCTCGTCGAACTTGCCAAAGTACCCGCGGCCCAGCTGGATGAGCCGGTACAGGAACTCAAAAACAAGCGCCGCATTGGCGTTGCTCTTCGTAATGGCCACCAGGTAGATGTTCTCGTGCTTGACATGGCTGAACGTCGTGCTGCCGAGCGTCAGGATGGGCGACCGCACCTGCGGATTCGAGATGACCTGAATGCGGAACACATCGGCCAACCGCGGGCGGCAGTCGTTGCGGAAGGCGCGGAAGATGAGGTTCTCGCCCTTCTGGTTGAAGATGAGGATGCCGGACAACATGGTGTCGCCGAGGAGGAGGAGCGCCGGAGAGGCCGAAGAGGTGGAATAGGGGACAAAAACGCAAAACGGCAAAACAGCCAGCCGGAAAGACCGGTCGAGATGCGACGAGTGTTCGGCTAGGCGACAGCCGTGGTGCGGGGGCGCAAGACAGACGGCGTCGCAGAGCACAGAGAGGTGGCGAGACGGCGGGACAAGCGAACAGCGGCAGGCCGAGACTGATCCGTCCTGAGAGTTGTCGCGGTGCGGAGCTCGGGAGGTCCGTCGCGGCGGCAGCTTGGCTGTCCTGTGCGCGGCAGAATCCGCGTGCCGCCAAAGCGGTGAGCCCTGCCAGACAGCAATTGTGGGCCGCCATTTAGCGCGACTCGGCTAATGCTTAGTCATCCAATTGCCCCTTTTCTTAGTTAGCATCGCCGTATTATTACTAATACAAATTGCCGTTTTGGGAATCGCAATGATTTGCTCTGCCGAACAGCTCTGATTCAGCCGGCCGATGTCCAGGCGCCTAGCCAGTGCAGAAGACCTCGAAACCACGTGTTCACAGACCGGGCACGACTTCATTCAGCTTGAAATGATGCTCGGTGTCTTGGGTGACGCCACTCTGTATTCCGGACAGGTCCAGACCAGGTGTCAGCGGCGGCTGTAGCATTTTTCCGGATTTACGTCTCCAGCAGCCAGCCTATGGAGTGCATTGTGGCATCCAGAACAGACACAGTCTGGTCTGGGCAACAGCTATTTTCATGCCCGTCATCATCCTCGGGGCCCACCTCGTGGTCGTTTCAGCTAATGCAGGCAGCCTAAGTTTGCAGTTCAGACATGACTAGGACCCGGCCGCCTCCCAGCTTGGTGCTTGTCTTGTCCGATCGGCCACATAGGATGGTTCGGCGATGATGCTTAGTACTATTTATGTCAGTACGACCTCGCCCCGTCTTAAACCTCCGCTTCTTAGTGATCCGATCTTCAGGCTTCGGAAATGGGCCCCTATCCGGCTCAGAGCGTAGAAACCATCCGCCAAAAGGGCTGCGGACAGCCTATGTTCCCTTCCTACTTCAACTAGACTCCTAAGTCTAGCGAGCATTCGTGTCTTGGCTGACATGCAAACGTTGAAGCGTAGTCAAGTGTTACTATAGCGTAACCAACTCTCTGCTTCCAGGAAGGTGTCTATTCCCTGTTCGAAGTTGCTTTGTCGCCTGTATCACGGCTTCTGCCCCAACATACTTCGTACCAGTATAAGTTTGGCTGTTTTTGGTTGTTTGCCTCAGACGCGTATATCTCAACAAAAAAGTGCATGTAATCAAAGTCTCAGCTGACTACGTTCTGGCCTATGTTGTGCCAGCACTCAACGGCCCGCTTTAGTATCTTCTGGTTCTTCCGGTTGGCATATATCACATTTGTCAATGTCACCAGTCGCTTTTCCTTCATTCACGCCGCACTGTGTGTCACTTCGCGTTGCCATCTTCTGACCTTCGCTAGAGTCCACCAGTCATGAGCCAACTCTATAAACCAACCCTGCAAAGCTCAGCTTGCTCCACACTCACCACTCGTTTACTCGCGGCTCTACTCCTGTTGTTCAATGCCATACTTCTCGCCCCAATTTCAAGTCTTTAATGATCACTGCACACGGAGGTTTCCCGGAATTCCGTCCTCCGGTGACCTGGCGGTACCACAGATGCATTGGCTATCGCCCACACTCTTTTGGCTTTTCATAGAATCTGGTGCGTGTCCCCAAACGACCAGATGATATCTGACCACCTCGCAAATTACTCTACAGCTATAAAGTGGACAGGACCCCAGTCTTGACTCAATCGTGTCGTCCCCAAGCCCCCCCCTCTACCCCTCCTCCCCTTTCTAAAGCTTTATTTTTATTTACTACTGCGTGGCTGGCCTTTTGTGATTTTACGTGGGTTTTGGGTGGCTGTCTTTCTTCTCCAGTAAGTCACCCACCGTTGAAGACTCTCCGGACTTTGCCTATCGCCCCTTGCCATTCAAACTGCCACGCGTCATTTGCTAGTAACTCAAGTGAGAAGTGAGAAGTTGTGTCTTCAACTTTTCTCTCTTAAATTGAACTCGATTCAATATTATTTTGCTGTTTTCTAGAACAGAATGTCCGACGACGCAGGCTTCGCTCCGCCAGCACAAGCTACCGGCTCTGATGGGCTCGAAGGCAATACTTCCAATGATCAACCTCACGACCCATTGCCAGGTATGGGGCCTGGCGACTTCGACTATGGATCTAGCGCTGCTGCCGGCAATGCCATTTTTAATAGCGAAATGAACGGTCCTTTTGTCGTTGGTGCTCGAGGCTACGCTATGGCGGATGACCACGAGCACAACACGGTTCTCGATCGTCCGCCAGATGAAGCCTACAACAAGGGACCGTTCGATGCCCCCTCTCTCTTCACGCCGCATTATCACGCCAGCAACCCATTCAGCAGAAAGCACAACAGCCTGGACCTGGACGATTATTTCGTGAGTTGAGCTTGCCCGTTTCTGGATGTTTCGGATTTCGTGTTTTGTACTAAGCTGGTAAAACAGACCGGCCCTCGTGATACGCAAAAGCACTCTAAATGGCCCATGTTTCTTCAGCTGCATGGTAGCATCTTGCCAAAGATGATACTTCCCCTCGTTGCCGTTGGGGCTTGGGCTACGTCGGTGACGTGCGTGTCCTATTTTACCAGAACAAACTGTACGATCATACCTGCAGTCCATACAGTTCCTTGGCTTCCTTGTCATACTTGGCGGGCCGTCTTTCAGTAGCACACCTTCACCGACCCCCAGCTAACATGATGCCTCCATTTTTAGTGGGAATCAGCTCCATCCTTCTCACGGTGACTGGGTTTGTGGTAGGCCTGGGACTGAGTTTCCGTAGCTCAACCGCCTACGAGCGGTACGTCTAGAAGTCGACTTCCGGATCAACTGAAACCGAAGTGTCGTTTTCTAATTTTGGCGAGCAGTTATGCAGAAGGACGCAGGTACTGGGCACAGCTGATCCTAGCATGCCAGTCACTCGGGCGCGTTTTCTGGGTGCATGCGGTGGAGCGGGAAGGTGAAAACAAAGACAAGGATATTCTAGCGAAGCTGTGCGTGGTCCCGTGGCCGTCCATCTCCGAGGTGTTTTGCTTTCGACTTTGATCTAACAGCTGTGCAGGACAGCCCTTAACTTGCTGGTTGCTTATGCGGTTGCGCTGAAGCACAAGCTCCGGTTTGAGCCGTACACCGGCTACAATGACCTGACGCACCTGGTGGCCCATCTCGACACGTTCGCCAAGGAGGCGACAAGCAGAGAGCCGGAGAAATTGCACCAGACACGTCCGTCACTGCACAAGCTGCTCGGCGAGTATCTTGGCGTGTCGTTTGCCACCAGCAACCCGCGCAAGGCCATCAAGAGGGCCGGCTATCCGATTGGCAATCTTCCCATGGAGATTCTTACGTATCTGGCCTGCTTCACGGACGAGCTGGTGGCCAACAACCAGCTCGTGGTGCCGATGCACCAGACCTTGGCCTACAACAACATCGCCGTGCTCAACGATGTCATGATTGGCACGGAGAGGGTGCTGACAACGCCGCTGCCCATTGCTTACTCAATCTCTATATCGCAGATCACCTGGGTGTACGTGTTCCTGCTGCCGTTTCAGCTGTACCCGGCGCTGCGCTGGGTGACCATTCCGGCCACGCTGGTGGCGTCCTACATCATTCTGGGCATCCTGTTTATCGGGCGCGAGATTGAGAATCCGTTTGGCCGGGATGTCAACGACCTGCCCCTGGAGTCGTACTGTGCACAGGTCTCGTGCGAGCTGGACATTATCGCGTCGAAGAAGAAGCACAAGAACCGGGACTGGATTGAGTCACTCGACAACAAAGTTCTGTTCCCGCTCAGCTCCAGTGGCTGGCAGGTATGGAAGCATCGCGGCGAGTTAAAGGTGCGCGAGGCGCTCAGAAACCGGACCACGATCGGCATGGAGGCGCGAAAGATGATGATGTGTCAGGAGAAAGGCCCGAACGACGGCGGCAGTCTGGGGGAGTTAATGGAGGATGACGCAGAGGCGGCCATTGAGTCGCCCAGCGGCCGTGGCAGCGGCAGAAAAGCCACGGCGAGAAGCAGTGAGAAAGGAGTACGATACGAGGTTTGAGGTAAAGCATATGTGGTTCTGGTACGACACGGTGCTGCTTGTCGGGTGTTTCCCAGACCGACAAAACAGGCATTGGTGTTGGATCGGTCTTGGTCTGGGTTCGGGCTTGGCACTCTCATTTGAAGCTGATATCCTTGGGTGGTTTAATTTTTTATTTTGACGCTTGCATTCTCTCTTTTTCTTTCTCCTTCTTTCTTGCATCTTTGCAGTTTTGATTTACCAAGTTGTGTTTTTATTCCATCCGCACTGGCTTCTTGACTGCTGCTTATCGCCATGGCTTATGAGAGTCTCACTAAATTGTCTCTACTCTCGAATCGTCTTGTATGGTTTTTATCTCTCATCCCAGGCTCGAGATCCGTACACATCCAACCTGTAAATGCACCGGACTGGTACGGACTTACCCACCGCCAACGCATCAGCTGTTCGCTACTAGCCGGTGATGCTAAGAAGTGTCTTGCGTCTGTATGACACAGTGTGATGACAGGTTGTCAAAGGGCAAAGCCAAGCGCCTTGATGACGGCGCGAAACGACAAAACATTCTCGCCTCGCCATGCTTTTTTCTGACACCGCCACCCCAGCCAAAGACAACGGCACATCGGCCGTCTGTTTCGCTTCTTCGCGTGTCCCGGGTGTCTCGGGTGTCTCGGGTGTCTGCGGCGTGTCAGCTCGGTGGTTTCTCTTCGGGCGACACTTGCGCGTTGGAGAGCATGTGCTTTCATGCACGATGCGGCACGGTGCTGGCGTGTGACGACAGCGCCCAGCGCACAGAACACAACGCACGCAGCATGCAGCGCATTGCCGTTGCTGTCCGGCGCCCAGAGAGAGCCGGCGTTGGACAGCACACGCGGTGCGGCCAGTCGGCCTCGTCTTCCCGAAGATGCCCGGCGCGCGGGATTCTCTAAAAAGGGATCCTGCGGTGATGCGCTGTGCTCTCGCCTGCTGTCTAGACAAGCACAACACGTGCACAAGCACGAGCACGAGCACGAACACGAGCACGAACACGAGCACAAGCACAAGCACAAGCACAAGCACAAGCACGAGCTGGTGTCTTGGTTGGCTCCCTGCAGCGGCTCACCGAGGTCTGACTGCCGTTGCTCTCCCTCGCCGTGCGGTTGAACGGATGTGGCCTGTCATCTAGGCCCAGCCCCGGCGATCGCTTGCAGTGATTCAGTTCGCGTCTCGTGACGACCAGGGCCAGCAGCGGAAGCAACTCTGGGGTAGTGGCCTTGGCCGCGTCGCCCTGGCTGTCCCGGTCTGCTCTCCGGCAGTGCTGTCGCAATATGGTGGTAGCCGGCACAGACATTCAAAATTCGAGAGGAAAAAGCACTGCAGTACCAAAGAAGCCGTAGATAATAACAGCGACCATGGACAGTGCCTTGGACGGCGTTTCCGCCTGGGTTCCAATTATAAGTAGCCACGTTTAAACTCGCTGATGCAATAGTGTGTGATCATGAGCTGCCGTACAACCAGCGATACAGCCGGGTGGTCATTTCTTCGAATTCCTCTCATTCCTCGGGCGGATACATCCGGTCCAGACGGCCGTCCAGCACACGGTCAGCAGCAATCTGCACATGTGCGGCAAAATCGGCATCGTGGAAGAGGATGCCCAGCTCCTGGCTCGTGAACCAGCTGGCACGATCCATGTTGCCCGAGCCGAGGACAGTGTACTCGCCGTCGACAATGGTGAGCTTGACGTGTGAGTGGACGGGCTCCTCGTCGGCGAGGGCCCGCGACGTCGGGGCAGCTGGGGCAGTCGGGGCTGCCGGAGACGCACCGGAGACAGAGACGCCGGTGTCTCCCGTCGGCATCAGCGCCTGCTCCTCGTCGCCGGGCCGGGGCTGCCGGCTGCCGTGCAGCGGACGGAAGTAGGCAATGCGCAGCGATCCACAGGGCACGGGGCTCGTTGCGCGCAGCGCTTCGTAGCGTTTGATCCAGCTGCGCAGGCAGCACGATGTGGTGGTGCCGGCCGTCACCAGCTGCTCCAAGACCATCATGCGGCGGCCGGTGACGACGTCGACGTCGACGCCGCGCGCGAGGGCGGCGAGCAGGGCGGCGACGACGGGCTCGGCGGTGACGTTGGGTGTCTGCAGGTAGATGCGGCGGCGGGCGCCGGCAAAGAGCCGCAGCACGGCCAGGTTGAGCGGAGTCGGCGGCGGCGGCGCGCCGGTCTGCCACGGCAGCAGCCGGAGCTGCGGGTTGCGGTGGTGGGAGGACGGCAGCACGACGGTCGGGACGGGCGCGGCGCGGCGGAAGCGCACGACGATGCTGCCGGGGCCGTCGACGTCGAGCGGCGAGATTTGTGTCGTGTCCAAGTGCACGCCAGCGGCGTCAGCGTCGGCGTCGGCGTCGGCGTCGGCTCCGAGGCCGAGCGCCGGCAGGTCGTCGCCCCAGGTCGCGGCGTAAAACGACAGCAGCGGGTCGACGGCGGCGCCGGTGAACTCGACGCAGCACTCGAGCCACGGCTCCAAGCTGACGTTGCAGCTGGGCAGAAAGGCGCGCCGGCGGTCGACGATCAGAAACTTGGGGTGCATGACGCTGAACGGCAGGAAAAAGAGGCTCTTGACGGCCAGGTCGATGTTGGCCGCGCGCAGCACGTCCGCCGACGGCAGGCCCAGCAGCGACGACCATGACGCCGGCGGGTAGACGGACCCGGCACGCGTCGGCGGGTGCAGCAGCTTCTGCAGCACCGAGCGCGACGAGAAGCCGATGCGGACGCGCAGCGGCGCCGCGGAGGAAGACGGCGAAGCGGTCCGCGCCGCCGCCACCCGCTCCAGCGCCGCCGCCAGCGCCGTCAGACTGCGCGACGGCGCCCAGAAGCACGTCACCAGCACGACCTCGCGCTGCGCCGCCATCAGCGCCGGCACCAGTGCCGCCGCGAACACCGAGGCGCCCGTGCCGAAGCGGACTGTCTGCGGCACGCTCGTCGACGCCAGCGCTGCCGCCGCGCGCCCCGCGTCGCTGTAGTCGGCCGGCGGCAGCTCGGCCAGCGCCGCCTCGCCCGCCTGCGTCTGCAGCAGCTCGGCAAGCGCGTGGGCAAAGGCGTGGTCCATGGCCGCGGATGGCCTGTTTTGCCTTGTGATGACGAAGTTCGTGATATGTTTGTACATGTACAAGCGAATCACGTGGTCAAAGCTTGGGATGCGCTAATCCCGAATAGTGCAGCCTCAAAGCGCCGCTCACTTTTGCTTCACATCGATTTCTATTGCAACGCTGCGTAGATTGACGAGCGTATAGCCAACACAACCTGCGATACACCTCAGATATCTTTCAGTGCCATCAATAAAAATGGCAAATGATCAAAGAGCAGTCGCAGCTATCTGATATGTCGTCAGAATAGTCCCCAAGTCTGCATAGCAGGCAGCTTAGCTTGGACTCAAATTGTGTGCTGGGGCTGCATGTGTTCATAGTCCTCATCTTTATGAGCATAGCTCCCTCCTGCGTTCGGTTAATCTCTCGCCTCACGGACTTTAATCTGTTTGATTTTTCCCGCTTCCAGTAGTGTAGAGGACAAACTGGCACCTTAACCTTTGCGTATAAGCAGCCAGTTTCCACAAGATACGACAGGTTTACATATCATCCATCTCGCAGAAACTTGCTCTCTAGTCGTTTCTCAGTCATTTGGATTCTGTATATTACACTATCACTCATATTATTTCCCGATGATCCTGATGTTCCGCTCATCTTCCCCAACAGCTGTGCTGTTACTCTTTCTTGCCCTGATGTTTTCAATGCAATCGCCGTTGATGCCTCCGTTCCCTGTTCCATATAATGATGGCGGGTCTAGGGCGTCATGATTGCAGTTGCCGTAGCCGATAACCGTGTTCCATTGCTCAGTTGGATGGAACATCTGGGCCGATATGGCGTAGTGGGCGTCGCAACAGAGCTGCGACACACGGTCACTCATCCAGGCAATGTCGCTGGCGACAAGCCTCTGGCTGACATTGCGGTCGTTGCAGACGTATATGGCCGATGTGTCGTAGCAGAAGAGGCGGAGACAGCTGGACTGGGGAACATTAATCAAAGTGCTATTTGTATGCATGAGCTTGTTGCCGGACGCGATGATGTTCGGCCGGCCCGTTTTGAAGTCGCCACAAAAGTATTCTAGCGTGAGAGAAGTGCACAGTTAGCCAGTGCGGCGGGAGGGGGGTAGCAGCGGGAGGCGACGAGAAACTCACCATACGGTCCGTCACTCCATGGACCGCCCGGGCCTCGGCGGACACCCGAGCTGGATACGGGCCCCGGATCCGGAAGATTGCGATGCCTGACGAAGTCCTCCGGGCTGCCATCTGTGCCGCTTGCAATGCGTGTTCTGGCGTCCATAACCTCATCACCATCATGGTTTTTCTCTTTAGCCAACAGATTAGGCAGCATCACGCCAATACTGACGATGATTGACAGCATGGCCAGAAGCGCTAGCGACCATAGTAGCCGCATACGCTTGCGGAACTTTCTGTTGTAATCATCAAGGGATCCCCTATCGGACATGGTGTTCTTGTTGCTCCGGGTCGATGGCCTGCTTAGCGCGGAAGAGACTCGCAAGAAGCCGGGGCTGGCTGGACAGTAGAAGCACGACTGGGTATGAAGGCAAAAACCCAATTTTTCAGTGCAGCTGAGATGTTTCTGGTCCTCCATAGATCAAATTGAGGTCACTGGCCGGTGACTAGCAGTTCATGTCCATAGCAGGAGATGAGGCGATGACGTTAATGACAACGGATCACAGAAACCTCGCAGTGAGGGCCTAGTGAGAGGAGAACGGTTACGCGAGTAAGGCTCGTAGTGAGTGAGCTCCCGCGTGGATTTAGCAGTGACAAGATAGACAGACGGGAAGACGGGAAACAAAAGTCGAACGGAGCACCAGCTCCAGGATATCCACCAGCAAGCAAACTACAGTTGAGCTCAATTTGTGACTCAGAAAAAAATGGAACCGCAAGAATCGGAGCAAGATATGTAGAGACCAATTTCACTTCCCGCCAGCCGTTATTTACATGACTGGGTATGGAGAGACAGTAAGACCGTCAAGTAACAGGTATGGCGGCGATGTTCCCATCGCCCCAAAACGCAAGCCACTTCCGTTGCCGCCAGTAGGTGGCCGGCTCAGACGCACGTCAGCGCGACCGAACGTCTAGACTCATCGCATCCAGCTCACGCACCCACGGCCTTCTCTTCGTCGGTCTGAGCTGACGCCACAGCCACGACAGGGGCGCCGACCTTGAGATTGCCGGCCTCAATTTCGCGCTCCAGCTCCTCCAGACGGCTGCGCCGCTCGTACTTCTTCCACGCCGGGCGGCCCGAATCAAAGACCTCGTCCATCTCCTCCAGCGTAAAGCCCTTGGTCTCGGGTGCCAGGAGGCTCATGTGGATGAAGGCGGCGCCGTTGAAGGCGGCAAATATGTAGTACATCTTGTAGTTGATGTTCCACAGCAGCGGCGGGACGCCAAAGGCGAGCACCATGTTCCAGAACCAGTTGGAGGCGGTCGCCAGCGAGACGGCCTTGGCGCGGACGCGCGACGGGAAGATCTCGGCCGGGTAGGTCCAGCTGGTCGGGCCCCAGGTGGTGGCAAAGGTGGCGACGAAGAGGTAGGAGCAGGCGACGACGGCGGCCGAGACGGGCTTGTTGTCGAGCACGATCCAGCTGATGTCGCTGTTCTCGGGCGTGCGCGTCGCGTCCGTGTTGGCCTGGCCGTAGTACTGCTGCAGGGCGCCCGAGATGAAGAGCCAGGCCATCATGAAGAAGGCGCCGACGATGAGGGCCGGGCGGCGCCCGACGCGGTCGAGGTAGAGGATGGCCGGCAGCGTCAGCACGACGTTGATGACGTACTGGATGGAGGCCGTCGTGAGCGGCGACGCAATGTTGGCGCCCTCCATCAGGTACACAATGTAGTACATCATAATGTTCATGCCGCACAGCTGCGACCACATCTGGATGCTCATGCCCAGCACCACGCGCTTCAGCATGCGCGGCTCGACGAGCACCCGGAAGCTGGACGCCGCCTGCTCGCGCTCGAACCGCAGCGCCTCCTCGATCTCCTGGTACTGCGCCAGCACCTTGGGGTGGTGGACGTCGCCGTTGCCGTGCAGGCGCGCCAGCACCTGGGCCGCCTCCTCCCAGCGGTCCTTGGACGCCAGCCAGCGCGGGCTGTACGGGAAGAAGAAGAGGCCGAAGAAGAGGATGACGGCCGGCACGATCTGGACGCCCCACGGGATGCGGAAGGCCGCCGTCGACTGGTTCGGGTCTGTTGGGCCGCCGCCGATGCCCTGGGCGGCGCCGTACTGGATAAAGTACTGGATCAGGATGCCGATGGTGATGGCCCACTGCTGCAGAGACACGACGCGGCCGCGGATCTCCCGTGGCGCGATCTCGGACTGGTAGACGGGCACGATGGACGAGGCGATGCCGATGCAGAGACCGGAAATGACACGACCAGCGCACAACATCTATGCGGTCAGACGGGTGGCGCGGTGAGGAAGAAAGGCCTCAAAAGGAAGAGGAGAATGACACGTACGCCAATGTTCTGCGAGGCACACTGGATGATGGAGCCGATGAGCCACAGAGTACACGAGAACTGGATGGCAATCTTGCGCGAGTACTTGTCGGCGATGAACGATGACAGGAGCGAGCCGGCGAGCGAGCCAGCAGGCATAGACGCGGTGATGGCGCCCTGGCGGTACGACAACGGGTTGTGGAAGTAGCGCTTGTAAGCTTGGGTGCCGAGAACGCCGCTCATGGAGCTGATATCGAAGCCAAAGAGGCCACCGCCTGACGCGTGTTAGAACGGCATCCCCAGGAGAAGGAGGTTCTTACCGATGGCGGCAAAGCCACAGATAAAGTAGATGTTCGTTGCCTGACACATGGTGAAGGTTCGGAGCAGACGCAAATTCCTTGGACGGCGGACCAGACCTGCTGGGACCAAGCTGGGAGAGAGAGTAGATATAGCATGAGATGATGAGGGGGTAGACGTCATATACTTTGTAGCGTACAGGTATACACGAGGGGTAAGGAGTATGGCCGGGGCGAAGGGATGGCTCGATACTACCTGTGGCACCGGGTGTGCAACATGCAGACACACGCGCACGAGTTCTCGGGGCGAGGTAGGGCCGAAGAGGAGAACAAAGCCTGTCCACAAGACGCGGGCAAACAATATTGCACCATACTCAAACGCAGCATGTGGACGCTTTAGACTTTGATCGTGAAGCAAACGGCACAGGACCAGGTTGACGAGCCAGAGATAATGGAAAACTAGAAAGCTGAAAGCAGTCTATTGCGCTACTAGTAGAACCCGGGCCTGAACTCATTGACGTTGTGCAGTAATTGCAGAATGTCTTTGTGTAGTCCAGTTGTCGTGACGAGAAATTATTGGATTCATCTCATATGGCACTTGATTGTCATAGAAATTAGATCAGCCGTCTGTTCGTATTAACATATGCTCCGAGTGCCTATTGAAAATGAAAGAAAACACTAGCAGATCATGGTACCCGACCGTAGTTCTCCAGACCTCAGTGTGCCACCCTAAGGAGCATGAACTTGCGTCTGGGACATCCGTACGGAGACCTCACCCGAGGCCGGCCGGCCGGCCGATGCCGATGCCCGATGCCCAACGGAGCCAGGCCAAAACGAAACAGACGAAGAGAGGAGTGGTGGAACTGGTCCTGGAAAGAATGCCGGACCCGACATAAGCACAACAGCCTGCGATGAGGATGGCCGTATGAATAAAGCCGAAAGTAACCCGATATGTGTGCCAAGCAAAGTAGTGGTATTATGATACTCACATACATCGAGTTGCTGACCCCGTGTCTGTCAGAATGCAACACACCATCGCATCTGGCAGGCTAGGCAGATTAACATTTTAAACAGTGTGGAAGTAGTACTCGTAAACTTCCCAGACTGCACTGCAGACGACGAATTATATTGCAAACATTTAACCTCCCCTAACCTCAAAGGGCATCGTCCAGTCGAGATGGATGCAGCAAGTCTGGGGAAGCCCCCATGTCACGACCCCCAATAAAAAGCGCAATAACTAGTCTCTGCTCGGTCGTAGAGGTACTGTGGCACCCTCAGACCGAGGCAGCAGGTTGTCGCGCACCGCCTTCAAGAGTCCGCAAAGCCTTCCTGAACGCCATCATCTATTCGAGCTCCTGCATTGTCATCATCATCATCTCGGCCGGTTTGTCGGAAGCTATTGCTGCATCTTCGGTCTGGATCGTAGTCGAAGACGGGCATGGTGTGTCCCTGGGATCCCTGCCAAAGGATGGTTCCTGTGTGCATTACGATTGGGGCTTTCGTCGACCTTGTCAGCAGAGGTAACAATCCATCTTGCCGTCCTACTCCGCACTGCAGATATGCACTATTTTTGCATTCTAACGAGCTCTACGCTTCCTCTGTAGCCCATAGGAGGCGCAGAGCTTGTTAGAATGCGGTATTCTAGTGTCAATATGATCTGCCCTGACGGTGTAGTCCTCTGGCTAGAGGGGTTCGTCATTGTCCAAGACTTCTTCTGCCTTGGGATTTTGGACGACCATGTCTGCATTCTGACGAGGTCTGCGCGCGCAGAGCTCGTCAGAATGCAAGCCGTAGTCTGCCACTCCAGGTATCATGCAAAGAAACGTCGGTATGGAGTATTTGATGTGTCACGCTGGTCTTCTGTGCAGACTTGTTCCGCCATGCCTCTAGGCCTCCACTCCCCTGACTGATGACGGCGAACTCTACAATCTCAAGTTTTGAGCCCAGTCTGCCCTGCGACGCTTCACTTCCGGGTCCTTCAGCGCCGTCATTCTGTAAAATCCGGCCGCCCTTTGATGTAGTGCGCTTCACGACCTTCGCCAACTTGTCGTCCGGAAGCTGGGTCTCGGCGATGGCCGCGGACAAATACGACTCAAATCGTCGAAATCGGGGACCTTGCTCGGGCATCGGGGGATTCTCTCTCGAATGGCTGCCGATGGGTCCTCCGGACTACTGCGTGCTACTCTCGCGTAGACTTGAGCATTACCACTATGGCGCCAGTGTTCAGGTCTGTTCTGGTCTGGGCAGACAGCCCAGCCGCCAGAGTAGCACGCAGTAGTTAGGAGGCAAACAGGCACGTGCGATTCGAAGACTCCTTTAAGCATGGCGGTGGAATCAAGTGCCATGTGTTCATGATCTACCCCGTGGCAGAAGAGGAGGAGAAGTACAGAGCCTTGACTCCGCTTGGCGGCTTCTGTGGCGCGCTTGACTTCTTGCAACAACCGATCGATAAGTTCTGAAGGTCGTGCCACCGTCACAGACGTGAGCCTACCACTTTGCAAAAGCTCCTCGATAAGGACGATTTTCTGATCCTCGCAGGGATTTCCACGTTAGAATTTCCCATGCCTCTTCAATAGAGCATCTGGGGCCTAAAGCGATGCGTTAGTGCGATACTAAAGGGGAACAAATCAGACTTGAGGTGCTTAAGACGACGTACTGCTGCGGAGAGCCAACCTGAGAGGCACCAAGGCCTTGAAGAAGGTAGTTGAAGGCGTAAAAGTCGGAAAGAAACCAGCCATCTTGGTCGTATGCTGCAGTCGATGTCTGAGTGTGTTGCAGCGATTGGTGTGAAGTCTGGCCAGTCTGGGTGTTTAGCGCGGTAAATGAGGCAGCGTACGACGGCTTTTCTGAAGTGGCGTCCGAACGCGGACTGCGTGTAGGATTTGCCTTCGGCGACAAATGTTTGGACAATGGTGAGAACGTCGGTGACGTAGGGCGCTGGGTCGTCCGTATAACATTTGCAGCGCGGTGGATGAGGCCCCCCCCCCCCCCCCCCTCCCGCCCTAAGGCGGCTTGCGCCGTTTGCTACGAAAACCTGTCTATCGCAGGACGCGCGTTGCTGGCATAACATGTGCTTGCATGGGAAAACGACGGCTGGGCGGAACGTGCCGTTCAAGGCACTGTCGCCAGGGCCGCCTGTAAGGCAGCCCTCCTACGCCGTCGGTAACCCACGGCTCGTTACTCCTGCTATCGTCAGGTTCTCGTAGCATACAGCACACGCCGCCTTTGGGCGGGGGGATTCCTCGTAGCGACGGGACCGGATCTCTGCCTAAGAGATCTCGGCAATGCCAGACGACAACGCATACGCGCAATCCGTTAGCACTGCCCGTAGCGACGGGACCGGATCTCCGCCTAAGAGATCTCGGCTTCCCCGTCTCTACGGGCAGTGCTAACGGATTGCGCGTATGCGTTGTCGTCTGGCATTGTCTAGCTGGGTGTGAAAGGCGGCTTCTTCTTGTTAGATGGTTGCTTACTTCCTAGACATTTGTATGTGTGCTTACCTGGTGCGCGACCTTGTGTTTGGTTTTTGTAAGTTTAAGTTTGAATGTAGGCATGACCAGACTTTTATAATGCGTCTTTCGTTTATGGGGGGGGGGAAGCTCGAATCTCCGCGAGTTAGGGAAGTCGTTAATGGGTCTGACTCTGAAGTGAGACTGAGAATTATTAGAGGCGTGAAGTAGCTCTTTGACGTGTGGAGTAAGTGTAGAGTCGAATGGCGAATAGGAAGGAGCCTCCAATGACTAAGCTAGCAATGGTCTTGGCACTAAAATAAGGTTTGCCCGGGGGTTTTGCTTCTGCGAGCAATACCTTGGTTCTCGTACACAGCAGATGCACTGCAGCAGAAGCTGGGCTTCGAGAAAGCCGAAATACGAGCGCCGTGTTTTGATCGATGACGCAAGGGTCACAACTTTGGCTGTGCTGCTTATCCAAGATAACTAGTTCGTGAAGCAGAGTAGTACTCTGCTTGACAGTCTAAAGACACATTAAGACCGGGTTATTAACGAGACTACATTCTAAAAGTGGTCGACACACCGTCGTCCAATGCCGCTAATCTGTGATTGGATATTTAGACCTGCTTTAACCACGAGTAGTAATGACGCGTACCGCCGCGGAAAAGGTATTTATCCGCCCGTAGGGCCAATCTTATCACGAAGCCATAGTTTTTTCGCGAATTCCCTCGGGCATCAATTATGCGACGTGCTTCACGTCGTACAGAGCACTGCATCCACCGCAACGTTTGCTTCCAGCACTGCATAGACGCGTCTTATCGCCGTTCCAACTAAACCAATATGCCACCAGGCCGACAATATCCGCCGCCGCCGGGCCTCCACGGGCCCAGCAGAAACTCGGCGCGCTTTCCACCGCCGTCGTCCCAGTCGCAACACCGATCCGAGCCCTATCGGCCACCCGGATCGCGACATGGCGGTGGCGGTGGTAGTGGCGGCCGCGGCCGCGATCGTAACCGTAACCGCAGCCGGGGAGGCGGAGACGGAGGCGGAGGTGGCGGATGGGACGGCCGTGATAGTCACGACCATCGCGACAATCGTCGCGACGATCCGCCACGCGACGCACGAGGCGACAACTACCACCCTCTGCCGCCGCGTCCGCCTTCGCCTTCGCGCCATGGACAGGGCTTCCGTGGCGGCGACAGCGGCCCGGCCCCGCCGCGCGGCGACTTCACGTTCCGTGCGCCAAAGCCTGCGGGCGTCCACGAAGCGCAGCAGCACGGCGACTCGTACACGCCCCAGGGAGGCCGGAACTACAGCGGAGACCGTGACTACCGAGGGCCTCCATCAGGTCCGCGGTTCCAGCAGGGCTACCCCGGCAACGACTATCGTGGCGACCGCCGCGGCGACCGCCACGGCGACCGACGAAACGACCGGCGAGACCCGCGTCGTGGCGGACGCGGAGGTCGCGGCGGCTTTGCCCGCTTCATCGCCGCCAACCGGCCCATTCTCCAGCAGGCAAGCCAGAACGAGGACGACGAGCAGGAAGACTACGCCAAGGACCAAAAAGGCCACACCTACCTCAACCTCGATGACCTGTCTGACAGCGACGAGGCCGAGATGGACATCTCGGGTGCCGAGGGTGCCGGGGACGACGACGACGACGCGGAAGGCCGACCGGCGCGCAAACGCGCACGCGTCTCCAAGACGGCCGACGGGAACGCGGCGCCCAAGTGGTCGAACCCAGACCCGTACACGGTGCTGCCGCCGACAGAGACCGGACCGAAGAAGAAGGACATGGTGCACCTGATTCGCAAAGCGCGCGTCCAGGCCGAGAAGTCGCCCACCGACGCGCTGGCGGACATGGGGGAGTTCATATCGTGCGACATGGACAGCGACGACGACGGCGGCGACGACGACGGCAGTGACGACGACATTGTGGTCATTGACGACGTGGACGACGACGACGACGACGGCGAGGTCCGGAGCGAGCGCGCTGGCCGTGACACGGACCGCGGCGCGATGACTAAGCAAGACCGCCCGGTATTGGCTGGCGGCGCTTCCGCGGGGTCTTTGCCTCTGCGTGGCAACGCAGAAAGTGCACACTCCAACACAACAGCAGAATCTGCAGCACCGCTCTCCCGAACCGCACAGAAAGGCGCAGCCAAGGCGGCGAAGAAGAAGGAACGAGAGGCCGCCGCGCTCAACCCGTCGCGCAAGCGGACACACGACGACGAGTTCAAGCTACCGGAGCATGCGAAACTAAAGAAAGCGACCAGCATGCCAGCCGTTGGCTTCGTTCTCCCCGGCTGGCACGTCAAGAAGAAGGAGGAGCGGTGTCCGTGGCTGCGGGACCACTCGGACACGCCTGTCATGAGCGCATGGTACGTGTAGCAGGCGATGGGTGCGCGTTCTTCGCCGATGCTGACTTTTGCCTCGTCTGTTGCAGGCTGCACAAGGAGATCGTCGACTTTTACGACCACATCAAGCCGCGGGCCTTTGAGGAGCGGCTGCGCCAGGACCTCATCGACGAGCTGGAGCGGTCGGTCCGGCGGCGCTTTAACAACGCGCGCGTCTTCTGCTTCGGCTCCTTCATGTCGGGCCTCTACCTGCCGACCGGCGACATGGACATTGTGATGTGCTCGACCAACTTCCTCGGCAACCGCGCGCCCGTGTTCGCCAAGAAGAACGTGCTCTTCAAGTTTGGCAACTTCCTGTGCACCAACCGCATGGCCGACCGCGAGCACCTCGAGCACATCACCAAGGCCAAGGTGCCGCTGGTCAAGTACGTCGACATGCGCACCTGGCTCAAGGTCGACGTGTCCTTTGAGAACATGACGGGCGTCGCCGCCATCGACACCTTTACGCGGTGGAAGGAGCAGTACCCGATGATGCCGACCCTCGTCACGCTGATCAAGCAGTTCCTCACCATGCGCGGGCTCAACGAACCGGTTAACGGCGGCATCGGCGGCTTCTCCATGATCTGCCTCGTCGTCAGCATGCTGCAGCTGATGCCGCCCGTCCAGAGCGAGGACATGAACGGCGAGCACCACCTCGGCGATCTGCTGATGCACTTCTTCGACCTCTACGGCAACAAGTTCAACTACGAGACCACGGCCATCAGCCTGAACCCGCCCGGATACGTGCCCAAGGTCAGTCGTCTGCGCGTGTTTGCTCTTTTTGGTCGTGTTGGCTCTTGACTGCCGACTAACCCCTGCAGTCCAAGGTCACCAACTTTGTGTACAAGAACGTCGACCGGCTGTCGATCATCGACCCCAACAACCCCCAGAACGACATCTCGGGTGGCTCGAGGAATACGCCGGCTATCATGCGTGCCTTCTCCGACGCCCACGAGGCCATCCGCAAGAACATGGCCCGCGTCGCCGGTCTGCCCGAGGCCGCCCGCAAGAACCAGAGCCTTCTCGGTGTCATCTTTGAGGGCGACTACTCGTCGTACCGTGAGCAGCGCGAGCACATGCGCGACCTGTACTACGAGATCTACCAGAAGGAGCCGGTCGACTGAGCTTTGGAAATCCGCATGAGAGCACAGCGGCGCCGAGATGTCGAGGTTCCTGTGTGATGACGCGCCTGCGCGGCTGCGCGGCGCACACGGCTGGCAAACGACTGATGACTGTAGATTGTTGATGTGAGATCTGGCCGCTGGTTTTGCCGACCCTACGGACCCTGCCCTCCCTGCGCTCTATTGGCGACTGCTACCTGCTACTCAGACTGACCGTGCGGCAGATGTTGCACCTGTATTGCTATTGGCGTAGGAGCCATTCGTGTACGTGGCAGGCGGCAGGCGTCTTGCGTGTCTGCCATGGATCCTCTGCCGTCTGCCATCTGTTATCTAGAGCGAGGGCGCCGCGTAGGCGTCCAGTTGCGCTCCTTGGCGAGGTCACTTCCGACGGCCGAATCTGTTGAACAATGAACCGGCATCTTTCTTTTCTTTGCTCTTTATATCTCCCCAGCCCAGTCGGCTTCATGAATGAATCAACAACTGCAATTGAGCCCATCACTTTTATCCCACCCGTCACTGACTATTACTATTGTGGCTATATGGCTAACCTAGGGTTGCGAGAGCAGATAATGCAAAGTGTAAGTACCTGTACCAAGTAGCTGACACGGCCGACCAAGAACGCCGAGCACGGCCACGGACGAGACAGCACCCGATGCAGACCACATCCTACTCCCACGGCAACACGAAAGGAAGGCGCTCGACGGACGCCAACATCGCACACCCGTGGCGGATCTTTTCTTGGAAACGAGAAGAGGCCCGCCGCCTTCTTTTCTCACTGCAAGCTCAGCCGCACGGCTGGCTGTGGAGGGGAAGGATGTCGGACGTGCAGGTACGCGCCATGGTGTTTCGCCCGCTGCGGCGTGCACGAGAAGTCGCAGCTGAGGCCCGCCTGCGTGGTGGCGAGCGCGGCCTTGCAGATGGCCGTGCCGTCGCTCTGCGCCACGCAGCAGGCCGACGCGCAGTCGGCCGCGTTGAAGCACTGGCCGGTGATGAACTGGGAGCCGGCGCCGGTGCCGACGCTGGCGCTGCCGGCCAGGCTGGTGTCGACGGCGCAGGTGCCGGTGGAGGCGCGGGCGACGTAGGTCACGGCAGCGGCAGGGCCCTCGGTCACGGCGGCGGCCGGGCTCACGGTCACGGCAGCGGCCGGGCTGTTGGTCACGGCGGCAGCAGCGCCACCGTCGCCGAAGCCGCAGCCGGCCTTGCCCGCCTCGGCGCCGACAGCGATGCCGGAGCAGATGCCGGTGGCGGCGCCGCCGGCGATGAAGGCGCAGCAGGACTGGACGACGGCCTGGCTGCAGTCGGCAGTGCTGAGGCAGGCGCCGGTGATAAACTGCAGGCCCTGGCCGTTGCCGACGTTCTTGGCGCCGTTGGGGTCGGGCGTGATGGAGCTGGGGGCGGCACAGACGACGGCGACGACTAGGGGGTGTTAGCCAGCAGACGCGAGATCGGCGGAGGGCAGAACGAAAAAACAAGACACTTGCAGGCGAGGAGAGCAGCGAAAGGAGACATGGCAGAGCTAGTCTTTGTCGTAGTAGAAAAAGAAGTTGCCAGCACTTCGTATAGATGTGGTCCACGCCGGAGAACGGCCCGACGAGACAAGACACCTGGTCAAATTACAGGTAATACGTATAAAAGGCGAGGCAAGAAATAAAGAACGGAGACAAGTTGAAGGCCAAGCCCAGCTTGAGAATCGACGAGGGAGCAAACGTCGGCGGCGGTTATGGCAATATTTAAGTGTCTCTCTCTTCTGCGTCGATGCCACTCCGTGACTGCTCCGCCCCTTCCAAGCCAAGGAGACCTACGAGGCCGCCACCGTGCCTCCACAGGCCACAATGTCCAACAAGCAGGCCGGATGGGATGGCCGAATAGGATGGTCGAAGAGCCAAAGAAGCGGTCTGAACGGACCAATGACTATCGCAAGTCATGGGTACAGAAAGTGGAAACAATGGAAACTGGGCGTATTGGTGCCGTTTCCTTGCATGGCTCCGGGGAAAAGGTAAGCTTCTTCATAACTCTGTTTCTGTTAGGCGCCGACCCGAAGCTCAACGTCACTCCGCCTCTGCGGTGCTGATCCTCTGTAGCCGCCGCATATGGCCTCCTTTATTTTTCTCGGTCTAGCCGCACAATCCAGCCCGCGATCTCCTTATGCCACGCTACCGCAGCGGCATCCCCGGCGCGCTTCCGTGGCGGCTAATTCAGACGGGCGCCAAAGTATCCTACGTTGTCGTTGAACTAGCGGCGGCGGCTCAAGTATGCATCCATTTGTGGTTTAGCGCGCTTCCAGCCCTCTGAGTCGGCATCGGTTTCATTGCTCCCTCGGAACCCTGTCCTCCAACTCGAGACGCACAACGCTACCCGACCTCTTCCCGTTTCCTCGCGACCTGCCCAGGCGCTCTGTGTTATGATTGATCTGCGGCGGCACTGAGCGAAACGTTTCTCTGGGCTCCCCTGTCACAGGCGTTGCTCTCAGGTTTGTCCTGTTTGCAAAGCCAGCTGAAGCAACATCGGCCGACTGTTTTGTTTGGCGCCAGCCCGCTGAATCCTATTGCCTTTTTAAGCATATGAGGTGGCATATGGCCATGGAAGAGGCCGCCGTATCCACCATTGCATGTACCGTAGCCGCCATGACTATGTCCTATTCGGCTGTTGCTAATCCTGAGAGACGCCGGGCGCGCATCTTATGGCACCAGTCCAAAGTTTGTTCTTGGAGTCTGAAAGCATTCTGGAGTAAGCACAGCGCTTATTTTTGTGCGTGCCGAGTTTTCCTTAGTCCGCACCTACCGCGTACATCACTGCTTCTCTCTCTCGTTCTCTATCTTCGGCCCCGGCGGCCAACAGGTTATGACCCTTTCCGTGTATCGTCTGTCGCTACCGCGCCTTTTTCTGCTTCGGCGGTCTTTTCTAACTCAGCGCGCTAAAAATAACGGAAGCCTGTTAAGCTTCCGCCCGCCACAAGCGTAACTCCCTAAGACCCTTGAGAGAAGTGGTGATGTATTCGGTAGGTGCGAGCATAAGCCTCTGCGCGTACAAAACTATAAGGGCCGGGCCA
Source organism: Grosmannia penicillata (assembly GCA_002778075.1). Lineage (NCBI taxonomy): Eukaryota > Fungi > Ascomycota > Sordariomycetes > Ophiostomatales > Ophiostomataceae > Grosmannia > Grosmannia penicillata. Next base: position 3,287,474 of record PCDK01000001.1, on the reverse strand, counting down.
GGTCACGAAAAATGGCCCGCAACAGTATAAACATCTGCCTCAGTAGATATTCCATCATTTCGTCGCCGAGTTGAAAATTGGAAAAGATGCACGTTGGATAAAACATAATTTTAAGCTTTCCCACTTTGTGGTACTGCGGATACTACAGATATCGGGACATCACACCGGCTTTTGATTTTACCCCTTAGATCGACTGTCTGGTCTGTGTCTTGCCACCCTTTACCGTACACCACTAGCGAAAACGTGGGTTGTGGTCTGTTCGTCGGCTTACCGGCTGCTCATCGTCATTCCTAGCCGTCCTCAATCCCCAGCCATGCCCCAAGCCGCACCGCAGCGTGCAGTACCTCGACGGCAGCCCTGCCACCCTCCAGGGCCATCTGCACGGCGCAGAGGCTGAGAGTGGTGCGAACAAAGGCGTCGCCGGCGCTCTGGCCGGCGCTCGCAATGATGGCCAGCGTAATCCAGAGTCCGACGCCAAGCCGGCCGCGCCACGCGGTTGTGTGGGCGACGTGCCAGGCAGCGGTGCAGAGGCACGTGTGCTCTTCCGGTGTGACGACGGCAGAAAAGGGGCGTCGCTGCAGGATGGCGTTGCAGTAGAGGAGGGCGGTCTGGCGCACGGCCTGGTAGAGATGATCCGCGGTGGCCACGTCGAGAGCCGATGCCTGGTGGACCTGTGCGGCGGGCGGGATGGATAGACTGCCATGGCTGTGCATGCCACCCACCTCGACGGCCTGGCTCGGGACCGGCGGCGCGTGCCCTTCTGCAGCGGGCCACGTCGGCAGTGTAGTTGTCTGTTCAAGGCCGTGGCTCGCTCCGGAAAACAGCCCAGCGCCCTCTTCCGACCCTGCTGCCCCCATGGCGGCCGGGCCGTCTTCACGGAGGCGCTGAATACGGGTTTGAATCCACTTGGCCGTGGTCTGGATCTTCTGCATGTCTTTGGGAGCCGGACTCGCGGGCAGGGAGAGGACGGCGGCGATGAGGAAGCGCATGTCGTCGAGGATAGACGCGGTCGTGGGGTGTATGGAAAGATCGTGGGCACACTGAGTAAAGGTGGCGACCTGTGGGACGAGTGGAGTGGCGTTGGAAACGTGGAAGATGGTGGCTTCCACCGGTGCGGTAGCAGTAGATGCAGAGGAGCTAGGATCGGCTCGGGGGCTCCCGAGGCGGCGGTCGAGGTCCAATGCGCCGGCGATGTGGGCGTGGCAACGCTGGATGAGGGACATGTACATGACGCTGGCCGCCAGAAGAACGCTTGTGAGTTGAGCGAATAATAATAAGAAATAAACTAAAAATCAAAGCAATAAACAGCAATGAAAGACAACAGACTCACGCCTCTGCCAGGTTTACGACCGGTGTCTCAGCTGCTCTCCGCGAAAGACTGCCACGCATGTCGACGAGGCTACTGAGAGTACGCAGACGGGCCACAGTCATGTCTCGACTCGTGCTGTAGCGGGCGCCGTCCTCACTGCCGTACCAGTCGCTCATGACGTGGCGCGCGGCAAGAACAATAGGCTCGTCGGGCGTGCTCATGGCCGATGCAGCAGCCGCTGGAAACGATTGGAAAGGCATTGGGTCCATCTGCATCTGCCGCGTCTCGCGCAGGAAACAGCCGGCCGTGTCGACTGCAGCGCCAGACAAAAGTGGCCCGTACAGCGTGTTCGCGGCTTGTAGACAGTACGGCGCGAACTTGCGTGCTTCCGGGCCGTCAAGACCGCTTCTGATGCTGCTGCCGAAGCGTGCTAGCAAGTCCGAGTCTGCGTGTGCCAGGCGTCAGGATCAACGTGCAGCGTGTGCCCACGCGCGCGGGCATGCAACGCGAGAGGAGAGAGGACACGAACAGGCATGGTCCACATCGACGCTTGCCGGCCAGACGGCGCAATCGGTCAGAGGGGCCGTCCAGGTCAGCATGCGGAGCCAGCGGAGGCAGTCGTCTGATAGTACGTCGACGCTCTGGCTCGACTCTGGACCCGCATCGAGACCGCGGCCTGGGCCTGGGTCGGCAGCGCGGCCAGCGGCCGCCAGCAGACACAGGGCGGCGCTGCGGATGTCGAGGTCCGCGGTGGTGGAGGCAGTGGCCTCTGTGGCATAGGCAGAGAGGCCCATGTCGAAGCTGGCGGCGGTGCTGGCAGGCAGGCCCCACGGAAGAGAAGCAGGGTGGACACGGCCGTGGCTCGCCGGCGGCGTGGGCGTCTCCGTGTTCCGGTATGGCCAGGCGGCGGCCGGGCCGAGTGTCATCGGCGGCAGGGCGGCCGGCGGAAAGGAGCCCATATGGGCTGGCAGGACCATCTGGAAGGCGGGCACGGCGTCCAGGGCGGCAGGCCATCTGGTCAGAGAGAGCAGCGTAAGCACAGACGCAGAGACGCGAGACGACGGAGAAGGAGCGCACCGGTTCTGCTTGTAGGTGCAGTCGGGCTGGGGAAAGCGCTTCGCGCAGTTGCTGCAGGGCCGTCCCTGATCGCACTAGCCGACGCTGTCAGTCTGGGCGACGCGTGGAGGTCGCGGGCCCGGAGGCGCGAAGCGCAACGCACCCGCTGCTTGCGGCGCCGACACTCGCCGCAGCTCGTGGTCGTGCGCTCGACGCGGGCACTGCGGACACGGACGTGCTGGGCGTCGTAGTATTGCATGGCGTGGATGCTGCCGGAAGAAGGAGGCGGAAGGTGGAGCGACGATGCGATGAGGCAGATCGTCGGCCGATGCGATGGCGGCACCGCTACGGACAGAAGACGAAAGAGGCATACGGCAGAGGCGAAGCAGCGTCCAGGGCGAGCACAGGTGGCCACATACGTCGCAGCCAATGCGATGTAGCGACCCCGAGCAGCCAGTGGCCGTCCGCGCAGCAGCGCGCAGCCGGTCAGCGCAACACGGGCACACGAGCACGGACACGCGCGGGACTGGCCGTCACGACCTCGGTGAGCGGCCTGGCTGAGCCTGGCCGTGCGGGTGGCATGATGCAGCAGGTGCGCGGCCAGCCGCCGACCCAGGATCCCAGCATGCTCGGTCCCTCGTCCTGGGTCGGGGGCTTGTGCTGGTCCGTTCCAGGGCGCACGCAGGCAGCCGTACGCCGTAGGGCTGAAGGAAGGCAGACGGCCCTCGCAGCCCGCAGGAAAGAGAGTGAGACAGCCGGGTATGGTTCCCAAGCGGCGGCAGCAAGACGTGTCTTACACGGGCGAGAACAGGATGCTCTCCTGGGACGACGCAGCCGGGGCAGACTCGGGGGCCTTCTCGTACTCCATTGCCTGCACGCTGTCGGGCTTTGCTGCCAATGGGGCGCGCGCAACGGTACCGACAGCGATACCGACAGCCGTGCTAGGCTCACTGCCGGGCAGTTTGGGGGCCGGGTCGGAAAGAAGCTATTCGAAGCGGACAGGAGCAGGGATCGAGGGCTGTTGCGCGGCTGCCTCGCAGCACGCAAAACACCCCTCTGCCAACAAGCCGCGTCTGCACCAGCGTCCGCACCCGCATGCGGAGCAAAGCCTCCTGGCCGCCGTCCTGAGCGCCGTGCAGCGGGCGGCTGCGTCTGGCCGCTGTGATTTGACGATGCCGACTCACCGCTGCCGTCCCGCATCCCCGTCACACCCCTCCGCCACGCGCGCCGTCTAGAGCTGATCGGGCTAGTACCGTGCCAGAGAGAGCGTGCGCCTGTCTTCCTACTCTTCGCCGTCCGTCGTCCGTCTTGTCTTCTGTCTTCATCTGTGCTGGAAGACCAGAACCAGTCTTTGATTCTTGGGACCGTATCGGGACAAGTGTGCCGCCGAGACGCTTATTGCGCTGCACGTATCTTGCCGACACATACTTGTGCCTGTACAGGATGGCATCTGACAACAGCAGCGTGTGCTGGTGAGCGTGTGCTGGTGCACACGCTGCTGTTGTCAGATGGATACGGGAGATACGGATACGAAGTACGAAGTACGAGAGAGGTGAGGTCTAGACCACGTCTGTGTTGGCACGTGCACGCATCCTTGATCGGCACGTGACCGGGACTACCAGTCACGATGTCAGCAGCATCACTCTGTGTTCATGTACCGGTACATTTACACGACACAGGATTGCAGAGCAGTCCGGTCGCTCTGTGATACCACGCAGCGACGGCAAGTTCCGTCGCAAGCACAGCGCCCGGCGCCGCCCCTGTAGCCTTGGCCTGTCCATGGTCGTGCATACTTCGTACAGAGTGTGAAGCGGACTCAATTCTGTATGCTATGGGCTGCCTGTAATTTGATAGAGTTTGAATACGCCGCTGCGGGTTCAGCTACAACGGATATGTCGCACCTCGAGGCACCGGATGCATGCCTGTTCTTCGGCATTTTGACGAAACACAAATCGCAACGCTCGCTCCTCTATCCTCTTGTCTCTGGCCGCACGTACCTCGCTGTCTTCGCTGGGTCGACTGGTGGACTGAGCTCGCTCTGCAGGCAGTCTCCGCCAGTCTTGCCACAAGCCTGTCGCCTTTCTACCCGTAGGTGAGCGTGTGGCGTACACGTGAGATGTATGCAGTGCGCAGTGGCCGGCGAGTCGCATGCATATCGGGAAGCGCCCTCTCTTGGTGTTCGCGGCCAGGCATCTTTGATCACGCCACCCTCAGTCCTCTGTGTCGGCCTCGTCGCCTTCGTCCGGCTCCGGGCCCGCCGGCGCACTACCCGCACTCTCCGGCTTCTGCGCGTACCAAAAGTAGTATGTAAAGTACCGGTGTACTGACGCGTCCTCGAGCGCCTGTCGCGCGTGCATCGTGATCACTTCGCGCTCCGCCTGCGACAGCCCCAGCGCCGCCAGCGGCCGCCCGGCAAGGGCCGTCAGGAAGTCGGCCACGGCCGTTTTCTGGTAGAGCCCGATGAGGCGCATCGTCTTGTCGCGCGCCCAGACGCCGATCGGCACCTTCTTGGACACGCAGTGGATGTTGACGAAGCCGGCCTCGCGCAGCAGCGGCTCGAGCCGCTGCACCACCGTGACGTCCATGCCGAACTTGAGGAACGCCTCCGTGGCCAGCGTGTACATGTGCAGCAGCGCATCGGCGTCCGCCATCGTGCCGTCGTCGCAGCGGATCACGCCGAGCAGCTCCTGCAGCTCCACCCAGCCGCCCGGCTTGAGGCTGGCGAAGCAGTAGCGCAGCACCCGCGGCACGTCGCGCAGGATCGGGACCATGAACCGGAAGTGCACAAGGTCCACGTCGCGCGCGAGCCACTCGTTGGTGCAGTCGTCCACGAGGAAGTCGACGTTGGGCGGCACCCATACCGGCTGGATGGGCGTCAGGTCGATGCCGCGGACGTGCGCGCTGGGGTACTTGTCGCCGGCTGCATCGTCGCGTTAGCATGGCCTTGTCCGAACGCAGCGCATCTTACGGGTACAGCAGCAACGCACCCTCGATCGCCCAGATGCCCGTGCCCGTGCCAATGTCCAGAATCTGCTGCGGGCTGTCGCCGATCGGCGCGAACAACAGCTTGCCGTCCGTCAGCTCGAGCATCATGGCGTGCTTCATGTCTTCGCGGTTCTGCTCCATGTCGTCGTCCGGCAGCGGGTACCGGCTGTTCTTGAAGTGGTGGTACCGCCGTCCGTTCTCGATGGTGTGCGCGTAGATGCTCGACGATGCGCTCGTCGATCCCAGCGACTCGCCGCCGGTCTCGTACCCGGTCTCGTAGCCCTCGACCGACGCAAACTCGTCCGGCTCGCCCGGCTGGCTGGCTGGCTCGATCGCGCCCCCGCTGCCGACCGACGCCGTGCCGTGGCCGGTCATCGCCGGTGCGTCGCCTTCGCACATAGCGCCGTGTCACGGGCAATGCTGCCGCCGTGTGTCCCTTGTGTGTACCGCGTCGCTCGAAGCCTGCTGCGAATCTCGAGGCCGCGATCAACGGCGCATCAAGCCAGTCAGGTAGCGTCTGCAGGATGTTGTTCAGCGCCGGGATATAGATGGGAGCAATGTCGTGCTAGCACGTCCGTGGAGCGCTCTGGTCGGCAATGTCGAAGGCTAGAAGATCGCTCGTGTGGGTTCGTGGAGAGAGATTCAGAAAAGGCAAAAACACTAGCGAAACCCGGATAAACGAGTGACTGCAAATTACTGCAAGCTGCGGCACAGAAACTCGATCGCCGGATGCGCCTTCCCGTCACATCACGCGATTAGCCAAGCACTCATACGAAGTATTATCTTTCAGGCGCAAGCGAGCACTTTAGCGCTAACCTGTGGAACTATTGTCTTTTTTCCGGGTTTTCCTATCTGTCACGTAACTTTCTACTCCCCCTTTATTCTTTGCTGCGACCATGTCACATTGATCGATGTTAGTGCGATGGTGCTCATGCCACTAAAACACTAACACGCGCCAAAGCTCGCTTTCCTCTCCAAGTCGTGGAGAGCGTGCTTGGGGTCGACGACGTCATGATTCGTTGGCTCCAAGTCCTTTTCTTACTGCTATCGAACAGAGTCTGAATGACTCTGTTCGATAGCAGTGGTTCAGCGACCGAACGATCGCTGAACCACTGCTTGGCCAGCGTCGTAGGCAAAACGAGAGCGGCCGCTAATGCCGCTATCAGTCTGCGTTCAGTGCTAGTGCTGCACGGCAACTAGCGGACACTACCCATCTTTCGCACGCTAGCTAGCGCTGCAAAAACGCAGAATCCCCGCAATGGACAGCCCACCCCGAATCTGCTCAAAATTCCCTTTTTCGGAGGTGCAGCTGTGCCGTCCTCGCATGTTTAGCGGGTGTGCTTTATGTGCTCTCACGTGTTAGCGGGTGTACTCCGTATTCTCTATCTCGCTGCTATTCTCTGGAATTACAGCTGCCCGAGCCACACTTGATAGCAGGACAACTGGAGAAACGCAGAGCTGCTCTTCCGCTGTAAAAACATAGCAGTACATAAACTACGTAATTTTGTCAAGAGCCTTACTTTGTTTGTGACGTCTTTCCGGTCGATAGGTGAGTGGAATTAATCAAAGGAGCCCGAAATTGAAGACCAAACGGTTACCATTCCGCTATAGGATGCCGAAATTACACATTGGAGCATTATTCACCTGTTTATTTTACTCGTACTCGTTCTTGCAACGATGTGATCTATACATATCTAGGATTCTGTATGTTTGTTCTTCTTTGTACAGCGAGTTCAACTAGTATATACACCGAGCTCGACCTTTCACTTCGTCAAAGCCAGCGAACGGCCCCTCGACAGACTTTACTTTCCATCTTACTGTCGACATTGCCATGCAGTCCATATGTCGCCCATACTCTTGTCCTATACCAGCCATCACCCACGGAACCGCAATGCCGCATCTAAGCCGACCGGCCATGACCCTGGCGCGCCATGAGCATCTTGCTCACTTTCTCCGCGTCAAACGAAAGCGCGGCTTCAGACACGGACTGCTGCACGGCAGTGGCACCGCGGGGGATCATCTCGGCATCGTAGGCATCAATACAGCTGGCGCGGACATCTGGTGCCCAATCACCGTCACGTATCTTTGCCAGAGCATCGACGTAGTTTTTGGCATCGGTGATGGCGTGCTGGAAGCCTTGGCCACGGTCTAGACGATCAGCGAGGGCGTGTGGACGGGAGACGAGCTGCTACGTACAAACCAGCATCGGGTGGGCGGCGTCGCCAGCCAGAGTCACGCGGCCGGCGCGGTTGTCCCAAGGCACCGGGGCCCAGTAGCGCATGGGGTTCATGTAGCAGACAGCGTCGGGCGGCGTCCAGTCGATGTGTGACTGGAAGAGGTCGCACAGACGGGTCGTGTTGGCGTTGACGTAGGTCAAGACCTCGGGGCCTTGCATACGGGGGGCGCTGCCCTGCCACATCTTGATCCAGAACGTGGTCCAGGTGGCCATATCGTTGGGGTCGTCGACGTCGAGAACTAGACAGTCAGCTAGATGAAGGGCGGCAAGGCCACGCGACACCGGGAAGAGGGCCACCCACTTCCGCACCCGCCGATACAGTCGGCACCCATCGCACCGGCGGCCACCGGATGGACGGCGGCGACAGCGGCCACCTTTTCGGCGTCACGGTAACGGCAGATGCCCGTGGCGAACATGAGCCCGGAAGACGCGCTCTTGCTCTTGTCGGCATCGCGGACCAGCAGCGTGCGCACCGTCGAGTTGGCGCCGTCGGTGCCGAGCACGGCGTCTGCCGCGAACGTGCTGCCATCGGCAAAGACCAGCGTGGCGCCGGCGGCGGCACTCGCCGGCTCCGTCGTGATGTCGGACAGCGTCTTGGACCAGCGGATGTCGAGACCCTCGGCGAGCAGCGCACGCAGCCGCAGCCGCGAGACCCGGCGCGACCCGGGCATGGGGCTCGCAAACATGAGCTCGCCCGAGACGCCGTTGAACAGCACGAGGCTCTCAGCGGCCTCGTCAAAGCGCAGGTGTGGATTGCACACAGCCTCGGACAGCCGCGCGGCCAGGGCCTCCGGCAGCAGAGCCTGCATGACCGGCAGCGCCCAATGCAGCACGATCGTCCAGTCGCGCGGCCGCGCGTTGAGGTGCGCTTCGCTCTCGAACACGGTGACGGCGAATCCCTGCTTCTGCAGGCCCTGCGCCGTCAACAGGCCTGTCAGCCCGGCGCCGACGATGGCGACGCGGCGGGCCGGCGCATCTGCACTCTTGCTTTCCCCGGCAGGCACCGGCACAGCAACTGCTACGTTGCCAGTGCCTGCATGGACCGCGCGCACACTTGACTCCATAGCACCGAAGGCACAGGGAAGATCGGCCAAGTGGAGGTGGGACAAGGGCGTAAGACAAAAGCCGGAGACTTGGCAGTAGCGATGGAACGAGGACGAGACTGTCGTCCTGTGGGAAGTGAAGAACCGGCCGCGAGTCAGGAGCAGGAGAGACGGGGACAGGACAGCGTCGTCTCCGAGTGGGTGTAAACGAATGGTCTGGCTTCGCGGATGCTCCCGCCGGTTGGCCCGAGCAGCGTTCAAGCTGTACTCCGTATGGTCGAAATCCCGCGGGACGACGGGGCTGCCCGGCGACTATGCCTCAAAGATGCATAGCACGATGCTAAGCCAAGATCAACTACGCTAGTCTTATCCTGGCCCGGGTAGCTGTACTCGTACGTTTACTCCGTGAACTACTTGCCGCTTGATGATAGACATCGAGGCGTATGAGACCACAAGTTGTACGGAGTAGTTCTCTACAATGACAAAGACATGCAATTAAACCAAAGGAGCAATCCTTTTGGAAAATGGGTTTGTATCACTCTAACCTCGTGCTATCTTCTTCTGAACGACATGATCCATGACACCGGATATGAACTTGCGGGGAAGTGCTCGATATGCGCCGTCTGTACCGAGCACTGAATCAGATGTGTACAAATAGCTCCGCACAAATGAGTTCCAAAGCTCTTGCTGTAGCCTGGAAGTTTCGTGGGGACGCGGATAATATGGATCGTTTAGGAAGAAGGCTTCCACCGCACGTTCAACCCCACCATCATCCATGGTGATATCCCGAACCTGGTTGAAGTCTATGACAAAAAGACGTGTCTCACGTTCCGAGTCTCTCGCAGCTGAGCTAGTGGTGCCATCGCTCACTTTGTACTCGGGTTGCCCAGAATGCTTGGAGTCTGTGCCCGTCTTTTTTAGTGAGCTGCCTAGGGCAAACTCAATGTCACGGGCATCGACCCTGGCTTTCCAGTGGATAAGGGCCAGCGCTTCACCGATTGAGACGGAAAGAGCTTCGTAATCCAACCCGATGTCTACCATCTGATTAAGGTGCAGCTTGAAGTTTCGAAGAGAAAAGAACGATGTGACTCGTCCTTTGGTAGATCCCAAGTACACGCGAACCAGGCAGTCCTTATTGGCAGGGTCTGCTTCTGCACGGGCACGCAGGTTCTGCTTACAGAACGTTCGAATCAACTCCTGCCGAACAGGCGCCGGAAGGGGCAAAACTCTCTCCGTGACTAGAACACGTGCTGGAATATGACAGGACTCAAGCGCTGTGCCAGCAAGTTCCTGATGCTTGTTCCACCACGCCTTGTCATCATGGTGGACAAAGAAGTGGCATGTAGGAATCTCAACGCTGCATTTATACTCCCGAAGGGCAGTTAAGATGCGCCGATGCATATTGAAGTCGGTCCAAAGGGCATCGTCATCATCGCCCGTCCCAGTCTTGCCGACTTTGAACGCGAGTAAGCCACCGTCGGCGGCAAACACGGCTCCGCATGCTCCAGCTCCGATCTTGCGAAATGTCGGGGCAGTTCCCGCTTCCTCTTGGGATCGTGTTTGCTGCCCAGTATCTGCTTCGTTTACTGGGCAGCAAACAAGATCCCAAGAGGAAGTGGGAACTGCCCCGACATTTCGCAGCATACTGGCAAGGACTTCCTGGCCTTTTGGTGGCTTTGGGGCATCGCTGACGGATGCCGGTGAAGGATTATCCAACAGTGACAGTAAATGTAGCTGTACGTCCAGGTCGAACTGAAAGTCATCGTCGACTGGGGGCTCATACTCGCTTAATGATGCGATGAACCGACGTGTAGGCATTTTGTCGGTCAATTCTTTTGTGGTGTGAACTTAAATGTAAACTGTGTAAAAGTGCGTTGAAGAGGTTTAAATAGTCTGGAGGACAGTGCATACATTTTATTTAAACAATAAAAAGCTTGCTGAAGGGATATGATTGTAGTCAGGTTTGAATAAGTAGGTACAATCCGCTAGGCTCGACAATTAAGCTCATTGATCAGCTGCTTAGTTGGTTCTGTTCTTTGAGTAAGGTAGGAGGAAAGAGGAGCCAACTTTAACAATTGTCTGCATGTAATGCGATCAATAAGGTGTCTGCCTGTTTATTGATTGATTGTGTTGGTATCTCACCACCGTCTGACCCACTATTATCTGTATGACTAGCCAATAGGAGGCGGCACCCTATGTGCCGCCTTACACCGCCCGACCGCTGCGCAGTATAAGACACCGCGCATCGGGCGCAACGATAGTTAGACAGACTTCATGCCACCACCTAGACCAACTGTACCCCCCCGCTTCATGGAAGAGGAGGACGTACAGGGTCAACGGGGCACAACCAATTTCACACGTTATTCTGTTGCAACGATACATCGCGCGATTCCCTCCCCAGGGAACCGACAGATTGCAAATTTTCTCCCATTAGACTGAATCCCATTTCATCCGTACGCCCGCCAGCTCTTTCATCTGAACTTTTACTATTTCATCCCATGCCTGTTGCCGTACTCTTTTACCTACCTGATGGCCTGCCCATCTGTAGACCTAATACACGTGCAATCCTACGCACAAGGCTTCTATCGCCCTTCAACTACCAAGGTAATAAAAACTCGCACTTCATACTTCGCACTTCGTAGGTTGCACTACGGAGTACTAAACAGCATCTCCTCCACACCCACCTCTGCATCGACGCCCCTCTTGCAGAAGGGCACCGCCCAACTAAGAGGCCTATCTGGGGATTGTGCGGCGTGCCTTGCGACAATGCGAGTAGATCGGCTTCAGTAGTTGACGTGGCTACTGGCGCTTGTTTGTTAGCACGCCAGGCAATGAGAGCTTTGTTTAGTTGATGCAGAATCCTTGTAAAATTCTCCTGTCGTCAAGGTTGTAGGCAAAGCTGGCGTCGTTGTAGACTTGCAGACCAAGTGACGGTTTGTTTGGCAAGAGAAGGACAAAGTGGCGCGTTCTGCGAAGATAGGTGAGCAGCCCTTGTAGCAGTTTTATGAGCATGCTTTCATTTGTATGTCTACAGGCTGCTGGTATGAATCTCTTCTAGGACTATTCCCATGGACCGCACCACTGCCCAAACATTTCTCTCATTGCAGCTTTGCACCATCAGCATCATAAATTTGCGCTCGCAGAGCTTAGGGTCCTCTGTCAGCTCCAGCATACCGAGCTGTTCTAGATTGCGGGTCGTCAGGGATGACCGCTTTTTTCTAATGTGCAGTGTCATCGCATTATTGACCGTACTGTACACGATCTTTGCAGGATCAAAAGCCCTCGGTGCCGTACTTTCGACTTCGTAAGATGATCGTTCATTCAGGCTCGTAGTAGCCAACCGAAGGACACGATAAAGATCCAAGAGGGCACGAAAACCCATGACGCTGGTCCATGGTGCTTCAGTCATGGCGGCTGGCACATCCTTCCCCCAAATGTTATCCATTGTGCTCATCAGTTCTTCGAATATGAGCAGGAAGCCCTCCTCGCCAAATGGCCTCTGCGTGGTGATGCTGTTTCTTGATCTTCTCCCAAGTATCTGAGTTCCGAGGGAAAGATGGGCTGCGGTGGCGAAGGAGGCAGTAATGTTGGTGTCTACGATACCACATATGAGGAAGTCATCGGGGACGCAGAGGCTTATCTTGGCAACCCAGCATATCAACTCTGCCGCATTCCAAAGCCTCTTCCCAGTTTCTCCGCAGTTTGCAGCATTCAAACTGGTTTCTTTGAGCCCCAATATAGCAGTCAGTGCCGTCGATATTTGACTGTTTTGTGCGTGTGTCAATATGTGGAATGGAGACGGGTTGGATGGGTTTGGGGGAAGCTGGTAGAGGTAATGCGTGAAACCGCGGACGATGCGATGTAGGTTGACTGCGACGCAGAGCAAGGAAAAATGGGAGTAAGAAAGTGCCTTCAGGACCGATTCAGGAGGTCCGCCGGCCATCAATGTCTGCGTTACCAGAAAAAGCGACTTGAGATTGGGCCCTCGATCGTTCAGAGGACTATCCGCGACCTGATAGCTGACAGACTCTTGGATTATTTGTTGCGACCACTCTTGGAAAGTGTTAGCTTCCCATGCCTTTGTTGACCAGGGCAGGTCCCAGACCAGCTCCAGAGGAGATATTTCGGGCCTTGTGTTACAAGTGAGAACCAGCTGGAAGTCTATCATGGTGAGGCCATAGAGACTCATTTTAAGCGACTCTTCGTGGATAAAAGAATGCCATGTGTCGTCTGACTGGGCAGGATCCATGCCCATTTCCAATCCCGCGTCCAGTTCCTGCCTCCACGAATAATTGTAGTCGCAGATATGTTGCTGGAATAGACCAGCTTCTCGTATGTCCTGTGATGAGATGACAATCAGTTTCAGCTGACAGCTAGGGAAAATCCATTTCGCACAGCACAAATTCTGCTTACAGAGACAAGCCGCGTCAACATTTGTCGACTCTGGGAGAATCTCTCTGTCGCAAAGGCACCGTACACTATGCAGAGCAGTGATGTCTGTATTATCCAGTTGTCTTTCCACCTCCCGGGATCTGAGATGGCCTGCATGGGGAGTATGTCAGCAGTTAGTCTCGCTGGCAAGACACTGCCACATCCACGGCAGACAATCAGCTGTATGGCAAGTTTGTGGAACACATACCGTGTTTTGTAGGCTGTCAACACAGTATTTCCACAGGTCATTGCTCTGCTGTTGAGCTGTTTTGTCTTCTACCATGGGGTTTGTTTTGAAGCGATAAAGGTTCCCTATGGCAGCTACAATGCTCACGAGAGGCCTCGGTATTGATGAGACTGAAAATGTAGGCCTGTGTAGAATTGGAAAGTTGGGGTGGAAGTTTGCAAAGTAAGACGTAATACAGGCTGTAGTATCGTCTTCAGAAAGGCTGATTACGCAGTGTCAGAATTGGTCAGAAATCATCAATGAGAGCTTGTTATGGTACCAAAACTCACATAGAATCTTGTGGAGACGGCATGTCGAGGCTTTCAGCTGCGTCAAGGAGATACTCGAGACCATCGTCTGTTTGCTGGGCCGAAGAATCCGACCCCGTTTTCTTGACCGCAACCGACGGTGGCCTCGTTGCGCGAATGTCACTCATCTTTGCTCTTCTTGATGTCGGATGTCCATCGCAACGGTCCTGGTGCCGTTTGCATATATCCCTGAGAAATAATTAGGCCGATACTCAGAGAAACAAGAGAGGGTCGTGTCATACCTCCTGCTGAATATGGCATGGCAGAGTTGACATTCAAAGGTTTTGTAACCGGATGCGCCATGGCCTACTTGATCAGAATAGAGCTCATGATCTGACTGGAGTTTCACATAAATGACGCGTAAAGATACACTGGAAAATCAACGAACGTGTTCTCTTGTGTCGCTTTAAGTTTTCCTAATCGCAGGTTAGGGGTATGGAAGACAAGAGAAATAACATCCAGGAGTGGACTAACACTTCTTGTGAATGACTGAGCGCAAAACGGACAGGCGAATGGCCGCGAGATGTCCATGGAGTCGTGAGACGGGGGTCAACCAGCCTGGTAGAGTATCACGGGTTCTCAGCTAAGAAGCTACTAATAAGAAAGATGAGCTATGAGTGAATTATTCGTGGTACGTATGATAGTGACAGATGGCCAGGCTATCGGTTTCTCTTGATGGGGTTTGTTAGGTCGGCGAAAGGCAAAATGCGAGAGAAGCACTGAGCAATAGATATGACAGCGCCGATAAGAATTATGATTGCTATTTGCACTTCGCGCATAGTTGTACTTGTAACAAGCGTTGATAAGAAAAGTATCAGGGCAGTTAAGAACAGACACTTGATTGGTCTACACAGTTCGCAAAATTGATTGACTTTTCAACGTCCAAGCGACATAGCAATATTACGTGTACTTTTTAGCAAGCGCTTTGTTACTGTCAAAGTATGGCCTACGTTTTAGACTGAGTGTACTATTGTCTCTTTACGAATATTTGGGGACGCCGTTGACCCTGGAAGTCTCTGAAATACGGAGTAATACAGAGTACAGATTAGATGGCCGTTTAGGCGTGCCTTATTACGTGTCATTTCGGAAGTGGATTGCGGGGGGCCCTTATGGGACCGATAACGGAAACTTATTGCACTAACAACCGCTACGGGATTTAAAAAAAGCTCAACACTTACTCCGTACACGTATCTCTATTATAAAGACAATCCTCCGAATCCTAGTTTGTATACATGGCCATCTTATCGCACGCGCGTCTGCTCGGAAATGCGTACGTCATCTTTGGTAGACGAAGTCTGTATGTTGGTATCGACTGAGTAGTTTGTTTTGTTTTGTTTTGCTTTGTTTTGCTTTTACTTTTCTTTCTTTCTAAGCGAAACCTAAGAGCTGAACTAGAACTAGATGCAATTTTATTCGTGGATACTAGAAAAACAGCGGCATAAAGCCTTGCATACTTCTGCAGGCTGACGAAATTTAGTTGGTTTGGTTAGGCTTTGGCGCAATTACCGAACCAGAAACTCAGAAACATCCTCCTCCCTGTACACCGGCTGCTTGTCAACGCCATCGAGGAGACCCAGATACCAGCTCAGGTCATGTCCGTCAAACTCGCGCTCGGCACGGCCATTGCCAAAGTAGTAGAATCTGTTCCTGTTGGCGCGGGTCAGAATGTAGTCCTCCCACCGCGGCGTCTCCAGGGCGTCGAAAAAGTGCACCCGGGATCCAGGCCACATCATGACCTCGCCCTTGACGCTGCCCTGCTTGAACCACGAGTTGCACGATCCGCTCCAGGCTGTCCGCGGGATGAACGCGCGGCGATGCTCAGCAAAGTCCTCGGTGGCCTCCTCTGTCGGCTCAAAGGCGGTGATCCATTCGTCCGACATCTTCTTGATGATCTGCATGTAGTGCTTGCTAAGCTTCTCCATGACCGGCAGGATACTTCCGTGGCCATATACACCAAAGGGTCCGTTGAAGACTGGTCGTCGTTAGCATGATGTCCTTGGGAGGTTGCAGCTGATTGGGATTGCACTTACTAAGGTAGTTGGGGAAATGAGGAACCGACATGGACAGGTATGTCCGAGAGGCCTCCTTCCACTCTTCACTAAGGCTCCGACCTTCACGGCCAATTGTTGGGTATCTCGGCTTCCAGGTGACGTCGAATCCAGTGGCACACACAATGATGTCAACCTTGTGCTCGGTGCCATCATCAGAGATGAGGCTGTCCTCTGTGATCTTCGTGACACCCCCGCGGATAAAGTCCACGTTATCCTCACACAGAGCCTCAATAAATCCGTTTCCGGGTGTGGGACGTCTGCAGCCGATCTCATAGCCCTTGGGGATGAGCTGCTCGGCAACTTCAGGCTTCTTGGCCGACTTTCTCCGCATTTCCTTGATGGCAAACTACGTGACGTGTTAGTATACTGCTTCGCAAGTATTGTGAATCGTGGATCGAACGCACCTCCCGTCCCTCTTCTTGCTCCTTCGTGCCATTCAGAATCAACCGGAAACGTCCATTGAGTTCTGACTCGACAAATTTCCGGTACGTCAAGTACTTCTTGGGGTCGTTTCGCATCACCTCTTTCTGCTCTTCCGAGTCTAAGGAAGGTTAGAAGACTGATGGCAACATCTGTTTCGTGTTGGTGAGATCTACTCACACTTGAAGTTTGTGCCATTTGGTCCTGCAAACCGCTGACCGAAACCAGCCGTGACCCACGTCGTACTTCTAACGAACGCCTTGAGGTTCTTGACAACTGTAGTAGACGAATATTAGCGATTGCAATTTCGGACAACTGTGGCTGTTGAACTTACTTGGCTGAAGAGCCGGGATGATCTGGATGCCGGAGGAGCCAGCACCGATGACTGCAATAGTCTTGTCCTTGAAGTCGACAGACTGATCCCAGTTTGCGCTGTGCATCTTAGGACCCTTGAACGTATGCAGTCCCTCGATTTCGGGCCACTTCCACTTGCTGTAAATCGTCCGGTCAGTCGCAGTCGTTTTCGTAAAGGAACCTCAAATAGGAAACCTACTTGAGCACGCCAGAGGCGTTCAACAGGACATTGCACTCATCCTCGAAGAACTCATCCGGCTTCTCGAGATTCTGCACCCGGACCCGCCAGGTCTGGCTTTCCTCCTGCCAGTAGCACCCCGTCACAAGTTTGTTGACGCGGCAGTACTTCAACAGGTCGAACTCCTTTGCGACGTTGAGGAAGTATTGGTGGATCTCGCGGGAACCCGAATAGCTGAAAAGAGGCGTTAGCCGGCCCGGCAACGCCGCAGACAAAGGGAATAAAAGGGGTCGTGCTTACTATGTGCTCCAGTCGGGCTTGGGGGCCCACGAGAACTGGTAGCATACGGAAGGAATGTCACAAGCACATCTGGACTTGTTAGTAACGAAGCGCTACCTCCTATGCACACCCGACTTCGCACTGATGTCTCTCGTGACTGACGTACCCAGGATATCTGTTTTCATACCACGTGCCACCAATGACTGGGTTCTTGTCGTAGGCAACGAACTCAATGTCGAGGTCGCTGTTATTGACTTCGTGTCCAAAGCAGAGCGCGCTTGCACCGGCACCAATAGCAATGACCCTGATCTTACGGGGCTTCCGCATGGGCTCTTCCTTGATCTCGTAAGGTGTCTTCTCGGCAGGGGCTGGGCTAATGTGGAAGCCGTTGGCCTGTGCCGGTGATGTGATGGGTGCGGTCGACATGGTGGCAGGAAGTGTATGGAATGCTCCTGACTTGCTTAGTTTCTTGTCTCTCGTGTAGCGGATGAAGTTCGCTAAGCCTTCAAGTCCGCGTGCAGTTGGGTTATTATAAGTTGCCCTCGTTCAGTAAATCATACGATCGCCAGAGCAATGTTTGTGGGAGCTACACAATCGCTGGCTAAAAACCAAAGTCTCGAGAGCTCCACTGGGTCGAGGGAGCGGGTGCACCTCTGTCAACTGCCTGTTCCCCAGGTACGCATGTGGACCTTGATAGCTTTGGTTAATCAGTCCCGTCCATCCATGCATTGTCCACTTCGCCCTGCACACTCCGCCTCCACATCACCACCTGAAACTAGCTGCGATAATACTGGTCCAAGCCTTATCGCCAGATGGATTTATTGCTTTCACTCCGCCTCCACATCGAGCCACTAGTCATAGCACGTTGTCAAAATACGAGACGGTCGCGGCTGGCTATACGGTGTGAGGTCGTCCCGTCCAAGCCATTACGAGTACAGATAAGAGCCCGGCACGATACTAGGCAACACACGCGACGAAAGTTGCATCGTTGTACTATCGTAGTAATATGCTCATATGCCAGGAGCCACTTGAGATCGCAAGCAGGCAGACTAGCTGGCTCCCAGCACCCCCGAGATGTGTCCCCCGCAGATAAGGAGTCAAGCCATAATATGAAGATCTCATAATATTTATTAGTCGTCGTAGCCGTCTCTTCTTGAAATTGCTGGCCCACTAGCTAGCACCGTGATTCGTCAATCCGGAGTCAGTTGGCTCGTTGTCCAAAGCCTCGTCGCCAAACAACAAGATGGCAGACAATGCGCAGACCGATGTCAAGGCAGCGATGGCAGACATTTCTACCTCCAAAGCCGACACCGAGGCTGGCAGAACCTCTGCCGAATGGGCTACGGGCGACGTGATCGGAACCAAGGTTCAGGATGGCGACATCGATCCGGCTCTCAGGGCCACCGGTGGCACCGTCGTGGAATACTCTGAAGAGGCTTTTAACAAAGTCCTTCGGAAGATCGATAGCCATATGCTGCCTCTCATGTGCTGGATCTACATGATTCAGTTCGCCGACAAGTCGAGCCTCAACTATTCGTCCTTGATGGGAATCAAAGAGGACAACCACCTGAACGGCTACGAATACAGTTGGCTCGGCAGTATCTTCTACGCTGGCTACATCTTCTGGGAGTAAGTGAGCCGAATAATCAGACGTCATGACTTTTCGTCTTTAGCAGTCGCTAATTTGCCTTCTTACAGGTTTCCTACAGCCTTTTTCCTGAGAAGACTTCCCATTGGAAAATATCTGTCCTTCAATGTTATTTGCTGGGGCGTCATCTTGACTTGCCACGCCGCCACCTCCAACTGGGCTGGCCTCATGATCGTCCGGTGCCTTCTGGGCGCTTTCGAGGCTACGATCACTCCCGGCTTCGTTTTGATTACGTCCATGTGGTATAAGCAGAACGAGCAGGCTCGGAGAATGGGCTACTGGCTGGGCTGCAACGGCATTGCTTCCATCCTCGGTTCTGTCATTGCCTATGGCCTTTCGGCGGTCAATGGCGGGTCGATGGAGCCGTGGAAGATTCTCTTCCTCGTCTTTGGCCTTATTACTGTCATTACCGGCGGTTTCTACCTGTGGTACCTGCCCGACAACCAGCTGAACGCCAAGTTCTTGACCGAGGAAGAGCGGCTTGTGGCCATTGAGCGTATTCGTGGCAACTTCCAGGGCATCGGCAACCGGGTGTGGAAGTGGAACCAGTTCTGGGAGGCCCTGCGCGACCCGCGCACCTGGCTCTACGGGCTGTACTCGCTCCTCATGAACATTCCTAACGGAGGAATTACGGTCTTCGGCGGCATAGTCATCAAGTCCTTCGGATTCGACTCTCGCGTGTCCCTCCTTCTCAGCGCCCCGGGCGGTGCTGTCGACATTATCGGCAAGCTTGTCTTCCCCTATCTTTCCGACAAGTACATGGACCGGACTCTGTTCTCGTTCATTGCCATCCTCTTCCCCACGCTCGGCTGCGTGCTGATGACGGTGATCCCCATCGAGCACAAAGGACCCCTTCTCTTTGGCAACTACCTGATCTCCTTTGCTGGAGCATCGTGGTGTCTTGTGATGGTCCTCATCTCCAACAACACGCTCGGCTACACGAAGAAGTCCACCGTCAATACCATCCAGATCCTAGGGTACGCCGCTGGCAACTGGATCGGCCCGCAGACCTTCCGCAGCCAAGACGCGCCTCTCTACCATACTGGAAAGACGATCATGGCTGTGCTCTATGGCTGCTCTGCTCTCGTTCTGGTAGTGATTCGTGTCATCAACATCGTCGAGAACAAGCGCCGCGACAAGCTCCAGGCCGAGTCCGGAATCGACCTCGATGACCCTGCGGTGCAAGAGTCTATTGCCCAGTCCAAGTTCATGGACCTGACTGATTACGAGCAGCCTCACTTCCGTTACATTTTGTGATTCGAGAGACTTGGATCCGTATCGTCGTTGTTGAAACGCGGCCACTCTGGTGGTAGTCTTGTTACATTAGTGTCTCGTTCACTTCTTTACTCGTCGTTATGCTAGAGTTTATATTATGATAGGCAACAATCGAGAATCTTCTCCCCTGCTCACTTTTCCTTCTCACACGCTCAGTGTCTGTATTTCTATATTTTTTACCAATAAAGCTGTATGCCTTTCCATTGCCTTTGCACTGACAGGAATATTTAACGCAACAAAATACATGTTCTTTTACTCATCCTCCTTTGGCGCCACCCATTTTGCAACCAACTCTGACAGTGCGTCGTCACTACCAACATTTCCCGGGAACACTACAAAGGGAATGCCCGGAAACCTGCTTGTCTCCTCGTCGCATCTCCAAATGGGCACTCCCGGGGCTGCCTGGCCCAGGATACGAGCTCGTCGCATCCCCAGGGACGTGCTGGCCGCATCTGAAGACGTGATGCCACCTTTGGCAATCAGGTACCGTGGACGCACATCGATCAAGCCGACAAGACGGACCAGAGCCGCTGCCACCTTGGCGCCGATTCCGAGTGCATCTGTTCCCGTTACCAGACCCCGCGAAGTCATAACAAGCACGTCCTTCCCTGCCTTAAGCGTGCGCGAAGCCTCTTCTGCAGCCTTTGCGACAGCAGATTCAGCTTCGTCCTCACCGGACACCAGGGTTTCGACTTGCAGTTCAATGACAGACAGGCTCTTTCCCCTCGTGTCGATCAGAACTTGCAGTTGGGCTGTCGTCTTTGGAACATAGGACCCGCAAACAATCAGCCCGCCTTCCTGGGGAACCGGAGGCTGCACGGCTGGGCCGACGAGGTCTGTCAGTGTGAGGGGTGCGATCTGGGGTATTCCGAGACGAGATGACACAAAAGCAGCGCCAACACGGTAAAGGTAGCGCCTTCCACTGGCCCGTGTGGCTGCAAGAAGACCAGAAACGAATATATGCATATCCGTCTCTGCCGCAGCGTTGACAATCACGATGATCTTGTTGCCTTGTGGGCCATCCAATAGTTTCTGCGCGACGGCCTTTGGGCCACCAATGCGGATGTCTTGGATCGTAATGGAGAGAAACGAGGACTGTGCTGGCAGGTGGTGCGTGAACTTTTCGGAAATGTATTCCCTCAAGTTGGCGTTCTTGTATCCAAAGGTCGCGTCTTGGGCAAACGGTGTCTGGCTCGCAGGAACGAGTACATCTCCCTCCGCGACGTAGTGAACGTCCTCGATGGTGTACCTTCCGCCTTGGAAGAAGAACGGAGAGATGATCCAGCCGTCAAAAGGTCCCATGACCTCCTCAGCAGCCTCGATCTCCTCTAGTGCGTGTCCACGAAGGGTTGAGTCGCCCCGGAGGACGATATCGACCGCCTTTGCAGCTCTTTCTGCCGCACGCTTGACCCGGTCACAGATCTCGAGAACGAGACTGCGGGCTGCCGCAGACGGAAGGGCTCGAGAGTTTGTGAGAATGAAAAAGCCCGTGGGATTGCGCCGGAACTCTTCGTCGAGAGTGGCGTCATCCCACACGAGGAGGACGTTGATATCATGGCAGGTCTGAGTGCCTGTCGGGTCGTCATCGAGAACAACCAGAGTGGGAACCTCGCCGCTCTGAACAACCTTGCGTATGTCACTCAGCGTGTCGACTGTGCTTTGCGGAGGCAGGCTTTGGAGGGTTTCGCGCAAGGGCATGCACTTGATCTGCGCTCGGTTCTCAGCTCCGTTGGGCCTGGACATGGCCGATTTCGACGTCCACAGACGGATGAGTCCAATGTCTGCCTCGAGGCTGAGTCCACGGGCGGCACCCGCAATATACAGGTTGTGTGCTACTGCAGAGACTGGACAGACACAGCCAAGGCGCTTCCCTTCTTCCAGTACTATGCCCATATCCTTGACAAAGATAGCCAGTGCAGAATGTGGAGTCCAGTCGTCGTCTAGTATTTGCGTTACCCGGTTCACAAACATCCAACTGCATGCGGCCGAGTTGCTCATAATCTCATAGACAAGCTTCGTGTCGAGGCCTAGGCGATCCGCGAGAGCCATAGCCTCGGCCGCTGCAGCAATATGGACGCCCGCAAGAAGCTGATTGACGCATTTGACGGACGAGGCTGCGCCGACACCCCCTTGCACATAGCGCAGGTTCTCTGCCACTCCGGTCATAGACAGAAGAAGACTGTGAATTTGGCAAACAACAGTTTCATCGCCAGAGCAGATAATCTGAAACATGAAGAATTAGCGGTATATCCTACGTATCCAAGCTCAATTCGACGTACCGTGAGATTTCCGGATGCGGCTCGTCCCACACCTCCACTAACAGGTGCATCGAGAAGAGATATTCCTCTGCCCAAAGCATCCAACCTGCTCTGCAGGCCTCGGACAAAATATGGCGGAACGGTAGAGCTGAGAATCACAATGGCACCATCCGGCAGCGACTTGGCCACCTCTCCGGACCCGAAGAGCACATCCTCGGCCTGGGCTGCATTCTGTACCATGAGAATAATGACATCAGCATCTCGGGCAGCTGCGGCCGGTGAATCTGCGGCCGTACTCTTGCCGCCGTGAGCCAAGAACTTGTCAATCGCTTTTGAAAAAATGTCGAAGCCTTGAACGGCGTATCCCGCACGAAGCAGGGATGCCGCCATACCTTGGCCCATGGCACCGAGGCCAATCATGCCGACTTTCGAAATAGGGCGACCCGGGCTCGCGGGGACAAGTGGCTTTCTACCGCGAGCAGAGTTGCTACTTTTTCGAATTGCATCTGGTGTCTGTGGAAGAAGTACGCGGACAAGCCCCGCATCGTCCTGCTTCCCGTAGCCTTCTGCAGAGGCAGTAATGTAGAGCTGTTCAGCTGCAGACCCCAGAGGGAGAGGCAGGCAGAGCTTGCGACCGGCCGAGACGACAGTTTCCTGCAGCACGAGACGTTATTAGACAGCCTGCTGGGGAAATCGATGTGGCTCGAGGGAGGCGAAAGAAGAACAGTAAATCTGAGAGACGATAGATGGCATACCATATGCTGAACGAGTGCATCTATGCTGGAAACGGGGGCCCAGTCTGACTTCATCATACGTGGTACCCGGTTCTCAAAGGCCTGTGAATTGCCAGCTGCCGTGATGATGATCTCATATACTTCATGCGTGTCCAGGCCGGCCTTGGAAGCAAGGGCCATGGCTTCGGCAGCCGCGGCGACATGTATGCCTACGAGCAGCTGCTCGACTATTTTGACCCTGCTGGCTGCTCCAAGGCCGCCCGGCACTACATACAGCTTCTCCGAAATGCTGCGCAGCAGGGCGTCCGCGCCTGAAAGCGCTTCCGGCGTGCCAGATGCGATGATTGTTCTGCCAGAAATTGGACAGTCAATTACACGTACATCAGGCCTACCATTTTGCTGAAGCCAGGCCTCGAGGTCGCCGTAAGTTGCAGGGCGGACTGTAGAGCAAATGAGGACGGTAGCATTCTTCGGCAAGGCTGTGGGACGTTAGTGCGTTAGGCTTGCATTTCAAGATAAAGGTGGACATTGTCTCTCTGACCTTGGAGTGCCCCCGTTGTAAATAAACTTTTCACTTCCGTCTCATTGGCATCTGTGCAGACCAAGAACTGGGAGGTTTCCGCAACCTTTTCTGGCGACACATCAGCACGACCTCCTAGCAAGGCGAACTGGCCTAGTCTCTGCGTGTCGATGTCAAAGCCAGAAACACTATAGCTGCCCCCTTGGATGAGCTGGTCGGCCATCCGGAGTCCAACGGCCCCGAGGCCAGTAAATCCGACCGTCGCCATGGACAAGTCTACACGTGGAATAGGAAGAATACTTTGGACGTGTAATCAAAGCTGTATGCTTCTGTGCGCACGCTACAGGCAAGATGTGCTTCGACTAATAAAGAACGAGGCCTGGCTCACCAGAGGCTAGCTAGCCCAGCCGAATGGCCCAGAAACACTGAATATCCACACGCCATGGAGGTGGAGTAGCGGTGCAGCGTCAGTACGGAGTAGTTGGTCAGCGGTCCAAGTAATCGTGCTTTGATAGCAAACCCACTCGCCGGGTGGAGGCGGAGCCCCGGCCAGGGCCGATATCGTAGCTCGTCTTTCTGCTTGCAGATAGAGGTGGGGTCAAAGATATCAACGGCAACTCATGTCTCTGCCAAATAATCAGACATGCGACAAATCTTCGTCCGTAATTTACAAATTCAGTCGCAGGACAAAAAAGTCATACAGCAGATTCTCAATTTCAACCGCACGTGGTTTTCGCAAAAAAATGGCTTCTACCGACACCTTTGGCTGGGTAAGTCGTCTATGTCCTCGCCCACGATACACTCGTCTAACAGCTCTTTAGTATGGACTGGGTTCCATGGGCATTGGCATGGCCCTGAACTTGCAGAAGCACCTCGCTTCCAAGGGTTTGCCTCCTCTGCACTTCAGCAACCGTACTCTGTCGCGTGGTGATGTCCTCAAAGATGCCGGCGCTATTCCGGAAGCGACCTTAGAAGATGTTGTCGCCAAGTCCAACATCATCTTCACCATGGTTAGCTGAGCCAGTCCTTGCTGCTACTGCTGCCAGAATGTCGAAATTAACCGCCTGAAATAGATCTCCAACGACCAGGTTCTGGACGACCTCGTGACCAAGGCTCTGGCAAGCTCGGCCTCTCTGGAGGGCAAGGTCTGGGTTGACACCTCGACTGTCCACCCTGACACGTGCACGAAGTGTGCCGAGCGACTTGGTGCGAAGGGCGTCACGTTTGTGGCTTCGCCCGTCTTCGGTGCCAGCCCTGTCGCTGCGTCTGGAAAGCTCATCTTCTCCATGGCCGGCCCCAGTGCCGTTATCGAGAAGCTCCGCCCCTTCATCGTGGACGTCATGGGCCGGGAGATTATCAACATGGGCGAGGATGTGAAGAAGTCGAGCTTGCTGAAGATTTCGGGGTACGCTTATTTCATTCGGCTTGTTTTCTACACCAAGTTCTAACGTCCTTCGCAGCAACATCTTCGTTATTGGCTTCCAGGAGCTCATCGCCGAAGCACATGTGTTTGCGGAGAAGACTGGCCTCGGAACGGCACAGATGGAGCAGTTTATTGGCAGCATGTTTGGTCCTGTTCTCGAAAGCTACTCCAAGCGCATGACGACTGGAGCTTGGGCTCCGCCACTCCACCAGAAGCCTGGATTTGCCGTCGACCTGGCATCCAAGGATGCCCGCCACGCCATTTCTCTGGCCACTGCCAACGGCACTACCCTGCCCACTATCGCAACGGCATTGGCTCGCATGACCGCCGCCCGCGAGTACGCCGGTGAATCTCTCGACAGCTCCTCCCTCTACGGCACGGCACGGTTGGAAGCCGGTCTCCCCTTCTGGAGCGAGAACAGCAGGCAGGGAAACTAGTTTCGGCTGCCCTCGAGTCAAAAAAAAACACCATAGAATTGTGTATAGAAGTCGTTAAAATAGATTAGATCAAGTTCGAATACTGGACTACACTAAATACCAAGATCTGACTTTGTTCCCCTTACACATTTACATTTTGCCGCGTTGTCTTACTTCAGATAAATAAACGCATAACACGAAAGGAAACGGACGGTACTGAAGCCCAACTGGCTCACCAGATGCAACTCCTCGTAGGGTGTCGTTCTTTTCGCCGACTACAATTTTTCGCCTCTTACATGGCTTTCTAGGCACACTCCACCTTTTTTCCTAGCTGTACCCCTCTTGTGCTCCGAAATACGGCGTAAATTTGCGCTGCCGGCAAACTCTATTCAACCTCTCGGCTCGATAAACCAATTCCGTATAAATCTACCGAAGAACACTATCTAATGCTTTGGCTACGTATTCGACGTTTCCTTCGTTCAGTCCCGCAATAGATATCCGGGAGCTATCCGCCATGTAGATGTGATGCTTCTCTATGCACACAAACACATTAGTATTGGCTTTATTCATGAAAACTGTTCCACACATTCCTTACCTCTCAGCTCCAAAACTTTCGCAAGAGGAAGGCCCAGCACGCTAAACATGCCCTTCTGTTCCATGATCGGCTTCCAGTTGCCTGGGGTACCTAGATGCACGTTAGATTGCTTTTCAGTAAACGTAATGACGATAACAGACTCGGCTTACCCAGTTTCTCCAGATTTTCGTATAGAGCCGTTCGCATGCCGGCAATCCGTGAGCTCATAGTAATCAGGTCCCGGTCCCACTGGGCGCGCAGCTGCTCGTCAGCGAGAATTGCAGCTACGATCCGAGCACCAAACGCGGGCGGGTTGGATATCTCGGCGCGGGTCTGCTGGGCCAGTCTTGACTGCATTGCTTTGGCCGACGACGCCGATTTTGTAGCCATGGAAACATATCCGATTCTTTCGCCATACAATCCCATGTTCTTGGCAAACGATGCGCAAACAACTGTCTCCAGCTTCAGGTCGTTGGCAAAGTGCCGGATGGCAAAGGCATCGTTATCGAAATTTCCAGTCGTTATTCCCAGATACGCGGCGTCAAACAGGGGCAGCAGCTGTCGCTCCTTGACTACCGTGGCAATCTGCCGCCACTGATCGTTGGTCGGATCGCAGGCACTCGGGTTATGCCCGCTGGCATGGAAGATGATGAGCGAGGACGGTGGTGCCTGGGACAAGTCTTCCAGGATGGAAGGGAGATCCAGACTGCCGGTCTTTGGCGAAGACCACCGAAAGTCACGGACCTCGAAGCCAATGGTTTCAAAGACCTGTCGGTGGTTGGACCAAGTCGGGTTGGTAATGTAGACGGCAGTCTGCTTGGGCAGCGTCTGGAAGAGAACAGATCCCGCCAGATGCAGCGCTCCTGTCCCCGACAGCGACTGGCTCGCAGCAATCTTGTCCTCTGCCACAAACGCCGAATTCTTGCCGTATACAAGCTCGGTAACGAGGTTGCGGAACGGAAGCAGGCCTAGGATAGGCAGATACTCGTGATTCTCATCGCGGATCTTCTCCTTGGCACCGCGAACGGCGGGCAGGATCCACGGGTTCCCGTGCTCGTCCTTGTAGGTGCCCTGTCCCAAGTTCACTTTCTGGGGGTATGTGTCGGCATTGTACGTCAATGTGAGCTCGAAGATGGCGTCGGGAGGGATGTATTCGACGTGGTCGAAAAGGGAGACTTCGTCCGCTACGGTAGAACCCATTGCGAATGGTGAGAGAATGGACAACCAGGAGTCAGACGTGTATGAAGGACTGTTGACGTGAGGTGAGCAACCCGGCAGTAGATTTGGATTTGCACTAGCACCCAGTCATAAGAAAAGGCAGTACCTCATGCGGAGCTATGGTATAAGGTGGACAAGAAGTGGAAGCTCCACAGACGCAAGTGCTTTCCTCGCCATCCAGCATACACTACGATTAGTTAGCCTATGGGCCGAAAATAGCTCCAAGCTCCCTGCCCAGGATGTTCCCGCCGGGACTAGCTCTCCAGACTATTTGATTATGGAGATGTATTCTGAGAAATGTGTCCCTGAAATTCATACAAAGTACTCGTAGGTGTGGTGCTCATTTCGATGCGGAGCACCACCTCGCGTCAGACGCGACCTACTTCATACTCCGTATACGTGGGGCCTGTCACTAGTCGCCTCGTGTTAGCTTCAGCCTTCCTTCGTTCTCCACACGTCGAGCGAAAGCGGACGCAAGCTATGCGGACGCTACGAGCACGGAGACAGGTAGAGCTCACTGCTACGATATATACAAATGCTCACTCTTCTTCTGTTTCCTTTCAGGCCCTTTACGTTTTATGCCAGTCCCGATACTTGTGAAAATCGCCCAGGATGACCACCAAGCCAGCTTTTGGAGTTTACACGCCCCTCGTGACGTTTTTTCACGAGGATGAGTCCATCGACTTTGAGAGCACAAAGGCGCATATCAAGCGCATGGTGGAGGGAGGTGTAACAGGCCTCGTGCTCCAGGGAAGCAATGGCGAGGCGCCGCATCTCAGCCACGAGGAGCGCAAGGGGATTGTCAAGACTGCCCGCACCTATGCGGCTGGTCTCGGCTTCCCCGATCTCAAGCTCATCGTTGGCTGCGGCGCCCCCAGCGTGCGGGAGACCCTCACTTACATTTCCGAGGCAAAAGAGTCTGGCGCAGACTTCAGCCTTGTT
Source organism: Grosmannia penicillata (assembly GCA_002778075.1). NCBI lineage: Eukaryota > Fungi > Ascomycota > Sordariomycetes > Ophiostomatales > Ophiostomataceae > Grosmannia > Grosmannia penicillata. The sequence goes on along the minus strand of PCDK01000001.1, from coordinate 3,259,590 downwards.
CTTCCCCCGTCCTACTGGTCTGCTGGCATGACGCCGGCGGTCGTGGAGAACTTCTTCAGCGCTGTAAGTGTCTGGAAGCATCGCGAGTGGACTTTACGAGACAGAAGCCAAAGACTGACAAGACCTGCTGAAGGTGGCAGAAGAGTCGGCCCTGCCGATACTGATCTACAACTTCCCTGGTGTCACATCCGGCATCGATATCAGCTCCGACTCGGTCATTCGGCTCGGCAAGAAGCACCCTGGCAAGATCGTGGGCGTCAAGCTTACCTGCGGAAATCTGGGCAAGCTGCAGCGGATCAGCTCGACGCTCCCAAGCGACTCCTTCGCACCGTTTGGCGGCAAATCAGACTTCTTCCTCCCGGCCCTGGTGGCCGGATCGAACGGCGTGATTGCGGCGCTGGCCAACGTGGCGCCCAAGGCACACGTTGAGCTTCTACGTCTCTACCAAAGCGGCGACCTCAAGGCGGCCATCGAGCTGCAGTCCAAGCTGAGCCACGCGGACTGGGCCCTGTCCAAGACCGGTGTGGCCGGTGTCAAGGCCGTCGTCTCCCACTACTTTTCGTACGGCACTGGCCGAGGCAGACGGCCCCTTGGAGTTACAACAGTGTCCGCACTAGCAGAGGATATTATCTCTCCGATCCAGGTGGTGGTAGAGCTAGAAAAGCAGTTCAAGTAGAACAGCGAATATTGGAAACAGGAAAAAGAAGCAATAGAAGAAGCAATATTACACCACTACCTGCACTGGTTCCTACATTAGTCCCTACATTGCACGTAGACTATCAGCTTTTCACAAAACAAGTTTTACCTTGGCACTCTGTCGTTGCGAATAGGAATACTCGTACGTTCTCGTACCTGTGCATCCGTGCATCTGCGTTGTCCGGCTCGGATCATCACTTCAGTTTCCTTGTTAGGACTAGCGAAACTCTTACATGATCAAAGTAACTTCTTTACTCCGTACTTCAGATAAGAGCCTGATGTGGAGCACCACATCTGCTGCCGTGCTCCGCAAGCCAAAAGAGCTCCATTACGGAGTATCACACCCTAACATAGCAGCCAATGAACTGTTTCGGCCTCGCGTATGCTCTTTGGCTGCATGAAGGCGGCATGGAGTTTCACCTCCACCATCCCGATTTCGCTAGGCTACGTACGTTGACCTGGGAGATCGGTGGAGGAAGCCGGTGCTTCTATATAGTAGACTTGAACTCGTAGCAACAAAGTTGCAGTAATATGTCACTGTTGGATGAAGACTGAACATTGAGATTTGACTCGAGTTCTATTTTGAAAACAGCATCATGGTTGCGTCATCTGCGAAACGGCCTGTTCGGATATCCATCGGTACGTGCTTGCGCAACCCATGGTAGACAACCGTGTGGACGACTAGGAAGCATGCTGCTAACCATATACCTCGGATGTAGATCGGGGAGGCACGTTCACGGACTGTGTAGCCCGCGTCGATGGACAGGATGACATTGTCATCAAGATCCTCTCGGTCGACCCTCACAACTACAAAGATGCGCCGACCGAGGCGATAAGGCAGGTTCTGCAGAAATACACACAGAGAGAGATCCCCCGCGGTGCCGAGATCGATCTCAAAGACGTCGGTAAGTCTGGGCCTCTTGTGTCTCTGTGTCTCTGTGACAAAGGTCGGCTAACAGGCGACTGAAGAATGGATCCGCATGGGAACAACGGTGGCAACCAACGCACTTCTGGAGCGTAAGGGCGAACGGACGGCCTTTCTCGTCACCCGTGGCTTCCGCGATGTGCTTCAGATCGGCAACCAGTCCCGGCCGTACATGTTCGATCTGGCCATCCGGAGGCCTGACCCCCTCTACTCCGATGTCTTTGAGGTGGACGAGCGCGTTGTCCTCGAGACCTGCGCAGACTCTGACCTCCGTGTCATCAAGCTGGCCTCCCCGGCGCCGCTGCAGTCAATAACGGGGACGACCGGCGAGGCCGTGCAGATCATCCAGGCGCTTGACCGTGAGAGCACGCGCACGTATCTGCAAGACATCTACTCGCAGGGCTACCGCTCCATCTCGGTCTGCCTCATGCACGCGTACATCTACCCGGAGCACGAGCTGCAGGTCGCGGCCATTGCGCGGGAGGCCGGCTTCGAGAACATCACACTGTCGCACCAGGTCTCGTCGCGGCCGAAGCTCGTGCCGCGCGGCAACTCGGCCGTGGTGGACGCCTACCTGACGCCCACCATCCGGCAGTACCTGGAGCAGTTCTCGTCCAGCTTCCCCAACCTCGATAGAGACGGCACGCGGCTGGAGTTTATGCAGTCCGACGGCGGCCTCGTGCCGGCGTCCAGCCTGCGCGGACTGCACTCGATCCTGTCCGGCCCGGCTGGCGGCGTGGTCGGATACTCGCAGACCTGCTACGATGAGGCCAACAAGACACCCGTCATCGGCTTCGACATGGGCGGCACCAGCACCGATGTCAGCCGCTTCGACGGCGAGCTCGACCACATTTTCGAGACGACCACCGCCGGCATTTCCGTCCACGTGCCCCAGCTCAACGTCAACACGATCGCGGCCGGTGGAGGCAGCATCCTGGCCTGGAGAGATGGGCTCATGTCGGTCGGCCCGGAGAGCGCCTCCTCGCACCCGGGACCAGCGTGCTACCGGAAAGGCGGCCCGCTCACAGTGACGGATGCAAACCTGGCCCTTGGCCGTCTCCTTCCGGAACATTTCCCTTCCGTGTTTGGGCCGAATGAAGATCAGCCACTGGATCGCGATATTGTCGTGGCCAAATTCAAAGAGCTGGCAGCGACAATCAGCCAAGACACCAACCGCTCCCTGAGCTGGCCCGAAGTCGCCAACGGGTATGTACAAGCCGCTTCTAAAGAGAAAAGAGAGACAACATACTGACAAATCCTTACCGGGAGCCAGATTCCTCGAGGTGGCCAACTCAGCCATGTGTGGTCCGATTCGGAGCTTGACGGAAGCCCGGGGTTTCAACACGGCCGACCACAACCTGGCGTCTTTTGGCGGTGCCGGTGGTCAGCATGCCTGTGCCATTGCCGAGGCTCTGAGTATTCGCCGTGTGATTGTGCACAAGTACTCATCCATCCTGTCGGCCTATGGCATCGGCCTCGCCAGCGTCGTTCACGAGGAGGAACGGGCCTGCGCCAAGGCCTACGAAGGCGACAACGTGGCCGCCATTGCGAACAGTCTGGATGAGCTGAGCCGCGAGGCTCTGAGCCACGCCTCGGTCAAGTCATTCAACGTGGTCGACGCCAACTGCTTTGTCAGCATGCGCTACGACGGCAGCGACACGGCCATCATGATGGCCCTGCAGGAGGGCGTGGACACCACCAAGGCGTTTGTCGACGCCCATCACCAGCAGTTTGGCTTCACGCCCGTCGGCCGCAAGATCTTTGTCGACACGATCCGGGTGAGAGCTGTTGCCCGCCAGCCAGAGCCGGCATTGCCCGAAACTGCGCCGGCTGCCTCCCAAGCCGGCTCCGTCGCGCCCAAGCCGATCTCCGTCCGGTCCGTCTACTTTGGCGGCTCTGGATGGACAGACACCCCGGTGTATCTGTTCGCGTCGATTCCCGAGGCCGTCGTCATTCCTGGCCCTGCCATGATCGTCGACAAGACCCAGACGCTCCTGGTCGGCCTGAACTCCTCGGCGTACATCGACCAGGACCGGCTCATCATGGACGTGGACTCTCCGCGTACCAAGAATGTCAGCGCCGAGGTCATTGACCCGGTGGCTCTATCCGTCTTCCGCCACCGGTTCATGGGCGTCGCAGAGCAGATGGGCCGCGTTCTGCAAAACGTCAGCGTCAGCGCCAATATCAAGGAGCGCCTCGACTTTAGCTGCGCCATCTTCACCCCGGACGGGTCTCTTGTGGCCAACGCACCCCATGTTCCGGCCATGATCGGCAGCATGGCCTTTGCTGTCAAGTCTCAGATTGAAACCTGGCAGGGCAAGCTCCGGGACGGCGACGTTCTCATCTCCAACTCACCAGGTACATCTTTCTCGTCTGCTCGACCCATGTGTGAAATCAGTCAGCTAACTGTGCAGCGTACGGCGGCACCCATTTGCCGGACTTGACAATCATCACACCCGTCTTTGATGTCGAGGGCAAGGAGATCATTTTCTGGGCTGCGTCTCGCGGCCACCATGCCGATGTGGGCGGCATTCTCCCGGGTTCCATGCCACCAAACTCCAAGTTTCTCTGGGAGGAGGGCGCTGTCTTCGACTCCATGCTCCTCGTGCGAGACGGCGTCTTCGCTGAGGAAGAGCTCGTGCGGATTCTCTGTGTCGAGCCGGCGACAAAGCCGGGCTGCAGCGGCACGCGCTGCTTCCAGGACAACGTCACCGATATCAAGGCCCAGGTCGCGGCGAATCATACGGGCATCCGGCTGGTCCGGCAGCTCATCGCGGAGTACACAATGGACGTGGTCCAGATGTACATGAACGCAATCCAAGAGTCAGCCGAGCTGGCCATCCGCAATCTGTTCAGGAAACTGGCTGTCAAGTTCGGCGGTCACGAGCTGTCGTCGGTCGACTACATGGACGACGGGACCCCGATCCACCTCAAGGTGACCATCAACGTCGAGGACGGCTCCGCCCTGTTCGACTTCACCGGCACCGGGCCCGAGGTGTACGGCAACTGGAACGCGCCGCCGGCAATTTGCAACTCGGCCATCATCTACGCGCTGCGCTGCATGGTCGACTCGGACATCCCGCTCAACCACGGCTGCATCAAGCCGATCACACTCGTCCTTCCGGAGCGGTCGATGCTGAAGCCCAGCTTTGAGGCTGCCGTCTGTGCCGGCAACGTGCTCACGTCGCAGCGCATCGTCGACGTCATCTTCCGCGCCTTCAAGGCCTCGGCCGCCAGCCAGGGATGCATGAACAACTTCACGTTCGGCTTCGACGGCGAGAACGGCTTCGGCTACTACGAGACGATCGCCGGTGGCAGCGGTGCCGGCCCGACCTGGTCTGGCACCAGCGGCGTGCACACGAACATGACCAACACCCGCATCACCGACCCGGAGTCCCTTGAGAGGCGGTACCCCGTGGTGCTGCGCCGCTTCTGCCTGCGGCCCGGCAGCGGTGGTGTGGGCGAGTTCAATGGCGGCGATGGTGTCATCCGCGATGTCGAGTTCCGGCTGCCCATGTCCGCCTCGATCCTGTCGGAGCGACGCAGCTTTGCACCGTACGGTCTCGAGGGCGGCGGTGACGGACAGCGTGGCTGCAACACATGGATCACAACTTCAGGACGGACCATCAATATCGGCGGTAAGAACTCGGTCGCTGTCGCCAAGGGGGATAGAGTCGTCATCGAGACACCCGGTGGCGGTGCATATGGCGTTCCTGGCAAGAAAGAGCATGTCCTCGACGCATCCAAACTCCAGCCGGCCTTTGTTCCTGTCGCCGTCGGTAGTGTAGCGGCAACGACAGCCCTTGCCGAGCAGTCTTAACCTGGCCTGCATTTAACATAATAATACTGAAATACATCAAGCGTCGATACTACTCTCTTAGCCACCTGTCAGAAATAGAAATAAAATAAGTCGTTCTACATATATTTGTGAGGTTCCAAATTTCTGATATGTCGTTTTAGACTGCCTATTTCTTCTACCTGAATCTCGAAAGCGTCAGCCGGGGCATGTGGGTAATATACCAATATGTAGCGAATTAGCCGCTCCCCGGCGGCCGTAGTTACAACTCTTATGGAAGATGGCTTATCATCAAGACTTGACCACCGAACCCTGTAGGCACACAGTTAGGCAAGCTTTCCGTGCTTCACGATGCATTATGGAACTACATCAAGGGCGACGACGACCAGCCGGACAGCTGTACACAATTCATATTCAAAGAGACATGCCAGCATCCTTTCTTTAATCCGTTGCTTTGTTTTTCTTTTCTGATTCGGCTGAATGATTGTTATCTCAAATTCACCTTGCCACAAACACAGCTTTGATCACTGCCACATGATTCGGAGATGCAGCGGGCAAAACACAATGATATTCATACGACATGAAATACATACAAAAATAACCATGTTTGGCGTCTCGTGTAGTATTAGTTACTTTCATCGGAATGTTTTGGGAATAGGCAGCTTCCTATTCTGTGCTTTGATTTTTAAGTGGTTGGGTTTACGGAAATGCTGTCTACGGCACAAGGCTCCGCACCAAGAACGTATCAGCGAGTTAAGCGGAACGTAGCGCTCTCCGCCTCCAATCCTCTTCCCCCCCTGCGCATTCTTCTCCTATGCATCAGGAACGATAACCTCATTTACATACAAGTATTACGCATTGAAAGCGGCCTAAAGAAAGAGGCGCTCCATGCTCACCATCTAGCAAAAGCGGAGTCTTCAACTCTGTACAAACAATCAGTAATAGCTCATGTATATGTCTACACTAAAGTCTTGGATCTTCCCTTGAGATACTCTGTTCAGTCACGTGTTTACATGCCAAGTGCTCTGATCCGCAGGCAGCGTAATCTATTCCGTATCCTCAAGTTCAACCAATTTCTTACTCGTAAAGGCCCAGAGCCAGCTAGGTCGCCCCATGCTTATCTGCAATACGACGCACAACCCGGGCGGCCACCCGAATCATGGTTATCTGCACGATCGGCACCGAAAACACTTAACCGTTATCATAGGGTATCGGTTCGCAGGATTCCACGATCTGCAGCACAAATACAAAATGTAGGCTCACAGTTCTTGACGAGGCGTCTTTGCGCCCCCAAGCCACTGATCCGACCTTCTTGACCGTTTGAGAGCACCATGGCCTTTGCGAGGCCGTCCTTCTTCGCGGCCGCGGAGCCTCGCTCCGCCGAGGAGCGCTCTCTCGTCCGCCGGCTCGACCTCTACCTCCTCGTCTTCGGCTGCGTCAGTCAAGTGATCAAGTACCTTGATCAGCAGAACATCAACAATGCCTACGTGTCCGGCATGAAGGAGGATCTCCATCTCTACGGCAATGAGCTCAACTACTTTACAACGTACTTTAATGTCGCCTACTGCATCATGCTCATCCCCTCCCAGATCGTCATGACCCACGTTCGCCCGAGCTTCTGGTTGAGTGGGCTCGAGGTGGCCTGGGGCGTCATGACCGGCCTCATGGCCCTGGTGACCTCGGCTAAGCACGTGTACATTCTGCGCGTCTTTCTAGGCCTCTTTGAGAGCAGCGCCTGGCCCGGCATGATGACCCTGCTCATGCACTGGTACACGCCGCTCGAGCTCGCAAAGCGCATGGGCTTCTACCATTCCTGCCAGGCGATCGGTACCATGATGTCGGGTGCCCTGCAGGCTGCCATTATGAGAACGATGGACGGCCATAGCGGCCTGGCCGGCTGGCGGTGGCTGTTCGTCATCAACGCCATCATGACGGTGATCTGGGGCTTCCTCGGTCTCTTCATGCTGCCCGATTATCCCAACAACCCCAATCCGCGCTCGTTCTGGTTCAGCCGTGACAATGCAGAGCTGGCCATGGGGAGACTTGTGCGCTACAGGCGCGCCGAGCCCAAACCCATATCGTGGGCCAGTATCCGGAGGACTCTCCAGTCCTGGGTTGCCTACTACATTGCCGTGCTGTACATCGCCATGGTTCTCTGCACGTACGGATACGTCTACTTTGGGCTTTTCCTAAAGTCGCTGAAAAACGCAGACGGCTCCAAGAGGTGGTCGACTGAGCAAGTCAACGTCATTCCGATCGGTGGCTCTGCCATCAACGTTGTGTTTGGTAGGTCCTTGCTTTGCATCGTGCATCTGTCTTTTGCCATGCTAACGACCATAGTTTGGATCTGGGCTATTCTGTCCGATATGTTGCGGACTCGCTGGACTCTCATTATCGCGCAATGTACGTTATTGCACTGCTCCCACTTCATCCTCCTCAGCTCTTTGTGACTTACACGCTGCAGGCGTCATCAATTTCATCCCGACCATTGCCATGACAATATGGACCATGAATCCTGCCACCACTCCTCTCTCTGTGGCGTACGCGTCGTACTTTATTGGCTACATACCTTTGGGGACGGCGCCCTTGATCTTCTCTTGGTTATCCGATCTGTGGGTCCATAGACAAGCATACCACCGCATTGCTTCACAGTGTGCTAATTGATCTCCATAGGCTTCCCCAAGACCCCGAGGCTCGTTCCTTGATCGTTGGCATTTCTGTCGCCGGCTATTATGCCATCTCAGCGTGGAGTCAGGTTCTCATGTGGCCCGCAACAGAGGCACCGTACTGTATGCTATCATCACTCCCCTTTTTTTTGATAATTGCTAACAGACTCCAAGACAAAAAGGGCTGGGAGGTCGGCATTGCAATTACTGTCCTGGCGTGCGTGATGGTCGTCATTCTCCGTATCCTAGACGTTCGCTATCTGAAGTAAGTGCCTTCCACTCCCAACATATTATTTCTTGTTACTGACTTCGTTGCAGGCCAAAGAGAGATGCCGTGTCGGAAACTATTGAAGGCCGGGCCGAAGAGCGACTCAGCGCAGAAAATGGCTCGACAGATGCCACGGATAACCCCAAAGTCCTGAGTGCCGCGGTACAACGGGTTTCGAGCCATTAGATTAGATTGGGGCCGGTTCATATGCGTTGCCTTATCCGGAAGACGGGCCAGCGTCGGCCACCAGACACTCTACCACCGGTGTTCTATGGCTGTTCATCTACGAGATAGCTAGCAACACCAAATTTAGTGTACATATTTCTGTTTCTGGCGTCAGAGCAATCGTTCGTATTAGTTTTAACGTTGCAGAGTCGGAACGTTAAAACTAATATGAAGATTATTCTGACGCCAATAACAGAAATATCTACACTGAATTATGGTGTTGCCTCGTTATTGTTGTCGTCGCATTTCTTGCGCTGACTCCGTATCAAACCGATAACTGTAAATCGTGTTGATTGTCTTCTGGGCGGTTTCGGCGAGTCTTCAGCGAGTTGCAAAGAGGCTGGGCACAAGACTATGTGGTGCTGATAGCATTGCCTCTTGCCGCGGGCATGTCCCGGTTCTTCTATTTTCGAGGATCGCAACAGTTACTCGACACAATATCATCGTAAACCTGAACATTTCGTAATGTCGAACAGCATAACACCACCACCACAGCCCATGTCTGTTCGCTGCTAGATTACATCGTCGCTGGCCGTTCATTCTGCTCTTGAGCATCCAATTCCTGCCTTCTCGGGGTATCATGTAATACATTCCATTCATTTTGTTGAAGCTCGCGCCCAGTCGTCCAGTTCGTGCAACCGTGTGCCTCTTGGGCACGTCATGCCTGGCTTGCCATACTCCACACTCTGGCCTGCATCGTCCACACTACCGTGCGCGGTAGCCCGGTTTGCGGGCCTTGTTCACCGGTGGCGGCGCCCCTTCCTCATCGTCGGGCGGATACGGCGGCGCGCCCGCCACGCCATATGCTGGCCGCCGCGCATTGTTTGGAGAGTGGCTGCCGTGGGCGCCGCTGACGCTGTTGACGCTGTTGCTGCCTGGCCGGCTGTGGCCGCGGCCGTCGGGAAGCGGCGTCTTGGGCGGCAGCGGCGGCGGTTCGGCGCGGCCGTCGAGTTCGCTGTGCCCGCCGTATGTGAAGTTGGAGGCCGAGTTCGCCGGCCGGCGCGCATCCGCGGCGTGGCGCCACTGGTCCGGCGACGGCGCTGTGACGACGAGGTGGTCGTCGTCGACGGCGCTGCCGGCCGAGGACGGCGGCTGCGAGGGCGGCAGAGGCAGGCGACTCGGGCTGGGCGCCGTGCCAGGGCGGAAGCGGTCGGCGGAGCTGCTCGACGGGCTGCCGTTGCCGGGCAGCGAAAGATGGTCGATGCCGGAGTCGTAGGACTGTCGCGGACTCTGCATGCGCGGGCTGGCAAGGGAAGAGTTGTTATTGTTGCTGGGGGGGGCGTTGAAGTCGGGCATGTCGCCCGGCAGCTCCACGGCCAGGGGCAGGGTGAAATCCTGCTTGGCAAAGGAGAGTTGTGCCGGGTCGGCCGCCACGGTCGTGTCGGCGGGGGCGTCTGCGAGGTGGCGATAGCGGATGTTGGCACGGTGGATCTTGGCCAGCTTGGCGGCGGAGGACTGGACCATGCCGCGCTCGCGGTGGCGGGAGAGGTAGCGCTTGGTGCTGGTGCTGATGTCGGCGAGGCGGTGCCACTCGTTCATGCCGAACTCGCCGACACCGACCTCGACGTTGAGGCGGTAGTAGTTCTCGACGTTGACGCCGCGCTTCGGCAGGTGCTCGCGCTGCATGGCGTGGTGGATGGCCTCGCAGCCTTCGATCTTGGCGATGAGGCGGCGGCGCGCCTCGGCGAACTCGCCCATGAAGCCGTCGTACCACATGGGGTTGTTGGCGTCGCTGCCGGTCGGCCGGCGGCCGGTGCCGACGCTCAGGAAGACGCCGACCTCGCGGCCCGGCCACTCGTTCACCGTGGCCTCGTCCAGCGCGTACGGCGACGGGTTGAAGTTGCCGGCGCCGTCGTCGTGGAACACGGACTGGCCGATCTGGATGGGCTTGAAGGCGAGTCCGATCGCACACGTCGCGCGGCCGGCCTCCCAGATGCGGCAGTCGAACTCCGGGGCCGGCTCTTTGCGCGAGTCGTACGACCGCAGCATCGCCGGCTCGTCGCGCTCGTCGCCGCGCCGCGCACCGCGGTAGATGGCAGTCACCATCCTGTTCTGTTAGCCTCCGTCTTGATCGGGCTTCTCTGGCCTTACTCACGTCTTCGTCCGGTACTCGCGGTTGTCGTAGAGCAGCGCATTCGGGTCGCCGCGGCTGGACATGTAGAATGGACGCGACGCCATCTGTGCTGCCGGACTGCGAGCGCTGAAGCTGACAACGCTCGCATTGCTCTGGTGCCGGCGCGGGATGGCGGCCTGGCGGGTGCCGGGGCTCAGCGGGCTCGTAGCAGTGCCCCGGTAGTCCTTGCCCTCGCCCTCGTTGATGGTGTGCTCGCGCACGGCCTCGCGGATGGCCTCTTCGAGCTTGGACGCCTTGAACAGGGTCGACCGCGTGGGGATGCCGAGGATGGTTTTGTCGGTCTCAAAGACCATGCGCGTCAGCCGGACGTAGAGCTCCTTGCAGGTCTCAATGTCGAGGCGCAGGCGGCCGAGCATGATGGCAATGAGGCCGCCGGTGCCCGTGCCAACGATGAGGTCGAAATGGTCGGCGGGCTTGGGGATCTCGTTGCGGTGCGGCGCGCGGCCCTCGATCTCGACAAAGGTGCGGTGCATGATCTCCTGGAGGATGATGAAGATGCTGTAGCCGCGGACGCCACCGCCATCTGGAGAGGTTAGCGGACGGCCAGACATTCCGGCTGCAGCAGAGCAAGAGAGAGGCGAGAGCCTTACCGAGAGAGAGAATACGAAGGGGCGGCCCCTTCGTGGTGTCTTTTCGCTTGAGCGCGGTCGACTCCATGGTCGATGCGGAAGCGACAGAGGCGGGAAGAACAGGCTGCGGTGCCAGAAAGTGTGAGGCCGGTCTTTCGGTGGGGTCAGCCGGTCAGGTTGAGCAGTGTCCGCGAGACGAGGTTGTGTCGTCGGAGTTGCGTTGCCTGAAGCCGAAAAGGCAGAGTCGCGATGTCCAAGTTTTGAGAGAACGGAACACCGAAACGAAAACGGAAACGGAAAGCGCCTTGCAAATTGCCTTGCGGTCGGACCGATGCAGCCTTTTGTTGCCCCGTCAAGCAGCACGCCAGCTGATTAGCGCCGGGGCAGTACTACGGAGCATGCACTGCACGTCAGCGAGGCGCGGTCTTCGGGGACCAGAAGGCCGGCAGGATGACGGAGTTCGTGTTCTGGCTTGGCGGGCAGTGACGCATTGGGATAGGAAGGCGGGGCAGGATAGCTGTGCTCTGGAGGGCCAGTCAGGGAGCGACAGGGCCTTCTGTATCTGTAATAATGCAGAGTACTTGTGGCTACAGCACCGCATAGCGCCTGCTGGGCTGCCTCTTTGGTATCGTGGGATCCTGTTTTGCTCTTTTCACCCATCACGAGTTGCGATTTAGGCAGCCGCCGGTATTGGCGCCGGGCTGTGCAGTGGTAGCGCGGTACCTGCAGGCCGCTGTCTGGTGTGTGGTGACACATGTACCCGCTAAGAGGGCGTGGCTGTGCAGCTCAGCCAGGACGGCTGACTAATTTCTGTCGGACGGAATCCTGAGTCTCACATATCACGACTACTTGTCGCGGTCGTACCCGAGTGCTGCCCAGCACGTGGTCCCTTCGTCTGTCGCACTGCTCTCGCCAGGAACGACAGCAGCAGCATGCAAGCACGGCATGTCGCCGTGAAGTGTGCTTCGGGTGGCCTGATCCGGCTGCTTGGCCTCGCCACAGCTCATCGCCACCACCCAATACGCATCGATGGCTGACGCCCATTGGCAGCATGGTCCGGGACTGGCCGGACTCGAAGGTACGAGAACCGCTACAGTACATCACACAACTGCGGCTGGCAGTGGATACACCGGCACGACGCCGGCCGCCTCAGTGGCTGCAACTACGGAGACGCTCTCTTATGCCGGCAGCCGTCCCGCCAAGGCTGCCTCGATCCCGGCTGCTTAATTCTGTTCCAGTCTGCCGGTACTGCTGTGCCCAATGCCCATACGCTGATGGGGCGTATGTACGTACTCCGTTCTTGTGTTACGGTTACCTACGGGTATGCGCAGATATGGAACCAGTGTAAAGTACCAGTACGTGAGTACCTGCACAGATATCTCCAGCACAAAATGGCGTGAAAACGGATACACGCTACGACGGAGGATGGGAATTGTGCGTCATTAAAAAGGAGAAGTACGAGTACGAGTAACATCATGAACGGATCTAGGAGTGTTGAGGAACATCAGGAACGGGTCCAACAACAGATACGGGAAAGTACAGAGAATTCCGCACGAACAAGACGGAAAGAGAACGGCTACGAGATAGCAACTGTCGCATAGGGTGGCCAGAGTTGCGTGTAGAAGAGTGCAGAGTACGGAGTACAGAGTATGGACTGTTGTAGCACGGGCACTTCTTGTCCTCCCGCGGGTTCTCCTCGCCAACAGCACCCACCTTTACGAGTATGCTTCGCTCGCATGCCTCTGCATCTGCCTCTCCCCCTACGACAGAATCGCACCCCCGTCCACCTTGATCGCGCCGCCCGTGATCATCGACGCGTCCGCGCTGGAGAGGAAGCAGACCACCGCCGCCATGTCCTCCACGCGTGACCAGCGGCCCAGCGGCACCTGCGCCAGCATCGCCTGCCGCTCGGCCGCCGGCCACGTCGCCTCGAACATGGCCGACTGCACGCCGCCCGGGTGCAGCGTGTTGACGCGGATCCCCAATGGCCCGAGCTCCGCCGCCGCCGTCAGGCACAGCCCGCGCAGCGCGTACTTGGCCATTGAGTAGGCCGCGAGCCCGGGCGCTGCCTGCAGGCCGGCCACGGACGACGCCAGGACGATGCTGCCGCCGCCGCGCTCCTTCATCGCGCGGCCGCAGTGCTGGACGCCGAGGAAGGCTGGCGGTCAGCGCGATACAAGCCACGAAAATGCACTGAACACGTACAGGATCGGCAGTTGGACTCCATCACCCGGTCGTAGAGGCCGGAAGACGTCTCCAGCAGGCCGGTCGACGCGTAGGACACGCCGGCACAGAGGAATGCGCAGTCGAGCCGCCCAAAGCGCTGCAGCGTCTGGTCGACAAACTGCGCGACCGCCGCCTCGGACGACACGTCCGCCCGGATCACGAGCGTCGTTGCCGCCGCATCGGCAAACTCTTCTGTCAGCGACGCGCGCGCCACCTCGAGTCGAGCCTCGTCGTAGTCCACCAGGACCACCCGCGCGCCCTCGAGCAGGAACCGCCGCACCGTTGCGAAGCCAATGTAGCCGGCCGCGCCAGTCACCAGCGCCACCTGTCCCTCGAAGCGGGCGGCGATGGGCGTCAGTGCCGGCGCCTTGACTGAAAGAGAAGTCATGTCTCGGCTGTTCTCGTGGGACAACACGTTTGTGCGGAGACGAGTCGGCGTAGTATGGCCGTATCGCTATTGCGCGGTGCAAATCTGCGGCCACGGCCGTCAAGTTAAAAAACAAGGAATGGCGTTGCCTGCGGTTTCGTATCGGCACCATCGGGCCTCATCAAAGCGATCCGCAGCCTCTGCGGGGGAATTCGAGGCTTACAGAGCATTACAGAGCAGATCGAGCTTGTGCCCGCGCTCATTCACCGCTCTGCTTCGCATTGAATCGGACAGCAGATGCGACCATATATCTGGCAGACATGGCATCTTGTCCGCACGTTACCGTTGCCGAGGACAGCCATTGAAGCAGCAGCAAATGATCCTCTTGCATGTTTAGCTACTATTGCACAATGCAATGGTAATGGCCGTCGTACTAGTTCAAAAGAAGCAAAAAATGCCGACTTCAACCACTTATCAACGGGAAACGAGCCTCGCCAGCTACTTGATATTTCCGCAGGCTGGCCCAATCTTGTCCCGGACTACTCATACTCGTAGACACTACATGCCATCTCCTGCCTTTACCGCCCTTCCTGACAGCTCGTGTTAGGGGCAACGGCCTGCTGATAAGACTAGCAATCGTTCGATGCGCCAGCTCGGGTGTTTCAAATCAAGATTACGAATACTCAACGTTCCGCGACGACCGTTGTCCTCTGTAATCGGGCTCCCCGTAGGCGACAGCTCGTCACCCCTCCAGAGAAGCGATCGCTGTTCTAATCCCGCCGTATCCATCGTGACCTCGACACCGCCTTCTCGATACGAGTCCAGGTTTTGTGTAGCTCGCGTACGCCGTAGAGTACGACGTGATTACTTGCCGCCCACCTTCAGAGCAGACACCGGGCCTCGGGTTTTGCGGTGCTACTTCGTACGAGATCGTCTTGCCTGGCTCGCCTGATGCGAGCCCTGTCATAAGGTGTTATTACACCGAAAAAGCGGCACAGTGCACGCAGAGCAAACACCGTTGACGCACGGCCTCCCCGCCAGAGTGGTTCCGCCCCACTGTATTGTTTTTTATTTTTTACCGGCGGAAAATAGCCCTGAGGTGTACCGAATTGCGGGGACCTGCCGCTGGCTCGCGGTGGCCGCGCCTCTGCGTCGGCCAACCACTTGCGGCCCAGTTGCCCGCATGCTTGCCCGGCCGTCTGCCGTGCTGCATACCCGGCCTTCTGGCACCACTGGCACTTTCTGTGCTGGCCGCCAGCGCGTTGGGGGTAGAGCCCAATCGGCGGCCGCCTGTTTGGCTCTGCCGCTGCTTCTGCAGATCGGTCGCTCCTTCCTCGTGTCACTCGTCCTCTGCTCTTGCCTCTTCCGTCTCTCGTCGCCTACGAGTACGAGTACAGACTATCCCACGATGCCTCGCCTAGCGCCCCCGAAATTGCTAGTGGGGCCCTCCGCGCTGCTTGGCAAAACTGTGACGGTGCTCCTGCCCGATATTCTTTGGGCGTACTTTCTTATTCATCTCCCTCGCCGTCCACCGCCTTCCCCGTTTTTGCTCCCTTAAATACCCCTCGTCTGACCCGACAGTCTGGTTCACCGAATTACCGATAAATCGATAGAAGAACGTTTGAAAGGCTAAAACGCCCGTATCTTCTGTCTCAGCCACCTTTGCTACACCATTGTGTGTTCAGAGCACATACCGTGCAGATTGTCTCATTGCGGACTGCGATCAGCACTCCCACCATGGTGAACCGCAACGAAGTCATCGAGGCCATCGCCGAGGACGCCTCCAGCGCCAGCACAGGCGAGTTCGAGCCGATCGACTTTGATGCCGACGAGCCGAGCTTGCATCAATCGCTGGGATCCGCCATTTACAAGCATTCTTTCGAGAACGGCAGAAGGTTGGCCTCCCTCTCCCGTCTGCTCGTCTGCTCCGCTCTAGCGCCGCCGTATTGACGCTTACAACTCCATGCCAGATATCATTACTTTCGCAATGGAAAATACCCAATACCCAACGACGACTTGGAGCAGAATCGAGACGACATGAAGCATGCTCTTGTCCTAGAGCTCACGAAAGGATGTTTGATTCACGCTCCGATCGAGAACCCCCCGCAAAAGATCATTGACTTGGGCACGGGAACAGGTAAGCAGTTGCTCTGTTCACGGCCGAAATGACGCGTGGACCTGATACTAACGCTACCTAGGGATCTGGGCTATAGAAGGTGCGTCACGTATGCTCGGTGGCATGTTATGCAAACCCGTGAGCCATGCACTGACATAGTTCATAGTGGGCGACAAGTATCCCGATAGCGAAGTCATTGGTGTCGATCTCTCCCCCATCCAGCCTGTTTGGTAAGTGCTGCAAGGCTTTGACATCCCAACTTTGCACATGTCTCGGTGAGCTAATCAGCCAAGGATGCCCCCGAACGTGCGCTTTATTATCGACGATGTCGAGGACGAGTGGCTTGTAAGAATTTCCATCTATTCAGACCGGCGTTGACCACGGTCTCCCATCAAACACTAACACTTCCCAGACAGCACACGGCAAATATGACTATGTACATGTCCGCAACCTGGCACCCTTCATTGGCAATGTCGATAAACTGATGAAACGGTGCTATGAGTAAGTGTCCGACTCGGCCTACATACCTCTTCTACCCGTCCGCTTGCTGACTACGGCGCCTTACAGTAACATGTTGCCTGGTGCTTGGATTGAGACTGGCGACTTTGGTGGTGAAGTCAGTTGCGACGATGGCACGATGCCCCAAGACTGGCCCGTCTATCTGTTCTGGGAAAAGCTGGCTGAGGCCATGCGCAACCTTGGCAGCGACGTGCAAATCGCGCCACGCACTGGAGAGTATCTGAATCGCGCGGGCTTCATCAACATCACCCATAAAGTCTACAAGGTCCCCGTGGGCGTTTGGCCTGTCAACAAGACGTTGCGCCTAATTGGCATGTATATGCGTCGCATTACTGAAGATCTTCTGGATGCTGCTGCGGCCAAACCATACCAGACGCTTGGCATGACGGAGCTAGAGATCGAGCAGTTCATGGCCTCTGTTTTGGAAGCCTTACAGAATCGGTCAGTGCACTTGTATGGCCGATACCACGTTTGGTACGCCCAGAAGCCGCCAAATGCGCCGAAATAGGCGCGCGGAGAGACTGGAGTTCGGCGCTATCTGCACACGCTATGTCTGAACTCGATGCAGCTATGATCAACGACGTCTACGACTTTTATGCTATTACTATTGAGCTCATGTATATAATCGAATGCATATTCTAGTAGCTGTAAAAACCTAGATATTGCCACAAGAATATACAACATGAACATGTCGCTCGGCGCTAGAACATGTCGCTTTCGTGTGCACCCGGCTTGATACGGAGTACAAAAGCCTTTCTTCGAATCATGCACGCCTAGAGCTCTCGCTTACATCAATTGGGACTGATAGGGTAATATATAGTACAATATGAAAGGTAAAATTGACGCGTATCTCGCTGATCATAAGCCAGGAGTAAAACAAAGAAACCAACGTCGGACATATTCCGGTAGACCCGTAGACCAAATAATACTCATAACCCAAATTGAATGACAGGTCAAATCCCACCATGCTGTAAAGGCAAAATGCTGCTTGCTTTTCGCAATTCCGGACCATGCAAAGCGGGATCGTCTGCTGGCCAGTACGAGCAGTAAAAACCAAGTAAAAGTACACTCGAGAAAGGGTATATCAACAGAGAGTGCAAGAATAAAGAGAAACGATGCGTGCTTCTTGAAATGAAATAGAACGCCAGGCTCCGTAACAATGATAGGTGGGTTGATGCTATGTCTTTCGAAGCTGCCAATCGTGGCCAACACGACTGGTGAACTTTAGATGATTCCAAAGGGGTTGTGTGTAGTGGCGGTTGCTCCCCTGCAGCTTGGCCTTCAAAACTTCGACATTCTTTTCTGATGTGGTGATGTTCTTCAGCACGATGGCCTGGCGGTCCTTTAGTTTTTTGGACGCCTCCTGGGCCTGGCTGGCAGTTTGGGATGCCTTGGGCCTTGCGGACATTTCGCACTGGATCCGCTCATTTTCGCGTTTGGCGTTTGTGTGATGATCTTGGTTCTGCCGGATGAGTCCCTGCAGCTCGGTCTCTTTCTCGTTGCGCATCTTCAGCAGGTGCTCGCCGGTGCTCTGGCAGAGACTGTTGGCGGTAGGCGGATGGCGGCCTTTGGCCCAGGAAGAGAGTACATGGCACAGGGCTTGGGCGAACTTGTCAAAGGTCGGGGTGCCCCAGCTGGCGGCGGCGATGAGCTCCTTTGCGTAGCCCTTGGCACCCTCCGTGCGCTGGGCAGCGAGGCCCGAGTTGCAGCAGTTGAGAATGGTCAGGACGTGGCATTTGGCGGGCATGATCATGGCGTAGAGATCGCTCCAGAGTACCGCCTTGAACTGGGCACTACGCGTATTAGTCAGCATCCAAATTGTGCATCCCGGCGGTCTCTGACCAGAATTCTGAGAACTGAAAGGGGAATATCCTACCCTCCGAGCTGCTGGGTGCGGTGGCTGGCGGCGATGTTAGTCTGAGCTCTGACGGTATAGGCGGTGACGGTGGAGGGCACGCGGTTCCTTACCTTCCAAGCGAGAGGCTGCCGTTGGCGGAGCCTCCATGGCCGTTGAAGTAGATGATGCGCGGCGTGTCGGACTGGGGCAGGAAGCTGCGCAGCTTGTCCTGCCAGACAGCGGTGTCGTCGAGCGGGCAGAAGCTGGTGCGACAGTTGATGGACTCAAAGGCCTGCTGGACGGCAATGCGCTCGGTGTCGAGGCCTTTGAGGTCGGTGTTGCTGTAGAAGAGGAAGAGAACGCGCGCAGCTGGTTTTGGCCGCGGTTTCGACGGCTGCTTCGGCTGCGGCTTCGGCGGCTGCGGCTTGGACTGCGGCTTGGACTGCGGCTTGGACTGCGGCTTGGACTGCGGCTTCGACTGCGGCTTCGACTCCGATTTCGACTCCGATTTCGATTCCGGTTTCGCCTCCGGTTTTGGCTTCGGCTCAGATTTCGTCTTGGGCTTCTGGCTGGGCCGCTCTTTTTTCTTCTGCGAGTCCTTCTTTCTGCTGCTGAACATGGCGCGGTGCTCTTGGACAGGCCGTCGATGCGGTCGTGGGCTGCGTACTTTCTGCGTACTTCGTACAGCGTACAGCGTACTCCGTACAGCGTACTTCGTACTCGCCGCCTCGCTCCGCACTTCTCGTGGGTCTGTCCAAGGTGTCCGCTGTGCAGAGCAAGTCGAGAACGGGCCGCAGGCTCAGCAGTGCTGGGGTGTCGAAGAGGGGGAGAAGGGGCAGAGAGCAGAGTTGCAAACGGGCAAGAGAGGCGAGGAAAACTGGCAAGAAAAAGGGGTGTCTCGAATAGGCCTGGGAATCCGATTTGGGCTGCCACGATGCTGAGATGCCACAACCGACACGGCAGGTGCAGGTACCCCGTAGACGCGGTCCATATAATCGTGTGTTTACTGCGAGTGCTACAGGCAGCCTCGCTCACCGACAAATCATGCGTCGGTGGAGCAGAAGCCCTTGCAAAGCCAATTGAGCCAGCTCTGGGGCCATTTCCGCCTGCTCCGTGCTCCGCCCGTCATCCATTCTGCGTGTCCCTTGTCGCTTCGGTTGGCTGGGCAAGAGTACGAATTTCGTACTGGCCTCGGGCATCCACTTCCAGGTCCACGGACAGGACCGGCCGCGCCAGCTTGTCAAGTGTCCGGCGTCCGGCTCTGCAGAGCGGTTGTTGTCGATTTGCGCTCCGGCATTAGCGGCCAGCAGAGCTCAACAGCTTCAGCCTGGTCGTGTACGTGGAAGTTCCCAACGACGGCTTATATAATCTCAGGGGCACGGGCACGTGACGCTCGCGACGTGCGATGACGTGGCGGCGGCAGCGGCAGCGCGGAGTGGATTTCGGCGAGGACAAGGCTGTCGCCGCTGAGCTGGGCGACTGGCCGTGAGTCTGCCAGCATCGACACGTGGAACCCGATGCATGTCCACCAATGCCGTCCCGCAGCAATACCTCTGTACTCCGTAAAACTCGCCGGACCGGCCCGGATTGCTCAGACGCAGTGGCAGTCGTACGGATGGCACAGCCTACGAGTACGTCCAGCTGACTGCTCGTCTCTGTATGACGCCAGAAGGTGCCGAAAGCGCAGCATCCTGGTCATGCAGCTGGCCTAATTCATGCGGCCGCGTTGCAAGCTTGCCATCTGCCGAGCATCCACTCCCATGTCCTTGGAACTGGCAATAAGCCTCACCAAAGCGGGCATCGTCTGACAACGCAAGCATCCCGTGTCCATGTTGTTACATTCAGTCGTGATATTATGAGCTTATGTGCTGGGAGCTGGAGATCTATCCAACCCCAAGCGAAAGGCGCGTGCCACATTGCAATACAGTGCCGCCAAAGAGGGCCTCTTCAACCCTCTGATGCATGCTGTCCACCCCGGTTTTCTTCCGGTGTCCACCAGTTTCCCTCTGGGTTCCCTCCAACCTCTACTCTGGCCGACGCTCGTAGGCGCCGCGCTTGCCGCCACACCTATGGTGTTTCGCCCTTTTGCCGTTGCCGCGGCAGCTTTTGCTCGCTGCTGGGTGTGAAGCCGAGCAGCTCGCCGATCACGCCGCTGGGCTTGGGTATTGGGCACTCGTGGGCGGACCGTCGTGGTGTGTCTGTCGCAGCGCTGCTGGCCTCCATGTCTGCGAAACGGGCCATGCCGTCCTCGCCGCGCTGCACTTCCGTGCTGGCTGTACAGGGTGCCGCGCCGGGTGCCGCACCCAGTGTTGCATCCGGTGCCGCGCCGTCTTGTATCTCTTGTATTCTCCGCCGCCGCCGCCTCACTGTGCCGTCGGGCCCGACCTGGCTGTCGGCGAGAGCCACGCGCGGTGCTGGACAGGGCAGCACATGTGGCAGCACCACGACAAAGAAGCTCGCAAACACAGTGGTCAGGAACAGCGATGAGGTCATGCGCGACCGCGGGTGCAGGTGTGGAGGTGGCATGACATGAAGCTGTAAGAGGGGCCTCGTTCGGAAAGCGGCGGGACAAAAAAGGCGCAGAAAGCAAGCGAGACGAGAGTCGAGGAGTGCGGTCCCGATCCGGGCAAGGACGTAGCCGGCTCTTCGCTGTCCCGCGGAGCCCAATTGGACTCGGAGAGGCGTGCAGACGTACAGATGTATAGAGAGCGAGCGCAAGGCCGGTGCCGCCGCGATGCCGTGTTTTGGTCGTGGCGAGCTGCGGGTTCACTCGTTTTTGCGCCAAAAATCTCAAAGGCGCCCATGGGCCCACTACAGCCAAATGGCTGCAATTTCGTTGGCTGCGGGCGCTTGCTGTCTCCGTCCACATAAGTTAAATAAAAACGCAAAATAATTAGATTAATGACAGAGTACGATAAGAGCCATAGTGCTGCTACACGGCACGCATTAACGTTTCTGCGATCTCTGCCTGATTTTGACCCCTGTTTCGCGATAACGGCAAAAGCTCCACGCCCACCACCAACCTCGCGCCCACGAGCATCGTCCCAGGGCCCGGCGCAAGCACCACTCCGCAGCGACGTCGACATGCGGACAGAAGCATAGTCGCTGTGCCTGCCGTCCCCTCCTGCTCGTTTCCAGACCTCAGTCGTGCGCCACCCGCCCCTACCACGCCTGCGGCCCGACCACCCGCTTCTCTCGAGATGAGCGACCTCGACCAGTAAGCATTGCCGATGCGCCAACGCCGACCTGGAGCCACAGACCTGCCGCTGACCGTGTTCTCTGCTCCCAGCGCGATTGCCCAGCTCCGGGCTTGCCGGCCCATTCCCGAGGAGCAGGTCCGAGAGCTCTGTCATAAAGCTCGCGAGCTTCTGATCGAGGAGGGAAATGTCGTGACAGTGACGGCACCAGTGACGGTATGGTACACGGACTTCTGCAGGCTTGCATGAGCGTGGAAGAGCATTCGCAGATGCTAACAGTCGCGCTTCCAGATATGTGGCGACATCCACGGCCAGTTCCATGACCTCATGGAGCTCTTTCGCGTCGGCGGCGACGTGCCGGATACAAACTATCTGTTCATGGGTAAGAAAGTCTTTGCTCTTCTGCCTGACTGGTTTGTCCATGCTGGACGTGGCCTGTGTCTGCCTGCTGTGGCTAATCACTGTCTCGGTACAGGCGACTTTGTCGACCGTGGGTTCTACTCCATCGAGACCTTTTTGCTGCTGCTCTGCCTCAAGGTGCGCTATCCAGACCGCATGACTTTGATCCGCGGCAACCACGAGTCGCGCCAGATCACCACCGTCTACGGCTTCTACGACGAGTGCCTGCGCAAGTACGGCAGCGCCAACGTCTGGCGCTACTGCTGCGATGTCTTTGACTACCTGGCGCTGGCCGCCATTGTCCTCGGCACCTCCAGCACCCTGGGCCCGCCCAACGACGACGTCGCCGCCCAGGACTACATTGACAAGCCTGTCGAGGTCGAAGTGTGCAACTCGGACGGCGAGATTGTGAGCCGCTTCCCGCGTCGCATCCGCGGCGGCCCGGGCGTCCCCGGCGGCAACAACCTGACGGCCCAGCAACCGGTGCGCCAGCAGCTCGCCTCCGCGCCGAACGGCACGCTGTCATCGGACGGCGACATGTCCATGAGCAGCAGCAGCGGCGCCAGCGGGCCCACGGGGCCACCGGGGACCGGCGCGTCCGGCTCGAGCGGCGGGTCCGTCGGCAGCGGCTCCGGCGCCGTTCTCTGCGTGCACGGCGGCCTCAGCCCGCTGATTGACACCGTGGATAAGATCCGGCTGCTCGACCGCAAGCAGGAGGTGCCGCACGAGGGCGCCATGTGCGACCTGCTGTGGTCGGACCCGGACGAGATCGATGGCTGGGGGCTGTCGCCGCGCGGCGCCGGCTTCCTCTTCGGCGCCAACATTGTCAAGGCCTTCAACTACCGCAACGACCTCAGCCTTGTGGCGCGCGCGCACCAGCTCGTCATGGAGGGCTTCAAGGAGATGTTTGACGCTACCATTGTCACCGTCTGGTCGGCCCCCAACTACTGCTATCGCTGCGGCAACATCGCCGCCCTGCTCGAGCTGTCGGAAGATCCGTCCGGCGCCGGCTGCTTCTCGCGCAGCAACGGCGACGTCAACCGCAGCGCCCAGCTCACCCAGCGCGGAACCCTCGAGGAGGCGCAGCCGTGGCTCGATAGCGGCCCGGGCCGGCGCTACCGCGTCTTTGCCGCTGCGCCCCAGGACTCGCGTGGCATGCCGGCCAAGAAGCCCGTCGCCGACTACTTCCTCTGACGTCGGATGGTGCCCTATCTGTTTTTGGTTTCCCTTTCCCCTTTTGCGACGCACGACACAGACACGATACGGATTATGATACAACCGGGTTTCTGATGATTTGGCTTCCTTGCCCGCCCCCTCCTCTTATCTCTTCATTGCCCTTGCTCCTCTTCCTTCTCACTGCCGTCTTTCTAGCTTCCTTCGCGTTTGTCTCCTTTGTGTGGCCTCAAAAGTGGCCCTCTGCCATGGCATTAGGCAGATGTCTCTATGCTCTGAATCTTTCTGTGGGCGACCCGGCTTCTGGGATACGGAATACAAGGCGTTTGTGACGGTCTTGGACTACGAAATGTGTAGCAATGCGTACATTGCGTCATGCGAAATGCATGTCTTCCATTACAGGTATCATGGCTCTATTATGTGTTTGCCCGTCTATGTTTCGTGCACCCCAAGCGTACAATGCAATCCTAAACAGCCAGCAACGCCCCATTCTGCTTGTTTCTTCCTCCCTATTCCTCATAATATGACCCATGTACTTGGCAACCCAATCCCGACATACACCCACCACATGGCCGTACATATGCCGCTGTGCCGCCTCCTGCGGCCACAAGGCCTGTGACGCCGCCGAAATATGAGGGTGTTTGCGAGGCGGTAGCGCCGCTGCCGTTTGCTTGGCCATGGCGTTGTTGATGTTGATGTTGATGTTGTTGATGTTGCGGATGTTGCTGATGTCGTTGTTGATGTTGCTGCTGCTGTTGTTGTGATCCCGCTGTGCCCAGAAAGTGTGGCGAAACGCTATAATCAAAGAAGGACGGCTCGCTGGCATATTGCAAGTCTTCGGCGCTGGTGGCCTCGAGGCCGTAAAACGGTATGCCGCCGACGGCCGGCGTGCTGGACCGGCTCCCGCCCAGAGTGTATGCCGGCCCGGCCTGCAGGAAGCTGTGCGCATAGTTGTTCTGTGTGTAGTCGCCCTCGCCGGCGGTGGTGACGGTCAGCGCCGTCGTGGTCCCCGGTGGGCTCTGGAATGGAAGCGCGGAGAGCATCTGCGCCTGTGTGCCGCTGTTTGCGCCGGCGCTGCTGCTGAGGTTCGAAAGGCTCTGCTGGCTTTGCGGGCAGGTGGGCATGCTGCTAGAGGCGGCCGGCGGCGACGCCTGCGTGGTGTCGAGGTCGCGCAGCGACGATTCCCGGGACGCCACGGAGCCGCTGGTGGGTGTCGACATCTCACGGTTGTGGCGGCTCGCACTGCTTCCGTCGCCCATGCAGCTCCCCGATAGTATCGCGGCCGTTGTGCCGAGCTTGAGAGCCATGCGCGGCACCATGATCTGCTCGACTGCCTGGACGTGGCTGCTGTCGGTGACGGGGCCGGTCCGCGACACGACCTCCACGGCCGTGCCTGAGACCGATATGATGCCGCTGCGCAGGTAGGCTTCTGTGTCGTTGTGGGTGATGCCGTGGTGCCGTAGCAGTGCGCGAAGCCGCCGGTTTTCTTCGGCTACCCGACGGGCGGCCTGCTGCACCTCTGTGGACGCCTCTACGCCTTGCTCCTCGTACACACGCACGCGCTGCTCGAGCTCCTGTAGATACTCCTTTCGGCGCGCCCGAGAACGGCGTTGGTTGTCGCGAATACGAGCGAGATTCGCTTCGTCCTTGAGAAAGAGGCGTTAGAATTAGAGGACATGCAACGGCCATACACAAGACCGGGAGACAGTGCACTGGCGATATTCAAAGCTCGGAGGTCCGAGATCGGAAATGAGGAGCAGAACGGCAAGGCAGACAAAAGTCAGAGGCCACGGGAAAATCGCTCTATCTAAACTCACTGTTTGAGGCGCCATCGTCTCAGGCTAGCTGCGATGGTCTCGGCAGGGACCGACAGCCAGAAGACAGCCCGAAAATGTGGGATGAAAGAGGGGAGACGGAGGGCAGTGGAGAGTCACTGGGTGGAGGTACGCCAGTAGTCCGATGTGGTGGCTAGAGGTGACCGTATTTTATATCGGCCAGATGCAGTTGTCTGTGTGCGGGAAGCGGTGACGGGGACCCAGAAATCAAATACGCAACGATTCGACAAGCCGGCACGGCAGTACTCGGGGAGTGTGAGCTAGGAAGGTTGATGGAGGCGAGGATGTAGACGAAGGTGAGTAGGAGGACGATCGGGCATGTGCGTTCTACCAGCAGGCCGGGTTGGGTGGCATCTTTCGTCTTTATATTCTCTTGGCTTGGAGACCGACGATCATAGCATGGCATGGAGAAGACAGGGGGGCGATGGCAGCATCAAGACTCCCTGTAATCTGTGGGCAGGACCAAAGAAGGGACGCAAGGGACACGGAGTGTGCCGGCAGAGGGCGAGCGACGAGGGCAAGGAATATGATAATAGCAACGTCCATGCCACGGCGTGTCGAGAAAAGGGGACAGGATCGTCCAGGTCTTGGCCGCGGACGACACGCGGTGCCGGCTGTCGATGCAAGGCCCTTGACGGTTGATCTGTCTACTTTGTAGCTATTCGTGTCTGGGTTGGTTCCTTGCTCGCGGTGAGCCCATGGAGGAAGCTAGGGCCACAGTAGAATAATAAGGCTGATGGCCGCACAGAGACGATCAGCCACAAGGATGCTGAGACCACACAGATAAACAAAAAATAGAAAACGGAGAGGCAGTGGCACGCAGTCGTTCGACGCCGATAGGGAGCATGGCCCACGCCCCCAGCTTAGCCGCTGAGCTGGGGGAATACGAAGTCACGAGAGCCGCGAGGAGGCTTGTTGAGCCCAGGGGGGAGCGGGAGTGGAGAGACAGGGACGGGCACCAGAGGGCAGAGCACGGTGGGCAGAGGACAAATGACAGGGCAATCGGCAAAGGGACAGGACCACACGTAGACGACAGGTCGACCGGAGGCCGAGACGGGCAGACGACCGGACGAAACGGGCACGGAGCCAGGAGCGAAGGGGGAGGATGAGAACGACGGGGCAGAAGCTAGCAAGGAAGCAGAAGCCGGCCAGCCTCCATGTTCCGGCAAGCTTGCACTGCGATGGGTAGCCACTAGCTATGCAGAGCGGTTATTTCTAGGCCGGCACCAGTGCTCGGTCGAGGACGGCGCTGAGCCACAATACGCAGTAGTACGGAGGAGTTGCGGTCCAACGCCAGCGGCGACTCAGGCCCCGGCGCCCATGTCTGGTACGCCGTTGAGGCGCTATGCCGACAGAGGAACCGGATCCCTGTCCAGAGGTAGACCGACAGGTCTGCAAGTAGCGTAACTGCCAGGTCAATCGAGTACGGCAAGGTAGGATGCTAGTGCTGCAGATCTGCAAGGGAACTTTTGCAGATCTACCAGGTAAACCCGCAAGCGAGTATCTGCTCGGCTGCTTGCACACTCTGTGCTCCGTACGGAGTACGAGACCCAAGCGCGTCCAAGACTCGTCTGCCCGGCCGTCCAAGCATCCGCGTACGGAGCCGATCGGCAAGTGTCGGCTACTTCGTACGAGGCCGGCCAAGCATCGCAGGATCTCTGCGCGTCAATGCACGTCAATACTCCGTACACCCACACTACCCGTACACTGGCCATCGTCCAGACCAGCTCGTATGCAGGGACGGAACGGCAGAAATAGCGCACAATGCCGCGCCAAGGCCGGCGCGGACACCATTACACCGAGCTGCTGCGGAGTTGGTGCGATCGCAGCCCGCGTCCGTCCTGCGCACAGAAACGAAACAAAAGAAGCACGGATGTGAGGCAGTGATCGGGGGTGGGGGTGCTCCACCAAAGCTGCCATTACGAGGCACAGGGCTGGCGAGCGGAGAGTCATGGGTGGACAAGGAGGAAGCAGGTTCGGCGCGGCTCTCAGAACGGGCGAACCCGGGCGGGCACTCCGAGACACGAGCTGGTCCTATGTACAGACGACGTCGTACGGAGTAGGTTGTACTCGTAGATGGGGGCTGTGTCCGAGACGGCCCTGGGGTAAGGAGCTCGTGCAGGCCTGGTCTCTAGATGCGGAAAGTCGCCGCTCGCTACGAAGTATGCATACCGAGGACGGCGAACGGAGCAATACGTACTTCGTACGAAGTATGTACGAAGTAGCACATAGCTGCTCCCGGCCGGCCACGCGGACGGCCCTAGCTTGCGTTCCGTGTTTGGAGCCCGAGGACGCTGGGACGGTCTTCGTGCGATCCGGCCGTGCTGAAGCCCAGACCGGCGCGTCTGCTACGAGGACAGTCTGTTGCCGCCATAAGACGCACGACGTAAGCAGCAGGGTAGACATGTTCTACCGAGCGGCACGGACGAAGCTCGGTGTCCAATGGTGCGGCAGCTCTTCAGCCTGGCCCAGCATGAGCTTGCGCCACGGATGCTGCTGCACCACTGCAGGCTATGCAGTGTGTGGTATTATTGGTATTCGACTTGTGCATGTCGTGGTGATCACGCGATGTGTTCTGTTTCTCTTTGTACGGGTGTTTACTCAAATCAATGCGTATATCACAGCTCGGCGTAAATTACTTCTTACGTAAATGTAGTACTCCCATACCAGTGTACGGAGTATATTCGTAGCCACATACTACGAGGCATTACTGATGCTGGATGCTCGCTTGCAGGCTCGCCGGGACTGGGACGTGACTGCTGAGACGCTGATACGCAGGTCGTACGTTCCTCTGCAGACCGATGAACAAACAAGCAGCCAGAGACACGCATGGATCGCACGAGGCCGGGGTCACTTACAAGTGCACACACCGACGCTGAACAGGCCGAGAGCCAGCCGGTCGGGCCGCTGCACAAACGCCGGCGCAAAGGTGGCTAAAGCTGCGCCATGGCCATGTGCGGAACACAAGCAAGCACAAAGGGAAAAGGATAAGAAAAGGGGAGAATACGATGTGGAGGAGCCACACAGATCCGGAACCAGGATACGCCCTGCAATAGTGCCAACTATTATTACATACGTCCACATAGCCTGCCACGGAACGGTTGTACATAAGTACCGTTTGCCTGCTAGCTGAGATCTTACACGTACGCAGTAATTGTACAAAGTACCATGTATTACGCATCTCGCCATGATCGTAATACTCTTCTACTCTACTCTACGCATAGCTCTCCGTCGACAACCCCGAAACAAAGGACACTCGTAGGCCTCCGTGAATCCTAGTAATCATTCCCGACTCGCTCCAAGAACTCTGCTCTCGGATGAAAAGCTTAAATTAGCGGACTGGCATTCTACTCAATGTGTATCGTACTTGAAGCTCAAACAACTACTCAGGACACCACGCTTGCCAAGTCGCCCCGGTCGATAGCATGGCCAGCATAGGTTGCAGATCGTATAGAAAGGACCAGCGCCGGGGAAGAAGAATAAGAAGCTTGGCCGCTGCAACACACCAACAGAGGGCGAAAAGATGGCGGCTGGGACCGAGAGGGAGCGGCCTGAACAAGCCTAGCGCGGAAGTTAAAAGTTCGTAAAAGGCCCGCCTATTTATAGCTCTCGAAACGCTGTCGCATTGATAGCCGAGTGGAATTTGCCGCGGCCTGTGATAGGCCGGCCACCGTCTTAATCAAGAATCTTATTTTCCGTATTCTCGTGTCGAAGCACGGCCTTTGCGTCTCGCGTCTTGCGGTCTTGGCCGCGCTCTGTCAGCCTGCTTCTCGTACGGAGTTGCTGTCGCCGCGCTCAGGTAGCTATTTCTGGCTCTCTGGCGATCGGCAGGCGATCGGCTTTCCCTGTCTCTGATGCGGCAAACTGCGCGATCCCAACGCGTCACGTGCTCTACTTGCGACGTTTAGCCGTCTTCTTTCCACTCTTTGGCCTGCGTGTTGCCGCAAATCCCTCACAGCACAGCTTGTGGCGTTACCCCGTACTTGTCTCTACGAGCAAATGTAACGGGGGGCTGCATGGTGGCGGCTCGCTAGACTCGTCGTCGCATCGTCTGTTATCGTGAAACCACCGATCGCCCTCGCCCTGAGTGCAGGTGCGTCACATGTCCAGGGCGACCCGGAAGCTGCCCAGGGACATGCCAAGAGCCTACTTTGCGATCGTGAAGCCATTGTGCGGCCATTGCTGCCATCTCTGTGCACTACTGTGTATGCGTGCCATTGTGCTGTCGGGCCTCACAGCCAGATGCTGACGAGGTAGCCAATCAGTGCCGGCCAGAGACATTCCGCATGGCCAGACGAGTGTCGAGGAGTATGATGTGCAGAGCTTACAGTCAGCGCACTGCGGCGGAGCAGGAAGTCGAGATGACAGGTTATCTTGCAGAACATCTTGCAGAAGAGTAGTCTCATACGCACCAGACAGCCATACCGATTGAAGCAGGTCGGTGTCTCCGCGAGGCCACAGCCGGGGTGATGAGAGGCCGCCTGCTGCAAGGCGTCGGCTCGCTGCATTCGCGGCGCACCTCGAGCAACGTGCCAGCTGTTGCATCAGCCTCTACCGTCTACTCGTATTCTCGCCAATGCCCAATGCGTGCGGAGGAATACTCGCCGGGAGCATGCGGCTAAGCTGACAGCCAGACAGCTGTCTAGACTGCATTCTGTAGACACGGGTCCCGACACGAGCCTCGGGCGAACAGCTTCGCTCGACGGCGGAATGCTACCGCCCGCATGGCCCGCTTGAGCTACGAGACGCGCGAGACGCGCCCGCTCGGACGTCAGCAAGAGGCGCGCCTTCTGCATGGCACAGCATGCGGTCCCGGCGCTGGCCGAGGCCGGGCAGACAAGGATCAGAGGGGCCCGTGATATCAGCGTCCGTCAAGAAAGCGCGTCTCTCTTCAGCTCTCATCTGGCACTGTCTTTGGCGAGCGGCTTCGTACTGTACTCCGTAGAATGCCGTGGCACAGGCCAGGCCAAGGCCATAAGCTCTATGCCACTACATGCGCAGCCCTACAGTGTTCCTATGCGCACTCCGTACTATGCGTTGTTCTCTAACGGAAGCATGGTTCTTTGCTTGGAAACGTTTCTTGGAAATAAAAATAAATTCTCTTGGGCCAAATATTCGTTGAGCTCGGTAGCAATATACACAATGCGCGCCCGGGTCGCCTCACTTGCTCTCTTCTTGTGCCTTGAGCGCCTTCTGTGCTTTCTCGTATTCGATGATCTGTCGGCTCCAACTGCAGATGGTTAGCAAACTGTGCTGTCTGACGTACTGTCGGCACATAGACGTACTATCTGCTTGGGAAGAACCGTCCAGGCTCAGGCATCTTGTAGCGGTACTCCAGCTCGCCGTCGATCTTCCACACGACCGCCGTGATTGCGATCATGGCCAGGCCAGCGATGGCTGTGTTGCGTCGCCAGTTCGCCGGCTGCGAGTACCAGCCACCGGCCGGCGACCAGACGTGCTTCGGGTATCTGGGTCGGGTTAGCTGTTGCTGTATCGCCAGTTTCGCCATCGATGCCTTCAGTCTCCGTCGGTCCGGGCGGCTTCGTTGCCCCGTAGCGAATGCAAGGCCAAAGAAGGACGCGCTCGGGAGAACAGAACGCTCAGAAAACGAGGGGAGATGAAAGTCCTTACGGAATCTTCGGACCGCCACCCTGGAAAACACTGTTAGCAGCTACTCGCGCACCGTCGCGGAAATATGAGGAGGCAGCGAGTGGCATACCATTGTGATGAAAGCAGGCTGACACGTTGGGTGAGAGAGGCTTGTGTTCGCTGTTGCGGCGATGGAAGCAGAGATAGGATCATCTTGTGCTAACCGGGACAAAAATGAGTGGATGCCTCAGGCGCTGGATTTTGTGGGGCATCTGTAGCTGAATTGACCAATGGTGATCAACTCAATGCTAACACGAAAACGCCGAGAGCGAGACTCTCGAGTCTTCACAATCCATGCATTTATGGGTACAAATGATAGCAGTTTCTTGATGTGTACGCATTACGATGAGTCAACAAGAAGATCACTAACTTACGCTTCAGTTTTGGCTCAGCCTGGGGATCCTGGCCTTTACTGACGACCCTGCCGACTGCACGTTATGCCATGCATCATTACGGTAAACAGTTGGTCTGATGGCCCTTTGGCATCGAAGCCTTCGCAAAAGAGGCCCTTACATAGTATGAACTGACTGGGCCCATTGGTCAATGACAATTACACACAGGGGGAGACCCGCGACGAGGCTCTGTCGTTATCTCATATTCCGCCTTTCAAGTGCCACAGACGGCCCGATGTCACACACCAGCAACTAAGTAATACTTTGTACCAGGGTTCGGAGGATTGAACGTACAATACGGAGTATAGAAACCTGAAAGCCTCCTAAGTACGGATATCGATGACGCAGCCTTACACTAAAATAGCACATGTACACCGTAGCGATATATTCGTGGCTGGGATAGGCTCTGGAAGTGGCTTTTTGTGCTCAGTCTCCTCGAACTCATAACAACAGACAAACAAAGAGCAGCACCAGAAGAGCAGCACCAGAAGAGCAGCACCAGAAGAGCAGCACCAGACACGAGCTTACCCGTAGTCGGCAAGTGAGGCTCCGCGTCGAAGCCACCGAGAAGACGTAAATGGATGACAATCAGAGCGGTCGTCAATGGACCCACACTGGCTGGCCATTGAGCCTTGTGATTGGGCCATCTATCCACCCTTTGCGGAGGAGCCTTTTTCGAATTTTTGAAAATCTGCAAACCGCTTCTCACGAGAATCACCAGACGAACACCCTCGACCCGCCCTCCATTGCGCCGGGCCGTGGTACTCTGCGATACGAGGCGCCATGAAGCGGGTACGCGTGCAAAGAATGGCCGGCCAGCTGTACGGCGCGGCCGCAGCGCGGCCACCGGCAGCCGCCCCTCTGCTGGCCGCGTGCTCTTCTCTCTCGTCGGCTTCGGCTTCGGCTGCGGCTGCAGCTGCGGCTTCGGCTCCCTCGGCGTGCACCTGCGCCGCTTCCTCTCTCTACAACGGCCGCGGCCCGCGGGTCTCGCGCCGATGCCAGTCGACGGCGGCCTACCCGACGGCGATACCGACGGCGCGCCAGTTCGCCACCCCGCTGTCCCCCACCAACACGGCGCCCGCCCGGGGCCCCAGCACAGATCCGCGGTTCCCGGAGCTCTTCCCCGAGGCCGCCGCGTCGCCACCGTACCCGTCGCCGCTGCCAGAGCGGGCGCACAAGTCGGCGAAGCTGGCGGCGCTGCACGCGCGGCTGGGGCTGTCGCAGCGGCTGCCGCTGGAGACGCTGGCGCGGACGCTCGTGGACGGGTCGGCCGACGCGAGCCCGCGCTTCAACAACGCCAGCCTGGCCTACCTGGGCATGACGCTCATCAACTACCACACCAGCGAATGGCTCATGTGCCGGTACCCGCGGCTGCCCATGGTCATTCTGTACGCGGCCATGCGTGCGTACGCGGGGCCGCAGGCGCTGGCCGACGTGGCGCGGCAGTGGGGCGTGGAGGCGGCGGCGGCGCCGGGCGCCGAGGTGGACCCGGGCTTGCTGCAGTTCTCGGTGACGAGCGGCCGCCCGGTGCTGCGGCGCTGGGGCTACGAGCGCGCGGAGGCGCAGAACCTTGTCAAGTACAAGTGGCGGCACGGCATCAGCAGCCGCGTGGTGCTGGACGACGACTTTGGCGACATGGTGGACGCGGAGGCCGAGGCGGACGCCGAGGCCGAGGAGACGGAGACCGCGGCCGTCGGCTCCATGGACGCCGTCGCCAAGACGGGCGTCGCCGACGAGGCGCACGCCAACTTTGTGCGCGCCGTGGCCGGCGCCGTCTACGCGCACGGCGGCCGCGAGGCGGTGCGCGGCTTTGTGCGGGCGCACGTGCTGTCGCGGCAGCTGGACCTCGAGCAGCTCTTCCGCTTCCAGCTGCCGACGCGCGAGCTCGCGTACCTGTGCGCGCGCGAGAACTTTGAGGAGCCCGTGGCGCGGCTCGAGATGGAGACCGGCCGCGGCTCGCGCACGCCCGTCTACGTCGTCGGCATCTACAGCGGCAACGACAAGCTCGGCGAGGGCGCCGCCTCCTCCCTCGACCACGCCCGCGCCAAGGCCGCCATGAACAGCCTCAAGGCCTGGTACCTCTACAGCCCCGGCGAGGACGTGCGCGTGCCCAGCGACATGCTCGTCCCCGGCGCCGCGCCCTGGGAGCCCGCCCACGTAGACATTGGCGAGATCCTGTAGGCAGGCCGGCCAGCGACTGCGGAGGACAGGAAGGAACAGGAAAAACAAAGAAGAAAAGAGGCTTGGGATAGCCGCGGACGGCACGGCGGGAGCCTGGCAGATGGAGGCCGTGTACTATTATTGATTACTGCGTCATATGAAAAAGAGCACTGGAGACGTATGCAACACCACACCTTTTCTATCGTACATTGTTTGTGCCTGCACCTCTCGGCGCTCTGTCCCTCTCTCCCCCGCCGACCTAGCTGAAGTGGTCGAAGCCGTCGTCGGCGCCGCGACGCAAAAGACGGCGGAGGCGGGCGCGCTCCGCCCGCTGCTCGGCTTCGAGGCGCAGCTGCTTCTTGCGCTCGTAGACGGCGCGCACGGTGCTGCGGATCTGGTCGGCGCCCTCGCTGTAGTTGGCGCGCGCGAGCGCGACGGCGGCGTCGACCTGGCCGGCCGAGTACACAAAGTTCCACGTGCTCATGTACTCGCTGGTGGTGGGATCGACGCCGGGCACGCGGCGCTCGTTGGCGAGGAAGGGCAGGTAGATGAGGGTGAGGCCGGCGTCGGGGGCGCTCAGCCGCCAGCGCGTGTCCTCGTCGACGGCCTGGGCAGTGGCGGGGAGCGCCTTGGCCGTCCCCGGGGATGCCGCCGCGTCGAGCTTCTTCTCATCCATGGTGCCGACCCAGACCGTGCAGTAGCCGAGGTCCTTGGCCGCGGGGGCGCTGCTGTCACCGTCGCCGCCGGCCTTGCTCTTGGCCGCCTCGGCGTCGTCAATCTTGGCCGCCTCCGCGGCCGGCGTGGCCTCTTGCTGGGCTGCGCGCAGCGCCGCCACGTGCTCGGCCGGCGCGTCGTCGGGGTGCGGCCAGCCCGCGCCCACCGGCCAGCCCTGGACACCGCGCTGGCGGGCGTAGCCGTCGGCAACGCGCAGCCAGTTGTCCTGGCGGATGTCGGCGGAGGCGTCAAAGACCACGACCACCTCGACGCCGCGGCCGGGCCGCATCATCGGGTACAGCGGCAGGTTGTTGGACATGCCGGCGTCCATGAGCTGGATGTAGGCGCGCTCCGTCATGCCGGGCGGCACCGTCGCCGGCAGCAGGGCCGGGTCCAGGCCGTAGACCGGGTTCGGCACCGTCGCCGGCTCGATGGGGTGGACCTTGCTGAGGTCGTCGTTGCGGCCCCAGATCAGCTCGTCCAGCGGCTGCAGGCCGCTGAGGCGCTGGATGACCGGGCGGATCTCGCGGTAGTAGTGGCTCAGCGTCGCGCAAAAGGCGCTGCCAAAGACGCCCAGCAGCAGCGGCAGCCGCGTCTCGGGCAGGTGGTAGCGCGCGTGCGGCTCGTCGCCCTCGCCCTTCGGCAGCACGTCCCGGCCGCCGCGAAAACGGCGGCCCATGGCCCACGTCGGGATGCCGGCGGACAGCTCCTCGCAGAAGAACTCGTACGGCGTGATCTCCAGCCACTGGAACCAGGGCGCCTTGGGCTGCTGCTGCTCATCTGCGCTGCCCGGGTGGCCCTCGTGTATGCCTTGCTTCCGCAGTTCCGCCTCCTGCCCCGTGTGCTTTTGCTCCTGGCGGTCCTGTTGCACCTGCTCGCCCTTGGAGGCCTGTTCGTTGTCGGGGATCTCGTGCCGCACGGCCGTGTAGATGGGCATCGGGTACTGGCCACTGGCCAGGAAGCGGCGCTGGTGGGAGATCTTGAAGTCGTCGTCGTCGACGTCGAGCTCGCCCTTGGGCACGAGCAGGCGGGCGGCGAGCAGAACGCCGTAGACGTCGACGATGCCGAAGCTGGCGCCGGGGTCGCCGCGCAGCTTCTCGACAACGCCGGCCAGCAGCGGACGGTTCGTCGGCGCCGTCGTGAGGAGGGAGAAGGCGTCCGGCGGGTAGGCGATGTGCACGCCGAGGCGCGCCCGGAGGTGGTCGACGACGCGGTCGAAGCGCTGCTGGGCAAAGGAGGTGAAGAAGAGCGCCTGCAGCCAGCACGAGCCGCTGACGCCGCCGGTGTACGTCACGCAGTCGTAGAGCCCGTCCTCGGCCGCCGCCAGATACGAGCCGGTGCCGGCCACGAGCGCCCGCAGCCCGCCGCCAGAGCCGCACAGCGCAATCACCGGCACGTCGTCCGGGTGCACCGGCTCGGCCTCGCTGTCCAGGCCCAGGTACCGCCCCAGCGCGGCCGCTGCCGCCCGCTTGCGCCGCGCCCGGAACGCCTTCTCCTCGTCGCACAGCTCCTCCGAGACGCGCACTTGCGCTGTGTGCTGCACCTCGGGGTTCAGCAGCGGGTCCTGCGCGTCGCGCCAGATCTCCTCCGCCAGCGATCCCGGTGCCACGGAGAGCTCGCGCTGCAGCTTGCGCACCTGGCCCGGCACCAGCTTCGACCAGTCCGGCACGATCATGTCGACGATGCGGTCCGACACGGCGCTCCACTCGATGTCTGTCACGTTGGAGAAGCCCTCGAACTTTTGGGCAAACGACGGCCACGCGCTGGTTTCGGCCGCGGAGGCGGAGGCGGAAGAGGCGGGCGAGGCAGTCAAGGAAGCACCGGCGGCCAGTTGTGACGCCTTCTTCTTCCCCGGCCTCGCCGCCGCACGGGACGGCTGCTGCTCCGGCTCACGGCGCGGGCTGAGCGCAACGAGCAGCACGGCCCCGCCGACGAGCGCCGTGGTAGCACCCAGGAAGCGCCGTTTCTTCTTGGGTGGCGCCGACGGGCTGCCGGAGAAGTGCCGGCTCTTCGAAGTTGAACTCGGACTCGGACTCAACCTCGGAACCAATCGGCGCACAGCCGGCCGGAAAACACGGCGGCCGAGAGCGGCCGGTGACATCACGAGACGTCGCATTGTGCGCAGCCGCTGAGATGTTAAAGGCGTGTGTCGAGCTGCAGTCGAGTGCAGCTCTCATCGCGGTGTCGATGAAGGACGTACTCTGTAATCAGTTGAAACGAAGGCCGAGAACCGCATCTGGTGCTAATAGCACACGCTAGAAAACGCGCTTGGGGGGTTCACCTCGTACGAGGTAGGCGCGGGGTGCGCTAGGCGGCGCCTTTCAAGTACAAAGTGGGGCTCATCTACCGACACTCTCGAGGCCTTTCTCGTGAGGAATCGTTGCTAACTGTATGCTTCCGTGCTTGAATTCTCCCAACAACACTGAAACCGCTCTCCATGTCCTACTTGAAGTGCACTCCCTTCCACTTCATTTGGAAAGCGTTCTGAACAGCACACTTGCGGTAAGGCGTGGATGGGTACGGGTGCTCGTTTAAAGGCGAAACATTTAGCTCAAGCAGACCAATACGTCGTGCCACTCTTCTTGTCGTTTCAAACACAATGGCATAGTCGCTGCTACTAACATAGGACGCAATAGCCTCGAAGCTCTCCGTCAGCAGTCTCTCATCGCTCATGTAAAAGTCGGGCAAAAACTTCAGGACGTGCTGCGTTCTATCCGGCGTCTCCGCGGCATCGGTGGCATCATTGGTATTGGCACACGGCTCGAGGATATAATAATACTTGCCGATTTTGCTGAACGGGCCGATCTCAGATATGAGGCCCATAACGTACAGGTCGGCCTTCCACGAAAGGGGATCCGACAACAAGTCCCCCGAGCGGACAAAGTTCGTCCAGCTCCGTATCTTCCTGTTGGTCCCCGGCACATAAACGTGCCACGCAGTGCCGTCGTCCATAGATTGGTTGTATTGGTTGTTACCTATTGTGGATTCGTGAGATTGAAGTGCTTTACCTATTTGTGGGACGCCGCCTTTAAAGCCAATGGACAGCCACGACCACGTTGGAAACCCTTTTCTGCGAAAGGCATGGCGGTGACCTCGGTTCGCATCTGGAGTCCACATCATACTCTGCCATAAGTGCCACAGTAGCTCACTCTTGGTGCAGTACTGGTAGGGTACGGTGATAGGCAGCGGCAGTCCCATGTAGAAGTAGCATCCCTCGTTGCTTTGGCTCCAAGCCCGTAAGATGCCTAAGATGGCGTTCAGCGCGTCACTTTGGAATGACATGTCCCGGTCGAGGTATATGCTGATTAACGGCCACATGGTGCCAGGCTCATCCAGGCCAGTATGGTACCTGATTCTAGGTTCATCTACACGGGTATGTTTCTCCATGCTTTCGTTCGATAGCGGATTTGTCCGATGCTCAAAACCTTCGGTCTCCATGCAAAGAAAGGACACTTCATTGTCTGAGAAGAAGAGGATCCGACGAGATAGAACGGCCTCCTGGAAGGTCCAAGCCCGCTCACTCCAGCGCGATCTGCAGATATTGCTCATATGATCTACTTGAAGTTGTCCTGACAGCAGGACATGGGGCTTGGCAAGCTCGACAACGTGGCTCTGGGACGACAGCCGAGGCCGGCTGACACCTGAAAGTCCGTACGAGGAGTCGAGGCCGCAGGCCGCGGCAATCGTTATTTCAGCACCTCTGTAAATCTGCGCCATCTGCCGGATCTGACTCAGTTTATGCGTGCTGTCTTCCGTGTCCTGCTTGATACAATACCGGTCTACCCAGAGGTATTGGAAGCCAAGATTACGTGTTGCTGTCATGGCGTCCTCCACTGTCGCTGGCATTTTGGGAGGGAGAACAGGATAGGTAAACTTCTCTGTCGGACAGTCGCCCCATACATAGCTCAGAGTGACGTAGCGCATGTGAGGCGTAGCCGAGACGATCGCTCGGCGCTCGCAATCAATGAGCTTCATGCGTCGAACTCG
This sequence comes from Grosmannia penicillata, assembly GCA_002778075.1. Classification (NCBI taxonomy): domain Eukaryota; kingdom Fungi; phylum Ascomycota; class Sordariomycetes; order Ophiostomatales; family Ophiostomataceae; genus Grosmannia; species Grosmannia penicillata. The sequence continues at coordinate 3,221,740 of PCDK01000001.1, read as the reverse complement.
TTGGCGAATCGGCGGCTTGCACTCGGTGTGGCTGTGATAGCACATCTTCATCCACCGTCGTATGAGCGCGTAGTTGACAGTGTTGGGGTGAACCTGTAAAGCTCGGATTCGGGAACCTTTGAAATCCAGGCTGCTCAAACCCGTGGTCGTCGACTGGGCGATCCAGGTCCCATCAAACATGTAATCAACGGTAATATTTTCTACTACAGAAGCTGGCGACATTATTGAACGCATCGCATTGTAATACTTTCTCTCTGTGTGATTCATAACGACGAGCCAGACAGCCGCAGCTTCGAAGGGAGGATCCGTGTCGTCCGAGTATGGATAATGAAATAAGTGGCTAGGTATAGCGGCAAGAGTAAAGGTCTCAGAGCCGTCGACCAATTTACGGGCTACCGCAAAGAGAAAGGCACATATGTCGCATGAAGTCTTGTTTGTTTCGAGAACGCTCTTGGATAAGGTGATAATATCACGCACGTATCTGGTCACCGGCGTTGATCCGGAACTTCCGATCGGCGGTAGGTCCTTGAAGTATGCCGGGTCAAACATGTCGTCAAAGTCGAACTCCGCACACGTCTTGCAAAGCCGCTTGGGGGGGGTTGAATGTGTTTCCATGATGGATTTGTGTGCTGGGCTGGGGATACTTTTCGTTGCTCGGTCACCGCGTGTCAGGCTGGACTTGATCGAATATTGGGCACTGCCTACCGGTAGATGGGAAAACCCTTTTCCGTTTCGTTACATCGTTCGGCACAAAGACGAGGACACTGACAGGCCGAGCAGACGTCTCTTTATACTCCGTACATATCCGTTATCTCGGACATCCCCGCACTGGACCGTTCCCAGAATGTGGAAATGACGCTCTCGGACGGGCCAGTGAGCGCTCGGTATCATTCACTGCTGGCCTATGATTTCTTCGCGCCCTGGTTCTCAAAAGGCAGCCCGGCCGCCTGCCGCAGCACGCCATAGATTCCCGCCGCGTCGCCTGCGTCGCCCGCGTATGCCTGGACCTGCTCGAGATGGGCGTCGACCGTCGCCGCGTTCGGCAGCGGCGGCGATGCGCATCGCGTGGCCAATGTCCTTGCGCGCGAGGTCGGCGCGGAAGAGCGGCCGCGCCTGCGTGTAGTACGTGCCCGACAGCATGCGCTGCGAGTACGCCGCGTAGATCCCCGGCAGCAGCAGCCAGACCAGCTCGTCCACGGCCTCGACGCCGAGCCCCGTCTTCTCGGCCATGACGTGTCCCTCGGCCAGCTGCTCCACCATGTTCAGGATGAACGTGTTGCCCACGAGCTTGAGCAGCGATGCCTGGCCGACGGCCTTGTCGCGCAGCAAGATCTCCGCCCGCGCCGCCACGCCCTTGACAAACGGCCGCGCCCGCTCCACCGCCGCGTCCGGTCCCGCCAGCACGCCGATCAGCTGCCCCGACGCTGCCACCGCCGGCGCCCCAAACACCGGCCCCGCCACGAATGCGGCGCCGTGCGCCGCCGCCGCCGCCGCGAGCTTCTCCGTCGTGTCCGGGTGCACCGTCGAGCTCTCGATGAAGAGCTTGCCGGCTGGCGCCGCGCCCGCACTCAGCGCCTGCTCGAACACGGCCTCGACCGCCGCGTCGTCGGACAGCATCGTGAAGACCACGTCCGCCGCCGCCACCGCCGCCGGGATGCTGTCGACCACGGCCACCTTGCCTTCCGCCACCGTCTGCGCAAACTCGTCTGCCCGTGCGCGTGTTCGGTTGTACACTGCCAGCGGGCCGTTCAGGTCGGCCTTCTCGGCGATGTTCTTGGCCATGCCCTGCCCGAGTCGCCGCAAGCATCAGCCGTGTTGACTTGGAGGCCTGTGTCTCTGGATCTGCCGCTTCTCTGCTGCTCACTTACCCAGCCCATGTTTCCAAGGCCGATGAATAAGACTTTTGGGGCCATACTGCCAATATCGGTGCTGATCCGATGGTGTTCTGACGGCCTCTACTCACAGATAGGAGTTTAGAGGGTGACACCCCGACAACAATGACAGGAGTGTCACATGACATCCGGCTCTACTATTTCCCCAGGATGCATGGTGATATACAATGGGAGAATGGCCCGTTCTCCGTCTTTCAGCATGATTGACTGTAGCTGCCTCAAGCGCCGCTTTCGGCTTCATAACTTGCTCATTTCGAGAAAATGACAAATGAAAATGCGCTGGTGCAAGGCTTGTGTACGTGGCTTTCTACGGTGATTTCGACGATTCTCATTTGATAATCTCATTTACTAGTGAACTTGCTATGCATTTCTCACTTCTGAAACACTGTTTACGCATTCGCAGAACACACAGTACCTGATCATTCACAGAAATCAAAGGAAATAGACCGTAGTTGTCGACGTCTTCATACTCAAAACTCCCACTTACATAGGCATGTCACATGATCTTCCGGTGTTTCAGCTCCTCCTAGCCTCGGCACCAACACGCCGGTTCTTATCGATAGCCAGGATGGAGTTTACAAAGTAGAGTCAGAATGTGCGAAATCGGCGAAAAATAGAGAACTATATACGTGCAACACCTTTCAATTCCTCCCGGGCATTGCTTTGTGCGGTAGAACAGACCCGGACAATGCTCTACTGAGAACCCGCAGCAAAGCCATGGTCCTGCGAAGCCCAGTCTGGAAACTGCTCTTTTCTGCTCAGGTCAGTCTACAGCGCCGAAGTGGCCGAAAACCCCACCGCGACATCCTTGATGCGATGCACTGCGAGCATGCACTGTGATGCACTGCGCTGCATAGCCGGGCCCTTCTGACACCAGAGCCAGCATCGAACTGGAAAGACATGCAGGCGGTCCAACAGCTCTGCCGCGGCCGCCACGCCGCCAGAGCCGGCCAAACGACGGCCGTCCGGCCCTGAATCGCGCCAATCTCGCCGCCGCGACAGAGATGCCGGCGATGCCGGCAAGCACATCGACCTGGCGTCGTACTACACCTCCATTACGCACAACGAGCGACAGAGGAAGTCCCAGGAGAGAGTAGGTTGCCGTCTTCCCTGTCTGCTCGCGCGCTGGAGTCTGGTCGAGGCGCCGCTGCTAACGCAGCAAAACAGGACTTTCTGGTCTCGGTCCTCTCCTCGTCGCCGACGAAACGAGACGCGAAGAAGTACCTGCAGGTGTTTGGTGGCGACAACGTGACCCGGGCCCTCGGCGACCTGAAGAGGCCACCGTTGCTCGGCCTGACGCCGCCACAGCAGCCGCAGCCGACCGATCTGCAGCGAGCGCCGACGGTCAACTCAAAGTCCATCCGCTCCGTCAGCGAGAGTCCCAAGTTCGTCCAGGGGCCAGAGCAGACAACGCCGCCGGCCCAGGCGGACGGCCAGCCGCACGTGGCCATTGTGAAGCTGCAGGACCCCGATAGCCTCGACGACGCCACCCTCAGCGAGCTCGCCAAGACGTTTGTGCAGCTGCGGGCGCTGGGGCTGCTGAGCGTCATCGTCATCGGCCGCACGTCGCGCACGGCACACACTGACGGCGGCGAGCACAGGCCCGGGGACGGCGGAGGCGGAGGCAGAGACGGCTGGCTCGACTACGTGACGCACGAGACGCTCCGCGTGGCGGCGGCCATTGACAAGTACGGCGACCCCATCACCTCGGTGGTCGACTCGGTTATCGCCATGGACAGCGACGTGGTCGACCACCAGCATCGCAGCCTCGGCCGCTCCCCCTTTGTGCCTGGGCAGGTCTATGTGGACGGGGAGGAGCGGCTGATGCGCCCGCTGCGGCGAGGCGACATTGCCGTCGTCCCGCCCTACGCCTTTGCCACGGAGCAGAGCGCCGCGACGCCCGTGCCGAGCGACGACATTGTCCTGGCGCTGACCAAGTTCTTTACCGGCATCCAGCGGCGGCCCAGCCAGCTCCAGGCACAGGCACAGGCACAGGCACAGGCACAGGCACAGGCACAGGCACAGGCACAGGCACAGGCACAGGCACAGGCACAGGCACAGGCACAGGCACAGGCACAGGCACAGGCACAGGCACAGACAAAGGCGCGCGTCGTTGCTCTGGTCGACCGCATCATCGTCATCGACCCGATCGGCGGCACGCCGTCGCCGCGGCGGCCCAACGGCGCGCACGTCTTCCTCAACCTGGAGGAGGAGTACGTGTCGGCCAAGACGCTGCTCGACCACATGGCGTCGTTGCCGCCGCCGCCGCCGCCGCCCAGCGGCCGCGCCACGACCGCCGCCGCCATGACGAGCGACGACGTCCGCCGCCGCCACAAGGCCAACCTGGACGTCACGCGGCACGCGCTGGCGCTGCTGCCGTCGTCCTCGTCGGCGCTGCTGACGACGCCGGCCGAGGCGGCCAATCTGTTTGCGCCGGAGCGCGGGACGGCCGGCGACGCCGACGTGTTCGGCTTCGTCGGCAGCGTCGGCACGCGCCGCAGCCAGAACCCGCTGATCCACAACCTGCTGACCGACCGCCCCGTGTACTCGTCGTCGCTGCCGCTGGGCCGCATCAAGCCCAAGGCGAAGCGGCTTTCCGGCAGCGGCAGCAGTGTTCTGAGCCAGGACGACGGGGCGCTGCCGCCGCTGCCCAAGACGACGCTGGTCAAGCGCGGCATGCCGCTGACGCTGTATCCGGACCCGCGCAAGACGCCGTGGGTGCCGCCGGTGCCGGGCGGCCACCGGCTGCGGCTGACGGACACGTGCATCGACCTGCTGCGGCTCGTGCACCTCATCAACGACTCGTTTGACCGCACGCTCGACGTCGACGACTACCTGCGGCGCGTCGAGCACTCGCTGGCCGGCGTGATCGTGGCGGGCGAGTACGAGGGCGGCGCCATCCTCACGTGGGAGCGCCCGCCGGGCCTCGACGAGGAGACGGCCTACCGCACCGGCCGCCTGGTGCCCTACCTCGACAAGTTTGCCGTGCTCAAAAAGGCCCAGGGCGCCGGCGGCGTCGCCGACATCGTCTTCACCTCCATGGTCCGCGACTGCTTGCCGGACGGCGTCTGCTGGCGCAGCCGCAAGGACAACCCGGTCAACCGCTGGTACTTTGAGCGCTCGCGCGGCACCAAGAAGCTCGACGGCGTCAACTGGACCATGTTCTGGACGACGCCGTGGGAGCTTGTCGGCGAAGGCGGCATCGCGGACTACGAGGCGGTCTGCCGCGCCATTGAGCCGTCGTGGGCCGACAACAAGCACATTCTCGACTAGATTCTGTATTATGTAATCGACGTCACGTGAAACTTGCCGATGTGGTGGGGTTGTCAACGGAGGACTCGTACACTTTGTTATCTTCGTACTCGTACGCGCACTTCGTACAGACTACTCGTGTTTGTGAGACACCGTGCTTGTCTATCCCTGTTTTGGACTGGGAAACGCCCCTATTGCGATTAGTTGCGGTTCCCTGACAACGAGCCGGTGCTACTCACTGTGAGCACAGCGGGCGAGCAAACAGCTGCAAAGCAGGTCCATCCATCTGTCATCTTCCAGACTTCACAACGTCAACTCCTCCACACCAACCCATCGAAACGCAGCAGTGGCATCGCCTCTTCCGCTTCTTTGCTTCCCACACATTGACCTCGTCTGCATCCGCGACCATGGACTTCAAGAACATTGGCAAAAGCTTCACGTAAGAGCCGGTCTCACCCCTCTTCTCGCCCATTTTTTCTCGGCGAATTCGCGGCTTTTGTCTGTTTTTCGCCGGATTGTCTGCTCTCGATCTGCCCTCGATCTGCTCGGCACTGGTCATCGATGCTGCGACCCGTGCAACTCGCTGACACAATGTTTTGTCTTTTTCTAGGAGCCTGGGGGCCTCGATCACCCCCTTCGCCTCCCGGACCTTCCAGTACACCAAGGAGCAGCTGGGCCAGGCCGATGACAAGGTGCGATACCGTCGCGGCTGGCGTGGCGACCGTGTGCTATTTCTCTTTTTTACTGACGGCGGCGACTGTGACAGACCCAGATGCCCGCCGACTACATTGACCTCGAGAAGCGTGTCGATGCGCTGAAGCAGGTGCACCAGAAGCTTCTGGCCGTGACGTGAGCGCTTTCCGCTTTCCGCTTTGCGCCGTTATTTACAGAGTTGGACTAACCCGCTCGCAGCTCCCAGTACGCGCACGAGTCCTACGACTACCCGCCGAACATCAAGGAGACCTTTCAGGATCTCAGCCGCACGGTCGGCGAAAAGGTCACGCTGCTCTCGTCGGCCTCGACGCCGGCCGAGGCGCAGGCCGCGCTGACGGCGCCGCCGACGGCCAAGCCGCAGCCCAAGACGTTTGCGCACGCGATTGCGCGGGCATCGCTCAACAGCAGCCAGACGCTGCACCAGCAGCACACGGGCGCGGGCGAGGACCCGCTGGCGGCGGCGCTGGAAAAGTACGCGCTGGCCATGGAGCGGGTGGGCGAGGCGCGGCTGGCGCAGGACGCGCAGATCCAGAGCCAGTTCCTGGCCGGCTGGAACACGACGCTCAACACGAACCTGCAGTTTGCGACGCGCGCGCGCAAGAACGTGGAGAAGTCGCGGCTCTCGCTCGACGCGGTCAAGGCGCGGGCCAAGGGCACGACGTGGAAGCTGCCGACCGGGCAGCGCGGCGAGCCGGTGCACGACGAGGAGCTCAGCCCCGAGGCGCAGGAGGAGATTGAGAAGGCCGAGGACGAGTTCGTCACGCAGACCGAGGAGGCCTTTGGCGTGATGAAGAATGTAAGTCTGCATACCACGTCCCGTCGGCCGCTTATTCAGTTGCTCTACTGCTCGGCACGGCACTTCCCTAACACCATGCAGGTTCTCGACACGCCCGAGCCGCTGCGCAACCTGTCGGAGCTCATCACGGCGCAGATGGAGTATTACAAGAAGTCGTACGAGATCCTGAGCGAGCTTGCTCCCGTTATCGAGGGGCTGCAGGTGGAGCAAGAGGTAAGCACACGGGATCCGATGGGGCGTCTGGCTGGCCTCTACAGCTACTGACTCTTGACCAGGCCACGTACCGCAAGAGCCGCGAGAATGCCAACGCGTAGAAGAAGGACGGCGGCGGTGCTCTCCGCAGGATGTTTCAACAGAATTCAGTCATGGTATACCTCTTCTGCAGTATTGTTTATTTTCTTGGGGAGGACGGGTCGATGCCTCTGGAGGATCAGGTGTTTCCTTTCTGTATTTACGTATGTTCCATTCGTTATCGTATGCGGCATGCCTATGACTTGTGCTACGTTCCCATCTGTCTGCGTGATGCGGTGTCTGTGCGTCTGAGTCGGACTGGCAGTCCATGCCATGATATCTGTTTCTTTATTTGGTGAAAGGCTATTCGTACAGAGTAGTGCAAGCGCTCCATGGTGGGGCCAAGAAAGCTGCTGACTGTGCATAACTGGACGCCACGCAGCGACCGCCACAATTTGTGACCAGCGAGCTGCGAATTTCTGGCAGTTGTCAGGCGGCAGTGAACATTACGGAAAAGCAACGTCTCGGTTTGCGGGATACTACAGCTCAATATGGTGTGTGCCGACGCCCGATACTCCGTTTCTGGCAGCATGCTGACACTGTCGCTACTAGCTGCCCCTCGGCATCCTCAGCGCCGCGCAGGGCCACCCCATGCTCGTCGAGCTGAAGAACGGAGAGACGCTGAACGGCCACCTGGTGCAGTGCGACACCTGGATGAACCTCACCCTCAAGGGTGTCGTGCAGACGAGTCCTGTACGTGGGTGGGCTGCGCAAGAGACGGCGTTGCGATCATAGCACACCAGGCTGACTTGCGACGCAGGATGGCGACAGCTTTATGCGCATTCCGGAGGTCTACGTCAAGGGCAACAATGTAGGTTTGGTCTGCCGCTCCTAGCTATGGGTATGCGGCCACTTGGCTACGGCTACGTGTGAGACTTGCTGACGCTTGCAGATCAAGTACCTGCGCGTGCCCGACGAGATCATCGACACCGTGAAGGAGCAGCAGCAGCAGCAGCAGCAGCAACAGCACCACTACCACGGACAGCAGTCTGGCTTCCGCGGCGGCCGTGGTGGCCAGGGCAGCGGCCTCCGTGGTGACAGCAACGGGCGCGGCGGCGGCGGCTACCGCGGCGATAGAAACGACCGCGGCGGCCGTGGCGGCTCGCGCGGTGGCCGCGGCCGTGGCCGGGCACAGTAGAGACAACCAGGTCGCGCCGCTGACACGCCAGAGTACACAATTTTACGCCGCAGGAGACGGGATTGCAGGCCTTCTATGAAAAAGAAGAACCCAAAAAGACAGGACTGGGCAGGGTCCAGGATGGCGGAGAGCATGGACGCCGTTGGTGGCAGCGCTCTGTTTGGTGGCGCTGGGATGCGCAGCGAGAAGGCCGGGCTATTACGGAGCTTCTGCCACTTCTTCTCTGTTTGTCTCCAAGCTGGGCAGTTGTCTGCAAGGTGCAGCGCCCGACTGCCGGAGAGTGTTAAACAGCCGCCCGCAACTGGTTGTCTGACAGCGGGGCGCGTGTCAATGCACATGCCCGGCACGAGTACCCCATGCCCTCATACACATGGAAATGAAATACAACAATCAGATGATCAGAGGCTGCCAAGTAGGTGTCGTGACAAGGTGGCGTACGTCGTTGATGTACTCCGTATACGCAGGAAAGTACCTGAAGTACACGATCGATAAGCACGTGACCCCACTTCTAGACGTCAATTTTCTCGTCCTGAGAAGAAGAGCAGAACAGCTTCAGCGCACGCGCGCAACGACTCCACGCTGTGCTTTGACCAGACCAGCGAGAGATATGCTTCGCCCGGCGGTGCGCACATAGGACCGAACCGGCACCCAAAGACACAACGAGCCAGACAGCGAGCGCGGATCCGAGACCGATGCCGGGCACTCGCCTCGTCGTCGACGGCTTGTGGCGCTGCCTCTGTCCGTCGGTCGACAGCGCGACGCTTGCGCGCGCCGTGCGTGTCCGTGGCTACGGTGCGCCGAGAGCCAAGGCGAGCGCGGCGGCAGCGGTGCGGCGGGTGCACGCGGGCGCGGGCACGCGCATCGGCCTGCTCGGCCTCTTTGGCGGCGCGGGCGCGGCCGGACAGGGTGACGGCAGCGCCGGCGGCGCGGGCGCGGCCAGCGCCGGCGGCGAGGTCGACGAGGCACAGGTGCGGGCGCTTGTGCGGGCACGGCCGCCGTACCGCCGGCGGCTGACGGCGGCGTCGACGGCGACGATCCTGGCGGCGCTGCGGCGGCTGCCGGACGGGTCGCTGACGGCGCTGGACCGCGTCTACGCCTACGTGCAGTTCCTGCTGGACGAGCGCGGCGCGGTGCCGACGGTGGCGTTGTACGAGGCGCTGGTGCGGGCCAACTGCCACCCGCAGGGCTCGGCGGACGCGGTGCGCGACGTGCTGGCGGCGCTGCAGGCGGCCAAGACGGAGGCGACGCCGGCGCTGTACCACGGCGCGCTGGCGGCGCTGGCGGTGCACCCCGACTACGTGCTGCGCGGCGCCGTGCTGCGGGCCATGCGCGAGCGCTGGATCGAGCTGACGCCCGCGGGCACGCACCACGTCGCCGTCGGGCTGCTGCGCGACGGCCAGTACGAGCGCGCGCTCGACCTGCTCGAGGCCATGACCGGCGACGGCGACGGCGACCCCGGCCCCGGCCCCGGCCCCGGCACCGGTAGCGCCGCGCCGCCGCCGCCCTGGCTGCTCGACCTCTTTGTCTACGTGCTCGGCCACGCCGGCTTCGTCGACGACGCCCTGCGCATCGTCAACCACCGCCTGCTGTGCCCCGACGACGCCGTCTCCCTCAACGTCTGGGCCTTTCTGCTCGACCTCTGCTGCCGCTGCCGCCACTACGACGGCCTCTGCTTCGTCTGGCAGCGCGCCGTCCGCCCCGGCCGCCTCGCCCCCTCCGACGCCGCCGGCCTCGACGTCCTCGGCACCGCCGCCGCCCACCGCGACGCCGCCCTCGCCGCCGAGGCCATGCAGCTGCTCTCCGCCCGCGGCACCAAGCTCGGCCTCGCCCACTTCGAGGCCATGCTCGACTGCTACGCCGCCGCCGGCGCCGTCCCCCACGCCCTGCAGGCCCTCTGCATCATGCACGACGCCGGCCTCGTGCCCGACCAGGGCAGCACCCGCTCCATCTTTGCCTGTCTGACCGGCCAGACGCCGCACCCCCCCGGCCAGCGCCCCCACAGACCCGCCCTCGACGCCGCCGTCGCCGCCCTCTTCGACCTCCGCGCCCAGTACGGCAGCGTGCCCATTGCCGCCTTCAACGTCGTCCTCGAGGCCATGCTGCACCGCCCGCCGGACACTCTCGACCCCGCCGCCGATGTCGCCGCCGCCGACAGCCACTCTCTTCCCGACGCCGCCGACGCCGCCCTCGACCTCTACCGCCATGTGCGCCAGCTCTGTCCCGCTGGCCCGAACCGTGCCACCTTCCGCCTGCTCTTCCGCGGCTGCCACGACGTCCAGCAGCTCAACTTTCTCTTCTCCGAGATGCGCGCCTTTGGCCTGCCCGCCGACATCACCACCGTCGACCTGCTGGTCCGCGCCAACGCCGAGCGCGGCTCGCTCGACATCGCCCTGCGCCACGTCTACGACCTGGCCGGCCTCGACGATCTGTCCGTCGACGCCGATACCGCTGCCGGTACCGCGGTCGACGCCGCTTCCGCTGCGGTCGACCGCTTGCCTTCTCGCGGCCCGTGGATCAGCCGTCGCACGGCCGCTGCTCTGGTCCAGCGCTGCGTCGACGACGAAGACTCGCGCATCTGGCCCATTGCCGCCGCTGCCCGCGCCCGAGGCCGCTCCATGGACGCCCTACTGCGCGCTGCCGTCGGCGACATGCCCCAGGAGCGACGCACCGCCTATGGCGCACCCCACGCTATCTACACAGACGACGACATGGACCCTGAGATGGCCATGGAGGCCTAAGTCTGATCAAACGTTCGCGTAGGCCTGACTTGGACGTTGGAACTGGCCTGATGAGAACGCTAGCATGTTTATACATATCATTCATAGACATGTATGCACAAGTAGATAGTATTAGAGCTGTGTATCACATGCGACGCTTTGCTGCACTGCCATATACAAAATCCCACGCTCAAAGCACATCATTTGCCTCCCAACCGGCGTACGCCTCTTAAAGTCCCAGCTTTGCAGCTCCAAGCCGGTATCAGCGCAAGAAAAGCAAACCAGCAAACCCAGGACCTGACAACAGCATAGCACATTATAAATTGGAAGCGCAATCGCAGACTTTCATAACAACCATGACCGCTGCAAAAACAAGACTCATTATATCGTCTCCGCGTGCGAGATGCCCCCCTGGCTTTTAGCTTCGCCATCGTTGCCGTGTGCCGTGTTGCCTCCTTGCCTTGTTGCCTTGGACGCAACCCCATGCTGATGAATACTGAAAGAAGAAATTTTACCCGCCATGCTGCACCCAAACACAACTGGGAAAGCAAAAAGCAACCGAAACAAAGGCCCGCCATGCATTCGTTCCACTCAGACGTCAGGGCAGTACTCCCCATACTGCTGGTGGCCGTGAGGAGCCATGGACCAGGAGCTGGCTCCCGCTCCAGGCGCGCCGCTCGCTATGCTCTCCCGAACGCCGTACTGGCTGCGTAGCCGCCGCTCTCTCTCAAATTCCGCCCACCGTTTCATCGTGATCTTGCTGCTGTCGAACTCGCCCTCGTATTCAATCCCAGCCTTCTTCGTTTTCTCGCCCGCCGTCTTCCGCGTGTCGCCCCACGAAAAGTCGTCAAACTTCCAGAACGCATACGTCGGCAGCACGAAATTCCAGATCGGAAGCGACAAAAGGTAGATAAACATCCATCCCACGTACGACCATGAATGTGCTGTTATCACAACCAAAAGACCGGGAAGTCCCAAGATGAGTCCAAGCAACACCAGCGGAATGATTTGTGGCGGCGAATGAACAATCGAATCAATCACTATCTCGTTAGCAACAGCATACTCCATGACGCGAACCCAGACACAAACAGGCGCCCTTGACTTACCAACGTAAAATGTAAACCCAATGGCTGCCGGCAAAACAAGCGTGCCCATCAGCTCGACAAAAATGACAAACTGCATACTAAAGCAGAATGTTCCACACAAGTCTCGCACCAGCACAAGCTCCATCAAATTGTGAATTGTCGAGTTGATCCAGCGACGCCGCTGGGACAGCAACACGCTAAAGGTGTCCGGCACCGTGGTCTTGCACACAGCCTGCGGCACAAAGACCTGCTTTCGTTTGGGGAATGTGCGCAGCATGAGTGTCGTCAGGTACCGATCTTCGCCGAGCAGAAGCAAGTTCTTCTTGTGCAGCGTGTCCACCACATTCTCCGAGTAGTGCTCGACGACATCGGGGTTGGCCAGGATCGGCACCCAGTAGTTCTGCCCGCCCTTGGGCGCCTTGATCCGATACATGCAGAAACAGCCGGGCAAGCAGGTAACGCCACCGAACACAGACTCGAACGACTTGGACAGATGGTGCGAGATGAAGTACTCGAAAACCTGGATCGCTGTCACCCAGCTGCCTCGCTTGTTGGCAATCTTGGTCTCGCCGCACAAGCCCATAATTTCGGGATCCTTGACCATGGCAGAGATCATGTGTGTCAAGCTGTCTGGGAACACCTTCGTATCGGCATCCACCATGAGCACCGTTTCGTAGTAGTCGGGCGATATGCCCGTGACCTTCCACAAGCCGTTGAACATTTCGTACTCCAGCTCCGTCATCCGCTCGTCAAACATGACCTTTTGCAAGAACGACATCAGCACGATCTGACTGTCACGCTTGCCTCGGTTGCCGGGCTTCGACTTCTTCGCCTCGTCCGGCGTACCGCACTTGACGACAGCCATCATCGGAACACGCTGCTGCTTGTCCAGAGGAATTCGAGACTTGGTGCCATAGTCGTAGAAACCAGCGTAGATCTTGGCCATGTTGTGGCGCTTGGAGCCACTGGCGACGGCCACATAGGAAAACGCCTGCACCTCCTCTTTCGGAACCGTGAGGTCTTTCATCATGCCGAGAATAATGTCGGGCGTCGTCATTGTCTCGCCTTGGCCCTTGATCAAGCCGTCACAGACTGCGAGAATCACCTTGTGGCTGTTGGGGTAATCTGTCATGGCGATCGAGTCCAGCGTCGTCCGAATCCCAAGCTCGCCTTCCGAGTACGCAGTAACCAAGCAAATTGAGTGCGCCAGCGGGAAGCCGAACGGCATCCAGTCCGATGGTGGCTGCGGCACCACTGCCTCGTGAATAAAGCCCGCTGGACCGGGTCCCTCTGCCGGGATGCTGCTGCTGGCGTAAGGATCGCTGTGGAGGAAGCTGGTGCCGTCGATACCGTCGCGGTACAGTGCATTCGGATGAACAAGCTGGGCGCCAGCATTCTGGCTCGACATGGTCGTCGGAGCCATGTGGACGCGTGATGTGCGGTCGCCAGCGACAGCAGAGAAGCGCGACGTTGTCGGCAGAAAGCTCGTGCGACGGCTATTGCGATCAGATGTGGCGCCGGTCACGCTGCTGCTAATGTCGCCCGGCATCCGTTGCGGTGCACGGTAGATGTCCTCGCTCCAGTCCTCGATCTGCTTGTTGCGCTTCCGCTTGTCGGAGCTCTGCGATGTCTTGGCGGCCGCATACGTCTTAGCGATGAACCACTGGAAGATCAGAGCCAGAACGAAGCGCGTAAGAACGACCGACAGGATGAGCACCAGCGACACGTAGAGGACAACCTTGGAAGCTATGCACCCCACTGTATCCGTATCGATTGTGCCGACCTTGATGATTTGTTCGAAGCACTCTGCATTGGCCTTGTCGCCCGACTTTTGGAACGTCCGCGTCGCATCGCGGCCGCGGATGGCCATGTTAGCAGCCGTAGTCGTGTCTCGGAGCTCCTTGAAGCGAGAAGGGTAAGCGACCTGCGAGTCGTCCAGCCAGTACAAAAGATTCAGATCAAGAACATTGCCCGAGTACACGATCAGGTTGCGAGAGCTGTTCTTAATATCGTCCCATGTGAAGTAGACGTCGGCAGACGGCTTAAGGTCATCGTAAAACGTGGTGCGCGCTTTGGCGGTAGTGTGGCATGCATATCCGAGATAGTAGGGGGTGGTGTCGTTCGGCTGGCTAGATCCGTCCTGATTAAACGTGTTGCAGGGAAAATACCATGCCAGGTCGTTGTCGGAGTTCGTAGGCACGTCTGAATTATTGGCAAGCGTGATGATGCCCTTGCATTTCCCATTCACATTTTGAAACAAGAAGCTGCCGTCTTGGCCACCGTGCTTCTCGGGTAAGTCGTAGAGAACGTTGGATCCAGCGGGGATGCCCTGGGCGCCGGGATGTGTGGACGTGCTCAGGTCATAGGCCACGCCGTGGAAAATCATGTAACTATTATCCACATGGTTGACATGAAGGCGCACGCCGTTGGGGTTGCATACGACTTCCGTGAAGCCAAAGGTCAAGAAGCCCACAAAGGTCATGACAAACAGAATGATACTGATCAGGCCCATCTTCTCTCGCCAGGCGCGCTGCTGGTCCTTGGAAATCTTGCGGAAACATGACCGCAGAACGAAATCCGGACACCAGAATGTGATAATTGCGCAGTACACGGTCCAGATGCTTGGAGGGCGTACTGGCTCAACGACCTGCCTCTTGCGACCTTGTTTTCGAATCTTTGTCGGTTTTTCTGTGGGGCCAGAGCTGCGGCGCTTTCGTCGTCTCCGTTCCCTCTCCCTCTCCCCGTCTTTCTCCTTCTCGCCGCTGTTCGTGCGGCTCCGATCAAACTGGGGTGACCGCGGCGCATCCGACACATAGCCGGCAGCCGGTTGGCCCAAAGGATCGGCATGGGCATCGAAGTCTTCGAGAATCGGGTCATGGCCGGTCGACGAAGGAATGACGTTCATGCGCGCGGCATGCTGTCGGTAGTGATAGTTGGGGTGATCCTTTCCTATCCTATTTCTCTCTGGCCGGATCAAACTCCTCTTGCGCTGGAATGGCGGCTCCATCGTTCGTAATGGCGATTCGCCTGTGGGCGACAGCGGTAAGCTATCTATTGTAGCGTTAGGATCGGGATCGTGTAATGTCTCGGCAAAGGAGGTAAGCGAACCCCCACGTCGGCGATGTCCCTCAACAGGGTGATATCCCGTTTCAATATCTGTTGGACGGCTGCGCTTTCCCTGAGAGGACCGGTACGAGCTTCGCGACCTGTGCGGCGGTGCGCCGCGTGATCGCTCGGGGAGAGACATGGTCCTGTAGGACGGCAATTAGCAATAGAGGACATGAAGAAAGCCGGTGGCGAGACTGCGCTACACCGCGAAGCGCGCAAAACGTAGACGAAGCGGACTTGGTAGAGAAGGCTGTGGACTGTTTACCCTTGCGAAGTGGTGAACTTTGCACGATAGCTGTAGGACAGGTAACGATATCGTGCTATCGCGGGATAAGGGAATGGGGAGAACGAGTGGCAGATTAAGTGAAAGCCCCAAGAATACGCTCGGCTTCTGCCAGGTGCCGTAGCAAAAGCGAGGGGACGCAGGCAAACAGAACACGATCGCAGTGCCTGCAAAGCAAAAGACACGAGCGAGCGAATAGCACCGAGGGGGGCCGGTGGACGGCAAAAGGCAGCAGGGAAAGGCAATGTGCACGAAACGAGTAGAGACTGAGCAGAGGGGTGTCTTACTGTGACTTATTGCTATTGGGCCCCCGAAGTGCGCCAGTTGCCACGGGCAGAGTACTGTGGGTATATCAGGTTCTGGGTCCCTGCTTTGGTGCGTCCGGGGATGGCTTGTCGGACACCAGAGCCGAGCCTGTCCGGAGCAGGCACCAGGCCAAGCGTAAGTCCTGGTACTTGGACGTCTCCGTGTTGCTTTGCGGTGCTGTCGCTACTTCGTATTTTGGTACGGAGTACTCGTACTCGTATGCCGAGCTGGATGCGCCGTACTCGTGACAAAGCAGGAACGGCAGTGGACAAGGCGGGAGGATGCAACGCCGGGGCGGCGAGAGCTGCGGCTTTGGCGGGAAGCAGGAAGGAGGAGCGACGTGGCAGCCAGCAGCCTTTCTTAGCGAGAGTCGAGCTCGTGTCCTGCAGTATGAGTCGTTCAGGGACGCATCAGACGATGCGAGAGGAGAAGAGGCTGAGCGCGCCGGCTTTGAGCTTGAGCCTTGTTGACGATCCGTGGCGGGACGCCAGCAGGACAGCACACAGGGTGGTGTGTGGTGTGTGGCGGACCTGGTCGCTGTGTGCGGGACAGGCGTGGCTGTCTGGTGGGCGGCAGCGTCGGCACCAAAGACGGAGAACGAGAACGAGAAACGAGAAACGAAAGAATCAGAACGAAGGTCGGCAGAATATCGACAAATTGCGCTGTGCCGACAGAATCCCGGCAGAATAGTATTGTCGGTCAGAGACGGCGTCGGGACAATGGAGCCACAACACACGGCGAGGCAGCGAGGGTCGCGGGGGAAACCAGAAGAACGAATGAGCGGCGGCGGACAGTGACCGGGGTTTCAGGATGAAGATGCAAGGAACAAGGAAGCTGGTGAGAGGTCGAGAAAGGCTAAGTTCGCAAGTAGTTCCCTGGGCGTCTGGCGAATCGCCGATGGGCTGTTGCTGGCCCATTTGGGAAGGAACAGTCCGGCCATCTCTTGGAGAAAACAGGGAATGCACAAAGTGATACTCCGTTCTGGCGGTCGCAGCTGCCGTCTTCCATCCCATGGAGAGCGTACGGAGTATTACGACGCAATAATGACTACTCGTGCACCGCCCCTATTATTATCTGAGGCCCACTTAAAAAGCGCACCTCGTTAATACTAGGTGCTGGACACCCAAATGAACCGGACACCCAAATGAACATGTATCGCGTAATACAAATTTGTATGTAAAGATACAAAAATCTATATTTGTTTTACCCTTTATATTTAATTAAGAAAAACATTTAAGGCTTTCTTTAAGTAGTTACTATAATAGTTTATACATAAGGATTAAAAAAAGTTTTCTAACTATTTTTCTTAATTAAATATAAAGGGTCAAAAAAAATATAGATTTTTGTATCTTTACATACAAATTTGTATTACGCGATACATGTTCATTTGGGTGTCCGGTTCATTTGGGTGTCCAGCACCTAGTATTAACTAGGTGCACTTTTTCGCAGAAAGTGCGTCCGAGATAATAGTGGGGCGCGGCACGAGTAGTCCGCAATACGATACACCCCGACGCAATACGAGATGCACTGCGGAGTACTCTAGATGAACAAGTATCTCGTAGGCCAACCGGCGCTGGTTCGAGTACTTGGTGCACTTCACGATGCGCCACGTTGTACGGCGCACTGTACGGCTGGCGGGCCTAGCGCCTAATGGTGTGCTGTTTTGACACAGGATAGGGCAGCTGATGTGCAAGGTAGCTGCAAGTACTAGTGAGGCCAATTATGGCCTCGAGTGACACTTGGCGACCAGGTGCTGCCGCCTGCCAACCAAATGACGCGAGTAGCTCGTATTGTCCCGCCGACGGTGGCGGCGACTAGCTGTCGCATCCATGCACACGGAGAACCGTAGCGCGCAGAGCTGTTTGCAGCACTGTGTACTCGTACATGGCAGCCCCGTCGGCTAGTGCTTAGTGTGTATCTTACACAGATAGAAGCGCCAATCCGAGTTAAAAACGACGCCGAGTAGGGTTTCTTCTTCAACGCAGCACAACGCCGGGCAATAGACTCGCCAAGATAGGACCCCTTACGGAGTACTTACTCGTACTCCGTAAATACGGCGTACTCCGTAGGTGGTAGACCGCTAACTCGGATGCAGGCAAGTGTCATGACATCACTGAGGCTGCTCAGTCCGGCAAACCAAACATCAATGGCAGTCCACCTCACGGGTCTTCGGTGTGTCGTCGGACAACCTTCACGCCTTCACGTCTGAAGGCCATCCTCAATTGTTTGTCCCCGCAAACACTCATTTGTATGGTATTGCAAACCTGCGAAAGCCGTGCTCCGTTGTTTGCGTGCGCATTTGGATTGGCTCGTCGGTCGCCGCAAGGCTGTCGTACTCCGTATTACGACGTACGAGTAGTGACGGCCGGCGCGGTGCGCTTCTGTGCCCGCTGAGCAGCCTCTGTACAGGCGCACTACTCTGTATCGTACTTCGTACGCCCTACTCGCGTAAGTAGATGGACTCGTGCTTGTATGAGCCTACCTACGCTGTGCTCCTTCGCGTTGACTGTTCGTCGTTATTTCGCGGGGCCGTCTCGGCCTGCGTCCAGTGTATGTATATTATGTACTACCAATACTCCGTATGCAAGGCTCTACGCCATTACTAGCCGAGATAGCGACAGTGCCGTCGTTCTGGACCAGAATGACTTCGTTTGTCCCTGCTGCTACGTCATAAAGTCAGGGGCCGCAAAAGAGCCAGCATGAGTCCAAGCTCGTGCTCGTACGACGAACCCAAATGCCTGATCGTACGCAAACTGTCTCGCGCTCCGTTTCTATTGCGCGGGGAACATAGGGGTTCCGGAGAGTCCGAAAGAATGCAGCCGATCACTGACCTTCCCCATACAAACGACTAAGCCGTAAGTGTCGACGGGCACGCGCAGGCAGCCGGAATGTGACGATCAGCAAACGCGGGGAGACATTGGTGATGTATTATTACTCATGCTTCGATTCGTATTCCAGCGTCCTCATACGAGCACTCGCATATACGGACTGCACCTCTTTAGAACCGCTGTCATCCTCGTATTGAGCTTCACACCCAGTGGCACTGCACTGGTTTGTCCATGACCCAATCTCATGCTTTTACGAAGCAACCATCTCGTGTCGAGTGGCACTACTAACGGCGTGCCAGTGTTCATTGAAAAGGCCTCTGCGAGCTAGTCCGGTGGAGTAGACTCGGCCCACGCCGTCTTCTTCTCAGATTGGGTTAAGCCTCATGCAGACCGAGGTTTCCGAGCAAATCATCGTCGATCCCGGCACTACTCACACAGAGCAAGCTGAAGCAAACAAATACGAGTACGGAGTACAAAGTTGAAATACGTGCTCAGTAATCCTCCGAGCGCCTGTCCTTGTCAGGAAAGCAAATGTCAGCTTTACATTGATCATCTAGCAACTACGGCGTGATTCTCTCTTCCTTAATCTTGGGTGTCTTCAGTATGTACGAGCATCATGGATACTGTATTCTATCACTACGGAGTATTTGTACATGTTTCTGGCACAGCATCATAGCGTCACGGGACACACGGTTACATGTGTCGTCGTTGCTGATGTTACTTCAGTCTACTCCGTAGGTGAATGAAGGTCATATGCCCGTGATAATTTGTACGTAACAGCCTCCCCTCGAAATGGGGCGTTTACGGAGTAGGCTGATCCCGGACATAACGGCCGTCTGGGATTTGTAACGGTCGCAGCTCGTACTCCGTAGAGCTCGTGCGGCACAGCATTGGCTCTGCGGCACGAGCGAACGCCCGCAGACCCGACGCCTCACCGCCGGCCAGTCACGGTCTCGACCCAGAAGGTGCGATTCTGTAACACGCTCTTGCCACACCACGGTACTTTGTAGACGAGCGCCGCCGTTCCGGCCGCACCTGCCGTTTGCAGATCTGCCTTCGTGTACTCGTACCGTACTCGTAGTAATGTGATTCCGCCATCGCGATCTCGTCCTCGCAAAAACCTCACTTTCACCAAAGGAGCAAAAGAGAGCAGAGAAGCAAAGAAGCAAAGGAGCAAATGAGCGAAAAGGCAAGTCTTAGCATAGCGGTGTCGCTCCGAGACACGGGCTGCATCTCCCACCACTCAACCAAGCACCCACCCGCCCGCTGCAGCGCCGCGCCGCCGTGCTTGTGCCATTTCGTCGGTTAGGAAAGCGGCCATGGCTTTGGATGGACGACCAGCCTCGCTGCTCCCGGCTTCGCGTCCACCGCCTATCCCTGTGGCCAGATGCGTCTGCCCGTCCTGCTGTAACACCTGTATGCACATGCAATGCACTCTTTCCACCTCCTGTCTCTCGGTTCTTTTCGTCCTGTTGCTCTGTCTGCGTGTCTGTCTCTGGCTCCCTTGCATGCGTCGACATTCTTGCTTTCTTGCTTTACCCAAATATCAGTCTGCTCGCTGCGTTTGTTCCCTCTTTCGCAGCACTGCCTTTTCCCAGCTGCCCATTCCCCATATTGCGCCTCCAATACTGGCTTTGCTGTCTCGCCATCTCTCTTTCTCGCCTTTGGTCTTTCGCTCGTATGCTGACCCTTACAGTTCGTTGCCTCTGCTGCTCCGTCTTCGGCCGGACACCGGCATTGCCGTTCCCCAGTGATTGGACACTGCCAGCTTCACCGGCAGGCTTTCGCTGCCTCAACTTACGCGGAACAGTATGTCAGGCCCACTCCAACCTTTTTCATAATTCTACATTCCTGCCTTGGACTGGGTGGAAAGCATCCTGCTACACGCCGACACCCGTGTCTTACTTGCTCCACTGCCACTCGCCTGCAATACCTGTATTAATCCATCTCAGCCTTCTCTGCCCCATACTTGACAGACGACTGGCTCCGGGCGCCTTGGCCTACGAAGCAGACGACCGCTAGCACACGAACCCAGTGAGCCCCTTCCCCCGCCTTTTCGCCTCTGTCTGGCTTGTGCTCTGCTTTGATGCTCGCCATCTTGCATGCCGCATCCCTTGTCATCGCGACCCACCGAGGCCAGAACGCGTATTCAGCCGCCCGTCCCCATTGCTCTCATTCCTTCTCTTGCGCCAGCTTGCCTCGTTTTCTGTCTATTGCCTTCCGATCTCCGCTCTCTCCGGGTCTCTCTTCTGCCCATGCCAAGCTTTGCCACCCTCATCTTGCCGTCACTCTTCCTCGTCTTCTATTGAACATCGGCATCTGCTTCTCCCCAACAGGCTGTGCGAATACTGACCCGCCGTTTCTCTAGCTGCCCGCGTCTGTTGTGCCGCTAAGCCCCAGCGCTTGGCCGTCTCCCGTTTAGATCCCCGTGCTTACCACCAATTAATTCTACGAATATCACCTTTCGACACGATGCCCCATTCTATCTCTCAACGGACCATTTGTTAGACCATCTATTACGAGCTGTCGTCTTCGCCCCTTGCCGGCTTACGAGCAATTAGTCTCCACGGCCCTTAGCCTCGCCCGAGTGACGCCACGCCTTACGTGTAGCCACCAGAAGGCAGTGGCAACGCCAGGGAAAGCCGTGGAACTGAGGACTAAGCACAAGAAACGTTGCTAGAGACAGATCCACAACAGCCGTGAAAGACTTCTCCCGTTTCTGTCTGTGAGAGCTCTCACTTACGCGCTCTCTTTCCTCTCACCAACCCCTAGCCACTGTGGTACTATTGTGCTGCTGTGCTGCTCACTCGTCGCTCTCCCACTTGACTATCAGTCTTGTCGGGGCGCTTTTGGGGAGTTGGCCTACCCTTCTTATTCTTCTTGAGCTCGTTTGGGCCCGGATCTCTCGTTTGCGCCTCTCCCTGTCCTTCGCTCGCCGCCTTACCAACGTCAGGCATTCCATTTACTTGATCATTTGCTCGCTGGCCAAGAACCAGCTGCATCTGTGCCCATCACCTGTTGTCCAGGTCGAGAGTCGCTTTCACTGTGGTTCGGGAGCGGCCACCACCGGGTCTTCCGGATTTTATGTGCCTTCTCCCTCTACACAATTTCTTCTCGTGCGACCCGTCTCGCTCGCTATTATGACGGCCATCGTGGCGCCCGCACCAGCAACCCGCATGTCTTTCCCTCTAGTCACCGAGAACGAAGTAGCGTCACTAGAGAAGACGCATATTTTGCCCGAGTCGCCACGACCCAGACAGTCGCCTGCCTCTCCTATTAGAGTCAATTCTCGTCCGAACTGGGCGATGCCTCCTCATACGAACAGCGAGGACAACCCTACATCCACACCCCCAACCTCTGTCGGTACTGCCGCTACCGCCACTGTTGCAAGAACCCAGGAACCGTCCAGAGTCTCCGATGCCCCTACACCTCCGCCTCACGCTACTCTTATGCCTACAGACGGCGAGCCTGCGTACACGATCGAACGCCCTGCGCCCGTGGCTGCAGTTCACAGCAGAAGCCGCCAGCTAGAAGACCGCCCGCTGAAGATCATGAATGTGGAGCCGGTGCCCCAGCGCGACCAGAAGCGGCTGCCCTCTACCGAGTCGTCAGCAACTACGAGTGCCAGCTCAGTCTCCGGCATGAAGGATGTGGCTAGGTCCGGCGAGCTGTCGCCGGCGAGCTCACTGGACGGCGGTCTTGCGGGAAACCATCCCGCCTCGCGGCCCCAGCACCACCACCAGCCGCAGTCGGCCAGCTTGAGTGCTATTGCACATATTACACAGCAAGACCAGATCAACGACCCGCAGTCGTCGTCCAATCCTGACCTAGTCGGACGAGGCTCCCCCGTTAACCGCCATCTCACGCCGAACTCGCAAGGCTATCGGCGAAGCTCTCTACCTCGCCCGCAGTCGTCGTGCTCTGTCTACTCAGACTTGGGTCCGCGCGGACAATCGCCGGGCCTACACAGCAGCCCATCGAACCGGGTGCCGTCTGTGCAATCCCGTAGATCGCCAGACCAGCGTCCATCTTCGTACGCTGAGATGCTCAACATGCCCTATCCCCAACCGGGACCCGCGCCGATTAGTCTCGATAACGCACAGCTTCGCAGCGCAGTCGGCTCCAATGCATCGCTGCTGAGCACGCAAGCGACCTTGGAGATGTACCGCCAGAACGTTAAGAAAACGACGGACATGTCCATTCAGTACTCGTTTGCTGTCTTCCTGATTTCGACTGCCCAGGAGCAGGGCCTAAACTTTGACGAGCCAACGAAGCACAGGGGAACGCCCAAGCAAGGGCGCAACTCGGTGAGCCCTCGTGTAGACAAGGCTGGCACAAGCCCCCACGAGCTAGTACGCGAAGCGCGCACTATCTTGCAGCGGTTATCTAACGCCGGGTATCCGTTCGCGCAGTACTACCTTGCCGACGGGTTCGCGTCTGGCCTTTTTAGCAAAGGCAAGGAAGATTATAATACTGCATTTCCCCTCTTTGTTCTTGCTGCGAAGCACGGTCATGCAGAGTCCGCATACCGCACTGCTCTCTGCTACGAGTTTGGCTGGGGCTGCCGCAAAGATCCCACCAAGGCCATCCAGTACTTGCGCACTGCATCCTCCAAGCACCATCCAGGCGCCATGACGCGTCTGGCCAAGGCTTGTCTGTCGGGCGATCTGGGTGAGAAGCGATACAAAGAAGGCATCAAATGGATGAAGCTGGCCGCGGAGAACGCGGACACCACATACAACAGCGCGCCGTACCAGCTCGGATGCCTGTACGAGACCGGCTACGGCGACGACATCTTCAAAGACGAGAGTTACGCGGCGGAACTGTTTACCCAGGCAGCTGAGCTTGGCCACCCCGACGCCAGTTTTCGCATGGGCGATGCATACGAGCACGGCAAGCTGAATTGCCCTCGCGACCCATCTCTGAGCGTGCACTTTTATACTGGTGCTGCTGAGCACGGCCATACTGCTGCGATGATGGGTCTGTGTGCCTGGTACTTGGTTGGTGCCGAGCCGCTGCTCGAGAGGGATGAGGAGGAAGCATACGAGTGGGCGCGGCGAGCCGCCGACCTTGGTGAGTCGCAAGCGCAGCTGCCCCCGCTGGGGTGACTTTTTATTTTCATTCTCTTCTAACGTCTCTCATAGGCTATGTCAAGGCGCAGTATGCTGTGGCTTATTTTACCGAGATGGGCATCGGCTGCCGGAGAGACATTCTCGAGGCCAATGTGTGGTACGTAAAGGCAGCAGATGCTGGCGAGGAACGCGCAAAGCAGCGGCTGGCAGCGATCCGCGCTGCAATCAGCGGCGGTGTGCCCATGGAGGTTGGGCCGCCGCGAGACGGCAAAGCGAAAAAGGGCAAGAAGGATGAGAACTGCGGAGTCATGTGATGGGGCAAAGGTCGCCTCTCCGAGATCCGGATCGACAGCGATGAAGAGAAAAAGTACTTTGGCTGTTGGAGCCATGCACAAGGCCTTTTTTCGTCTGGCTACGGCCCTCTTCGGTGCCGCGGCACCTACGAAGTAGCCATCAGCATACGAGTACCACTCTACCGCGCTACGGTGATACGAAGTACGGAAGTACGATTTTTGCAGGGCACTGGATGACAGCATTTGCACCAGCCTCTGACTTTTTTCGATCCTTCTCGCCGTTTTGCCGCAACACAGTCTTCTACACTATTGGCGTTGGTCGTTCTCGGCATGGAGTTGTGCAATTTGTTGATTTTCAATGCTGGCGGGCCACTTAGATGTCTTGCAATGCTATTGGCTTCAGTGGAAAGGTGTTTGGAAAAGATCTGACAGGGAAGATCAAAGTATGAAGAGTTTAATAGATGCACAAGCATTGGAAAAGACATTGGACTTGGTGGTCGTTACCGTACCACTTTTCTCCCCACGGGCACCCTGCGTTCTGTGAGGTCAGGATCAATCATCGCCAACTGCCGCACGCACCGGATCAGCAGATTATCAGCACTGTTCGTATCTATTCTCCTGGGCTGATAGTGAGGCCAGGTGGGGTGTGTCGAGGAACTGATACCAGTTGCTCCGTATTGTATTTTGCGGAGATTGCTGGATGGGGTTGAGAGGCTCCTCGTAGCCAGCTGGAGGGGATACTCCGTCCAGAATGAAACACGAGTACGAGCAGCAGGAACAGACACCTCGGAAAGGAGGCATCACGAAATTAGCGTGCGACGGTCGAGACTCGTTACCTCGCCCCCCGGCCTTGGGCAGATCCGAGCCGTGTCTTCCTTCAATCCAGCCGACCCAGTCTCTGTGCACGGGTAGGGTGCGCGCAGCTGTTTCGTACAAGTACAAGCGGCGCAGCATGCATGGCGATACGGTACACGACGGACCATAATTGGCCAACCCGGCTTTCGCAGTGTAATCTGTATCTGGACCTGCGATGCAATAACACAAAGTACACTGTGCTCGGCCGCACACGATACGCAATCAGACACAAAGCACGCGCCGGCCAAAGGTATGTGCAAAAGAGAAGGCACATTGCCCTCTTCACCGGCGCATGCACGCGTCTCGAAAGAGAAGCCGAGCAGGACGGAAGAGGAGGGGGTGTGCAAATGTGCAACGTCGAATTCGGATAGCACTCGACCATGCATCCACAGGGGCGGCCGTTGTCGGGCAGCCCTTCCTGCGCAGGGCATGTCACACGCGAGAGGCAGGGTGCCGGCTTGTAGCGGACAAAGCAGAAAGCTGAAGCCGGAGAGCTGGAGCCAGAGGTCGAGGCTTCCAGAGCGCAATGCTTCCTCTTTGGTGTGGGTGCATGGCAAGTAGGAAATAGTTGCTGTACTATGCTGCACAGCCGCGCCGAACCCTCTGGTGTCCGTCTGATATTGCGATATGGGCCGGGTCGTCGTTGCGTGTCGATGTCGTGCCACGCGGCGTGGAAGGGGAAGGCGAAAACGCCGGAACGAGGCCTACGGGTAGATCGGGGTTTTGGCGATGTGACACTTTGTAGGCGGGCGGCGGCCAGGCGGGCGGCGGCCAGGCGGCGATCGACGTGCAGCACAGCAGCCCAGCACGGCGGGCGGGCTGTCTGTCGTTCGGCCGCCTGGGCTGCTGTGCTGCACGTCGATCGCCGCCTGGCAGACTGGCCCCAGACTGCTCCAGACTGCTGCACCGCCAGCCTCGAAATTCGGCGCCCTGTCGCTCCACACAATCCTTCGAGTTCAGCACCCATTGTTCGCCTGTTTGCACGGCTTCGGCGATTTGTCAGTTTCTGGCAAGACAGCGAGTGTCGGCCGCTCGTACTCGTCTTGTTGGGCCGCGGCCGCTGTGCAGCGCCTGCTCTCGCGCTGCGTATCGCCGTGCTCGCTCTCGTTCTTATGCGCGGTGCCAGAAAGTGCAGAAATCTCAGGCAAATAAGATGCGTACAAGTAGACGCAAGCCGTGCGGACAGGTGCTGTACATGTACTTGCCGTCCTTTCCCGTCTCCCATTGGCCAGCGGGCACTCGTCACATTGCTTCGCTGTCGGAGGCAGCTGCGGCCCGTTTGCCCTTTCTGTTTGTCGGCCGCCTCCTTCCCGAGCGGTCTGCCGTCCGCCGTGCGCTGCTCTGGTCGCGCCTGCCCTGCCTGCCCTGTTACTCTGGAGTCACTCCTGCCTCCTACGAACAGCTCGACTGCGTTCTTGCCATTCCGGCTTGCCACCCTCCTTCTCTCTTGCGGCATTCTTCCTCTCCAATCCGCTTTTTTTCTGTCCCGCGATGCATTCTCTTGCTTTTTAGTTCTTATTTTTCTTATTTTTTCTTTTCTTCTTCTTTCGTCTTTCCGCTTCCTTCCTCCGCTTTCCTCTTTCGCTTTCCTTTTCTGCTCTTCTGCCGTCTTCCCCTTCAACTCTCCCTCGTCCCCTCTGCACCTGTCGCCCTTGCCTCGGGGTTGCTCCGTGTTCTTACGTATCCTAACAATATGGCCTGCCTGTGACCGGTCCCTCCTTCCTTGGCCGTTGCACCGTTTTTGCTTCTGGAGGCCCACTTTCCAGCCTGGCACTTTGTATCAAGTAACTTGACCGGGGTCCTCTCTTGTGCTCCTTCGCAGCTTCCCGGTCTGCCCGCTTCCCGTATTTATTGCCGTCCCCCAGCCCGACGGCCGCATAGCTGGGCAAGAATTCCAGCCACGGCCACCTCGCGTCTGCGGCACCTTTCCAGCTCTGTCACCTTCACGCTGTCCATTTTCTGCTTCTTCGCACACTCACTCAACCGGTCCATCGCGAACAACGACAACGGGGGCCGAGTAAGAAACACGCCTGAGATAAGCGTTCGACATCCAAAGTGGACCCCGCTATATCAGCCGTTCGAGTCTCGTCGACTCCGCTCTCCATCTCCTCCACAGCTACAAAGTACTCGTACCGGCACGACGACCTGTGCCCGAACACTTTATAGGGACATCACCGGCTCGCTTCTCTCCTTCTTTCCAACTGCTACTTTGCCTCCGTGTCTGAAATTCTGTGGTCTTCAGGCGCGCTCGACGAGGCGTGCATGTCCACTGCGAAGACGGCCGCGCGCTCGCCTGCGCCTACGCCTCAGAAAGCGCCATCGCATCCCGGAATTCTTCTGCGTCGGACTGCTGGCCGTGGCCGCTGCAGAACGACAGAACCATGGACCCCATGAACTCCATGAACCCCATGAATCTCATGCCTCCGCTGCATCCCACGCCTCATTCCATTGCCGGCCATGTCTTCCACAACAGTGCAGATCCCGCAGCGGAGCTTTTCCACAGACTGCTCATGTCCCCAGCACTCACTCCAGCTCTGCGAGCAGCTTGCATCCAGAACATGTCGTTTGTCAAGCACAAGCTCTACCATCACTACCTGACTGTGATGCACAGCACTGGCGCCGAACGCCGCCCTAAGGCGCAGCCGCCCATCCACAAAGACTCAGACCCGGACGGCGGCGGCGGCAGCAGCAGCAGCAGCAGCAGCAGCAGCAGCAGCAGCAGCAGTGGCCAGCCAACCAGCTCCAGCTATGCAGCCTATGGCTTTGGCCCTTTCTCCGCCGAAGCCTTGGTCGCTATCCTCTCCGCAGCTATTGCAAATGCTCCTCCCAATGTCCCTTCCACCTCTGCCCAGATACCAACAAACCCTCTCTCGCTGCACAGCAGCGGACCCGCCCTGAACCTTTTCGGCCCCATGAACGGCAACAGCTTCATGTTCGGCGCCAACGGCCAAGGCTCCACTCAGACGGGGCCATTCGCCAACATGCCCGGCGCATCTACACCGGCGCCAGCCTCCTTCCCAGCACCCAGCGGCCTGAATGGTGGCCATATCGGCCTCTATTATCAAACGAGCGACATGGACTTTAGCGACTACGTGCTCGATGCCGACGCCGACGCCGAAGCTGTCGCTATTGCCAACGCCGTCGTCGATGCTTCTGCTACCAGCGCTATCATGAACGATGCCGACTTGATCTACCAGCAAAATGCTGTTGTCCCGGGCCCTGCGCCAAGCCACGACCTTAGTCACGATCCTGTTCCCACCATTCATCCGGTTCTCGACACCACTCTATCTCCCGATCTTGCCTATGCTCTTGCTTCTGCTCTAGCACCCAGCCATGTTCCTGCTGCAACTTTAAGCTCAGCTCCTCCAGCTCCAGCTCCATCTTCAGCCCTATCTTCAGCTCCAACTCCAGCTCCAGCTACAGCTACGGCTGCGACCCCAGCACTAGCTTCAATGCCAGCTCTAGAACCCGCCTCGGGTCACGCTCCGGCTCTGACCTCTCCCCCCTCCCCGAATCTGAATCTGTCTCCGGGCATGACGCCTGCCTCGGTCTCTACTTCAGCACCTCCAACCGTTACCCTAGCACAACTGTCTGCTCTACCCCCTGCATCGGACGCAGCGATCATTCCCGGTATTCCCGGCACGGAAGCAAATGAGATAGGAGAGGATGAGGAGGAAGAAGAAGAGGAAGAGGAAGAGGAGGAAACTGATGGTGAGGGCGACGAATCCGACGATAGCTATGACAGCGAAGTCGACTCTCCTGGCCCTGTCAATCGTAACTGCGAATTGCCAATACTTCCGCAACCGCCACGTCAAGCGCTTGATCCTTTTGCCCAGTTGTACTGGGCAAGTAGCCTACTATTTGCGGCAACCGGCCAACCAACCGTTCCCAGGCACAGCAATGGCAGGCCTGCAAACCCCGATAGGACCAACGCCATGCCGCAGCCAATATATGTATTTCCAATACAGGATCCCTTGAAAATCAAAGCCCGCAAGTCGGTATCGATATCGCCAAACTACTACAATCATCCTTTCTCGTACGATATGGAGGCACATGGCATTCCAGACCCACGGAACTTACCCGAGCCGACGTACAGAATAATGCTTCCCCGACGGGAAGGTTTACGTACTCGACCAGCTCCTCTTCATATTGCCGAAAATGAGAATGTCTTCACTGCCGTCCAATACAACGAGCATCAACTGGAGCCGCAAGTCAAAATATCTACACCACAGCCACCTGGCACAGAGCCTACTCCTCAGCAGGGCCCCGGCCCAATCGCTCAGCCACAACAATCTCTAAATCCGTCAAACTTGGGCTTGGAAGGGCTGCTAGTGGACTGCATAAAGAAGCGCAGCAAAACGCCCAACGAGACTACTATCCAAGAGCACGTCCGAGGAGAGCTCGAACGCTGTGCCACATACATACAGATTGGTAATTTAGAGGGAACCCATTGCGATATGCAAGGCATTAACTGGAATACATTGGGTGTCTCTCGGAATGACGTTCGTCAGCATCGGCTCGATACGTTCAACAATTACACTACCATACCAGGCTCTGATTCCTTCACGCCGGTAGGCTTCACGCTTTCTGTCCAACTTTTGAGTGATACTGACGTTTTACAGCCGCGTCGTTACCATAAAAATACCCCGCGAGATTCGCCCTCATACTTCCGCTTCCGCGATATGGTGATGAAGCCGGCCATCTACCTCCCGCACTTTCAGCTACGAAATCTTTTGGCGAGCACCTCGAGATCGTGCGCTTACTACCCGGATGCCATTGGCGGCATCCGCAGGATTTGCACAACTACAGGCGAAGACAGACTGGCCATGAGGTTCTCCACGCGTGCACGCGTCCAGATCACCACCATTGCTCAGAACCACGGGGTGCTGATGGCTGGTGGTTTTTATGGCGAGTTTTTCGTCGCGAATCTTCATTCCGCGTATGTGGGCTCTTACACAGCCACGAAAGTGTCCGAGGCCAGAGTCACCAACCACAACAGAGGCATCACCAACCACATTGATGTTCACACTCTGCGCAACGGATCAGGCCCCTACGCGACCATTGCCTCAAATGACAACGGGCTGCGAATCTTGGACATTAACAGAAACAGCATCATCTCTTGTGTAAAATTCCCTTTTGCCGTCAACTGCTCCGCCATTTCTCCTGACGGGCGGCTGCGCGTTGTGGTTGGCGATTCTCCGTCCGCGTTTATCATTGCCGCAGAACCAGAGCGCAGTATTGCCGGCCCGAATAATACATGTGACGCCGAAGTGCTGCAGCGTCTGCATGGACACAAAGACCACGGCTTTGCCTGCGCTTGGGCACCCGATGGCTACACGCTTGCCACAGCCAACCAGGATCGGACCATCAAGGTATGGGACGCCCGCAAGCTGAGTAACTCGCAAGGGCAATCGCTGTTTGTAACAACGTTACACACAGAGATGGCATCGGTGCGAAGCTTACAGTTCACACCGGCGGGGTCGGGAAAACGGGCCCTAGTTGCGGCTGAGGAGGCGGACTACATCCATGTGATTGATGCACAGAACTTCCGGTCTCGACAGACTTTCGACATGTTTGGTGAGATTGGCGGCGCGGCGATAACAGGGCAGGGCCAGGATCTGATAGTGCTCTGCGCAGACCAATCGCGTGGTGGCGTCATGCACTTTGAGCGTTGCGGCGAGGAGGCGGTCATGGCCAACTTCGACGAGGACTACCAAGCCGTCCCATGGATGGAGCGGACGCCTGGCCATACATCCTTTGACTGGCCTGATCATCGCGGGATAGATTCAAAGCGGGACCGACAACGCACCCACCGTCTGCGGTTGCGGAGAGCGGCCGCGATGGGTCTCGACCTGTTCTGATGATTCTTTCGCGAAGAGGAGCAGTACGTCGATGGGGATGGCTGTGGCGTAGTTTCTGGACTAACGATTATGGCCCGGTGCTTCTTGTATACGTGGATGCCTGTTTGTTTTTTGGCTTTTCGGTTCTTGTCTGTCTTGTCTTTTCTGGCCGTTTTGGTTAGGCCGAGAAGCCAGTGGCATTGGCTTTTTGCCGGAGGAATACCCAACAGCGATGGATTCATAAGGATTTATGAGTGAATGACGTTTAGAGAAATTTTGGATGAACTGCAATTTTGTTTGATTATTGGATTCTAGATTTTTCTGAAATTGAGAGAGCTTCCTTGTGAATCTCCTCATCACCACAAATTGGACGAATTTCTTGCAATCCAAGCGTCTTTCAATGATAAGAACGAGGTCACTAGTGTCAACATTTTTCAGACGTGCAAACTCACTTTAACGAGCAGGTACACCGGATACGGAAATGTATTAGGAAATGCTGTCATTACCGGACCCTCAACAAAAACTTCAAAAGCAAATAAGCAAAAAAGGAAGAGTCGCTACGAATTCAGACCGAAACCGAGTAGCCAGATGCACAACAGGCAAAACAGCACAGGGACACTAGAACAATACACAAATGGACAGCCGCAACAAACCAGCAAAGAACTGCAAGCTACAAACCCAGAAATGAAGCCCGCCGATTCAGGAATCGAACAACGCCAGACCAGCGCGACTGGACCGCCAACACCACATGAAGAGAAGCAAAACAAGCTAAAGAGACATCATGGACATCGTTCCGGCACAAGAGACAAGAGACAAGAAACAAGATCAGAAGCAGCGCGCCCGCTAACGGCGCTCCTCCAGATCCGGCCCAATCTCGGCCGGCCGCGCAACATCGACCAGCGCCGACACGCGCACGTCGCCCTGGCGCGCACCAATGGTGACCCAGACGTGCTTTGCAGGCGGCACAGGCGTTGGCTGCGTGGTGCCGGGCGCCTGCTTGGCAGTCACGCGCGCACCGAGCCAGCGAAGACGGCCGGCGTGCGACATATCGCTGTTGCCGAGGCCGCCGCGGGCGATCCACTCGCGCACGACAGCGCGCACAAACTCGATCTTGCGGCGGAAGTCGTTGGCGGCCGGGACGCCCTGCAGCTCCGGGCGGATGTGCGGGCGCCGGCGGCTGCTGGCGCTGCTCGAGGCGGCCGATGGCGCCGCTGAAAAGTTGAGCAGCGTCTGCAGCGGGTACGACAGCACGCTGCGGCCGTCCAGGGCGGACTCGTCCAGCAAGCCCGTGGCGGCCAGGCGCTCGGCAGCGTCGACTGGCAGGTGCCAGAAGTGGCAGGAAACGCCGGCAGCGTCGAGCACGATCTTGGTGTGGTCGGGGAAGTTGAACTGCAGGTGGCCGTCGCCAAAGACCCAGCAGCCGACATCGCCAAAGCGCTGGTAGAACGTCACGACCGCCGAGGACGGATCGGACGGCGCTGCCGACGCGGCGGCTGCGGCTGCGGCTGCCGCCGCCGATGCCGCCTCGGCCGCCTTGCGGTCCGCCTCCTCGCCCAGCTCCCGGCCGTACGCCAGCATGTAGTTGGCAAACTTCTTCCACAGCACAACGCGCTCCCGCTTGCGGTGGTCAAAGGCGTCGCGGCCTGCCGACAGCTTGCCGGCGGCGCCGGTGCGCGGGTCGACAGCAATGCGGAAGCGGGTGGCAGCAACGCGCACGCGCCGCAGGCCATCTTCGCCGTTGTTCTCGTAAAAGTGGATGTCCGTGTCGGCGCCGCTCGCCGACGCAGACATGGGCACAATCTGCTGGCGGTCTACATACGTCGGGTCCTCGCGACGCTGGATGTGCCGCTCGGCACCGCGCACCACTAGACACGACGGGGGCAGCTCGCCAGTCTCGCCGCCACCGGACCCGCCGTGGCTGTCGGCCACATGGATCGTCCGAAGAATGCACCCGACGGCGCCATCGTTCAGGATGTAGCCGAGGCCGAACTTGTTGGTGTAGTCCACCCACTTGACCACGATCTGCGGCTGCGCCATTGCCGTCCGGTCCCGCGCCGTCATGTACGCCATCGTGCGCGTGTTCAGCGCCCGGTCCAGCTCTGCCTGCAGCTTGCGGAGGCGCGCCAGGACCGCCTCTGGCTCGCTGTCCGGCACTGCCTCTTGGTGCTCGGTCGGGCTGAAAAGCGTCAGCCGCGGCAGCCGCTCCACCTCCGTCGCGTCTGCGTCGTCGTCGCCCGGCAGCGGGATCGAAGCCGGGTTGACCGGGAAGAATGCAGGCGGCGCACTTGCTTCCCGCGATGCCCCCGACCGAGACGACTTACGCTCGGGGAATGCCGGCGGTACCGGTGGTGCCGACGATGCAGCTGGCGCTGCTCGGCTGCCAGGCAAAAGTGTCCGTTGCGAGCGCAGACTGCTAGCAGGAGCTGTTGGCCGCGTCGCAGCGGCGACTGCCTGCTGTTGCTCGCGCGCCTGCAGCGACAGCCCGGTCGCCAGGCCGCCAAGAGCAACGTCGCGCCGTGCCGATGGCCGCCGCGCGAGTGCTGGTGCGGCTGCGGATGATAGTGCAGATGGTGCCGTCTGTGCGCTGTCGGTCGTCGGTACTGACACGGCGGCTGCCGCACTACGGAGCGTCGGCCGGTTCTGCTGCCGCTGCTGGGCGGCGAAGCTCTGCGGTGGCGCACGAAGCAGGTTGGCCGGTGCGGATGACGCCGCAGACCTCTGCTCGGCCACGGCACCGGGTGGCGGTGCAGAGTCCATGGCAGGCGACGGTGCAGATGTCGAGGCCGTGGGGGGGTGACTCTTGGCAGAGGAGGCTGTCGCTGTAAGCGACGGGCCGGCTACAGTGTAGTTGGCGGGCGTGGCACTGCCTGTGGCACCGCCTGTGGCTGCCGCACTGGCGCGCAGCAGCTGGTTCTCCTGCAGCCATGTGTCAAAGGGACGGTAGACAACGTCGGTCGCGAGCGGGATGGCGGGTGTGAGGCCGGCCTGCTCCTCGGCGGCCATCTCGCGCCAGACGGGCTTGGAGTGCAGCTTGGTGTGCGACCAGGGGCCGACGTTGCAGTCGGCACACATGGCCTTGAGAGTCTCGAGGTTCTGCGCCTGCTGCCGAGGGGGTGATGGCTGGCGGTAGAACATATCGCGGTCGGGAGGCAGATCGCGCAGGCGAAGGGTGATGTCCTCGGGGCGCGGCATGTAGCCGGACGTGAAGAAGGGGTGCTCGACGATGGCGTCGGGGTCGGGACGCATGTGCGCCTCCTGCAGCATGGAGGCGACGACGTGTTTGGCGTCGTCACTGACGGGCGGGCGGTGGTCGCCGGCAATGGTGGGCGGCGCCGGCCACTCGTAGTCGCGCTCGCGGGCGCGGCGGTAGATCTCGTCGGTGGTGGACGACTGGAAGGGCGGCTTCGACGTCAGCATGGCAAACATGATGATGCCGAGGCTCCAGATGTCGACCATGTGGTCGTGGCCCTGGCGGCCCTTTTGGAGGATCTCGGGCGCGATGTAGTTGGGCGTGCCGCACAGCGTGGTGCGGCGGATGGTCTGCATGTCGCGGCCGGTCACCAGCAGGGCGGCCAGGCCAAAGTCGCCGATCTTGGCGTTCATGTTGCGGTCGAGGAAGATGTTGCCCATCTTGAGGTCGCGGTGGATGATGCCCTTGGCGTGCATGTACTTGATGGCGCCGGCAATCTGCACGGCATAGAACCGCACCTCCGGCTCGGTCACGCCCTTGCGGCGCTTCACCATGTCCATCAGCGAGCCGTTGGGGCACAGCTCGAGGACGAGGTACGTGGAGTTTTCAAAGGAGAAGGCGCGGAAGAACTGGACGATGTTGGCCTGGCGCATCTTGGAGTGGATCTGCAGCTCGGTTTGGAACTGACGGGTCACATTAGCCGGGGCGACATCCCACATTGTCGTCGCATTCGGTCAGTCAACGCACCTTTTGCTCCATCTTCACGGGCATCTTGCTCTTGACAATCTTGAGCGCGTACATCTTCTTCGAGCCGGCCAGCGTGCCCGAGTAGCAGACGGCAAAGCCGCCCTTGCCGAGCAGCTTGCCGACCTGGTACACGGCGCCATCGCGCCTGTCCGCGCTGGGCGGCTCCGTGACGTGGGACGGCGGCGGTGGCGGGTGCTCCTTGTCCTTGTTGGCCTTGAGCTGGGCGGTGGCCTTTGTCTTGAGGTCCGTCGGCAGCGCACGCGCGCGTCGAGCGTTGGCGTCCCTAGGCGACAGTGCCTCTACATCGATGCCCTTTCCGGCCATGGCTGTTGGGGTTGCTGTGTGGTTGGTGAGCCACGTCTGCCACCATGCGTGGTCGTGTGGGCAGCCTCTTTTTTTCTAAGTGTACGGGACCGTGGCCGAGGTTCGTCAGGTGTCGCGTTGGTGGAGTCTGCGGCGAGATGCTCGGTCAGCGCACTGTTGGCAAGGGAAGCCGTGCAGCAAGCTGCTCTGGCGGTCCGCCGTGCCTCCGCGTCTGCGTGCCGGGTCCCCGAGCCAGATGAGAGAACGGGGAGCAGCTGACGACGGGCGAAATCAAAACAAGCTCGGAAAAATACGGTGACGACGACAGCTTACCGTGACGCGCAGAACGGGCAAAAGAGCAGGTAGGCAAGGCAGATCGTCAACGCATAACAAGGACTCAGACGACGGAAATGGGTGTCGAGGGCGGCGAGCCGTGTGTCGAAGCAGGAAGTGGAAGCGAGGACAGATGCAAAAGAAAACTTGCAAATACAGAAATGCAGTCGGTGTGTGTGACCGGAGTCTCCATAGGAAAGCGCGCTGCGTTGACTAGCCGGTTGCTCAGCAACAGCGACTGCCCGAACGGGCTACTCGCGGGTGGATCTCAATGTAACACTTGATTGGCGGCAACGACCCCTCGTGCTCTGCTGCTTAGTCACCTTGGACCTGCCAAGACTTCGGCTTCAGGCAAATGGCTGCTCCAGACAAACGCCCTCGGCACAAGGCTATCACGGATCACAGGTATGTGCAACCCCGCTTGCCGGTTCGCCGTCTCCTGCTGCATGCTAACACGCAGGCGGACCAGAACGACGCAGCTTCGCTTCGAGCCTGCCCGACGACGATCCCCCGCAGTCTGCTCCGACTGTCGGCCGCGCGAGAAGCAGCTCGACCAGCCGGCTTCCCCGACTCTGCCGCGATCCCGACTCATTCGACCCGTCCGCCGCCCGTCTACCGAGTCAGAGTGCCCTCGCGCGACGCACCATGGTGGCCCTTCCGCTCTTCAAAATCGCGTCGCTGTTCGTGCGGCACATCTCCAAATATGGCGCCGTAAGTTGTTGGGCTCGTGGTCACTGTTGAGCCTCCAAGCAGAAGCAGCTGCTGACCGGACAGAACCGGATCAAGGTGCAGGCGCACGAGCACCCGGCTTTCCGGAGCTTCGCCGCCCGCTACGGCCAGTCGATCCACCAGCTCAACATGCGGCTGAACGTGCTGCTGCTGCGCAACCCCGACACGGAGAAGCGGGCGCGCGCCCGGGCCGAGGCGGCGGAGGCGCCGACGGTCAAGACCCGGGAGCAGGTGGAGAAGGAGCTGCGCGCGGCGCAGAAGGAGGCGGCGGACCGCGCCAAGTACGGCGCGACGGCCAAGGAGTCGCACGTGGCATCGCCGGCGGCGCCGGCGCCGGGCACCACGGTGTGGCGGCGCCAGTTCCGGCCGCTGCCCGAGGCCAAGGCGGTCGACCTGTTCGCCGACGTCATCGGCGACGCCTTTATCCTCGTCATCGCCAGCGCGCTCGTGCTCTTCGAGTACTACCGCTCCTCGGCCAAGCCGGACGCCAACCTCGAGCGCATCAAGGAACTCCAGGGCCAGCTCGAGACGCTGCGCGCCATCGAGGACGAACAGGCGCGCGCCGCCGCCCGCCAGGAGAGCCGCATACTCGCCATGGAGGCGGCGCTGCGCGGATTCCGCGACCCCAAGACCAAGGAGCCGCTGCTGGCGGCGGCGCCCACGGACGACGCGCCGACGACATCGCTGCCCGCCGTGACGGCAGCATGAGAACGGCCGCATAGAGCGTCCGAGATGACATAAGAGCCAGAAAGGGCACGACCGCGGGAAGAGGAAGGTGCCAGGCGGACAGGAAGGAGCGGGCCGAGAGAAGAGCGTGGAGAGACTTTTCCGCGCTCGTCGACGCAAAATCTTGAGAATATATGCAACAGATGGCTATAGAGTACCACACAATCCGAGCACACACACTGCCATTGAAGAACAACGCACAGCCAGACATGTGTGCCGCCCGTCCCAGCCAGAACAGCCCGGCCCGCCTCGCGCCGCTGAGGCCGGCGCGGCCGGCAGCAGGGACGCCGGCCAGACAGCCGCAGCCGTCGCAGCCGCCGAGCAGGATGGCCAGCTTGCTCTACTGCGCATCGCTCCTCGACCGGCCGTGCTGGGCAGGCGCG
Source organism: Grosmannia penicillata (assembly GCA_002778075.1). NCBI lineage: Eukaryota > Fungi > Ascomycota > Sordariomycetes > Ophiostomatales > Ophiostomataceae > Grosmannia > Grosmannia penicillata. Next base: position 3,184,859 of record PCDK01000001.1, on the reverse strand, counting down.
GTGCGGATCCTCGTGGCCAGCAGCCGGGCGGGCGGACCGGCGTGTGCGCCGGCGCGGCTTGGGTCGCACGACCTGGCGGTGACCATGGAGGCAGCGCCGGGCACAACGCCGACGCCACCGGTGGTCCGGTTCCTTCTCGTGGCGCCCGACGACGTCGGAGCAGAGACGGCACGGCGACTGCAGCGGCTGGGCCAGCGGCGGCGCGGGCACGGCTGTGCGGTGGTCTTTCTACTGGGCGGCGGCCGCGGTGCCATGGCGGCCTACCAGCAGCTCCAGGCCGAGTATGTGGTGCTGCGTGCTGCGTGCTGTGTGCTTCTTCGGCGCTGTCTTTACGGTACGCTAACAGGCGACAGCTTCCTGGACATGCCCATCCTGCCGCTGACGAGCGTGGAAGCTCTGCCGGCCACACTGGCGGCGTTCTGCAGCCAGCTGGGCGAAGCACCGCAGCGAGAAGGGCGGCAGTGAGGGCGGCAGTACGGCGTGCCTGGAGCTCGGAAGCTGTGTTACGAAGATACTCGTACGTGGAAGACCGGATGCGGAATGGTTTGGGCGTTCTGGAAGCGGCTGCGCTCTAAAAATACGCAGTCCACAGACGATATGCAGGCTCACTGCTACCCAAGGCGGGGAAGAACTTGTCTCGCGGTGCCTGTTGGCACGAGCAGCATACTGCGGTAAGACGAAGAGACGGGCACAGGGGAGGCGAGGAGCTGGTTGGACGGCGCGGCGGTTGGCTGCAGTTGCTGCCTTGTCGGTGTGTTGGTCTGCGTCTGGCGCCACGATCTGTTGCACGTTGGGTTCGCCGTGTGGCCATGGAAGGCGCTGGGATGCGGGCGAGCAGATAAGCGCCGACATTGTCTCGGACGCCGTGGCTGAGAGCGGCCTCCGCACGAGCAACAGACAAGGGATTCTCCACGGAGCAAAAGCAGCGATGGCCAAGGCTGACGGCGTGATGTGATGCGCAAGTAGTGCCGTGACGGTGAGCAGCGGTGATGGTGATGTGCGTGACATCCTCGTCAGAACGCATACGACGACGCGCATACAACAGCACGGCAGCCAGCGACTTAAGAATCGAAGATCCAGCACGTCGTCGACCCCATGCTCCAGTGCTTGCATGGCAGCGTCGCTTCGCCGGTCGGGCGCTTCTATTTTTGGCGCTGGAGTGTGACGACGTGCAGGACTAGGCGACCGGGCCAGCTACAGAGGGAGTAGTCGCGTCGGCCCCTACATGTACGAGAAGTCGCATCTCGTCCTCGTCCTCGTCCTCGTCATCGCGGTCTTCCGCCAGGCCGGAGAATATCGTCCAGGCCTCTCGTCCGCTCGCCTGCGCGGCCTCCCAGCGACAGCATAGCCACGGCCGTCTGGGCTGGCCGTTCCGGCGTCTGGCCGCCCGGCGACTCGTCAGCGCTGTCTGACTGCGGCGCCTTGCGTCTCAACGGCGGCCGGCGAATGCCGCCAGCAGACCGGCGGTGTGGCCTCGGCGTAGGAGATCACGAGACGGCAAAGTACGACGCACGACACGAGTACTCTGTACTCTCCTCCGTGCAACAAAAGCACAGCGTCATCCGTACATACTCGTACGCATGCATGGCCTGGCAACGGCAGCCCGCTGTGCCCGGCAAGGCCAATGGGCGTCGGCGTGCAGCCGCCGACAGTTGAACAAGGCGATAGTGCCAGTGGGGAAGATGTGCGCAGTCGGCTTTGTACGAGTACTCCGTACAATTGCAGCTACGACAAAGACGATAGCAAGGGGACGCCGTCCCAACACCATACGGATCTCGTAGTCGCACCATACGGGGCATGCTAAGCCTAATAAAGAAGGTACACCATCTCCCACACAAAAGGCACACAACTCGATGTCGCTCTCGAGACTGTTGGCTGTTGCGCGGGTGTCGACAGCGGTGCTTGCCCTGGACTTAGTGTAGATCTTGTAGTAAATACAGCCTGTAGTAAGTACGGAGTACGAGTACTGTTGATTACCTTATTACCGCTAGTATATTTATTTAATACTTACTATTACGCATGTATTATTAGCAATACTAGTGCTTTTGCTATATAATATTTTATTTTTAGTGGCGTGGTAGATGTTTGAAGTTAATGCTTTTACTGTGAGAATGGTGAAGTTCACGATAGCATTTTGTGGCGGCAGAATATTCATGGAGTAAAAGTAAGCTACATCGGTTTTGGTTAGTACGTAGTACAATTTTCGGGTACCTTCTTTATTAGGCTTAGGTATGGTGCAACTACAGATCCGTATGGTGTTAGGACGGCTGCCCATAGCAAGGCGGGTCGGCAAGCCGAACGGCAGAGATGGCATTGTGCGGTGGTGGATTGGAATTGGGCCCTTGCATGGCGCCGGCTGAGGTCAGAAGTAAACACACGCAAAGCCGAAGGGTGGCTGACTTGTGCACTTTCCGCGGGACCGTTCCGCCTCCCGTGCATCCATGAGTGCGTCACGTGCAACGTCCTATGCAGTTGGCATAAGATCCTCAGTGTTAGATATACGAGTCGGTGGCCGCCCCACTGTGACCGTCGAAGCGCTCGGACGAGCTACTCCGGGCCTTGGCTTTCTGCCAATGCAGTATTTGTGCAGCGTTCACGAGCAATACGAGTGCGCTATGAACGAATCGCGCCATTCTCTGCCCACTGTCGCTGTTTATCTACTCCGTGCTCTTCACCAGCATCCCTGCCGTAGAACAGGGGCTATGCGCCCTTCAAACGGCCCGCGCTTCAGGCCTGGCGAAGCCTGTCGGGCCACAATCTGCGCCTGGCTCGTCACGCCTTCTCTGCGATACGCTGTGAGTGCTCTGCCGTCGCCGGCTGTAGCGTCTCTTCTCGCGTCGTTCTCTGCTGACAGGTACGAGTATGTACGGCAGCTGCGATGCAGAAGCCGCCCCCATGTACGAGTACTCTAATTCGCAAGTACCGCTACTCCGCTGCCCGCAGCACTGCCCGCCTCCTGCACGTACCCCTACCGCGCTAGTGCTGCCAGGGCCAGAGCCACCTGCGCTCTGCGCTCTCATTGGCCGGGCATGTTAGCCGCCGGCTCCAATCACCTCGCCGTCCTGACTCTTCGTGACAATCGCGGCCAAGCTACTTTGCACGTACAGGGAAAGTGCTGCCCGCGCCGCCAGCCGCCGTGCCTGCTTCGCCAGCAGACGAGGTATCACCTCGTGCGCACATATCGTACATATTATGCGCCCTCCCGTCGCCGGCCGCCCCTTCCCCATTGTTCTGCTGCTCCTGCTCTTCCGACTGCGTCTCTTTTGCTTCTGCTCTTTCCCGGCACACCCGCTGCGTCCGGCGTCGCACCTTCCGTCTGCTCCTGTACAAAGTCTCCCCGGCCAGCATCTGTATATACCCGGCCCCAGCCATAATCGCCAGCTTCGGCCCCAGCTCAAACACAAGCCTGCCAACTCAAACACAGCCCCGACCAGCTAGAGCAAAGTACAGACGACGTCCTTGCCATACAAAGTACATCGCACCCCCGTCGACCGCTTCAGACCAAGCCCAGATCCAGGCCAAGCCCGCGTTTGACACGTATGATCGCCGCCAGCCCGAGCTTTGTGCGTCTCGCTGCCGACTCGAAGAGCCTCACATCCGTCTGCGTCTAAGCGGCTGCCACGCCTACGGAGTATTGTCTGCCGTCTGCCTCCATGCCGCCCGGATGCCCGCCGTCGTGATCGACCAGCTCGCCCGCACCTGGATCAGCGACGTCGCCCGACGACCGCCTTACAAGCACCCCATCCGACGCCGGTTAGAGCCACTGCATCACGACCTCGCGCCACTGTTTCCTGCTCCTCGTCCAGCTGCTGCTGCTGCTGCTGCTCCGGCTCGACTAACACGAAGAGCCTCTTTTCCACCACCCCCTGCCTCCTGATACACGATCCCGCCCGAGGGTCACGCCCTTGCGGCGCCTCCACCGCCGGGTCGCCTCCACATCCACCATCGCTACCACCGCCATCGGTGCCTCGCCTGCTGACAGTGGTGGACGAGAGCACTGTCGCTGCGCTGTCGCCGGCGCCCTCGCACCACTTTCTCGTATCCTCGCCCTCCGTGGGCCCAAGCCCACCCGGAGCCGCGACCACCCGGACAGCTGTCACTCGTCCCGGGGCACCCATCCAGCATCGCATTTCCAACTCTTGCATCCTTCTCCTCACTTTCCCATCGTCGGCGTCCCTTCCTGCCCCTTTCTCCTCCCACTCCTCTTCCCTTTTCTTTCCTCTCTTCCCTTCCCATTCTCTTCTCTTCCTCAGCTGCTGCGCACTCGCTTTGCCCGATAGCCTTCTTTCATATCGGCACTGGTTGCTCGTTTTTGCTTCGCTTCGTTTTCTGCCCTTCCCTACGCCAGACAGGTCCGGCACCCGTCTTCTTTTCTGCTTTCGGCTCTCTTCTTCGACCGCCTACTTTACCGCCGCCTCTCTTTTCGCTTCCGTCTTCGCTTCTTCGCCTTCAATCGCCTAGGTCCGGTACTTGGAGCCCGCCATACGCCATCTTGTGAGAAGGGAAACAGTGGGAAATTCGTGACGTGCACAATCGAGTCCCGGCATTCAATTGAAAGTCAACAGCCGACGTTCAGATTCTCAGCCCGCCAACGACCTAATCCGTCACCATGGGTCGTCTTATTAAGAACCACTGGGCACGACTCATCGTCCTGTCCGCCGCAGGCTGTACGTCGATTACCCCATTGGACTTGGATGCGGAGTTTCTTTACTGTTTAATAACTGCTAACAAAAGCAGACCAGGTGCTCGCTGCCATCTCGGGCTTCTTCTGGCCCAAGATCTTCTGGGACTTTATGACCCGCTCGCTTGACGGCGCCGTGAAGCCTTTCCCATTTTTACAAATCATAAACCTATTACTAGGTCTCTTCATGCTAGCCTGGGAGTGGCCCATGAACTTCGTGGCCGGCACTTCTATCCACCGCAGCATCGAGATCCGCCTCGCCGTCCTTCCCCTGACCTCGCTGGCCTCCGTCCTGCTATACCAGGGCACAAACGCCGCCCTCTACTACATGACCGGCATGGTGGTCTACTTCTGGGCCTTCAGTGAAGGAGAGGTGAGATTATACCCCGTCTGGCAGCTCTGTTCTGCTCACGTTACTAATATGCATCAGATCATCTGCGCCAAGCCTTGGACTCTGCCACAGCGCGGCGGTGGCCGCTCTGGCAGCCGTGTCTAAGCCTCCGCAGCCTCGGCCACCTATTCTACGCTGTACGATGCGCCCTTCGCTCGCCTTGTTCTCGATTCAATTCACCCGCGTTGACAACGCCACCAAGAGCTGTCCCGACGACGAGCAAGTACCATGTTTCACCAGCATCGAGCCTGGTCCAGTCAAGAGGTCTACTTCCGTTTCCGTGTATGCAAATACACGGAAACATTTCTTCTACAACTATAACTGGAGTGCGCCGCGCTGTCCGCCGCACGATATTTTGATCTATTTTTTCTTTGATTCCTCTATTTGTCTCGTCACCTGCACGAGACATGCGCGCAGATGCATAGGAAGGTCTGGGGAGCGAAGACATAAGGATAGGAGAAGTCGCACGTCGAACACGTGCGCGCCGTCCTGACGAACGGTAACAGTGTTCGGGAGAGATGAGATACGCCATTGTCTCCTTTGATTTGTTTATACAGAAAAAACGCACATTCTGCAAATTACGGCATACATTTTCTACTTTTTGGGCTGGTTGTGTTGTATATACGGAGTACAGACGCCGCACGATGGGTGATCGGTGTGATCTGCGACGCACAATGTGCACTGGCGCTCTTTGGACAAGGAATGCATAATAGCGATAATACCACAAGATACCAATGATTCACCACAAGAGAGCAAGCGTACAGGCACAGTATGAATGCGCATTGTGGCTAAGAAAGGGCTACTTCCAAGAGTGCACGAACCGAGCCTGCGACACTGCGAGTCTCACACCAGCAGTCTAGTCTCGAACGGACAAACGAGACGGCCACCGGACCCATCGGCAGCGATCATCACACATTAGACTACCTAGCCACTGCCTGGGCCGTCGATCAGGGGAGGGCGTGCGCCAGGCGAAAAGTAGGTTCGAGTGGCAGCCTCGCACGATCTGGCCGTGGGCATGGCGCCACTCGAGGACGGCTGTGCAAAGTTCTCCGCACCATGTCGAGCTTTGTACTCTATTACCGAGTGCACCCCTTCCTGCCGCCCGGCTCCGCGGCCGCCCAACCCCGGCTTAAGCTTATTAGCGGCCGCCCCGCGACTCGTTCTTGGAGCCCTGCCGCTCAGGGCCCTGTTTGTGTTAGACACGGAAGGGAAGCGGGACAGCTGCCTCGTCAAGCGCGACTCACCTCCACCTCCTGCAGCGTGCCCTTTTGCAGGATCTGCTTCAGCACCTCGTCGACATCGTGCGAGCCGAACTCGTCGTCGAGCGTGCCGTGCGCCGCCGCGTTGAGCGTGCCCTGGACACCTTGGCTGGGAAGGGTCAGCACGCGGAACGCCTCGTAGACACGGCAAAACGGCAAAACGACAAGACGAGACAGGGGTACGACATGGCCTACTTGTGCGTGACAAACACCTGGAAGCTCGACACAAAGTGCGCCAGCGGCACCGACGGGTCGCTCTGCCACTTGCGGTACAGCGCCACGTCGTCGACGAACACGATAAAGTCCTCGTCCGTGCCCCGGTAGTGCACCTTGTTCTGGGTCGCTTCGCCGCGCGGCATGACAGCGGTGATGGGAGGAGTGGTGTGGTGAGGGTGTTGTGCGGGCGACTGTTTGCGAGACGGGATGTCCGACGATGGCAAGTGGACAATCTTCACGATCCTTGATGGCGGGTGGTTGTTTGTTGGCAATGGAGTGGGAAGACGGCAGGTGAGCCGACAAAACGGCTCGCCGACACCCTTCTTATACCGCCGCCATGGCCGCTGTCTGCTGTTCTGTCCGCTTCGGCTCGCCTGCCATTCATCGGCCGCGTTTGCGCAGAGGCGCCTCTACGTCATAGGTTCCAGCTCTGCGCTACTCGTACGACGTAATACGGCATCCTTCCAGCGGGGTGTCACGTGAAGCTCCGCGTCTTGCCATCTTTACTATGGGGAGCCTCCACACATGACATAGTCACCCCACAGCGAGCCGTAGGCGTGGTGTGGCATGGCGTTCGTGCTGCGCAGCTTGTCAGAATCTTCTCGGGACTTCCTTGGGCGTGAAACCGTTGGCTATTCTGTGCCAGGCGCGCCATTCTGACGTGTATTTACCGCTTCCTCAACTCACAGGCTACCGAATTTAAGCACTGTAGATGTTGTAGCACTCTTTCTATTTCATCGTTGAAATACGCCGCATATAGGCATAAAAAGTTATTCACAGCCCTCCTCACTGTGTATGGCGATAGGTGTCCATAATGGATGCATGTCTTGTTTTAGCTCCTGTATTGCCAATGGGACCTTATTCTTACGCCATGCCATCACACAAGGAATGCCACATCGAAACCGGACTTGCACGTGGATGGCGTCAGGCTTGTATGATTACATCAGCAATACACTGCCTTGCGTACCACTGCCAATAATATTGAGATAATATTTACTGAGAATACTATATAGAACTGCTGCAATAACCCCGTAAGTGCATCCTACAAGTCTATCCCGCTCACTGGAGCCACTTCCTTTTGACAAACCTGCCTTACTGGAGCAGGCTCCGGAAGGACTGGCTCATTGCCCCCCGGTGAAATACATTTTTGCGAGACCAACGCTTGAGAGACCGCATCGACGATATCTTTTCTAGATGTCCCGCCGGTGGAAAGACTGCCTCTTGAAGCGACCCGTGTGGCACCTGTTCTGCTTTAGGTGTCGCTGTATCGGCACTCGGCAGCGGCAAGCCGTGAAACGACAGAGCGCGGCTCGGCGCATAGAGCAGAGAAGCGCCGCTGCCATCGACAATCCCTGGTCTACTAGACCTGCCTTGCCCTTCTTTCGGCTGATCGTGCCAGCTCTCCTCAAACAGGCGCGCCACTTTCCGTCGGATAGACCCTGCTGACCTGCTCGTCGAGTCGCTGCCTTTGGCTCGTAAACTGTGGCTTCCCGAGGTCTTGTGTCTGTCTGGATAGCTCGCCATCTCCAGCATCTTGGGCGAAATCTCCGGTGATAACGGCTCACAAATTGCCGCCGCTTCCATATTGATGTCGGCTTCGGTTCGCCTGCACCTGTCGCTCAGATGCTCGTTGTCGTGACTTCGATCCGTACCGGCCCAAGCCGGCGTAGCAAACATGGTTTGTACCCCGTGATCGAGGCTCAGAGCTGTCTTGTGCGTGCTGGTCCGCCTGATCGACCGTCTGCCAAACGTACTGGCCAGACTGGCCACGCTCAGTTTCCGCATCGCCGATGACGCCGAGGACAACACGGGACGCTCACTTCGGGACCGCACAGTGATCCCCGGAAACGGCAATACGTCCCGCGACCAAACATCGGAGACCAGTGCCTCCAATCGTGCCCGGTCTGAGCGTGACGGTGAAAGGACGGGTATTCGCGAGTTTGCTTGAAAGGACTGGGACCGGTTGATCTCTGCTTGCCCGGGCAGGTCGACCTGGCTCTCCCTCTCCGAGCTCGTGTTCTTCACCACAACCTGGCACATTGGCGGCTTGGGCCCGACGGTGGCTGCTCTGCGCATTGGCTTGCGTTGAGGCGTAGCCCCGGACGTATCGTAAACGGCGCCGATTTCTTTGATGTCCAGCGCCAAGAAACTGGAGTCCGGCACTTCTGGCTGTGTACGGTCATCGTCTGCCACGCCTTTGGCAAGGTGCTGTCTCCATTCCCATTCCTCCTTGGCGTTGCTGGCTGTCATGACAACTTCGTACAGCCGGTGGCCACTCTCAAATACGAGCTTCCACGAAAATGGCGCCGAGTGGCATTGCAATCCTTGTAGTGTCAGTACCGGTCACTTGGGACGGAGCAGCTCATGCTTACCTCGGTCGTTATCGGCCTCTTCAACATTGCATTTATCCATAGATAGGCAGGCCTGGATTATGTACAGTGTTCCTGACTTCCCAGACGTGGCCAGACAAAGCCAGTCACGGTAGAGCAAGCAGATCATGTAGTTTCCTTTTACAATGTCGTCCGTCTGCCAACAGACATGCAATACTCCACAAAGTTGGATATGGCCCAGAGCGCGAATTCGGCTTTTAAAAAGAGCATCAAAATCCTGGGAGATTGTCTGTTAACCAGACAGCCTTTGACGCTTCGTGGAGAGTGTAGAGTGCAGAGTCTTACCTGGTTTGGAAACACCAATCGGTCTTGGATCAGCCACGTCTTCTCGACTGTAGCTCGTATAAGGACGCTGTCTGTAGCCCGGTTCATGGCGCCCGTGACTTCTCGGAGACGAGCCAAGGCATTTTCAATTTCCATATACGAGTACGGACAGTCGCACACTGGCGTGTATTTGAGGAGCTCTGAGAACAATAAGGGGTAGCGGCATACTCTCTGTATGGGCTGTTCGGTAAAGTTAGTTCCACTGATGCTGCTCAAATGCTGCACAGGAAGCACGGAAAAGCAAGTAACGTACCTTTGCCAAAAGATCGCCAATAGTTAGAGCCCTTCTCGAGTTTTTCGATTGTGTCATGGATCCGATACAAGACCCTAGAGTCTCGAGCCCTCTTTGATACTCATCCCAGTTGGGAATTGCCCGGTACGCGGCGTCAATGTCTTCAAACATTTGCTCGTACTTTGCCCCATACTCTTCATAGACGAAAAAACGATTCATCTAGTTCGTCAGTAGAGATAGCTGACTGATGTTTTGGCCTGCATTTACCTTTTTCGTAAAGACTTTTGCAATATCTGCAGCATCTTTTGGCTCTGAAGCGATGTCTGGTGTCGTCTTTGACGGAGAAAGGCCCTTTGCCTCCTCGGGAACCGCACCAAGGCTTCGCCATCTTTTGTGCCGGTTGGCAGTTATCGGGCCAGCTTTATTACTCTCCTCTAAAGGCATTTCCGAGTCGAGGGCGATTGTATGAAGCTCTGCGAGAAGAGTCTCATGAAGCTCAACAATGTCGGTCAGTGTTCTGTGTACCGAAGCGCGCAAGCCAGCTTGCAGGGTAGGCAGAGATGCCAAGATGGTAATGTAGACCTGCTACAGTCAGCTTTTGCACGTAGACATGCGCACACAGCGCAACTCACATTCATCAAAAGTCTGATATCTCCAATGTATCCCTCCTCGGTCTTGATCAGTTCTTCGATGACTCGTCTGCGGTGCTTGGATCGCTCATGAACGACTGGGTCCAAGTGCGATAGCCTGTCTTGACGCTGGCTGTCCTCCGAATGCCTGCCACTGGTTGAATCTCGGCTGCTTCGGTCCGTACGTGATCGGCCAAGTGATGAAGGCAGCGTTCGCCGTCGTGACCGGTCCATGATACTGGTGCCGGCGACACTCTGGCTCGTCTCTCTAGCAGCCCTTACAAAGGCGAAAGACGACAGCGATGATGAGCAACGACGGTCGTTTGTGCACTCGGTGGATTGACAGCGAAGACTGCACTGAGAGCTCTTCTTCTGCTTGCCGGATCCCAGCCTGGATGTCCAATCCCTCTCGGAATGCCGCCTGCGAAGCATCTTCATCCATTTCTGGAATGGTTTCTGCTGTCGAGCCGGCTTCTGGATCATGGAGTCTGTGATCGGGCCCATGTAATCACAAAAGGTGTTGGAAGCCGTAAACACATCTTGCGATGCGTAGCCTTGGCTTGCCGTGGTGTACAGGGTCTCAATGGTTTCGAAACTACTCGCTCTAGTGCAGGGCCCTGGTGACAAGAGGCAATTCAGCTCGGTGCTGGCGGCACACAAATCGGTCCGGCCATCGTGCTCGCATTCGCAATCTGCGCTACTTGTCGTAGAAGAATAGCCGCTGTCTTCTTTGCTCATGAGAATGTTTGGCGCAGAGCGGCTGATCCGCACAGAGTCATTCGAGGAAGAGGAGCGGCGATGGCCGCGGTCGTAGCTCATCCGCTCCATGATGTGGCGTCGGAGAAGCTCGCCAATGAAGCTGAAATTCTCGGGACGACGCTCTTTTTGTAAGAAAATATCGCGAGTTCAAGTATCGTGAGTGACAATACTGTGAGCGGGTGGCCAAGCTCCCGAGGAGAGGGTAGCTATTGTAAGAGCTAGGCTCCATGCGTGATCGGCGAGGGGATAAAGCTGAATATCTTGGAATTCCAAGCAAATCAAGAATACTGGTGACGGCTGTAGTAAGTGTTGTCGACTAAAAGGTTCACAGCCAAGCTTCGTTATTTGCTTCTTTGTGTGTACAAGGTCTGGGGAAGGCACGCATGACAAAGAGCCAGACCAAGACAAAGAATCGGACCATTTCCGACAGCATTGTGTGAGCCAGCAGGTCATAGCATTCTGCGCGCAAGACATGGGTCACTCCTTCTACGTATGGAAACCGCCATTGCCGGGCAATGCACTGCGTGGGTATTGGTAAGCGCCGATCACAGCTGAGGCTGATTTGTGTCTCTGCTGATAACATAGGACAGCAGAGCATCATGACGACGACATGACACAACGTGAGCAGAATTCCAGGCTGCTGGATGTATAGAGTAGTAGTGAACAGAGGCCTCATTTTGTTGCCATTGAGACGCATTTCTGGCAGCTCCTCGCCGCATGAATGCATAGCGCAAGATGCTTTCCATAGCAGCACTGTCTCACCGCAAGCAGCCTAATCCGCCGAGCACGTGCCCTGAGGCTGCTGATGGCGCCCCTCACGCGCGTCATTTTGTCCGCCTAATAGTGTTTCAATTGCTTTTGTCGTGAGCTTCCGACTATCGTCAGACATCCAGCTGGCAAGAATGAACAATATCCATGCACCGACCGTGCCCTCGGGGCCACAGTCAGCGCCCATCTCGAACGGAAACACGCAGCAACTCTCGTTTACCGAGCTGCAGCGCAAGAAAGATGCCGTGGAAGCTGAGCTGTCGGCGCTGGGCAGCGTCCTCGATTCGGTGAGTAAGCCCGCTGTCGTCCTTTGTCTCTGCCGTGGTGCTGCGTATATTGACGAGATGGCTCGCGGCAATAGCACGGCGTCGACATGAACACCTCCCTCCTCACGCCCGACGGATTCCCCCGATCCGACATTGATGTTGCCCAAAGTGAGACAGCGCCTTCTCTCCTCTTCACGTTGGGCCGAGAACCTGCACACGATGTTGGGTAGATGCTGCTGGCGCGCAAGGCTACAATGGCTAACACGTGTTCTTCTCTTTGGCAGTTCGGACAACACGCTCGCGCATCGTCCACCTGCGCAACGACTACAAGGAGCTGATGGGCAGGATCGAAAAGTTCCTGCACGAGCACTTTGCCAGCCTAGACGAGGCGGACGACAATACGACATCCCACACACCAGCAGCGGGGCGCATTCTGCCCGACTCGGCGCCAGAGACGCTGGAGCCTCCGTTCGCCAAGGTCAACAGCGTCGTCGACGGGAGTCCCGCAGCGCAGGCTGGGCTCAAGGCCGGCGATCAGATCCGGTCGTTTGGCTACGTCAACCATGCCAACCACGACGGTCTGAAGAAGGTGGCCGAGTGTGTCCAGGGAAACGAGGGTGTAAGACATTGCCCCCATTCCGATGCAAAACACGTTGTCGGCCTGCGTGTCCATCAGATTGCTGACAAATACACAGCGGGTGGTATTGGTAAAGGTGGCTCGGAGCATCGGCGCGGGCCAGCTTCAGGAGCTTCGCCTGAACCTAACGCCACGTCGGGACTGGGGAGGACGAGGACTACTAGGTTGCCACATCCTGCCGGTATGAGGCCACTGGCCCGGCCCCTTGCCTCCCGATCGCCTCGCCCTGCTGCCTGACAGCCGCCATGTATTGATACCCTGCAACGCGCAAGGACGCTGAACAAGAGATGACAAGCTCGTCGGAGAGCTAGCTATCGGGCGTCGTGTCGCTTGCTGCGTGCTGTTCACGTAGTCTGTGGGCTCGTCGCAAGCAACATGGCACACGTCGTAGATTTCCGTTCGCGTTGAGTGGTTGCGCTTGCGGTGGCTCATTGACGGGCCCAGGCCATCCTCTCATGTTGGGCATGAACCCAGCCACAAGGCCTGTTGCAATGGCTTGGAAAGCGCTGCTCGCATGTAGGAAGACATTGCAGAGTATTACGCAGTAGTCCGCCTCAGATCGGACTGCCCCTCCTGAAGATAAATCACGTGAACGAATGGCGCTTTCCCCGCCAACACCCAACTCGCGTACTGGGAGTCGCCGCCTAGCCAAACAAATGAAAAAATACATCATTAAAAAATATTTCTCTCGCTTCTTCCACTCTCTCCTCTCTTTAGACATCTTCCCAAACGAGCCGAGCAAGCCCGTCACCACTACCAACATCAGCGCGAAGGTAAGGAATCAGCCATTCATGCACCCTTGATGCAAAAATTCATCCGCACCCTTCCCTAGCCTCTTCAAGAAGCAGGCACCCTTCCGTCCCTTTCTCCCCGCCTTTTGGACTCTTTGCTTTCGCTTATGTGGTCCCGTTTCCGTTACCAAACGACATCATGCACCGCTAACGCTCACAACCCGCAGCTTTGACTTTTGTCGACGATTCCGCTTACGTCTCATAGCACTCTTCGACACTCGTCGCATCCAATACGCAAACATGGCTGCCAGCGTCCCAACCTTCAAGCTGGTCCTGGTCGGCGATGGTGGTACCGGCAAGGTATGATCGAGCATCGTCATCCCTTCCTATCTGTCAAATTCTGCCCGGGGCACCAACAGCCGTCACATGGCCGCCAACATCCCGGGCCGTTACTGGACATCAAAAGACGCGTTTGCTAACCGCAGGCTATCATCACAGACCACCTTCGTCAAGCGCCACTTGACGGGCGAGTTTGAGAAGAAGTACATGGCCACCCTCGGTGTCGAGGTTCACCCCCTGGCCTTTACCACAGTAAGATTTGGCTTGCGTCAGGCGGAAATCGATACCGCAGACTTCACAGCTGACACTTATCTCCCCTCAGAACTTTGGCGAGATCCAGTTTGATGTCTGGGACACCGCTGGACAGGAGAAGTTCGGCGGTCTCCGTGACGGCTACTACATCAACGGCCAGTGCGGTATCATCATGTTCGACGTGACGTCCCGCATCACCTACAAGAACGTTCCCAACTGGCACCGTACGTGACCCGAATTGATGGATCGATACAATTTTTGGCCGGTTTCTAACATTGAGCTGTGCAGGTGATCTCGTGCGTGTGTGCGAGAACGTCCCCATCGTCCTCTGCGGCAACAAGGTCGACGTCAAGGAGCGCAAGGTCAAGGCCAAGACCATCACATTCCACCGCAAGAAGAACCTCCAGTACTACGACATCTCGGCCAAGTCCAATTACAACTTTGAGAAGCCGTTCCTGTGGCTCGCTCGCAAGCTTGTCGGCAACCCGGCTCTGGTACGCCCCATTGGACTTTGTTGTCCTCCTGATAACCTCCCAGGAAATGTGCTAACAGAACAACAGGAGTTCGTTGCTGCTCCCGCCCTAGCTCCCCCTACTGCCCAGGTCGACGAGACCCTGATGGCCCAGTACCGCGACGAGATGAAGCAGGCTGTCGACATGCCGCTGCCGGAGGAGGACGATGACGACTTGTAAAGGACTGGCAACGCTTTGATTGCAGAACAGGGAGCGTAGCATCAGATATACCTCTTCGACATTTGCTATTTAGAAACATTGGAGAATGTCTAAACGGTCGAATTGTTTTCAAGGGCCTGTGCTTTACTTCCCGGTATGCAACGACGAATGAAGGATAGATAGACCAAAAGCACAATCACTGGCAGATGGGCCAGGCAATGAGGAGGATACGCTTTGGAGGGACAACACGAGGAAGAGGACCTGATACGGTCCCAGCTGGGTATTTTGCACTTTCATCATAATTTGATTCCGAGAACAGCATTTGCCTCATAACTCGATTTGCAGTGGCAGCATTGTGACGAGCTAGCATTCCAAGCCCTGATGTGTCTAATGACAGCTGCGGTAAAGATGCATGGCTATATTCTATACCTATAGATATAGGCATACTCGCAGTTACATGTCTGAGCCATCTTTGGCGCCTTTTTGAGCTCTCCGACAAAGGCGGTGAGCAGTGTGATGTCAGCTCGTTGCGGTGGACAAACAAACTTTTCCAGGTGGCGGGGCACACGACTGCTGATATTGGGCAGTGTTATTATTTTGCTGTGGGGCGCCAACAGGTGCCCCGCTCCAACGTCGATTAGTAACACGGCGATGACTACGCGTCATTCCTAACTTTAACGTGTCTTCAACCCCTAAGCGAAGATGCTGTCTTAATGAGTGTCATTCATTGTTTTATACTAGTGTTACCTTGTATATTGTTTTTTAGATGACCAGGCACATTGTTGCGTGTAGAATCTGACATTGTTGTCAGACCTGGCTATAACTTACAATTTGGTGCTCCAATTCAACGAAGTATACAACTGAATTCAGGGTAAGTATTGGACTCTTCAGTAAAGCACTGAACAGCCGTCCTATGGTGCGCCAAAGGTACTACGTGATTGATCTCAAAGGTGGATGTTACCTTTGGCTTCTTTGATACCGTGGGGTATGTTTCTACTCGAATACCTTCCACCTGGCTGCTTTAAATAGCAAGAGATTGCGCAAGGCGAGTTGTTTGTGGCCCTTGTTGTGGGATATCTCAAAGTACAGAATACGCACATTCCAGATCTAAATAATGTTTGGGGTCTACTAATATATGCGGGCAGTGAGATATTCACCGACTGGACAACGACATCATATCAAACAGTTTCGCCCCGTTTGCTAGTTTGTCAACAAGGGAGAGGGAGGAAGCACTACATGCAGGAGAAACGGATCGTGCATCTCTAGTTATTTTGTATCAAAAACAGCAGTAGACGCCTGGCTCTCTTTCGCGTCAGGTTCAAGCTCCACTCACAAGTACCGTGCTGATACACAAGTGCGAAGTAGCAGGGCGTGTAGCCCGCAAGAGCCGCCGAACATGACAGCCGTGATTCTGTTTATAGTAACGTTCCGTACGAAGTAGCGACATGGACAATTCATGCTCTGTGCTGTTCCTGCTGCGGCTTGCAAAGGCCCTTGCATAGCGATACGAGCTTGATGGTGCCCAACCTGCTACCTGATCCCTGTCTACGTACTTTGTACAGCGAGGCTGCCGTGTCGATGACTCAGCAGATGCAGCCACGGATGCAGATGCGGATGCAAGTTTAATGGGTACAAAGTAATGAAACGAGCAATGAGCCCCGTAGCCATTGGCCTCAGCATACCACGCGTCGGCGTATTTTCTGCAGGGGGTGGGTCGAACGGCGGGCTCGAAATAGGGAAACGAACGGAGCACCCGCGTCTGCATGCAAGTGGGTGTGGGAGAAGCTTTGTGTACTCGTACATTGTATGCTTCGTCGGTGTACCAAGAAGGGCGAAGACATTAGGAGAGGCTGAATAGACGCAGCGAGTAAAATAGGTCAGATCGGCAGAGACAGAGAGCGTACGATGCTAAAGGAAGAAGGGAATTGACGATGTGCTCCTTGAAAATAGACTGATAATTGCACGAGTATTGTACTTGCACACAGGTGCACCAGCCGGCGACTTTAACGTGCGCGTAGCATACTCGCAAGGTAGCACCAAATGGACGCGCCGGATCCTGGCAGCACTTTGGGTCCCTGCAGCTCACCGCCACATACAATCGATCGGCCGTGCCTCGACGGAGTACGGAGTAATACAGAGTACGTCGTAGCTATTGTACGCGACAAATGAGACACACAAAGGCGAAATGGGTTGAGGGGGAAGAGGGGCGTCCCATTAAAGAGGCTGGCAGCACTTTGTACTCATTTACTTGTACTCCGTAATACAAAGCGCGTCTGCCGTATGGAGAAGGAAAAAGTCGGCGTGGTAATCAACGTCGCTGTGTCAACCTGGCGGCCGCGTCTATTTGTGTAATTGCCTATTCTGGACTGTTGAAACTCCCTGCGCGTCTCCTGATTGGCGGACGCAGGTGCAGGGGACCGAGGCAAGAACGGCGTGGGGCGCGCTCCGTCCAGAGGCGCCAGGCCCATCGGGCAGGAGGGAAGAGGAAAGAGCTACCAATGCTGCGGCAGCCGTTGCGTGTTGCTTTACGGAGCGACACTGCCGGCAAGCACGATCGGCGGCGTGCTCGGACTTGCGCGCGCTCGCTGAGCAAAGCGGACGGAAAGACCGGTTAGCTGCACAGCGCGCGTACGATACTGCTCTTGTGAATAAACGCGCCCCAGGGGGAACGGCGCTGGGCCGCACGAAAAATGGAGCGCTAGTGGGCTGCGGCGCTACACTGTACCACTACTTTGTACAACACGCTGCGCGGTCTCGTGTCGTTTGCATGATACATGGTACAAAGTACACTCCAACGCATATTTTGTGGACATTTTATATTCTCGTGTCTTGACGGGTCCTGAAGTGCTTTCTCTCTCTTCTCTTCTGCCTCGTCTCTCGCATCGACACGCCACGTCCTGTTCTGCTTCCTCTCGACCGCGGGTGCTGTTTGGAAGCTGCCATTCTTTTCGGCCTGTCGACTGCTGTTTGCCGGCGTCTGCCAATTGCCTCATTTCGTCTCTCATTTTGTTTCTCACCTCAATTCCTCAGTTCCTCAATTCCTCAATTCCTCTTTTTATCGCTTTCTCCTTGTCCGGCCATGGAGACCATCTCCTCGCCCTCGGCTCACAGCCTGCCGCAGCAGCCGCGGCCACCCGGACACGCGTCAGACGAGCCGTTCTCGTCGTCCTCGTCGCCCCATAGCGCCAACAACAGCTTCAATGCCACCGACAGCAGCCGACTTGACGATGCCTCAGGCCCGTCCACCGACGCCGTGGACGACCCTCTCCAGCATCCCAAGGGCAAGCGGAAGCGCACCGCGTATGTAGCCTCCGCTTAAGACGCGTTCCCAGCCCCCCTCAACTTCCTGCCGTTGTTCTTTGCCCGATGGATCCCTGTGGCTCCAGTGGCCCCATCGAGCCAGCAGACGCCAATGGACGCAGTGCCACCAGACGCGCTCCATCGGACGCGCACGATGCGGACTAGCAGCTAACCTGCCGGCGTATTGCAGTGCAAAGGACAAAGCCATCCTCGAGGCCGCCTATCTGGCCAACCCCAAGCCCGACAAGACTGCCCGCCTGGAGATCGTCAGCCAGGTCTCACTTAACGAGAAGGAGGTTCAGGTATGCATATGCAACGCAGCGAGTGTGCCGCAGCACTGCAGAAAACGAAAACAGAAACCAGAAACCAGAAATCAGAGCGCAGAGAACAAGACGAACGGACGCCACATCCTTGACCACACGTGGCTGACCTTCTTAGATCTGGTTCCAGAACCGCAGACAAAATGACCGCCGCAAATCGCGTCCCCTCTCTCCCCAGGAGATTGCCGCTCTTCGCTTCAACGGCATGCACGCATTGTCGTCCGACCCCCAGCCGTCCTTCAGACCCCACCCCATGTTCTATTCAGCCTCAGACGGCCGCCCCATCACGTCGTCGCCTCCGCATCATCCATCCTTCCCTGCGTCTCTCTTCGACGCACCGCCGTCTACAACACCGCAGTCTTCCCCCGAGCTTGGTCCGTGGGAGCCAGAGGCATTGGCAAGAAAGCAGGCCGAGGAACAGCAGCAGCAACAGCAGCAGCAACAGCAGCAGCAACAGCAGCAGCAACAGCAGCAGCAGCAGCAACAACAGGAACGCGAGCGCTCGTCTTTCAGTGGAAGCGCCATCCAGACGCCCTCGATCACCCGCTCCTTCTCCAGCTCCACCGGCTCGGTCGGCTATCTTGCGAACCGCTGGAACGCACGCAGCTCCTTCTCGACCCCGGCGTCTTTCAGCATGGGTAGCCAGCGCGACGACTCCTTCCGGCTGGACTCGTTCATGGCAACTCCTTCTTCCGCCCCTCCCGTCCTGCCGCCTCCCAAGGCAGCCCAGCTGTCCACGCTGCAGGCACCACAGCTCCAGCCCCCATTACAGCGGCCGTTCCGCATCTCCATGTCCCTCGACGGCAAAGCACAAGTCATTGCTGGCATGTCGCCGTCGCCGCCTCGGCGACTGCCCGCACCCATGATTCCTGCCCCACCTATTACTGCGAGGAGTGGTAGCAGCAGCAGTGCCGGCAGTGGCGGCTCGGTCTCATCGCTTCCGGCCATCCGCCGCCCGGTGCTCGGCCGCAGCCAGTCGTCCGGGCCGTTCCCGAGCTTTGGCAATGGCCTGACCCTGCCGCCCATCTCCAGCTTGACGGGCTCGCTCGAGAGCGGCTCGGCGCCCGCACCTCTAGCACCATCCATCCCGCACCCGCCCAGACTGATGCGGGGCCGTTCGCGCGACGCTCAGGCATGGGAGTCTGTGTGCCACGCGGAGACGCGTCTCGACGACGAGCTGAGCGCGCAGGCGCAGCACGAAGCCAGCGGCTCGGCCATTGCGGCAATTAGCCTCTTGCGCTCGACATCAGCAGCGGGCAGCGGGTCGCCTGTGCTCCAGCCTAACGGCACCAAGCGCAATACGGCGCCACGATCCAGCATGAAGCGGACAAAGCTGGGCCGCACGAACAGCAGCATGGCTCGGATGCAGAACGCGCCTGTGCCGCCTCCGAGTGAGGGCAAGGGCACCGTGTGGGTGGACGACGAGAAAAAGAAGAAGCTGAAGCTCTCCACGCTGCTATCGGGCAACGACTCGGACAAGGAAAACTGGAGCCCCGACGAGGACAGTCGGCCAAACCGCTCCGTCTCCCAGGCACAGCGACCAGGCGGTGTTGGCGCAGCAAACACAGCGAATGGCGCCAGACGCACGCTGCCGTCAGCGCGGAACGGACTGGGCCGTGTGCTGGGCGATGCCAACGCTGCCAACAAGATCAACAGCCATGGCCGCAAAACGTCTGACTTGCCAGGAAAGCGGACGGCGGGCGGCAAGGCTGGCTCTCCGTTCAACGGGCTCGAAATCTATGAGGATGCGGCCTCGGAAAAGAGGGAAAATGGCAAGGCGCCAGCGAAACGCCTAGCTTTGTCGCGGGCCGCTACCGCTCCTGGCAAGGATGACGTGGAGCGTTTCATGCGCGGTGGCGACGTTAGCCCGAGCAAAAAGGGAGACTTGGATTGTGTGGCTGGCCTGCTGTCGCTGTCGCAGGGCATCTGGCGATGAACGCGACTACCGCCGGGATGACATGATTTGAACATGTTCGACGAAAGGCTAGTCTGAGTTCGATCCCCACTTTCTAGTCGGCCGCTCGCGACGGACGGAATAGTCGTTTCCGGCAGCGGCACGGCACGCCCACACCAACAGCCTTTGTGCCTATGCTCGGGCCGATCGATGTAGGACAGCATGCGAGCTTGGACTACGGTAGCGAGCAGCATTCTGCGGCGACCGAACCACCAATCTCCTTTTCCCCGTACCACCACCATGCTTGACACAAGACCTTGACGACGAAAGGACGGCGAGAGAAGAGAGGGGAGGCTCATCGCTTTGTTGGATAGCCTGGAAGGAAACGGAACAGGCAGACGAGCGCGGCAGACCAAAACGGAGCAGAGAGATATCTGGAAACGGGACGGCATTTGGATTGGGTGATTTCTCATTGGCCAACGCGCGCTTTATTCCTTGTCCAGTCCTGGAAAGAATGGCGGGTTGGCTTACGGCTATTTGGGCGTCTTTCTGGGTGTTTGGGGGAGGGGCCTACTTATTTTGCTTTGGCTTATTCTATGACTGATGTGCTCAGTGTTCCTTCATTTCGTCTCTCCCTCTTCTCCATGCCTGGCGTCTTTCTTTTGTGCCACGTGGGCGTTAGATTGGGCCTTTTGTTTTGCTCTCCTGCCACCGGGTACCATTTCTGTGCGGCTGCTCTATGATTGGGTTAGCCAGCCTATGTATTTTGTACGTAGTCCTTTCTAAAAAGTTTACCAACCAAGTATCGGGGTGTGTAATGACTACAGTCACTAAAGACAAGGCTAGTGAACTTAAGAAGCATGTGACACCACATCAAGACTACGAAGGCGCACTCTTGCCGGTCTGTTAGGAGGCACATGTATGATTGAAACGCGTCTGACGTCTGATGTCTGACTCCGGTATGTACAGGAGGGGCCAATCCCGAAAAAGATGAAAGCTTTGACCATGATGCGTGCTTGCAGCGGTCTTGTCTGGACCACAAGAATGAAGACAGGGAAAGAAAACGTTTGAGCAAACAGAAAGGACTTGTCGTGATGTAGAAGCTTGTTTCCAAAGGTCGTTACCGCTGAGAAAGGAGAATAGGCCGAGAAGAGCGACCGGCCACGCGAGGCTTGACAGAAAGATGCAAGGGGAATGGAAGAGATCGCATGGCTGTTCCACTTACAGCCCCAGGAGGCTCATTTGCCGCCGCAGCGGACTAGCACTCACGCTGCCCTCTTCGCTGGCATAGTAGCCCGAGTCGGTGTCGATGTCCCAGTCGACCTCGTCCTTGTCGGCGTCGAAGCCGGCCGCGCCGTCCGTGCCAGCGTCGAAGCCCTTTTGCGTAGCGGCGCGCGTGTTCCAGCGCAGAGTGCGCGACACGGAGTCGAACCACTCGGTGTCGGTGCGCGTCACGGTCGGGAACGGGTACTGCGACGCCGTGATGGTGACGCAATCGCCCTGGCGCAGCTCCACGCGGCCCTTGCCGTCAAAGGCGCAGTAGGCCGTGGCACGGCTATTGCGCGGGATGGACACGCGCAGCAGCATCGTGTCCGACAGCACCATGGGGCGGAAGGACAGGGTGTGCGGGCAGATGGGCGTCAGCAAGATGGCCGGCAGATCTGGGTGCACGAGAGAGCCGCCTGCCGACAGCGAGTATGCCGTGGAGCCTGGGTGTGTGAGCGACAGTCAAGAGAAATGAGGTGGACGGGTCAAGGAAATCGATCGGGGAGCATACCTGTCGGGGTGGAGAAGATGCAACCATCCGCCTGAACGACGGTGAGCAGTTCGTCGTCGCCGTACAGCTCGAGGTTGGAGACGTAGGGCGACGGGCCGCGGTCGATGACCAGCTCGTTGAGCACCTCGAACTGCTCACCCTCCTCGAACTGCTGGGTCTGGCCGTCGGCCGCGGAGCCGGTCTTCCCGTCGCGGTAGACGGTGCAGGTGAAGCGCATGCGCAAGTTGACGCGCATGCCCTCATTGCCCATGACACGGTCGAGGTGGTCGCGGAAGCGCTCGTACTCAAAGGTGGTCAGGAAGCCGAGACTGCCGAGACTGAAGGAGAGCACAGGCGGAACGATGCGCTGGAAGAGCCAGGAGGTGAAGAGCACGGTGCCGTCGCCGCCGAGGGTGATGACGAGATCGAACTTCTCGGGCTGGCTCCAGCACAGGTCGGGGGTCCAGTAGCGCAGCATGGAGGCGAAGCGGCCGCGCGGCTCGGCGGCGAGCAGGCCGGTGGCATCGAAGCGCCTGGAGCTGCGCAGTTTTGCATCGACGTAGACGTTGACGCCGAGATCCGAGCCGTAGCGCGGGGTGGCCATGAGCCACTGCGCCAGCTCGCGGGTGAGAACGACGAGCTGGTTGTCGCGGGCCTTGGTGACGATCATGACATTGCGGACGGCGCGGCGGATGGGCCGGCGCTGCAGCTGCTTGGAGACCTCCCGGACGCCCGTGGCGGTCTGGACGAGGCGGGAGTGCGACATGAACTCGTCGTTCTTGATCTCCTCGAGGACGCGCTCAATGTCGACGGCATCATCGAAGCGCTGGTGGTAGTAGCAGGGCGACTGGAGGGCGGAGAAGGCGGCGGCGGCAGCGGCGGGCGTGTTGGGCGAGGCGAGGGTGGTGCCGTTGCGCATGGCGAGGTCGTTGAGGGCGTCGCAGAGCTGCTGGCTCGAGGCCGAGAGGGGGTGGGCGGAGGGGGTGGCGGCGTCGTCGACGGGCGGTGCGGCGGTGACGGTGGTAGCGGGCGCGGAGTCCGGTGTCGGCGTGGGCTGGGCGGCGATCTGCGGGCTCGGCTCGCCCACGGGCTGGGCGGCGGCCGACATGGCAGGCGACTGCATGCTGGCGTTCAGGACGCTGCTGAGCGACAGGGCCTCGGGCTTGTGACTGCGGGCCGCGGAGGCCAGCGCCTTGATGATGGTCTGGCGCGGGATGGCTTCAAAGGCGCCCTGGGGAGCATGAGGAGCACCGGCGGACTGGGGTCTGCGCAGGGTGACGGGCTCGCCCAGAAGGTCGTTCCGCAGGGGCGGCAGCGCGTGGTTGGCGTCCAGGCTGACGAGGCTGTCCGGGGCAAGCTCGATCGGGGTCGTGGCGGACAGAGAGGGAGAGTCGCCGCCGAGCAGGAAGGAGGACGTGCTGGTATGATAAGAAGTGCGCGGCCGGTCGGAAACACCGCCAGAAACGCCGCCAGAAACGCCACCAGCGCAGTCTGTGCTCGGTTGCAGTAGCTGCGGCTGTGACGGCGGTAGTTCGCCGGCGGTGTCCACCAAGACAAGGTGGACCGCTGTGGAGGGAGGCGACATGCTAGACATTGTTGCGATTGACGAGTTTTCTGCCACTTTCGCTGCGGAGATTGTGAGGTCAATGCCGGTCTTGCCGTGCGGAACACCGTCAGTCATGGCGCTCGACGCTAGGCACTGCGGACTAAGCTACTCACCACCAGTCGAACAGGGGAAACAGGGATGCGAGCAGTGCGAAGGCCGACGTGCGACGTATGTACTCGTACGCGATATTAAGTCCGAGGGCCGTGAAGTACTCGTAGCGGTGCTGCAGACGGTCAGCAAGTCTGTTTCTAGCCTCTGTTCTAGCCCGTCCTGGAATCGGAGCAGACGGCTGCCAGCGCGTGGTACTTGTACTCAGCGCCGTGCTGCGTACACGCACACGTGGGGCGTGCCGCCGTGCCCGAGTCTGTGACCGAACACGCACTCACAAAGTGTGATGATTCCGAGTGCCCAGCACTGATTAGACTCTGATTGGCCCCGGACGGGAAGCACAAGCAGAATGGTCGAGTGACGGTGACGCGCCTGCAGGAGAGCGGCAGACGGGCAAGAAGTGCTGGAAGGAAGAGCAGATGGACGAGCAATGGGAACGAGGACAGAGCCGCCGAGGAAAGGGGTGTATAGAAGAGCCGAAGAGAAGGACCACGCGAACCGGCACGAAGATGTGAGTCAAAAGAAGGCGTCAAGACGTCAAGAAGAGAAGAGGCAGGAGAGAACCAGAGCAGAGGCGAGCCACCGGGGCAACGGGGGATGAGGGATTGCGGGCGTGAGCTACCAGAGCTCCAGAGCTCGTCTTTGCTGAGGGCAAGGGGAAGGTGAGAAGCTGGGCCGACGTGAGTAGACTGAAGAACCAAGAAACAGAGCGGACCGATGGGATGAGCCGCACGGCAGTTTATACGGAGCTGGCCAGAGCAGACTGGATGTCGCAAAGGGAGGCTCGCTCGCGGTTGGGGTCTGTGCCGCGCCGCTGCTGATGCTCTCGCCCTTTTGCGCATTGCAAGGATACTTCGTACAGGGGGAATTTGTCGGTGGAGGTGCCTCAGACGGCAGACGAGCCGCCGACGGGGTCGTTGTGGGAGCGGGCTGCACGGCCGACCATGCCTCTTTCGCTGCGCCGCCAGATGAAAGGACAGTCGTCTGGGCGTGTGGACTGGCGGCCTGTCGACGTCTGTTTCCGTCCAGCCTTTGTTTTCCGTACTCCGTACTTCCGCTGTCAAAAATAGACTGCAGGGCCGGCGCCTGTCGTCCTGTCTCCCGGGTATTGGCTGGGCGTCGCCTTGGCTCTGGATGGTTAGCTCTAGGGTATCGTCATCGCGTGGGATTTGGATTTGGAGGATTTTGAGGTTTCGTGGATTCGAGGATTTCGTGGATTCGAGGATTTCGTGGATTCGTGGGACTTCTGGACTTCTTTCTGAAGCTCACTCACATTTCTCACCCATTTTCTGTCTCTTTCTCCCTCTCCCTCTCCCTCTCTCCCCTTCAGCACCTGCGTAGGCCGTCACAACGCCGGCCTGCTGCACCGAACAGCGGCTGCCAGCTCGCCTCAACAGGCGGCGGATCCCAGGGGCGACAGTTCAGATCGGCTTGGCGTTTTGGCTTGCGAGGAGCTTGTCTGGCAGCCCCTGTGCTTCGATCGGCGAGCAGACCCCTGGAGGCGTCTCAGTGCAAAGTATCTTGGGTTGGGCCGACTTTGCATCGTGCATTGCTTCTGGCCGATATTCGAAAGACACTTTGCCGCTTGCCTGCAAAGTGCCGCACACTACGTAATGCTCGACGTCAATCGTGCCTGCCTGCTAGAGACGGCCGGCTTGCTTGCGCCTTCCGCTCCGAGTGCTCTGCTCCTTCCCTGCGTGGCTCCTTCCTCACGGCCGTCCGCGGCAGATTACTTTGTGTTGCATCGAGTGGCCAATGCGTGTGTTCTCCCTCTTCGTCCCCAAAATAGCTTCATCCAATCGGTCTGGCCTGCCAATGGCACAGAGCCGCAACTGCCCTCGTGGAGTGCGGTACTACTCCGTAAGATACGGAGTACATTTCGAGTACCTCGTACATGTACTAGCTCGCTCGCTTGCCTCGCCGGTTTGACCTGTGCGGATCACACTGCTGCTTTCTAGCGCGAATCAATCAACGGCGCTGCTAGTGCGAGCCATCGAGCACAGACACGCAGCCAGTGCGACGCCGCGTACGCAGTCCAGAGTGCGCATAGAGGCATAGACAGCCGGCGAGACCAAACAACCACAAGAAACAGAACGCGATGCAGGGAGCCAGACGCGAAAACAATAGTTGTTCGTGCTATTGACATGGCTACTCGTACGGAGTACAGCAGCGTCCAATACGGAGCGCTGGCCCACTGTCTCATGGCTGCCGAAGAAGATGAAACAAGGGACTGGGGCAGCTCCATACGCAAACGGCGTGCACAAGCGACCCAACAGTACACGCATATCCCAAACATAACTGTGCCAGCCAGACCCACAGGCTCGTCGTTTGAGAGCGACGGCGTACGGAGTACCCCGTAATACTCGTAGTATTACTTCGTACAAAGTACGAGTGAGCAGGGGAGCGTATGGGGCCGGCACGGCGCCCATGATGATCCATACTCCGTATTTCGCACTCGTACAAAGCAGTTGAGAAAGGAGAGGAGCCGAAACCGTGGAAACTTGGCGCGGCCAGGCCGGCCAAAACGCGAGAGGCCGAGATCGATACTTGGGAGCGAGCCATCGCGAGCGGTGAGCGGCGACGCGTATGACGTACTCCGTGAGACAACGTGTCTGGCCTCTGTCGTGACCCTGCCCTTGCGCCATTGGACGGAACCTGCCACGCTTATCTGCTCGACGCATCATGCGGCGCGTAGCTAGATCGCCAGGCGAAACGATATCACACCTCGGAAAAGACAGCAGGGAGGCTCGGCCACCGCTGCGGCTTCAACTGGCCCGTGTTGGTTCGGTGGCCGCTCTCCGGGCGGTCGCGTTGCCGCCCGCCTGCGTGGTGTGCCGAGCCGCGCATGTTCCGGGGCGCAGGACACGCGCCCGGCGTCTCGGCTCCGGCTATGGCTGGGCGCATGCTATGGCAGTGCCAGAGACGGCTCATTCCTGCCGCCAGCGCAGCGCCTCCTCCACGCGCCCGGCCGCGGCCGCCCGCAGGAAGCCGCGCAGATCGGACGCGCCGGCGTCGACGTCGAGGGCCATGGCACCCTCGCCGGCCGCGCCGACCGGACGGCAGCAGATCTGCATGGCAGCGGCGCGCGCGTCGTCCCACTCGGCCATGGTGAATGCGCCCTCGCTCTCGGCGAGCAGCAGCTGGTCCTCGCCGGTGAAGGCGAACACGTGCAGAGACGCGGCGGCGGCGGCGTCGCGGGGAGACGGATCGCCGGTGATGGCAGGCCCCGACGCCGCAGTGCCGGGCAGGATGGACAGAGCAGCCGCCGTGGCGGTGGTGCGGAGGGGGATGCAGGCCGAGAGCAGCGCGAGGACGGCGGCGTGCAGCAGGGCCGGCAGCACGAGCAGGTTCTGCGGTGTGAGCGGACAAGACAAGCAGTAACAGAGAAGCAAGACGAGCGCAAACAGAACAGAGAAGCAAAGACGAGCGCAAACAGAACTCACCAGCCCGGCTTGGTTCAGCTTCGTGTTCACATAGTCGTTGGCCGGCACTGCCTGGATCTGCAGCACAACCTGGATGGCGCAGCGCGGAAACTCTTGCACCAGCACGATCTCCTGGAGCGTCTTCTGCAGTATGGACTCGTGGGTGCGCTCGCCGGGACCTGTATATAGAGCGGGAGGTCAGCAGTGGGCACAGACATCGTACGTTGGCGAGGGCATATCGGACGAGAAACGGAGAAGGGGCTGTAGGAGGGTCGTGTCCAGGGCACGCTGGCACGCTGGCACGCAGAGCCACACGGCCGGCGCAAACGCACCTCCAACACCGGCCACCGGCCGCACCACGACGTCGAGAATGGCCTCGTCCGGGTCCTCGTCACGCCGCTGCGCCTCGATCGGTCCGTTGGCCGACGCCGTGATCGTGTAGCCGCCAAACGCGTACGTGGCCGAGCCGTCGGCGCGCGGCAGCGTCGAAAGCCGTGCTTGGGGCGCGGCGACAGTCATGGTGGGCGGGCTGGTCGGAGGAGACAAGCAGACGCTGGTCGGCGGCGAGATTCGACAGTGTTGGGCGACCGTCGGTGGCTGTGTGCGGGAGATCCGTCGAAGCAGTTTGCAGATTTTGCGCTTCTGCTTTTGCCCTTTGCGCTGCGCCGGGGCCGATTAGATAAGAGCTCCCCGCTAGCCGCCTCCAGGCGTTACTGTAATACTCCGTACGCATAACTCGTACAGGGAAATAAGAGGCGCCCCTCTGCCCATTACGTCTGCCTCTCAAACCTCGCTCCGACACATCACGCCGTTCCGAGCCCGCATCGGACCACGCATCGCCCGCACCGACACTCTCGCTGCTCAACCTAGCCCGCACGGCGCCTGCAGTCTTGTGGGCTGACGTGCCACCGTCTGGCTCCGCTGAGTCGGCCTCTTGACCTCGACTTTCACCTCTTCACCTTTTCAATGGCCGCCTCCAGCACCGAACGGCCGGCCGCGTCCCCGGCGACGACGACCGCGTCCGCACCGCTGCCGCCGAGCCTCCGCGACCGCATCCCCCGTCTGCAGCCGCGTCGGCGGCCGGCCCCGCCAGAGAATGCGACGCCCGTGCCGGAAACACCGCCGATGCCGCCGGCCCCGGCCGCTACGGCTGCCGACCGGGACGCGCACGTGTTTGCCGTGCCGCGGCGCCGCATCCTGACACCACACGACCACGAGCTGTTTCTGGCGTCGCCCACGTGCACGCTGCTGCAGGCCTGGGTCTTTGGCCTCGCCGACGCCGTCAAGCAGACGCCGGCGAGCGTCTTTTCGGCGGCGCTGGCGCGGGGACCGACCAACGCCGAGGCCAAGGCCGAGGCCGAGGCCGAGGCCGACACAGAGGCCAAGGCGCCCCCGCAGCGTCCCCTCGCGCCCATCATCTTCCGTCTGCTGGCCGTGCTGGACGCCGTCGAGGCCGCCCTCGACGCCTGCCCGCCCGACGAGACCGGTGGCTCGCGCTTCGGCAACAAGCGCTTCCGCGCCTTTGTCGACCTCGTGCGCGAGCGCGCCCCCGGCTGGCACCGCGACGCGCTCGGCCTCGCCAACGCCGGCGCCGTCGCCGAGGCCGCCGCCTACCTCGGCCAGGCCTTTGGCAACCGCGCCCGCATCGACTACGGCTCCGGCCACGAGCTGCACTTTGCCGTCTGGCTGCTGTGTCTGCGCCAGCTCGGCCTGCTGTCGCTGCCGCGCGACGGCGCCGCCCTCGTCCTCGTCGTCTTCGCGCGCTACCTGCGCCTCATGCGCCGCGTCCAGACCGCCTACTACCTCGAGCCCGCCGGCTCCCACGGCGTCTGGGGCCTCGACGACTACCAGTTCCTGCCCTTCCTCTTTGGCGCCGCCCAGCTGCACGGCCACCGCTTCATCACCCCGCGCGCCGTCCACCAGCCGCTGACGCTCGAGCAGTTCGGCGACGACTACCTGTATCTCGGTCAGGTCCGCTTCGTCAACAGCATCAAGGTCGCCACCGTGCGCCCCGGCGAGGACGCCTCCGCCGCCGGCAACAGCCTGCGCTGGCACAGCCCCATGCTCGATGACATCTCCGCCGCCCGCTCCTGGGACAAGATCGAGGCCGGCATGCGCCGCATGTTCCTCGCCGAGGTCCTGCGCAAGCTGCCCGTCATGCAGCACTTTCTCTTCGGCTCCCTCGTCCCCGCCGCCCCCGGCATGACCGAGCCGGCCGCCGCCCACCCCAACAACGAGAACGGCGAGCAGGATCCGCTGGCCGACGACGACGACGACGTCACCGACTCCCCCGTCGACGTCTTTGACGAGAATGGCGTCCGCCACATCCACACCCCGACCGGCTGGGGCGACTGCTGCGGCATCCGCGTCCCCAGCAGCTTCGGCGCCGCCGGCGAGCTCGGCAAGCGCCGCGGTGATGTTCTGCGCCGCATCCCCTTTGACTGAGACGGCGCAGTAGGGGAATGGAAGCCCTTTGCTTCTCAATCAACATAGCAGCCGGGGACTAATGTTGCACTACGAATATGGACAGGCAAAAAGATACGCGGGACAGGATTCGATTACGGACGGCATAGGGTGGCAATAACGGCAGGCGAAAATACTGACCGGACATTTCTTTTTACGACGCATACTTGTACAAAACACTCGTACAACTTTCAAATTGGTTTCAGACAATGCAATTCATACCGATACTTCCGAGTATCTGTGCTACCTGTGGCTACCGTCCCTTCGTCTGGACATCAGTGAAGCTAAGCCTGCCCACGCGTGCTCATCCCGCGTCCACCGCAGCGTGCACGGCGGTATGCCGTGCCTCCTGTGGCTGCGAGAGAGAAAATGCAAATGATAAATGAAAAAGAGTGTCGGTGGAAGGGTCGTAATACTGTATGCAGAGAAGGGTATCAGAGCAGTACTGTGCCGCCTAAAACGCCGTGGTGTGTTCGGCCACCATGCAGGGGAAATGTCATGTGCAAGGGCAAATCAAAGCAAATTGAAAGAAAGACATGAAAAAAACAGGCAAATCAAGACGCCTCCGAGTGTCGTAAAAGCAGCAAAGCAGCGCACGGTACAGAGTAGATAGCATCACGTCGTAGCGGGAGGACTGGTTCCCACCCTCGTCACGCCTGGTAGGTGACCTATCAGTCCTCCCAAATCGTCTCCAGGTCCAGATCGCCCCGGCGCTCGGCACCGCAGACACTCCAGCGCTTCCGCTTATCGCGTGCCCCAAAGACTAGCGTCCGGCCGCGTGCAGGGAGATCCAGACTGCCACGGCCCTTTGCGTCCCCGTCGGCGGCGTCGGCGGCTGCCTTGAGCTGAGCAATGCGGTCCGCCTCCTGGGCTGCCTCCTCGGCATCCGGCGAGTCGGGAATGGTCTCCAAGCTGTTGATGCTCGGGCTCCGCGAGCGCGTCGATGTCGGTGTGGAGGGCACAGACGAGGACGAAAGCATGCCGGAGCCGCTGTAGGAGGCAGAGAGCGACGGTGCGTCGTAGGTGCGGTACGGCGGAGACGATGCAACAGACGACGCGGGAGTTGCTCCGACAATGGGCGTGCCAAAGTCGCTGCCTACAGAGGTTGTGGCCGATCCCGCGCTCGAGTTGGACAGACGGCGGAACGGGGACGATGGACGGTGGGTGCGTGCTATCGGAAGACTGACGAGGGTAGTGGTGACAGCCGCAATGGGAGACGAGTCGATGCCAAGATTGGGGGAGCTGTTACGCTCGAAAAGGCGGCGGTCGTCATGGACGGAGATGCGAGTTGGCGACGAGGGAAAGACGTCTTCGATAACGGACCGTTTTGGCGTGCGGGTAGTGATGGCGGGTGGGCGGTGGAGGGAAGGGCTGGAGGAGCGAGGGTCAAAGCCGTACTGGAAGTGACCGGCACCGTTGACGCCCGGCATCGACTGGGTGCGGCCCATGGCGGGAGGAAAGAGGCCCGAGGCGGTAGACCGCGAGCGCACATGAGAGAAGCCTGAGAGCGGCGAGGTAGTACGAGGGCGGTAGAGAGGCGAAGGCCAGGAGGGCGAGCTGGGAGACACAGGCTCGGTGGAGCGTCGGATTGACGGCTTCCGCAGGCCGTCGTCCGGGTCGGCAGCGAAGCGCGGCGAGAGCGGAGCCGGCGGGACAAAGGCGGCCGAACTGTTGCTCTGCAGCCGCATAGTCGGCCGAGGCGCGGAGCGGAACTCTTCCATCCTCTCAGACTCAGGCACAGGCTCCATGGTGCTGGACGGTGTGGCTGGTTCGTCTGGCGTTGGTTCGTCTGCTGTAGGTACTGGCTCGCTTGCTTGTCACAGTATCGGCGACTTGTCAAGCTGCTGCCTTTCCGATTCCGTGGGAAAATATCCCGATGGACTATTGCGTGCCGGATCAAGGCATGGACTGCGAGGACGGCCTACTTCGTAGGGAAACCGAGCGGCAACAGAGGATCGACTAAAGGGGAAGGGAAGGAGGAGATCGATATCCTCGGCAGATGCGAAACTGGGGTCCAAGCAATGAGGTCTTGGGGCTACTCCGTAGACAGCTTGTAGTTTCGAAAGAGCGATAAGGAAAACGGCCGAGGTGGTTGGGCCGAGCAGTGCTTTATGGAAGCAAGCCTGCAAAAGGAGCAGCGAGGCAAACGCGGCGAATGGAAGACGGAGAGCAGGGCAACAAGGCTGTTGCTGTGGGCGAGGATCTGGATAGGGGCGACAGGTCGGTCGGCAAATGGGATGCAAGGAGTGCGAAAAGGAGGAGGTCGATAGGAGCGGAGAGAACCACCACAGGAGCCAGAGCCGCAGGGCCGCAGGACGACAGGGCCTCGGGAAACAAGGACCACAGCCACAGGGGCGAGTTGCTATTCTTGCTAACCTGTGACTGGGCTGCGAAGAGACACCCCGGTTCTTACGGCGCCGGCTTGGCGGGGATCTGCGTTGTTTGCGCTTTGTTGTTGTTTTTGTTGTTGTAGATTGTAGTTGTACGGGTAGTTATCGTTACGCTGCCGTGCTGCCGTGCTGCGAGTTTGTGGACGCGAGGACGCGAGGGCGAGCGTGAGAAAGGAGGGTGCGTGAAATGGAGGGTATGAAAGAGGCAAAAGAGAGGCAAAAGAGAGGCAAAAGGAGAGGATGAGCATATATCGGCCGGCCGCACGCGATGAGCAAGCGGTAGCGCCGCGGGCGACGGAATGGGAAGGAGGGGATGGAACGCACGTCCAGGAGAGGAGGGGCGACCGACGGCTCTTGCCTGTTCGGCGCGCTTCGCGGCACGTTAAGAACAAAAGGGGAGGAGCTAGAAGGCAGGAGCGAGCACGGGAGCACAAGAGCACAGAGCAGGAAGGCGCGACGACGCAAAGGTCTGGCCAACGGCCAATGGGCGTGGGTGGGTTGGTCTGCTTGTGAACAGAGCCGGGGCGGCGGCGGCGCAGCGGAGTGCAGCTAATGAATGCATTGGAGTCTGGGGCCGCCGCATGGGCGCGCAGTGCGCGTAGCACGACGTGGCAGCCGAGCAGCTAGCGCATTAGCGGCATTCCAGGCGTTGCGCGCTGAGACACGCTACTTCGTAGAGCCATTTTACGGCGCAGCGGTTTCTTCTAGCTGGCCTTTACAATTCCGCGCTCTGTACGGAGTATTCTCCGTACCCGTACTACGTATCTTACGCGACATCGCGGCGCTCCCGGCCTCGCCAAACTGGCGGTCTCCGGCGTCTGTGCATACTTGTGCACGATGGCGTCTTCGGGGTCACCGCTGTCTGCGCGCGTGCACGGTTGTCTTGGATGGCGGACGCGCCGGCCAACCAGCGTTGGGCCCAGAAACGGCAGACATGCAAGGCCACACGAGGCACGAGACGGACGAATGGGACAACAGGACGACGCACCGGGCGCGATCGCAGACGACAGCCGAGCAATCAGAGACAGCCGCTGCGCGACGACGTCGAGCAACGGGGCCAGACATATGACGCGGGCAGAGCGCAGGATCGGTGCGATGGCCGTTGCGGCAGCACGATTTGCCCAGATGATGCATGAACGCCAAAGCCAAATCGATCTTACGTCGTACGTACGACGTACGGAGTATTACGCTGTAATACTCGTAATGCCAGCCCACAGCTGAAGGATACGACTGATAAGGTCCGCAGCGGCCTGGCGTCGCAGTCGATCTGGGCCGCCTCGCCTATGCCGCAACCGATGGCTAACGTGCATAACGTCCGGCCTCGCGATCATGCACATGGTCGCAAATGCATCGTGATCGGCCACGGACAGGCCGGGGTGTTCGGATGGTGGAAGAGTGGCGTTGCTTACGATGTGCTGCAGACTTGTTTGCCATACCAGGTACTTTCGCATAGTCTATGACGTATTTACCGCTTAGGTTGTCAGGCTACTGGCTGACATGTATGGGACGGCTGCGGACTTCTATTCGTAGATTCTAGGCTCCCGCCAAAGCACACCAACAACTCCGGGGACTGCTACCATCTTCTCTATTATAAAGACAATCCTCCGAATCCTAGTGCCGGAGCTCGATGATGCTCGGCAGGGAAGCCTTGCTTCGTACGTTGTACAGCCACGCATACTCCAGCCTGCGTGCGACCAAGCATCATCCTTGCCACGAATAAATCCCGCGCGTAATGCTCTATTCAGGACCGAGCGTCCGAATGCTTGATTGTCGCTTCGCTTCGACGCCGTACAATCCTCGGGGTATGCTATATCACGCGGGATGTCGCTGTCGAGGGCGGCAGGGCCTCGGGGCCAAAAGATAGCGGCAGCAGCTGCGGACAGTTAGCGATCCATTTGTCTATGTCTTTTGTCTCTCTTTGGGCGCGCGGCTTCTTACCACGCCCAGCTTCGTCGCGCTGTAGTTGCCGTTCTTCGAGAACAGGAGCACGGGCATGTCGAGCGAGCAGAACTCGCGGATGCTGCCATGTTAGCCAGGCCCATGTGCATTGCCGTCGCGGAGCAGCCACAACACTCACAACTGCCGACACATGCCGCACGGCGAGCACGGCTGGCCCTCTGGTGCCGCCGGCGCCAGCACTGCCAGCGCCTTGAAGGCCCGGTGGCCCTCGAAGACGGCATAGCCGAGTGCGACGCGTTCGGCACAGGTGCCCACCGGGTACGCCGCGTTCTCGACGTTGGCCCCGAGGATGAACCGCCCAGCGCCGCTGTCCGAGCCGCCGCTCGGCACGCCGTACTGCGTCAGGAACGCTGCGCCCACGGGGAAGTTGCTGTACGGACAGTATGCGCCCTGCGCGGCCTTTGTCGCCTCGCGCTGCAGGTCGCGGAACTCCTCGACCGTGAGGCCAACCTGCTGACACGACGCCGCCACCTGGGCCGGGTCCAGGCTGGAGTGGACGGCGATCATGACCGGGAGCTGGAAGTGGCCCGGAGCGTGACTGGGGATCGGACAGAGCGTGGCAGGCAGCGTAGAGCTGAGGACGAGGACGGGCGTGGGACGAAGAGTTCCAGATCAAGGCGCCCAAGGGAAACGTAAAGCGGGGAGATGGCTAGACATACGGAGTGCGAGTACGGAGACAAGCATCACGAGCTCGTCCGCACTATCTTATCGTGTTGCGCCCATTTTCCCTCTCCTTCTGTCGCCCGACCTGCTCACGTAAGGCAGCGTACGATGAAAGTCGGCCCGCGCCACTCGTACGTAACTTCCAGCACGTTGACAATACCACACGTGACAGTACTACGTAATCGAACATTACACACACCTGTTCTGGCCGGCGACCAGGCGCCAATCGTGACCAAGACACTGCAAGTCTGCCTGCACGCCATTCCGTGCGACCCCCTCGCTGCCGGGCGCGCCTGCCTTTGTCGCTGCGTCTCGCCTGTCCAAAACAGGCAATTCTGCTTCGTCCACCGCACGACAGGCGCGACCGACACGATGCTTCTTCTCGCCGTTTCCACGCCGTGCTTCGCCCGCAGCCTCCCCTTTTGACCGCCTACTTGGTAAGCTCCAATTGGCCAGGCTGCGTACGGCTCGGACTAGGTCCGTGCACGAGCCTCGACGGCTGTCCCCCTTTACGGGGAATACGGAGTAGAATCACGGAAATGCTACTCTCTGCTCCGACCACGCTTTCTGGTGAACGCAGGCCGTGATCGAGAGCCACCGAGTCTACCAGGAACTGTGCTCGCAATGCAATAGGGCAGACGCACCCGAAGCTGTCTTTCGCGTGAAGCTCGCCAGCAGTGCCTTGCAGGCGCGAATGTGAAGTCGAGCAGCGAATCAAACGACGGCAAACGACGACGACGCGACCATCGACGAACGCGACGCCGACAACGATCCAGACCACCGGACGGCCGGGAGCTCGGGCGGCAGCACGGCAGCACGGCAGCTGGCGTCCAGACGCGTCGCTGGGCACGGCAGGGACCTCCTCCCGGCAACCCTCGCGACCTCAACTCGACCCTCCTATTCTACTGAGCCGACCCCCAGCCGCTTTCAGCTCTGCTCGCCATGGACCAGGCCGACATCCCGGCGCTGCTCTCGCGGCTTTCCAGCGACGAGGATGCCGCCCGCAAGATGGCCGTCTTCAAGCTGCAGTCGTCCATCAACGATCCGGCCTTTGCCGACGTCTTCATCTCGTCCGGCGGCCTCATCGTCCTACGCCGCCTCATCCTCGCCACGGGCGGCAACACCTTGGCCTACTCGCTGCAGTCGCTGAGCCGCCTGCTCGAGGTCGACATGGGCTGGGACATCTTTGAGGGCCCGGCCGCCGGCGATCTGGTCGAGCGCGTCGTCGAGCTCATTGTCACGAACCCGCTCGTCAACATTCTGCGCGGCGCCATGAGCATCCTCGTCGCCCTCGTGAGCCACAGCCAGTCGTCCACGGCTCGCGGCATCGGCGTCGGCATCGGCGCCGGCTCGCCAGAGGCGGCCCTGCGCACGAGTCCTCCCGCCAACTTTGGCTTCCGCGCCCTCAAGCCTGCCGTCGCCGTCTACCCCCAGTTCTTTGAGCTCGTCATACAACAGCTCCAGTCCGCCGACCACGCCCTGTGCGCTAACGCCCTCATGCTGGTCAATGCCCTGATTCGTGACGCCGTGTCCGGTGACCCGGGTGCTGCCGCCTCCGGCGCGAACGGCACAAACCCTCTCTTTCCGAGCGCCACTGCCGGCATCTCCAGCGGCGAGGACTGGTCCAAGCTCATCAAGCGGCTGCAGGACCTCGGCCTCATCAAGGCCGCCTACAACCTCATGCAGAGCTCGGCGCTGCAGGACCTGGCACACCCGCTACTCGAGTTCCAGTCGCTGACCAAGGTGCTGCTGCGCAAGTGGCGCGAGGTCAAGGTGGACCTCGAGCGGCCGGAGCACCGCCGCGCGCTCAAGGGGCTCCACCTGGCCAGCGCGCCCGATCGCGCCGTCAGCTATATCGTTCCGGCCAGCGGCGGCCTCGATAGCGGCGATGCTGCGGCGGCGGCGGCGGCGGCGGCGGCGGCGGCAGCAGCGGCAGCAGCGAAAAAAGGCAGCCGGCGGCACAACCCAGAAAAGTGGCGGCGGCTGGGGTTCGAGACGGAGAGTCCGTCGGGCGAGTTTGAGGCGGCTGGTTTTCTGGGGATGATGGACTTGACAGACTATGTGCGCAAGAACGAGGACGGGTTTCAGAAGCTGCTGCTGGAGCAGTCGACGTGGCCGCTGAGCAAGCGGTGCCCGGTGGCACGGGCAAGCTTGGCGGTGACAATGACGCTGTACGAGCACTTTGAGGTGGACCGGTCGGACCTGGACGACCTGAGCAAGGACTTGCAAGGGTACTACCAGAGCCTGGACGGCGGGTCCGGCGCCGGCGCACAGGCGAACAAGGACGCCGACCGCATTTTCCGGCCGCTGCTGCTGCAGTGGTCGCGGCTGCATACGGCGGGCCTGCAGGCCTTTTTCCGGCTCTGGAAGGCGACAGGGGCGGAACGGGACGACTTTGAAAAGGTGGCCGAGCTCGTGCGCATCCTCGTGGAGCAGGTCGTCGGACAGGCAGGGCGCACCAAGGACGTGGCCGAGGTGGAGGAGGAGCTGCAGGAGCACGACTGCGCGGCGCTGCGCGGGCTGCAGATGAGCCTGCTGGAGCTCTCGTTCGAGGACCAGTGGGGCGGCCACCTGTACCAGGTGCGCGAGGAGCTGCGGCTCGAGGCGCTGCAGTTTGTCAAGGAGCAGCGCATCCGCTGCCTGCTGCAGGGCGCGTGGTTTGCGCGGCCGCTGCCGCGACGCGACCGCGAGCACCTTCGCCTGCAGTCGCAAGCGTCCCTCGGCGGCACCGTGGCCAAGAAGCGGCTCTACGAGCCCAAGGCCTGGCGGTTCGCGCGCCTGTCGCACAACCGGCGCTACCTGCACTACACAGACTTTGCGCAGCAGACGGCGCAGGAGCCCGGGCTCGACGTGCTGACGGAGAAGATCGACCTCAGCACCATCAGCTCGGTCGTGTCCAACGTGTCGGCGGCGAGCGAGGACGACCGGCACAGCGAGCAGAGCCTGGGCCTGTACGGGGGCGGCACCAACGGCAACGGCATGGCGGCGACGACGACCAAGATCACCGTGTACGCATACGAGAGCGCAGACGAGGCGGCGCGCGACGGCAGCCGCGACGGCACGACCGGGGCCGAGTCGGGGTCGGCACAGACGGGCAGCGGGCTGGCAGACGAGGCGGGCGCAGGCGCGGGCGAGGTGGCGATCCTGACGCTGCATCCAGTGAACCACTCGGTGGCGTCCGAGTGGCTGGACGGCCTGCTGATGCTGCTGCAGCAGGCGCCCATCACGGCGGAGACGAACAAGCTGGTGGCGCTGGTGAGCGACTACGGCATCAAGATCCGGCTGCTCAACGTGCGGCTGGAGACGGTGTACGCGGGGCCGGCGCCGGGGGCGGGAGCGGTGCCGAGCCGGGAGGGGCTGGACGACGACTACTTCTACGAGATATAGGGAGAGAAGCGCGGGAGAGAACAGGCGGGACGAGAACGGAAAGAAACAAAGGAGCAAAGAAGCAAAGAAGCAAAGAAACAGACAGCGGCAACGCAAGAGACGACACGGTCGCAGTCTTAGCCCGCCGGCATGGAAGCGTGAAGATACCCTTATGGCTGGGCCCGTGCGATACTGCTGGCCGGGCGACGCGGTCGTCGCAGCGCGGCTGGCGAGCCGTGTCTTGGGAGCGATTTCGAGAGATCCCTCCGAGATGCCAGAGAGATAGAGAATCGGTACAGAGTACAAATAACTCGGTGCAAACAGTGCAGACGTCACTTGTTCTTATCGGCCGATAAGCCCGTCGGACGGGGGTGTGAGTAACTGAGTAGCGGCAGGTACGACCCTCTGCACTACGTGCACTACGTCCTGCCGTAAAAAGGCTTGTCTCTGCGCTTCTGCAGACGCTGGCCAAACTGCCAGATCTTCGTTTGCAACGCATCGCGACTCTGGTCATGGCGCCGACCGCTCCGCCGCACGGCGCCCCCAAGCCCAAGGCGGCTGCGTCGCCGTTCTCTTCGCTCTCCGCGCTCGGTGCGCTGGCGGTGCCCGCCGTCGCCGCCGCCATCGGACTGGCCGCGACCTACGTCCGGCCGCTCAGCTTCGGGGCCGGCTCGCCGGCACAAAGCATTCTCGCGCCGTCGCAGACGTACTGCTATGCGGGCGTCACGACGCTGGCCGAGGATGTGCCGGCCGCGCAGTGTTTCCGCGTGGAGGGCGGGCGTTTCACGCACGTCTACGCGTCAGCCGCGGATGTGGACGCGGGCGGCCGTGGCAGCGGCGTCGACGAGAGCGCCGTCCGGCCTGGCTTCGTGATCCCCGGCCTCTGGGACGGCCACGGCCACCTGATCCCGTACGGCGAGGCTCTGCAGTCGGCCAACCTGCTCGGGTCGACGGCGCCCGCCGAGGCGCGCCGGCGGCTGCGGGCGTTTGTGGACGAGCACCCCGAGGCCGGGTCGGCAGGCCAGTGGCTGCGCGGCTTCGGATGGGACCAGATGGTCATGGGCGGGATGCCGACGGCGGTGAGGTCCTGTGTTTTTGTGCGGTGCGGCATTCTGCGGCGCGTCAGCTAACGGTCAGGCCCTCCTGGAGAGCGACGACGCGCTCCGCGGCCGCTACGTCATGCTGGACCGCGTCGATGCGCACTGCGTCTGGGTCTCGCAGGCCGTGCTCGACCTGCTGCCGGCCGACGTGCCCGACGTGCCCGGCGGCGAGGTCGTGCGCACGCCCGGCATGGGCGTCTTCTGCGACAACGCCATGGATCTGGTGACGGCGCTGTGGCCGCGGCCGAGCCGCGCGCAAAAGACCGACTACATCCGCACGGCCATGCGCCAGCTGCGGTCTCTGGGCCTCGTCGGCATGCACGACGCCGGCGTCGTGCCCGCGGACCTGCAGCTGTACCGCGAGCTGGCCGGCACCGAGGACTGGACGACGCGCGTGTACGCCATGGTCGAGTGCCCGGAGCGCAACACGTTCTGCATCGACGACGTGGCGCTTCTGCGGCAAACGCAGAGCGACTTTCTGTCGATCCGCAGCGTGAAGCTGTTTGCTGGTGAGTGTGTCCACATGCTGTGCGACGCCTCGATTGCATATCGGGACGCAACGCTGACACCTACGAGACGGCGCTCTCGGCAGCTGGGGCAGCGCCATGATCGAGCCGTACAGCGACCGGCCGGACATGTCGGGCTCGCTGCTGGTGAACGGGTCGACGCTCGCGGCGCTCACAAAGCAGTGGTCGGCGGCGGACTTCCAGGTCAACATCCACGCCATCGGCGACCTCGCCAACCGCTACGCCATCGACGCCTTTGAGGGCGCGCTCGTGGACCTCTGCCCGGCGCGGCCGCCGGCCGAGTGCCAGCACGCGCGCCGCTTCCGCATCGAGCACGCGCAGATCATCCACCCGCACGACCAGGCGCGCATGCACGAGCTGGCCATCCTGCCGTCGATCCAGCCGACGCACGCCACGTCCGACATGGCGTATGCGGAGGCGCGCCTCGGCGCCCAGCGCACGCGCGACGAGGCGTACCGCATGAAGAGCCTGCTGCGCAACCGCCCGGTGCTCGGCAGCGACTTTCCCATCGAGCCGGCCGATCCGTTCCAGGGCATGTTCGCCGCGGTGGCGCGGCGCAGCCCGCACACCGGCCGCAGCGCCGACGGGAGCACGGCGCCGTGGCACGGCGAGGAGGCGCTGACGCGCGAGCAGGCGCTGGCCGGGTTCACGCTGGGGCCCGCGTACGCGGCCTTTCTGGACGGCCAGGCGGGCGTGATCCAGCCGGGCGCGCTGGCGGACTGGGTGGTGCTCGACGAGCCCCTTGGCGAATACGACGTGGAAGCGCTGCGCAGCATGCGGGTGCGCGAGACGTGGGTGGGCGGGAAGCTGGTCTACAGCCGAGAGTGACGGGCACGGCAGAGAAACATACAGCAATATAGAACGGCATAGAGCACAGTATAGACGAAGCCATTGTCCCACGCTCTTTCTTGTTTGCTGACTAAGGCTGGTGGGAACATCTTGCCCTTTCATCGTACCTTACAATGGCCTGTGCCATGCGGCTTCCACTTTCACGCTCACAGTGGCCTGTTCATAAGCCTTCCACCTTTCACTCTCGCAGTGGCCTGTTCCTAAGCCTTCCACCTTTCACTCTCACAACAGCAAGCCAGCACTCAGCGGCGCACGAGCGGCTCGGTGAAGTCGAAGTAGCCGCCGCGGTTGAGGTGTTCGGTGGACTGGAGGGAGATGGCGGGATCGACGCCGATGAAGTTCTGGGGGAAGCCGAGGTCAAAGGGCTTGATGCTCTCGAGGTACTGGACTTGGGCGTCGGTGAGGTGGATGTTGAGGGCGTCAATGTTCTGGTGGAGGTGCTCGATCTTGCGGCCGCCGATGATGGGGAAGACGCGGGGGGCCTTGGCGCGGATGTAGGCGAGGGCGACGGTGGTGACCTGGCCGGGGATGCCGTGCTCGTCGGCAACGCGCTCGAGGGCGCGGCTGATGGCGGCCTCATCGGCGGTCTGGGCGGCGGCGGCGGCGGCGACGGCGGGGGGGCCGAGTTTGCGCAGGGACTCGCCGGCGGCGGCGCGGGCGGCGAGGGCGGCGGCGGACTGGAACTTGCCGCCGCCGAGGGCGTCCCAGGGGCTCAGGGCCATGCCAAAGTGGCGGCACATGGGCACGATGTCGCGCTCGAGGTCGCGCAGCAGCACGTTCCAGCGGCCCTGGTAGACGCTAAAGGGGGTGCGGCCGTGGGCCTCGGCGTAGGTGTTGGCGGCGGCGACGAGCCAGGCGGGCGTGTCGGAGACGCCGAGGGCCATGACGCGGCCGTCCTGGACGAGCGCGTGCAGCGTGTCCATGAGCTCGGGGATGGACGTGGTGTAGTCCCACCAGTGCAGGTACAGGATGTCGATGTAGTCCGTCTGCAGCTTGCGCAGCGACGCCTCGACGCTGCGGCGCAGGCTGCGGCGGCCGTTGCCCATGCTGTTGGGCACGCGGCCCGGGCCGGCGGCGTGCGAGCGGAAGTCGGACGTGAACTTGGTCGCCAGCACGAGGCTCTCGCGGTTCTGGCGCGCGGCCATCCACTCGCCGAGCCAGGTCTCGGACTGCTCGTCCTGGTAGTTGTTGGCCGTGTCGATCCAGTTGCCGCCGGCGGCCACGAAGGCGTCCAGCAGCCGGAACGACGCCGCCTTGTCCATGCTGCCCAGCATGTCGGCCCAGGCGTCGCCGATGGACATGGCGCCCAGCACCAGCGGCGACACCCGCAGCGACGACGTCGCCGACAGCACCCGCAGCTTGCCCAGCGCCGTCGGCGGCGGCGGCGCCGCGTCGTAGAGGCCCATGGTGTCGTTGGGTGATGCGCGGCAGGGAATGCGGCGATGCTAAGTGGCGATGCTGAGCTTGCGATGCTAAGTGGCGATGCTAAGTGGCGATAAGTGGCGATGCTGATCCTGTGATCTGGTGATGCTAAATGGCGATGCTAAATGGCGATGCTGATACTGTGATCTGGTGATCAACGCTGCTGTTCTGTGATTCCGTGATACTGTAAAGGCTCTTTATACACGGCCTCTGCTCACTGGCGTCGTTCGATTCCGCGACCGGCCAGACAGATGGCCTGCCTATCTGCGGCGGATATAATTCTTACCCTTAGGACCGGCCGTGTTGCGTTGCAGACGATTGCCATTGGCTTGTCTTGCATTGCCACCAGCACCTCTACTTGCAAGCACCCGATGCAAGTACCTTTTGTTGCCTTTGTACCTACCAGCAGCGCAGTTCCAGTTTGTTGTACAAGGCGACACTGCATTGAAGGTAGCAATGTTGCTGCAATAGGCTGAAAAGCGTAATACTGATGAATGGAATTTGGGGGCCGGAATAGAACAATAACGGCCACTAGCAACAATAGACGGCAGACTATCATCGCTATCCGGTGAATAGAACGTGTAAAGAAAGACGTACGACGCACAGATCCGGAATGGGCGGAAGCCAGAGCAGTACTCTCGTACCTGAAAGGCCTAGATTGCCGGCCGTGTCGGTTTTAAAAAGATAACAGCTGCGATGCCGGGCAGTGGACTTCGTTTAGCAATCATGAAGTATTGCCTAATGCCGGACGTTCCGGAGCCAGACATAGGATTGGGACTCCCGTCACAAGATTGCTTAAGAAGTTCGTGGCTGTAGTGAATCGGTTGAGGTGCTGGCCATATTGAATGGATTGAAATAGCCATAATCAAGACCAAAACATTTTTACATGTCCTGACAGCGGCAAGCCAAGACAATTTACTGCAATAGAATAATAAGAAAGAGTCGGCGAAAAAGAACAAAGGCAGAGGTTTCACCGTCAAATTCGTCATACTTTCGAGGTAGAATGTTAGCTTGAGAAATTCATTTGTTTTCAAGCAGGACGGTCGACTGTTCACAAATACCTACGACTGGGTTGAGTGAGATCAGCTACTGGTCAAACAATGGCGTAGATCGGCATTGCTGTCCATACACGAAGGACTATGTGCAGCTTAGAGTCCACGGGTTTCTTTGTGCAGCATGGTTTCCCTCTGCAATTACGTAGCGACATTGAGGGAGATTCGTCGGAATACTTTGTAAACTCTCTCTAGTCTGATTTGCTTCTTCCATCTCAACTGTCTTCTACCTTGCAGTCTTCCATCTGAATTGCCACTGCCTTCCTCTTGTCTTCTACCTCAGTCTTCCATCTAAATTACCACTGCCTTCCTCTTATCTTTTACCTCAGTCTTCCATCTAAATTGCCACTGCCTTCCTCTCGTCTTCTACCTCAGTCTTCCATCTCGGCTATCTTGCTCATCACTTCCGCCTCTATCTCTTCCCCACGCATCCTCTCCGATCTTTCACCATGGCCATCACGGTGAATTACATCGGGTGCAAAGCCCTCGATTGATTGCCCACCCCCCCCAGCGTCGTCGAGTGCTGTCGAGGCCACGCATATGCCAACTGCCCCCCTTCCCGAGCTACCTGTGGCAGCAGCGCACGGCAACAAGGCCAGCAGTGACGCGTTTATTTATCGAGGCGTTTTGTGCTGCGGTGAGATAGCCGCGATCGGCTTTGCCAGGTGCATCGACATCCCGTGGAGGTCTGCTCCCTCCCGCGGAACAACAGTTCCGCGACCAGTTCGTTGCCTTTCTCGAGAATGAGATCGGCGAAGCCGATCGCGGCTATCTTCTCACCGCAGCACAAAACGCCTCGATAAATAAACGCGTATGGGTGTGCCTTGCGCTTGCGCGCGACCCTATCAGCCGGCCCTGGTTGTTCCGGGCCCCTATCTGGGACAAGAAGTACCCAGCTCCGGACCCTTACAATATGTTGTATGCATATATAAGTGGAGCGTTTGAACTGGTAGAACCAGCCTGGAACCCTGCCGCCGTCCACGAAGACGACGAGGGAAATGCGGAAAATGAGGAGGACGAGGAGGACGAGGAGGACATACAGGACGCAAAGGCCGGTCCGGCGGTTCTGAACCCTCCTCGAGAAAAGCGCAAGGCAGACCACGGTAAGGGCCATGCCACCACCACCACCACCAGTGGCACTGTCACCGGCACCCGATCGAAACGCTCCGCCCATGATCTACGTGCCCAGCGGATTGTGCCGACCTGGTACAGCCGTCGCTGCGCTCTGAGCGGCGTGATCCTTCCAGACGCCGCGCACATTGTGCCCGTGCGAATCACGAAGGCCCGGAGTCTGTCCAAATTCGATAGAGTCGTGCGCTTGTTCTGGCCCGATGACCAGTGGCAGGACATGACAGCTGCCACTGCGGAACGAGCTGCCAGCAATATCTTGCCGCTCTGCCCTATTGCCCACCGTTTGAGGGATCGGTACAAGTTTGTCTTGCGTCCTATCGAGGACGTAGCCGACCCGCAGCACCGGATTTACGTGCAGAAGGTCTGGCTGGCCGCGGACACAGATAGAGCAGAGGAGGAGGATGCTGGCCCGAGAGCGAAGACCGGCCGGGCTCCCCTTGGCAGCAGCAGCGGTCCATGGGTCCACGACAGTATGGGGGGTTTTGCCGACTTCCGCCGCGGCGCTGACGCCAATGGGCGCTACGCAGCCGGGAAGACACGGCGACGTGTATGAGATCACGACGGCCGACCCGGAAAATTGTCCGCTGCCCAGCAGTCGATTCCTGAAAATACAGTTTGGGGCCCAGACGCTGATG
The DNA here is from genome assembly GCA_002778075.1 of Grosmannia penicillata. Taxonomy (NCBI): domain Eukaryota; kingdom Fungi; phylum Ascomycota; class Sordariomycetes; order Ophiostomatales; family Ophiostomataceae; genus Grosmannia; species Grosmannia penicillata. The sequence goes on along the minus strand of PCDK01000001.1, from coordinate 3,140,351 downwards.
GCTGGTATCCGCGGAGCAGCCGCCCTCCAGGACATCTTTCGCGGCGATCCGTCTGCTGACGATGATGGCAGCGCTGTTCTGACTGCCGATGCACCTCCCGAGTGGCGATCTTTGGTAGACGCGGCGGTGGAAGCTGGCGTTCTCGACGACCAGGCCGCCGATCGCTGGCTCAAGGCGTTTACGCTTGAGGCGCGCCGGCAGGCGCAACCGTGGGGCGACGAGGCGGAAGATGAGGTATGGGGCTTGGGCGACGTGACGGAGAGGGCTGACTAGAAGAGCCTCCGCCGAGCAAAGCCGACGACAAGAGAGACGGAATGGTTTTGATCACGATCTTTCGTCTTAGAGGCTGTCTCACCTGTCTACTAGCTCAGTTGCCATTGCCTCAGTGTACAAGGTGAACAGGAGGTGACTTCCTCAGTTCGGGCGTTTGTGGCAAGACAAATTGAGCATTGACGACTTCGTTATTGCATTAAAAGCAGATATGGTATCCGCCGGCACGACGCCTTTTTGCGTGATTGTCTTCGTTGTGATGCCAACTAGGACCTTTGTGTCATAGCATAAGCAAATGGCTTCAATTCTAAAAAGACGATCTTTGCCCTTGAAGATCTTATAATTGGCTGATTGTACCTTACGGGCAGACTTCAGACTATCCATATGAGTATCTTCTGTCTCATCTTGTCTTCTATCTTGCCTCTTCTGGTAGGCTGTGGTCCCAAAAAGCCAGACCGAAGCAGCCGGCAAAAAATCGATCCAGGCAGGGATCGAACCTGCAATCTCTTGGTTCGTAGCCAAGCGCCTTGCCATTTGGCCACTGGACCTATGATTCTGAAGTGCTGACATACCCTCATACATGTGGCTGACACTCTGAAGTCCGAAGCCAGCCCACGTCTCTGACCCAGCAACTTTTTCTATTCAACCTGAGCGTTTACGGAGTACTATTACTTACTCCCAATTAGCAGTGCGCTGTTCAGTGTCTTTATGAAGGCGACGAAGGCACTAAAGAAGGCCCTCCGCTGAACCAAACATACTACTCCGTACAGTAACGCCTTTGGTTCATTTAGCGTCAGCAACAGCGATAGAGGCTGTCGTATCGACCGTCCTCCGGTGAGCCGGGAGATTCCAAGCTCCGGAAAAGCGAGAGTGAATTTGGCATTACGCAGCGCTGCTGCTTTCTTGATAGTCATAACTCTCCATACTGGACCGTATTGCGTCATTGCTGCCCTTGTGTTCCCTTTGGCTCGTATGTCGCCAAGCTCGCCACTGCTTCTCTCAAGGACGTCCGTAGGCATTGCATTCAGCTATGCCTCGTATTTCTCAGGCCCATCATATTGTGGCCGCCGGCCGGCTCGTATGCAGCGCAGCCGTGTCGTACCAGTGCTGAATCAGAGTTCCACGGGCTGCCCGTGTTACCGCATGTATCCGCGAGTTGCGACTATTGGTAGCTCGTATCGAACGGCGGCCTGGACCAGTCATGGGCGTTCTCTTGTCCTGTGCTTTGGCCGCTTTCCAGTCAGCCGTCTGAGCAGCACTTCAACGGATCTGCAGATAACTACTTGGACATGCAGGTAAGACTATAGTGTGCCAATGAAAGACGCGTCGCATGAAGCTCCCATTGGCGGAGAATCATTCATCCTCACTAACAGCGGACGTCGTCTTTTGACTTAGCGTGTGGGTCCCAGCCTCGTTAGCTCGCAGCCCCTCCTCTGTAACGCATCCGGGTCTCTGGTTCACTTCCGTCCATCCCGCGCGGAGAGGGAAGGGGGAGACCCTTTAGCTGGTTTGAGGTAAGTGCTCCCCGGTGCTGGATGCAGCATAGCAAGTCTCCTTACATACGGAAATTTCCGCATTGGTGGTGCGTGGTAGTGCGATATTCTGCGATATTTGCTCTACTTTGTTTTACTTTGCGGCCTAGCAAAACGGCTTCCGCTTGCCGCGTCCTGAGCATCGGGGCCAGGCTGATAGAATAAGCCGCCGCTCTTATGTGACGGATCTACTTAGGTACACAGTGCTCGATTCGCACTGCCTCATCGTCCTCGTACATACAAGGGACGATGTATCGACGTAATGATGCTGGGTCGTAGACAACTGCTTATCTGCACTTTCCTATGCTTGTCTGTGGTGGAACAATTCGAGCGGCTGATAGCAGAGAGCACACGCTATTCCGTAGAGCCTGCAGCCACGGTCCGCCTGCTCGGGCTGCGGTCATCCGCGGGCCCCATTCACAGAGCTGATCGGACCTCGGCCACCGCATTGAACCACTGCATTGTTGACGGAGTTGCGCAAGATGCCAAGTGTTCATCGTCACTTTAATCCTCCGTACAAAGCAGGCGAATTAAAGGCGAAAGCGGCCATTGGTCAGGCAGCCAATTGGCAAGTGTAGAGTGGAGCCGGACGGGTCGCGCTTGCCATGTTTTGTGCCAGACGCCAACTATGGGGATGGCAACCGGGCAAAACGAGGTCATTATCGGCGAAATATTTCCAGCAACGTCGCGCCCCCCTATGTTCTCGAGCCGCAACATACGAGACTTGATACATGTGCCGCGGCGGGATTCACTGTTAGGGAGCCCAGACCTACTCGTAGGCTAGTCCTTGGCCCAAGCCTTCCCCGACGCCTTCCGTGCACCGGCTGGAGCGGAGAGCACGGAATAAGACCATTCCTTCCGCCACCGCCGACCATTACCCCAAATCCCAAGAGACAGGTGCGGCAGCCGCGTAGCCAACAGGAAGGCACAACCCAGCACCAGCCTCTCGCACAGGTCAACTGGTCCTCTGCCCATAACCCCCGCGTCCCTACCTTCCTTGTTCGTCGGCTGTCTGCCGTCGGGAAAGCGCGGTCCTGCCAGCCGTGCCATAGCCTGGCCACATTTTCCCGAGGTTATCTTGCTCCCTGGGTGCTGCTCTGTTGGGCAGTGACGACCGACGACGCTCAAACGCCACCTGGACGGCACCCGACTGGCACACCAAAGGAAGAGCGGAACGGCGAGAACGGCAGGAGCGACACGGCCAACGACACCGGCAAGAGGCTCTGTATCGCTGTGGTCCCACCTCGCTGCCACCCCTACCCGTGACACCGCACCCCCATCACAAGCTCAACCTCAACCTCATCTTCGTCAAATTCCACCCTACCACTATTGCCATCGCCGCCCACGCCGCGGCCCGTCACCGATCTCGCCTCTTCGCCCTCCGGCCGCGTCCGAGCTGTTTGTGTGCCCTTCTAGGCTGGCGTATTTGCTGCCTGCGAGTCCGGCCAAATCTCAGCCCGAATCCGACTGCGTTTGTCCACATCATTAACGCCCCGACGGCTGAGAAGGCATCAGACAGCCCCAGATCTCCCCGGATCACCCCTTACTCGGGCCCTTTCTTTAGATTGCGTCTTCTCCCGCACGTCGTATTCGCGACCGCTTCTAGCTATCGGCCACCGGGCGTGGTCCACTTAGAATTTCTCCCGTTGTGGTTTCTTCGCTTCATCGCTTCGTCTCTTACATGCTAAGATCCTCCAATTATCATTCTCCTCCCACCCCGGCCAACTCCGGCAGCTCTGTCTTCTTTCCTTCGCACCGCTGGGCCCTCTTACTGCCACTACCAGCGCCAAAGTTCCCGTTACGAAGCACATCACCATTACGCTACGGAAGATTTGTGCAATCTTCTTTGCGACCCCTGGTCTCGTCAACTCGCTCTCTCAAGGTCCCTGTTTACTTGCCCGGGTCCTTCTGGCGTCAGTCAGCTCTTCTTATCACAGGCTTCCTCCTTCAATCCTTCTGTGTTTTCAGTCAGTACCACTGGGGCCCGAAGCCACGCCGCTTCCGCCTCTGGTCTTCCCCTTTCCCGCCTTTCTCCGCGCTTCCGTAATTTTTCCACAACTCCCCATAACGGATCGGTCTCGAGGCTCGAGTCAGCTACCGACGCTTCAAGCAACCGGTGAATTCAACATCATCCATTGCTTGGTTCTTCTATTTCTTTCTCGCGGCATAACTTACATGCACCAACTGCTGAGAGTTTCTCTTACACCACCAAAGATATAGCCACCACACTACTTTCAAATCATACGTTATTAAACCGGGCTCTCTGGGAGCTAGAGACTTGGAATACTAGCGATGGCCGCCGTTCAGCAGATGCCCCCAGCACGGCAGCCAGCTCTGTCTGGCCATGACGTGGACATGGAGATGGGCATATCTAGTGTCGTGTCCCCTGCTACAGCGGGATCCATGGCATTACCAAAGTCCTCCTCCTCCGCCGCCTTATCATCCTACACAAAATATCAAACCGCGAGCATTCGGTTCCGAAGTGGACTGCGAAGAGGAGACACACGCACTGTCGTCATCATACATGACCAAGACCAAGAAAGTCTTGTGTCTATTTTTGCAGAGGTCCTGGGCAAGCCGTTTTGTACAAGACGGAGGTTCTCCCTCATCACATCGGCGGACCAGGACCGTGTCATCGGTATAGACGCCGAGAATGCCAAGGCCGACATTGCGGCGCGAGACCGCAATGTCGTTGCTGTCATAAACACGCATCTAGTCAGCGCAGATACAAGCCCCGACACCTTTCTTTCGGCCGAGTGTGACTACGAGTTCTTATACGACAATGGTCCTTTGTGTCGGCGAGACCTCTCTCGCTTCGTATCTTTCACCCTGGGCCAAATCAGCGACCATGAAGCGTTGATGGCCAAACCACGCACATACTTCATATCCACCACATTCCCAAACGTCAGAGCCGCTTTGCCAAATATAGATATTCTAACTGTCGGGTGCGACGCCGTCGAAATACGTGTTGACCTCCTTAAAGAGCCTCTTGGAGATGGGCGCTTTTCGCCTGTGCCAAGCCTGCGCTACGTCGGCGAGCAGGTCATGCTGCTTCGACAACACACGGAGCTTCCCATCATCTTCACCACGCGCTGTACACGAGAAAACGGTCGCTTCCCTATGAACAACCCGGACCTGTACTACGAGTATCTCTACCGTGCTATACAATGGGGCGTGGAGTACATTGATGTCGAATTATGGCTTCCAGAGACGATCCGCAAGGCACTGTATGAACGTCGCGGCAATAGTCGCATTCTTGGGGCCTTCCACGACTTTTCTGGCGATTTCAAGTGGCCATCTGCGCAGGCCCAATCTATATTTGTTGATTGCTGCCGCTATGCTGATATCGTCAAAATGATTGCGATTAGCAGTGATCGGAATATGAACTTTGAACTGGAGTATTTCCGCTCTAGGGTGCGCTCGGATTACCCTGATGCGCCGCCGTTGTCAGCGCTGAATATGGGCGAGATTGGCCAGTTTTCACGTACACAGAACCACGTTTTCACACCCATCACTCACCCTCTGCTTCCGGTGATTGCAGCACCCGGCCAGATGAGCGCAGCCGAGATCAACGCCGCCCTGTCGATGCTCGGTCAATTACCCAAGAAGGAAATTTACGGCATTGTTACGCCAGCTAGCCGGACTGGAACACCACAGGCTCCCTTTTATGAGAAATGCTTTAACGAGCTCGGCCTTCCCCACCACTTTGCCGTTGTTGAGCGTCAACCAAAGCCAAAGGGAGCGAATAGCATCGAAGGTTGGTGCAACCAGAAGCATTTCGGTGGTGCCTATTTGTACCCACCTGCATCATTTTCGAGCCTGGTCTCCAACAGTGCTTTCTTTGCGTCACTGGACGATGGGAGGGGTCCCGTTCTTTCTGATGCCGCACGCACGATCGGAATTGTTGATACAATCATAGTACGGCCGTCTTCCTCATCGCCACCGTCGGCTGAAGACTCGGGGCCGTCCAGTCCGCACCAGTACCAAGGCGACCATCTTTCCGGTGGCCCAGGGCATAGCAGAGGTGTACTGCCTCCAAGTACTGGCCTCATTTTTGACAATGCTACATGGCGTGGTATTATTCGGACGTTAACGCGGGATTTGGCACCTTCGGCTTACTTTGGCCGTACTGCTGTAGTTCTGGCGGCGTCATCCGATGATGCAGCAAGCGCAATCTTTGCCCTGAAGGCTCTCCGGATCAGCAAGCTCTACACTGTCGGGTTCAAAACACCGGCAGCTTTGGCTAGCGGCCTTGTTGTAGAGCCTTTCAACTCGCTAGAGAGCCTGCAACGGGCACGTGCAGCCAAAGCCCCCGACTCGGCCTCTCCATTTGTGATTGTCAGCGCCCTTGGACCGGACAAGGGCACTTTGGTTGGGCTTATCGTGCGGATATTTGCATCGAGCAATGCTAGCCGTGCGGCAGAGGCGGCAGACGATGCACCATTGAGAAGCAACACACGCAAAGTCTTTTTGGATCTTGCGCCCAGTGTTTCCCATGCACGGAAGGGCGACCCAAGTGCCGTAGCCGAGCAGAGCGGGTTTGCAGTGTATGGGGCGGAGGACACAGCAGCGTTTACGACGGTTGAAACGCTGAAGCTTCTTGTTGGACAGAACGTGCCTTACAACTTTGTTCGACTGACGGGCGGGCGCAGCCCTTTTTGAAATTGGACAGCCACGATGGAAATTAGAGGCCTGCCACAGCGAATCGTTTTCCTTTTTTGGCGTGTTGGTTCGCGTGAAGAAGAAACGGGCTGCGGCTTTCGGGGTGCTGGTGGGCTCGCTTGAATAGGTCATTTTGGACGCACTGTCCCAGGCGCATGAACTCAACCGTAGCCAGTTCGAGTTGTCTAGTTCTAGCACAGGGGAGTCTACGGCGTTTGAATATCAGAATGCAATGTGTGGCAAGTTTCACATATATCCAGATTCTTGTGGTACGCAAGATGCGGGAGCCACCATTTGTCGGTTTCCACATGTCTTATAACTATTTGCTAGATTTCTCTTCTTCTTGGTGTTGATTGCATGTAGCAGCCATTAGACGGACGAAGTCCAATCCTAGTAGCAGTGCTTTTGGTAAATGGGAGCGGACTTGGAATAAGCAATCTACATGGCACAGCGAAATTGATAATGTGAAGCAAGGTTGTGGGAGAATGAAAAGGGTGAGATGCACGAACGCCACACATTTAAATGCCCGGCTGTCTGAAACGATGTCCAGGCCTTGTAATTGGCTGGCTGTTCGGTACAGACATTCTAACGCGACAATGCAAGGCTGGGCACGGCAGATTGCTACAACGCATGCAATGCCAGTCTCTTGAAAGCACGACAGCTATTACGGAGCATGACAAACAGGCCACCACGGGACTAGCAGCAGTCGAGGAAGAAGAGTGCCGAATGGCCAGCAATCAGCACAACTAGTGGAGGACAGTGCAATACGATGATTCCCAGGTATTGGCGCGGTACTTTGCGAGTTGTATTGTCAGCCTTGCCGGCTGACATGGGGAAGCGAGTTCGGGAACCTGCGGGGTAATTATGCGATGCCGACGAGGAAGGCGCACGTGGAACATGGGATGACTGGAGAGGTCCCGTTCGGGCTACTGGCCGAAGCGGAACAGGCGGTCATTGGAGGATAATTGAGTTCTTCCGGTGCCAACAGATGTGAATATTGCCTGTACTTTGTACGCTTACGGCGTTCGAGCCGAGGCTGCCGGGGCCGTATTAGCCATCGGAGTGAGTCTGCATTGGGACATGCGGCCGAACGAGCGTGAGCACGCAGTCAGCGGTCCTTCTCCAGACCTCCGCTTTCTCCACGTTTGCAGGGCATTGGCTCGTGATCCGGTGGGCCAGCACGCAAGGCGCAGAGAAGGACCGAAGAGAAGTACTTGAGCCATGGTGGATGACTAAGTCACGAGTGAGTGCGGACAAGCAGCAGCGCTACTCCGTGAACTGTCTGTAGTTGCTGAGCAGAGCGGCACGGAGCCTTGTTCTCGACGTATAGACGGTGGACGCGTACGTGACAGGGAGCCGTCGCACGACATGGCGTTCGTTCCCGTGTGGCGGCAGACGAAACGGGGTGTTGCACGGCACCGCACGGCGGACTCGCTCGTAATCGACCTACTCCTGCTGTACTCGTACTCGAACCACTCCTGCTGTGCTCGTGCCATATTCCGTTACGGCGCAGGGCGGCAGAAGAACGGCGTGGCGACCCGGCGGCGCGACGGGATGAAGCCGAGCATGCGGTGGCCGGTGGCTGCCGCTGGCGGTGCACAGGGCGGAGCCGTGCAGCCTTGGGACGTGGCAGCGAGCATGGGTGGCCGTGCTGTGCACGCGCAGGCCTGCCGGGTGGTCACACCGGACCACGTCTTGCAAGACGGACAAGGTGCGATACGACAGCCTGGCCGACGGTTGCACGTGCGTCACGTGAGATGCGCGGATATGTCCGATGTAGTTGGCGATGAGGCGGACGTGGCAGTGGCCAAGCAGACGCGAAGCAGGCCGGCGGACGGGACGATCAGTGACAGGAGAATGACTCGTATGTCGCCGGGCTGGCCGCCGTCAAAGACGTGCAGAACTGCCAACTCGAAGACGGGCGCCAAACAGGCCGCTGAAGCACAGGCACTACTCCGTACTCGTAGGCGATCGGAGCCAAAAGTGCTGCTCCACCTCTTTTGCCGCTCAGATGCTGCACTTTTCTCTCTGGGGCCGTCTGTGGCGTTGGCTTTCGGTGCGCGCCTGCCGAGACCGACCTGGCGTCTGCCGCCGCGTCCGGGTGCGGAGGCCGGATTCGGCCTCATATCGGTCTGCTGTAGCCTGCTGTAGCCTGCTCCGAGTCTGTCTGCAGTCTGTTCTGTCTGTATCTGTCTGTATTCTGTCTGCATCTGTCTGTGGTCTGGCTCTGTCTGTAGTCCGTCTGTAGTCCGAGTCTGTGCTGGTCCGTATTTATGCTCTGTCGCTCGGTCGATCCGGCTGTCCGTCCAGCTCCGGCCCTCGGCCCTCCTCTGCCCGACGCCCGACGCGCTCACTACCACCCCAAGTACGATGAGTACACACCCAATCTGTGCCCTTCTCCACACCCGTTACCCGTTACCCATGTCGCGCTGGCCTGCCCCAACTCTGGCTTCTTTGCCTTCTTTGGCTTGGCCTGCTCTCCCCCTTCTCCCCTGCCACCACCGCCGTCGCCCTCCACTGCCACGAGGGCGCCTCTTCGGCTACAGAGTCTGGAGTACAGACACCTGTAGGCGCCTCTCTCGGCTCTCTAGCTTGGCATCGCCGTTTTTGCTTTGTTCTTCTTATTTCGTGCGTCCTGCGTCTGCTCGGTCTGGCGATCAGACGATCTCGAGTCTGGTCTCGCGCAATCCAACGTTCAGACGATCTCGAGTCTCGTCTCGCGCAATCCAACGCACGAAGCCCGCCGCACCGCTGCCCGCCGCGTCGCAGCTCGCATCGCGCACTGCTGCTCGCGTCTCGCCCGTCTCCCGCCTCAGCTCTGCGTTGCACCAGGATGGCCGTCCATCGAGGCCGGTTGATGCCCCGTGTGTAACTGCTCTGGCGCTGCTCCCCTGCCGTCTGGAGTCTATATCTCCGACATCTGCTCTGCTCTGCTCTGCTCTGTTCTGCTGTGCATCTTTGCTCTCCCGCCCTCCCCCTCTCCCGGCTCATCTTCGCCTCCGCCGCCGCTCACCTCTGGTCGCCGACGATCTCGACACCCGCCTGACCGCCGACCTGACCGCCACCGACCGCCGACGGATGCCGAGTCACTCCCACTCCTCGCCTCCACCGGCATGTCCGTCATCATCCTCGAAACGGTCCGCCAACACCCGTCGGCAGCCTCTTGCCCCCCGATGAGTGTCCAGTCCCCTCCCGTCATGGCTTCGCGCCCCCAGGTCGGCATCGAGCGCCTGCCCGCCCGCCGCTTGAGCACCGAGCCGCGTGAGTCCATGAACTGCAAGTCCTGCCGCAAGCGCAAGGTAAGCCGCCCCCGCCGCGGATGGTCTCGTGCCGCCCAGCTAACCTCCTCCAGATCAAGTGCAACCGCCTGCGTCCAGCCTGTGAAGCTTGCCAGGTCTTCCAGTGTCCTTGCATATACGGTAAGAGCGTCCGCGTGCCGCCCACTTCCCATTTGCCCTTTTTGCCCTTACTCCCTGTCCGTGACCGCCATTGGCTGCTCTGCCTTCCGTCAGCCGATCTTCTTGGAGATCCGTCCTGCATCATGCATGCTGACTAATGGCCACCTTGGCCGGCGCAGATGCCGTCCCCAAGAAGAGAGGACCCAAAACAGATGTCCTGGAGGCTTTGCTGAAGCGGGTGGACGGCCTGGAGCAGCGTCTGAAAGACCAGAAGAAGGACGGGGCTGGCGAAGGACCGCCGGCCAGCGGCAGCTCCAGAATCAAACCCAAACCGGGTGCGCCAACTGCTGCCGGTGCTGCCGCCGCGTCCTCTTCCGCGACGGCCGACGTCTCGGCGCCGGCTGCCGGCTGCAAGCCGGGTCCAGCAGGGCGGTCCAACACTTCGCCCAGCGATGCGAGCAGCACGCCTAGCGCGCCCGAGAACCCAGACATCTATCCTTCGCCGCAGCCCAGCCGGGACCAGACTCCCTCCTTGTCCATCGAATCGTTGCTGGACACCTACTTCACTCGCTACCATACAAAGCCCTTTCATGTCCTCGACGAGTCGTCTTTCCGTCAGCGCTTGCAGCTCAACAAAATCCCCGCCTACCTGTTGCATGCTGTCTGCGGCCTCTCGGCGCGGTACGTACCTCTGTCGTGGGGCATATGACAAGCATATATCTCATATAGAGCACAGAGTGACTGTTTGCTAACGATTGGCTCAACCAGACATACACCGCATCCTCTCGGCTACCAAGCCGCTGTGAATTTGGGAGAAGACTATGCACGTCGGTCCCGGGCGGAAGTGGAGACCGACGAGCCGTCTATAGACGGCCTTCAGACTCTTCTGCTCTTGACGCTGTCTTACAATGCGTCGGGCAAGGGGAAGAAGGCCTACATGCTACTCAGTACGTTCCTCCACTGCCGTTCTTGTCGGGCACGGCTAACAGCCCGCAGCGAACGCTATCGGCATGGCCTTGGCTCTCGAACTGCACCGTGAGACGGACATGCACGTCAGGATGATGCCTGCCGAGCGAGAAATGCGAAGGAGGCTCTTCTGGACCTGCTACATGCTCGACCGCTTCATGGCCTGTGGCTCCCGGCGTCCCTCGCTCATCGGCGACCGGAACATCCTCCTTCGCCTGCCGTGCTGGTCTCCGACGCCGACATCCTTGCCCATCGAAGGGGACTTCTTCCAAAGCGCCTCCAATCTACAGTATCTCCAGGGCGGCGCCGTCAAGAAGTGCCAGGGAAGCAGCGGTATGCTGATAGACATCACCCGCATTCTCGGCATCACCAACCGGTACATGGCCGCCGGCGGTGTCAAGGGCGATTCGCACTTCCCCTGGCACTCCCTGTCCAACCTGTCCAAGATCCGCCACGACCTGGACATCTGGGCCTCCGGCACCCAGGACATCTTTTCGAGCGTCGAGTCTCTCTTCAGCCAGCCGGACTCGACGGCTCTGATTCTGAGCAAGCTCATCTACCACCTCATCCACTGTCTCATCTACCGGCCCTTTCTGCCGGTGGACCTCGTCGAGCTGGCCGGCACCGGACAGCACCAGTCGTGGCAGATCGAGGCCACAAGCATGTGCTTCATGCACGCCAACGCCGTTGCAGAGCTGGTCGAGCTAGGCAAGCAGATGCCCGAGGTCGAGTGGCCCGGTTTTGTCGGCTACTGCATATGCACCGCCGGCACCGTGCACATCCACGGTGCCCACTACAGCAAGGGGTCCGCCACCATCGGCGGGATGAACGTCTTCGCTTCCTCGGCCGAGTTCTTGGCGCGTGAAATGCAGCAGCTCAACGAGCTTCGCTACTCGTGGGCCGTCGTCCAGCACCACCGGCAGACGCTGCAGAGCATCTACCACACGCACGCCGAGCTCATCAAGAGCCTGGCCACGAACCCGATGCGCTACACCTCCGTCTTCCATCTGGACGACTTCTTTGACCGCTATGCCAACATCACCGGGCCCGCCAGCCTGTCTGGCAACTTTGACGCTGCGAATCTGAGTCTGACGGACATTGTCGTCGACTATCGTGCCGACTCCTATGCTGCCGGCCACGACCTATACTCGCCAAAGCTGCATCCGCCTGCCGGTGCCAATAGCAGCAGCACCAAGAGCAGTGCCAACTTTGCCAGCAGTGCCAGCAGTGCCATGGATGTGGACCGCCCGAGTCTGAAGCGGCAGCTGACAGCACCAGCGCTTTCCGTACCGGCAACTGCGGCCGATCCGATCAATGGCAGCTTGCAGACGCCTCGCTCCATCGCGACGCCCACACTCCGGCAGCAAAGCACGTTCTCTGCGTCGCCGTTCCCATCACCAAACACCATAATGACGCCTACAGGCACAGGCCCTGCTGCCTCTGACCCCCCGCACACTGGCAAGTTGCGGCCCATCCTCAGCAGTTCCCAGCCGTCCATAGCCAGCGTTGCGGCCTTTTCCCTTCCGCACCAGCAGCAACAACAACAGCAACAGCAACAACTACCGCCTGTATCTCCGTTCAGCCCATCCTTTGCCCTCACCGGCCTTGCCCGCGGACCATCCGGAGCAAATGGATCCGGCAGACCCGGTGACGCGTCCCAGGGTGGCAGCAACAGCCAGTCAGGGCCGGCAAACGGAGGGCCGAGCGGAAACAGCGTCCTGGGCTACGATCCCATGTTTGGCACTCTGCAGACAAACGTTTTCTCGAGCCCGTCACCGTGGCCGGCCGAGGACGGCAGCGGGAACGTCAAGGTGGCCGCGACGGCGGCGATCGGCATGCAGCCAACCCCCGATGGCCAGGCGGCCGCGGAAGACGGCGCTGCGAATGCTGCCGGGGGCGAGGAGAAGGATCCGTTCCTGAGCCTGCTGGAGCAGCTGGCGGAGACAGAGTACGCGCGGGGACCCGGAAACGAGCTGGACTTTTTTCTGACCGGCGCGCCGAACGCGACCTGAGGCGAAGGCAGTGTCTGGCTGTCTAGCGTAAAGGCGTATGCGCCTGGCTTCCTATCTTGCTTCTCTTCTGGTCTCGTTTGCTATAGGCGTATTCGAGGCCGAACTCGGGTTCTGGGAAGCATATGAGGTTACTTTAGGCACTTTTTGCATGGAGACTACGTTCTATTCAAGATATCCCAATTCTTTACCTGAAGTCCTGGCTACGTGACATGACCACGTTCCAAGCCAATTCTAAGCTCCTGCTCAAAGTCAAAGTAAATAAAAGACACAAAGTCACAAAGAAACGTTGATAACGGCTTTTCTGTAAGCCGCGAACGCAAAGGTGAAGATAACGGCAAGAGCGTTCAGCCGACCACGTGATAAGAGCGTTCCTGCCTATCTCGTAGAAAGCCAATATCACCAGAAACGGGAAATTATGTCGGTTTCTCAAACCATCATCTCTGATCATCTCACTCTACAGGGCTCGGGGAAAGCGCCCTACGACGTCGATTAGCTTGCTGCAGGAGCTTGCAAGCGCATTGCCGCCATGCAGGCAGCTTATTCACGTCACACTGCGGCAGCTGTGGCACGCCAGCACTCGCCCAATAGACGTCGATGTGCCCGTCCGTTGCCGTGATCGGCTGAAAAGTATCTGGTTTCTCCATGGAGATGTCCCTGAGCTGACAGTGGCTAGTATCCTCTGCTTGCACTACGCAGGGTTCCTGGCTGTTGCCCAGGCCATGGCAGGGCGCTTGCTGGCAGCGGTGCCACGCGGCGCCGCCTGTGGCAGGCAGGTGACGTTCGTTTAGTCGTGTTGGATCCTACAAAAGTACGTAAGATACTGTTTCGCGGCTCATCCCTCCTTGTGGATTGCGGAGCGCCAGTGCAGGCTCCGAGTCTGGACAGTGTGAGCGGCTTTCCTTTGTTGTTCGCTCAGCTGGTCCGACGCCACCTCCTCACAGCAAGGTCTGCTTTGTACGTGCGTCGCTCCATTGGCTCTGTGTCTCGTCTTTCTTGGCATCGATGACACTACCGGATTTGGCCCTTCTGGTGGCTCGAGGCGAAATTTGCGCTGCTCTGACTCGTTCAGACATTGCACTGCATGCATGCAGGTCTTCGTGACCTCATCCTTCACCGCTTTGGGTTTCTCTCTTCCACAACCTCCCGAAAACAAGGACACGAGGACGTGGCCGGCTCGACTTCGCATCGCGTCTTCGACCAAGCTGGCAGCTTCCGTTTCTCTCTCGTTCCGTGCGAGTTGTCTTGGTTACGATCGCGGTGGGGCTTCATCGAGTCACGGCTACAGCTACTCTGTCCAGCCATCTGTTCAGCCACGGGTTCTTGGGCTGTCAGCGCCTGCAGGAACGCCCTTTTCGGATGCAACTGTTACGACGACATTCAGACGAAACGAAAGACACCCAGCCCAGACGCTCTACGGCCGCTCGGCAACGCGGAACAGAGGACAATGTACATGTGCTGGCCCACGATGATAATGGCTCGGCTGTCCACTCCATACCCAACCGATTGACACCGCAACTTGATACACAACGCCAACGCCTCTCGACAACGCCGCGACACGTCTGCGCTACCGCGGTGTAGACGTATGACGCGCTCGGGTTCAGGCACTGCCAAGTCATGTCTGGCGCCGTGCTGGACCGAGGACCGTCCGTCTTCGCTGTCACGACCGCTACTCTTGCCCTATGTTCGATCTTTGTGCTTGCTCGACTGGTATGCCGCATTGGTATTGTGCGCCGCTTCAGCCTGGATGACTGTTTCATAATAGCTGCCTGGTTTCTTGCCTTTGGCCTGAGCGTCACCATTGACATTGGCACCCACTATGGCCTCGGTCGTCACGATGCCGACATCGCCTCCCGCTCTTGGCCCGCTCTGCGAAAGAGCGAATATGTCTTTTCCATCCTCTATGTATGCATTCTTCTTGCTTCTCTTCCTGGTTTGCCGGGAGTGCTTGGCTGACTGCCCAGAACCCGGCTCTCATGGCCTTCAAGACGTCCGTCTTGGTCTTCTACCTGCGCCTATCCAAAAACACGCAGCCGCTGCTTCGAATCTGCTCCTATGTCGTGCTGGCTATTGTCAATGTGGCCGGGACTGTCCTTACATTTATCAATATTTTCCAGTGCCGCCCGATCTCGACTGCGTTCACAGAAACGCCGGGAACGTGCATTCCGCTGCTCACTGAATTTATCTGCTCGGCCCCCGTGAATATTGTGACAGACTTGGCAATCTTGGCACTGCCTCTACCTGTCCTCACAAGCATGCGGCTTCCTTCGCGCCAAAAGTTTATTCTTATTTTTACCTTTGCTCTTGGCATCTTTGTCACCGTCGTCGACGTTATTCGCATATATTACCTGCAGGAAGCCATCTACTCCGCGTCGACCGGTACAGCCTACAACGAATACGCCGAGTTTTCTTGGAATGCATCATTTTCGCTGATGTGGTCTGCCGTCGAGGTCAATATCGGCATAACATGCGCATGCATTCCAACACTAAAGCCGCTCATCATAAAAATCATCCCTGCCATGCTAATCAATGGGCAAGGCTCCAGTTATTCCTATTCCACTGCGAGAGAACCAGAGGTGTCTGAAATTTCGTCTCGAAATTCGCTCCGGCAGCGAGCTGCCCGCGGCCAGCTGCATGTGCCGGTGTCTGCTCCGTCGCCAGCCGTATTGCAGCCGGACGTTGGTGGAGGAGGCCCGGACTCGCTCGAGTTTATTACCAGCGCCCTGGGAGCGACAAACTTGCCGCTGGCGCCGAACGGAAGTGCGAGAATAGGCGTGGGCTCAGACCTTACTCTCAACGGCGACAACGGAGATTCACTCCACTCCACGACTCCGGCTGGCCACGGACAGGACCGTTGGCGAACAGCGTCCATCCTGAATGCGTCCTTACAGCGGCTAAATTTTGCACCGACCTCGGCAAGAGCGAGTCCAGATGATCTGCATGTTCATGCAGTTTCCCGCGAGGCTATCACGGCAACGAGTGGTACAATGCAATACGCACAGGCTGAAAACTCGGTGTACTTTGGCTTTGTCAACATGAAACGGCCAAAGAGCATGCTTACATCGTCTGTTTCCGAGTCGTTCAAGTACTGCACCATCGTGGCCGTGCTGTTCTTCCTCTGGGGATTTTCCTATGGTCTCCTAGACACGCTGAACAATGTGATTGCTTCCGTGTCCGACATGACATTCACACAAAACCTTGGACTCACCAGCATGTACTTTGGCTGTGGCTATCTGTTCGGGCCTCTCCTTGTGGGCGAATGGGTCCTGCGCCACGACGAGCATCACAGACGCCGGAGCAGTGGCAGTAGCCGTTCCCAATGGGTACAGCGTAACCGGTCAAGAGTCACATCACTCTCTTCACGCGCAGTAGCAGTCGCTTCAGCCCTGACACATACCCACTCGCACACTGACGATTATTCCATTGGCGGTTTCAAAGCCACTTTTATGGCTGGGCTGTGCATCTACGGCATCGGCACGATCATGTTCTGGCCGTGTGCGGTCCTGACATCGTTTCCGGGCTTCATGATATCCAGCTTTGTCGTCGGATTCGGCCTGAGTATTCTCGAGACGGCAGCCAATCCTTTCTTGACCATCTGTGGCCCGATGGAGTACGCCGAAATGCGCCTGTTGATTGCTCAAGGCCTGCAAGGGGCGAGCAGTGTGATTAGCGGTGTCCTGGCCCAGAAAGTGTTCTTCGTCAAGCTCGCGAGTGGCAAGAATGTGGAAGCCTCCAGCACGATTCTGCTGGACGTCCAGTGGACGTACTTGGCCATCACGCTCTTCTGTGTTGTCCTGGCCCTGTTCTTCTACTATATGCCGCTCCCCGAGGTGTACGACGCCGAGCTGGAGAAGGCGGCCAGCCATCTTTCTGTGAGCGGAACGAAGCAAACGGCTCTCGGTGGACTGCAGCTGCGCAGTGTATGTCTGATTGCGGCGGTCCTTGCGCAGTGGACGTATGTGGCAGCGCAGGAATGCATGAGCCTCTACTTTTACAAGATCATGGCATCATGGCTGCCCGATGGCGAAGGAAGCGTGGAGGCGAGGGCCAGACTTGCCGGCAGGCTCGACACGGGAACCACCACAACGCCAGATCTGAGATACAACCACCTCGCCGGCTCTGCGCTGTCGTTTACAGACTTTCTGCTGGTGGCCCGGTCCTTATTCGCGGTAGCTCGCTTCTCCGCGGGCTTGGCGGTGTACCTGGGCGTGAAGTATCCCGGCCTGCGATGGCTGCCGTCGCCGCGGACGCTGCTGGCGCTTTGCGCGGGATCGACGTCTTTTTTCGGGCTGCTGATCGTCGTGCTGCCGAGAAGCGGGGACGCCTATCGCATCGCGATCCCCGTGATGCTCTTCTTCTTTGCCGAGGGGCCGATATATCCTTTGATCTTCGCAATGGGCCTGCGCGGCCAGGGAGCGCGCACGAAACGCGCAGCTGCTTGGCTGACAGTGGCCGCGTCCGGTCCCTTGTTCTGGCCGTTTGTCATGTACAGGATCGTCGACCACGGCGGCAGCGCGCGGACAGCTTTTATTCTGGTCGTGTGCCTCATGGTCGTCTCGCTTCTCTACCCGCTGCTCCTGATGTTTTTCCGGGACGCGGGCGAGTTGACAAAGGTCGCGCCGTCGGATCCGGGGAGCACTGCAGCCCGGATTCAGCGTTCGGGTTCCAGCTTCGGTGGCGGCAACAGTTCCCAGCGAAAAACAGGAGGCTCAATGTCGGCTTCAGCCCACGGGGTGTCTCCGCTGGCAACCGTCGACGGCGCCGTCGTTTTCGCAGATGCCCAACGCGGGCAAATGGGTGACTAGGTGCTGCCAAAGAGCTGTATCTACCCAGACCAGCTTACCTTTAATGAACAAAGGATATGACGGACAAAAAGGGGCAACGATGCGTATATAAACAATCTACCGGGTGTTCCGACCCTCTAATATATTTAATACATAACCAATTTTGCAATATATCCTGTAATTAAGTTGTGTGGCTGAATCTTCTCTTGCGCAGCTCTGCAGTCAGTTTGCTCGCGGACACGGAGGCGCTCACGCCTCCATGGTGCCATCGTGCTCGGCGATGGCCTCGAGGATTTCTTCTTCCTCGTCCTCCTCGTCCTCGTCTTCGTCCATGCTGTCGGCCCCCTGGTGTGGCAGGGCTGCATGTTCGGGATGGCCGTGGTGGGCCTTGGGCTCGGTCCAGCCTGTGCCAGCCTGGACGAGCAAGACGCTGAGGCTGAGGGCGGCGGCTACATGGTAGAGCTTGGAGAGGGAGGCGGCGTAGCCGGCGACGGCGACGGCGCGCTCGGGGCCGGACAGGACGCTGTGACCAAGGCTATCGGCGCCGTAGACGAGGGCGGGACTGCCGATGAGGCGGGTGACGAGAGCAGAGTGGTCCGGGGTGAGGGCGCCGTGGTCGAGGTCGGCAAAGCCGGCGGTGAGCTTGGTGGCGAGGTCGCGCATGAAGAAGCCGCCGCCGATGGCGGTGCCGAAGCTGCCGGAGAAGCCGCGGAAGGTGGCGAGCAGGCTGGTGGCGACGAAGTGGGTGGAGGGGCGGGAGAGGTGCAGCAGGTGGGCGAGGGTGTAGTTGAGAAAGGCGCCGGTGCAGAAGCCGTTGGCGAAGAGGGCGGCGACGTAGGCGGCGGGATGGAAGGCGGGGCCGGCGGTGCTGAGGAAGCCGACGCAGGCGATGGAGCAGGCGAAGAGGAGGACGGAGACGAGGCAGGGCAGCCAGAAGGCGCCGGCGCGGCGGATGTGCAGCCAGCCGATGATGAGGCCGCCGGAGCCGAAGCCGGCGTTAGTGGGCAGCAGGGTGGCGCCGGACATGGCGGCGGACTGGCCGCGGACGGCGAGGACGAAGACGGGGCCGTAGTAGAGGACGGTCCAGCGGGCGGCCATGACGCCGAGCTGGCCGAGACACGAGAGCAGGACGCCGCGGGAGCGCAGCAGCTCGATGGGGATGAGGGGCTCGCCGCCGGGGGTGAGGTGCTGGACGAAGCAGAGCTCGGTGGCGACGAAGAGGCCGAGACAGAGGGCGGCGGCCAGGAGGGCGAGCGGGCGAAAGGCGCCGGAGAGGGCGTAGAGGAGGAGGACGATGGCGAGGGTCTGGGGGTTAGCGAGGTGAGAAGGGGATCCGGCGAGGCGATCGGGGAGACGCACCAGAAAAAGAGCGCCGGCATAGTCGATGCGGGCGAGTTTCTGCCAGACGGAGCGCTGCTTGGCGTCGTTGTGCTGGACAAAGGACGGCATGCTGACGAGGCCGGCGGCGCTGGCGACGAGGGCCAGGGGGGCCTGGACGAGGAAGAGGGTGCGCTGGGAGAGGTCAGTGAGGGAGAGAAAGAGAGGGAGGAAGAGAGGAAGAGGAAGAGAGGAAGAACAGGAAGAACGAAAGAAGAGACACACCCATCCGAGGGCAGGCAGCAAGGCGCCGTAGACGACGGCGCCGGTGGAGAGGCCGACGGTGAAGGCGGTGTTGACGAGGCCGACGAGCAGGCCGCGGCGGCGACGGCCGGCCAGCTGCAGCACGGTGACAAAGGAGAGGGTGCTGACGCCGGCGGCGCCGATGCCCTGGGCGACGCGGCCGGCGAGGAAGACGGCAAGCGACGGCGCACGCGCGGTCAGCAGCGCGCCGGCGGCGAAGCAGACGGCGGCGGCGGCCAGCAGCGGGCCGGCAGCGAAGACGGTGGCGAGGCGGCCCATCAGCGGGGCGAAGGAGGCGGAGGCGATGAGGTAGGTGCTGGAGAACCACATGGCGTGCGCATAGGCATCGAGATCGGCGGCGACGACGGACTGGGTGATGGTCATGCCGCTGATGTTGCTGGCCTGCAGGAAGATGAGCACGAAGAGGCTGGCGGCGACGGCGACGGCGCGGCCGGCCGAGATGGCGGTCAGGGGCTCGTCGGGGTGGCGGGCGGCGTGGCCGTGGCCGGCGTTGATGCCGGAGCTGCGGCCGAGCAGCGCATCGGTCTCCCGGCCGGCCAGCCCGGCGTCGGGACCGGAGTCGCAGCCGGAGTCGCAACCGGAGTCGCAACCGGAGTCGGGCCGGGAGTCGCAACCGGAGCCGCGGCCGGGGCTGAGTCCGGAGCCGGGCAGAGCCATGGCGGAAGGACGAAAAAGGCCCGGTTAAGGGTGGACGACAAATGGCGTTGGACGAGGAAGGCCCGTTGAGGCTGAGACTAGAAGCCCGAAGGCTATTGAGGGAGAGGCGAAAGAGAAGCAGTAAAAGACACGAGATCGCAACAATACACGACGCGACACGCCCGGCGGAGAGCGGACGCAGCCAGGGATCACGGGCGGCGACATCAACGGGCGGCAGATGTCGCCAAGAACGAGGCAGAGAACAGGCGCAAGACTTGGCGATCGATGCCGTCGGCGCACTTCCGCCAGCACGGCAGCACTCTTCCGGCGCGCCGGCCCTTCAAGGCAGCGATGTAACACACAGCCGGCCCCGCATGTGGGTCCTGATTGGTCATCGCGTTTGCCGGGTCAGGGCGAGTGCCTGGCGCGGAAGGGGCAGCCAGTCGCGCCCAGCCACGCCTGCCCGATCGGTGCGTGTCCACTCTGCACGCGCAGCAAGCGAGCGACATCACCTGCCGCATTGGCTCCGGTCGCACCACGCAGAGGCCATGGCGCAGGCGGCAGTGGCGACCGACAGCCGGCCGGCGCCTGGTCGCCAGACCGCCTCTTCGCTGCGGCAGATCCACATCGTCTCTACGGCGTATTACACTGTACTCGTACAGTGTAAGACACGGCTTCACGGCAAACAGTCGCCATCCCGTGATGCGCGCTCTATTCAAGAGTATCTCCGGCCGCCCTCACAGCTTCGGCCCTCCTGCGATCCGTCCAAACACCCCCGGCCCGTAGATGCCGACCCCCGTGCCCACGCCGACCGCGTACGCGCCCACGCTCTTCATGCGCGCAAAGCCGGCGGCGTCCAGCACGCCGCCGGCCCCGACGATGCGGATGTGGCCCAGCGCCGCCGCGTCGGCCGGCGCGTCCAGCATCTGCCGCAGCGTCGCCACGTTGCCCAGCGCCAGCGCGTGCAGCGGCGCGCCCGCCATGCCGCCGATGCCCGCGCCCGGCAGCGCCGGCACCGGTGCCGCGCCCGCGCCGGCCGTCAGCACGAGGCTCGATCCCAGCGTGTTCGTCGCCGTCAGGAAGCTGATCGGGCACACGCCGCCCCCGCTGGCCGCCGCCGCCCGCAGCGCCGCGGCCAGCTCGGCAAACTGGCCGGCGTGCGTGTACGGCGGCGTCTTGAGGCCCACGGGGATGCGCGCGTCCGGCGTCGCCGCGACCGCCGCGTCGATCGCCGCCAGATACGCGAGCAGCGCCGCGCCGTTGTACGCCGGCGGCGGCTTGTCCGGGATGTTGGGGCAGCTGAGGTTGACCTCCATCGCCAGCGGCACCGACGCCGGCAGCGCGCGCGCCGCCGCCGCGATGCGCCGGTAACACTCGGCCACGTCCGCGGGCTGGCCCGTGACCGACACGAGGAAGCCCTTGGTGCGCGTGTCCTTCTTGCCGGCCTTGGCCGCCGCGATCTGCCGGATCCAGGCCAAGTACTCGTCCAGCCGCAGCGGACTGTAGCCGAGCGTGTTGAGGCTCGCCGACTTGGCCGCCGCGTCGGCCGGGTCGTGCGCCGCCGCGTCAAACAGCGCAAACTGGTGCACCGCCGGGTTGTGCGGAAAGCCGTCGACGAGGGACGTGCGCGTCGTCACGGCGCCGGTGTGCACGCAGTCGTAGAGCGCCGTCAGATCCTTCAGGTCGGTCGCCCACGGGTTCGCCGTGTTGAGCAGCGGCGGATGGATGTCGAGAGCCGGCGGTGGCGCCATGATGACGAGGTGGAGAGTCGCCGACGGTGGGAAAAGTCACGGCCGAAGAGCGGCAGCTCATGCACCAGAGACAGGAAGAATGGGCGCTGCGATGCTTTTTGTTTTATCCTGCAGAGGCTAAAGCCGTCCAACCCAAAACGCCCAGAGATAAGATAGAGCACGCTATCGAGCTATTTCGGGAGCAAACGACACTGCTGATACGCGAGAACTAGACCGGCAAGACCCGTCGGCGCTCGTACGATGGCCGGAGCTGCGTTCGGCCTTTCGGCCTGTCGCAGGCTGCCGCAGCCTCAGAAGAGATCGTCGATAGCCTTGTCGGCATCCTGGCGGATAAGATCCACCATGCCCTAGGATGTTAGTCTGGCAAGAAGGCCACGGCGAAACGCAGTGGGAGATCGGTAAGAAGCAGAGCAACGCACCTCGGGCATGATCGGCTGGCCGTCCGCGCCCTGGACGTAGCGGAAGGGCATCTGCGTGCTCTCGTGCTCGTTGAAGCGGAGCTCGGGGAAGTCGACGTACGGGATCTCGTCCAAGGGGACTGTCTGTGTCAGCGCTGCCAGACCTGGATCCCGGATGGGCACCGCCACCGCTGCCGACTTACCCTTCTGTTCGGCCACGATCCGCGTCACCCGCACAGCCGTGTCCGTGGTCATCTGTTTGGGGCCCAGCCGCCGGCCCTCGAAGCACTTTTTGCGCAGCTCCGACGTGCGGTCTGCCGGTCAGCCATTGTTTTCGTCCCCCGCCGAGCAAAGTCTCCCAATCGCAGTCTACATCGTCATCTTTGCGCTCTTCTGCTCTCTGCTTCCTCACTCACCACGCGGCGGATCGTCGCCGAGAATGCCGCCAAACAGAAACACGTCAAACCGGTCGCCGTCCGCCGGCGACAGCTCCTGCTGCGCCGCCGGGTCCAGCAGACACACCCGCGCCTTGGCCGCGCCGCTGTACAGCTCCTCCACGCTGCGCGTCTCGCCCCGGAATCCCGGCACTGCTGTCAGCTCGGCCGGCAGCACCAGCGACGACGGCAGCGACGACAGACACAGCGCGCCCGTCTCTCGAGCGATCTTGAGGTACTCGAGCGTCGACCAGGGGCCCAGCTCCTCGTCCAGGTGCTCGACAATGTACGTCTTGGACATGGCGGCCAGCGTTGAGTTTTTCAGCCTTTACCCTCGACGATGCTCCCGCCAAATCACGGCACATTGCCTGCGAATTTTCTGTTCCGGCTTACGTAATCCAGGTCTAGGCCGGACTGCGTCGCAGAGCAGCCCTGGCCGGCCGAGTCAGCACCTGCTCCGGACGGAATGGGCGCTATCTTATCGCTTCAGCTGTTCTTGCCGGAAAGGTGTCTGAATAGCGCCCGTTCGCTCCTGCCCCGGACACGCGGCTATTTTAGTGCATTGCCACGCCTCCTGCTGGAACGTCCCGCTTTACAGCCCCTTTGCGCCTTCCCTTCAGCGTGGCTCTGGCGCACACTTGGCCACGAGCTCTGCTTCGTCATCACGCACAGTAATTCATGCGACGGGTCGAAGCATGTAGGAGACACTCCGTAAGCTTACTCGTCACGAACTGTCCGTCCTCTTCCGCACACTTGGCCTGCACTCGACCCTTTGCGCGAGTACGTCGTACTTGCCGCAGATTAAATTCCGGGTCGCGCTTTCCACTGCGGGCTCCTCTGGCGGCGATCCTGGAAAGGCTGTTTTGTGCTCATCTCATTCTGTCCTTTTGCCTCCTATTTCTCTTCTCCTCTGCATTCCATCCTTTCTTGCCGCGGCAGCCAGCACAAACTGGGGCCGGCGCAATCCAACCGCATTGCCGGACACGCCTCTCTTCCGGCCGCTTTCCGCAGCGACGCGCGGCTTCTCCGACCTCTTCCTCCTTCTCGCCTTCCAACGCGGCCGGCTGCCATGGCTCCGGCATCATCATGGCCGCGCTGGCCCGCCATTGCCACCGCCATGGCCGCTGCCTCGACCTTGTGGACCGGCGTCGCCCGTGCCGATCCCGCCGCCGGCGACTACTTTGTGCACTCGCTCCCGGGCGCGCCTGAGGGGCCGTTGTTGAAGATGCATGCTGGGTAAGCGTCGGGATGGCACACGAGCTGGCAAGGCCTGGCGATACTAACAGCGTCCCGCAGTCACATCGAGGTCAACTCGGAGCACAACGGCAACCTGTTCTTCTGGCACTTCCAGAACAAGCACATTGCCAACAAACAACGAACTGTCATCTGGCTGAACGGCGGGCCCGGCTGCAGTTCAGAGGACGGTGCCTTGATGGAGGTTGGACCCTACCGAATGAAGGACGACCACACTCTCACCTACAACGAGGGCTCCTGGAACGAGTTTGCCAACGTCATGTTTGTCGACAACCCGGTCGGCACCGGCTTCAGCTACATCAACACCGACAGCTACCTGCACGAGCTGGACGAGATGGCCAACCACTTTGTCATATTCTTGGAGAAGTGGTTCGCCCTGTTCCCGGAGTATGAGCATGACGATGTACGTGAAGCTCCCAGGAGCCAAAGTGGCGTTGGCAACGGGAAGCAAAAACAGGGAAAACGTGGCCGGGTGCGCGATAGATCGGGAAACAGATGCTAACCGGACTGTAGCTTTACTTCGCCGGCGAGTCATTTGCGGGCCAGCATATCCCCTACATCGCCAAGGCCATTCTTGACCGCAACAAGAAACCCGATACAAAGCACCAGTGGATGCTCAAGGGCTTACTGATCGGCAACGGTTGGATCTCGCCCCGCGAACAATACGAATCCTACCTTGACTTCGCCTATGAAAAGGAACTGGTGAAGAAGGACAGCGACAAGGCTCAGCGACTCGAGGGTCAGCGCCGCATTTGCGAAAAGGCTCTGGCCACTTCTGGTGGCCCCGAAAACCAAGCCATCGACATCCCGGCCTGTGAGAGCATCCTGCAGCAGCTGCTGCAGCTCACGAAAACCGGCTCCGGCGACAGCCACGACTGCCTCAACATGTACGATGTGCGCCTGCGTGACTCCTACCCCAGCTGTGGCATGAACTGGCCGCCCGACCTGCCGAGCCTGACTTCCTACCTTCGCCGCAAGGACGTCCTCGCTGCTTTGCACGTCAACCCCGACAAAAACACCGGCTGGCAGGAGTGCAACGGCAATGTCGGCTCTCAGTTCCGCACCCGCACGTCGAAGCCCGCCGTCGCTCTTCTCCCGGAAATCCTAAACGAGGTCCGCATTGGCCTCTTCTCCGGCGCCGAGGATCTCATTTGCAACCACCTGGGTACCGAAGCCATGATTGCCAACATGGAGTGGAACGGCGGCAAGGGCTTTGAGCTGTCTCCCGGCAACTGGGCGCCTCGCCGGGAGTGGACCTTTGAGGGCGAGAACGCCGGCTTCTGGCAGGAGGCCCGCAATCTGACGTATGTGCTGTTCCACAACTCTTCGCACATGGTGCCGTTCGACTACCCACGGCGCACGCGTGACATGTTGGACCGCTTCATGGGCGTCGACATCAGCAGCATTGGCGGCAAGCCGTCGGATTCGCGCATCGACGGCGAGCCTGGGCCTACAACCACGGTCGGCGGCGCGGCCGGCAACGGCACGTCGAACCCGGCAGCTCAGCAGGCCAAGCTCGATGCGGCCAAGTGGGCTGCGTACCGCAAGAGCGGCGAGATTGTGCTGGTTGTTGTGGCCGTGGCCGCTGTCGCCTGGGGCTACTTCGTCTGGCGCGGACGGCGCCGTAGCAGCCGCAGGGGCTACCGAGGTGTTGCGGGCGGTCCGGAGGCTGGGTCCGATACGCAGCTGTCGGCTATGAGCAGCTCGCACAGAACCACGGCGCTGGACAAGTTCCGGAACAAGCGGTCGAACCGGGACGTTGAGGCGGGCGACTTTGACGAGGGCGAGCTGGACGACCTGCACGTGGAGACGCCCACGGTCGACGGGCGGTACAGCGTGGGCGCCGACAGCGAAGACGAGGCCGAAGGCTCTTCGGATGACACAAAAGCGCCGGCAGCAAATGGCGCAAATGGCGCAAAGCATGAAACGTAGCTGACGATACAAGACTGGGTTTGCATAGTGGACATCCAGGCATGGTGCGGTTTAAGCATGTGTCTGAAAAGGCGTGTCGTTTGGCTTCGATCTGGGTTTGGGGCCGTCCTGCTCTACACACAGGCGAGTTCTGCTTGGGCATTGGGCAATGTTACTTTGCGTTAGCTGTATATAAGCATTGGATCGATGACCAGGTGTATTTACATGTCAGAATTGCGCGTCTGGTTTGCGACTGGAAGAAAACAGCCATTGATGCTTTTGCAACAGCTTCAGTAGTGTAGTGCGGGATGGGTTGATACTTCAGGGAAGAAGTTGGATGAAGGGGGACATTGTATACGATGGATCCTACGAGCCAGCCATGGACCTGCTCTCGTTCAACTCTCGGACCGGCGGTTTGTAGACTTGGCAGCCGAGTCCCCAACTTCTCGATGAATACAGCCCTCGCTACGTCGTCAAAGCCAGTCCATGTCAATATGTAATAGACAGTACAAATTAATCACTGAATTAGCACCAAAAGTCACGAGCAAAGACGAATAGATGCGCCTTTACTCGCTCCACTACAGCCCGGTGCTGTTAGATGCGCCTTGTTTACTCGCTCTACTACAGCCCGTTGCTGTTTAGGATCTTTGACAGCACCTTTCATCGCTTGGCTCATAGGGAAGCTATGATTTTAAGTAATGTGTAAAACGCGGATACAGTCCGGCAAAAGTACCGATCACAACCATAGTAGTGCCTGCAAGGAACTTGTGGCTAGTGAGGGCAACCCAAGCGTAATACAACACGCTACTCGATGGCCGGAGATGCTTTGTACACTGTCCCATCGAACCGCTTCTGCCGGCGGAAGCCGAGGAAGCACGGCTCAGCCTATTTCGGATATAGGGACAGCTCGGCCTGGCCGATCTCGCCAGAGTAAGTACTGTGCGCCGTTCTCTCGTAAACCTAAGTATGACTCTTACGACTGGATCTCCCCGCCTTCTATTTTTTGTTCTATAACGCATTTCTTTGATATTGCAATCCTGTCTTGTTCTTCTACTATCTAAACAAGGCTGACTGATCTGCCTGTCGACTTGTCTGTGGCCACCCCGATCCAACTGCCGCGTTTTACGTCCAAGATGCTCGACACGACTAGCGGCTCCAGCAACGAGAAGCCGGACCTGGAGAGCCCGGATCCGAAGGCAAGCTCGAAAGCCCGGCCGAGTCGCACCGTCAAGGCCGGCCTGGCCCAGATGCTCAAAGGCGGCGTGATCATGGACGTGACCAACGCGGACCAGGCGCGCATTGCCGAGGAGGCTGGCGCCGTCGCCGTCATGGCCCTGGAGCGCGTGCCGGCGGACATTCGGCGGGACGGCGGCGTGGCCCGCATGGCCGACCCGGAGGTCATCCGCACGGTGCAGGAGGCCGTGACGGTGCCGGTCATGGCCAAGGCGCGCATCGGCCACTTTGTCGAGGCGCAGATTCTCGAGGCGCTTGCCGTCGACTTCATCGACGAGAGCGAGGTGCTCACGCCGGCCGACCACGTCAACCACATCGACAAGGACGGCTTTGCGGCGCCCTTTGTCTGCGGCTGTCGCGACCTCGGCCAGGCGCTGCGGCGCATCGCCGAGGGCGCCACCATGCTGCGCACCAAGGGCGAAGCCGGCACCGGCGACGTGTCGGCCGCCGTGCGTCATGTCCGCGAGATCCAGAAGCAGATCAAGGACGCGCAGAAGACCCTGGCCGTCCTCGGCCCGCCTGGCATCCAGACGCTTGCCTATACACTGGATGTCGACGTCGAACTCCTGCTGCAGACGGTCCGGCTCGGTCGACTGCCGGTCGTCACGTTTGCGGCCGGCGGCGTCGCCACGCCCGCCGACGCGGCTCTCCTCATGCAGCTTGGCTGCGACGGCGTCTTTGTGGGCAGCGGCATCTTCAAGTCCGGAGACGCGGCCAAGCGGGCCCGCGCCATCGTCCAGGCCACTACACACTTTAGCGACGCCAACGTGCTGGCAGAGGTCAGCGCTGGCCTCGGTGAAGCCATGGTCGGTATCAACTGCGACTCGTTGCCGTCGCTCGACAGGTATTCCGACCGAGCCGACCGCCGCGCATAGGCGTCTTGCACTTCGTTCTGGACAAGATGACCTTTTCACTTTTGTTCTGGAAGATGACTTATATGACTAAAGTGGAGGACTGCATGAAATGGCAAAGGAAAAGCGATTAGAGCCAATCCCACCGAGCTCCTAAGCTGGCATTGTGCAACAGATGTAGTTTTACCATGAAGCGACCTCCTCTACTGAGGGCGAGCAAATTCTATTTCAATTTCACCAAGCAGTCAATGTCCCCAAGATACGGAGTAGGAAAGGCAACAAGAATGTATGGGTGGGGCCAATTATCCGCGAGGCTGAGGCTGAAGTGAAGCTATTGACCGGTAGCCATATCACGTGCTTCAAAAAGTTTAACCTGCGCCTCCACAGCTACTTCTAGACGCGCGAGACAACAATGCGATAACAAGGCGCTCCTTGGACTCAGGATGCGAGTGCTTCCGAGTCTACGATGGCAGAGACGACCGGGCAAGCCTCTCTGGCAGGTTCTCCGGCGACACGGAGAAGCAGCGGCCGGCTACTCCGACTCTCGTGGAGGTGAGAGCCTGGCGAGGCGGCCACGCAGGTGGCCTGACAGCCTCGTGACGCTTGCCATTGAGACGTCGTGCGACGACACCTGCGTGGCCGTGCTGGAGAAGAAGAAGGGCGAACCGGGTGGACAGGAAGTGCCGCGTGCCCGGCTGCTCTGGGAGGAGCGGGTGACGGCGGACAACCGGCAGTTCGGCGGCATCCACCCGCTGACGGCGACAGAGTCGCACATGGCGGCCTTGGCGGCGGTGGTGCAGCGGGCGACGGCGCGGCTGCCGGCCGGGGACGAGGGCGGCGTGCCGAAGCCGGACTTTGTGTCCGTCACGCGCGGGCCCGGCATGGCGTCGTCGCTGGCGACGGGACTGGCCGTGGCCAAGGGCCTCGCCGTGGCCTGGGACGTGCCGCTGGTCGGCGTGCACCACATGCAAGCCCACGCCCTGACGCCGCGGCTGGTGGCGGCGACGGCCTCTGCGGGAGCCGCGGCCGACGCGCCGCTCTACCCGCGCTTCCCCTACCTCTCGCTGCTCGTGTCCGGCGGCCACACGCTGCTCGTGCACTCGCGCGGGCTGGCCGACCACCGCGTCGTGGCGGCCGCCGACAACATCGCCTTGGGCGACCTGCTCGACAAGAGCGCGCGCGCGATCCTGCCGCGCGGCTACATTACCGCGGCCGAAGCCCGGGCCGGCCGCAGCCTGCCGTACGGCGCGCTCCTGGAGGCGTACGGCGCCCCGGACACGGCGGACGCGGCGCCGTACGCGTACCCGGCGCGCCGCCGCGACGAGATGGCGCCGTTTGAGAGCGGCCGCGGCTGGCGGCTGCTGGCGCCGCTCGGCAACGGCGCGCTGCGCAAGGCGCTGCGCTACGACTTTGCCGCGCTCAACGGCGCCGTCCTCCAGCTCATGGACGCCGCCCCGGACACGGCGGGCATGGCCGACGACGAGCGCCGCCTCGTCGCGCGCGGCACGATGCAGCTCGCGTTCGAGCACGTGGCCAGCCGGCTGGTGCTGGCGCTCGAGACCGGCGCCATCGCCGGCGACGCGCCCTCCTGCCTCGTCGTGTCCGGCGGCGTCGCCAGCAACCACTTTCTGCGGCGCGTGCTGCGCTCGGCGCTCGACGTGCGCGGCCACGCCGGCCTGCCGCTGGTGGCGCCGCCGCCGGCGCTCTGCACCGACAACGCGGCCATGATCGCCTGGACGGGCGCGGAGATGTTCGAGGCCGGCTGGCAGACGGCGCTGGACGTGCTGCCGGTGCGCAAGTGGTCGATGGACGTCGCAGCCGCGGACGGCGGCATTCTCGGCCTGGACGGGTGGGTGCCGCGGGAGGCGTAGCGTTCTGCGGGCACGACAAGTACTCGTGCAAGTACTACAAGACGACACACAAAGACGACACACAAAGACACGACACTGGGCCGGCGCACGCTTTTCAAAAGCATGTCATAGAAACTAGCAGATACTGCTCCGGTCTACCCTACTCCAGTTCGCTCGTGACGTTGGTGAACTCGCCCTTGTTGAGCTTCGTGTCCCAGAAGATGGGGTTGGTGTCGCTGAAGCCGTGCTTGACCCAGCCGTCCTCCTTGACGTGGTAGAGGTTGATGAAGCCGCCCGAGTACGCGTCGCGGTGCGTGGCGGCCAGGATGCTGCGGCGGCCGAGCTCGAGCGCGTCCTCGTCCGAGAGGTCGTAGCTGTACTCGGCATCGAGCACGCCGTAGGCAAAGGTCTGGCCGGAGCCGACGCAGAAGAGGTTGCCGGCGAGGCGCGTGCCGTCCGAGTCGATGTAGTAGAGCGCCGGGCCCTCCTCGGCCGTGACGCCGGCGCACATGGTGCCCATGGACAGGCCCATGCCCTTGTAGCTGTACACGAGGTTCGCCAGGATCTTGGAGGCCGCGGCCACGGAGATGCGCCGCTTGTGCCGCAGCTCGTGCAGCCGGCACTCGCGGCCGAGCCAGGCCAGCCAGTACTGGCAGTCGGCGGCACCGCCCGCCATGGTGCCCAGCAGGCAGTTGTTGATCTCGATCACCTTCTTGACCGTCTGCGAGGCAATCCAGTTGCCCGCCGTCGCACGCGAGTCCGTCGCAATGATGATGCCGCCCTTGAACCGGAAGCCCAGCGTCGTCGTGCCGTGGGCAATCTTGATCGGACAGCTCGGGTTCGAACGGTCGTCGGTGGCGGCCCGCAGCCAGGCCGACGGCTGTCGTCGTTAGCGGCGGAAGGGGTTGGGCAGGTGCACCGAGAGAACGATGGCATAGCAGAAGAGCCAGAGCCAGAGCCAGAGCCAAGCCGGCAGACATACCTGTGCTATCGGGGGCACGGCAAACTTCAGCGACAGCCCCGGCATGGAGTCGTTGTAGTCCATCTCATCCTGCTCAGAGAAGTCCTCCAGTTTCCGAAAGGCCGGACGGCTGTAGCGAGCCACAAGAGTGTCCATTGTCACTGTCACCGTTGGTCGGAAACTGCCAGATACGTACTGCGGCTTCTGGTCGTACGCCCAGACTCTCGCGGCAGGAAGATGCGAGAGCGAAGCAAGAGATTCGGAAGAGCAGTAAGAGCGGAAAGAGCAGTGTGAACACGCAATGCCCTGGGGTCGTAGCGGGGTGGCCGGTGGATGAGGAGGTGATGGTGCGTCGTGATAGCGAAGCGAAGCTCAAGGCAGCTTTCTTGCGACGCGTGCGGTAGCGCCACTGTGGCTTGGCCCGTACGCCTGAGGCATCAACCCAAACGGGCATAGCCTAGAGTCCGCGCACTGTACTTTACACTATGCGCACGGTGTCGTCCATCTCGCAAGGCTAGGTGTCCTTACTCGTACTGCGTACTTTGGCGAGTGACATAATCAGCCCGCCCCTAGCCTAAGCCCCATTGGGTGTGCCTGCCCCATCGCCTCTTGGCTGCTCCTGCTTGCCTCGTCTGCCGCATTTTTGCGTGCTGGCTCGTGTCTGAAAAATCGGACTTCTATGCATCGTATCGCGAACGCCGTCTCTTCGTCCTTTTGCACCCGTCATCGCCTCGTCGCAGCCAGCCTCTCGCCCTCGCTTCCTGCATCACGGAGGCCCTGTTCTGCCGTCGCCACCCGCTGCGTTGCGTGCTCCCTGTGTGCTCTTTTTCTACTTGGGGCCGACTCTCTAGCCTCGACCTATTCCCCTTTTTCTGCTAATCTTTGGCACTTGTTAATCTCATTCTTTCGCGTCCTTCGCGTCCTTTCCCCTTGCATAACTCCCCATTGCGTCCTCTTCTGCCCGCAAGGACATGCCTTGCACGCGGTAGCCAACGCCACCATTCTCCATCCTCGACCGAAATACGACGAGCACGGGCAATACGAGCTGACGACTGTCCAACGCGACTACACTTTGCCCGCCACACTTCGCATACAGCCGTCTCCTCCAGACCCTCCTCCAGAGAAGACTCTTCGCATTGCCTTCCGCGGCCGCCGTACCTCGATCGCAGCCATCAAACAGACTCCGAGCGTCTCGCGCTCCCGTCTTCAGTTCTCGTCTCCAAACAAAACGCACAGCCGCTGCCATGGCACGACCACTGGGCCCCGTCCGTCTAAAGAGGGCGAACCCGCTCACCATACTCATCGGCACGGTCCTGTGCATCTTCATTGTCTACTTCCTCGTCGCCTCCGGCAGCACGTCGGGCGTCTCGGCCGCGCGCAATGCCAATGCCGCCGCCCACCCGCTCTCCCCCCCAACCTCTCCCTTCCGCAAGACGCCCAGCAGCGCCAAGGGACCCCAGGCGCCGCCGCCCGTCACGCGGTACATTATGAACAACATCACCGCCACGGCCAACCCCGTCGAGAACAACGAGCACATCCTCGTCCTGTCCCCCATGGCCCGCTTCTACCCCGCGTACTGGGAGAACCTCATGCGGCTGTCGTACCCCCACGAGCTCATGACCCTCGCCTTCATCCTGCCCAAGAACAAGGACGGCAACGCGGCCACGGCCGCCCTGCAGGAGCAGATCACCAAGACGCAAAAGTTTGGCAGTGAGAAGGAGCGCTTCAAGAGCATCATCATCCTGCGCCAGGACTTTGAGCCGCCCCTGGCCTCCCA
The DNA here is from genome assembly GCA_002778075.1 of Grosmannia penicillata. NCBI lineage: Eukaryota > Fungi > Ascomycota > Sordariomycetes > Ophiostomatales > Ophiostomataceae > Grosmannia > Grosmannia penicillata. The sequence goes on along the minus strand of PCDK01000001.1, from coordinate 3,108,033 downwards.
GGACGAGAGCGAGCGCCACAAGCTGCAGAACCAGAAAATACGCCGCGCCGCCATGGCCAAGGCCCGCAACTCGCTGCTGTTCACCACGCTCGGCCCATCCACCTCCTGGGTCCTCTGGCTCGACTCGGACATTGTCGAGACGCCTCCGACGCTGATCCAGGACCTGGCCTCGCACGACAAGCCCATCATCGCGCCCAACTGCTTCCAGCGCTTCCACAACCCCGACACCGGCAAGATGGACGAGCGCCCCTACGACTACAACAACTGGCAGGACAGCGCCACGGCCCAGGAGCTCGCTTCCAAGATGGGCCCTGACGACGTCCTCTTCGAGGGCTACGCCGAGCTAGCCACGTACCGCTCACTGATGGCCTACATGGGCAACGCCGGCGAGAACGCCCACCAGGAAGTGGACCTGGATGGTGTTGGTGGCACCGCACTCCTGGTCAAGGCCGAAGTGCACCGCGACGGTGCCATGTTCCCGCCATTCCCCTTTTACCACCTCATCGAGACGGAGGGCTTTGCCAAGATGGCCAAGCGCCTGGGCTGGGCTTCCACCGGCCTGCCAAACTACAGAGTACGTCTGCTGTCTTTGTATCTGTTTCCGTTCTGTTCTCGCGCAAAGCAGCGTCTTCCCATGCTAACCGTCAGGTGTACCACTACAACGAATAAGCCAGGGCTGCCACTCGACATGATGGCATGTTCTGAGATTGTTTCTTCGCTACGGCTGGCCACTCGAAACAATCCATGATAAATCAACGAATGGCTACATGGCAAACAGCCACACAGCTCAACGACAACGCAGCAACGCAGCAACGCAACGCAGGCAAACGGGATAGGCCAGCCTGTGCCCGCTTCCCGACTCGCTACTTGACGCGCCAGCAATACTCCAGTGCGGAACTGGTGCAGACGGCTACTGGCTGAGGACGGCACTCTGTCGGATGGTCGGATGTTTTGGGACGAGACACGAACGATACAGACAAGGCGTCGTTGGCTTTAGAAGGAAGGGAAACCTGGAGAGGGTACATTTGATCCAACTAGAGGGCTGCCGGAAGGCAGCCATTTGCATCTTTGCCATTTTAAACTCCTTTTATCTTTTATTTATTTTCTCCCCGCTCGTCGTCGCCTGGGTTCGGCAGGAGGGAAGGCGTCTTTGTATATTACGACTATGTCCCCTTTCTCTCTACTTTGTTCCCGTCGTTCTTTTTCTCCTACTTTTTTCGCTTCCCTTTTCTCTTCCCGTTCCTCGTGTCCTAATTTTTCCAAGCAATGACCCAGTTCTGTTCTTTCCCTTTTCCACTCTGCGGAGTGTTCTGTGACACGCTAGAGACCAGTGCAGGCGTTGTCTCGTAATGACGATGAAGGGGGAGGCGACAACAAAGCAGTCTGCAGCGGATACAGGACAAGTGGAACGTCGGCTGTACGAGTACGAAGTAATACATAGCCGGGCAAGTATATGAGTCTGTTGGGCGAGTCTGTGTCCACTTCCGATGCGCTACTTATGCCAAATTGTTCCAAATGCCCAAATATCCAACTATGCCCCCATCCAAAATGCAGCGGGAAGAGAGCGGACGTACGGAGTAGAGGGGGTATCGTACACTGTTCTACACGGTGTCTCGGTCGTCCTTTGACACTCGGCTGCCTACGCGCCCTCGTACCGCTGCTCGGCGGACCACATCCGCACGAGACACGTAGCGGCGCCAATGTCGCCGTCGCGCAGCAGCGCGGCCAGGTCGATGTTGAGGGGGCTGTCGGTGCCGGGCGCGCCGAGCAGCATGCGCACGGCGCGCACGCAGGCCGCGAGCGTCATGGCCGGCGTCCACGCGTTGGACGACTGCAGCAGGTCGAGACAGACGGCGCCGGTCGTCGGGTGCACGTTGGCGTGCATGATGGGCGTCACGAAGCGCACAGTTGGCGCCTGCAGCGGATAGGTGGCGGGGACGTCGATACGGAGCAGCCAGCGGCCATCTAGGCTGTCAGCGGGGAGAGGGGAGAGGGAGGGAGGAAGACGGAGAGAGGACAGGAGAGCGAACAAAACACAAGAACACCACTCACCATCGTATCCAGAGCCCACGCCGCGCCCGTTCAGCACCGCCTCCCAGTGGAAGAGGTCGTCGTCGCTGACGGGCTCGAGCCGCTCGATGCCGCGGTTCGGGCTGTGCTCGTCGTCGTAGTCGGCCACTCCGTACGCCGCGCCGGGGCTGCGGCGGCGCTCGCTCTGCCAGGTCTCGAGTTCGCGCAGCAGCCGCCTCGTGGCGTTGGCCATGATGTCTGCCGGGCGTGTTGTGCGGTGTCGGGTGCGTCGTGTCGTGCGTCTTTCGGTGCGCAGAAGAGCAGCGCTGCCGTCGTCGCGCGTCTGTTGTCCGGCCTAGGTTGGTTTGTTTGTCGTGCTGTTGTGCTGGCTGTCGTTTTGTCGTGTTGTCGTGCTGGCTGTCGTGCTGTTGTGCTGTCGTGCTGTCGCTGCCGAGCTATCTCGAAGCTCTCGGAGCGGCAATGGCGCGCGCGTGCTGGCAGCGGCAGCTGTACGTCTAGCAGCAGGGCAGTCTCTCCGTCGGCGCTCGCCCGTCCTGTTGCCACCGTCGACACGAATTCCCCGTGCTCGCTGGTCGATGCGGTCTGGCTCGGTTCGCGCACGTGATATTTGGCGCCGCCTACGTGTACTAGCCTGTTCGCAAGGGGCGGAGTTGGCCAGGAGAATAGCTCCGGACTTTACTTGGCTACGATAATACTCGTACACTTGCCGACGTCACCGAACAGGCGGCAGGAAGAAGCCGTCCGACAGGAAAGATGGAGCTCGAAAGATCTACAAGTACTCCGTATTCCATGCAATGAGGTGCTTCTTTAGTCTGGGCTTTTCTACCAACACCCAGTACGGAGTAAACCAGACTCGTATTCTCAAGCCAGCGCACGTGATCCGCCAGGCACATGCCCTCCCTTAAAGTAAACAGACCGCCTCGTGCAGCCAGGTGTGAGGAAACATTATCGGCATGCCAGACAAACGTGACGAGGCCTCGACATAGAAGTCCGGCACAATTCCAGAAGTACGCCTGCAAACAGGTGAATACGCGCGTCACGTGATTCCAAGCTTCGTGCACCGATCGTTGGAGTTCTTTTTTTGTTTGTTTGCGGTTTCTCGCTTGTTTCTGGCTTCCATCGTCTACTCTCTGCTGCCACTGCAAAACAAAAAGCCACCCCCCCTTCCGGGTGTATCCCGTACCGTATACAAGTCCCGTCAGAGTCTTCCGATTATGGAGAAGAGTAAATGAGGTGAAGTAAATAAAACAGGAAAAAGAGAAGTGAAAAACTGCAGGTAAGGCTGGAAATACAAAATACAACAAGAAATAAAGTACGCTCGTAGAAACTGGCTGTAGATGCAGCCGCTGGAAGAGGCAGATTAGCAAACCCCGTCCTGGCCTATCCAAGAAGCCTCCACGGAACTCGTCCGGGCACCTACAAAAGATACCCAAAAGCAACATGCTAGCGACGATCCCCTCCTCCTCTCACAAGCTGCTAGGACTCTTGGGCACAATCCCCAGTCCGAGCACTGTGTTGCCTCGTCTGTGTTCGTCATGCACCTTGTGCTTCATGTGGTCATAAATAAACGCCAAAACCATGTCTTTGAGAATGTGTGTCCGTGTTGCCTGTGGATTCCGCATATTTGCGCACGTCTTGGCGTTCCTATCGCGCGGTCTGTCGATCAAGGTTCTGTCTCATCCCTTGACCGCCAGAACTGCATCATCCGACTGAGACGTTTGGTGCGGCTGACCTTGGAGTGTCGCTTATCAGAGTCCGCAGTCTTCGTCGACAGATCGTCATCCGCCGGCACTTCCATAGACAGCTTGCTCCGCTCGCCATGCGACGTGTTGATGAGACGGTGCAAGCTGGCCAAGCTGGAACGCCGTCGGCCGAAAGCCGAGGATGTAAAGGATGCGGGTCGATCGGCACCACGAGAAGGCAGGCAGCCCCTCGACGGCGACGTTGGCATTGGTGGAACCTGCGGAATCGAGTAAAACTCGCTGTCGCGCGTTGTCGACACACTGCTGGCCAGAGAAGGAATATCCATGGAACGGCGCAATTCGGGCCCCGGTTCGCCAAGTAGCAGAGATTGGAAATTGTCTCCCGTTGTCACCGACGACGGCGCTGTCGATATAATGTTCGCATCGAATGACATGGGCGAGCGAGGCGATGGGTATGTAGATGCAGGTGATATAGAAAACGGACTAACGGGTGCCAAAGAATTCGTAGGCATGTGAAGCGGGCTCACATCAACAGGTGACAGATCTTTGCCCTTCTTCAGTCGACTAGGTGCATTGACCGTGGAGTCGGATGCTGATTCCAAAGAGAAGTCCCATCCATTATCTGGCACATCAAAAGAAAATCCGCAAATTTCCTCCTCCGCGATCACGTCGTCGTGCAGTGAGCTTGCAGAATATTCAGATTTCAGTCCCATACTGGGCTGTGTTCTGTCATCGTCGCTGATCACACTCAGATTGCTACCGCGTCGGCTGGGCGTAATAGAGGACATGGCATCCTCGCTCGGGGCAGCGGACGCGGCATATGCTTTGTCTTCCACAATGCCAGGGCCATCGCTAGACGTGACTCGGATATCGATGCTCGAATGGCGCTCGGTCACCTCCGCTGAGCGTCGGTGCGGTGTGTTCCTGCTTCCACCTGCCGGGACAGACGAGTTCATCGATAAGGCTCTCTTGCCGACTTGTTTCTTGACGACCTGTTCCTTTTGGCTGTCGCTTTCGTCGTCTTCCTCCTCGTCCTCCTCAAACACATCTGCCATTGTCGCCGAGCTACCAAATCGCGGCAAGCCGGCTCGGTTGAACGGTGGCATCTCCGGAGCGCTCTCGGCACGTCTATGGGAATAGTGCATACCAGGTCCAGAAAAACGGGTCATACCAGCAGCACTGTGAAGCTGTCTTATAGACAAACCGCCAGCCCTCTGCGCGGCCTCCCATTCAGAATTACGGGGGAGCGGTGTGTTAAAAGGGCCCAACGCCGCATCCAAGTCGATCATCGCAAACGCCGCATCGTCGTCCGGTGCAGATAATGAAGGAGATGGAGGTGCGTGCCAGACAGGAAGCTCAGTCACTATTTCCTCGGGAGAGTCGGACGGTGTCACCAGCAGCGTCGGGGGCGAGAGATTATCCAGAGGCTCGACGGCCAGTTCTTCCACGGACTCCTCGTCATCGCTGCTGTCCATGGCCACAATGGGGGGTGGTGTCGGCGCTCTGCGAGCCTTGCGTCGCTGTTTTGATTTCCGCGTCAAAATGCTCCAGGTCTTCGCCTTCTTCTTTTTCTTGTTGCTGACTTTGCGCGTGATTGGCTTTGTAAACGGATCGTCGTCGGCGGCTCCTGCGGCCAAGACGTTGCCCGCCCCCTTATCGGATTCTGAGTGGTCGGCAGTGGCAGACTCAGGACCAGCAACCAGTCCTTTCTCTGCATCGGTACACACTGCCCGAGGCCGAACAGGCGAGCCACCACTCATAAACGGATCCAGGCTGAAGAATGACCATCGCTTTGGCGTTTTGTTGGGGCTTGGATGAGGCTGTGCTGGCGAAGCACCAGCAGCGTCTGTAGCTGCGGGAATAGCTGAAAGAATCGGGATGGAGTTGCGTCGGCGAGGACATGACTCGTCAGCCGAATTAGCAGCAATGCTTTGCGACCGTTCCAACACAGCACCAGCAGTACTAGGCCTCGACTCTCCGCCTGTTGTGCCGCGCGACGAGTTGCGTGCCAAAGGCGAAAAGGCTTTGTCACTAGATGGCGCGCCAATGGAGTTCATAGAAATGATGGAAGAGATGCTGCCCGAGACCGAGTGCTGTCCATTTCTGCCGCCCGGCCGAGCAGTGATTGTGCTCGATGTGTCGTTGGATACCAAAGAAAGCGGGCGCGGGATGAACTCGAGTGTGTCGGAGAAGCCGACGCGGGCACGGGTCATCGCCCTAAAGTCAGAAGTGGCCTGTGAATGTTCCTCTACTATGGCTGGCCTGGGTGCGACAGTAGGCTGCACGACATCGACTTCGGCAGGGGGTAGTACCACATCGTCAAATGGCATTGGCTCTTCGATGGACGTTTTCGACGGGGGGAACGTAAAGGTGCTCGGAAGCGGCTTGAATTCGGCGGGGCTAGACGGAGCGCTGTTGCCACGAGCAGAAGGAAACGGAGTCAAAGGGTGCAGAGCCGAGGCGATGTCATGACTCGTAATCGCTGCAGACCGTCTGTGTGCGTGGCCACGACGACCGGCAGGCGGACCACCACCCGGCGGACCGCTGGCTGGCGGGCCACCTGGATAGCTCACAGGAGCCAGCTTGGGCGAAGGAAAGCCATTTTCGGATCTTGTCGGGCTTGTGCTCAGAAGCGCGTAGGCATCTCCGCCACGCACACTTCCGCCAACAAATTCGCTACCGCCGCGACGATGCCCGGCACCGGTGGGGCGCACGGGAATGGCACGCGGCGACTGGGGCGGCAAAGGTGAGAGAAGTGGGCAGAGAAAAGCGTGGTCGGGAGTCGGCGAGAGGTTGGCACCGGGGTTGAAGACGAAGCTGGGCAGAGCAGGCGATCTCGATGGCATGTCGGGAGTAGGGAACATGCCATGTTGGATAGACGGGCGTTCGTGCAGGTCGGCGACTGATTTGGGTCGGCGTCCAGTAGCTCGCGAGTAAGAAGACGGAGCGGAGGTCGACGGCCGGGTAGGGAAGGCGAAAGACGGCAGCGGCAGCGGCGAGGGTTGATTGTGGCCACTGGGGGAAGGTTGGGGGCCTGACGCAATGGGGCGATCCAGATCGAGATTCAGATTGTCGTCCCGAGGAGGGATGGAAACAGGGGAGGGTACATGGCGAGGCGAAACGGGCGTCGCCATGGCTTCGACAGAGGCAGCCATGGCGATGGAATGGACATCCGCCGCGACGGGCGGCATGCTGTCGAGGCCGTAAGAAGCCGCCATGTTTCTACCAGACGCACGCCGCTCTGCGGCACCAGGGAGAAAGCAATGAGCAACTTAGTGCAGCGTCGCTGACATTGAACCAGACATGCGGAGAAAAGGAGTGGAATCGTATGCGTGGCAGGACGGCGGCAGGGCGGCAGGACGGTGAAGAAGGCGGCGAGCAAGCGGTAAAGATGTGCGGAATGCGTCGATTGTGTCGATCCGGCAGGTATCTTCGTGACTGTGTCAGTGGGCGGGCGGCAGGAGGCAGATGGAAACAGGGACGGCTTTCAATGGGCCAAAGCCGGTGCGTTGCTGTGCGAAACCGACGTTGGGAAGGGAGAGAGCGGCAGGGCTGATGCGGGAAAGCAAGCCGAAGAACAGACGGGCAGCCACCAAGCGGCGATGGCGGCCACGCAAGGGGGGCGCGCTTTTTCAGCTTACCTGTTTGTTGGAGATGTACCTGTCAGCCGCTATGGACCATGTTGTTCGCAGGCCAGGGATCGCGGCGTGAGTCGGTCGGGATTGCGTCTAGGTGCCAATAGGCTTCGCAGCAGAAAGGAGCGAAGGAGCGGCGAGGACTGCGACAGCAGCGTCGAGATGCAAGTAGTCGTGTTTTAAAGGAGCGGACGGGCAAGACCAGCGATGCTCAGAATCTCAGGATTCTGTGCAGCTGGAGTCGTCCCAGGGGCTTGCCGGCGGCGGTAGGGCAGACAGTGCTGCGACGGCGAAGATGGGCGGGGAGAAAGGAGGGCGCGACGCGGCGGACAGAAAGTCGGCGACGACGAAATCGAGGGCGCGGAGAGAAGCAAAGACAAAAGAGAAGCAAGCGAGAGGAATGGGTGGTTTGGGTGGTGTCGAGAGCGAAATGAATTGGATAGGCAACAAATTGAAAAACTACGGAGCAGGCCAACCCGAAATGCAGGAAGGAGGAGCAGGCAAGAGAGACAGTGGCGGAGACACTGTGACACAAAGACACCGGTCACAGAGGACACTGGACACAGGCACAGGCACCGGACACAGGAAACGGGAAGGAGCGCGGACGGCGTGAGCAGCAGGCGCGATGGGACAGTGGGGGGCGCCAGCGCGAAGAGCTAATATTAAGAGGCCGAGCGGACGCTCCGTCTGGCTGCGCACCACGCGGTAATACGTGTTACTACGGCGTGCGTGGTATGTGTTTTTGTTCTTTGCGAGTTCTTTCCCGGTTTCTGGTCTTCGACGGGTGTTCCCTGACTTCTGGCGCTGTGGCGGCGCGGCGCTGTTGGCAGAGGCTAGCGGCGCGCATTGCGATGTGCGATGCAAAACAAGCAGCGGCGTGGCTCTGCTGATGATTGTGCGACGGAAGGTGCGAGGCGGCTGCCGCGGGAGGCAGGTGCGATACGGAGTACGTACTCGTACTACGCCGAACGGGAGGCGTGAGGCAGCAGCGAAACGGAAGGCAGGCCAGAAGGCGACGCATCGCGGTCCATCGCCATGCAGCGCTGCACCTTCCTCGACGGTCGCCCCTGGCGCGCACATAGGCAGCTGGACCAGGGTAGGATCTCTGGATGGTAGGCTGGGTCGCCATCACTAGCGCAAGAGCTGCAGTAGCGCGACGGCGTGGGAGACGGGACCAGTCTGCGGTCGCATTGCCCAATTACGACGTAATACAGAGTACAGATGGCTCTGTGCAGCCTGTACTCGTACAGCCTGTGCAGCCGGCACAAGCCTGCACAATCCTACAAGTGCGAAAGAGCGCTGTTTCCGGCTTTGGCTCTCTGCTTCTCTGCGTATTACTCCGTACTCCATAACTTCGTACGATACATCTCGTATCGTACTCGACTCCGCAGAACGGTTACGTAATCGCACACACACCGTGCTCAGCCACGGCGCCCATCGTGCATCGTCTCCGGCCAGTTCCGTCTGAACTTGACGCTGCGCACTCTCCGGCCCCCGGCCGGGTCGATCGCCAGACTGCAGTGCTCCCGGTCGCTGCAAGGCACGCCGGCACTGTTTACGACATACTACGAGTAGCACTCGTCTGCTCTGTGCGACTCGCGCCGACGCCAAGAACAAATACTGCGCAGAGCCGGCCCTCCACAAGCGAATGCCGCATCGGGCAAGGCCTTCAGGTACCATGCCGACTACGGCGACCGTGACTGGCTCGTTCCTTGTTCCTACGCGCGGACCACCCCTGTCTCCACGGCGCACTTGTACCAGTTTGGTGCGCGGCCCGCATGCGAATACATTTCCCGGCGTCGTAGTCAGCGGAGTCTTTGCAGGCCTCCAGGCTACCGCCGATTGTTTACTTGGAAGTACGAAGTACGATACTCCGAAGTGAGCGCATTTCACTCCTTCGGGGAAAACGATTGCGTGACTGCGAGTACGAGTACACAACACTTCTGTTTCTGGTGACAGCGCGCGTAGAAGCAATACAGACTCGTAGATAACGGTAAGTGCCCACAAGTACATGGCGTACGAGTACTTGTGTATCCGTGACTTGGGTCTGTGCCGTAGATCCGTACTAGCGCTTGTACTAGGTACAAGTACTGGCATCTCAATCCACTGAGATCTCAGCTGAGGCACAAGAGTCGCACGTTCGCGGGCTCGCCGCTCTCAGAGTTCCATACGAAATAGCCGCGCCCCGGATAGGATTGAAAACGTGATCTCACCGCGTACTCCGTACGTGTACGAGTACTCTGTACTTAAAACAGGTAGATAACAGACGGCAGGGCGTCGCTGAATCACGGCAATGTGAAACACTTTAAGGGTTTAATATGCACGGAGTCGCATGTCGGATGTCGGAAGTACAACAAGCACGTACGAAGTACATACTCATACGGAGTACGCACACTGGCATCTGTACTTCTGCCCATCTGCACGTACAAGTGCGACGTGTTTGCACATGCGTGGGCGCGAACAACGTATCTTACATGGCCATACGACGTCACCAGAGGACATTGTATGTAAGCCTAGTGCAGTCATGTGCAATTCGTACGGCGGCATGCTTTACAGCAGTGGCATCTAGTATGATTGCATTGAGGATATGCCTGATCAAAGTACGGCATCGAAGTACTACGAGTACTCGTATCGTACTCCGTAATCTCGCATAAAGTGCACTGTAGACGTAATACAGTGTACTTTCTGGCGCTTGTACACTTTTCTACTGTACGAAACCCGCATACACGAGCCTACGAGTACTTCATCCGCGTATTACTCCGAGTACTCCGTTTCGTACTCGTACTTTTACGAATCTCCCGCCAGGCAGCGTTGTTCTATTTTCGAGCGGCTGCCCACAACCAAGGCAAAAGAGGAGACAAGCGGCCACCTGACCGATCGCTGCGGGCGTGCTGATCGCTGCGGCCCCATCGTCGGCTGCGTTTCTCGATACGGAGTACTTTGTTTCTTCGTTTCCGGGGTGTTTATCCGTACAAGGTCGGCGAACAGCAGACACTCGTCGTTTGGTGGCTATCGTACTTGGACTCGTAATACAAGGACGATACGGTGTGCACGCATAACACGAGTACGAGTGCCCGTTCACCTCCCTAGAGATGCAGCTGTGCCGACGGCCAATGGCCAATGACAGCACTTTTCTGCTCCTCAGCCATGATCAGCGTATTTCCACCTTCTTCTTTCTCGAGCGCACGGATGCCGCATCAGCGCTGACTTGGAGGGCGTGCTGTGTGCCGTGCTCCGTATCAGCCTGCTGTTACTCTGCACGGAGTCAACATACAAGTACAGAGTACGTAGTATTACTGCGAATTTACGCGTACTTTGAGAAGCAAATACGCAATGTCCTAACGCCGATCGCGCTCTCCTCCGTACTTTCTACAAGCGACATCATATTCGCCGCTTGCCAATATTGGTTTATTTATATCGACAATGTGGAATGTGATGACTCCGTACAAGCTTTGATACGTGCCAAAAGTACGCAGAATGCGATGCACTACTTCCGAGACTGACGGATACCGGCATCAGATTGCTTGGCCGCTAGCGACAGGACCTTGTCCGTACCCCAATCTCCTCCAGATTCGCAGAACAAGTACTTTGTACAGAGTGGTATGCGTAATGCCTGCTGTACCACATCGCCGTCCCTATCAATATGGTACTCGTACGGGTACTCGTACAATGAGAATGAGCAGCTGTTCATTACTCCTCCTTGTGCACGCCGGTCTGCGGTTCTATTGACCTTTCTTGTTCCAGCCGTTCTAGCGCCACGAACCAAGCCGCCATCGTAAGAGCTCGTATTGCGCGGGAGCCCAGGGAATACGGAGTGCTCATTTGCTTTTTTGCTTTTTGCATTCTTGACCGTATTTTGTATGTTACTCCGTACGTGATAGACCGTTGGTGCAAATTGCTGTGCTCACTGCAGAGTGCTTATCACTGTCTCGTCTATGTACTCGTATTACTTCGTACATTGCCTTCATTTCTTTAGGAACAATTACACCACAGCAAGGGCCGCCAAGCAGCAGTACGAGCTGCCGCGAGCTCTACATTCTCGTCCATGTGAAACGGACAACGAGATCCAGCAGGCAGGCACCAGCAAGATACCGCCACATGTCCAGATGACCGCCAGATGACGCCATGTCCCCCATCGGTGCTAATCTGTATTTCGTACCAAAAACCTCTTTTTTCGCTGCGCGCCAGGGAAATTGCCGCCCCCCTTTTCGATGCGCCTGCGCTATGCCAATGGTTATTTCGCGATGCACTCGGGGAGTTATTATTAGCGCCCTCCACAGTGGGCTGTCGTCACCGGGAGCCACGTTTGTCCGCCGAAACTGGGGATGTCACTATTTGGCGGTGACTTTTTGGCAGAATATACTGCCAGAGCGGTGAGCTATGCACAGGGCGGTGAGCCCAAAACGCTGCAAAGAAGAAAAAACTAAGAATGGCACCGGCGAAAAAAAAGTTGAGAACCTCAATTGTGTCGACGATTGATACAGGCCCGCCACCGATTACGATCAAATACGTCTCTTGCAGCCTTTACACGAACTCGGAAGTAAAAATGTCTACCGCAACGGCTTCCATGACTGCCACGCCGGCGGCCCCGGCCCTCGGCCTGCGCCAGAACGGTACGTCGCTTTGCCTTTGGCCATCTGCGCTGCTTGCTGCTTGCTGCTTGCTGTTTGCTGTTTGCCGCTGGCCATTTTCTCTTGTATCTTCCCTTGTACTGACCCCTCCAGGGAAACAGTGGCACGCTCCCAAGAAGGCTTTCCGGCCCGCCGCCGGTCTCACCTCGTACGCCCAGCGCAGCAAAGAGCGCATCGCCCGCGCCACCATGAAGGCCAAGGAGAAGGAGCTCAAGGACGAGAAGGAGGCCGCCCGCCAGGCCCGCATCAAGGCCATCCGCGAGAAGAAGGCCGCCAAGGCCGAGAAGGAGCGCTACGAGAAGCTGGCCGAGAAGATGCACAAGAAGCGCGTCGAGCGCCTCAAGCGCAGAGAGAAGCGCAACAAGCTCATCAACACATGAGCAGCCAGAGGGTAGCGGTGTCAGCAGTGATGCCCGCCCACGAATCGAGGCAAGCCGATCTGTGTCTTGCTGAAGCCAGTCCCGACATGGACATGGGCTGAGTGTGGCGCCTGGACTGGTGGTGGCTGGCTAGTTGGCTGGCTAGTTGGCTGGCTGCTTGGTAGCCAGCCTGGTCGGCTGGCGACTGTTTGGCCGACGGAGGGCTAAAGCAAAGAGACGACCATCCACCCGAGCAAGAAAAGGAACCATCTGAGGGATGGCTGCACAACATAGCCGTCCATGTAGACAGATCGCCAGCCCGCCAGTAGTACGCTCCCACGTGTGGCACCGTTCCGAGGCGGCGAGTGGCGAGTCCGCACAGGTCAGGGCGTGCATCTTGCGCGTATCAGCGAATGGTGTGCTTTAGAGGATGGGGTGGTGCGTGGCTGCTGTATATACCGCACTGGGGACTCGGCGTTTCGGGGTTGGAGTATTGGCGGTATTTCAGTAGGCATAGCGATTTGGGTATTTTGTCAAAACAGCTTCTCTTCCACTGTCAGTGACGCTCTTCCCAAGTATGTATGGCCGACAGCCACGATATTGGACCATATAAGTAGCAGTGAGCCAATATATGTGTGCCAGTGTTCTCGAGGCGGCAGCAAAGGGACAATTCCGTTGTATTTTCCTGACCGAGGAATATAGAGCTAGCTTGAAGCAACGAGTACGGCAGTTGGTTTGAGGGAGGCATATATACGTTACGGCTGTCGTAATTCGTACGAGTAGTCTAGTAACTACAGCTCGGCTTTGTAGGGGCGCTTGTGGAATGAGAATCAAGTCCAATTTGGGTTATGTTTACAAGTATCGTCGCCAATAGCTGCTATTAACATATCGCTTCCTTTCCATGTTATTAGTTGCATTCTATCTTGCCTTTCTATCCAACTTGTCTCTTTGAACTTTTCCCCTGACGGTATAAATCCCTCACTATAAGTATGTAATAAAAATGAATGCATTGGCATTAATTCTTTACATTTTGGACACAGGTGCTGTCTTCCTAACCACTCATCACCAATTCTTTACTACTCCGTAGTATGTGTGCCCTTCTTATCTGATCATGCACTTGCAGTACACTTGTAGTACACTTGCACTAAAGTACAAAGCGCCACGGCGTTTGCGTGCTGCAAGGCCCACTAGCGGCGGCCGAATCGTGGAAGCCGAAGTGGGGCATCTCCATACGAAGTCCTGAATTCATGTGACAAGATGTCCAGCTGCCCAGTTTTCGACCACACTTCCATTCCAACCACCATCACAGCCAGCTGCTTACCACCCATTGGCCGTAGCGACCAATCCTGCCACGTTCATGGGGTCACCTCGAATACGAGACACTCTGCGCTGACGCTGCCTTACGCTGCTTCTGCTCGGCGGTGGTGCCGGCTTGCCGCGCCATGTCTCAAGCTATTGGCCGCAGCTCCTCAGCTGCGTCTGCAGCGCCTTCAGCACCTCTCGGCAGCACTTCGTCAGCTCCTCCGCCGTCGGCACCGAAGCGGCCCCGTCACCAATTTACCCGATCGTTGTCCGAGTTCTCGTCGCCCATCCGCCTGCATCGCAACAACCAGCAGCGCCAACGGAGCAACCGAGAACGGGACCGAGAATCAGCGCAGAAGGACAGAGGCCAAAAGGAGCAAGGCGAAAGAGGGCCCGACGCAGACCAGTCTGTCACCGACCAGCGAGACCAGGACGACGCTTTGCAAGCACTGGCGGCGCTGTCGGCGCTGTCGACAGCCACCACCAACACGGCCTTTTCCGGCAGCACGCTGGCCACGGCGCCGGCGACAACCCGCAGCAACCGGGCCTCGCTCGAGGTCTCCCGCACAGCGAGCGGCGGACTAGCCTCGGGGACGGCCAGCCCGAGCTCGAGCAGGCGGCCGAGCGTACAGGCCAGCCTCGAGGAGTACCGAGACGAGCACCGCAGCACGAGCCGCCACCGGCACAGGCACGGCCATGGACACAGCATCGGCCTCGGCCACGTCCACAGCCACGGCCACAACCATGGCCAGCACATTACAGGGATAGCCGCGATAGCAGCAGCGGCGACGGTGGCGGCGACGGGATCGCCGACCGCGGCGACCGTGCGGCTGGAGGAAGCGGATAGGGAGCGGGCGGACGAGAGCACGGCTGAGACAGCCGACGCCGCCGCTGTGCCGCCGCCACCCGCTGTCAGCGCTGCCGTGGCCGCGGCGCTGCGCAGGCGCCAGCAGGCGCAGGACCGCGCGGCGACGCAGCTGATCGAGACGACAGTCAGCGCGCTGGACGAGCTGGCGGGGACGGCAAGCCGGCGGCTGGACGCGGCGTACGCGGCGGTGCTGAGCCGGCTGGGGACGCTGCAGTCGGCGGTGCTGGGGCTGCGGTCGCTGGCGGCGACGGCGGCGGCGACAAACGAGCGGTTCGGGGCGGACGCGGCGGCGCTGACGGCAGAGGTCGAGGAGCAGCTGGAGGTGCAGGCGCGCACGGGTGCGACGCAGCTGCGCCGGCTCGAGGCGCTGCACGCGCGGGTGCAGGCGGGCCAGGCGGCGGTGAACGGGCTCAGCCAGCGGGTCGAGGCGGTGCGGCGGCGCGTGGACGGCTGGGAGCGGGCGGACCGGGCCTGGCAGGAGCGGACGCGGACGCGGCTCAAGGTGCTGTGGCTGGTGGTGTCGGCGCTCGGGCTGGCGCTCGTGGCAGTGCTCGTGGTGACGGTCGGGCCCGGCAAGAAGAGCATCGGGGGCGCCGCGCAAGCCGCGGTCGACACCGGGGCGCCTCCGGGCCTGCCCGGCAACGCCGGCGTGCCGCCCACGGACGCGGGCAACAGCACGGAGCACTGCACGCACCACATTCGGCTGCCATCCCGCAGCAACACGACGGACGACCTGCTTGGCCGACTGTTCGATGAGCTCTGAGGCGGCGGCTTCCGCCTCAGCGCAGCCGGCTGGTCCTGGTCTTTTCTTCCTGTCGTTGTTTATTCTCTGCCTTCTTCTCTGTCTCCTTTCCATACAGCATATCCATACAGCGAGCGAGTTTTTCTGATACGGCGTTGCTGCCCGCATTCTGGTGTAAGATACGGTAGTTTAAATAAGTCAAAATTGTGCAAGATGCTTTCGGTTTGCCCTTATGCTCACATGTGTATGAAACATACTAGATGTTCCTCATGCGGCATACTCTTCAGCCGAAGTAGCCCGATGCGCTCTCTCGCTCTGCCCGCTTCACACTCTCGGGGCCCTCGCACTCACCAGCACATAAAGTCGATGCTGTCGTCGTACACAACGACCAGCGCAAGCATTTAGCCTCCTTATAGGCAACAGCATTCTTACGAACCACAGCCAGCTTCGCCACGATGTAGGTTTCTGCGACCGACTGCGACGTCAAAACGCCTTGCGCCGGCGGCTGCTAGTTCCTAGCCGCTGGGCCTGTAGCTCCAGCGTCTTACTCTATGGCCCGTTTTAGTGTTAGGCCAAAGATCGCGCAGCCATGATGCTCCGTACGTGTGATTCGCGATACGTAGGAGCAAGTATTGCAGCCAAGCTGCGCCACCTGCTGTCAGTAGTTTCCACCTGATGCGCGTCGCCAGCCCCGTCGCCAGCCAGCATCATGCCCCTGCCATCCATTGCCGTTTGTGGCTCCGTGTTCCTTGCTGCCCTAGTTCGCCCGGCTGTCACACTGTCGCAGAGGAGGCCGCGAATGGGTTGCGACCTGTGCTGCAAAAGTGAAAGTACGAGTATTTTGTACGAGCATGGTGGCATGGGCATGCGCCCCCATTGCGTCACCAGGCAGGACGGGTGTTGGGTCCGACGCTGGACAAGTGTAGAAAGCTGGCTTGCGTGCGACAAACTTCGTATCGAAGCGAGACCAAGCTTTGCGAACGACGCCCATGATGCTTCAAACGGTGACTGTGCCTCCGCCGCGCAAACGCCCAGCAGGAACAGTAAACGCCTTCACCACATAATTTTATATTAACCTCTCGTCACTATAGCAATACTACACGCACCGTTGCAAAGTATCCTGCTCGCGCCAGGGCAAGGCAAGTGCGCTCGTCGCGCCTGCCATCCTGTCACCGCCTGCCCCGCTCCTGCTTCAGCTTCCGTCATTGCAGCTCTGACTCAGCAGCCGAATCGCGGCCGTCTTCTGCATTCTGTGCCCGTCGACTGGGACATCTTGATAACTCAGACCGCGCGCCATCCCCAGTCCATCGCAGACTGTCACCCGCGGCGTTGCGTACGACAATTGCACGCGCATCGCCGGCCAAGAGCACCGCCCCCGCTCAAGGCACACATGCCGCGTCTCCACTCTGATAGCCGCTTGCCGTCTTCCAGCGCTCGCAGCTCTTCTCTAAAGCGCGCTTTCGTGCGCAAACATCTCGACTTTTTTCCCTCTTCCCTTTTCCCTCTGCCCTCTCCCGCCCTCCAACCAGTCTGCCCCTCGCTCTCGCCTCCAGCTGGACCCCGCCAGACAAAGCATGGACAGCACGGAACCGCCAGCCGTGGCCGGCGCCGGCACCGCCAGCACTGTCGACGGAGCTCTGCCGGCCGGCTCCACCACTAACGGTCCGGGCGACGTCACCTCCGCCGCGCCAGCTGCTGCACCAGAGCTGCCGCGGCCCGGCCAGTCCCTCACCGGAAAGCAAGAACACTGTGCGTGCCGCTCTGCTCCTGCTCCTGTGGCGGGCCCAGTGCCCCCCTGAGATCTTACAGAGTCTGGCTGACTGACATCGCAGACCTCAAGCGTGAACTTATCGGCGAGCAGGCAAAATGGGAGATTTCCGAGCTCAACTCGCCGACTGCCCTGCGCCGCTTCGGTGCTCCCTTCAAGTCGGATGTCGGCGAGATCTCGCCCCTCGACTCTGACCTGCCCATCCTCCGCTACATCTTTGTCCACCATGTCCGCGAGTTCCCCTTCCTCGACAAGGCTCGCGAGAAGGAGTTCTGGCAGGACAAGCTCCAGGTGGTGCGTACTGCCCCCCGGACAACCGTTGTCATGAGTCGTGTGCTGACCCGTCCAGTTTCTCGAGTCCTTTGCCAGCAAGAACATCTCGTCCTCCGAGGACCGTCTTGAGGAGACCAAGCGCCGCAAGCTGGCCATCAAGGCCCAGAAGCTCGTCGAGCTCATGATGGTCTCGGGCATCCGCACCTCCTCTGGCTTTGAGGAGCGCATCCGTTTCACCGAACTCGAGATCGTCGACCGCGGTGCCATCGACTCCGGCCTCGTGGGCACGCTGCCCGAGGGACACTTTATCCACGGCTGGGATGTCAATGTCTCCGGCGTTCGCGTCACCTCTGTAAAGCGCAACATCCGCTACCACAAGCACGCTGTATGTTGCCTCTTCATCCCACTGTCGTTCATTCTCACGGGCTCGGGCTTTAGCTAACCGCCTGCAGGAATTTCTCCTTCGCGTAAAGCGCAAGGGCGAGCTGGAGCAATTTGTCGGTCGCCGGTATGGTGACTTTGTTCGCCTTCAGAAGGACCTGCGCACCGAGTTGCCCGGGCGTGTTCTTCCCCCTCTTCCCAAGAAGAGAAAGACGAGCACCAAGTCGACAATTATCGGTGCTTTTCCTGGAGGCAGCGACTCGGAGGTTTCCTCCATATCGTCCGCCTCCACGCAGTTGGCGAGTCCTACTGGCAATGGAAGTACTTTGGGCGCCTCACTCAAGAATCTGTCTGTCCGTAAGTACTGGCTGCTGGCACCCCCTGTCTTACTTCCCGCGGGTCTTGTGCCCAAGCGAAGAATTACGAGTAATACGGCAAAACTGACATTCCCGATATCTAGGGAGATCACCATCGACAAGAAGCTCAAAAAGCTCACCGCGACAATCTACCGATGGTGCGCCGCGAAGTCCCATGTCTTTTATGAGCAGTAGGACCTCGAAACAGAACGAGGTAACTAGCTTGTATATTTGTATATGCTTGCATTTTTGGCAGCAGAGAGCACCGCTTGCACTGTAGCTAATGATCTTGTCCAGCAAAATGTCGTTCTCTGGCGCGAGGAGCAGCGCATATCATTACGCGCGTACCTCCGCACCCTTCTGAACAACGAGCAGGTTGCGCAGACAAAGGCTATGCAAGACTTTCTTACTCGGAGCCCATTGCTACCCACAGACGACAACATTGACGACATCCTGCAGAGAAAGGCCGTCGACGAGATGCGCATCGAAGAGCAGAAGAAGTTCTACGAGATTGCGCGCCGACGCGCTGCTGAGCTTGATGTCTACATGGAACAATTTCGTCAAGACATTGTTGAGCGTAACGGACTCACAATGCTCTTCAAGGAGATCAAAGAGAAGAATAGCATACAGGAACTCAGCATCCAGTACCAGAAATTCTGCGAGTGGCTGCGTATCGAAGTGGCCGCGACCATCTACCATCTCTTCCTCGCCGAGGACAACTCACCCGAGCTCTTCGCCCAGGCTAAACGCATCCACTCCCTGATCCCATATACGGTCCTCAAAAACGTCATCCGCATTGCCAATCCGGCAGCTGTCATGTCTGGTGTGCTGGATATCTTCCTGGCGCAGCCGTTCGGGGCCCGGTCTCTGATGCAGCGCATCTTTTCGCTCACTCTACACGATGGCATTCGAAACTTCCAGCGGTCCATCGACTCCCTTTCCACCAAGATTGACGACCCCGTGTTTGTCGAAAAGCTCAAGACCTACACAAACGCCGAAGAGAGCATCAAGAATGCAATTCGGGAGGAGGCAACCAGCGAGGACATTGACCTGATCGTGGCCGTGCTCCGTTCCGACGCGTTGGAGCCGCCTCTGGCGCCAGAGCAGATCGGGAGGTTGTTCAATGCCTATGTTGCCTTCAACTCGGCCGTGGAAAATGTGGACGAGGAGTTGAAGCAGGGCGCCCAGCTCTTTTCATACCTCAAGCAGCTGATGAAGCTGCTCACTCGCCAGCGCGATAAGGAAATGATGCTGAGCCTTGTTGAGCAGCCGGTCACGCTCTCGCTGTTCCGCGACCTTTTTACCATTTTCTACGAGCCGCTTGTGCGCGTGTACAAGTCGGCCAACGTGTACAGCAGTGTGACCGATTTCTCTGTGTTTGTCGACGACATGATCCAGGTGGTGGAGCGCTGCCGCGAGCAGGACGCCTCGGCCGACCCCAACCAAACGGTGCAGGCATTTATCGACCTGTGTCAGCGCCACGAGCACAACTTTTATAAGTTTGTGCACGAGGTTCACACGCACGACAACGGCCTCTTCACGCAACTGATGGGATGGATCGAGGGGATACTGGAGTTTCTGCGAAAGGGGCCGACGAACGGGACGATCGACGTCAATGCGCTATTCGAAGGCGCCGTGAGCACCAACGGCCTGGACAAGGACAAGGCCATTGCCGAAATCGACCGCCTGATCGCGTGGCAGGAGGCGCGGAAAAAATGGCACCAGGACAAGACGCGGCAGAAGATGGCGGCAGAGGGGGACGGCGGCGACAGCACGCTGACGGTGCCGATCGGCTTCAGCGCGGGAGACTTTGGGCTCAACGACATGGACCTGGCGGAGATGGCGTATGACGAGGATGACGAGTCGGAAGACGAGGCGGCACAGGAGGCAGAGGACGACCTGGATCCGGTCCAGGCGGAGCGGCGGCGGCGGGCAAAGCGGCAGGACCGGCTGCGGCGATCAGCCGGCGAGCCGACCAAGCCGACAGTGTCGGAGATCTACAAGCTCAAGGAGAACTTTCTGGCGATGCTGCGCTATGTGCTGGCCGTCTAAAGGTGTAGTGTTGGGGTTCGTTTCTATTTGTCGGGCGCACAGCGCAGTTTTCAGTACAGAGCGGTTTGCATGTTGCATATGTTGGCTACACCAGAACAGGGACAGTTCTTCCAGACCGTTGCAGTTTAAAAGCATGTCTCAGCGATGATAGCAGAGGGTCTCCGGCAAGCAAAAATCCAAGAATACAGGAGCAAAAACGTACAGCAGCGGGTATTCGCTGGTCGTCACCGACCCAACTACTAATCCGCCGATTACTGGTTTAACTAGGGGAGAGCGGACGGGATCCCGTGTTTTCCAGTATCTATGGCCGTACGTGACAGACTTGCTGTGTCATTCCAATATAAGGTCTCCGTTGCGAGCATCACCAGTGTATTGTGTTGCTTACATAATGCCATCACTTTACGGAAGCTCCAAGACAGCTGCGATGCAGCGCCGCTCGGCTTTCGCTCTCCCGCGCCGTTGCTTACATACATATAGCGGGCGGTCCACATTTCGGCAGGTCCTCGGCTAAGACCAGAATCGGAGCTGGGAGGGTGGGGCGTAATGAGAAATTGGAACACCTTGATTGGGTGCAGCTGGTGTGCGGAGTGTCACCTAGAGAGCAGTCCAGAGGCAAGAGGGCGGCGGCGCTCCCCAATAGAGCAGGCCTGAGTCGCAGTTTCCCCGGGGAGAGCGGCTCGGAATTGTGCGGTTTCCTCTTTTTTTCGTCATTGGTTGCATTGGGGGACGGCCTTTTGTTTTTCGCTTCGCACCTTCCTTTCTCTCGGATCACGCACTTTTGCTCAATTGCCTCACTTTTGGCATTTGGCGCTCCTCTCCGCTTCTTCCTCTGCATCTGCCCATCTGCCCGTCTGCACGACTCTTCTTTGCGAGGCCATCTCCGCTCTGTGTGCGCGACGCTCTCCGGCCCGAGAATTATCACGACCGCCGGCCCAGCGA
Organism: Grosmannia penicillata; assembly: GCA_002778075.1. NCBI lineage: Eukaryota > Fungi > Ascomycota > Sordariomycetes > Ophiostomatales > Ophiostomataceae > Grosmannia > Grosmannia penicillata. Next base: position 3,086,993 of record PCDK01000001.1, on the reverse strand, counting down.
AACCTGTGCAGCAGCCACCGGCCGCAGTAGCACCGGCACGCAAAGCAGCCACAGCAGCCCCAAACCCCCGATCTAGACGGCCGGCTCTCCCGCAATGTCGTCTGCTCGGGCCTGGAAGCGGTTGGCGGGTGTCACCCGGCCATCGGTGCGTGATGCGTGATGCGTGATGCGATCTGCGTTGCCTTGGCTGTCGCTGCTCTGCCGTGTGACGCCGTCTGCCGCCGCGCTGCTGCGTGCCGAGGCAGCCGGCCAGAGCACGCATCATGGAAGCAAGCAGCGGCCATGGCGCGCAAAGGCACAAACGCACGGAAAACACGTTTGCTAACGTCTGCGTGCTGCAGCTCCGGTTGACACGAACCTTTGCTACCACACGTCCCGCCGGTAAGTGCCCGAAGACGACCGAGTCGAGAGGCCTTTCAGCTTCAAGCCTGAGCCTTCTGCTGACAACATCCGCAGCACGCGTCTTCGCCAACGGCCCTCTGCGCGCCAAGGAAGCTTCGTCTTTCGTGAGCAGCAAGTACCCCGTCATTGTAGGTGCCGTCACTTTCCCCCGCAAACCGACAAAGGGCCGTTTTGGACCGGCGCCTTGGCCATGCCGCGGCCGCTCGTCCCTCGTCCCTCCGCTCTCTTCTGATCGCTGCTGACTGTCTCAGGACCACGAGTACGATGCCATCGTCGTCGGTGCCGGCGGTTCCGGCCTGCGCGCCGCTTTCGGTCTGGCCGAGGCCGGCTTCAACACAGCCTGCATTTCCAAGCTCTTCCCCACCCGAAGCCACACTGTGGCCGCCCAGGGCGGCATCAACGCCGCGCTCGGCAACATGCACGAGGACGACTGGCGCTGGCACATGTACGACACCGTCAAGGGCTCCGACTGGCTCGGCGACCAGGACGCCATCCACTACATGACCCGCGAGGCGCCGGCCTCCATCATTGAGCTCGAGAACTACGGCTGTCCCTTCTCGCGTACCGACGAGGGCAAGATGTAAGTCTGCGTGTCCGCCGCACGGCTCTGCCCACGCCACGCCGCTAACACGCCGCAGCTACCAGCGCGCATTCGGTGGCCAGTCGCGCGAGTTCGGCAAGGGCGGCCAGGCCTACCGCTGCTGCGCTGCTGCCGACCGCACGGGTCACGCCCTCCTGCACACTCTCTACGGCCAGTCGCTGCGCCACAACACCAACTACTTTATCGAGTACTTCGCCATCGACCTGATCATGGAGGACGGCGAGTGCCGCGGCGTTCTGGCCTACAACCAGGAGGACGGCACCCTGCACCGCTTCCTGGCCAACAGCACCGTTCTGGCTACGGGCGGCTACGGCCGCGCCTACTTCAGCTGTACGTCCGCTCACACCTGCACTGGCGACGGCATGGCCATGGTGGCCCGTGCCGGCCTGCCCAACCAGGATCTCGAGTTTGTCCAGTTCCACCCTACCGGCATCTACGGCGCCGGCTGCCTGATCACCGAAGGTGCCCGTGGTGAGGGTGGCTACCTGCTCAACAGCGAGGGCGAGCGCTTCATGGAGCGTTACGCACCCACGGCCAAGGATCTGGCCAGTCGCGACGTCGTGTCGCGGTCCATGACGCTGGAGATCCGCGAGGGCCGCGGTGTCGGTCCCGACAAGGACCACATCTACCTGCAGCTGAGCCATCTGCCGGCCGAGATCCTTGCGGAGCGTCTGCCGGGTATCTCGGAGACGGCGAGCATCTTCTCGGGCGTCGACGTGCGCAAGCAGCCGATCCCCGTCCTGCCGACCGTGCACTACAACATGGGCGGCATTCCGACCAAGTACACCGGCCAGGTGCTGACCATTGACGAGAAGGGCCAGGACAAGGTCGTCCACGGCCTGTACGCCTGCGGCGAGGCTGCGTGTGTGTCTGTGCACGGCGCCAACCGTCTGGGCGCCAACTCGCTGCTGGACCTGGTCGTCTTTGGCCGCGCCGTCTCGCACACCATCCGCGACGAGTCGACGCCGGGCCAGAAGCTCAAGCCGCTGCGTGCCGACGCCGGAGCCGACTCCATCGAGTACCTCGACAAGATCCGCAACGCCAACGGCCCGCGCACCACGGCCGAGATCCGCCTCGCCATGCAGAAGACCATGCAGACCGACGTCAGCGTCTTCCGTACCCAGGAGAGTCTCGACGAGGGTGTCCGCAACATCAACGCCGTCGACCAGACCTTCTCCGAGGTCGGTATCCAGGACCGCAGCATGATCTGGAACTCGGACCTCGTCGAGACCCTCGAGCTCCGCAACCTGCTCACCTGCGCGTACGTCTATCCCGTCCTGTTGTTTCCTTGTTCTCTTGTTTCCTCGGAGATGGACCGCTAACTGATTAGTACGCAAACCGCCGCCTCGGCCGCCAACCGCAAGGAGTCTCGCGGTGCCCACGCCCGCGAGGACTACCCCGACCGCGATGACGTCAACTGGATGAAGCACACCCTCTCCTTCCAGAAGACGCCGCACGGCCCCGTCGATCTGACCTACCGCAAGGTCATCAGCACCACCCTCGACGAGAACGAGTGCAAGCCCGTGCCGCCGTTCAAGCGTGTGTACTAAGCGCCGTGCAAGCCTGCAAGCCTGCAAAGGCAGAGCCGCGTGGAGAGGGCAGGCGGAGGCGTGACGCCGGCGCACGCAATGCGTCCGGGCAGGCCTCCCTCGCTCCAGAGCGTGCGGTTGGGGCTACGCTTACGTGTAACACAACTTTTAATTACGAGTTCAAACGGGACTGGCACAGCAGCTGTTGTATAAGACCACACGCAACTAGTGTACTATCGACGGCGGAGCGTATTGGAGTCATTTGCGTCCAGGTTGCGGGAGGAGGCCGGTCTACCTCTTTTTCTTGCATAAAATACCAATAGACAAGGAAAAAAGAATAACAAAAAAACACGCCAACGCGAAACGTGCTGCTGTGCGGTAAAGCTGTAGGATATCATAGTGTTGGTACAGAAAAGACAGGGTCCCAAGAGAAACAGTGCGTACAGCAGCTCCGGCCTTCCTTCTGTTGCCGTACGGATTGGCCGCACACAAAGAGGAGACTGCTTGCCCCCATGCTTACACCAAGCGCCCGGGCTCCGTGGTCAAGAATTTCAGGAACAGCGGCACGTCCTTGGCGATCTTTCCCGGCACCGCCGCCCTCTGCAGCGCGCGCGGGAGAATGCCGCGCGCGTCCGACGTCGTCGCCATGATCCATTCCACCCTGCCTGGGGTGCCGGCGCCAGCCTGGCCAGGCAGCAGCCGGAAGCGCTCGACGCTGACGTACGCGCCCTGGACGGCGTTGACGTCCTCGAAGCGGCCGTCCGGGATCACAAACCGCACCGCCGGCGCGTCCTGCTCTCCGTCGGGCGCCGCTTCCCCCTCCGGCCGCGTCTCCGGCCCCGACCCCACCGAAGACGGCGGGCGCAGCGGCGGCGGCTTGAGCCCCGACGGCGGGCCCTGCTCCCGTACGCGGCGGTTCGCAAAGTCCTCGACGGTGATGGTGACCACCAAGAACTCCGGCGGGAGGTAGCTCCGGCACTGCTGCCCGGCCGACACCGCGACGGACTCGCAGGTCATCTGCAGGACCGGAAACACGCGGTCCTTGAGCAGGGGGCGGCCGACCTTGTGGCGCATGACGTGCAGGTCGAGCGTAAAGTTGGACCACCAGCGGCCGTTCTCCAGGGCGTTCGCCAGGGCGGTGGCGGCGCGCGGCCACGTGGCGATGTGGCGGGCCTCGACGACGCTGGGCGTCATGGCCAGCTCGGTCTCGGCGTGGCGCTCCTTCATGTACTCGTGGGCCTCCGACCAGGCCATCCCGCTGGGCGCCGAGGTGCACGGGTGCTCCGAGACGCGGCACACCCAGGTCTCCGGCGTGCGCTTGTGTCCCTGGCGCGTGCGATCACCCGGATGCCCCGACGATGCCGCCAAGCTGGCCAGCGTCGCCTCGGACACTGTGCGACGCCACAGTTCCACGTCGACGCCGCCGCCGTCGCCAGAGGCGCCGCAGGCCTGGGCGGAGTACGTCTTGCGGCCGAGTGTCTCCCAGACGGGCGCATCGTGGCGGTGGTCCACGCTGTGGATGAACGTGGCGCCCTCGTGCAGCAGGGCCATCAGGAGCGGCGCCAGCTCCGCGCGGCTGGCATTCAGGGTCGGGAGCTCGTCGACGGAGAACCCGCCCAGCCGGAGGTACGGCCCCAGGTCGTGGCTAGCCATGGCGGATGCTGACGTGCGTGTGTTGGTGCTCCTGAATGCGCCTCTCGTTTCCAACGCTTGCTGTCCGAGGACCACTCAGAGCAGCCTCGAGCGGTGTATTTGCAGGCTGCAGCTGTATGCCGTGTTTCTAGAATGAAGTGTAGAATGAAGCTCAGATTGGAGACCGGGAAGTCTGGCGTCGCTGTAGTCATTTCAGTATTCCGTACCCACGACGTCCCGATTAGGGGTGGCTCAACTCAATCAAGCATTTCCCCGTGTTTCATGCTCAAGCAAGGGGCATTTACCTGGAGCTTCTGTGATGTTGTTGGAGTTTACGATTCTGTCGTCGATCGATGAGGAAACGGATTTCAGCCGCGGAGCTTTGTCCCCATTGGTCTAGTCCTCTTCATCGAGTGCGCCTTCCGCATTGCCCGGCTATCTCACAACGTTCACAGCCGAGCAAACATGTGAATTCGTACGAGCACAGCGAGAAAGAGAGCAGGCGCATCGCCGGCCGCTGTGTTCCCTGCCCTGCCCTTGCGCGATGCACGTGTCTCATTGGCTGTGCTTATATCACGTCGTCACGCAAGAGCCGCCGCTGCATGTTCGTTTGTAAATTCATGTATTAAAATCTTTATCTGTATTTTTACTTGCACAGAAAGAACAGCCCGATTAGTATGGATTAGTATGCATGACCACTCGCTCCTGCCGGCCGTCGATGGCCGTTGAGACAGAGCAGGCGCGACCACCAGTGCGCTTGCCTCTCACGCACGTTTTCCAAGTCACCCACGCCTTCGCTGCCGATTCCCGCTTCCCAGCATGTTGCTTGTATCCAGTATACAGCTAAGCGCGTATGCACTTATGCCGCCTCGCGGCGTTCCCAGTGGATGTTGGCCGGCTCAAGCGGCCGCGAGAAGAGCGAGGCGTAGTCGGTGCCGATGACCGTGTTGCTGCCGTCCACGTTGCGGAACTTGAAGAGACGCACGACCTCGGCAACAATGGTCATCAGCTGCACGTTGGCAAACTGCTCGCCGATGCAGCGGTGGCGGCCGGCGCCGAAGGGCAGATACGGCGAGCCGGCACCCTTGCTGACGAGGCCGTAGCCGTAGTCGATCTTCTCGTCGTCCTCCTCGGTGCGGTTGCCCAGGTTCGGCGCGTTCGGCGAGTCCTTCTCCCAGCGGTGCGGGTCCCACTCGTCGGGGTGAGGGAAGTACTGCGGGTCGCTGGCCGAAACACCGGGCGCTGCCAGCAGCACGTGGCTCGTTGGGATGACGTACTTGGTGTTGGGCACGGCCAGGGGCTGCTTGACGGCGCGCATGATGGAGTGGATGGGCGCGTTCAGCCGCAGGGTCTCCTTGATGATGGCGTTGTGCAGCGTCAGCTTGGCCAGGTCCTCGTACTTGAGCGGCGGCAGGTCCGCGCCGAGTTCGCGCACTTGCTCCTGGTACAGTTCCTCCATAATGTCGGGGCGCGCCGCGAGGCGCACCATGATCCACGAGCTCGTCGATGACGACGAGTGCTGGCCGGCCATGAGCAGAGCAATCATCATGTGGGCAATCTCGTGGTCCGGCACGGGCGTGCCGTTCTTGTAGGTCGAGTTCATGAGGTGAAACATAATGTCCGAGGCGTCCGTCTCGCCGCTTGCGCGACGCCGCTTGATCGTATCCATGTACAGCTTGGCCACCGTGCGCTGCGCGTGGTCGCGGCGGTTGTTCCAGGGCAGCGGGGCCCAGTGCAGCATAAAGTTCACCGGGCTGAAGCCCATGTCCAGGTCGTGGTACAGATCCGCGAGCGACTCGTCAAACTGGTTGCGAATCTCGCGGCCCTGCAGCGCGTGCGAAGCCGTGAAGATGGTAATCTGTGCCATCTTGGCGGGAATATCCACCACGCCCGACTGGCCCTTGAAGTCGGCGCTGCGCTTGAAGTAGCTCTGGACCTCGTCCGAGATGATGGGCACGTACGAGCGGAAAGCCTCCGTGGTGAGCGCGATCTTCATAAACTGGAGGCTGTTAGCATCTGCGACCGCAGTAGTACCGTGACTCCAAGGCTGACGCCACACACCTTCTTCTGCTCCATGAGCTTCGAGTTGGGGCAGTCGTACACGACGTCCTTGCCGAAGACGGGGGTCGTCAGGACAGTGTAGATATCCTCGGCGCACACGTCGCGGATCTTGCCGTTGAGGATAAAGTCGTTGCCAGCGGGGCCGACCGCGACGGTAGTCGGCCGGCCAAGGAGAACAAAGGTGAAGACATCGCCATACTGACGTTGTTAGTGGCGTGAGAGACTAGCAGCAAGGACATGAAGCACAGTGCAAAACGCAAACACACCTTCTGACGGTTCTCCTTGAAGAACCGCGGCGGGTCCATGCCGTACGTGATCGTGCTGCCGATAATCGGGAACCAGTGGAAGACCATCGGGGGCTCGTTCGGGTTCTTGAAGATCAGCTGCTGCAGCACGTTCAGGAGGACTGCCAGCACGAGGAACGCCCCAACGCCGACGCCGATCTGTGTTGCCAAGCCCATCCGAGCAAACTGCTCGTAGTGCTGGGCCAGAGGTCCCGGCAGGTCCTGGAGGACACCCATGGCAGCGCGTCGAGAAGAAGCAGAAAATGGGAAGAGAGGCAAAATAGGGGGGTGTCTGGCCAAACGGGGACGCCGAGAGGCAGGAGGCAAAGGAAGCAGGCACGCGGCTGGACCTCGTGCAAGCAAGACGGGAAGATGAAGGAAAGGGACACCCTATTCGCGCAGTCCGTCCAAGAGGTCGAGACTGTGGTGCCGATGGAGAATAGGGGAATCGGAATGGGCTCCTCGCTGGCTTCTGGCAAAAAAGAGCGGCCGAGCCAGTTTAATTATATTAGAGATTATGCCGGGCCAGACGTCGTCGGCACTGCCCAGGAGCAAAGGCGGTCTGCCGCCCCACACGATCTGTTGGGCAGGCACTAGCCAATCGCACCGCGCATTCGTATTCGTATCCGCATTGCCTCTGCACACGTGCAAGTACCTGCGCCCGCAAGACGGCGCCTCGGCGGTACCTGCCAGCAACGCGCCACGGTCGCATAGCGTGCACGTAGGAACTGCCGTTTGGCGCGCGCGCCTGCACGCTGCACGCGGCGCAACCCGCTGGCCGCACGCTCTCTGCCTCATCTGCCACATCGTGCCACCGCTGAGCCTTCTGAAGCTATAGTGGAGGCAGATCATGCTGTTGGCCCGCTGGAATCAGCCGTTTTTTGCAAAGCTTTGCTTCTGTTCGTGCATCCCCCTTTTGTCTTCTGGTCTTGTGTGTCTTGTGTGTCTTGTGTCCTTCGGCTCATCTGCGCTTTGATTTGCATTTCGCAGCCCTCTCAGGCAGATCCACAGCTGCAGAGACGATATGTACGACGTACGAGTGCTCCGTAGAAAGCAACAGCTCAAAGCAATATGCGAATACGGTGTGCGAACACGAATACGCTCTGCCCGAGGTCAATACCAATCGCCGCGCTTCCATTCGCCAATGGCTCTCCACCTTCCCCCAGCCGATCTCCTCTTGATCGAGCTGACGTACGATATTGGTCAGTTTCCCGCTTCTTGGCGTCTTAATAAACACGTCAGCACAATATCCGCAGACCACTACTGCAAAGTACGAGTATTCGCATTGACAGCCACGAGCATTACTTCGGAGTACCATAGGCCCCTTGCCAGTACCAAGTCAGTGTGCATAACAGAACAAAATTGTTTTCGACTCTACTCGAGACTATTAAACCCGCTTGGAGCAACGACGTATTGTGTGCTGTCGCGAGCAGCTTGATAGGTTCTGTTAGAACCGTGGCCACGGTGGCTATCTATCAGGGGCAAATGCAATACCAAAAAAGCAACCCTGTTGCAACTCCGTTTTCCATGATGCTGCCGTGAGAACGCCCGAATTCCAAGACCTTTTCAATGCACGCTGTAAACGCCCCATTGGGCTTTATGCTGGATATAACAGTAGGAAAATGAAACAAGGACATGGTACCATAGGTACCGCCGTTCGCCGAGCCAGACATGTCGACAGTTCACGGCGTTAAAAGTCAACAGCCCACCAGCCGTCGTCGCCATCAATGTTGATCCACTGCCGGCGATTGATGGCCGCGTCTCGGCCCATCATGACGGCCAGCAGACGACAGCCTGTCGCACTCACAGCGCACACAATGGTATCGCTTGCCCCGGCAAGCACCGCCAGGTCGAGCATGTAAGAGCGGCCCACAAGACTGCGCAACCGCAGTGTGTCCGGCGACGGCTCCGTGCGGCTGGCTGCCTTGGCTGCTGCCTTGATCGTCTCCGGGCCCTCCTGCTGCACGCCCGGCTTCATGGACATGACGGCAGAGACAGGCGGGCTCGGGCGGCCAAGGTTCCAGAACATGGCAGAGAAGAAGCCGCCTTCCCAGCCAAATGACTCATCGACAAAGCCGTGAATGACGCTCCGATCTGGTGCCTCCTGCTTGCTGGCCGTCTTGCTTGCAAGACGGATGTAGTCCTGCGCACGGAAGGCCCCGGCAAACTCGGTGGCGTCCAGGACTGTCGGGTCGTCGGACGCCGCAATCATCAGCGAGTGGCTGCGCGCCAGTTGGCCGGCGGCCGTGCGCTGGTTGTGGTGCGCAGCCAGAGAAGCGTGAGCCCATTCGGCATAGAGATTGAGCGGCACGTACGAGTCCCGGTACTGGTACTCGATCGGCCTGCGGTCGCCGCGCCGGACATGGACGCCGACAATGGTGCCTCGCTCCTTGCTGCCGCCCTTCTTGACCTCGGTCTTGTCACGCAGCTCCTTCACGCGGCTAGCAGCGTGCGAGGCGTCGTCCTGGTTCAGCTTGAAGAGAGCCTCGTATCCGATTCGCGCCAAATCAAAGAAATGGGCCGTTTCGGTGGCACCGCGCGTGTCGTCGTCGTCGGCAACGAAAATTTCCCGCGCCGTGTCGACAGTGACAGCCAGATGACGGGCCTGGCGAGGACACGGCAGCATTTCGTGGCGCAGCGGTGGACGGCAGTCTGGGATCGGTGGCGGCTCAAAAATGTCCGTGTACTTGCCGTATGCCCAGTGGGTGTCGTCGATGAAAAAGGGGCGGCCTTCGCTCTGCGCCTGAGCATAGGACATCCACAGTAGCATCAGTGTCTTTCCCAGGCCAGCGTCCGTCGAAGCAAGCACAAATGTCATGCTCTGGGCACACACTGGGCGATCGAGCATACCGCCCTTGGTCTGGCCAACAAGGTCGTTCTCCTGTGCTTGCTGGCTGAGAAGGGTGCCGATTGACACACTTCCGGTAAGGTAGCCGGCTACCTCAGCCTCATGGACATCGACGAAGTCGCGAGTGGAGAGCACGCTGGACTTCTTGCTGCCAATGCTGTAGGCTTTGTTGCGCGAGTCGTCGATGCGCCGGGCCACCTCGCGGCATTTCGCGCATATGTCGACATACTCTTCGCTCGCCAAGGGAAAGTTGTAGTTGGGCGGAATAGCGACGGTCCACTTGGAGTGGCCACGGTTGTCACTAACGATGACTGGTGTTGGGAATCGTGGCAGGCGGTCCTTTGTTACGAGCTCATACGACTCGCCCGGCGGGCGCAGAACCGTCGGCCATGTGAACGCGCCGACGTCGGCCAACTTGTGCCGGGGTCCAAAAGACAGAGACGTGACGCCCAAGTATAGCAGGCCGGCAACGGCGACCAGTCCGACGACGACACGGAACAGTTGGCTTGGACGAGTCGTGTTTGCAGACTTGCGTGGGTGCGTGATCAGTTGAGGCAGACCCGGCGAAGGCGGCGGCGAGGCAAAGACGAGATGGTTGAAGCTGAAGCGCGAGGATGTGGAGGATTGTGGTGCCTTGCTGTCCTGGGTATACGAGGCTGCGCGCCGCAGGTTGATTCGAGGCGGAGCCACAGTCGTCTTTGCGTGTTTTGGGCGGCCGTGTTCCAGCGATGATGGCATGGTGATGTGCCTGTTTCAGTAGCAGTCTTGGCAAGCGGAAGCCCGGCGGGACGCCCACGGCGGTGAGACGAGCGTAAGTTTCCGCGTAGTCTGCGCAGGCAGCTGATTCGCAGACGTAGAGACAGGTGAAAAGAAACGAAGAAGCGAGCGAGGAGACTGCCAAAAGACAACGACTGTATGGTGTCCTCAAGAAGCTGAGGTGAAGACGGCAAGGAAAGAGCTCCAGGACCAAGAGACAAAGATGGGTGGGGTATAGAGCCGCGAGGGCAATGAGACAAGAGGCCAAAAAGGATTAAAAGACGATAGGTCAAGAGCGAAGATGCTGACAAGAAAAAAAGGTAAGACGAAAGACGAAAGATCTGCAAACGAGCCACCCCGGAGACAAAGGTAGGACGGACACAGAAGGCAGACCGCTAGACAGAATCTGGGGTTGAGGAGAAAGCGAAGAGACGAAAGAGAAGATGCTCTTCTCTGGGCCAGCCGAGGAGGGACAGTAGTATAATAGCGGAAGCGGAGAGGGCCCGGCAGCAGGTCGAAATAGCGTCAAAGAAGCGGCTCTTTTCACATGCAGGCGGAGGCTACCCGCACTCTGGGTAACGGTTGGCGGTGGCGTACGAGTACTTTGTACGGAGACTACTGGAGCCGGCTGGGATAGACTGGAGCCGGAACGGAGACGGCGGGCTGTGATTTGGCGGGCGACGGCGAAGAGGGATGCGGTCAGTCCGTAGTGGTGCGAAGGGAACGAAGTAAGGCAGAGGCAAGAACCGGTCTTTGCTCCCTGTCCAGCGCGCATCCCAATAATGGGAATATGACGCAGTGCGGGTGTCGACGAGCAAATGACGAGCGCCTGGGCGCAGAGACGGCCCCCTGGTCGACGACTGCAAGTTTGGCGGCGCTGTGGAACGGCAGCGACGTCATTCGGCCCCAAAGCGCATAAGATTTGCCCTGCACGGTTGGTCCTCGGCTGGAGCTGGTAGCGGCGGTTGACCAAGCGGCGGAGAGAGGAGAAGAAAAGGCGGGAGAAGGCGAAGAGAAGAAGGCGGGAGAAGAAGGCGGGAGAGGAAGGCGAAGAGAAGAAGGCGGGAGAAGGGAAGGAGAAAGAAAGACTGCAAACGGGGCGAGAGGAGAGAGGAGAAAATGAAAAAGAAAAAGGAAAAGAAGCCAAAGTGGGAACAAGAGGAGGCAGAAAACGAGCGGCAAACAGAGCATCGTGAAGGAAACAAGGACACCCGAAACCAGCGCCAGATCGCAGAACACGCGTACACTGCGCATGTACGAGTCCAGCAGTCGTACACGGCTCCGCATGCCCGCCGAGGATGACGGGATGACGCCAAAGACGCCAACACTAGACGCAGAATCGGCAGACACCAGTCCACCGCCGAATCAGACCGCCCGACAGCGGCCACGGCAGGCGCGCAAAGACGAGATGAAACGGCCGGCGACGAAACACGCCGCAGTGTGACGCAGCGGCACGACGGACGAACAGACGAGCAGAGCAGCAGAACGACCGAACGACAGAGCAGCAGAACCCTGCCGCCGTCGCCGCCCAGCGGCCCCTGGAGCGCCCGCTGCCTCGTGTCGTTTGTCGCGGGAGATTGGTGGCCGTGGGGCCAGTGGCGATCGCAAAAGCTTGGCTGCTAGGGGAAGGTTCCCTTCCTTCTTCTCCTTTCTTACGGAGTATTACTCCGTACCGGAGTTCTTCGTAATACGGAGTACGGAGTACGGACCAGTTCTCCTTTCTCTGGCCGGCATGCGCGGCCTACGGAGTACAAAGTGTCGCTCCTGCCGTTGCTCCTGCATCGTGCCTGCCACTCCTGTCGTGGCCGGGTGCGCCTGCCCTGCTTGCTTCCTGCCGTTGGGCCCTGGCCTACGTCGTTTGACAGGCTGCCCCTTTCGGACCGCTCGACTTTTTAAGACACGGACAGGCCGTCAGAGAGACGAGGCTAGTCCTGCTAAACGTCATATGCCAACCACGCTCCGTACAAGTACGGAAAAAGTACGGTGTAAAGTACGGAGCGTGTTGTACGGAGTTCGCCGTGGTACTTGCGCGCTCCTTGCTTCGTACCCTCCTCGTACTTGTGCGCACGTGAGCCCACAAACGGACCGCCGAGCCACCTAAAGCTCCCTGCCGGGAGCTCCTTCCTTGTTCCCCCGGACGGCGCACCCGGCTGCAGCGAGCCTTTCGCAGGGTGGCAACGTAATGATCCGTACCAGGCCGCCACTTGCCGAGTCCTTCACAGACGCTCGAACGGCAGGTGCTACCTGCTGCTAGGCAGGAGCAAACAAAGTGTTACTTCCCTTTGCCGCACGGCAGATACTGATACGGGAAGTCGCTGTTCCACAGAGATGCGCATGACGGATCGCTGCACACAAATACTCGTACGCACTCGCGGTGAGGCGATCCTGCCTGTTCTGGTGGACCGGTGTCTGTCCTGAAACACGTTAACAAGGACAAGTGGGAACGAGCCCACTGCAGTTTCTGCCGAGCATTGCCACCCCCGCCTAGCGCTCCCGCCACGTTGGTGCTCGTATTGTCAGGGGCTCTTTCCGGCAGCATCCCCAACCCAGCTGCGTACGAGTATGTAAGCAACCACTTACGGAGTATGCATGCGGAGTACTCTGTACTCCGTACAAAGTACGGCGTTAGTGTACTCGTAAAATACGAGTACGTACGAAAGTACGTATTGCGCGCGATTACGGAGTACTCCTAGTGCAATGCTCGTAAGTAATGCTTGTACACAAACCGAGTAGTTGTCCAATACGACTCTGTACGGAGTGCTAGGAAAGTACGTAATACACCCACAGCCTCGCCTCCGCGTCACATCGTTACGTCGCATGCTCGCTTCCGCCCGGCGATGCACCCCGCGTCACGGCTTAAATCTTCCGTTTACATCAAACAGCCCGTCAGCCTCGTCCACACCAGCCTCATCAGCAAGTCGGCAAGTCGGCACGTCGGCTTACTAACCCGGTCTCATTTTCGCACAAATCACAGGCAATACTGTTCTTTCGTATTTCACAGCCCCGCCGGCTGCACGTAGAAGGAGTTTTCCGCACTGTCCATGCCGTATTACTATGTACGAGTTGCCGAGTGCTAAGGGGTTCTCGTCGGCGACAGGGAAGGCAGCAAATAAGAAAACATAGTAGCATCTGACACAAATACTACGGACTCGCACTCGTACAAGTAGGCCACACAGTCCCCAATACAGCAACACACATTCAAAGAATCAAGCAGCAGTTCAACTTCTCTCTGATTAGATAGCCCGCTTATGCTCCGCCGTCTGTCGAAGCCCTGAGGTCCAGACTTTCGTCTCCGATATCATACAGTACACAATTCGCGTCATCATCGAGGACACACCTCTTATCGTATCGCTACTGGTCGTCTTTGTCGCGTCCCGACATAGAGGACTACCGGCCATCCCGTCAGAAACAGAAATCTTCGAACGTCAAAACAAGATCTGGTCCAGCAAGAAACGAAAGCCAATGCCAATAGTACACGAACTGTCGGGTATAAGACAATAAGAATGAAAAGAACATGCAAGAACAGAAAGGCGAGAAAACAAAAAGGGCGGAGAAACAAAAAAGGCGAATGGAAACACCACAAACGACAGGTATAGTGTAAGGAAGCAAGCACCAGCAAATGCACACCACGAAAGCCAAGAAAGCAAAATACAGGTCAGAGGCCAGCAAAGCGCACTTCGCTGCCCTGCCCAAACGCCGCTGTTTCCCCATATCCAGAACAGACGCAATCAGTTGCTCCCCGGAGAGTTGCAGATATCTCACACCTCTAGCGCAACCGGGGCCGACGGAGACGGATCAGACTCTGCAATCAACGGCACTGTTGCTTGCGCCACATCCATTGGTAGAGGTGTTTCTGCCGCAATCTCCAGCTGCCGCTCGTTTGCCACTCGCACGCTGCCGCGTACGCCGCGCACCAACTGGCCGCTCTCAACACGGTCCTGGATCATCTCGTCCAGCATGCGGCTCATCTCATCCACGCTCTTCTTCCGCCCTCTCTGAAAGCTGGCTGAGCTCATCCGCTTCGAAGCCTTCTCTGTCGGCGACATGTGCGGCTGTGGTGTCGGCGGGAGCGCCATGATGGGCGGGTTGCTGGGCGGCTCGAGCATCTGCGATGTCCGGATATCGTTGCGGGATTCCATGCGCGATTCCATGCGCGATTCCATGCGCAGTTCAAGGCGGGACTCCAGTCTAGACTCCATCCTTGATTCCATCCGCGAGTCCAGTCGCGAGTCTACCCGGTCTGCGTTGTCGCGCGAACGTGCCGCACTTCGCAGCGCAGTGAGCATGCGATCCTTGTCGTCCAGGCGCGCACGGAGCTCGGAAATCTCCGCGTCCTTCTCCCGGATCACCGCTGACACGCTGTGGTCTTCGCCGACCATGATGGTCTTCGTCGTAGACCCCAAGCCCACTGATGTCCGTGACGAGCTTGCCCGTCGAGCCTGCAATAACCGCTTCTCAAGAGTCGCAATGTACCGATTCTTGTCCGCCAAGTCTGCCTGCAGTGCCCGATTCTGCGATGCCAGCGACGCCACTCCGTCGCCAAACTCGCCCATACTGTCGTCATCATCCGCCGGTGATGTAGCGCCTGCAGACAACTGCTGCTCGCTGGTCCTCCGGCCAATAGTCGAAGAAGATGACGCCGTAGACATCGACCTCTCGAGCACCGATCTTCCGCTCACCGAAGTTCCTGCGTTGGTCGTCGCTACAGACCGCACAGATGCGATCGACGAGCGAACTCCTAGTGCACTGTAAGTGCCGCCGCTGTTGACGCCAGTCGACTTGGAGCTAAGGATCAGGCGGTTCAGATGGTCGATCCGCTCCTTCAGCGCTGTCCGTGCCAGTTGCATCTCGAGCATCTGCTCCTCGTGGCGGTGCTCGGCCTCACGCTCCCGTGCGAGTTCCTCCTCGACATCCCGTATCACCGTTTCGTCCTCTCCCTCTTTGGGCTTGCTGTTGTTGTTCTTCGCCTGATCTTCCAGCTGCGAGCGCAGCTCGAGAATCTCCATCCGGTAACGTTCGAGGAGCACCCGCGCCCCACCATCGCCACCAGCACCGAGAGCCTCTTCGGCTCGTTTGGCGTGGCTAATGATGCTGTTCTTGGCGCGCGACGCGAACTTGAGCGTGTTGATCGTTTCGGTGGTGTGGGAATTGGCCGACGCAGCACTACCAGCAGAGCCAATCTGAATGGTGCACAGAATGCTGACAAGCGAGTTTCCAGACAAGGCGCCCTGCAGCAAACGGGTCAACTTGCTGTCGCGGTACGGCAAATGCTTTGCGTCCTTATCAAACAGCTTGCCGTCCTTGTCCTTCATGTCTGACAGCTTTGAAATGACTGTGCCGAGCGTGAGCAGACTCTTGTTGATATGCGAGCCTTCGGCACGACGTTCTTTCGATTCGGCCGCCTTCTCGGAACCAGCAAGATCGATCAAACTCAAGGTCGAGACACGCACGCCGCCAGGCGGAAGACCTCCGCGCTTGTTTTCGCCCGCTGCAGTTCCCGGGGTGCGTTCGCGGCTTTCGACGACAATCTGCACGACAGCGTGACTTCGAGAACTCCGAGCGTTGAACTGAGTACTGGCAGTGCGACGGGCCTGGTCACCGCGGGCGATGACACGGAGGAGCTGGGTTGGGCTTTGCACGATTTCCTCTTTGAGAGGAGTAGCATATACGCCTCGCTTGCTATCCTCACGCAGCTTGATCTCATCTTGCACGGTTCCAGCAGCAGCGCCGCCCGTGGGCATGCTCAGCAGATCGTGAATTCGCTCGTTGTAGATCTCGAGGTAGCTCACACGTAGCAGGAACTCGCGTGATGGCGTTTCGCGGATATAAGAGAAGATGTCGGTGATCGCGAGCGGAATGACGCCCGGAGACGATGCAGTACCCTGCATGGAAAAGGTCTTACCGGTACCTGTCATACCATAGGCAAAGACAGTGCCGTGGTAGCCCTCCATGACACGGCGCACAAGTCTTTTCGCGCTGTGATCGTAGACTTTGGAGTTGTTGTCGTGTGTTGAGAACACATTGTCTGTTGTGTCGAACGTCAGCCAATTCCCCATTCCGACGCGCATGCAACGGCAAAGACCTACCATAGTAATAGCTGCCGCCCTCTTTTCCGCGGTAGCCAACCAGAGCCTTGCGGCCGTCGACCATCCACTCGCCGTCGGTCTGGTTGTCACGGCCACCAGCATCTGGGCGTACTCTGACGCTGACAATGACGTTGCCTTTGCCGTCGGCCTTGGACGGACGCGTGCCGCTCGTTGCATCGGCGGAGGGTCCGCTCTTGGAGCCCGATGCAGCATCAGCAATGTCGTCATACTGGGTGGCAGACGTGGAATAGGAGTCTTGGGCGGACGAGCTGCGGCTTTGGGGTGGAGATGCGGCGCTGATCAGGGCGTCGGAGCTGCGTTGGCCGGCCTGTGCCATTAGCTTGCTGTCGGCGGACCCATTAAGAAGGCTTGGAGCAGAGCCGAAGGTGTAGTTTGGCGTGGTCGGGATTTTCAGCTTCCGACTGCTCAAGCCAGCCGATAGGGGGCTTGGGGGGAGGCTTGTAATACGGCCGTCTGATCTCGGAGGCTGGGGAAAGGAATTGATGCTAACAGTCTTTCGCAAAGTCTTTCCGGCAGAATTGACGCTGGTCCGCGGGAGACCATTCATGCTTTGTGAGCTGGGAAGGCCGGAGGATGGCGCACGCAGGCCGCTGCGAGGAGTCTTTGGGGTTGGCGTATTGAAAGTGCCGGTATTTTTCCGTGTTTTTGCCATGGGAATGGCGGGGAGTGCCGATGACGGCAGAACGGCGGAGGGTTTCGGCGTAGCTGTCGTCATTGCGGCAGTTTGATGATCGTGTCGTAGTTGGAGACGCTGTCGAGCAGACAGGAGCGAGGGTACGCTGCGCAGTCGAGCGCACTTCGGGGCAACGATCGCTTTATGTTCAATCAGCCCGGCTGATTTATGCGTAATAGCGGGCTGTGATATCCATAAATTCACGTGGCTTCGAAAGTAAACAGAAAGCAGGCTCCTGGAAGTCGGAAGTCGTCGGGATCGTGCGCAGCCGGCGGGGACGACGCAGTCGACTGGTCAGTCGGAGAATGCAATCGCAGCCAATGCCGATGTGAAGGGCGACAAGGTGCTAGAGGCAGCCAGTCGAACTGTCCGAGGGCAAAGCGCGACGTCTGTGAACAGAGGGCCAACAGAGCAAAAGTCTTGCGAATAGACGGAAACCAACACGGTTGTCTGGAGGAGAAGGGGTCAGTGCGAAGTCCAAGTGAATTTGCGAGGCCAGAGAGCAGGATAGGGGAGGGATTCGACATGCGTCGGACCCCCTAACCGAAATGAGAGACAAGAGGCCTTTTGGGCGTGTGTGAGTGGGGGAGCGGTGGAAGTGCAAGTGCGGAGGTCATGCCGAGCCACAATTAAGGTTTCGGTTTTCACATACAAGACACAGGACTCGAGTTTGCGTCGGACGAGCGCATGCAAGAAACGGCGGCTTGCAGCTGGGTTTTGTCGCTCGGAGAGCAAGGGGAGAGTCGCCCGTGTGCTGTTCGGATCGTGTTGTCGGGGGACTTGCCGTCGCGCTGTGCGCCAACTCGGCGATGCGACACAGCCACACACACGAACGCAGTGCAGCTATCGCGGCAAGGGAGCGGGGATCTCGATAGCAGTGGCGCGGGAATGCGCGGGAAGGACGCGGGAAGGACGCGGAAGGGCGCGGGAAGGACGCGGAAGGGCGCAAGAGGCTGTTTGGCGACGTCGACCCGTCGAGTCGGTTGATCGGTCGGTCGAGCCAGCGAGCCAGCGAGCCAGCGAGCAAATGTCGAGGAGGCTGTCGATCGGAGGGGCGGAACAAGCGACTGCAGGACGTAGCGAGGGCGCAAGGCGGCCGTGGCAGTGCGTGTAGTTGGTGGAGAAGGTCAGACAGACGAGGCGAGTCGACCAATGTGGTGTCTCAGGCGGCACAAGCGAGCGATGTCGAGCGCTCGAGAAGCAGGCGGCAGAGAAGGGAAAGGGCGGCGGCGGCCAGAGGACAAGAAGAAAGCAAGGAGACGATGCCCAAAGGAAAGACGGGTCTTGAGAAGCAAAGAAGGCCAAACGCGCACGACAGAAGTGGACAAGGACGATGCAAATATCAGAATAAGAACTGCGCGTATGGAGATGTGGAAAGGTGCGATGGAAGAAGAAAGCAGGGAGAGCCAGGCCTGTCGTCCCAAGGAATGGAGGACGCAGCCAGAACAATGGCCGTGGGAGCTTCGCAATACGCAGAGGGCCAGGCCGGACGGCGGTGGATGAAGATGTGAGACAAGGAGGGATTGGAGGCAGAGAGGCAGAGCGACGAAAGAAACAAAGACAGGAAAAGGGGACATTGAGGATGACTACGACGTAACTTGGTACAGTTTGCTCGTACTTTCAACCGGCGACTGGCCATCGCAGCAGGGCAGCTACTCCGTTTCGGGACGGGATCCAATTCGAGGCAGGTCCGACGTCAGTGGCATCTTACGACGACAGGACGACCGGCGATAGGCTAATAATTGCGGCGTCCGTGCTCCCGCTGTCTTCGTAGCAATGGAGTACGATACTACGACATAAAGTGCCTCCTGGCCGTTGATGGCAAGCGGGAAGCGTTGGAAGCGCTACTTTGTAGTGCAGGCCGTCGAGGAAGGCGCGCTAGGCTGGGGCTCAAGGGACCTTCCGTGACGTCGGTGTTGGTTGCAAGGACAAAGTATCGTAAGATACACAGGGCGCGCCTGCTCCTTCCGTTGTGCTACGTGCGCGGATGCAAGTCGCGAGGCAAGCGCGATAGACGACAGACACGGCAAACGGGAAGCTGCGATGAAGCACGCCTCGACTCGGCTGCAGCCCGGCTGCGCCCCGCCGCCACTGGTTCCTGCCGGCGACGCAGAGCACGCCGTGCGCTGCAGGAGCAAAGCACATGCTTTGGTGTCTCGAGCTCTCTCCTTTTGCGCGTGCAGTGCAATTTGACGGATCGACAGCAGCCCCCCGAAGAGCCAGTTTTTCCTTTCGCGCCTTGCCTGTTGCTGCCTAGCACGGCAGGGTGCGGCAGGATGCGGCAGGGGCTCGGCAGGGGTCAGCCTAGTTGGAGTACGAAGCCCAAGTACATTTTACATTGCAGGCCGACGCATTCTTGTATCGCACATATGATACGACCGCGACGAGCTTCGCTCCATATCACTTCTCGTTCATTGTGTACGAGTACCGAGTACTCGTACATTACTCGTACTCGTACAGCAAGCCGTCCACTGGCCTCGCCTGCAGTGGCCCGTACCAAAGTTTCTCCACACGAGCGCCACACGAACCTTGGGCGGATGCTGCCTGGTTGGCTGGTGACGGAAGAAAAACGAGCAATACGCGTAGGACGAGAACCAAAGAGCGGCACTTTGCGGGCGGCGGCTGTTTGCCGAAGATCGGGAGCCGGAGCGACGCGAAAAGGCCGAAAAGAATGCTGCGTCAGCCGGAGCGCTGATCGTGAGCTTCTGACGATATCCGTAATACGAGTACTTGCCGAGCAATGCTCTGCATTGTCACGGAGACTTGGGCGACATCGGTTACGGGGCATGTATGCACTCCGTACGGAAAGCACGAGTCCGTGCGATCATGCTGCAAGCTCTGCGGCAATGTGCAGTTGCGGAGGAACAATGCCTGTCAACAGACTCGTGTACTTTGTAACGGACGGGTCTTTACAGAGGGCATCACTTGTACTCTGTCGCTACGGCGTATTACTGGTCCAGCTCGAAAGATGGAGGCCGCGGCGATTCGAGATACTGCTTTTCACAAGCTGTGCCAGCAAGCGAATCGCTACGTACTCGTACTCGTACAATACATTGCGAGTGTCAACGGTCGCTGTACCCGTCACACTTGGTTGTCGAGTCAGCGGATTACGTACACATGTCACATTGTCAAACTCAAATACCGATTCGCCCAACTCTCCTCCAGCATGTAACGCTCAGCCACCGCGGAAATTGCACATCTGCCCCTGTCTCTCCGCTCTGCGCCCTCTCTCCAATCCGCCCGCCCATTTACCTTTCTCGTCACCATGTCAGGTCCGTGCTCGTATCTGGGGCTACAAAGTCTCGTACGGACTTGCAACGAGTCTAATGGGTATCGAACACGGACGAGTAAGTACATGCATTGTACGGCGTAAGCATTGCTCTGTATGTGTGCTCTGGAAGTATTGCTTTGTATTTCCTCTTCCCGAGCCTGCTTTCCCTGTTTTGCCTTTGAGTATTGGGCTGCAACAAGGCATTGCCCAAGATGCGGGCACGGATCACGAGTCTTACGAGTATTCCCGTTGTCCTGGCTCGTGCTGATGGACCTGGCTGGCGTCTGGCCTGTCAGGTCGAGGTCTGTTCGCGGTTCCGCTTTGGCTGGCGGCTCTTGGCCTCTGGGCGAGAACTTTGTATGATCCCGGCACAGCACGAGACGACGTGTATCGTACGTAATACAAGCACGAAGTGGCAGAAGTTTTCGTACCTGTGCGGCGCCGGTTATCGTACGAAGTATTACGGAGTCCTTCGTGCAAAGTGCAGCTGAACATTTTTCTGCAGAGCCACTCTAGTACAGCCGATGTGACGACATGCAGCTCATCACATTGTCCTCTTGATCCTTCACGAGCCCAGTGGGCCGACAGGATACGGAGTACAAGAGCCGGCTTGCACAGGATCAAGTACTCCTCTGTACTCGCCATACGGAGAAGTTCAAGTCGGTACTCCGTATTACTCCGTAATGATCGTGCTGTGGGCGTGGTGGCCAGACGCGTGCTTTGGGAATACGGAGTACGCGTCGGCTGTTCTTCAGAATCGAGCGAGCTGCATCTACCGTACAAGCATTACAGATTACGGCCGAGCACTAAGCATGCATGTAAGACTCGTACAGTTATGTAGCCTTGTTGATTTTGACGCAGCCTGGCGAACGGGTTCAGTCATCATTCTCCAATTCATTTGTTCTCGTCCCTTGCGCCTGGATGCTCGAAACACTGCAGTGTTGCGTTATTCAGGCACACGCCGTACATAGCCTTGCTGAAACAGAACGCAGGAACGGCTCCGAACGTTGGTGACGGACATGGCCTCCATCCACAGGCCGTCTGCCCTACTTCGGCACTTTTCACGTCGTATGCAGGGCGGCCGGCAGCCAAAACTGTAAAACTATAAAACTGTAAACCTGTCTGTCACGCTGTAATTAGGCGGTGTTTGAGCCTCGGCAGCTGTCTGCGGCGGCGATGTGGCATTGCAGCCTGTCTCAAACATTCCCTTCTTCTGCAGCGGCTGCAGGCTCGTGCATGCAAGGTGAGCCATGCGGGCGCAAGGAGAACGGGGGCGCGTTACGAAGTATGAGGTATGCTCTGTACTCCGTAGAAGAACAGAGTATTCAGACGCGTGTTTCCCATGTTTTCCCGTCCGCGCGGGCAGCACCACGCATCGCCAAGTTGCTGTGCTGCCTCGCCGCTCCCCCAGGAACAGGAGCGGCTCGGCTGTCGGAGCAGTCGATCGCCGTCCACCGAAACCGCTTCTGGGCCGCGCATCCGACACGTTCTCGCCTCATGGCACGTACCGGCGCTGTGGACGTCGGTCGTGTTCGCCTCCAGTTTCGGAAAATAGAGTTGGCTGTCCCGTTGTTTCAACAGCGGAGGGGCCGGGACGGGGCACGAACTACCAAACATCGTACGAGGCTATTTGCAGAGACTGTGTGGGACATTTTGGCCGTGATCGTGGGATCTTATGCTGCGTGTTTGCTATTCAACCGGTTCGGCAATCTGGGGTGGGTGGAGAAGAATCACAAGGTAATCTATGACAATGGAGACGACAAATCTCCGAGTGTGGCTGATGTTTGAGTGCTACGTATGATTACAGGATTGCTTGAAGCCTACATAAGAGATCTTATGAATTCTGTTCAGTATGTTCGCTATCTAACACAACACGTGTCTGATATACATATGCAATGCATGTAGTAAAAAAAAGGATGTAGATGCCCGTATGAAAACCGCAAGCCTCACAATCCAGAGCACAAAAGCCAGAAGAATATTCATACAAAGTACACACAGGACCATTACGGAGTAGCACAAGTGCCTCACGAGCTCTCCACCCGCCGTGCTGCCCTCATCCCAGCAGCCGCACTCCGCGGCCCACGCTCCCCGTGTCAAAGACCTCCACCAGCCCGGACCGCCTCCGCCAGCACCCACTCGAACTGCAGCCCGTGCAGGTCCTTCCACTTTCGTGTCCGGCTCAGCGGCACCCACCGGTACCCGCCGTGCCCGCTGCTCCGTCTCCCCGCCGCCGATCGGCGCGCCGCGCTGCTGCCGCTGGCGTCCCACCGCTCGCGCAGCGTCGTCGCCAGCGCCTCGCGGTGCGGCGTGCGCGCCAGCAGGCCGAGCAGATGGGCCAGCGCCGCCGACACGAGCCGCACAAACGCGCCGTGGCCGGGCACCGCCAGGAGGAGGTCCTCTTTCTCCTCTCTGGGATGACCGCCTGCCGGGCCGGCCGACCGCGCCCCTCCGCCGCCCGCCGCGTACACCGCGCCGACGCTGCCGACGGCCGCCGCCGACCCCGACGCCGCCCGCGCCACCGTCTCCAGGCGCAGCAGCGTCGTGCGGTCCTCGGACCGCGCAAACACGTCGCCCGTGTCCGCCGGGCCGCCCAGCCCGCGCGCCGCGCCGTGGCCCACGAGGAAGCCGGCGCGCACGAGCTCGTCGGCCATGCGGCCCGTGAAGCGCGTGGGCGCGCCGTCGACCGTGATGGTGTCCGGCCCGGCGTCCCGCGTGTCGGCCCCCCCCCCAGCCACTCCATCCACAGTACGCGCGTGTCGTCGCCGAGACGGCTCGCGCGCGCCATCGCGGCGAGCGCCGCCGTCTCCACGAGCACCTCGCTGAGCGACGCGGTGCCGACCGCGAGCGCCCGCCGCAGCGCCGCCGTCTGGCCGCTGTCCGCGCCGGACCGGGCTGGCGCGCGGTCCCCCACGCCGCGCCGCCACTGCGGCTGCACCACCTTGCGCAGGACGCCCGCCCACACGAGCGCGGCCGTCTCGCGCTCCGTGGCCGTCGCGTTGGGAAGCAGCGCGGCAATGTGCGCCGTAGTCGCGAGCGGCGGCAGCTGCCGACGCAGGGCCAGCAGCGCGGCGGTGCGCGTGCTGTTGCCGACAAAGCCCGAGCCCGAGCCCGTGCCCGGCGCTGCTGCCGCGTCGCCCGGGTAGCACCCCGGCAGCGGGTCAAACATGCTGCCTCGCGCGTAGCGCAGCGCCTGCACGACGTCGCGCAGCGCGAGGTCGTCGGCGAGCGAAGCCACGAGGCCGGTGTCGTCGAGCGGGTCGAGCGGATCGTCCAAGAAGTCGTCGTCATCGTCGTCGCCGTCCTGCTCGCTGCTCGCCATGGCCAGCCGCTTGCCGACGTCGCCGCCGCTGCCTGGCTTCGTCTGGTGCAGCCCTGCCGGCCATGCCGTCGTCGACCGGGACGAGGCAGACGAGGCAGACGAGGCTGGCGACTTTGCCGCGCTCTTCTTCGCTGCCGGGGCGCGCTTCTTCACGCGTGAGCCGCTGAGGATGGCGCGCAGACTCATTGTGATGGCATGGCTGATTGCCGTCGCCACTCTGCTGCTTTGCGTTGTTGCTTTCGACTGTTTTCGATAGAGATCGCGATGCGCGGCGCATTCTAGTTGCGCTCCTTTGTTATTCGCCAGCCTTGCACAAAAACTTCAGATCTGACTAAGCACGCAAGTCTCCGAAGCGATACTCCGTACTCTGTACATCGCACTGAACTCTGTGCTCTCATGATTAAAGTATTAAAGTAAACTGACCATTATCGTGCAACATATCCGTCCTCACGTTCTACCTCTAATATAACCCGCTCATGCCTTGGCTACCTTGTCTTGCTCCATAAACCAGGCCACGCCGCGCTTGATGCCCTCCTCCAACGGCACCAGAGGCTGGTAGCCGAGCAGCCGCTTCGCCTTGCTGATGTCGTAGTAGCGAGTCATGCAGGCGTAGGCAATGCGCTGTCGGTTGAATGTTGGCGGCTTGCGTATCAGTGCGAAGAAACACTCGCTGGCCAGGCCCAGAAAGTAGCCCAGGTCGCGCGAGAGCACCCAAACCTTGTCGGTGCCGTCCTGGCAGCCGGCGTACTTCCAGATCGTGCGGCTAAAGTCCCAAAAGTACATGGGACTGCCGTTGGTGATGAGAAAGGCCTCGCCGTCGACGCGCTCATGGTCCAGCGGCGCTGTCGAGGCTTTTGCCGTGGCACGCAGGGCGCGGGCCGCGAGCAGGTGGGCGTGGGCAACGTTGACGACGTATGTAAAGTCGAACAGGTTGTTGTTGTCGCCGATCTGGAACTTGTGGCGACGCTGGCGGTAGATGTTGACCATGTGGTACATCAGCATCGTGTCGCCCTCGCCCATGATGCCCGACGGCCGGATCGCCGCCGTCAGCAGTCCGGTCTTGCTGGAGCGGTCGTTGGCCTGCAGCACGAGCTCTTCTGCGTGAGCCTGAGTCCATTGTTAGCAGGGCCCTCTGTACAACAGCATGCAGTGTACGCACCTTGGTCTCCGAGTAGTACTCGGTCTGGTCCTTGCCCCGGATCACAGGCCACCGCTCGTCGGCGTTGATCAGGTCCGACTTGTTGTCGGAGATCACACTCGCGGAGCTCGTGTACACCAGACACCGCACGCCGGTCTTCTTGCAGGCCTCAATCACGCTGGCCGTGCCCTCGACGTTGACCTTGTAGAAGAGCGCGTCGGACACCTTGTTCGACGCCTGGGCGGCCGGACTCGCCGTGTGGATCACGACGTCTGGCCGCACCTCGTCGAAGATGGCCGCCATCCGCTCGGCATTGGTGATGTCCGCCTCAAAGTAGCGCACCCCATCGGCGTCCGGCCGCCGGTTGCGGTCACAGCGCAGGTCGATCACAGCGACTGCTGTCGCCGCCTTCGTCGGAACATAGTCTTGCACCAGCAGATTCACCACGTGGTGGCCGAGAAAGCCACAGCCGCCCACAACGAGCACGCTGCCGAGCTTTGTTCTGGAGGCCATTGAGTCAGTGCTGCTGCTATGCTGCTATGCTGTGTGTAGTTTCGTAGCGACGGGTGACTGGTGTTGCGATCGTGCGGTCGTTTGATGCGATCAGCCCCTTTTCGCGTTGACTGCGGTTGTATTTACTGTGGTTGCGCGACTGATTGCCAGACACAGTTGGCGGCAGAATCCAATGCCGGTCAAAGCGGTGAGAGCTCCTGTTCTGGGCAGGGCTGGACACCATGTGGGTCTGCACAGTGTAATGGCCAGCTGCGCACGGAACCCGCCTTTCGGTGATTGCCCAGTCAACCTTTGGCGGAGACCAAATATTTGGCTGACGTCTGCGACGACGTTCCCGTCCTGGCTGTGCAGCAACACCGCCTGCATAACTAATCCATGCGAACTGCGATAGTTCGCATTCTCCATTTCTTCTATTTCTGAGTTTCTGTCAGATGAGCTGACTGGCGCGGCCTGTCTGGCGAATGGTTGCTTGTGGTGCCGGCTGCGGCTCTTCTATCAGCATTTTCCAGTTGCAGCCCGAATCTCAACCATTGTCTCGACCAGCTGAAGGAGCCAACTCCTGCACGAGCACCAACAGCTTCTTCCCGGCGTCGAACTGTGCTGCTCCATGACGTGGCCACAAGCAGAAGTTTTGGTGCACATTGCGGCACCTGCACATGCAGCGGACGATGCCAAATACCGCAGCCTGGCGCAGGCATATCTCGACTTCCAGCCGGCCGAGCGAATCGACATATGCAAGGCCACTTCGCTCAGCGAAAGCGGCGGCAGTGGCGGCAGTGGCGGCAGCGGCTACCGACAGCCGGACAGCGCAGTATCCCGGCCGCCACAAGTGCCGTGTATCTCATCGCAGAGCCTATCGTTCCAGAGTGTTTTCGACAATGCCAACTCGCCAGCCATCGGCCAGCTCGTGCATCCGCCGGGCAGTTTTCGACAGCAGTTTGGTCATGAAGACTCCTTATTAAAAGCTATCTCGGACACAAAGCTGAAGCTGCCGACACACCGTATCTCCTACCTCTCTCCGATGGTCATACCGGATTCCCAACCACAAGACCTCGCCAGACAAACTCCGCACTGGCTGGTCATAGAAGACTCTTTCCTTGCGGGAACCCATGTGTCTGATTCGGATTATGACTCGACGGACAGCATGGATGATTCCGACGACTCACAAGACTTCCGACACGGCAGCGAGAGCGGCACGAGCGGCGTGTCGGGATATGTGTCGATAAGCGAAGCACCAAGCCCCGACCTCAGCATGATAGGGGATGCCTGCCAGCCAGGAAGTCCCACAGAGTCAATTGCGAGTGATTTTTCGTACACTCAGCACTTGGCCAACTTGCCAAGTCCAGTCCCCTGGCGCGATGAGATGATGCAGAGTCCATTTCCGACCCAGACACTCGACGAATGCTACCCGTCGACGCAG
This sequence comes from Grosmannia penicillata, assembly GCA_002778075.1. Lineage (NCBI taxonomy): Eukaryota > Fungi > Ascomycota > Sordariomycetes > Ophiostomatales > Ophiostomataceae > Grosmannia > Grosmannia penicillata. The sequence continues at coordinate 3,060,439 of PCDK01000001.1, read as the reverse complement.
CAAGTTACTCGATGGGACGACAAGAACGAGACTGATCGGGACGAGGGCGAATATAGCTCACAATCATCGGCTTGGGAAACCGTGCAATCATCCGATGACGGTGAGCCAAGCTCTCCTGCTATGGGGCTGTCGTCCTTTGCGGAAGACGAACCCGCGTCTATGCCGGAGGAGTCGGATGTGGTGTTTTTTCTGGATAGTGAAATATCGCTTCAAAGTAGAAGCACGGACACTGGATCAAGGAAGCGGCTCCGATCCCAGGATGGCAGAAGCAGTGTGGCGGCCCCTGACGGCGGCTCCCCATCGGCCGTTCCAGCATCGAGCGGCCAGTGGACCGACGAGGTTCCGCGGGATAAGCGCCCGCGGATCCACGCGAGGAAACCAGTCACGGCGGGGGCCTCTGCCGAGGCCCTGCTGGTCTTGCCGTTCTCGTCGCTCGCATGTGCGGAAGACGAAGCGGGCGACCCGGACGATGCTGGAGACACAAGAAAGACACACAACGCGCAGTACTCGCAGTACTCGCAGGGCTCGCAGGGCTCGCAGGACGCCGCCGCCAGCCTGCGCATCCTCTCGCCGGAGCCGCCGGCATCGTGCACGCACATGGACGCGGCGTCTCTCGTGACGGCGGCGCTGGCCAAGCTGGCGCGCGACCTGCACCTTGCGCGGCGGTACCGGCCAGTTCTCTGCGCATCCCGGGGACGGCGGGCGTCCACCCCCGCGCCCTTCTCCCGCGGCTGCTGGCGCGTCAGCACAGAACAGTGGCCGCCAGCGCTGCGCCTCAGCTCGTGGGCACTGCTGGACTTTTACGTGGGCGGCGGCTATGCCGGCTGGAGCGTGATGTGCACGCGCGATGCCGCGCCTCACACGTGGCTGCAGCTCGACTGCTACGCAGCTGTCGCCGGCCACATGTACCTGCTCCTGTACCAGGCCAGCGGCCGCCAGATTGAAGACACGGGAGCTACCTGGCTCGATGCCGGCGGCGTGGCGGCGATGAAGGTGCCGCCGCGACAAGTCGAGGCGGAGCCGGTCCCACAATAGGCACTGGGATTGATGTATGAGGTGACACGTGTAAGATGAGCATGGCGTTGGGGTTCTTGATGGATGGGGCGGCGAAAGTTGACTCCAGATACCTTTTGGTCGTTGTTATGCTTGGGTATCAAACTCGGCGTTCTCGGAGACGCATCGTGTTGGATTGTGGCCCAGTTTGGCACGGAGTACAGCGATATCCACGGCTTGGTCTTGCCTTTTATTCTCTTATTTCTAATGCAAACTCACGTTCGTATTGTAAGCATAAAGCTAGACTGTTGCTTGCTCTTTATCATACACTGACCCTCCTACGCCCTCCTAACCCGAATACTTGACCAGAGTTGGGTGATTGGTTTTCCCGAGCAAGCCACCGTAAAGCTACCGAAAGACAGATGAGCATGGAATACAATAGGGAACAAACACGAGCGGCGGAACTGCGAGAACGCCCTCGGTATGGCACGGTACGGCTGTTCACTCCTGTGCGAACAAGACGAACAAGATTCATACCGGCAATTGACGCAGGCGCCAGGCACTATGCCGCAACAAAAGCCCGCCATTTAACTCCTGCCAAAAGCTAGGGGAGCTCAAGGAGCCGGCGACGCCGACTTGGACACGCTGCGGCCCAGAACCGATTGGACCTCGCTGGCGTAGCGGTTGAAGTCGGCCTGCGCATCGCGCTCGTACGTCTGCAGCGGTTAGCGACTCAAGCAATGGGCGGCCCTGGGAAGGAGAACCCGGTAACGCGAAACGAGAAACGAGAACGACAAGTTTCATAACATACCTTGCGGTCTGCCTCGGGGAGGGCCTTCCACTCGGCGGAGATGGCGCGGGCAGCCTCGGCCAGAGGGAGGCCAGCGAATGCACCAGAGTCCCAGCGCACGCGCGAGTAGAGCAAGTACGCCGTCTGGGGGCGCTTCGGCTGGCGGCTGTCGGCGATGCGGCGGATGGTCTTGCCGGTGATCTTGGCGAGGCGGGCGCGCGCGCGGTTGGCGTCGGCAACGGTGGCGGCGGAGTGGGAGGCGGCCCAGGTCTGCAGGTTGGCGATGTTGGCCTCGCGGTTGGCGACGCCGGCGTCGCGCAGGCGCTGCAGCTCAGACGGCGACAGCGCCTTGAAGGCGGCGCCGAGGTCGGACATGCCGGCGCCGATGTTGGAGCGGCCCTTGTCGCCGGCCGGCTGGCTGACGCCCTTGGTCTTCTCGGACACGTACAGGATCCACGGGTGCTGCGGCAGGCGCGCCGGCTCCTCCTTGAGCAGCGCCGTCTTCTTGAGCGTCCGCACCAGCAGCTTCTGCTTCTCCTCCGGCGTCAGCGCCTTCTTGGCCCTGGCCTTCTTGACCGTCTTCTTGACCGGCTTCTTGGCCGCTGCCTTCTTGGCCGTCTTCTTGGCCGGCTTCTTGGCCGCTGCCTTCTTCGTCGGCTTCGCTGCCGCCGCCACGGTCTTCTTCGCCGCCGGCTTCTTCGCGGCCGGCTTGGCCGCTGCCGGCTTCTTGGCCGCCGGCTTCTTGGCCGCCGGCTTGGTAGCCGCGGCAAAGCCCCGCGCCGGCAGCGCCATCCGCCGGAAGATCACGGCATGGAGGGGCTTCCGGGCCATGCGCAGAGCGGTGTGCGAGCGACCGGCAGCCGCAGAGCCGAAGCAGCGAACAGATGCAGCGGCGGCCGGGCCAGGGCCGGCCAGGCTCCGGGTCGCAACGGCGCGGATGGACGACAGCATTTTGACGATTTTTTCGTGGGATTCGTTGGCTCAATTGGCTGTGGACTTTGGTGCTGAGCGACGCGTCGCCGTTTTCACTTGCGGGTTGCTGCTTCGCTTGCGAGTTAGCGGTGGCCGGTCGTGCGAAGAGCAGAATTAATTGGCACGCAAGCCAGGGATAATGTTTTTCATACCTCCGGTGCGCTGAAGGATGGGGGGTCGTGAGGAAGGTCGTGGGTCGGTTGAAATATCAAACTAACTCCAGCGTTTGCTCTGTGGCTCCCAGCCCCGTTGTTTCGGTCGACGCGGGAAACAAGCACGGCCCACGTAGGTACTTATACGCAACTGTGACTGGAATGTACGCTAAGTGAGGGTGCATACTTGCGTGCTGTAGGTATCTGTACACGCGGCGGAATGACGCGCTCTGACCAGTCAAGCCCACGTGACTGTGCAGTCTTTGCTCACGTGATATCTGCAGGGTGCTATCATGGCATTGATCATCCAGATTTTGCCGTTGACCTGGACACCTTGTTGCTTCTTCCATCTCCATGCAGCGTGCCGACGTTGCCTTGAGTCGCCGCATCTGATCAAAAAGTAGTCCTCACCCACCACCAGACCGCTGGCCTGCTGCGCTGTTCGAGACAGAAAAAGTGAAGAAGGGAGAAGAAAGATCTACAGCAGGCGCAGACATCGGGTCAAGAGAAGAGTAATGGCTCGCCCCAGGAACTCGCGCTCACCATCTCCTGCAGGTCCACAAGAGGCCAAGCGTGCCCGCAAAGATGACGACAGGCGTGACCGCGGCGGCCGCCGGGATGGTCCGCGCGATGGACGTCGGCGGTCGCGCAGTCCAGCTGATGTGAGAAGAAGCAACAACCAAAGCAACGGGCATCGTGGTGATAAAGTGGACTCGTCTGACAGACGCGATGGACAGCGCCGTTTCCGCGACCGCGACCGCGAAAGAGATCGAGAGAGAGACCGGGCGCGGGAGCGCGATCGGGAGCGCGATCGGGAGCGCGACCGGGACCGAGACCGGGATCGCGTGAGAGACCGCGACCGCGACTGGAACCGCGACCGCGACTGGAACCGCGACCGAGACCGTGCCCGCGACCACGACGACCGCCGCGATGACGGCCCCCGGCGCCGACGATCGCGCTCGGCGCAGCGCCGCCGCGACCGCAGCCGAGACAGCCGGGACGACCGAGAATACCGCCCGCAGCCGGGCAGCCGCCGCGATCCCCCCTCCGCCACAGAAGCCTCCCGCGGCGCGTCCGGTGCGCAGGACTCGCGGTCAGCCGGTGCTGCTGCTGCTGCTGCCGCCGAGAAGTCGGAGGCGGAGAAGAAGGCCGAGCGTCTGGCCAAGCTCGAGGCCTGGAAGAAGAAGATGGAGCAGAAGCAGCGCATGGAAAACGGCGCCGGCGCGGAAGCGTCCCCGACGATCCAGAGCGCGGTGGCAGCCGAGTCCGCTGCAGCGACCTCGGCAGCAGCACCAGCAACACCAGAAGCAGACAGCACACCGGCAGCACCCGAGGCTGCCTATGCCGGCAAGTTTGACCCCAAGGCGATTGCGAAGAAGGCTGCTGCTCGCCACCACTCTCCAGGGCCTCTGCGGCCAGTGATAGGCCAAGCAGCCGTGCCAGACCGGGCAGCGGCATCGAAGAAGCCCACAGGGAAAGGTACGCCACAACTGCACCCACTCCGTGATTCCACTTTTGCTAACGCGCAACTGTACAGCGGCCGCGATGCCCCCCAGCAAGCCCTTCAGTGGCTTCGGATTCAACAAGGGCGCAGCCGATGGCGGAAACTCGAAGCGCAAGCTGGACCTCGACGACGAGGAGATCTCCAAGAGAAAGCTAGCTAAGCTCCCCGATGTGTCGCTCGAAGATGCTGACGATACACCCTATAACAACCAAGACGAAGACGAGTCGGACGACGAGGCGGACGGCCGCTTTGCCGGCACCGAGGAGGAGTTCGCGGCTGCCGCACGGGCAGCTCGCGACCGGCGCGAGGAGCGGCTGCTGCAACAGAGCATGGCCATGGAGACCGGCGAGCCAGGCGAGGCGGATGACGCCGGCGACGCAGCAGAGAAAGTAGGCGAAGACGTGCCGGCCCACGCAGGCGCCACCGAGGCAGAGGCCACAGCTGCTGTCACGCCAGCCGCTCCTGCGCCTGAAGCTATGCAGGTTGACGAGACACCACAGCCAAAGCCAGCACCAGCTCCAGCTCCAGCACCAGCACCGACTGCAGCACCAGCGGCAGCGGCAGCACCGCCACCGCCACGCAGCAAGCTGAACGGCTTTGCACGGCGAGCACCGCCACGGGAGAAGCCCGCGTACGCGGACGACGGCGTGGATCCGCTCGATGCGTTCATGGCCGACCTCGACCAGATGCCACGGCCGCTGGCGCAGCGGCCGACAAAGAAGCCGGCGGCCGAGCCCGAGGCGTATTTCAGTGACGACGACGACTACTTTGCCAAGGCTCAGGACGGCATGGATCCGAATGCCATCTTGGCGATCGCAGCGAAGCGCAAGAAGAAGGACATTCCCAGGATCGACTACAGCAAGCTGGACTTGGCGCCGATCCGCAAGAACTTCTGGGTCGAGCCGCATGAGCTGAGCGAGCTGACGGAGGCGGAGGTGGCGGAGCTGCGGCTGGACCTGGACGGCATCAAGGTATCGGGCAAGGATGTGCCGAAGCCGGTGCAGAAGTGGTCGCACTGCGGCCTGACGCGGCCGATTCTCGAGGTGATCGAACAGCGGCTCGGCTTCGACAAGCCGACGGCCATCCAGATGCAAGCGCTGCCGGTGATCATGTCGGGACGCGACGTGATTGGCGTGGCCAAGACGGGGTCGGGCAAGACGATGGCGTTCCTGGTGCCGATGTTCCGGCACATCATGGACCAGCCGCCGGTGGCCAAGGACGACGGCCCGATCGGGCTGATCCTGACGCCGACGCGCGAGCTTGCGGTGCAGATCCACCGCGACTGCAAAGCGTTTGCCAAGGTGCTGGGGCTGCGGGCGATGTGCGCGTACGGCGGACCGCCGATCAAGGACCAGATCGCGGAGCTGAAGCGCGGGGCGGAGATCGTGGTGGCGACGACGGGCCGGATGATCGACCTGCTGGCGGCGAACCAGGGGCGCGTGGTCAACCTCAAGCGCACGACGTACATTGTGCTGGACGAGGCGGACCGGATGTTCGACATGGGCTTCGAGCCGCAGGTGATGAAGATCTTTGCCAACATCCGGCCGGACCGGCAGACGCTGCTGTTCTCGGCGACGATGCCGCGGCTGATCGACGCGCTGGCCAAGAAGGTGCTGCGCAACCCGGTGGAGATCACGGTGGGCGGGCGCAGCGTGGTGGCGCCGGAGATCACGCAGATTGTGGAGATCCGGGCGGAGAAGGACAAGTTTGTGCGGCTGCTGGAGCTGCTGGGCAAGCTGTATGCGGACGACGACGACGTGCGGGCGCTCGTGTTTGTGGAGCGGCAGGAGAAGGCGGACGAGCTGCTGCGCGAGCTGCTGCGCAAGGGCTACGCGTGCATGTCGCTGCACGGCGGCAAGGACCAGGTGGACCGGGACTCGACGATCTCGGACTTCAAGAAGGGCGTGTGCCCGGTGCTGATTGCGACGTCGGTGGCGGCGCGCGGGCTGGACGTGAAGCAGCTGACGCTGGTGGTCAACTACGACGCGCCGAACCACCTGGAGGACTACGTGCACCGGGCCGGGCGGACGGGGCGGGCGGGCAACACGGGCACGGCAGTGACGTTTGTGACGGAGGAGCAGGAGAGCAGCGCGACGGGCATTGCCAAGGCGCTGGAGCAGAGCGGGCAGCCGGTGCCGGAGCAGCTGGCGGAGATGCGCAAGGCGTGGCGCGACAAGGTCAAGGCGGGCAAGGCCAAGGACCAGTCGGGCTTCGGCGGCAAGGGCCTGGAGAAGCTGGACAAGGAGCGGGAGGCGGCGCGGCAGCGCGAGCGCAAGACGCACAAGGCCGAGGGCGACGACGACGACTTTGACAAGGAGACGGCGGCGGAGGACGAGGAGAAGGCGAAGAAGGCGTCGACGCTGGCGGCATCGGCGGCGTCGGTGATTGTGTCGCGCGAGGGCGGCGCCGACGGCGCGGGCGAGGCCGAGGGCGGCCGGCCCGGCGCCGCCATGGAGAAGGCGGCGTCGGCGATCAGCGACATCAACGCGCGGCTCGCGCGCGCGGGCCAGCTGCGGCCGGGCCAGCCCATCGACAACAAGGGCCCCGACGCCGGCGCGTTCCACGCGACGCTCGAGATCAACGACTTCCCGCAAAAGGCGCGCTGGGCCGTGACGAACCGCACCAACGTGGCTAAGATCCTCGACTCGACGGGCGTCTCCATCACGACCAAGGGCACCTTTTACGCGGCCGGCAAGGAGCCGGGGCCCGGCGCCGAGGCCAAGCTCTACCTGCTCATCGAGGGCGACACCGAGGTCTCCGTGGGCAACGCGCTCACGGAGCTCACGCGGCTGCTGCGCGAGGGCACCATCGCGGCCGCCGACGCCGAGAGCCGCGCGCCGGCCAGCGGTCGGTATACGATCACGTAAGCGCGGTGTGGTCACGTTGGAGTCGGGCGTCTGCTTGGTTGGGCTTGGTTCGGAGCCAGGCGCTGTGCTTGGCGTGTAGGACTACGGTGACGGCTGCAGAACGGCAGAGGAGCGGCGGAAAGGGCCAAGGCAGCGCGGATGCGATCTGTTTTGTATATGGTATGGAAGAAAGACAAAAGACAGCCGGCCAAATAGAACAGGAATGACAACGCAACGCTGGCCGTGTTTGCTGTGAAGAAGAGAAGACTAGTTGTGAACGGACGCCTCGGCGGCGGCATCCATTTCGCGCCGCCGCACTTCCGCCTCGGCGGCCTTTTTGAGCGTGTCGCTGCGGTTCTCGCGGCGCTGGGCGTCGAGCTTGCTGGCGAGCTTGCCGCCGGTCTTGGGCGCGTTGCGGAGCTGCGCGTGCCTGGTCAGGACGGGAGAGGAGGCGAGGGAAGCGAGAGAAGCGAGAGCGTACCTCGGCGGCCTCGGCGGCGCGTCGCCGCGCATCGTCCGCGCTGCTGTCGCCGCCGCCCAGCGTCCGTGGCGGGCCGCCTACCTTCTGCACCTGCGGCGGCACGGCGGCCGTGCGCGGGCCAGCCGGCGCGCTGGGATCGGGGCCGGGACCGGGGCCGGGACCGCCGCCGAGCACGCGGCCGGGCTGCTCAAAGGCCTCGGACTCGACCTTGCCGCAGAGGTTGCCCATCGTCGGCGAGTGTGTAGCGCGGCGGGACGCAGGGCCCGCGAAGGATGCTAGGCTGCTCGGTGCTGTCGTGCGCGTCCGCAGAGTCGAGGCGCTCCGTGGTCGACACGCGACGCTACTTGAATGCGATCGGGCGATCTCGCGATAGCGGCGGCAGATGCGGACGAGAGGACGGCAGACGCCGATCGCGCGCAGTGTCTAGGCCAGGCAGTGTAGTCGCCGAATACGGGCGAGTAACAGCTCGAGAGCGCGGAGTGGCAGGCGTGGCGACGCTGGTGAAGCGATCGTCGAGATAAGGCTGGGCGAAGCTGGCGGGAAATGGAGATGCGCCAGAAGGCAACGGCACTAATCCACTAATACGAGCACGGCCCCGCCGGCATTACGTTGTTCTGCGCAGTCCGCCAGCCCATGCGGTGACGCTTCTTGCACGTGATTGCGTTGTGGCTATCGGGCGGGACAACTGACAGAGCACAGCCGACGGCGCTCAATGTCATTCAACGACACACTATGGATGTACTTGTACTTGTGGTATTTTTTTGTCTGGCTCTGCTTGTTTGGACGGCAGAGAGATTTTCTTTTAAAGTTGAGAGCAAGCGTCTTATCATTGGCTATCCCGCGAAGAAACTCAAAAGTAGAATAAGTAGATGTGTTGTTGTGTACAACTGAAGAATTTCTCATATACTCAAGCTGGGATAAATGAAGTTCGGCTCCAGACCTCAAGATTCATAAAGTACCGCTTACTCACATCCTCTGCATTTGGTCGGAACCAGTCCCGGGCGTGGTAAAACCAACCACATCGCGAGAAGTTTTGTAGCATATCCTGCTTCAGAAGTGGCATATCCGGCTCCGCGGTCCTCCCATCAAGGAAATCCTCGATTGCTTGCATACAGAAATAGGGTGATAGCCACGGGTCTTCTTCTGTAATCCTTCTGTAGGTAAGAAACTCTGCCTGAACAGCTGCCCAGATTGTCCCCAAAGTTCTGTCTGGGTGACAGGTAAAATTCTCAAACATATTGTCCTCGTTGCAAATAAATTGCAAACACTCGCACTTCACATAATCGGTATCTGACTCGGTGTTGGAATCGGTATCTGACTCGGTGTTGGAATCGGTATCTGACTCGGTGTTGAAATCGGAATTAGAGTCGGCATGTTGGCGTCTGAGTGAACGATAGCACTTTTCGCGAAATTTTGTCCAGCCATTCTCTCTCGTAGATGTAGCGTGTTGGAGACATTTCAGAAAAATATTCCATCCCAGTCGAACTTCGCTTGTCCATGCCTCTGTCACACTAGGAGGCACCATCTGTGCTAGACTCAAAGGTGTCAACGCTCTGTGATCACAGCTGTCACTGTTCATTCTCCCCCCTGTCCCAAACTGGCTAGAAATATCGGCTGTAAGAAGTGGATCGGCATCGAGGGCCAAGAGGAGCAACAGACATGCTACAGCCCCAAATAATGTTTCTCCAGGTCTCCCATTTTGTGCTAGGTGAAACGCAACGACGACCATAGTGTGTAGAGGTCTTAAGAGCAGGTCCTGGCGGCAATGTTGGCATTGCTGTGCGAATATCCCGCTGTGTATGCTGTTGATACGCGGACAGTAATCGTAGACGAAGAGTTCCATTAAGCAGTGGCATATTCCTTGAACTGACGTGTGACAGAACGCATGCTTCCATCCGCAGGGAATACGTGACTGGCCGCTCTCTTGTAGACGTCGAACACACGGACTATCGGCATCCCATCTTCCACAGATGTCTTTTTTCTCGCCAGGGAATTGCTTTGTCTCCTTCCAAGCGTTGCTGCTGACCTGTTCTGGCGAAACTGTTGTATGCGACCGGAGGATATTGACCATGAACATGTCAAGCACGGTATGGCCATGCTCATCCACGAAATTGACTCCAATAGATGCATCATCCTCCAAATACCGGACAAGGAATCGAAACGTAGTGCAGCAGGTCTTTGAAGCATCCAAAAAGCTGGCAGCTAAGTGGAAAGGGTAAACACTGTTCCCAAGCAGTGGCTGACCATTGGCGCTTTTCACAATATCTATGACAAGTTCATAGTTCCCGGACATTATAGCCATTGCCAAAGCTTCAGCTGCAAGGGCATCCGGAGAGCGTTGCACTGCCTGACTTATAACCAAAGCTGACATTGGTAGCTGTTGAGGTGATACGTCGGTAAAGTTGTTGAGCTGCAAGTTCTCTGCCATTCTCTCCGGAAAGTCCGTTTGCGTATGATGTGGCCATTGTGGCCAAGAGTTTTCGTCATCAGGATCATATCCACTAGTGCTGCATTCAGGAGATGGTAATCTCTCAAAGTCTGGCACACGGACATGGACACTCCAATTGCAAAGAGGCGTAGGTGGTTGTATGTTCCTGTAGGTGTTTTCGGCAGCGAAGTCGGAGGGTGGCGACACCGCAATACCGGCTCGGGGGCTGGGCAGCTCATCAGGATGACCAAGTGATTTAAGTCGGACCATCTGTGCATTCCAATGATCTGGCCCCCTTCCCCAATACTTGGCTGTGATGAATGACTGTATCCAGAAGTTATTGAGAAACTTCACGACATCCCTTTACAACTGTTAGATGTGTCTTTGAGAGTGTTGGAGAGAATAAATACCTTCTCTCTGCTACCCCCAGTCTTCCGAATAGGTCTTGGTGACTGCCACGGAGAAATAGACAAGCTCTGTCAGTCAAGGTCTTGCGACGAACTAATTGTGAAGGCGAGCCTCCTGGCGATGATTCTCGTGACAAAGCTGGACTAGGTGCACTTATGACAACATTGTTGGGCGTAGAAGAACCTGAATTGCTAACAGGAGAAGAGTGATTTTCAGAGCAAGGTAGCCCAGCGACGAGTGCACTGTAAGGCAGGTTCCATCTGACAAATCTGACACAAGAAACAATATCAATATTAGCGCGCTTTTAAAAGGAGAATTGCTAATGGTACAATAACTTTTTGCTATCGGTGTACAATAACTGCCCGATAAGGGACGGTACAATGGGTATGGACAGACTAATAAGCATGATTGGTCAATAGAATACGCTATGCCATATAAAGACTAGCGGTCTTATTCTGCCGGTCGCTTGAAGCCCGCTTTGAAAGAAATGCGGGTGTCGGTAAATATCGTAAAAAATCTTGAAATATGCTGCTTTTCTTTACCTGTTGATCACGTATGAACTGTGTATCGAACGACGTTGTTTGGTTTGGTATATACCCTCCCTTTTTACTAGATATGCTACCTGCTGGTCTATTCTTATCAGATACTAATACTGCTGCATTTCAACCGAACAGAATCGCTGCATCGTAGACGACATGGCGTCTACGCTGCCTGCAAGGCCACCTGATGACCACCGCCTCATCAAGGGACCGCTCTATAACACACTCGAAGAGCTAGAAGAAGATCTTACTGCCTGGTCTACCGCTTCTGGCTTTACCTATATTCGTCAGCGAACTTCGAACAAGATCAATGGTCAAGCAACGTACGTCGAATTCACATGCGCAAAGGGGAAGATCCGCAAATCAAAGCAACAAAGTCGTCATAGCTCTACTGTCAAATGCGGTTGTGGATGGAAGGCGACTGCTACTTGTCTTCGACATAATAACCGGCTTTGGGACTTCAAAATCGCACCAGAAATAGCTCATAATGGCCATGAAGTGTAACGGGCCAAGGGCCCGAGTGTGGCTGAGGCTGGCGCCACAGCCATAGTCAGCAGAAAGGAGTCTAAATGTTTGAGGACCAGTGGGTCTGACTCGAGGCAGGGACGCCAGACTCGAAGACACGCGGGTCTGAAAACATTTCGCATCGACGCACTGCGATAGGGAGACAGCTCGATCTAAACCCACCCTGGGACTAACGATAGGGGAAGACCGATAGACCCTCACCCGCACGCGCACATTACCGGAGGAGATAAGGACTGGCGGGGCAAGACGTTCGGACGTGAGGCTATTTAGACTGACGAAGGCAGGCATACTCTGCCTTCGCCTTGTATCGATTTCTTCTCTATTCATAGTCTGTCTTTGGTACAGAGTAGTCAATAGGACCTATATCCATCGGACTACCACGTGATCTCACCCGTGGCAGCCCGCTACATTAGAAATCGATCTTGTTCTCTAGAGGAGTCAGGGCCTTTAGAGGACAATACACGCAACCCTTAAACGAAGCCCTACCGAGACCGGAGGCAACGAGATACCCGAGCGTTAGTCCGAAGGCGGCAGCACGGAAGAAAGCGACTGATCAAGACGATCTGAGATCACCAAGGAACCGGTGAAGACGCTCTCCAAAATGGGAGACCAACAGCAGTGGGAACGACAGTTCCACGACATGCAGCAGAGCATCGCGCTGCTGATGGCCGAACGTACTCAGCTAACGACTCAGCTGACTGCGGCGGCGGACCAAGCAGCGCAGGCTAACGCGCAGGTCCAGGCCCAGGCGACTCTACTAGCGGAGTCCCAGGCCCGGATGACGGCGCTCGAACAAGCGCCCGCGGCAGAGGGAGTAACGAAGACGGTAAGCCCCCTCCCGCGACAGAAGATCCCGCATCCCAAGTTATTCGACGGGAAGAAGGCGGAATACCGTGCCTGGAGAATCCTCGTCCAGCACAAACTAGCCAAGAACGGGGACTTGATCGGAGACGCAGACACGCAGGCTGCGTACGTGTTTTCCCGACTAGACGGGCCGGCCCTGGCCATGATGGCGGATTACGTGGCGACAGATCGGCACAAGGGAAGCCCGGACAATCTCCTGGCCTACCTTGACACGATCTATCTTGACCCAAATGAGGCGGTTAGGGCGGCCGACAAGCTGGCTATCCTACGCCAGGGGCGGGAAGAGTCGGTGGCTAGCTTCCTGCCGAAATTCGAACGCCTCTACATCCAGAGCGGCGGCAGCGCGGACGAGCGATCGTCAATTAGGTCCCTCCGCGCCTGCCTGAACGAGGAGACGAAGCGCGTCTTAATTGGTCATAGATCGGAATCCCTCTCCTTCGCAACCTTCAAGGAGACGCTGTACCAATTGGGATCAGAACTGGAGGGACTGAAGCTGGGCAACCGGGCCACAGCACAAGCCATCCGAACCTCCTCTCCCGAACCAATGGACCTTCGTGCAGGAAGGGCCAGGCCGGAGGGAGGAAGACCTTGGAGGGCCGCGGAGGCGCCCAGGGACACCCCATACCAGAGACGTTCGGAGACGCGCACCTGTTACAGCTGTAACAAGGTCGGTCACTTGGCGCGTTTCTGTACGGCCAAGCAGAAGCGACACGCCGGACCGGTCCACGCCCGGAAGACTCTCCCGGCTGGGAGACCCGAACGTGACCCGGACCAAGACGCAGACGACGTCAGCGAGACCAGATCCGAGCATTCGGAAAACGAGTAGCTCCTTACGCCAGACTCAGTAAGGAGCGAGAGAGACAGTTAGCAGGTAGGTGGCAGAAGGATAGGTGTTCGATGGACGCGGGAGGGATGTATTTAAATACGGTAATAAATCATCGCTTCAACGTACAGGCTTTCACAGACACCGGATGCCTTACCACTGCTATGGTCTCTGAGCAATTCGCCCGACAACGCGAATTAGAGACGTTGCCGATCGCGCCGCGTCACCTGCACCAGGTGGCCAAACCAAAGAAGGGGATCAGTCCCCCCGAAATCACAAGGGTAGCGCGATTTTGGCTCGACATCGAGGGATACGCCACGAGGATCTGGGCCTACGTTGTCCCAGACCAGGAGGACAGCCTAATTCTAGGCCTTAAATGGATGCGCACGTTCGACGTACGACCGGACCCAGCAGGGGACCGACTAGAGATTCGCGGGCTAGGGACGTCCGTCCCTGTCTCAACAAGGCGAAAGGGATCGATCAGCGGCGCCGCACTCCGGGTAGCGGCAGCCAAGTTCAAGGCAGCAGCGCGAGAGAAAGGGGCCGTCGCCCGCCGCGTCACGTTAGAAGACGTGGAGAGGGCCCTGAACAAACAACGGGTCCTAGAGTCCCTCCCGGAGCTCGAGAAGCAGTTACCAGACTGGCTAAAGGATCTGGCCTCCGCATTTGACAAGAAGGAGGCCCTGAGCTTGCCCCCCCACCGACCAGGCGTCGACCATGAGATTAACCTGGTCACGGACCAGGACGGCAGGGAGCTCACGATCCCAAGCAGCCCGCTCTACCACCAGTCCAGGGAGGAACTTTTGGTGATGCGGAGGACTATCTTAGACCTCCTCGACTTAGGCCTAATCCGGCAGAGCAGGTCGGCGGCCGGCGCCCCGGTTCTCTTCGTGCGCAAGGCGGACGGAAGCCTAAGATTTTGCGTGGACTACCGGAAGTTAAACTCGATCACGACCAAGGATACGTACCCCCTACCGCTAATAGTCGAGACCCTGCGTACAATCGCGCAGCATCGCTGGGTATCGAAGGTGGACGTGATCTCGGCCTTCCATCGCATCCGCATGCGGCCAGGGGATGAGGAGAAAACGGCGTTCAACACTCGCACAGGCTCATATGAGTGGCTGGTCATGCCGTTCGGGCTCACCGGAGCGCCCGCGTCGTTTCAGCGTTACATCAACCGAATCCTCCGTGACCACCTAGACAAAGACGCTACTGCCTTTGTAGATGACGTGGCCATTTACACCAACGGCTCCCAACAGGATCACCAACTCGCAGTACGTTCGGTAATACGCAAGCTAGACGCGGCGGGCCTGCAACTAGATATTAAGAAGTGCCTATTCGCGGCCTCCGAGCTCAAGTTTTTGGGCTACGTGGTCCGTCCCGGAAGGGGACTAGCCACAGACCCAGAGAAGGTGAAGGCGATCGAAAACTGGAAGACGCCCACGACGCGACGCGGCGTACGTAGTTTTCTTGGCTTCACAGGGTTCTACCGAGAGTTCGTGGCGGACTATTCAGAGTTAGCCGCGCCGCTGACGGCCCTTACAGGGAAGGGGCCGTTCGTAATGACCCCAGAGGCGGAGGCGGCTTTCGTTAAGCTGAAAACGGCCGCGATCACGGCCCCCGTGCTGGCCGCGTGGATCCCGGGGCGGCCTACCGTCGTCGAGGCGGATGCGTCTGGATACGCCACGGGAGCGGCGCTACTCCAGCAAGGGGAGGATCAGATCTGGCATCCAGTGGCGTACTGCTCCCACAAGCTCTCACCAGCCGAGTGCAACTATCCGATCCACGACAAAGAGATGTGGGCGATCATATCTGCCCTTCGAGAATGGCGGGCCGAACTCCAGGGACAGCACTTCGTGGTGCATACCGATCACCGCAACCTCGTCTACTTTGCGTCTAGGCAGCACTTAGGCGAGAGGCAGATACGGTGGGCAGAGGAGCTAATGTCGTTCGACTGCGTCCTAGTCCACCGAGCGGGCAAGCTCCAAACCCTGGCGGACGCCCTCTCTAGGAGGGAGGAGGACCTGCCGCAGGACGTCGACGACGCAAGGATAGCGGGCCGATTCATCCAGCTGCTGCAGCCGATCGAAGGAGGACTCACGGCAACGACAGAGGCCCAACCAGCACCAGCGGAAGACACGCCCTTGTTTGGCGCAGACCAGATCGTACGGGCCAGAGCAGGCTGGCTCGCAGACGCAGACGCAGACCAAGCAGAGGACACTCCGTACGCAGGAACTAGACCAGATCTCCCGCCGCCGTTTGTGGGCGAGGAGCTGGCGCAGGGATGGAGGGAGGGCCTTACCAAGAACGACCGGTATTGGGCCATACGGGACGCGGTGGCCCGGGGAGATCGGTCCCTACCTGCGAAATGGCACCTCCCTGTCTCATTGTCAGAATGTAGCTTGGACGACGCGGGCCGACTGACGTGGAGGGACCGGATCTGGATCCCCGCGTGGGAGCCCCTACGCACGACGTTAATACAGACGATCCACGACTCGCCGTTAGGGGGGCACCCAGGGCGCGAGACAACGAGAGCCCTGATCGCGCGACAATACCATTGGCCAGGACTAACAAAGGACGTAAGGCGATTCGTTCGAAACTGCCAAGTCTGTCGACAGTCCACCGTCTGGCGCGACGAGAAGAAGGGACTGCTGAAGCCGCTGCCGATCCCTGAGCGGCCATGGAGCGAATTGTCGGTAGATTTCATCACTGGCCTGCCTCCATCGAGCGGCTGCCAGAACATAATGGTCATTACCGATCGCCTAAGCAAGGCCATGATCTTTGAAGCGATGGGCGACACAAAGGCGCCTGCAGTGGCGGACCAACTACTCCAGGGGGTCTTCCGACACCACGGCCTGCCGACCGCAGTGGTCTCCGACAGGGGCTCCCAGTTTGTGAGCATGATGTGGAAGGTGGTGTGCGAACGTCTAGGGATTACCCGCCGCCTGTCCACCGCGCATCACCCGCAGACAGACGGGGCCACGGAGCGGGCCAACCAGGAGATCGAAGCCTACCTGCGGCGCTTCACGACGTACGCGCAGGACGACTGGGAGAGGCTCTTACCGGGAGCCATGATCGCGATTAATAATCGCGTAAGCGCGTCGACGTCTATGGCGCCCTTCTTTATGCTCCACGGATACCACTTCCCCGTAATCGAAGAAGCCCCGGAGGAGGGCCAGATCGGCGGTCAGTCTCCCGCCGCCCTAGGACGCGCATGGGTGCACCGATGGCATGAGGCACGATCCTTCGCACAAGCGGCAATGGGGGAGGCACAGGACAAGCAGTCGGAGTACGCCAACCGCCGACGGAGAGTAGCGGACGTTTTCCGCCCGGGCGATCGAGTTCTCTTCCGGCTCCGCCACGTGTCAACAAAGAGACCCTCGAAAAAGCTCGATTGGTTACAGCTCGAGTACCGGGTCCTCGAGGCGATCGGGTCCCACGCGGTAAGACTCGACGTACCCGGGACGATACACCCCGTCGTCCACGTGGACCTGCTGCGGCGGATAGAAGACGATCCCCTCCCGAGTCAGCGACGTCAGTACGCGGAGCCAGAACCCCTCCAAATCGACGGGGAGGAGGAGTACGAGGTCGAACGGATCACGGCTCACCGACGGCAGGGCAGGGGATACCGGGTCCTGGTCCATTGGAGGGGCTACGCCGAACCCACGTGGGAGCCGCTCCGAGACCTCCGGGAGACGGCGGCAATGGAGGCGTACGAAGCCGGCCTCGACGATCGACCTTGGGCTACCCCTACACCGGGAGAAGGGGGGTAATGTAACGGGCCAAGGGCCCGAGTGTGGCTGAGGCTGGCGCCACAGCCATAGTCAGCAGAAAGGAGTCTAAATGTTTGAGGACCAGTGGGTCTGACTCGAGGCAGGGACGCCAGACTCGAAGACACGCGGGTCTGAAAACATTTCGCATCGACGCACTGCGATAGGGAGACAGCTCGATCTAAACCCACCCTGGGACTAACGATAGGGGAAGACCGATAGACCCTCACCCGCACGCGCACATTACCGGAGGAGATAAGGACTGGCGGGGCAAGACGTTCGGACGTGAGGCTATTTAGACTGACGAAGGCAGGCATACTCTGCCTTCGCCTTGTATCGATTTCTTCTCTATTCATAGTCTGTCTTTGGTACAGAGTAGTCAATAGGACCTATATCCATCGGACTACCACGTGATCTCACCCGTGGCAGCCCGCTACATGAAGCTTTCCAAGACCCAGTAGCTTTGCCCACGCTTCGCAGTCTGACGCCAGAGATGCAGCAATTGATCGCGACCATGACGAAAAACGGTGTTATGCCGAAGGCTATCTCGAATACGCTTCGTAATGAATTCCCCGACGCTGTTTTTATCGACAAAGATATCTATAACTATCGCCAAAAGCTTCGGAGTGAAGCCTTAAACGGCTATACACCGATACAGTACGTCATCAAACAGCTCCGAGAAAACGACGTCTTTCACTGTGTCAAATACCTCAATGATGGTGATAGCGGCGTGGTCGATGGCTTGTTTTTTTCAGTCCCTTGGCAGCTTCAGTCATGGAAGCTAAATCCGGCCGTCCTTTCTATGGATTGCACATACAAGACCAACAAGTACAAGATGCCACTCTTCCAAGGGACTTGCCTTACAAACACTGGGCATACGGTACCTCTCTTTTTTGCGCTTATAAACAACGAGAGGTTTGATGGCTACGACTGGCTTATAAGTTGTGTCGAAGAGGCCCGACAAAAGCATGAAATTGTGCTGCCAACTGTACTAATCACCGACTTCGAGACTGCTTTGAAGTCAGCACTACAAAAGCATATGCCAACTGTACCACAACAGCTCTGCATTTTTCACGTCAATGGTAACATTGTTTTGAACATCAAGCGAAAGTGGAAGAAGCCTCAAGAGGCTAGTAATAACGCAGAAGAAGAAGGACTCGAAGCCGAAGACAATGATGACGATGACACTGCTGTGACTGAACTGAACAACTTCCTCCGCTATGACTACACGCTGCCTCTCTCTCTACCAGCCATTATACCACATACGCGGCAAGGGATTTTTGATCTTTGGAAGTTCGTTATTTACGCACCAACAGAGACTCTGCTTCTGGAGGCATGGGGCCGTCTTCACACCGAATTTTATGACCAAAAAGATATTCTTACCTACTTAGGACGGGAGTATTGGCCATACCGTCACCAATGGGCCACTTGCTTCATAAACAGGCTTCGAAACTTCGGTCAGCGCACAACGTCTCCGACAGAGTCTGCGCATAGACAGCTAAAGCAGTGCTTAGTCCAAGGCACGGGTGATGCTAAGCGCCTTTTTGACGTCATTCAGGAACTCCTTCGTGATAAGGAGCGTATTATCAAGCAAGAAGTGGCTATACAAAAGGAAAAACGACGACGAGACTACATAAGTTTCACGTGGCTTGGCCGATTACTTCATCAGGTGTCTTCGAAATGTGTCGATAAACTAGTACAGCAGCATAGACTTGCTCTTGGCTTACTAGCTACCAAGTCTCATGCGTACTTTGCGCCTCCAGAACGTCCTTGTTTAGGTATCTTCGAGCGGCAACAAGGTATCCCTTGCTCCCACACGATTTTGAAGATCCTAGAGCAAAAGGGGACTATTCTCAAGTCTCAGATCGACTCCTACTAGTGGTTAGAAGGAGATTTGGTACGTTGTCCAGCATACTGACTTCTTCTTTTATACTAACAGCTATCTATAGGCAGAGAACGATCCCATCCTTTTAATTCGAGAGCCAAACGTTGTTACGAATACTAGAGGCAGACCGCGTAACGAGGGGCCATTTGGCCGTAACGAACACTCTGTTTTCCCTTCGTCGCAGGCTAGGTCAATTCAACCAGGCCACATTAGCAGCGTACGCCCGCCTCCTGCCTCTATTCGACGCCAATTATCGGCGTTCGAGTACGGTCCTAGCCTAACGGCAATGGATGAAGCAGATTCTTCGAGAACGACGCAGAAACGGCCACTTCCTCCCGACAATACTATACCAGAAGAAGAGGAAGAGGATACGGTGTATGTGCAGGTTCATAGCGACACAGAGGGTGTATCTATTTCCGTTTCGGCAAGTACTGCAAGTGCTGGCAGCGATGCAGAAGGAGGAGAAGAGGGACGCAAAGAAAACGGTGATGGTGACGATCAGGGGGGGGGATACGGACTCCGGCCGCGGAAGCAGCGTATTAATTGGCGGGAGAGACTAGCTCAAGACTAGCTTAGTTACTATTGGTCAAATTGGTATTTTATTATGGGTCTAGAGCGGTGAAGTAGATGATCCACCCATTGTACCGTCCCTTATCGGGCAGTTATTGTACACCGATAGCAAAAAGTTATTGTACCATTAGCAATTCTCTTTAAAAGAGACTGCGATGTCGAAAGTGGGAGAGTGATGTTCATACATTCCCGGAGTCATTGGTGTTTTAGCTTCATGTCTGATCTGATCATTGAGGTATCTTTTCAGTTGCTTCGTGCCGACTTCTTTCTGTTCACCTCCATCTCTGCGCAGCTTGATGTTCTTCGTTTTGACAACGCCGGTTCCCTTGCGCTTGCCCAACACTGACGCGATGGCGTTCTTCTCCTTAGTTGTTGTCTGCTTCTTAACCCCCCAATTTTTCAAGTGATAAATATATTGGGTTGGTCTAATGTATTGAGTGTCTGTTAGCCTCCAATAATGATAAACCATCAGAGGGCGAATTGCAACTTACTGGGCCTGGAAATTGTAATCACTGTTCATGCGCTCCGCTAATTGTGCCATGGTATGCTTTTCGTCTGTGTAGATTCGTACGATCGAAGGCTTGAGGTACTCCCATCGTTTATCATACGGTATGTGAAGGAACTTTTCGACTGAAGCGCTACTCGCCTCAACATTTTGCGCAGCGATGTTGTCCGGGTCGAGGTCCATTCTGAATGGGCATAAGAGTAAGAGCGATGATCAATGAAAGTGCGGGCTGAGTGGTCATTTATTTATACATGTACGCTCCGACAGGCGAGCCATGCGGACCAGGCGGACCAGGCGGACCAGACGCCTTACACATCTACACATGAATATCTCACTATGTGGCTTGACAGGCGTGTCGACTGTGTCTTGCTGCGGCAGGACGTGGCTCCGTATGTATTGGGTTGGGCATCCGCTGGTTTCTGGCCTGCAGCCTGCCCTGCTTACTGTGGTGATTGGAGCCGGCGGCTAACAGGCCCGGCCATTGAGAGCGCAGAGCGCAGGTGGCCGGATTACAAAAAGAGACTACCCAATGAGTTGAAGCTCTGCTCCGTAGTGCTTAAGTGTAACTGGTATCGCACCCACATCTTGTAGAATACGCACGAGGTGACAAGGAGGCTTTTGAAGTCTCGTCTTTCGTCGGGCGCCATGTCTTCTCTGTGGTCTTCTCTGTATATAATTGACGTCTTCTGCCGTCTCGTAATTCCTTTCCCGGCCTTTTCTCTTCCAAGTTCTTCCCATGTTCTAGTTTTCTTTCCGGCCTTCTGAAGCTTAGGATAAAGTCAAGCCTTTACATTATCACTACCCGAGTCACACACGTGCTTCAAGTTCACTATGCCTGAACGCATTGGCAATCTTCCTGCTCCAGAGTCCTCCGCGTATGTCCCCAGTCCCTCACTCCATCCCTCTCCATTGCTCTTCCACTTCGATTAACATGAGTTTGACTCCACTCCCTAGGACACTGGCAGGCTACGAGACAGCTGAAAGTACTCAGGCCACTCGTGGCTCTCTATCTTCCGGACAGAGTCCTGCTCCTGACGTCCACCGTCATCACTGCCCCGACTTAGACTTGTTGCAAGTGGGTAGCCAGTTTGATGGATGTAAGTCGTTGAGGTATTCCGCTTTTGCTCCGTCACTTTCTGAAGCAGTAGCTGACTTCTTTCTAGCCTCTTTTGAGGCCCCATCCATCCTCAATCCCAATGACCTTCAGTAGTCATTAACCAACAACGCATGAAGAAGAAGGGGTAACGTGTCGCCGGGGTCCGTGTGGGAGTGTATGTAAAGAGGACTTATAGCTCAGCGCTGTTCAGAGAGTCCCTTATGCATGGAGAAAAAAAAGATAGAGAATGATATATCGATGGCTCACCTCCCTCTCCGCTTCGTACTGCCTCTTAGCACAACTACACTCCTTATTTACAGTTAGTTTCAAGGCTCATCACATGACAAGGTCATAGTGTAAGCACAACCCAATCTAGACCTGTAGCCACTTGACTGTAGTCATCGACAATAGATGCGTGTTCCTTTTGAACAAAGAGCACTGCGTGAGCATCGTGTCAGCTGGCCTGTCAGCCGACACGGTACTCGCCCAGTGTGAAGATTGAAGCATGATGTCAGGAACGAGCACGAAGAATACAAACAAGAACAAGAACGACCTGTAACAACGAGGGCGAGTATTGTGATGACTGACCGGCAGGGACGCATCATTTTTTCTCTTTTTTTAATGTATATTGGTGGCGCAGCCTGCAATAGGGGTAGGTCGATGAAATGCCATCATAACCTTGTCCAGCGACCTAACTGTTGCTGGAGTCGAGTTTTCTGGGCCCATCAAGCTCTTGCAAAAAGCACACAATTCCGACTCGCGTGTCACGTGTCAAGGCGCGAATTACGGAGCACTCGTACTCTGTAATACGGAGTATTACTCGTAGTCACAGCGACCATCAAGGTTCTCGGTTTTAAAATATTTCTTAAGCCTCGCCCGCTTTAGTCTCGGCCAATCATACCGCTCTCGCGGCTGCCCGGCTGTGGAGCTAGTGCACTGGGACGGAATAATGGGGGATTTCAGTGTCGAGGTCACTGTAGAGATCGGCCACCAGCTTCACGGCCATCCCCCGTCTTCACCCCGCGGACGTTGCCTGTCCTGATCTCGTTCTCTGTGTCGTGTCTGCGGGATTGAAGGAGCCGCCATATCCAAACATTCACGATCACATTTGTGTGTCCGGTCTCTTCGCCATCCTCGAGAACGCCCTGAATCTGCTCGAGGCTTTTCTCCTCTTCTCGCCTTTCTCTTCTTTTCCTTCCATCTTCGGTCTCTTCTCGCGAACAACTCACTTTCCTTTCCTCGGACTCTTGCAAAGATATCCCTCTGGGCGCTCTGTGCCTTCTTTGCTTCCCTTCCTGCCTCCGCCTAGCATCGCCTCTGCCGCTTCCTCTTCATCTGCCTATCTTGCCACTGATTCATTCGCCGCCGCAACGCCACCTCGACGGCCAGCCAAAGCACACGGACAAGCCAGAGTACGAAGCCACGTCCGGCGCCATGGACGACGCCAATGCGCGGCGCCAACGCAGCTCGCTGAGCTTCCCGTTCCTCGGCCAGTTCGGCGACAGCCTTGCGCTCGGCGGCCAAGCGGCCCTCGATGTCGACATGGACGAGACGTGGAAGACGTTTAGCATGCAGAGTCCGCAGTGCCTCAACCCGGACTACGGCTTTGACAGCTTCCGCACGTCGCACGACGATCTGTGCGTCTATCCACCCAAGTGTCCGACGGCCTCGGCCAACCTGTTTGACGCTGTGGGCGGCGCTGCCTCGCACATGCTGTTTCATACGCGCCACTTCCCGGCGCTGTCGGCGCAACGCCTGATGACGGCCGAAGAGCTGGGCTTTGCGCCGGTGGTCATGGCAGGTTCTGCCGCCGGCTCCGGTTCGGGCGGTTCTCCGGGCGGTCAGGCCGGCCTGTTCAGCCACCCCGGGGCCGGGGCCTCGGCCCGGATGGCCACCACGCCTGGCGGCTTCACCTTCGGCTCCGATGACTACGCCGAGCAAGTGTCACCACTGTCAACGTCGCTCCACGGCCTGGGCAGCGGCGACGACCTCGACCGCCGGGAAGACAACGACATCCAGTCCGTGTGCGACAGCGACTGCGGCATCGGCGAAATCTGCCACAACTCCGCCTGCTCCGACGACCCGTCTGCTTGCTGCGAGGACGAGACCTGTCTGCAGATCGCAGCCGATCTAGACACGGTGCCGGCGTCCGTGCCGCTGACCTCGGAGGATGCCATCGCCGCCGCTGCTCTGGCCTCGTTCGTCGAGCAGAGTGCTCACAAGCCCCAGCGGCTGCTGCCCGAGCGGCGGCGGCTGCGACAGCGAAAGCAGCAACAGCGTCGGCAAGCAGCCCTGGCAGAGAGCGTGGCCTTTCAGCATAGCCTTGACCATGACCACGACCACGACCACTCGTCTGCCGGCCACAACAGCAGCTTCGTGCTAGGTCCTGACCCCTGCATCAGCCCCCAGCATCTCGTCAACTACCAGCATCTGCGCGAGGCACACGATCCGCAGCAGCCAACGGCCTGCCACTCCTCCTTCTGCCCCGTCGACGACCCCAGCTTCTACACGGAGTGCCACATCAAGCAACATGTCCTGCCGGCCGCCCAGCAGCAGGACAACCTCTTTGACGACATCGACATCGACACGATGCTGAACGGCAGCAACCACGACGCTCTCGGTTCCACCCATGAGTGCGGTGCCAAGTTTCCCAACAGCGAGGCTATGCTGCAGCACTTTTGGAACGACCACCATGCGAGCGTGTCGTGTCTGCCGACAGTGCAGGCGCACCAGTACCAGAACCACGAGCAGCATCACCACTCGACGCCTATGCCGGGCCTGACGTCTTCTGCATCGTCAACCGTGTCCTTGTCGTCGCAGGATGTGATGCTGACGCCGTCCACCGGGACGTCGTTGGACCAGCAGCACCAGCAGCACCAGCTGGCCTGGCGCAGCAGCTCGTCGCCAAACGGCAGCT
Source organism: Grosmannia penicillata (assembly GCA_002778075.1). NCBI lineage: Eukaryota > Fungi > Ascomycota > Sordariomycetes > Ophiostomatales > Ophiostomataceae > Grosmannia > Grosmannia penicillata. Next base: position 3,036,371 of record PCDK01000001.1, on the reverse strand, counting down.
ACAGCTCCCAGTCTGGCGCCCAGCCGTTTCTGTTTGAGAAGCCGCTCAAGCTCGAGGCGGACACAGAGTCGCAGCTGCAGCAGACGCAGACGCAAGCAGACCCGACTGCCGACGGTCTGCAGCGCTTCGAGTGCTTCTGGTGCGACAGCATCGGCGGCAGCACCTGCAGCCGCATCTTTGACAGCGCCTGCGACCTGCACAACCACACGCTCGAGGCGCACACGCACTCACTGAGACGCGATCCCGGCGGCACGTACTCGTGCGGCTGGCTCGGCTGCAACCGGCACGACGGCGAGGACAAGGGCGGCTTCGCGCAGAAGAGCAAGATTGACCGGCACATGCAGGTGCACACCGGCAGTGAGTCTTGCCCTGTGTTCACCACGGAGTTCTGACTCTGCAATGCCTGCAACGTCTTGCTGATGCTGACTCGCCCCAGACAGACCGTTCCTCTGCAACATCTGCGGCCAGTCTTTCTCCGCCAACCAGGCCCTCGTCCAGCACAAGCTGATCCACGCCGACAGCAAGCCGCTCTCATGCGACATCTGCGACAAGACGTTCCGCCAGCACAGCGCCCTCAGTGAGTTGTATCCCCCGTATCGCCCCCCGCGCGTCCAGCTGCTGACCTACAGCCATGCACATCCGCACCCACACCAAAGTGCGCCCGCTCAAGTGCCCCTACTGCAGCAAGGAGTTTAGCGAGTCGTCGAACCTATCCAAGCACAAGCGCATCCACACAGGCGACGGCCTCTACGTCTGCCAGTTCCCCGGCTGCGGCAAGCACTTCCACCGCAAAGACCAGCTGCGCCGCCACGGTGCTCAGCACAGCAAGGCCCGTCCGAGCATGCCGTCTGCGCCCGCTGCGTCTACCCCAGCACTGACTCTGGCCGACGCTGCATAAGCCAGTACACGGGAGCGGTGAATTGGCAGGACCAGCCTGCGGCCAACTTCTCTTATGGCCCCGAGGCTCTGACCCTGATCTAGATGGCGGCGGCTAAACTATAAGCACCGAAGTAATGAAACAACTGAAGTTCACCATGTTGTAATAGAACCAAGTTGTGAAAGGCATGTCAGCTATTAGGAACTCGGGTTGTTTCGCTCAATGAGCGGTTAATGTGTCTTGTACTTGTGTGAGAACTTGGGTGAGGACTTGGGCGAGGACGATTGTGATGAGACTAGATGCCTGCGCCAAGCACGGCGTAAAACCAAGCAGAACACGCCGACGATGCACAAACCCCGACTGATCAGATATTTTTACTCTTTTTTTATTTCATTGGTACTTGATGTGCTCTCCACGCTCAAGACTGGAGAGACTTTGAGAGGAGGCCGGAAAAGAGACGTCGCGCATCTCCTCGTCCATCCCACCGCTCTTTTTTATGCCGTGCCCGTTCTCCTCTGTGGCATTTTTCAGTTCGCTTCCTGGATCACCTTTCTTCTCGAGGAGCATTGTATGGTGTGTTGTTTTTGTCCCCCTTCCCCATCCTCATCAGAACGTGGATTAAAAAGAGAACATAAAGCAGGGTCGCAGAGAGAAGGAGGGCGAGCAGGACGCGTGGGCCCCGTCTTCCTGCTTTCTCGCTCCCCTTGACTTTTATTTATTTCCTTATCCTCCTCCCATCACTCCATGACGCTAAGGGAAAAAAAAGAGAAAAAAGAAAACAAACAAAGCAGACCGGAAACAGTGTACACTCGGGAATCCTCGGGAATCGCTCTCCTCACTCCCTTACGCAGCCTTGACAGCAAAGGTGCGCTGGGGGAAGTGTGACGCGCGCTTCTTGGTCTTCTCCAGCTGGCGCGAAGCGTCCTCCTTGGACAACCGCCGGCGGATGGCGCGGGTCTGCTTTGCCCGCAGGTCCAGCGGCAGGTACTTCTTGTTCTTGTAGAAGAGGCGGAGCTGGGCCCGCTGCTTGGCGTTGATGATCGTCAGGACGCGAGCGATGGACTTGCGCACATCGTGGCTGCAGACAGTCAGCATCCGGACAGCGCGACAGCCTTGGCCATTGGCGTTGCGGCTTGCAATCGCCATTGCTACTCACATGCGGTTCAGCTTGGAGCCGGACGAGGTGATCTTCTGGATGCGGAGCTGGCTGAGCTCGGTCTTGAGCTCAGTAAGTTGCTTCAGGAGATCATCCTTGTTCTTGGGCCACAGAGCGCCAGCCTTGATCTTGGAAGACTGCAGGGCATGTTAGCGGCTGGCCGTCTCGATACTATTGTTCGAAACCCCCCAAAAGCGACGCCGTCAAGCAGGATGCAGAGTTCTCGTTTCCCCAAGTGTGAGTTTGCGCGCGTCGTGTGCCGGTCCATGCCCCTGAAACAGCAGCATTTCCGTGTAGCCCCTCGCCCGCCGTGTCGAAGCCGCGCCGATGTCGTGGTTGCGCATAAAAGTGCGGAGAGAGCAGTAGTATCGTCTGCCGTGATTCCGTTCGTGTCGTTGAGCAGTTGCCGGGTCGAGGTCGGCTTCGATGCTGCATAGGTTCGATGGCGATGGATGTCGGCACACGCGGTCGTCGGCAAGCAACAGTCCTTCCTCCTCTTTCTATCCTGCTCTGGCTTGAACGAACGAGCATGCGGCATAAGAACGTACCATTTTGAGTGAGGATGCCGGATGATGGACTCGCGACGGGTGTTGTGTGTTGTGATCGTTGGGCGGATAGTCTCGTCGACTCGAGAGGGAGGTCAGAAAAGTTCCTTTGCTATTTTTTTTCAATGGCGCCCCTCTAGAGAGCGAGAAAAAATTAGGGTCGGGCAGCCCTACATAAGCCTCTGCTAGCAGGAGCACGTGAAGCGATGAGTAAGGCGGACATGGCGCACGGAGTATTTAAAGTCCGATAACTCTGACACCGCCACAGTACGCTTCGTACTCTCCGTATCGAACCGGCTCCACTCCGAGTGTAGATGTGGCGTCAGGATACGTCAAGAAACATGCGTGACTACTGTTGCAGCATCGTCACTGCGTTCTCGTGCCACCAGAAATACCAGCCAGAGTAGCCAACCTATCTCTATCGCGCGCGGATCCAACAATTGCAGAACCACGGTGACGACACCCGCCGCCAAAGCCGACGCTGCAGCACTTTTGATTCTGCCGTCGGATCCGGCATCGGAACAAACGTTATATCCCACATTCTCCCTCTCGGCGGAACAATGGCGTCAGGTCCCAGCAACTCGAGCTGGACGCAGCTACGGCAGCAAGTGCGGTCTCTAGAGAGCCAGGTACGCACGTCTGCAGCATAGCCGGGACTACAGGAAAGGAATGGCCGTGCTAACAACGCATGCTCTCTTCCAGACAGAATCTCTCCTTCAGACATATTCCCACTTCTCGAGCGCCTCATCGATACCAGTGAATCCGACAGAACAGGAACAGCAAACAGAAGCAAAGCTTCACGATGTGTTGGAAAAGGTCCGTTTATCCTGCCTGTCGTCTACCCCATGCTTCCTCTTCTGACACTCTCCAGCGAGACGGTCTTATCCAGAAGCTAGCGCGGCTGCTCGACTCGGACCCGACCCTGACGTCCTCGGCAGTGAAGCAGAACAACCTGACGCTGCTGCGCGAGAAGCTCGCGGAGCACCGCAAGGACCAGATGCGGCTGCGCGGGCAGCTCAGCGACGCGCGCAACCGGGCGAACCTGCTGACGCGCGTGCGCGACGACATTGACTCGTTCCGCGCGGGCGAGCGCCACGACAGCGCCGAGGCGGCCGAGGCCGACTACATGCTCGGCGAGCGCGGCCGCATCGACCGCAGCCACGACATGGTGGACAGCGTCCTGAGCCAGGCGTACGCAGTCAACGAAAACTTTGGGCTGCAGCGCGAGACGCTCGCCAACATCAACCGGCGCATCACGCTCGCGGCGAGCCAGGTACCGGGCATCAACACGCTGATCGGGCGCATCTCCACCAAGAAGCGCCGCGACGGCATCATTATGGGCACGTTTGTGGCCTTTTGCTTCCTCGTCTTCTGGTGGTTCCTCTAGGCGGCCTCCATTTTTGCCCTCTGCTCTCTGCATCATGCGTACTTGTTGTTGCTGCCAGCTTTCTGTTGCTGTCCTGCGCTGTTTTGTTGCTCTGCGCTCATCTAGCATGCACTACCCGCACTTGCTTCGGTTGCTTTGGTTCTTGCACTTGACACAAGGCAGACAACAGTTTCGGATCAGGTGAATCTTTCACGGGCGTTTTTATATGGTTGGGAAAGCGGCGTACTGTGATTCCTGATTTATTGCTTCCTGTTTTCTTCGTGCTTTTGCTTTTGTTGTTCCCTGCAGGCTACTTCGTTTTGTATACATATCTATTTGTACAATACGATGCGTTCATACAGCTCTGGGTATCACATCGTTCGAGGGGGATGGGGTGGAGATGGTGATGATGGGCTAGACGGCGAGGAGACGACGGACATTTCGAACAGATCAACGAGCGGTTTCTCTCGCCAATGCCATTCAAACGTAACTCGACCAACCTGTTATGCGGCAACACGCGCCTGTTTCTCCTGGGTCTGGGTCGGAGCAGGCTTCTGGCGCTGCTGCAGCAGCAGGGCGTCCTCGTTCTTGGCCTCGGTCAGCAGACGACGGATGCCGCGGACGAGGCTCTGGCGCTCGTCAGGCTGGGCGGGACCGCTGCCGGCCCAGCGGATGCGGCAGTGGCGGTCGAGCAGGTAGACGTAGCCGACCTTGCTGTTGAGCACGCCAATGCTCTCGCGGATGTCGTCGGTGATGCCGCGGCGGACGAGCATGTAGCGCTCGTGGTCGCGGGCGTCGATGCGGCGCCGCAGCGAGCCCCGGAAGCGACGGACAAGCCAGGCACGCATAGCGTTCTCCTCGACGTTGATCTGCAGCAGCTGGACACCGGCGTCGCTGTTGAGCAGCTCGGCGAGCGCGGGGTTGGCCTCGGCCGAGACAAAGGTGCGCACCTGGTTCTCGGCCCAGAGGCTGCTGAAGAGGGCGACGACGGTGGCCGGCCGCTCGCAGACGATCGGCGTGGTGTCGGACTGGTCGGAGGCAGCGGTGGCCTTGTCGGCCGACAGCAGGCGCTGGCCAACGATATTGGGGAAGTAGAGAGAGAGGTCGGCGCGGAAGAGACGCGGCGGCGCGATAAAGGTCTTGCCCTTGTGGAACTGCAGGTTGGTCCAGTCGCGGAAGTACGGCTTGACGATCTTGCTCTTCCTGCAGCAGATCAGCACCTCGTCGCCGGACGCGCGCAGACAGAAACACCCCCCAACGAGAACTCACAGTTCCTGCCGCCGCACAAGATGCTTCTCGTAGTTGACAAAGTCGTCGCGGCGCTGCTGCAGCGTGCGCAAGTCGAGGCCGCTGTTCTCGCCCGGCAGCGGCGGCAGCGGCATGCCGATCGGCCGGGAGAGCGGCGTCGGCGTGAACTCTTCGAGCCGCTTTCCGGTGGAGCGAGGCGCGTTGGCCAGCGGGCTAGGCGGGACCACGACCGAGGGCTGTTCGGCAAGGCGCGGCGCGTCGGCGGCGGGGGCGGGCGGCGAGGAGACGTCGGAGGAAGGAGTCGCGGGCGGCGCTGTCTGCCGGTCGGGACGGTCGCTGCGGCCATCACGGCGCGTGTTCGAGGAGGACAGTGCGCGCCACTGGCACCGCAGACACGGAGCAGAAACGGCAACGCCCTGGCTCAGAGACAGCGAGGTCGGCCCCGAGCCGCCGAAGCCGCCGCGGCCGACGACGGTCCGCCGCGCCAGCAGAACGCCTGTTGTGAAGCGTCTTGTCGCCATCTATCGCGGCCGGTGCAGAGTCGTAAGCCGAGCAGGTCTGGGCTGCACTGAGCCGTGCTTGTCGTGCTGCGAGCGTGCGATGCGGCGATGTCGCAGCTGTGAGCGCAAATTTCGCCCAGTCACTATCGCTATCGCTATCGCGGATTCGCTTACTCATCAATCCTCTACCTATGCTTGCGTGGGGCATGGCCCACTTCGCGGCGGCTATTCGCGGCGGTGCCTCCCCAGGTTTTAGTTCGGCTCAAGCGAGCTCCTTCCCCGGAAAGAGGAGAGACGTGGACCGCGGCGGTTTCCACATCGGTCTTCCGGGAAAGCTGTGGCTGAATGTTCGTTTCCTCTGCAGTCTCTCTTTTGGCCTTGCCGGACTGTCCAGCTATCCAACCTCGCAGTCGCCTTGCTTCGCCCAGTAACCGGCAATAACACGTCCGCTACGCTGCAGCCTGCGGCCATGTTCCTCCAGAGAAGCTACCGGGCACTCCGAAAAACGCACCGCATAGCGACAGATGGTGCAAGAGTCGCGGCAGATTATTCCTGGACATCTTTGGCGGCGCCGCGAATTCGCGTAAATGCAGGCCTGGGTTCGCGGGTCCGGCGATTCCATGGCTCGGGCCGCATGCTCGTAATCCAGCCGGTGGTGCTCGCAGACATTGGCGAAGGCAAGTCTTCTGCGCTCGTTTCTCATTAGTTTTCTGTCTTCCTTCGCTTTGCGTCTTGCGTCCACTTGCAGTTCCGTGTCTCCTGCAGCATCTAATATATCAGGCATCGTCGAGTGCGAGATCATTCAGTGGTTCGTCCAGCCGGGCGCCCGCGTCGAGGAGTTCTCTCCGCTGTGCGAGGTGCAGAGTGACAAGGCGTCGGTCGAGATCACAAGCCGCTTTGCCGGTGTTGTCAAGAAGCTACACTACGAGGCGGGCGAAATGGCCAAGGTCGGCCACGCATTTCTGGACATGGACGTTGCCGGGGATGGCGCACAGAAGGCAACAAACGATTCGCCTGTGGAAGAGCCGCCTCAGCAGCAGCAACCAGCACAGATCAAGCTGGTAGAGCAGCCCATTCAACAACCGGTGGCCGACAGCTTGCCTTTGGCCAGCGCACAGGAGCCCCAGCCGCCAAAGAAGTTTGCCGGATCATCGCTGGCGACACCGGCCGTGCGGCACCTGTCCAAGGAGCTGGGCGTTGATATCACACAGGTCGACGGCACCGGAAAGGACGGCCGTGTGCTCAAGGAGGACCTCTACCGCTTTGTTGAGGCAAAGAAACAGGCCGCGGCACAGTTGGCTGCCGGAGCCGCAGGGCACGGAGGACAGGCCGCGCTCGATTACGTGGATGCACCACAGCAAGAGACCGCTGTGCCTCTGGCCGGCACGCAGCTACAGATGTTCAAGGCCATGACGAAATCGCTGGCCATCCCGCACTTTCTGTATGCCGATGAGGTGGACTTTACGCAGCTGCACCACCTGCGTCAGCGCGTGAACGCGTCGCTCGCACAAGCGTCAGCCATTGCGGCCGCAGACGACGTGCCGGTGAAGCTGTCGTATCTGCCGTTCATCATCAAGGCAGTATCGATGGCCCTTCAAAAGTACCCCATCCTGAACAGCCGCGTGGAAATCGGGACTCCGGCAGAGGACGGGCACGACAGTGGCAGTGGAAACGCAAAGCCGCGCGTCGTCTACCGCTCCCAGCACAACATTGGCATCGCCATGGACACACCAGTGGGACTCGTCGTTCCTGTCGTGCGCAACGTTCAGGCGCGCAGCGTGCTGTCCGTGGCGGCCGAGCTGGGACGTCTGCAGGCACTGGCGCGGTCCGGCAAGCTCGCGCCGGTCGACCTGCAAGGCGGCACGTTTACCGTGTCCAATATAGGCAACATTGGCGGCACATATCTGGGCCCCGTGATCGTCGAGCGCGAGGTTGCCATCCTCGGCATCGGCCGGCTGCGCACGGTGCCGACGTTTGCCGACGACGCTGACGGTGGCGAGAGCCGGATAGTCAAGAAGCACGTATGCCACTTTAGCCTCAGTGCGGATCACCGCGTGGTCGACGGAGCAACAGCAGCACGGGCGGCCGAGGTGGTACGGGAGCTGGTCGAACAGCCGGACATGATGATCATGCAGCTGCGGTAGGCTGGCGGCAGAGAGTTGTGCATCTACAGCGGGGGAATGGGAATAGTCCAGTGCGTATCGATAGCATTTGAATGGGAGCCAGAACTTGCCTTTCTAAGCTTGAGTTGAAGCTTAGAACTTCTATATGAGATCTCTTCTTTCTTTGGTGCTGAGCCTAAAGTGAGATAGATTTCGTACTGCAGTATTGACTTGAGTCTCCCCCAAAAAGTGGTAGCAACTACTAGCAAAAGGAGCAGAGTGAAGCGAAACAAACGTATTGCATCTCTCTCCCAGATACAGAAATGATGCGTGCTAGTTCACATAAAGGGTCCCTAAATCTAATATAAATTGACTTATTCTAACAAGGCTTATATGCCACTAAATCCAATAGAAATACCGAGACCATCCCCAGAGTCATATTTATCCTTTTAATGCGACAAAGCTACCATTAGTACGAGATGCTATAGCATATATCGTGAATATCCAACGCCTTTGCCAAGTGGTCGCGACAGTTAGAACAGCAAAAAAGAGACAACGGGCCTGCGGCTATGGTTGGGCGGCGTTGGTGATGGTGACGACGCGCTGCATGACCTCGTCCTCAATCTCCTCGAGGGAGCGGCCAACGTCGACGTAGAGAACGTCCTTCTCGTCGGGCTGCGGCGGCTCGAGGATATCGAGCTGGCTGTGGACCATGCCGGCGCCCATGTAGTGGCCTGTGCGGGCGGCGACGCGCTGAAGCAGGACCTCCTCGCTCGCGTGCAAAAAGATAAAGTGCAGGTGGACGCGGGCGTTGAAGTAGGGGGCGACGCGGATGACGTCGCGGTACTTGCGCTTGAGCGCGGAGCAGGTCACGACGACGGCCTTGCTGCCGCCCTCGGCGATGCGGCGCATAGACTCTTCGCGCAGGGCCGTCAGCCAGTCCCAGCGGTCGGCGTCGGTCAGCGGAATGCCAGCGCGCATCTTCTCGATGTTGGTCTTGGGGTGGAACTGGGGGTGTTAGCAAAGCAGAAAAGGCGACAGGAAGCAGCAGGAAGCAGCAGGAAGCAAAAAGCAAAAGCAAACTCACCTCGTCGCCCTCAATATAGGGAATGTTGAGGTTTGCCGCCAGGTGCTTGGCGACGGTCGTCTTGCCAGTGCCGGCCGGGCCCGTAACCAGCCAGATGTGGTGGTCTTCGGCGCGGACGTCATCCGACAGATGGCCGTTGCTGAGTCCTGCGGCGACCGGCAGATCGGCAGCCGATGCGGTCGCGAGCGCCACCGCCGCGCTCGTCGCGGGCAGCGAGCTGGCGGCTGCCGACGGCCGCGACGACAGCACCGGCGACTTGGTCGAGTCAAATGACATCATCGTGTCTGTGGTTTTGTGGGTGTTACAGCACGGCTGCTTCCGTGTGTGCCGCCTTGGCGTCCGAGCTTCCGTCTCGGTTTCTGTTGGACCGTAGTTGCTGTCCGGCCAGCCGATGCTATTGCGGCTTGCTGTTCTGGTTGAGCAGGTGTCGGCCTGGTCTGTGTTCTATTTCCTTTTCTTCTCTTCCTGTTCTTCTATATTTCGGCCCTGTATCCGTAGTTGTTTCTCGTAAGCCCGTAAGACGATCTTATGGTGGCGAGATGGCTGTAAGTCACAGCAGTGGTGACAAGCGGCTTAGGACTGGATGTGATCGTGTGATGCGTTTGAGGCAGCGTTGCAGAAGTAGAGGTAAAGTACAAACGACAACAGGAAACGGGAGAAAGCCGGATAAATGAAGTATTTCAAAGACGTCACGCTAAAGCAGGGAAAGGCAGGCGCAAGACGGAAGCAGCACGGCAGGAGCAATGGGCGTTCGGTAGTTAAATAAAAGGTAGCGAGGCCGGCAATGACGGCGGAAACGACCAGGCCCATCGGTGAGACTAGCAGGGAACTTTCGAACAGGAGCCCAGTCGGGCCAGGCTAGCGGCGGATGCACGTCGTCTGACCTGGGACCGCTCCGCCGGCGCACCTTATGCGGCGAGCACGAAGTAGAGTACGAGCACTAATACGGGGCTTGGTATTTGTACCTGTACGAGCCGGAATGGGGGCACGACTGACTAGGGACGGTCGCTCCTGCCGACGGCGCCAAACTCCGTACTATTCGTGCTGGGCAAGTGCAACGGGCAGACAGGCCGACGCTCCTGCCGACAGGGGTGCGAGTGAGTAATACTCGTACATACGGAGTACATGTACGAGTAAGAATATTATTTTATGAGACTCGGAGTCCTACTCGTACTCCGTGCTACGATTCTCAAGTATTCGACACTAATTGCATCTCCTGGTCAGGCCGTACCCCGACTTCGGTAATCATCATGTAATGTCGGAGACGGCAAGCGAAAAGAGCACAATGCGGTGTTTGCTACTGGGAAAGGCTGCACTCGGCAACTGAAAGCCCAGTCGCCGAAAATCAGCGCCAAAAGACTCCGTCGAAGCAGATTTCGCCATATGTTTGGTGGAAATGGGCAAGTGGGGTTTCTAAAGCAATACTCAATGGCCCCCAAATTCGAGCTATTCTACGGAGTCCTTCAGAGCTGCCATACGAAGTACGAGTACTCCGTACGGATTATTACTCCGTAGAGCAATTAAAAAATTTGCAGTTGGGAGCCCCGTACTTTGTACGAGTACTTTGTATGGCAATGACGCCCAACAGTGGAGGCAACTGCCTTCCCCTGAAGCAGATGGGCCTTCGCCTGCCTTTTCATCTTAACCAACGTGCCGGCGTATCATATACGGAGTACCCTTATTCTGTACGAGTTGATACTACGAGTACTGCTATGTACGAGTTCACTCTGTAATACTCCGTACGAGTTGGATTCTGCGCCTTCCTTCGAGTTCGTTCTTTGTTTTCTCTCTGGCACCTGCTCCGTACGAAGACTCACGAAACTTACAGCCCCACAAAGTGGGTATGAATAATGTGGTCATGTACTCGTACTCCGTACTTCGCACATACTTTATTACTAACCAGAGATCGTGATGGACATCGACATGCCGGGCCAAGTGCGCGCGACACACGGCCACGTTGCGCGCGGAGTAAACAGGGCGCAGTCGGCGCCCATGCTGGCTGCAGGTAAGCGCCCGCACGACGTCAGCAGACGCGGCTCGGCGGGAAACGAGAGAAGAAAGCAAGGAACAGGCTCACCCGCTGGACGTCAGGCAGAACGGCATGGACCGCAGACGCGTATTCGGCAAGCAACACGAGTACGGAGTACAACGTGCCCTTCAAGTTCCAGAGGCACACACGTCCCAAACCGGAGAAATAGTTGTCGGGTAGCAGACTGCCGCTGCTGGCTGGTCATCCCGCGTTCTGCGCAGTAGCGCCCGCCTTGCAAGCTACGAAGACAGCAATTTTCGCCGATTAGGCCTCGACGGCTTCCTGCTCTGCGCGGACAGGACTGGCCGTGCGGCGGTGTGGGGATCGAAACAGGTCAGGTGCTGCCTCGCTGCACCAGCGCGTAGCACCCGTTCTGCAGGCGTCCTGCAGGCTTTTTGCGGGCGTTCCGCGGCGTCTGAGGCCGTGTGAATGGCTCGTCGGAGCAGCCGTTATGCGGGGTGACGCAGAGCAGCCGGCCGGTGAGGAGGGCAGACACAGAGGGCAGCGTAGTTGAGGCCGTCGTCACGAAGTATGCTGGTGCGACTGAGCAGGAATACGACGCAAGTACAAGTACGTCGTGCGCAACCCACCCTGGTACAGGTACGCCCTAGCTAGCGCCAGCGTCGTATTGTCCCAGGAAGAGGAGAACCACTAGAACCACTGGTCACGAGGACACTGGCAGAGAATCTGTGCTGATCGGCTCTCCACGTTCCAGATCTGCCCACACAGTTCGCGAGCACGTTTTCCGGAGTACGGCCGCCCAAGTGTTTCAGGCACCGCTGCTGCGCGCGCCAAACACTGCTCACATGACGCCGGAACAGGCGAACGGGCCAGCGACTCCGGATGCCCGGCGTCCATTGCGCCAATACTCGGCTGGTGCTCGTACTCCGTAGTCAAGCCAGAAACAAGGTGAATGGGGGAACAAACGGGGGTTTGTCCAGTGTGGGGGTTCCGTGGGGGACAGCCGGCTTCTGCTTACTCCTTACGTATGTACTGCGGGTACGCCTACATACGTAATTATGAGTACAGAGTACTCGTAGTGCGAGCAGTGCGGCGGCAACGTACGAGTACGAAGTACGACTCGCGCGCGCCTCGACGCTCACCGCTACGCTGTTCGCATTGGGCTCTGCGCAACCGCCGCCGCGGATGCCGGCCTTCCTTCCGGCGGCCTCCGCCAGCTCACCCGGAACACGGGGAGCTGCCGGTCGCCTGCGCTGAGCCTGAGCACTGCGCGAGCATCGTGTCAGCTGGTCTGTCAGAATGGCCTGTCAGCCGCCTCCACGGGTCTTCCCCGGAGTGTATTCAGCACGGAAGAGAGCCCCCGCCCAATCAGCGGCCGCCGGGGACCGGCGCTCTGGCTTCCGCCGACATCGCCCTCTCACCGCCCGCCGCGTATTGCGGGCTCGCCGGTGGCGCCACTCCCGTGCTTCCATTGGCTGCTGCCGGGTTTCTGCCGTTCCCAAAACGGCAGGCAGACAACATCGGCAGCCAACCACACCTGCCGCAAGCTTTGTCAAGCTCTTCCCCTCCCATCCCGCCTGATGAGCCTCACGATTCATCTCGCGAGACGCTGCGTTCGCACCGCCCACCTCGCCTCCGCCGCCTCTCTACCGCATACCGCACACCACAGCCTGCGCTCCCGCCGCACCAGCACCCCCTGCACCTCCTCTCCGTCCGTGCTGCCGCTGCTGTCACCCCTCGCCGCCCCTCGTCGCCACTTCAGCCTCAGCACCACCATGGCTCTAGCTGCCCACGAGCTGACCAACTACTTGGCCGACGCGCCGCCCAGCGTTGTCCGTCTGGAGATCGCCAAGCACTTTGACCCGCTCACCGACAAGGAGAAACGCTATGCCCACTTTATAAGCAAGTACGTCATTTGGTCGATCGGCGAGCGATGAAGGATGAGCGAGAGAAAGAAGAGAAAGAGAAGCATGGAGATGAGAAAATAGGGAGAGAAAGAGAAAGAGCAAGAAGAGAAATAATAGATTGATGAGATAGAAGAGAAAGAAGAGAAAGAAGAGAAGAGGGGAAGAGAGGAAGAGAGGAAGAGAGGAAGAGAGGAAGAGAGGAAGAGAGGACAGAACACGCAGAGCAAGCACGCTGACAGCTGCCAGAGCTTCGTTCGCGGGCAACCGCATCGTTCTGCGTCAGGTGTCTCCCGAGTCCGAGCCCATCTTCGACTTCATCCTCGCCCTCAACAAGACCGCCAACGGCGACTGGAAGGGCCTGGCCGCCAAGGCCGGCATCGAAGACGCCCATCTGACTGCCTTCCTCGAGTACGCCGCCCAGTTTCTCGGAAACGCTGGTAACTACAAGAGCTTTGGCGACTCCAAGTTCATTCCCCGCGCCCCGGAGGCTGCCTTTGCTGCCCTGGCCAAGACCTCGCCCGAGGCCGACAAGTTCTATGCCGCCACCAACGGCGGCATCTTCTCGGCCAGCTCCGCCGGCCTGCTGCATCTGGGCTTCACCGACGACGGCCATCTGACTACGTACTACCCGGACTCGCCAGACATCACAAAGGCGGAGATCTCCGCCGTTGCCAAGTGGGCCGAGTCCAAGGGACTGCTGCCCGAGAACACCCGTCTGCGCAAGCGCAAAGGCAGCAACGTCTACGAGCTGCTCATTGCCTCGGCCATCACCGAGCCACCCGCCGACGGCGGCGACCTGAAGACGGCCCAGTCCGAGTTCGTCCTCGACGACACCGATGGCCCGCTCAAGTCCGCCACCATTCGCTTGGTCTACGGCGACTACGCACCGCAGATGGCCGCCATCACCGAGTACATCTCCAAGGCTGCCGAGAACGCCAGCAACGACACCCAGAAGAACATGCACCTCGCCTACGCGCGCTCCTTCCACGACGGATCCCTGCTCGCCTTCAAGGACAGCCAGCGCTTCTGGATCCGCGACAAGGGCCCCATGGTGGAGTCCAACATTGGCTTCATCGAGACATACCGCGACCCAGCCGGCACCCGCGGCGAGTGGGAGGGTTTTGCTGCCGTCGTGAACCTCGAGCGCACCCGTGCGTTTGGCGGTCTCGTCTCTGCTGCCCCCAAGCTGATCCCCTTGCTGCCGTGGAGCGCCGACTTTGAAAAGGACAAGTTCCTGTCGCCGGACTTCACCTCGCTCGAGGTGCTGACCTTTGCCGGCTCCGGCATTCCGGCCGGCATCAACATCCCCAACTACGACGACATTCGCCAGACGGAGGGCTTCAAGAACGTGTCGCTCGGCAACGTCCTGAGCGCCAAGGCCCCCAACGAGAAGATCCCCTTTATCCGCGACGAGGATCTCCCCATCTACCAAAAGTACCGCGATGCCGCCTTTGAGGTCCAGGTCGGCCTGCACGAGCTGACCGGCCATGGCTGCGGCAAGCTCCTGCAGGAGACAAGCGCCGGCGTCTTCAACTTCGACCACGAGAACCCGCCCGTGAGCCCGCTGACCGGAAAGCCCGTGACGTCGTGGTACAAGCCCGGCCAGACCTGGGGCTCCGTCTTTGGCGGCCTTGCAGGTGCCTACGAAGAGTGCCGCGCCGAGCTGGTGGCCATGTTCCTGAGCTGCGAGTTCCCCGTGCTCAAGATCTTCGGCTTCGGCAACGGCAGCGTCGACATTGATGGCGAGGCAGGCGATATCCTGTACGCATCGTACCTGTCCATGGCGCGAGCCGGTCTGACGTCGGTTGAGTTCTGGGATCCCAAGAGCCAGAAATGGGGCCAGCCGCATTGTCAGGCGCGCTTCTCTATCCTTCGCGTATGTTTATTGCCTCTGCTATCGTCCCGCTGTCTCTCTTTTCCGTGACCAATAGCCCACACCCCTCTAACAAATGCAGTGCTTCCTTGAGGCAGGGGATGATTTCTGCAAGCTCGAGTACACCAAGGACGACCTGTCGGACCTCACCATCAAGCTGGACCGCTACAAGATCCTGACGACTGGACGCAAGGGTAAGAGTGTCCCTTGGCTTCCGCTACACTCTACATGCTCCGTGCTGACCCCCACCTGAACAGCGGTCGGCGACTACCTGCAAAAGCTGCACATCTACAAGTCGACGGCCGACGTGGCCGACGGCAGCGCCTACTTCGCCGACAAGATGTCGGCTGTCGGCCTCGACTACTGGGGCACAAAGGTGCGCGATGTTGTGCTGAAGAACAAGCAGCCGCGCAAGGTCTTTGTGCAGGCCAACACGTACCTCGACGAGGCCACGGGCAAGGTGACGATCAAGGAGTACGATCCGACACCGGAGGGCTTGATCCAGAGCTGGGCGGACCGTGACGAAGTGTCAATTTAGCACGTTGTCCAGCCCTATCCCAAGCTATTACCGTCTTTGTACGGATAGATGAGAGGCCCACTGTAAATGATCAATATTCATGCGCGCACTTGCATCCGCATCGCGTGCTGCAATACTTTGGCATCCATTTCATTGCCCATTCAACACGGTACACGGAGATTTCAAATATTTTTTGATATTCTGTTGTCGTAGGTCTTTTTTGAGTTTTTTCCCATGTGGCCCTTTAGTATTTTTTTTTCCCGCACGAAAAGGCCTTGTCCCATACGTGTGTGCAAGAAATTAAACAGAAAACATCGACGCACACACATGTAACCCAGGCTGCCACCGTCCATGGCAACCGTCTAAAGGAGGAGAGGGGGCCGTCTCGACTCGCTCTCCTTCCCACCGGGCCTACATCCCAGCCACGTCAACTCTCCCCCCTGGTCCCCGCTCGCGCTTTGCACGCTTTCATCTGGCTTCTCCATCGGTCCTCTTACACTACAACCCGGCTTTAGGGTTGAGATAAATCACGTCGGAGAGAAAGAGAAGAAGAATGGTAACAAGTCGGCACAAAAACTACCGGCAGCGAAATAGGAGGTGGTGCGAAGCGGGTGTTCCCCCTTCCTCCATCGTTTCGAGTCTCCCGGCCTGTCTTCGTCGCGTCATCGTTTACCACTTCATCTCGTGGGGCTTGTCACCCTTGCGCAGGCTGAATGATGTGCCGAGGTAGCTGGACAGGAGGTCGACCTTCTTGATGTTG
Source organism: Grosmannia penicillata (assembly GCA_002778075.1). Lineage (NCBI taxonomy): Eukaryota > Fungi > Ascomycota > Sordariomycetes > Ophiostomatales > Ophiostomataceae > Grosmannia > Grosmannia penicillata. The sequence goes on along the minus strand of PCDK01000001.1, from coordinate 3,020,443 downwards.
GCAATGAGGGCCTTGTCGATGGCCTTCTGGTCTTCCGCGCGCGTCGGCTGAACGGGCTTCTTCTGTAGAGGAGTTAGCGGGCTGGCGTCGCGGCTGGCGTGCGGGCTCGCCGATCTCGCTGGCGCAACGTACCTGGGGCTTCTCGCCCTGCTTGAAGAAGGCTTCCTCGGTGGCCTTCTCCTTGGCCTTCTCAGCGGTGAAGTAGGTGGGTGCCGCAATCTGCTCGATCTTCTGGGCGTCGATGCCGGCCAGGTCGACCTTCTCTGATGTCGCAATGACGTACTTGGCGTTCACTCTCCGGAGGGGCACGCCGTTGATCTTGAAGGGGCCCGTGACCAGGAGCAGGCCCTGGTCGAGGGTCTTGAGGAGAACGACGCGCTTGCCGCGGAAGCGGCCAGCAACGAGGATCAGGATGGTGCCGGGCTGGAGGGACTTGCGAGGGGCCCAGGGGCGGACGGCCTTGCGGACCTGTTTTCAACTGTCAGCCACTCAAGTGTCGCCTTGTCCGACGCACGTCTGCTCTCTGTGTTTCCGGTGCCCTGCGCCTGTCTGGCAAGGCGTCCTCGAGGCCTTGTCTGGTCGCCCTCTCACGTGCTCCACTGATAGTCGTCCGATGCTCTTCCTCCTCAACCACCCCGCGGATGTCGCCGCGCCTCGCACCGACAAGCCCCTTCCTCTTCATTTTCCACCCAGAAACACAGAAGCAGATGTGCCCTTCCAGTCGTGACGAACCTTCTTGGCCGGGGCATCCTCCTCAGCCGGGTACCACTTCTGGGCACGCTGGGTCGGGTGAGGCACAGTCCGGGAGGACTTGCCAAACTTCTTCGTTGCGGGTGCGGCAGCCGACATTGTGAACGGTTAAGGGGAGGAGAGAAGGTGAAAAAAGAAGAACCAAACCCAGCTCCTTTTTCTTTAGGTGGTCGATTCGCGATGTGCGGCGATGCGTTTGTGTTGCGGGTTTTGAAGGAGAGTTGGAAAAAACCACACCACAGGAATAATATTAAAAAATCTAGTCAGCCACTGGCCTCCTAACCCTACGAGTCAGCCACCATGGACAATTTTTTTCGCAAAGTGTGCGGCGACCGGGCCTAGTCTATCGAAGTGGGGCCCAAAGCCCTTTTCAGACTATGTGTATATGGTTAGCTCGGAAACCGTATTACGTGATCCAGATTCGGTCATTTTGTGGGTACACGTCATTGCCAGCTGCCACCAGCTGTTGGCTCCACGGCTATTATGGCAGTGGGGCTAGAAACGTCACGAAACTGGTAGCCTTCCTGGCAGTGGAAGTGCAGCTCCGAAAGCTACTTCGTACGGAGTTGCATATCAATACTGGCAACCCAAACGAAGCGACAACGGCCCTATTGCAGCCACCTCTTCTGCATCTCCACCACCCCAAACGTCGGCGCGTGTCGTACATTTCCCCTCTGCAACCGATAGCGAGTGCCAAGATGCCGACAATTCCGATCATCACTTTCAAGGCCGGGCTTTGCGAGGTGAACGTAAGCTTTGTTGCTATCCTCTTATCCTCTTCGTGCTCCTGGCTTTCGATGAAGCTGTGTGCCGTGCTGTTGCACGGCCCAGTCCCGCTGCATATGGTCCAATGCTCCGCGTGCTGACTTTATCTGCCAACTAGACAGAAGTCAGCCCCCCAAAGGTCAAAGCTCTTCCTGAACCAGGCTATATCTATCTGCATTATTCCGAAGATGGTACGAGACGAGACCCAAAAGCCCATGGCGTCGGGGTTTAGCTGAGATAGCATGGCTCCTATACGAAATGTGGTGTCTAGTTTGCTAAAACTTCCGGTGGCAGACCTCCTCTACTTTTGCTGGCGGCCGCGGAGCCAATCGGTCGATGACGCGACGCTCAGCCTCGTCATGGTGCCTGGCGACGGCCACTTTGTTCCCTATGAGATGAGCGAGCACGCCTCGGCCAGGACGAACGGTCGCATTTTCGTCCTCAAGTTCCAGTCTTCCTCCCAGCGCCACCTATTCTGGCTGCAGTCGAAGCCGCAGGCCGCCAGCGGTGATCCGGCCTGGCTGAGCCCCCGCGACCGCATGATCGGCGACGTAGTGGACCGGCTGCTGCAGGGCGAAGAGCTGGACGTCGGTGCTGAGCTTGCCCGGGTAGGAAACCACAACGACGACGGCGGGCGAGACGGCGACGACGACGACGAGACCATGGAGGACGTTGAGGGCCACGGCGACTCGAGCGATCCTCCGGCGGGCGGTGCCGGCGGTGCCGGCGCCGGAGCTACGGGCGGCGACATTCGAAGCGAAGGTGAAGGTGCCCGTGAAGGCGGTGCCGACGGAGCGAGAGCGTAGGTGTTCACACTCCCCTTCAGAACTCGTTGAAGCAGAAAGACCCCAAGAATCGAGAAAGCCGCGAGAGACGTGAGCGAGGAGCCGAAATGGAAGAGGAAAAAGGACAACAGAGATCACGTGTATGCATATTCAGCACATCGGTACAGCCAGCGGGGTTTTGTTTTGGAACAAAGGGGAAGACTCCACGAAGCATTCGTTTCCTGTCATCCATATCCCTTTCTCGTCGCAACGCAAGGGCTTCAGCCGGCGCAGAGTGGCAAAGGAAGAAGAGAAGGGAGCAGAACTGTCAGCAAAGGAGCACATAGGAAACTGGCTTCAGCAAGGGGCCATATAGACTACTAGACAGGTTTCTCTTATCTGTTCGGGTCCAGACGCAAAAGAAGGATCTCGTTCTCCTTGTTTGATATTCACTTCCTTGTGTCTCGTCTCCTCTTCTTCGGTTCCGGGTCTTTTTGCGGGCGTCCAAAATCAGCCAGCCTCCCGCTAATATCATATGGTTACGCAGGGTATCCTCTTCCGCCCCTGACGCTGCCACCGTGGTACGGAACCTGCTGGCATCGCTGTCGGGTGGACAGCAAGGCAGCTTCGCCAATCAGCGACAAGAGCCACAGGAGAAGCTGTACCCGCTCCTGAACGATCTTCTGGAGACCTCGGTTACCATTCCTATGATTCGTAGCGCCAGCGAGGAGTACATTGACGGTTTGCTGAGCTTTCTGCCGCCGACAATCCTCATCCTCAGTCAGCAGGGCGCGGCCGAGGACGGCGACATTGTCGAGCCCACTGCCGAGGCTGCGGCGGCCGCCAAGGCTGCCATGAGCATGGCAGAGAAGAAGAGCCTGCTGGAGAAGGTGCTGCGCAGCCCGCAGTTCCACCAGAGCCTAGGCAGCCTGACGATGGCCATCCGTGACGGCGGCCTCCCGAGCATCGCCGATGCGCTTGCCATCCCCGTGAAGAACCACGGCTTCCTGCCCGGTGGCGCCATGCCCATGGGCGGCGGCGAGGCTGTCGAGGCCTTTGTCGAGGGTGTCAAGGCTGCCGTGCAGGATAAGCTGGCGAAGGGCAAGCAATAGGCGAAGAACGAAGGGCATTATGTACGAAGGGGAATATATCTATGTTTAGAGCAACAAGTGCCGGCTCTTGCGCCTACGAAGAGAATGTCCATCGCAACGCCAATAGCGGTGTGAGACGAAGAGTAGAACTGAAGCGTCATGAACTGGCCCTGCGAATATGCTCAGGCCACGAGTATTTCATAGATGTTCGAGCAAGACGAGTAAGAGTGAATTACCTTGTGCTCCGCGGTCTCGTATTCATACCTATAAGCGACACAGTGTGTTAACATAGTGTGGATTATCAACACGCACTGTAGGGCATTCTCGTGAAGCTCACTTCCGCTTCGAGCTGCAAACGTCTGCCTCGGTTTCCACCTCTTCAACACGCGCGCGCCGACCTTGCCACGCGGCGATTCTCTGGCACCGCTGCGCTCGACCTTGACGCCCGGAGAACCCGACTGGCGCCAATCACCCGCGTGCCCCGTTGCTGCGATCACACCGCGCACCATGGCCGAGGACGCAGTCGCCGAAGTGTGGTCGTTTCCGACCGACATCTCTCAGTTCGACACCGACGAGCGCATCTCCTTTTCCAAGGCAGACGGCAAGTACATTGCCGTGCAGGAGGACGGCACCGAGTTTGAGTTCAGCCCGGGCCTGAAACGATGGGTTCTGCACGACGACCAGCACGACCGCGACACCATCGCGGCAGCGCAGCTCGCGGCCTACGGCGCTGCCGGGGACAGCCATAACTACGACCAGAGCCGTGCCGGGAACGGCGGCCGAGGCGGCGGCAGCGGCGCGAGTCACGGCCAGAAGCGGAAGCAAGACCAGGCGTACGGCCACGAGGTAAGCCGCGCCCGTCGCTCACCAACCGCTGCATCTCGCCTCTTCCATGTCTCTCCTTGTCCGGCACCCTTTCTCTTCGTCCCATGCGTCTCATGAAGACGCCCATCTATCGGCGCATGGGAGCCACCTCTCGCGTTCACCGCGTTCACCGTGTCTGCCTCCATCCACCCCCTGCTTCTCCTGATCTGGCACTCCGTGCAAGCGAGCCCAATGTTCGTGACGAACTGACCTGTGCTCCCTGCCCTGACCTTTTTGGTTTCCCCCCTCGTTTCCATCATATAGCCACAAGAAAAAAATGGAAGAAAACAAAACGGAAGCACCGGAAACAACAGCGGCGGCGGTCCCGGCCCGGTCAGCAGCAACAAGCGGGCCCGGGCCGCGCAGGCCGCACCCAAGCCCAAGCAGAACACGGCCGTCTACGTCACATGTTTGCCGCCGGACGCCACGGTCGAGGAGGTCGCCGAGCTTTTTTCGCGCAAGTGCGGCGTCATCGCCGAGGAGATCGACTCGGGTCGGCCGCGCATCAAGCTCTACACCGACGCCGACGGCCGCTTCAAGGGCGACGCGCTCATTGTCTTCTTCAAGCCGCAGAGCGTGGACATGGCCATCATGCTCCTGGACGACACCGAGTTCCGCTTCCCCACGGCCGCCGCCGACCGAGCTGCGCCGCGCATGCGCGTCCAGGCCGCCGACGCCAGCTACAAGAAGACCACCTACACGAACGAAGCGGCGGGCGAGGCCGGCTCGGGTGCGGACGCGTCTGCCTCTGCATCCGCGCCGGCATCCCGGCCGGCGCCGTCTGGCCCGCGGGGAAGAGGCGGTGGTGACGGCCGCGCGGGAGCCAACCAGGACAAGCAAAAGATCATTAAGAAAACGCAGAAACTCGACGCCAAGCTCGCTGACTGGAGCAGTGACGACGAGCGGCCGTATGGCACGGGGGCCGATCGGGGCGGTGGCAGCCGCAATCCCAAGTGGGACAAGGTGGTGATCCTCAAGCACATGTTCACACTGGCCGACCTGGAAGAGGATCCGGCAGCGCTCCTGGACATCAAGGAGGACATCCGCGAGGAGTGTGCGAAGCTGGGCGACGTGACGAACGTAGTTCTGTTTGATTTGGAGCCGGCTGGTTATGTAAGCGTCAAGTTCAAGACGGTGGAGGCGGCAGAAGCGTGCCTGCGGCTTATGAACGGCCGGGCTTTTGACGGGCGCATCGTGGAGGCCACTCTGGCAACGGGGCGTGAGAAATTCAAGAAGACGAAAACGACTGGCGACGACAGCGAAGACAGCCAGGGCGAGTAATACTGAGACCGGCGATAGCCACTACGTTTCCTGACGTCGATGTACATACATTGTTACAAGTTTTACTCGGGGGTTTATTTTTTTATTAGCATTGGCGCATTGTTGGCTCTTTCTGTCAATTTCCTTCCTTTTCTTGTATCGCCTTGCGTGAGTGGAAAGTACGCGCGTGGCTTCTTGCAGGTTTGAACTTGTTCATTTCAGGCTACATACAGTTTTCGCTATATAATTATATCATAAAAGTGTGTTCCATGGTTGGTCGTCAATTCTGCCAGCCGTATTCAATACTGCTCTAGGCTAGCGTCATGGTTCTGGAATACGACGTGGTAGACCTGTGAAAGCAAAGAATTGAGCGAGGAGGGATGGGGAAACTCCTTATTATACCATGTCATTACCCTGCAAGGGATGGAGAAAGCCTACAGAAGATTGGTAGAGACTCATGAAAGTCGTCTGTGCCGATTCCAGCCATGTCTACCAGCGTCGCATTCGAGGAAGAGAACAGCTATCAGTCAGCTCGTTCCGGGGCCACCTGGGCCAGGTCCAGCTTGACATCCTGGGCCATGGTGTACCAGATGGCGGCCTCGATGATGTTTGCGACGATCTGGAGATCACTCTCGTCTGGAAGGGTCAGTATGGCGGTCGTTGTGCTAAGCAATGGGGTTTGGACAGAAGTCACCTCGTGGAGCATAGATCATGACGAAGGTGGTCGGGAGCGGGGATTTGATCCAGCCCTTGAATGCCAGGGGGTGTCTCTGGCCCCAACCCTTCGCAAGCACCTCCTTGATGTCGTCCGGGTGCAGGCTCATGTGCATGGACTTGTCAGAATCATGGATGTGGAAAATCTCGCCTTGGCCCCAGGCATTGACAGGATGGCGGGCAAATAAGCCAAAACCGTGCTTCTCGATGCACGAAGTGGCAGTGCACAAGCTGTTGGGAACACGGTGCGTAAGTTCCTTCACGGCAGAGCGAAGGGCATTGATGCACTGGTCCGAGGCGCGCTGGTTGAGCTGGCGCTGCGGAGCGAGGCCTGCCACAAGCGGACGAGGGCCTGGACGGTACGGGAGCTCCTTGAGGATACCGCAGGCCGGAGCCATGGCAGGGTCCGTAGCAGGAGGGCTGTTATAGACGTCGCGCAGGGCAAACATGCGAAACCAGAGCAGGCGGATGTAGCCAGCAAAGGTGGGCGGGGTGCCTCCAGGACCAAGCAGCAGAAAGTTGCGGTAGTCGTTGTGGACAAGGAGCACCAGCGGCACAGTGATGATGATGGCCTCGAGGAGTGTTCTCTGAAGGACGTGCATGCCCAAAACCAGTAGAATGGAGGCGAATAACATGGCGAGAGCATCTAGCGTGATGGAGAACGGGTTCTGGCGGATAGCCATATTATAGACGAGATCCGAGTTGCCGGCATGGTCCAAGCTGTCTTGAGGTGCGGGTGGGAGGCCATGGAGCTTGAGTGAGGCTGGTTTGAAGGACGTCTCTGACGCCAGGACGGTAAGGGTGGACATGATGAGTCTGGCGACCCCCGAAACGAGTAGGTCGAGGAGGCCAAGCCAAGACAAAGACAGGCCGTGAGGCTGTTATATAAAAGTCTGCTTCCGACTCTCTAGAGGACAGGGGAACATATATTAGGGTCAGCAGGAAGAAGAGCACAAGGGAAAGTCGATATGGTGGCCTGGAAAAAGGCAATGGGCGAGATTGTGCCGACAGAGAATGAAGGGAGTGGCTAGAAAACGTCCAAGAAAAGGGATAGAAATAGTTGGCAGGGCTACTGGCGAAGAGGCAGGGCGCACGAGCGAGAATATTAAGCGGCGAAGGAATAAGACAGAAGAGAGACGAGAGAAGAGGAAAGCAGCAATGCGACGAAGACGAGCAGAGCTTTAAATCTAGGTCCAAGTCACCGTACAGAGACGTACAGCAATGTAAGTTGTGCAAGCAGTGTAAGTAGCCGACCAATCTGGCGGGGTTCGCTACCAGCCCAACAAACACAGAAGAGCGGAGGAAAAGAAAGCAGTGGGTAGCAAGGTCAGATGAGGCCTGCAGCGGGAGGTGGATCAGGTCAGGAAGACAAGCAGAAGAATGCTGCAGGTTGAAGGATCAGCTAGCAGCCTGATCTGCCTGATCTAGACAAAGCAGGTTGGCCGTGGACAGCTGTAACTCACTTTGTAACGAATCACATCCCCGGGGGATAGGAACAGGGGCCGAGTGCTGCTGAACTGGTTGCGAGAAAGGCAGGCTGCATGCAGAAGGCCGTGGTCGGAGACGTCGGGCCAGTCGGCCGTCATGCAGTTGTCTAGCGTGGGTGACCAGCGGATAGAACCCGGAGAGCTGCCGTGGGCGACGAGCGCGATACGACCCGATTAGGCGAGGACGACTTCAGAGTCGAGCGGGTCGCTGCAAGAGACGGGAGACCGGCGAAACAGCAGGTGGCCTGATGGAAGAGGCCGTCGATGCTCTGGCGAAGGGGAGCCTTGGAAGCCGATGAAGCTTTCTGGCGTGAGACCTTGGAAGGATTGCAGCGGGCATATAAGGAGCGAGCCGGGCTTGTCGGGGGCATAGTTGTACACCGCGATGCGAGACACGGCAGATCTGAATTGTGATGATCGAGGAGAACGATTCCCGACTCGTAGGGAGATCCGTAGGACAGACGAGGCCTGGATGGCGATAGGAAGACGAGAGATGCGGCGAATCCGCTGACACGAATAGAGGGGAAGCTGGCAGACAGTCACGCGCACAGCGAGAGCAGTGGCGCGCGGCAGGAGCGAGCGCAACAGGAAAGGACTGCCAGGTCAGGCGGACACAAAGGGAAGGAACCGCCAACTGGACTGTGTACGAAGTACAGTTGCCGAGTGCAGTTGCAGATAGTCGCAGATAGTGCGGATATCAATATATTAAACGACAATACGAGATGGTGCGTGTGCAGCTGAATCAAGCCTGACGCAGCCGGACACAGCGAGCAGCAGCGGTGTGCAGCTGTGCGGGCATCGCCATTGGCAAACCGGTGCGACCAAGTGGCCAGCACGGATGGCCTGGACCGGCTTCAGGCCGTTTTGGCTCGTGGCACTTGGCTCTTGGCTCGGGTTGCAGCGGGGACGACGCGGAGGTGGAGGGCCGGCACTCGGCACTGGCACGGAGCACAAGGCAGCGTTGCAGTGGCCGTGGGGCGGCCTGTGGGATGCAAAGTACGAGTACGCCGTAGCTGCAGACGCAGAGAGGCTGCATCGACAACAGGTCGGTGTAGCGTGCAGATAGGTAACACGGGCTCAACATGAGTACGTAAGATACTAGGTGCACGTGTGGTAGGCCATGCAAGCGCAGCCGCGGGGCCTGTCCGTCTCCGGATACGGAGTGCACACCGGTACTTTGGGTCACGAGGGGACAGAGCGGGGCCGGAAGAGCGGGGCCGACTGCTCCGGAGCGGCGGCGCCGACTCGCACAGCGTGCTCTGTGCTACGCGGCAGGCATACTTCGTACTGGCGGACGGAGGAAGGTGGAAGGAGGGGCAACTGCACGAGCGGGCAGGAGCCAGCTGCGGTTCGCGCAACAAGGAGCCTCTCACAAGCCACAAGACAGCCACTGGCCACAGAAAGAGATCGGCAACTGTATGAATACTCTGTAGAGCACTTGAGCACGAGTATCTTGGATGGACTGCCACGTGAGCGTGGAGATAGCTACTCCGGAGAAAGCCTGTACGAGTATTACTCCGTACGAGATTACTTTGACGGAGTAGTTTTACGCTGTGCAATAGCCTGGAATTGCCCGTGCATAACACCGTCGATATACACAAACCGTTAAGACCTCATGTCCTTCAAAAGCAGCTGCAGCTTCGCAAAGCCTTACGCCTCGCTAAGCCTTAAGCCTCGCAAAGCCAGCAAACTGAAAAACACGACAGCACGCAGCGCAACGCTTTCCTGCGATATGCCATCGCGCACTGCCAAAGATCATCCGGAATTGGCCAATCTCGCAGGTTGCTACGGAATGACACCTGCGAGTAGGAGGAGGAGTAGGAGGAGTGCGCGCAAATGAGCGCATCGCCCCTTTGATGGCACCACTTGGCGCTTGACTCGGGGTCGCGTAGAGCCTTGTTTCCGCCCGAACTCTAATTGCCTCTCCGTCAAGCCGCAGCGAAGTCCGCCTTAGAGGCCTCATGGACCCACACTTTACCGCCACACATCCTGCTAATCGCCAACTGTGGCAACCGTGGCTCCTGTGGTTTTGTGCTGCGCCGTTGCTTGAGCAACTAGCCTGAAAAAAGAGTGCGATCCACACAATAAGCGGCCAATCACATAGCGCGCAGCCGCCCATCGTAGCAACTTCCCAGGGGCACGCTAACGTAGAAAACAAGGACCATTGCGACATTGTATATCGCATGGAGATCTTCTTGATGGCCTACGCAGTTGAGCACTAGCCGTCCATCGCTCTTTCCGCCGCTTTTGCACCGAGTACCACTTGCTTTGCCCGCTCTTGCCCTCTCCCGCATCGCTGTCTCCTTCATCTGTTTTTGCCAGCATCATCTGCCCGAAGAAGCCCACGAAGAAACGAATAACGAAAACGAAAATCCCAATTTCCAGGCCTGCGGTCCTCTGCGACTGGACCCGTAAGTGTCAAGGGGTATCTGTGGCCCTGACAGCCGCGAGCCGCACCGACACCGACGCCGGCAAATTGCATGGTCGGCATTCCAGTCTAAACAGCCAAATAGCCTCACATTTTTCCCTTCTTCCTCTTTCGCTCCTCCTTCGCCGCTCTCTCGACCTCCCCCGACTGGCCGTTTTGCGGCACCTCCTGTCCCTCCTTGCCCCCTATCTGTCTTCTCGGTCATGGGAATCCTCCCCGCCGGCATCTTTCGCTCGCGGGACGCCCGCCAACGCTTGCCCGTCTATGAGAACCTAGAGTCGCCCGCAACGGCCAAGGAGCAGTTCACCGACACCGATCTGTCCTCCGACGAAGAGAGTGATGGCTTCTACTCTGCCTCTCTCTCCTCACCCGTCAGCACCAGCGCTCGCAGCTCCCGGCAGTCATCCGGTTCGGCCGGCGCCAACACCCTAATGCTGCCAAAACGAACCGCGGCCGGCGCTGCCACTTCTCACTCCCGCACTCGCCTGCCACGGCGGCGGCGCCACGGCCTCGGCGGTCTCGGCGGCATCGGCTTCCGCGGCCACCTCTACCGTCTTCCGAACAAGGTCATTCGATACCTATGCGCCGGCCTCATCATCTTCATTGTCGCCCTTATCTACACCCTCGTCCGCGCCAGTCAGCTCGAAAATCAGCGCATTGCCAACGGCGAGTTCAACCGCCCCCCTGGCCCGCCGCCGGCCTGGGAGAGCTTCGAGTTCCTTACCCGCTACTACGGCGGCGTGCGCAGTCTGGTGCCGAAGAAAGACAACGTGCCGCAGTATCCGCGCGAGGCGGACGAGCAGATCGACAACGACACCTTGGCTGATGCTACCTCGAACGACGGCCCTGCCGCGCCCAAGACGCACCTGCGTCCGGCCACCAGCTTTGCTGTGAACACCAACAAAAGTCCTCTGCCGCCCAGCGTGCCCTTTGAAAAGTATGCCGGCTCGGTATTGGCCGACGGCTCGGCTTCTGGCGGCGCTGACGGCGTCCCCCCCGTCGACTGCTATATCGACAGCAAGAACACCATCCGCGTACCGTCGCTGCGCTACTTTGACGGCGTCCCCAACGGCTTCCCCAACAACGTCATGGGCTCGTACGATCTGCTCTCGCTCCCCGGCGACATCTGCTTCGAGCGCTACGGTCGCTTTGGACCCTACGGCTACGGCTACTCTGTCCACGCTGGCGGCCTGGGCATTGGCGAGTATGGCGAGAAAGACGGCGCTGAGGCAACCTGGGAAGTCACTCCCCGCGTGGACTACAACACCGTTGACTGGGCCGAAGTGCAGCGCCGGTGCTACGACGCCAACTCTGCCCGCTTCAAGCCCATGACCTCCGGCCCCAGGACTGCCAGTGGCTTCTATATCGGCAGCACTGCAGACAAGCCACTGGCTGCACGCGATGCTCCTGCTGCGCCCGCTGATGCAGTTGCCCCCCCGCCTCCTGCTCAGCCTCCTGCTCAGCCTCCTGCTCAACCTCCTGCTCCTCCTGCTCCCGCGTCTCCGGCTGCGCCTGCTCCGGTGCCACCTGCTCCGGTTGTGCCTTCTCCGGCTGTTTCTGCGCCGGCTGTCCCTGATCCGGCTGCCCATCCATCGAAACCCGAGATCAACGTTCCTGCTAGCTCTGCCCCCCGTACCGCCGTCGTGGTTCGGTGCTGGGACGAATTTGAGTGGCGGGAAGAGGACATTATGAGCCTCCGTGCTCTCATCACTGAGCTCTCTCTAGCGTCTGGGTCTCGTTACGACGTCCACCTTCTTGTCCAGATCAAGGACGATGCCAAGCATCCTATCTGGGCGGATGAAGAAATATACCAGCAGCGGATTGTCGACACGGTGCCTGCCGAGTTCCGCAATCTTGTAACGCTTTGGACCGAAACGCAGATGCTGTCCCTGTACCAGGGCATCCACGACTTCTTTACCCGCGGCCCCGGTCTGCCTGTCCATGGCGTGTACCGCGGCCTGCAGATGGCCATGCAGCACTTTTCCCACCTCCATCCCGAGTACGACTACTTCTGGCAGTGGGAGATGGACATCCGCTACACGGGCCACATGCTGGACCTGTTTACAAAGATGGAAAACTGGTCTCTTCAGCAGCCTCGGAAGGGGTTGTGGGAGCGCAACGCCCGTTTCTACGTCCCGGACATTCACGGCTCCTGGGAAGACTTCCGTCAGCTGTCGCGTGTGCAGACGGAGAACGGCGTGGCCGGCCCCGAGAATGTCTGGAATGCCGCTCTCGGGAAGGGTGGCAAAGGCAAGGGCATGAGAAAGATGACCGAGCCGTTGGGCGAGACGCCCGTGTGGGGGCCGGTGCGTCCAGCAGACACGAACGACTGGTTCGAGGCGGACAGCGACCCGGTGCCGCCGACAACGTACGAAAAGGACCGCTACGTGTGGGGTGTCGGCGAGGAAGCCGACCTCATTACGCTGAACCCGATCTTCGACCCAGAGGGTACCACATGGCTGCTGGCGGACGACATTACGGGCTACAATGAAACCACCCAGGGTGGCAAGGCACCTAGGCGCGCGCAGATCATAACGGCGTCGCGCATGTCGAAGCGCCTGCTGCGCACGATGCACCGGGAGACGGCGTTCAAGAAGCACCACGCATTTTCAGAAATGTGGCCGGCTACAACAGCCCTCCAGCACGGCTACAAGGCCGTGTACGTGCCGCACCCGGTGTACGTGGACCGCGAGTGGCCGTTGCAATACATGGCCCGCACGTTCAACGCAGGTCGCAACGGGGCTACAGGCGGTTCGCGGGCGTCAGTATTTGGCCAGCGCGAACACAACTTCCAGGGCCTCACCTGGTACTACAACGCAGGTTTCTCGGCAAACCTTTATCGTCGCTGGCTGGGTCTGAAGGTCAACAACGACGGCGGTGAGGCCTTTGAGGCGATGGGCTACCCGGATAGGGATGACCAGAGCACGGCGACAATGCGTGGTGGCGAGGGTCGCATGTGTCTGCCGCCCATGCTTCTTCATCCGATCAAGAACGTGGAGCTGCCCGTCGAGAGCAGCAGCCAGGAGTATGACCATGTGCCGACGGAATCAGACCCATCCTCGTGAGCCGCTCTCTGATTGTTCTGTTCATAATATAGGTGAGGTGCTTGGGTGCTTTGGTTGGGTTTTTGTTTTTGTAATACGGCTGTTCTAGCTATGGGGTTTCAAGTCGGATAACGTCAGTTCATCACGGTTGGACGCTTGCATTTGCTTTGGCGCTCGCATGGTGTTGGGAATGGTATTTGCTTTTATGTGGTTTACATGTTTGAGTTCGAATATCTCTTGACGATCGGACAGTTCTCCTGCTATAAGTGGATGCTTTTTGTGAGGGGATCGTCTGAATCTTTGGATAAGCCCCGCACAGCGGTGGAAAGAGGGCGCGATAGAGCAGATCTATACCAGAACATGAAAAGAGGGAATGATCAAGAGCTCCTGCATGTATACAGAGTAGAACAAAGGCAGTCTCGTAGCTTGAGGAACGGCAAGAAGTAGTAGAAAAATTGTATATAATCATAGTACTCCGTACAAGACGTTCGTTTGGATCGTAGTTTCGCCCAAGCCTCCCAAGCCCGTTGTATCACCCGTTTCTCTCATTAGAAAAAGGTACGCCGGTTTTCCAGTGCGACTGTCTCACGTTCGTGATTCTCCCGCCGCGACAAAGTTCGTTTGCCAGGTCAAAGTCCAGGCGTCTAGATGACGCGCTTGACCTCGAAGAAGCGACGGAGCCACCAGACCTGGAAGACAGACTCGCCGATGACGATACCGATGACAAAAAGGTTCCACCACTTGACGCGGCTGTTTGTGCTCTCAGCCGTGTTGCGGTGGGTGCGCTCGCGGAGGACGATGTAGGACTGCTCGTCCTTGACCTGGGCGAGCAATTCGGAGAGGCGGCGGGCCTCGGCCTCGAGAGGGTCTTTGGGGGTGTCGGCCTCGTTGACGTAGACTATACCGTGAACGTTGAAGGATACCTCCTTGCTGGACGCGCCCCAGTGCTCGTTGCTGAAGCAGTAGACGTATTTTCCGTCGTGGGCGGCGTTGAAGGTGTAGTCGCCGTTGGAGGTGGTCTTCTGGAAGGTCTCGTACTGGCCGCGGGGGTTGGTGATCTGTGCGTGTCAGCGAGACAGGAGCAGAAGCAGGAGAGACAGGCACGCAGAGGCAATAGCAGAAAGAGAGGCAGGGAGTGCGAGAAAATGAGGCGCCAAAACGAAGAAAACCAAAACGAAGCAGAATTGCCAGAAGCAGAAGGCCACGTACCCAAAAGTCAATGTCCAGGTTGCCGGCACCACCAAACTCGCGGTCGCCGACCTGGTAGGATATAGTCATGGTGTCATCCTTGTGCAGTTCCTCGAAGAAGCACTCGCGGCCGTGGGCGGGCAGCTGGATGTTGTGGGCGGCAACGGCCGGCAGCAGAGCGGCGGCGGCGGCCAGCAGGCCGAAGAAGAGGCGGGCCATGGTGCGAGGAGGGCGCGGCGGTGCAGGTGCAGGCAGACGTCGGACGGGACGGCGGTCGAGAGTGCAGAGTACGCAGTATCGCGAGGCGGCGGTCGTGTGCAGGCGTGATGCGCGTGCCAATGTATCCACCCCTTTTGAGGCATCAAGGGACAGCTTGCAGTTCGCGATTGGCGATTGGCGCTAGCACAGAGCACGCGCCACATGCCATTTGTGGCGCAGATGTGGTGGGCCGCGGTGGCCGTGCATGCACTGTCCGCGCACTGTCCACGTCGCGCCTCCTATTCAGCGGCACGAAGGATGGCGACGCGTATTACAAAGTACTTGTACGGAGGAGTACTCCGTCTGGGCGCGATGCATAGCGCGGCCCGCAGGGAGCCAGGGCGGCGGCCGGAGCGGACTCGTAGCGAGGAACTTTGTAGCGCATCGGCGCGGCCGAGTGGTGCAGACGGTGGAATAGGGGCTGCGGACCGACGAATGATCCGGCCGCCAGCCTGGCGCAGCCGCTGCAGAGGCTCGGAGTACTCGTAGTGCTGCAGTGGAGCCGCTGAGCGCTACAGATTACAGCAGCACTGCAGAGTCCCAGCGCTGGCATGTAATACCGCTACGCGAACGCGGAAAACGCGCACCTCTGCTAGCAGCAGCACGTGCCCTACAGGCGCAAAAGTACCGGCGACGTGCTGCAGGCAGTGCCAGCGCGCCGAAGACTCGTACCTGTACCCAGCCATCGTGCGCTACGCAGCATTATAATTATCCCGTATTTAATTGCTTTATTACTTAATTATTTTTCTCCGTCCGCTCCTTCTCCCTTCCCTCCCACCAAAAATCACACTACACACCGACAAATCCCACTTTTGGCCACATCGCGACAAATCGCCCGCATGTGTGTATTCTCCGTCTCCCCGTTTGCTGCTCGTCCCCCCTCCTGCCCCCTTCGCATCACGCTTGCCGCAGCATCGAATTCTCACACGTCCTACAGCACCGATCTTCTCGAGCCGCCGATTTCATACCGTGAGGTGAGCGAAGCCCCCATGCATCACACAATGGCTGCGAGAAGCCAGAGGCCAGAAGAGGCCACCGAGTCCAAATAAGACCGAGAGAGAGAAGGCCAAGACAGAGAGACGCGTCTGGGACCCGAGATGCTACCATGCCATCTCCCGCGTTCACGCGGCCGCAGCTGTGTCCGGCCACATCTGAGCCTGCCTTGCCATCCCGTTCCCGTTTCCGTTTCCGTCCCCGTCCATGTCCTCCGCCCATCCCCTTTGCGCCGGTGCCTGTCCATCCCGTGTTGTTGCCCGTCTTCGCGTTCAAATCATCTGCCATCTGTTGCCGGACGTCTTCTGCCTGCGACTCGTCTAGCGCCCTGTCGATACCGCCGCCTGCCGTTGCTGCGCGGCTTCGCAGCGGCCGCGTTCTTGTCGTCCGGCCTTGAGCCCGGAAACGGGAAATGGGGAAGAACACCGTCTGTCGGCATGGGCACATGCTTTATCTGGCGATGTCGCCGGAGACAGGCGGCGACGGAATAAACCGACTGCGGCTGCCAGCGGGATGTCTGGATGTCTAGAAACATCCGCTACCAAGACATTGTGTCGTGGCATTTGCTCCGCGCCGCCCGGCTGCTGGCTCCCGGCGCTGGACTCCTGGCTCCGGCTCGCTTCTTGTGGCTCTGGCTCCTCGGCTCCCTGTCTCAGCGTCTCGTTTCCAGCTTCTCGCACGGCTCTATCTGCTGCCTCCTGGCCTTCCACTGGCCTTCCTCTGCCCTGTCCTTCCCCACAACTACCCCCTGCCACCGCCTTTTCTTTATCTCGCAGCCTGCCAAAGCGTCACTGGCCGGCGGGTCCCTGCGGCCTTGCGGCCCTACCGACCTCAAGCTCAGCTCGTGATGAAGCCCCAATGAGGACTGGGCTTTGCCCAATCCGAGGCCGCGCTGGCCTGTTACTGTCGTGTCTTGCTGTCCTGCTAGGTCGTTGTCCTCTGCCTACAGGCACCAAACACGCTGTCCTTTAAGGGGTATCGTGGCTAAGCCTTATAAAACGCCGCTGGCTTGAGGCGCATACTTTTGTGTTTTTTCCTGTCGCAGCTACATTCCCCCGTGCTCTGCCGCTTTCTGCTTTCTGCTTTCTGCTTTCTGCTTGCCGCTACGCTATTTGCCCGCTCCATCCCACCATCATCCCGTGGCCCTTATCACACCACCCGCAGCCGATATAGCACTAGACGTCAGGCAGCTAACCCGCCACTCAGGATCTCTGCGCCTCGCCCCCTTTCCTTGTTCACGCTTCCAAACCGACCTCGACAACAACCGCAACTATGGGTCTCAGCATCAGCAAGCTGTTCAGCGCCTTCCTCGGCAAGAAGGAGATGCGCATTCTGATGGTTGGTCTCGACGCTGCCGGAAAGACTACTATTCTGTACAAGCTGAAGCTTGGCGAAATCGTCACCACCATTCCCACCATCGGTATGTCGTCGTCGGTCCAGCCACAGCTGCATCCGCATGCATCCGCATGCGTCGCCCTCGGAACCCTACTTCTCTGCTGACACCCCGCCAGGCTTCAACGTCGAGACCGTCGAGTACAAGAACATCCAGTTCACCGTGTGGGATGTCGGTGGACAGGACAAGATCCGTCCTCTGTGGCGGCACTACTTCCAGAACACCCAGGGCATCATCTTCGTTGTCGACTCCAACGATCGCGACCGTATTGGTGAGGCCCGCGAGGAGCTGCAGCGCATGCTGAACGAAGATGAGCTCCGCGATGCCATTCTCCTTGTCTTCGCCAACAAGCAGGATCTGCCCGTATGTCCCCGCCAATCGCAATTGCTCCTCCCGCCATGACGCGTGCTAATCACCGTGCAAATAGAACGCCATGAACGCCGCTGAGATCACAGACAAGCTGGGTCTGCACAGCCTGCGGCAACGCGCTTGGGTATGTTTTTCCTATCCAGTGGACCCGCCAGCTGTCTGCTGCCGGCCCGTCCCTCTTCGACGCTGCTCTTTGCTGACTCCTTCTCTCCCGAATAGTACATCCAGTCGACGTGCGCCACCTCTGGTGACGGTCTGTACGAGGGTCTCGACTGGCTCGCCCAGACCCTGCGGAAGACGAACAACTGAGTGTCGACATAATCTGGGAATCTCACCGAGGAAGGCCTGCTGCTCACGAGGACAAGAGCATGGGAACAAAGTACCGGCCAGCCGCGTAACTGCAGCCTGCCTGGTCTCTCTTCCTCTGGTCTGACCTGAGCGCAGGCCTTGCTCCGGGCCTTTCGCACACTCGATTCAGGAAAACGCATACGCTCTGGGGGCTTTCTTGTTCCATCGTCTCACATCTCCAGGACAGCCGGAAGAGAGGGCAATCAGGGCGTCTGTTCGTTTTTCTTCCCTCTTCGTCTCTCCCTCTCCCTATGCACGCCGTCGAGCTGGCACAATAATCCCATTGTTGCTGGCTGGCGCTGTGTGTCTTGCTCGCGGCTGCTGCTGCTGGCTGCCGCCGGGTCCCTTTATAGCTCTCTTGTATTTTCGTACAGTATTGCCTCCATGAGAAATCGAATTCAATTTTTTACTGTACGTGCGTGGCCGTTTTCTGTAATGCCATCTCCGCGATGCCACTTCCCGGTGCCCTTTTCTGGTGAAGGACCATTCTCAAGTTTTTGGAGGCGTTCTCACGATGGAGTTGGGTTTCAGCATGTGAATTACACAGACAAATATCGGAAAGAGAGAGTTGTATATACGTCTCGATTGGCTTAGTCTGCAGTGCTTTTCTGGCTGTCTGTGCACGTATACGTGCAACTTGTACTGAAGGGTCGGTATATAGTGGTGTAATATCTAGGATCCAAAGTCTCGATTACGCAGAGGTAAGACATGATTGGCATTACAAACGTTTTAACAAAAACTTGGAGATCGGCAGAAACTCACGATTTAACGTATTACCTATTGCGAGTTACATATCTGAGAGTCTGACAATAGTGCTAGAGTGCTAGAGTAGTTGCATTGAAGTCATATGTACATTGAGTTTGCCTTTCATTATCAACTATATATATCAAGTTGTTGAGCGAAGTATGATATTATGTATGCAAAACAGAGCCCAACTTGTGGTGTCCAATCTGACAAGCACTCCTCAGAGTACGCCATTTCTCATAAATCATCATTCACCGCCGATTCCTTTTGAATGTAAACCGCAAACGTCCCTAGCCTGCACCTTTTCCCATCCATCAGTACTGGTAACCGTTTTATAGAGTCCAGTTTGTTGTATTTGTATTAATCAGGAGCTTCTGGGTGCTTTTACAGGAGCTTCCGTCGGTTTCTCCGTCGGCTGGACATGCACATCGAGTCCGCTACCGTCGGCCTTGACGCGGACCTGGGCTACGTCACCGTTGCGGACGAGGCCACGGATAATCTTGTCGGCGAGGCCGTTTCCAATTTCCGTGGTGATGAGGCGGTTGAGCGGGCGAGCACCGAACTTGGGGTCGTAGCCACGCTCAGCAAGCCACTGGCGCACGTCATCGGGAACGTCGAGCGTGATGCGGCGGTCATCGAGGCGCTGCTGAAGCTCGCGGAGGCGGATATCGACAATGTCGCGAAGAGCGTCGAGGGCGAGGCGCTTGAAGACAATGAAGGAGTCGATGCGGTTGAGGAACTCGGGCGGGTAGCTGGCGGCGACGACGTCGAGGACGGCCTTGCGGACGTCGGGGTCGATTTCGCCGTTGGGCGTTTCGCGGTAGGGATGTGCCGGGTCGGCGCCGACGAGGATCTCGGCGCCGAGGTTCGAGGTCAGCACGATAATGGTGTTGCGGAAGTCGACGCGATGGCCTTGGGCGTCGGTGAGGTAGCCCTCGTCGAGGACCTGGAGCAGCAGGGCGGAGATGTCGCGGTGGGCCTTTTCGAACTCGTCAAAGAGCAGGACGGCGTAGGGCTTGCGGCGCACGGCCTCGGTGAGCTGGCCGGCGTCCTCGTAGCCGACGTAGCCAGAGGGCGCGCCGATGAGGCGCGAGATGGTGTGCTTCTCCTGGAACTCGCTCATGTCGAAGCGGACGACGGCGGACTCGGTGGAGAAGAGGAAGCTGGCGAGCTTCTTGCAGAGCTCGGTCTTGCCGACGCCGGTCGGGCCGAGGAAGAAGAAGGAGGCCAGCGGGCGGTTGTCGCCGGCGAGGCCGGCGCGCTGCATGCGCACGGCGTCCGCGACGGCCTTGAGGGCCTCGTCCTGGCCGCGCACCGACTGGCGCAGCGTGTCCTCCATGTGCACAAGCTTCTCGACGTGGCCTGACGTCAGCTTCGACACGGGGATGCCCGTGATGCGCGACACGACCGTGGCGATGTCGTCGGCGGTCACCGAGTCGTGCAGCAGCGGTGCGGTGGCGCCGCTGTCCGCCCCGTCGCCGGCGGCGGCCGCCCGGGTCTTGGTCTCGTCGTCGCGGACCTTGTCTTCGAGGGCCGGGATGACGCCGAAGCGCAGCTCGGAGGCGCGGGCAAAGTTGCCTTCCCGCTGGGCGCGCTCGAGGTCGACGCGGGCGCGGTCCAGGTCGGCCTGGGCCTGCTTGATGCTGGCGATCTCGGCGCGCTCCTTCTGCCAGCGCTCGGACAGGGCCTGGACTTGGGCCTGGTAGGCGGCGAGGTCGTCCTCGAGCTTCTGGCGGCGCTCGCGGCTGGCAATGTCGGTTTCCTTGCGCAGGCTCTCGAGCTCGATCTGGATGGTCATGATCTTCTGGTCGAGGCGCAAAATGTCCTCGGGCTTGCTCTCCTGCTGCAGGCGCAGCGAGCTGGCGGCCTCGTCCATGAGGTCGATGGCCTTGTCGGGCAGGAAGCGGTCGGTGATGTAGCGGTTCGAGTAGGTGGCGGCGGCGACGAGGGCGCCGTCGGTGATGCGCACGCCGTGGTGCACCTCGTACTTCTCCTTGATGCCGCGCAGGATGCTGATGGTGTCCTCGACGGTCGGCTCGTTGACGAGGATCGGCTGGAAGCGGCGCGCCAGCGCGACGTCCTTCTCGATCAGGCGGTACTCGGCCAGCGTCGTGGCGCCGCAGCACTGCAGCTCGCCGCGCGACAGCGCCGGCTTCAGCAGATTGGACGCGTCGATGGAGCCCTCGGCCTTGCCCAGGCCCAGCAGCGTGTGCAGCTCGTCGATGAACAGGATGACCTCGCCGTTGGCCTGCTCGACCTCGCCGAGCACCTTCTTGAGCCGCTCTTCAAAGTCGCCGCGGAACTTGGCGCCCGCGATCAGCGCGCCCAGGTCCAGGCTGATCACGCGCTTGTTCTTGATGCTCTCCGGCACCTCGCCGTGCACGATTCGCAGCGCCAGCCCCTCGAGGATGGCCGTCTTGCCCGTGCCGGCATTGCCGATCAGCACCGGGTTGTTCTTGGTGCGCCGCGACAGCACCTGGATCGTGCGCGTGATCTCGGCGTCGCGCCCGATCACCGGGTCCAGCTTTCCGTCGCGCGCCCGGGCCGTCAGGTCGACGCCGAACTGCTCGAGGGCCGGCTTCTCTTCGCCGCCGCCCATGTCCATGCGGTGCGTGCCGCCGGGTGGGTGTGGCCGGCCATTGGCGTAGGAGCGGGCGGCCGTCAGCGGCAGGAATCTTGGAGCCTGGGTCGCCGCTACGGCCACAAAGCCGAGCGGAACGGTCGGTAGCTTGGAGACTGTCGTGGCCGCGAGGGCCGGCCGTGGTCGTGCATAGGTCGAGGCAGCCCTGGCGGTCAAGAGTTTTGAGGCTTTTGAGGATGTGGAAGATGTTGCGTCGATGAGGCGCCGCCGAGTCGAGGCGGCGAGCAGTTGCTTTCGAGCCAGCATGTTGTCCGTGTTGTGTGATGTAGGAGACAGCCTCCATGGCGGCAAGGCCGGGAGGGGCCCGGTAGCTGACTTATAGGCCGCAGCGCGGAAGCGTCGGCGGCGGCGTGGCCACCAGCATCATCGAGGTGCTTCGAGCAGCTTCGCGGGCGGCCTTATCTTATCGCACGATCACGTGATCTCTGCGATCCCGTGACCTTGCGAGCGCATTGCTTACTCAACTCATGCATGAGCCGTCGCATTTACTCGGTCCGTTCCATGGCTGGGTTGTGGGTACAATACGAGCCCGATGTTGGTGGCTGGGCTCGCTGTGTTCACGATCAAGCATAGGTTCTGTCGCGTCTCTCATTGGCGGGGCGACCTGATGCGGGGCCTCAAATGTGCCAGCAGCAAATTTGGGCCGAATTTGGAGGGGGACGAAAAAAAAGATTTCGTCGGGAAAGAAGTCCCACCGTTCATCCAACCCCACCACTACTTCATCTCCATCGCCAGCCTCTCGAAAATTTCTCTTTGCAATTTCCCCCTTTACCGACTACAAAAGCCAGGAATCGCTCTCTGTTCGTCAAAATGGGTTTCCCTGATGTTTCAACCGACGCCGGCGTTGCTGGTATGTGATTCTCTCCGCGCCAGGCGGCTGCTGCGCTGTTCTGCCCGTCTTTATCTCGTCTTCTCGTCTTCTCGTCTTCTCGTCTTCTCGTCTTTTCGCTGGAATCAGACGCGAAGCTGACCAGCATCTGCAGTGCTCAACAGCTGGCTGCTCACTCGCTCCTACATCGTCGGGTATGTCTTCTCTCTGGATTTCGCGTCTCTTCGTCTGCGCATTCTGCATTTTCGTGCCTGTCGCGCTTTTGCGTCTGGCTGGCGTTGGGCGCCATCACCCCTCTTTGCCCTCCTTTGACCTCGAGCACCCATATGATGAGAAAAAATTGGTCCGTGTTTCTGAGCAGCCTCAAGACCTGCAATTGACGACGTACAATAGCACTCTGTGCATCTCTGATCGTTCTTTCACTTCACGTTTCACGTTTCACGTCTTGGCTTCGGCCGTTGGACACCCAGTTGCGAGCGTCGCTAACCAGATCGCCGGATTGTAGCTACGCTCCCAGCCAAGCCGATGTCGCCGTCTTCAAGGCCCTGACGGCCGCGCCCGCGGCTGACAAGTACCCCAACGCTGCCCGGTGGTACAAGCACATTGCCTCGTACGAGGACGAGTTCGCCACCCTGGCGGGTGACGCTTCTGCCCCCTACAGCACCTACGGCCCCGAGGAGTCGACGGTCGTTGTCCCGGCCGCCAAGGAGGCTCCTGCCGAGGAGGAGGACGATGTCGACCTGTTCGGCAGCGACGACGAGGAGGAGGACGCCGAGGCCGTCCGCATCCGCGAGGAGCGTCTGGCCGAGTACCGCAAGAAGAAGGAGGGCAAGACCAAGCCGGCTGCCAAGTCTATCGTCACCCTGGACGTCAAGCCTTGGGGTAAGTTTGGGAATGCTCGTGACTTGCCGCGGTTGTATGCACATGCTAACGATGCCGCAGACGACGAGACCGACATGAAGGCTCTGGAGGAGTCTGTCCGTAGCATCGAGAAGGACGGCCTGGTCTGGGGTGCTTCCAAGCTGGTGGCGGTTGGCTTCGGTATCAAGAAGCTCCAGATCAACATTGTCGTCGAGGACGACAAGATCTCCCTGGACGACCTGCAGGACGAAATTGCCGGCTTCGAGGACTATGTCCAGTCCAGCGACATTGTTGCGATGCAGAAGCTGTAAGTAGCGAAAGCCGGGAGCACCGTTTTGTTTCAAGCAGCCTGCCGACGGCTCTTCGTAGATAAGCATAGTCGGCGCCTCGTTGAGGCATGAGGAAAATAAAAAAGTACAAAGTTCATGACTAGACGGTTCGTGTTCACTGGCGATATGTGTGCTCGTAATTTCGTATGGGGCCCAACGGCCTGACGCGATATGCTGTGAACCACGGCTTTGGTGGCGGCTGCCATGGTGGGGAAGGCGCCATGTGAGTGGCTGTCCGTCACTTAGAGCCCAATGCGGCAGGCGGCGAAATCTGCTGGGATTGGCTGGCGACGGAGAAACGGAGAGAAACGGAGAACGCGTCTCATCTGGGCTTTGCGGTGTCTTTGGCCCTTGCCATTGCGTCTGCACCAACGCCCCGACGCGCACATCGACGGCACGACTGCCTGCGACGACGCCGACGATTGCCGACTGAAGACGCGCGCTTGCTGCGGTTGGGATCAAGCCGGTTCCGCGGCGCAGCCCCGATGTACGGAGATCTGGGCAACAAGCTGGTGCGTATTTTGGTCGCGCTGGGCCAACAACAAGAGGACTGACTTGTGACGCTGTGCAGGTCCAGCATGCCAAGCGGACGCAGAACCTGACGCACCTGCCGCCGTACCAGACGGAGATGGTGCGGGCAGTGACGCGCGAGGTGCGCGACCTTGACCGGGACGTGGCGCAGCTGCTGGAGCCGTTCGCGGGCTCCTTTGACCCGACGGCGGAGCAGGCGACGGCGTGCGCGCTGCTTGTGGACCACCTGGCGATGCGGCGCAACAAGCGGTGTCTGCTGGCCTACCACCGGACGCGGACGAACAAGCTGGAGGAGCTCGTCTGGAACGGCACGGACGTGGTGGACCTGGCCGAGCAGCAGGCGACTGGCGGTGGGAGTGGCGGCGGCGGCGGCGACGGCGAGGGACCTGCGGCGGCGACGAGCAGCCTCAGCCCGCAGGAGGAGGACTACGTGCGCCAGTACTCGAACCTGCTGGCGGCCTACAAGGGCCAGTGGACGGACATTGATCTGACGGGCAGCCTGGAGCCGCCGCGCGACCTGTTCATCGACGTGCGGGTGCTCAAGGACGCAGGCGAGATCCAGACGGAATACGGGTGAGCAGACACGCAGAGGTGCAGGAGGGAGGACTGGACAGGACGGAAATGCTGACTTGCAAGGTCCATCACGCTGAGCCGGAACAGCCAGTTCTACGTGCGGCAGGGCGACGTGGAGCGGCTGATTGCGCAAGGTTACCTCCAAAAGCTGGGCTGAGGTACCACGAGTTGTGTCTGCTCTGTTGCTCTGTTGCTCTGTTGCTCTGTGCGACGAGCACGCGCCATGTCTCACTCCCTGTGGCTGTCCCCATTGCTGCAGGCGGCTGGCTTCCTTGATTCAGCGGCGCCCGCCGGAGGAGACCGGTCAGACGTGGGTGAGAGGGGATAGACCGGCCTCAACGGACTCGGGCTGGGCGCAGTGCAGCGGTGCAACGGCGCAATGAACTGGTGATGGTCGCATGAGCGGGGGAGGAGCATAGAGCAGACGGACGGGGCCGGAGCACGCAGTCCTGCACAGTATGGCGCTGTATGGCGTCGCGTCATGGCGTGTGCAGGGCAAAGTATGGCGCGGTGAGGCACGTCGAGAGCGAGCGGAGAGCGGAGAGCTGCTCGGGTGCTGCTGCCATGCAGCATGCAGAGCAGAGGCCAGCCAATGGCAGCGCGCGTTGCAGGGCCACGAGGCCACGGCGGCGCTGCTGCCATCCCCTCTCTGCCGGCCGGCATGTCCCGCGGCTGACGGCGGCCGGGCTACCAGCTCGTCCATTGGCTACGGGGTATGTCGTTTGGCTGCACGGCTCTCGCAAGCACTCGGCTCCAGGCTCGCGGCCTTTGCTGCTAGCTCACCATCGGCCTGCTCGCATTGCTCATCTGTGGCAGGAGGACGTGTGTCCGTGACCGCCGGCGGGACAGCTCGCAGATTGTGGCCCATTGGATGAGTGAGGGCGGACCTGTAAAGACTTTGACGAGACCGGCGTCCACTTCGTACGGCTGTCAGGTCCGGAGTACGAAGTGATTGCTTTTGAGCTATACCGGCATCTCGACCTATCAGGCCTACACTTGTTTCCAAGCCTACAGTTACAGCTTGCCCCTGCGTATCTTTTGTATCTTGTTGTTTACTTCAACCTCTGTCTCTGTCTCTCTCTGTCTTACCTTCTTGTTCTGTTTTTAACTTTGCTCCGGCCTCTCTTGCTCCGGCTGGCCTCTCTGGCCTCGCCCTGCTGACCCATACTCGATACTACGGGGTGCGTCGCCACCTACTCGTAACGCCCGTTCGTGCATATATACTCGCTCCTACAAGTTACGAGTTACGTACTCGTACGCATCCATCATACCATACAAGACGCCCATCAGGCGCACGACCTCGCCGTGCTAGCACGTGCTCGCAGCGTTGCAGCCCTGGGGTCCAGACCTGCAGCCCGGCTTGCGCCGCGTCAGCTTCCTATTCGCTGTCCACTTGACATGGAGGCCGTAGTACGTCGTTCACATGGCCGAAAGTTTTTTCCCGGGGTCGTTTCCGTTTTTTCTGGCTACTGCACTGTACAGCCGCACACGCCGTGCCTCTGCACCGCACTGTGCCGCTGACGTCAATGCTGCACAAACGTGCAAAGAGCAGCGGTGTCTGCGTCGCGATTCGTGCTTTGCACCGGTTTATTCGTGCTGGGGCTCTGTGCGTGAACGACATGCTCTGCGTTTTACGGCCTACTATGACTGTGTCTTACGACCTACTATGCTCGGTGTTCCTCCTTTCTTGTTCTCTTCGTATTTTTACAGAGTTTGCCGCCGGACAATGCGTCGGAAATACCGTCAATTCGCACGGTCCTCGCACTGGGCGGACTATGGATCCTTGGCTCGCTAATACAGGTACGAGAAGTACTCCATAATACCTGTTTGTTGCCTCGTACTCTACTGGCAAGGGTCTCTCGTAGTGCATCGATACTCGCGCTTCGCACGCTTGCGTAAAACTGCAGCTTGGGCTGAATGGAAGACTTTTGCATTGCTGTCGACTCAGCGATGTAGACATGCCTCTGTAGCTACGGAGTATTCAAGAGCAGTCTGTTGATAAGTCAGCATCACGTGAAGACGTCTGGGCAGCACAGAGTCTGGGCCGCGCCTGCCTTTCCTAAATAGGCATAAATCATGTTATGCGACTGCATTACGAACATCGCGCTAGTCCGCCGATAACCAGACACACCAAAAATTGGACCTTTCTAGACAACATCTCGGTGGATCTCGTTTTTTGCCATTCCCAGTCCATGCAAAGCTCACCACCCATAGCTTGCCGTACGAAATACTTTGTGAGTGCCACCCTCGACGGATCTTTCGTTGCGTCCGGCACTTCTCTGCCCTTTCCGGCTCCCTTCTCTCGCGCTCTCGACGGCATTTTCAGCGAGGCAGAGCTGAGGCCGCCGAATATATCGTCACGTATCGCCATTCGTTTCATCCAATTGCTCTTCTCTTCTCATGAATTTGTACTTTTCGGCTTCGTCTTCTGCCTCGTCGTTGGCTCCCTGACGCTGTTCTTTTCCGGCGTCTTCTCGTCTTCTCGTCTTCTCGTCTTCTCGTCTCCTCAGCCAATTCGCATCGCCTGTGTCGTGCCGCGGCGGCCATTGAAGCTCAAAGTCGAGATTAAGAAATTGAAGCATTGGAAGAATACATCGTCATAGCCAACCTGCTGCACGGCTGCTGCCCTCCGTCCCGTCTCCGGTAGTGCAGACGGCATGGTACTGTATAAGACCCAGCATACGCCGTACGCCGGTTGACGAGGCTGCAGACGACACCAATCCATTCGAGCCTCAGCTTCAACAGTCCAGAGAGGAACAGCTGGACATTCACATTCACCCGCCGCCCTACGTCTGCCTTCCGACCAATACGTCATGTCGTCGCCGTCGGCCGTCAGCTCCTCGCCATGGGGCAGACGGCGTGCCGAGTCCATCAGCTCGCTCCAGAGCAGCCATGGCGGCAGCTATCGTCGCCAGCGCTCTCCCAGTTCGGCTCGGATCGTGCCTCAGAGCCAGCAGCAGCAACAGCAAAACGCCGAGTCCAGGCTCTCTTCTTCTATTACGTCGGCTAGCCATCGCGAGCCGATCCGCTCCTTCATCCATCTCGCCCACCGGGACCACCTAGGTATGTCTTTTGCTTGCTGTCTCGCTTGCTGTGGTTCTGCCTCCTCTCAAGCAGCTTCCTATTCTTGCTTGCTGTTCTCCTCACCATTCTAATTGCTTGGTCGACTTGTTCGGCTGTCCGCTGCATTCTCGACTACTCGACTGTCCAAGCTAACCATACAGCTCCCGTCAGCACCGCAGAATACGCGCGCTCCGTCCGGGAAGACACCGCAGAGCTTGCTATATATCAGCTGGCCGACAAGACCGATGGCCGGAACCCCTTTCTCGGTCGCACCCGCTCGCTGTCGTGCCGCACCGCCTTCTCGTCCGACGCCGACCTCGAGGACGTCGACTCTGGTCTCGCTACCTTTGGGAGCGGCGCCGTCCAAGGATCAGAAACTATTGCCGAGATCTCCGAGCCCGAGTCCACGTCGCCCGAAGAAGCCTCGGAACCTTCGCCACTGGCAAGGGTTTCCGACGTCGACACCAGTGCACACGGCGTTCTTGGTGAACTCGAAGCCGATGCCGGGCCGTCCTTACTCACCCGTGCCTTGAGAAGATCGCCGCCACAGCGTACCGGCCTCTTTGGTGCCGACACCGCGAATTCGGACAACGTAGAAGACGCAGAAGACGCAGACTACCGCAGCGAGCATGTCGAGCGCGGCAACTTGGAGCATCTTGGCAGCCACGAAGACCCTGAAGCCACGCACGACTCTCTCCGCCTGACGAGCTCCCACAGCCGCCATGCCCATTCCCCATGGCCGGAAGCGGACACAGCAGACGCCTGCCGGCCAACGGAAGCGACGCCTCTTCTCGGTGCCGGCCCTCGAATCTCCGTGACGAACGGCACTGTGCATGGTCACGCACCTCCGACAGCCGATTATGATGTCGAGGGCCAGAAGCGCCGCATATCGCACCGGCTGTTTGGCCTTCTCGGCTGGCTGCCCGGTCACCGAGGCGACACCAGCTCAGCCGCGGAGACTGGCAATCCTTTGGTGCGCGGATACCGTGCAGTCACGCAATCAAAATTCTGGGACCGCCACGTTCTCTGGCAGAATGCGGTTGTGGCACCGATAGCTTGCCTTCCCGCAGTCATTGTTGGCCTGCTGCTGAACATCCTCGATGCCCTGTCCTACGGTACGTACTATTGGGAGGCGTCTTTGATTTCTGCGCTGTTCAATCTTTCTGACCAATCGTCAATTTGTCAGGCATGATCCTCTTTCCTCTTGGAAGCCCTATCTTTTCCCATCTTGGTTCAGCTGGCATCTCCATGTTCTACGTCAGCACTATTGTATCGCAGCTGGTTTTCTCATCGAAAAGTATATTCAAAGGCGGCGTCGGCTCTGAACTGGTACGTGATCCCTTTCTTTTCTACTTGCCTACTGACTTGCCTTGCGACCTGCCACTTAGCTATGCTTCTTGAAACTCGCAGTCTCAATCTTACTGACATGTCTAGATCGAAGTTGTGCCCTTCTTTCACAATATGGCGCTGACTATCACGGACATTGTCGGCGAGGATGATCCAGACGCCGTCATTGCCACCACCATCACCTCCTACGCCTTGGCCGCTATGGTCACAGGCTCTGTCTTTTATCTTATGGGCCGCTTCAAGTTTGGCTACATTGTCGGCTTTATCCCGCGCCACATTCTCATCGGCTGCATCGGCGGTGTCGGCTGGTTCTTGGTTGCCACTGGCTTCGAGGTCACCGCTCGCATCGACGGTAGCCTTGAGTACAATCTCGACACCCTGCACAAGTTAGCTCAGCCTGACACTATACCCCTATGGATCACCCCGCTGGCCCTTTCGATCGCCCTCTTCTGGGGCCAGAAGGGCATCTCGAGCAAATATTTCTTGCCACTCTACATCTTGGCCATCCCGTTCCTCTTCTACATTGCCGTCTTCACCGTCGGTGCCTTCAACCCGACGAGCCTGCGCAGCCATGGATGGGTCTTTGAAGGCCCTCCGGCCGGCGAACCGTGGTGGTTCTTTTACACTCTTTACAGTATGTATACCGCCTGATGTTTTGCCTTTGTCATATAGGCAGCAGCTGACAGTCGACAGAATTCGACAAAGTGCACTGGGGAGCTATCGGCCACTGTGTGCCGGCCATGTTTGCCCTGACATTCTTCGGCATCCTACACGTACCGATCAATGTCCCTGCTCTGGCTCTGAATACCGGCGAAGACCACGCCGACTTGGACCACGAGCTGCGCTTGCACGGCTACTCCAACATCCTGTCGGGAGCCCTTGGCAGCATTCAAAACTACCTTGTCTATGCCAACACGCTATTTTTTATGCGCTCAGGTGGTAACAGCCGTCTTGCTGGCTTCGAACTGGCATTCCTTACCTTCTGCGTAATGCTGGTCGGTCCCAGCATTATCGGGTTCATTCCCATCATGATGGTTGGATGCTTGATCTTCGATCTTGGGTTTGAGCTCCTTGTCGAGGCTGTGTGGGAGCCTCGCAAGAAATTGAGCTTTGCCGAGTTCGTGACGGTGCGTCTCTCTACAGCTTTGACTCCTGCGCTGATCCTAGTCTAACATTCGATTCTGCAGGTTATCATTATCGTTCTCATTATGGGCATCCACGATTTTGTCGTCGGCATTGGCGTCGGTATTCTCCTGGCCTTTGTGTCTTTGATCTTCCAGACATCCCAGGTGTCTGCTGTTCGTGCCACTTACAGCGGCGAGATTGTAACCTCGACTGTTCGCCGAAACCCCTCTCAGCAAAAGTACTTGCGCGATGTCGGACGCCAGACTTGCGCTATCAAGCTCGCCGGCTACCTCTTCTTTGGCACCATTGCCAGCGTCGAGAGTACTATTCGGGGGCTGATCGCGGAGGAAGCTTTCAGCCGTCGGCCAATCCGCTACGTGATTCTGGACTTGCGCCAGGTGACAGGCCTCGACTACTCTGCAGGAGAAGCTTTCAACACGATCAGCCGCCTGCTGAACGGAAAGGGTATCCAGCTGGTCTTGAGTGGTGTCGATGCGGAGAGCAAGCTTGGCCATGACCTGCGCGCTGTCGGCCTTGGCGAGGACGGCATCGAGGTGGCCTTCCTGCCGGACATTAATACTGCCCTGGAGTTCTGCGAGAATGAGCTGCTGAAGACGTTCTACACGAGCCAACAGGCGCATCTGATCGACATTGACAAGGCGGGCTCGACGACAGCGACGTCAGGAGCCATCTCCACAGCCACGGCCGAGGCGACGTCCCACCGCCATCTGCTGGCGAATGCTGGCGGCCGGGGGCTGGACATGCTGGCGAGCTCGCCGCGGCGCACGCAGCTGCAGACGGCAGCGCGCGAGCTGCTGGACAAGACGGACGGGCGGCGGCGGTCACGGTGGCAGAACTTTAGCGAGCCGTTGCGGCTGATGCTGCAGATCTTCCAGGACGTCAGCGACAAGAACGAGGACTTTTGGTACCGCGCAACGTCCTACTTCAAGCGGCGCGAGTACGCTGCCGGCGAGACGCTCTTCCGCGCCGGCGCCGCCGCCGACGGCTTCTACCTGCTCGAGAAGGGCATGGTGCGCGCCGAGTACAACCTGGCCCACGGCCAGCGCTACCACGAGAGCATCGTGGCCGGCACGACCTGCGGCGAGCTGCCGTTCTTCTCCGAGACGACCCGGACGGCCACGGCGTATGCAGAGCTCGACTGCACGGTGTGGGTGCTGGACCGCGAGGCCTGGCAGCGCCTGCAGAAGGACTTCCCCGACATGGCGAACGAGCTGCTGCGCGTGTCGCTGAAGCTCACGGCAGAGCGCATGTCCACAGTGCCGTCGTCCACCATGCTGCTGGCCGACTAGGAGCAGAAAACCAAGGGTGATGGCTGCGGAAGCCGACACGCAAGACACGTGTGTGGCTGCCAACAAAAACGGCAGACTGGGAGGAAACTAGTAACAGCATTGTGGGATTGGACTCGGTTAGCAATGGCTGCTCCGGTATGATGGGCTTTGCATTGCGTCGGAGAAGCAGCAGCCTGTCTTTACATGTTACGTTGAGCGAGCATATAACGTTTGGTCATATTAGATTCAGATTCGAGATGTCGCTGTGGATGGCATGGTGCAATAGACGCCTCCATTGTCGACTCGCGTATTGGCTGCACTATTGTAAGGAGTTTACATGTGAGGGCAAAGTACAGGAAAGGAGAACGGCCGACTGCACTACTGCAACACGCCTTTGGACGCCTGGCTGGCTAGCTATCATTCTGACTGCCACGGGCGACGCAGGAAGCAAAGCACTTTTGGAGGAACGAGCAAGAAAGTCCAGCGGGAGCACAAAAGGGGGTGGAGAGGAAGGCAAGGTATCGTCTCTGGACCTAAAAGAGGTTCTTCATCCAAGCTATGTAAAAACGCAGTGTAAAGTAACGGATAGAAATATGAATAGGCGAGGCTCACTCGCTCATACGCTCGCCGTAGAAATCAAAAGAAGAAAAAAGCCGCGCGCGCAAGACGCACAGGCCGTTGCCGGACGGGATAGAATATGAGGTGTCGCACGTAGAGGGGAAAGACACGATATGGGAAAAAAGAGAACGAGGCGGAGGCAGGGAGTAGTGGTAACGGGGAAAGGGGGAACAAGGAGAAACCCAAAGGCCCTGGCGGAAAACAGCACGACGAGCCAACAGCGACCCGGCACATAAACAATTAAAAACAACGCGGCAAGCGAGAAGAAACAGAACTTATTTTTTGGCCCATCATCCCTGCGGACGTCCGACATGTCACCGGCAGCCGAGCCGGGCGAAGAGCCACCGAGACCGTTTGCCCGGCTTCCACCCCTGCTGCCCGTCGCCTTCCGCCTCCCTCTCAACCGTGCAGCTTCGTTCTTGGTGCGTATGACGCCTCCTGTTCTTCCCCGGCCTCTCCTCCCCGCCGCCGACTCGCGCGTTTCGTGTAGTAAATTCGTTCATACTTCATTTCATAAGAAAAAGCGACCCTTTGCACGCGGCAAAACAAGGCGCAATGAAACTCGGAAAGAAACCAGACAGGCGCAGGGAAAAGCAGACAAAACGAGACACGAACGGAATGGACGGAACGAGAAACGCCGGTGCGATGCGTCTTGTAGCATGCTGTTGCATACATGGAGAAAAAGCAGAGCAAATAAACAGCAGCGGATGGGCGAAAGCAGGTGGGCTGAGTCGGTGGGCAGGTGGAAAGACGGGTGGGCAGACGAGCAGATCAGCAGCCGGCAGAGGAGCAGAGGAGCAGGTGGACAAGAGGCAAAACAGCAGACGGGACAGAGACGCAGCAGCATCAGCCGTGCCCGGCAACACCCACAGAGCCGCTGTTCTGCGGGCCGCCGCCGCCGCGTCCCCAGCCCGAGTTCCGCCACTCCCGCTTCGGCGTGCCTGCGTCACCTTGCGGCCGCTCTGGGTACTCCGACTCGTGCTGCGACGGGTAGGGTACTGGCGGCTGGCCCTGGATGTTTCCCTGGCCCTGCCACCGGACTGGTGTGCCCTGCACATGGTTCTGGTGCTGGTGTTGGGTCTGGGTCGGGTTCGGATGCGGGTTCTGGTGTTGGTGCTGGTGCTGGTTCTGGTGTTGGTGCTGGTTCTGGTGCTGGTGCTCAATCTGGCCCTGGCCCTGGCCCTGGCCCTGGACTTGGCTCTGGCCTGGGCCCTGGCCTGGCCCCTGAGCCGGGTTCGGGTTCTGGCTCTGGTTCGGGGCGCCGTTGTATGGCACAAAGTTGCCGTTGCTGACGCTCGCACCGTTGCTGTTGCTGTTGCTGTTGCTATTGTTGTTGCTGTTGACGTTGCTGAGACCGTAGGGGCCGTCCTGCACGGGACGCACGCTGCTCTCCTCCTGCAGGACGGAAGGGTCGGTCTCAACCCGCCTCGCCAGCGGGCGCGTGGTCGAGTCGTGGCGGCTCGTAACCTCGCCGACTTGGCCGTAGGGCCGGCCGCCAGCACTGTTGCTGCGGTCGCCAAAGCGCTTCAGGATCTCCTTGGTCGTGAGCTCGCCGTTGTTGCTAAACAGAGACGGGTCGTTGAGCACATCGACGAGGTCGTCCGGCACCTGGCCTGTTAGCATGGCAAAGAGCCGGGTGACGGGGCAGAACGCGCGGGAAACACGAAACACGAAACAGTAAAAAGCCACTCACCAGACACATCTCTTCGATGTTGTTGATCATGATATAGATCGCCTCAATGGCATACA
The DNA here is from genome assembly GCA_002778075.1 of Grosmannia penicillata. Lineage (NCBI taxonomy): Eukaryota > Fungi > Ascomycota > Sordariomycetes > Ophiostomatales > Ophiostomataceae > Grosmannia > Grosmannia penicillata. Next base: position 2,987,028 of record PCDK01000001.1, on the reverse strand, counting down.
TGGGATCGCTGTCCAGGGTGGGTGCCTTGGAGTTGACAAAGAGGATGTTGGGCGCAATGACGGTGGCCAGGTTCTTGATGTCCATCTTGGAGCCGCTCTCGTCGTCAACCTGATGGAACGAGCCAGCCCATTTAAGGAAGCAGAAGAGGATCTCCAGACAGTCACGGTGGTACTTGGGCAGCAGACAGCAGGTCAGGTGCAGGCACTGGCGACGTCGGTTCTCGTCGTTGATCTTGGCGGCCGCGAGCCACAGGCGGTACAGTTTGTGCGTCATCAGCGGGTCGGGCAGCTCGCGCAGGTACCGCTTCAGCAGCGCGGCCACCTGCACGACGTTCTGGGTGCCCAGCGTGGCGCTGTCGCAGCCGTCGCGGTCGATCTTGTCGCACAGCTCGCTCAGCTTCTTGATGTTGCCGTTCTTGCGGAAGACGCCCTCGACGGACAGATCCATGCCGCGCATGGTCGACACGATGTCGTCCACAATCGCCGGGATGCGCAGCGTGCCCGGGCCAACACCGTCTGTCGAGTCGGCGCCGTCGCGATCGATTATGAGCTCCAGCGGCACGCCAAAGATGCCCTTCTTCTTGGTGTTCTTCTTGCCGTCGTTCTTGAAGGCCTTGCCAAACTTGTTCCAGAACGTCGTCGGCTTGCGCGACTCGATGAAGCCCAGCAGCTCCTCCAGCGAGAACTCGTTCTCGACCATGGGGTGGATCGTGAGCACGGCCAGATGGCGCAGGATAAAGTACTCGAGGCCTGACAGCTCCGAAAAGTACTTGCGACCGCTCAGCTTCTGCGGCGTCAGGCGCATAGGCCCAGCCGCGCCGCCACGTCCCTGCTGTGCACCGGCGCCGGCGTCGCCGACAGGCAGGCCCCGGGACTGGTCGCCGCGGTCAGCGTTGGCGTCTCGGTTGCCGAAGCCGCCTGGCCGCTGCTCACGGGCCTGCTCGGCTGCCACAATGCGTGGGATGTCGTCGAGGGTAATGTAGTCCTGGCGGCCGAGCATAGTGTCCTCGGCGGCCTCGTCCATGCGCTCCTCGACGATCTGCATGCCGCGTTGATTGCTGTTGACGGGCGCCGACTCGCCACCCGACGAGCTCGGCCGCACGCTGGAGCCTTCTGGTCCGTCCATGACGCGTGACGTCCGCGCTTTCCGCACGCTCGATGACAGGTGCTTGTCGATGCGCGTGCTGCGCAGCCGGCGGATGTCGTTCAGCGTGTTCTCGTAGGACGATGGCTCTCGCTTGTCGTCGCCCACCATGGAGTTCCGTGCATTGGAATACGGCTGCCCGTCCCTTGTGCCGACGTCGCTGCCGTTCATCGCTGCGACCGATGCGTCCTCGTCGGCAGCCGTGATGGCGCCGTTGCTGTACAGGATGTCGAGCAGTCGGGCCAGGGCCACGCTGAGGAGGAAGACATATTGCTGCAGCTTCGTGACGCGCTCCAGCGTCAGGGCCTTTTCGGGGTCGCCCGACGGCTCGCAGGTGCTGCACAGGATGGTGTTGCCCTGTTGGCTGAGGCGGGCATCCGGCAAGCTCGCGCCGAGGCTCTTGCTGCACCGCACGCAGCTCACGCAGGCAATGTGCCAGCGCTTCTCGCCGTTCCGGGCGCACTCGTCCTCAATGGGCTTCTGGCAGGCGGTGCACTGGTCGGAGTTGTTGCCGGCGAGGTGGGATATGCTGGCGGAGATCTGCTTCAGGTTCTCTTCCGGCCTGTTCTTCATGATCTCGAGCGTGTTGATGTCGTCGAGGAACTGGTAGATGCTGGCGGACGACTTCTGGTCTGCCTCGATGCGGAGGGCGCCTTGGAGGCAGATGCGGATCAGGAGCTTGAGGTAGTGTGCCAAGCTGGTGACCAGCGAGAGAAGCTCCTGGGTGACGCCGACTTTGGTAGCGGAGGTGCCCTGGGTCTTGGAGAGCAGCGAGAAGAAGGCGACAATCTTCTTACAGAGGAGCTTGGCCTCGCGGCTGTAGGAGAGATCTGCCAAGTTAGTACCGACTGTGTCTGCGGCGCGCCTTGTAGTCACGATGACGGGCTGGCGGGACCTACTCTTTACTTCGCGCTGGCTCATGGCGGCGTCTAGGTTGTCGGCAGAGCGGAACAGGATTTCGACGTGGCCAATGAAGCGTCTCGCAACCAGCACGCCGTCAACGTAGGCGCCGTTGCTAACGTGCAGGAGCATGTCGGAGATGCACGCGGCCGAGGACTCCTCAAAGGTCGAGAGCACGCTCCAGATACGGTAGACCTTCTCCTCCATGAGCTCCTCTTCGTCGCGGACCTGGGTGCGCCGTGCGGCTTCCTCGGCTTCGCTGGCGGGCGGGCCAAGGGGTTCGTCGGGCGGGCCGTTCAGACGGACGTTCCAGAACTTGTGTATCATATAGCACTCTGGATGCCAGTGCTGGTTCTGGGCGTTGCGGTAGATCTCGACGAACTGCTTGAGGATGGCCGTGTGGCAGCCGTTGCACTTCTGGGCAAACTGGGTGGAGTAGTGGTAGTGGCAGTAGACCTGGCCGTCGTGCTCGTAGTAGCTGTCCTGGGCGCCGAAGACGGTGGGGCAGAGCGAGCAGGTGAAGTGGTCGACGTGGTACTTGCGGTCCAGGGCGGTGATGTAGGAGCCGCGGAGGGCGCCGCCGCAGTGGTAGCAGAGCAGGCCGAGGCGGCGGAAGTAGTCTGTCTCGCAGAGGGGGTACTGGGGGTCGCCTTCGGAGTCGCTGGTCGGGAAGAACTTGGAGGCGACGATTTGACCGCAGTCCTGGGCTGTCAGCAAAGGCCGTGGGAAGCACGCACAGGGGGAAGAAAGGAGGGCAGCGGCTCACCTGACACCGGAAGCAGTCCAGGTGGAACGTGCCGTCGAGGGCGCGGACGAACTGGCCGGTCAGCGGCTCGTGGCACTTGTTGCAGATGCGCGTGGGCCCGCTGGCGGAGCGGCCCTGCTGCGAGTGCTTGCGCTCGGCACTGCGTCGCGGCTCGAGCTCGCGTTCGCGGGTCTGGTCGCGGGTCTGGTCGCGGGTCTGGTCGCGGGCATGGTCGCGGGCCAAGTCGAGGTTGCGGCCGCGGTCGCGGTCACGGTCGCGGTCGCTGGGGGCGGGCGAGAGCGGTGGCCGGCCGCCGAGGGAGCCGTAGCCGCCGTTGGGCCGCTGCAGACCAGCATGGCCGGCCTGGTTGCTCTGGCCACCTTGGCCGCCCTGGCCGTTCTGGCCGTTCTGGCTGTTCTGGCCGTTCTGGCCGTGCTGGCCGCTCTGGCCGTTCTGGTGGTTCTGGTGGTTCTGGTTGTTCTGATTGTTCTGATTGTTCTGGTTGTTCTGGTTGATCTGGCCGTTCTGGCCGCTCTGGCCGGCAATGCTTTGCTGTATGTGCATGTCCATAGTGTAGCCGGGCGCGGCGGTTGGCGTGTGCTGCTGCGACTGCGGATGGCCGTAGCCGCGGTCACTGGCCGTGGCGCTCTCGTAGCCCGGGTCCATCGTGTAGGAGGTGCTCCGGGGAAGAAGGGGGGTTTTGCTGAAGAAGGGGCAGAAGTTGCGGGAAAGGGGGGCTGGGCAGTGCGGTCAGAGTGCGTTGCCAGACGGCCGGGCAGCGGCGTGCAGCGTCAGGCAAGGTCTCTCCCACGGCAGACTGTAGACTGCGGACGGCAGCCTCACAACAGCCGCGCGTCTCGGCTCCAGAGGCCAGACACCGGTGCCTCGCCGTCAATCCTCGACATCCAGCGCCGACGCGGCGTCGGCGGCATGCGCAGATCGGCAGACGCGTCCGCTGTGGCTGTCGGCTGTCAGCTCCCGCGTGCTCGTGTCGTCGCTCGTCGCGGCCGCGCCTGGTCGGGTCCCAGTGTCGAGGCGTCTCGCAGCTCAAAGTGGCAAATGGCAGATATCAAGAAGAAACGGCCAAAAGGCGGCTCTCGCGTCGTCCCGAAGCCCCGTCGATGGCTCGCTCCGGCGTGTCTCGCGTTGCTCTTCGGCGGCAGCGCCGTGTCGTGCGTCGGTTCCCGTGTTACGCCGGCCGGCTCTCAGATCATTGGCGGCGCCGGATGAGGCGATTCTGCAGAAGGACGGAGACGTTCAGCTGAAAACGATGGGGAGGCGGAGAATGGCTGTCACAGCTTTTGTGAGAAAATGGGGGGAGGGACGAGAAAATGGGAAGGAGCAGACACATCTCGGCGCTAAGCCGTTGTGGGCTTGGCGCACGTTACTGGCCCGTGCGCGGGCCTTGACTCGCTCCTCCCTCCTGTTTCCGTGCCCCTTCTTTCCTGTTGTTGCCCAGAGGCTGTTGCCGCGCAGCCAATGGGCGCGCGGGGCCGCCGCGCTACATTTACAGCAACCCTGATCAATGCAGACGGCAGGAGCAGAAGGCAGCAATGCGGCAAACTCCAGACGGCAATGGCATTCTGCCCGACTTGCATAGTATGGTAGTAAGCCGTTTCCATTATTACATACTGCATATGCACCTATCGACTGTCGCCGCGCATCTGCGGCCTCGTTTCTTCGTTTCTTCAGCACCGCCAAACTCAAATCACGCCGGTCTGCATCCCTTTTCGTTCCCCTCCACCCCACTGCCCCTGTTTTCTGCATGGCCGGCGAGTCGCAGCACCCGTGCCAGCATGCAGCTGAGGCTGGAAGAATAAATAAGTGCGCTAGGGTTGCCGGCCCAATGGCGGTGTCTCGGACGGCGGCTGCTGGCTGCACTCCTCTGCTCGCCGAGCACATGCAAGTTCAGACGGCCGGTGGCGGGCCCTGCCGACGGCTCGCGGCTGTTTCAGCAAAGTGCCGAGGGGTGTACGGAGTAGTACGGCGTAGCTTGACCGACGGGCTGCCCAGGCTGCCCAGACTTGTCCAGCCAAAGGGAAAGGGGAAATAGAGCAGAAAGGGAAAGGGGGAGAAGGGAACGGCAAGGGAAACGGGAAACGGGAAACGGGAAATGGGAAATGCACAGCAACGAGGAAAAGCGAGAGCAGGCTTCACGAGCGCCACTCTGCTAAGGCGAGAGCGCAACTGCGGCCGGCGCCTCCCCATGGGCCTCGGCGCCGCCGCCGGCGCTTGGCTGGCGCGGCTGGTGCACGAGTTTGCGCAGCTGCTTCTCCATGGCCTCGCGGCCGTCCAGCGTGCGCCACACCTCGGGCGGCGCGTTGTCGACGACCGTCCAGGCCTGCAGCCGGTGCGTCAGGTGCGTGAGGTCCTTCTGCTTGCTCTCCCACGCCGCGTCGCGCCGCATCTGCTGCCCCGACGACACCACCGCCAGCAGCGTGTCCTGGTACTGGATCGCGCGGCTGGTCGCGGCGTCGCGGCGCGTCAGCGAGCTCGCCACGAGGCCCTCCTGCAGCTTCGCAAAGATGGTCTTGCTGCTCTGCTGCGCGGCGCGCCCCCAGACCCGGTCCTCCCTGTTGCGGCCCCGGAGGAGGGCGCCCGGGATGCGGTCGAGCCCGAGCGGCGACAGCACGCCGCGCAGCCACAGCAGGAAGCCGCGGCGCGACGCGCTGAGCCGCGGCAGCAGGTCCTCGTGCAGCGGGTTGACGAGCAGCAGGCCCTCGATCTCGGCGCCGTGGCGCGACGAGAACACGCGCGAGTAGATCGACCCGACGCCCGCGCCCACCAGCACCCACGGGCCGACCTCGCCGGCGGCGGCCAGCGCCTCGCTCAGCGCTTCCGTAGCCATGCCGGCCGACAACGGCGACGGCGCATTGTCGCTCTGACGGTCAGCATCGGTAGTGTAGAAGCGTAAAACTGGCAGTGTAGAACAGCAAAGAAAGTGACAACTCACCCAGCCAAGCCCCGGCCGGTCCGCAAAGCAGTACCGGTTGATGGACCCGTTCTTCACCGCGTCGTTGGCAAACTGCCACAGCCCGTTCTCGACCGGGTCATCGCCGCCCTCCAGCAGCACCGTCGGCAGGTGCTCCTTGGACTTGCTGCCATGGCAGTACACGTGTATCTTGTATTTGCCGCTGTCCACTGCGTACCGCTTGCCGGGCGGCGCCAGCCCGGCGTCCAGCGCGCGCAGGACCAGCGAGCACGTCAGCAGCACCGACACGACGAGGAGCGTAATCAGCGCCAGGCTCGAGAGAGACACCTGCACCCACTCCAGGAACGTGCGCCGCGACTCTGGCCGGCCCGTGAGCCGCTCCTCCTCCTCCTCCTTCCCCCACTGCACGGTGCGGTCTGCGATGAGCGTCCACAGCGCGATCATGAGAGCCCCTGCGCGGTTGGGCGTTAGCGGAGGTACTCCGTACTGGCTCGGTTGGGCGTGGGCGAGGCCACTTACATGTAACGCTGGCGATGCCGATCCATGCCTCCTCCTCGCGCGTGCGGTCTACGGCCGTGATGATGATCACGTTGGTGAGCAGCAGCAGCGCAATGACCGCCGTGATGATGCGCACAAACTGCGACGGTGCTGAGAAGAAGAGCAGGCTCACGGCGAGACTGGCCATGGCGACGCTGGCGTAGCTCAGCGCGAAGAACGGCGATCCCGGCGCATGCATGCCGGGCGGCGTCACGAACAGCGACACGAGCAGCAGCATCCACCAGGCTGCCGTGAGGGCCAGCAGGAATACGGTAAAGTAGCGCGCGATCCGCACAGAAAAGAGGTTGTACGGCGACACCGCCGGGTCGTCCGGGCTCAGGTAGCCATAGTTGCCGTCGATGCGGTTCGGCAGCAGCCGCGTCGTCTCATTGGCGGTCGTATCGAGGCTCTCGCGCGCCGAGGAGGCAGGGTGCTCGTCGCTCATGGCGCTGTCGGTCCGGGCGAGCGTCCTCCTGCTGGGATGGCGTTGAGAGCAGGCGGGTGTCGATGGCAGGCGCTGGTACGCAGTTCACGAGGCTGGTCGAGGCGATGAACCGCAGCAGAGGATGTGAAGAAGCCGACGATACGGGAGCGAGAAACGAGAAAGCCCCGAATGGAACGCGGACGGCATCGCCAGCGGTTTTAAGCGGCGCAGAGCCATGACCTCACAGCACAAAGGAGCCGGCCTTGGCCTCGTGAACCTGTCAGTGGCGTCCATGACGTATTGCCATCCGTCCACCGGCCTGGTCGCGGACTGCCCGCCACCGGCGATTGGCTAAAAAGATGGGGTTGCCGTTAACGGTCACGAAGTATGGAAATACAGGCCGATCGGCAGCAACTGGAACAAAACAGAAAAGTAGCCTCGCGCCATGCTGCGTGTTTTACGACGATAAAAAGACTGCTTAGTGCATTTCCATAAAAGCTCCCCGTTAGTACAAGGCTATCTAGGCGGCGCAAGCTGCGTGCTCCTTCACAATGACGCATAGCCTCTCGAGGCCTTGACGCAGACGTGAGGCAGCAGGCACACGGCCGTGATCCGAATCACTTCCCAGCCACACTCGTGCGCAGAGCCTGGACGACAACCCCTGCGTTCCAGCTGCCGAAAACGTGTGGGCCGAAGAGACGGATTCCTTTCTCTGCTTGCCATGGCGGCGTCCACGGCGTGCATTCCGTCCCTGTTGCATCCTGCACACGAAAAGGCGGCGCTTCTTGGCATCTGGGTATCATGCTTCTCGTTTCCGCTTCGTGTCCTTTTGTCCTGCTGTCCTTTTGTCCTGCTGTCCTGCGGTCCTGCTGTCCTGCGGTCTTCCCGCGTCTCACACACCCTCTACTCGTATCAACTGCGTATCTGGCTGGCGTGTTCAGCCCGATGAGAAGAGCGAGTCCTCGTCCCGCAGGTACTCGCCGCAGTCGGCCTGCCGAAAGCACACAATGGCCGTGGGGTCGAGCCGCCGCGCATCAGACGTGCTGCGCGCCGTGACGCCGAAGCCAATCGGAACGTCGTCCATTGTGCACACCACGATGCCCTGGTGCTCCGGGCAGTCCTCCGAGTAGCGGCCAACGTGCGCCTTGAGGATGTTGCCGCCGTACAGGAAGGGCATCACGCCGTTGGGCCGCACCCAGATCTTGTAGCGCGCATGGGCTGCCAGCACTGGCAGTGCTGTGATGTGTAGCCGGAACTTGCCCGACTTTGTAAACTTGCCTGAGAGTGTGAGCAGAGCGGCCCAGCAACCCAGCGACCACAAACATACCTAGACAGGTGCCCAGAGACAGAAGCTTGTCGCGAGCTACCGACGTGGCCAAATTGGCCATAGACAGCAGCACATAGTAGACACGGCCCTGTGACAGGCGGAAGACATGGCGGTCGGCATCGGGGGAGTCGTCGATGGGGGCAATGAGATTCTTCAGCGAAGAGCCGGTGTAGTCGGCAAGCTTCCGGAAGACCGTCTGGGTCTCGGGTTCGGTAAGAGGCCGCATCGTGGAATGAGGATAGGATGAGCAGAACAGAGAGACGAGCCGTCATTTTTCGTGCTTTGCAATTTTCATTGCATTTTTTTCTTATCGATAAGAGCGATAGCTGCGATAAGTTGCAGAGTACCCACTTCCGTGTCCATTTATTTCGATGATTCCAATATAATTGGTCGATCATCGGCGCCTTTATCTTAAGACCGTCTAGCGGGTTCTCCTGCGCCTTGCGAGTCGACAGGCTCGGCCGCGATGAAGGTTGCCATCACCTGGCTTTACATGCATTACATGGAAACATTTGAAGTGTCTCGAAGATACTGAATTGCCGTGAAAAAAAAGGAGTATGTAGTTAAAGATAAATCGTTGTCTGAAATTAACTCGATCTCAGTACAAATACTGGCCTGGTCCAATACGGAAACTAGTGACGGAATCAGAAGTTGATTGCGAAGCGCATGAGAGTAGCCTAAGCCCACTTGCCCAGCAGCGCCATGACACCGGTGCCCAAGAAGAGACACGCGAGCATGAATGCAACACGCTTGCTGTCGCGGGTGCGCTCGGGGTTGAAGAGAAAATCGCGAGCGAGCAGCTCCACCAGACCAGTGTACAGCAAAATACCGGCAGAGATGCTGTCTAGGACACCCGAGACGACATTGGCGGTGAACGAGCCGCTGTTGTAAGTGGTGCGCAGGCCCAGGCCGATGGTAATGGCAACGGGGGTGGTCAGGCCATAGGCGGCGCATAGCAGCCACGGCAAGGACTGGACGAACTTGGTTGGGGTCGGCGGGAAGGGGATGGCGCTCAGACGGGCGCCGATACCTAGACCCTCAAAGGCCTGATGGAAGACGAGGACGGGGTACAGCGTGCTGAACTCCTCGCCGACGACGCCGAGGTTGAGGCCAATGATGACGGAGTGGAAGATGACACCGAACTCGAGAATGAGGAAAGCAGCAAACTGCTCTTGGAATGCGCGCTCATTTTGCTCGACGCTGACATTGACCTTTTCGACACCCGCGTCGGCATGATCTTTTCTAAAGTCACCCTTGGGCGGCGAGGCGTGGTCCTGGTCACCAGAGTGCAGATGCTGGTGGTTGTGCGTACTGACGCCACTCGTGGTGATGGTGTCCTCGATGGTGTCCTGGTGGCTGTGCTTGAGGTTTAAGCGCTTATCAACGGACCACTCGGCCACGAAGTCGAGCAGGAAGATGAGCATGACAGAGACCATGGCAATGCTCGGCGGCCAAGTATACCTGGCCCAGCCGCCGGTCATGCCGACGCAGGACGCAGGGCCAATGGCCTCGTAGGCAGGGTCCAGCAGGTGAATAAAGGCGGTGGCAATGATGACACCAGCACCAAAGTAGCGGGCAAAGAGGTAGACGTGGAGGGGCACGCGGAAGGACTTGACTCGCGTAGCGATGACGGGGAAGAAGGTGGCGAGAGACGAGCTGACAAGAATGACAAAGATGGCCGAGATGCGAGCACCCATGCGGCCATCGTAGTCGGTGCCGCCGGCATCGAGGTAGCAGATGATCTGGGCCGGGTCTGCAGTATCCAGATCGACGCTGGATGGATCAAACATCACGCTGTCGGCCATCTGGACGACCTTGGTGGTTTGCCAGAAATTTAGGCACTGTGCCGGGGTGTTGGAAACTGCATATGCAGTGAGAAGAACTGGCACGCACATGGCACGAGGAATGCAACTTACCGACGCTTGAGGGATCCAGTACTTGGTGTGCGATGTCGTACGCAGACTGATGAGGAGGGACAGTGAGAAGGCTTCTGGCCGACGGAAAAGAAAGACTGCAGGCTTCTGCTGGTGGAGAAGAGGCGCTCGAGCAGATATACTGCTCTGCCAGCGCGAGTTTTCTCGGGAAGAGGCGAAGGATGTTACTTGGAGCCACAATCGTGCACACTGAGAGCGAGGTGAAGAAAAGAAGATGGCCAAGGCAATGGGCAGAGAAAACGAATCCACTAAACGGAGCGGCCGACTATAAGCACCTTGATGGACCGCAACCACGGCTCCGTAGCTGGCCCAGGCAATGCTTGGCCGGCTTTGCGCCGACTTTTGCCTTGGCCATCTACAGCGTACTTTTGCATCCGTCTTGGAGAGGCCGGCTCGTGTTATTCGGAGAATATGAGACCGGCGTGAGGCGAGGCTCCTCAGCGGGCGCACCACGGCCCTACTAGGCAGCCTTTTGAAGGGAGGAACAGGCAGCCGATAGACAAATGGTGGTTCTCAGATGGAAGATGGAAATGCAGACAGAGCGGGCAGCATCGCAGCCAAGTTTGCAGCTGTGCGGGCGATGCAGCGGCAGAAGCGGCCGACAGCCACGGCACACATACCGGCCGAAAAGGCAAGAGCGAACGTATCTTACTTGCGACTGCCGGCGACCACAGGCAGCTGCACGCAGGCGAGGATACGACGGAGGGAAGGCGCGATTGTCGATGCGGAACATGGAGCTCGATCAACATCACCATGACGTCAGCTTCTCATGGCACATCTGTCTCATCAACAAACTGCAGACTACGGAGTACGAATTATGAGGTGCGCGTCTCGCATGTTTCTCGTATTGCACGTATTGCACGGAAGTAACGGCGGCTACAAAGCACGCACAAGGATCACACAATGCGTACAGCTCCTCGCCGCCCTGCCGCCGTTCTCGAGCCGTTTCGTGTCCGGCTCCAGACCACACAAGCAAGACACTGCCTGTTCGTCTCCTAGAGCACCTACGTTCATTCCTTGTTCACGTGCGCCGAGTCGGCTTACCTTCTTGTCCTGCCCGCGTTGTGCTTGTTTTCGTGAGAACCTCTTTGGCCGCCGTAGCCCCATCTCGTAGAAATAGGCGGCACGCCATTGGCCAGAAAGACCCACATGGACTATGCGGCCCGTCGGATCCATCCGGGTTCTCGGCGCCGGCAACTAGCTAACGATACACCGGCCGGCGACTTTGCTGCTTCGTTTGCCAAGAACTATCGCAGCACCTCGATGAATGAGTAGGCGCCAGCAGTACAGCGAGAGACGGCGGCGAGAGTGTCAAGTTCCCCTCGAAAGGCGCCAGTGAGAGACTGCCGTCCGTCTGCGTGAGAAATGTGCCTTTCTGGCTTCATTTCCTAGCTGCTCGCGCGTTTGATTAGTACGGGCTCGTCTGCCTGTTTTCTGGTCCTCGCCTCTGGTATGCTGGCCCGGTGGCCGAGAGCGGACTTTCACGCTCCCTCTTCAACGCGCTGTTCTGCCGTGTCACATCCGTCTACACGTCGTCATATGACACAACCTTGATTCGGCTCCTTCTCGGGACCCAGCATTGCCTTGGCTCTTCCTTGGCTCAACATCTATTTGCGCGAGTGCTCTGCACCTCCTTGCTCTGCTGTCCGGCTACACCATTCGTCTGCCCTCGACTTTCTTTATCACACTGGAAAGGCCTGGCTGCCTTTGCTGCTGGACTATATACTCCTGCTAGTCATGTCCAGACCCCGTCTTCGCCCCGTTCCTATCCCGTCTTGTCTGTCTGCCAATCCTATTCTCTTGCACTTGCCGTCTTGCTTCTCCACTCCCGCCCAAGTACTTGAGCAGTCATACTTGCACCGCACCCAGTTGCCAAGGTCTACGCAGGAGCTGCAGATTTGTGTGCAGCTGCACTTGGCGCTTTCCACAATCTCTCTTGCTGCCGTATCCCGTCTTCACCATGACGCAATTGCGGCAGCTAATCGGACCCCCACAAGAAAGCCGCGGAACCTTCTGCTCGGCCGCTCCAGAGACGGCCCAGCATATCCTCCTATAGGCCCTTTCCGCATGCAAGTCAAGGGCATCCCGACTGCTTAAGTGGGGACAATTGTACGAGTATTCACGCTACCCCCCATCACGCCCCCCTCTCCACGCTTCTCCCCGACATTCGCAGTGTGCTGCCATGTCTGTAGACTGGCCGAGCTACTAGTTGTGAGTTCTTGTCAGTATGCTAACTCTATCTCTCCTGCCTCTCTGAGCGACGGATATCTTGACGGCTAAGCGGTGCTGGTGCGCTGGCTCCTTGCTTATACAGCAGTTCGATTCATATTGCTGTAAGACTTCGTACAACGACCTCATTCATGCCCAAATGCCCAACCGGAATCAGAAGTCGCAACTCTCTTTTCGTACCACACCCCGCCCGAAGTGTATATCTCTGATTTTTCTGTGTTACGTAGCCTCCCCCATGACAGGTTTTGCTCCTTGGCTTCCTTGGCGACGCCGAATGTCGGTTGATTCGTCAAGAATCATGTAGTTGTAGCTTTCGCTCTCATTTGAATTGTGTATTTATAACGCTCCCCCCAGTCCGTAGAGATTAGAATTTGCTTCCTTTCCATCCATTACATCTTACACTGTCTAACGTCCAGATCCTAAACAGTTTTTGCAATTGTTCTACTTGGCCCTCCCAACAATAAGTCAACATGTCTCCCTGGTATGCATCCACCCTCCGTGAGCAGCATAACCCCTAGATACACTGCTTATGTTGTCGAATTTTCTTACCACACGTGGAAAAACAACATACTGACATGCTTTTCCTGCAGCGACTGCGCCTCTTGCAAGACCAGCTGCTCTGGCTCTTGCAACTCGTGCGCCTGCAGCACCTGCAATGTAGGTAACGTCTCTGTGCTGTCTTCATTGAGGCCAGAAGCCACCAAGCTAACACATGCTCGCCTCGACAGCACTAAGAGACTCTTGGAACTCTGCAGCAATTACTGATTATGTCCAGTGGTCGCATCGCGGTACCATGTGTTCGCATGAGCCACGATGAACCAAGTACAACAGCATAAAGCTGGGCGATCATAATTTCAACCGCTTTGATTTTTTATTAATTTTTATGTCGTTTCTATTGCCTGTGCAGGAACTGTTCACAGCAATCGATTGTTACAGGCTCTCTCCATAGCTAATACTCCGGAAAGCCAATTATAACTAATCCACACTCGTCTGTTCCGATTCTTAACACACTCGTATGAAAATGTCTAGTACTGCCGTGCTGATTCCGTGTTTCGCCAAAGAGACCATTGGTCGCAATGAGCTTCTTACCAGCCTGTCCCGAACTTTGTCTGCCCTGTCCTCGCAACTCATAACTCGCTTCTCCTTGCGAATGTAATCAGGACGGATATGTTGCCATATTCGTGCGTCTATAGCAGTGTTGTTCATCCATATCCTCCAATCCGTCCATTCTCTGATGGAGTACAGAGTCATGGCGTTTGGGAGATGGGATTTGAAGCCCCTTAAGCCAAGAGTAGACTCTCCACAACTGAGTGTCCGCTGTACTGTCGGCAAGGCAGCCACGAACTGCTGTCGTCTTGGCTTTTTCCCGACACCGCGTGCGGCTGCCGTCTGTCCTGACTCTTGCCATTCTTCTTCTGGCGCGGCCGCACAACTGCCTGGTCAAAAGTGATGCGCATACTCGCATCCGCTCCGGACGTGATCATGCAGTGAAACGTCTGGCAGAGTGCGTGACAGTGAGCGCGCAGAGCCGATAAACGGCCTTGTGCTCTGTACGTGTTAGTGGACAGAAACAACAGAAATAAAAGATAATGTCGGTACCCTCGGAAGGGTATCGCGCGATGTATCTATTCACAAGCTTGTGGTAGTAAACTGGTGAAGCCCCGTTGACCCTGTACGTCCTCCTATTCCTTGAATGGGGGGGTACAGTTTGGTCTTGGTGGTGGCATTCAGTCTGTCTAGCTATCAGGCGCCCGATGCGGGATACATATAGCCGCATGGGTGCGTCTTGGTGCGGTCTGAAGTAAGCCCCTACGGGGCTTACTCCCTATTGGCTAGTCATACAGAAAATGTGGGTCAGACGGCGATGTCGAATTACCAACAGATAAAAAAGATGACATACTAGAGCCATCGCGTTCTTCCGCCGCTCTTTCATTCTTTACCGCAGCCACGACTGCCGTCGTGACTCGCTCTGTTTCTTTCCATCTGCGAATTCCCTCTTCGCGCAGCTTTTGGCTTCTCTCGCCTGCTGCTCGGCCTCTCTCTCCCGGCACAGATGGGCTTCTGCTTCGTGACGCAGACGTTGCTCCGCCGCCTTCGCTTGGGCGTCTAGCCTTTCCTCGGCCAACTCCTTCCTGAGTCTCGTTAGCTCATCGACTGCTGTAGTTGCGTTGCCTTTGTCTACATCCGCAGTCGTGCTGTCTTCACCTTTGCCAGTTTTCGTGCTGATTTTATCCATGGTTGGTCGTTCCGTGAGAAACTGTGACTTGTCTTCGCTAGGCTTGTCGCCTTCTCCGCCACCCACGTCGCATGTCCTTTCTGACAGACGCGTGCACTCTTGTTGAAAGCAGGAATACTCCGTAGCTTTGAATACTACTCGTACATCCTGAGGAACGAGTATGTCCGCCGCACACGTGACAGGAACACGTGACAGAAACAGGGAGGCAACGATAGAGAGGCGGCTACGAGTATTACGGAGTAGGTGCACGGTAGGTGCACGGGTAACCTTACATAATCACACGAAAAGCCAACACACTACGGACGATTATGCATCCGGGGAAGTCCAGGTTATGTGTAGACACGTATGCAGAAGGGAGCAACAGATGGTAGAGCCCAGACTTGACTGCCAATTACCTGCGCTAGACCCGGGTCTAGAAGCCAAGTTTAGCCCCTGTATCAGGTACGGAGTATAATAATAGCGGTTAGACGTAATCACGCTTAACGCTAGAGCCAACGGCTCCGTATGGCCGGGACAAGGGGCCGGTTGGCCGAGTACGACGTACTCGTCTTCGTACGAGTAATACTCGTTGGGAGGTAGGCGCTTTACGTTGTGACGTACTCCGTACGAGTATGCATTCGTGCTGCTAGATAGCCCATGCACTATGTGGCAGCCTGCCGTGTGATGGGACGACACGCGCACATACGAGTCGGATTACGACGTATAAGCAGTTTCTATATAAATAAGACAACCGTCGACAGCCATCTACTTCGAAGAAAACTTCATGAAAAATTGGTGCACGCAATATCAAACTACGAAATTTATACACACCGTGCAAAATACAAAACACGATCTGCATTTCCATACAGAAAGCAGGCAAGCAGGCCGTGATCCACCTTTCGGTATCGGTATCGGAGCCGGCAACTATGGAGTACGGAGTTGACAGGTCAAGTCTCCATAAACAATGGAGTACTACTTCAGATCCGCCCAACTGACTACGACGTTCGTCGTACGTACCTCGTACGAGAACGACGTACTCAATCCCTGCAGCTTTGCTCGCTTCGTACATAGGTTGTACTGGTTGAGGGTTCTGCTGAACCTCACAAAACATGTACAGCTACAAACTACTCGACAGCGAACGGGCACAAAGTGATACAAAAGTATAAGTATGCTGTTGGAATTAAGTACATGCTGATCTTCAAGTTCTAGTAGCCGAACGTCCAATGTTAAGTTCCAAGTTCCATGTCGTATGACCTTGGTCAAAGACACTGGAGTATATTGTCCGCAAAAAAACTAAAGCATTTGTTTCTACGTGTACTCGTACTGACTTCATCTATTTGCCACCCATCCTTCCAAGTCAACCCGTTTCAGGCCTGTCTCGCCTCTTGGCCGTTTACACACTTTCAGAACCGGTGACATTCTTGGCCTCCTTAGCACCCAACTCATGCGGAATACTCGGCAAACTGAGCCCACAGCGGGTCACTTAGGATGCGGTCCATGACCGGGCTCATGGCTCCCACGAAGAACTCAGCACCGCCTCTTACTGGATCCGGCAAACGGACTTGGAAAGAGTGGCAGATGCCCGGGGCCGGCACGCGCACGGCCTCGATGCGATCGCCAAACGCAGGGCCAAATTCGATGTTGTAGTAAGGGAATTCGGCCCACGATGATATGATCATGTTCTTGCCGGGCATGTCCAGGAACATGAGAGCCGTCACGCGCGATACGTCTGGCACTTTCTGCACGAGCGCGGTAATCGAGTCGAGGTAGCCGGGCGACTGCGCGATGGACTCGCGTATCTGGATGGCAAGGTCGGCCAGCTTCGCGCGCTTGAGCGACGACACGTCGAGCATGACGGGCGCCCAGCCGAGGATGTTGCCGAGTGTGTGTTTATGCACTTCCACGCCAGCCCGCCGCCGTGCGTCGAGGGCCACGCCAAGCACACACGGCGTGCTATCAGACGTCGCCTGCTCGTCGCTATCGGGGTGCTGCGCGGCCATGACCGTACGCCAAACGAGGGCCGTCAGGATGTCGTTGGTCGACAGGAATGGCACCTGCGAATCCTTCCGCGCAGACGCATGCTCCAGCGCGGCCAGGGCCTTGAGCGCCTTGATCTTGCTGGGCGAGAAGTAGAAGACGTGGCCGACGTGGTCGGCAGCCCGCAGAGACGGCGGCACATCCTGGGGCGTGAATGGCAGCTCCAGATACTCGGGGTGGCGCTCGGCACTGCCGAGATTCGCCTGGCTGCTGCCCGTCTTACTCGGCGTCATCAGCTTGGCACGGTCTTCGTGCGGCACCTCGACGGGATGGGTAATGGGCAGGTTCTGCGCCTTGCGAATCTCCTCGCCGAGAATCTCTGTGAACTTGTATGCAGTGGTGCCGTCCGCATAAGCATGCATGATCAGAGTGTTAAGGATCAGGCCGCCGCGGATGAAGTTGGCCTGGGCCATCATGACGTTGATTCGGTCGTTAGCCGTCGGCCACTCGCCACCGGCACCGCGCATGCACAGCACGTCGGGCGACAGCTCTGATGTAGGAAAGCTCCTATCCGCAAGCTCGGCGTAGGTAGGGAAGCTCGTGTCGCCGCGCAGGTCCTTGATGCACAGGTCATCAATTTCGTCACCGTAGTGGCGAAGCTGCACGAGACCGTCTTGCTCGCCTTTCAGCGGGATGGCCTCGCAGCCAGCCAGCGGAGTACGGTTCTTGAACGCGCGGAAGCTCGTCTCAATGATCTTGGAGAGGCTGTCGAAATCATAGTCGTCTTTGAGCTTGAAAAAGAGCAGGGTTCGGATCCAGCCCTTGGGACCAATCTGCTCTGTCGGCAGAGCGGGCGGCGCGAGGTCGCTGACAACAGCAGCCGGGCTCTCCACGGTTGCGGTGACAGTCATGGTCGCCATGTTGTATAGTAGAGACTCTAGAGTGACCGTATGAGTGAAAGGAAGTATAAGTGGTTGTGGCAGTGTATGAAAACAATCGTAAGATGTTGATTGCTGAAAAGACCAAAGATTCAGACGGGGGACAGATAAATAAGAAGATGGGATGATATGCAGGTCCAAGGAGTGAACCCAAGATTCTCAATATCAAATACGAAGTGTAGAGGATCCTCGGCTGTTCTCCTAATCACAGAGGGGCTATGAAGTTGGCAGATTGCTACGTTGAGATATGGCCTGTGAAAGGGGGAGTGTGATACGAACGGCTTGCTGGTGTAATAGCTTACATAGTTAGTAGTAAACGTCTGGCCATGCACGTACGAGTAGAGTAACTCTCCGTACACATCTTACTCCGTAGTATCTACTCCGTACGTCTGTCTTTAAGGGGTAGGCATTCGTACCCCGTACTCGAATACCGCTTGGAGGTTCCATGACAAAACAGGTAGGTCGAGACGAGGTACTGCTACATGAAGCCGGAGACTTAATGTGTTTATACACGAAGCCGGAGACTTTGGGTGTCGGTCTGGAATTTGCCGGGATTCTGAGTGTTCGCATACGAGTAGTCGTACACCACGGCAATACGGAGTAAAGATAGCTCCTCATCGTACCCGCCAGTAACGACCCCTATGTCGTACGTAGTATTACGAGTACTCGCGAGCTCCGTCTGCTTTGTACGGAGTTCATGTATGTAGGGGCGATGCAACCAACAACGGGCGAGAACACCAGCATCCGCGGAAGTGGAATAGGAATCAGGAGCAAATCCTCCGTCTGAGTATGAGCTTACGTACGATGTAGTATCTCAGAAATCGGTGGCATTGTTATTATGGGACCGTATGGCTACAGCCTATGACAAGAGGCAATAAGAATCCTACAACCAGGGGTTTTGCATGGGTCTGTGTTAGCCGTTGGACGAGTACGAGTACTCCGCAATACCGGTAATACTCGTACATTACATTAAATACTATTTACGAATATTCGGCGATATGCAACTGCCAGGCCGGTACTAGTGCTCTGTACTCCGTACGGAGTGCTTGCGCGCTACCCAGGCTCTGTTCAACTACGGAGTATCTACTCGTACATGCTTTGTACAAAGTAATCTGTACGTAGCCTGTAGAAGCCTGCATAACGCCTGTAGTTATGCAGAATACAACCCAAGTGTTTCAATTCTGCTCGGCTCACTTTTCAGAGTTTTGCATGGATCCATCCTCGTACAGTAACAGGGCCTAGTAAGTAAGGAATGGAGGCGAAAGCTCAAAAACGGCAACCGGGGCCGGAAGCCCCGTGATAATCACTTCCCTGCAGGCTGTGCTTCTTTCCAATCTGCCATAGTTTGATTGTTTGGCCGTGCTACTCATATTTTCTACAAATGACAGAGACGACCTATACAGTTAAAGTATTACGCAGTCGTCTTTTTGTTTTTTTTACGACTGGCACCCATTCCGATTTCGAGGCAAAAATAAGTGACGGACGCGCAGAGCTTGCAGAGGCAGCACTTGACACTCTATCAGGCTGTCGGCCAGAGGTTCGCACGAGACAATCAGACAACAAAAACTACACGGCCCTACAGTCCTGCAAATTCATGTTCAGCAGCGAGTGATCATCATGGCGATAGATCCGAGAATTATCAGCGTCTTTGGCCAACCGCCAGATAACATAAACTTGAACGAGTCGATAGTAGTGCGTTACAACATTGTCACGGCCACCATCTACGGCCTCGCCGTCGCAATAGTCATATTGCGTATCTTTGTTCGCATAACACGCAGCTCCTTGTGGTACGATGACTATGCAATCGTACTTGGAACGGTAATTCTTTCTCTATACCCATCCCTTTTCACCGGGTATTGCTCACTCCATCAATCCCGATATGGATCTATGGACAAAGACTGACCATTCTAGGTATTCTCGACGTCAATGGTCATCATGACCGTGCTTTGTAGGCATGGATTCTTCTGACTTGCCTGGCGTGCTACTCACTAATCTTTTTGCAGCTGGAAAACACGGCGCCGGGGAGCACATTTGGGCAAACACGCTTGATCGTTTCATCGGTCTACTAAAGGTGAGACCGTCAACAAAAACTGCGCTGAACGAGAGAAATCTAACTCGATAGATTGTATATGCGGAGCCTTACGTCTATGCGCTCTCTGTTACCACCGTCAAGGTCAGCGTCCTGCTTCTGTACCGCCGCATCTTCACCACAAAAGTCGACGGTTTCCGGGTCTACGACTTCATGTTCTATTTTGGCTGCTTTCTCACGGGAAGCTACCCGCCCATTCTCTGGATAACCATGGCCTGTGCTTGTAAGCCGGTCAGCTACTATTGGAACCAGTACCTTGGTGCTACGGGCACCTGCATCAACGTTGAGGAGTTTTTCCTAGCACTCGGCATTGTCAACATGATCAACGACATTATCCTCCTGATCGTACCAATTCCAGGCATCGTAACCCTGAACCTGAACAAAAAGACAAAGGCGTCTATTGTTGGTATTATGATGCTGGGTGGAATGTATGTATCCCTCCCTCCTCTACCTTGCCCTCCATCTCTATTGCCGTACTGACTTCTTCTAGTGTCTGCATCGCTAGTGTCTTCCGTATCTACTATCTGAACGGTCTTTTCAAAAACGTTGATGCCAGTTGGTGGATGGGCCCTTCGTTTGCATGGTCGGCTATCGAGCCCCTGGTCGCCATTATTTCAGCGTGCTTGCCCACGCTGGCGCCCCTTTTCCGGCTCAGAAGCAAGAACTCGTCGGGCTTCAGCGGCAGTGGCGGCAACCCCAACACACCGCGTACACGAATCAACCAGCCACGGTCCAACCAGGGCCACTTCCGCTTCGAGGACGACGAGGTAGAATTGACTTGCACTGTTGGCGCCAATGATTCCAGTCACACCAACCATCTCGCTACTAACAAAGGTAGCAGTATTGACGACGAGATGGAAGAGAATACGATCACAGTGAAAACGCAAATATCGGTTGTCGCAGGCACCAAATCTGAAAGGAGAAGGTCTGAAACATATTACTAGTGTCTTTGTCTGTGCGCACTTTTGGCATCCTAAACGCTTCAAGCGTGTATGCCTATTCGATGTGCTTTGTCTATAGACCTCGACTATTTCTTTTTTTCGAGCGCTGTTCATTTCCATGCTGTCGTTTTCTGTCGTTTTTACTACAGGTCGATTAGACCAAATCTAGCAGATAACAGGCCTTTGCCTTCGCAAGGTCCTCTTAGGTAAATAAATGTGACGTGGCCTTAGCCGACTAGAATATGCGGGAAGATGCAATGTGACTGGGCATGACTGAATAATTGGTGCGAATCTTACAATTGAACTTGCGTCGTATATGTCTGAAAAAAGACGAGCAACTAGATGGGTATTTTGACTAGTAGCTCGTTTGCTCACAATGTATCACTTGAGCAGAGAACCACTTGCCTTCACACTGATAATGGTATTGAAACTTGTTGCCTGCCTTACTGCTTAACCAAACGTGCGCCCACGTTTGAACAACTCGCCGACCACCGTCACCGAGCCCGTCTATATAACAAGTAAAGAGAAAGATTAGACATTACAGGTATTCCAACTCTATTTTACCAATTTATCTTCCTTGTGGATCTCGATGCCAGGCGGAGCACCGACGAGTGCCTTGCACTGGGCGTAAATGACAAACTGGCCGGAGACTAGGCCGCAGGTCATGACGATACGTGGGCCCAGG
Organism: Grosmannia penicillata; assembly: GCA_002778075.1. Classification (NCBI taxonomy): domain Eukaryota; kingdom Fungi; phylum Ascomycota; class Sordariomycetes; order Ophiostomatales; family Ophiostomataceae; genus Grosmannia; species Grosmannia penicillata. The sequence goes on along the minus strand of PCDK01000001.1, from coordinate 2,966,011 downwards.
CCAGTGAGCAACAGGCGTTTGGGGCCGAATTCGCGGGCGAGCGTGAGCATGCGGCCAAGTGCGCCCTGTTTGGGGTCCCCGCTACCCTTGTTGATGGCGGAGAGGAGGGTGTCGGCGGGATGGGAGAGCACGGCGGCGGCGACACCAGCGATGATGCCCGACGTCAGCTCAACACCGGTGGACTGCAGGTGAGTCAGCTTGGCCTTGCGCTCAGGGCCCATGGCGCGGAACATGGCCTCGTTGGCGGCCTCGTGCACGGAGAACTGGCCGATGGCGTAGGGGATCTGCTTGAAGAGCAGGGGGACGAAGCCGGAGTAGAAGCCGCGCAGTCCCTCTTCGCGGGCGATACGCACGAAGCCCGAGGCCAGGCCGGTGGCGAAGCCGCGCTGGGACACGAGGCGGATGCGGGTAGCCTCGAGAGGGCAGAGGGCGATATCAGCGAAGAACTCGGCGCTGGCACTGGAGCCGAGGTAGATGGCGGTGCGGTGCTGGGTGGCACGGTCAAGGCCGCCAGCGAGGTCGATGTAGCGCTTCTTGAAGTACTCGTAGCCGAAGAATTTACCGCCGCCCTGAACAAGGTAGCCGACGGCCGTGGGGCCGAAGCCGGTGAGCAGCGCCGAAGCGCCCTCGGTGCTGACGATGCGGCGGGCAGTCTGCACCATGTTGAGGCCCTTCATGGCATCATCGACCTGGATGCGCGTCTTGACGACGTCGATGGGAGTAGCGGCCTGGGCGAGATGTGAGCAAACAGCCCGGACAGCCGATATCATATGGGACGTACGCCATGTGTGAGAGTAGCGGCCAGAGCGCCGGCGCCAAAGAACTTGACGTAGTCGCTGGGCGTGAAGTCCGGCGTTTTGTTCAACGAGGCGGCCATGGTTTTGGCTCTGAAGACGTCGTGATCGAGGATGCGGACGAGAAGACACGAGCAGGAGCAGGAGCAGCAACCGGCTTATCTACAGTACGGCGCTGTGGGTTGGAGAAGGTGGGGCTGAGTCAGCGCAAGAAGCGCAATGACGTATGTCGCAGCTGCGATATTTTTGTGGGAAGCGAAAGACAGGCACAGGCGCACGCGACCGGACTGCGGCAACGCCGAGACAAGACGGCACCGACAAGGAGCGGGAGCAGACCGAGCAGACAGAAGCCAATGGGAGCGACGGACGGATCAGCGAAAAGAGGGAAAAAGACAAACGGCCAGACACACCAGGGACGGCGAATCGGAGGGACACCGGGAGGCACCGAAGCGCCGAAAAGCACCGAAAAGCGCGCCAGAGACGCAGTCCAGCTCTTTGGCCGCGGCTGGCCCTCATCCGAGCGGTCCGGCCGCTTCAGCGAGCTCGGCCGTCGCGTCAACGTTGGGCGCCGCCGCGGATCCGGCGCGCAGTGCGGGAATGACGCTGTGGTTGGCTGGCGGCAGCGCTAAGGCGGCTTGGGCGGGCCCGCCGAATCCTGCTCGTGGCTGACCACTCAGCCACGCAGGATTAGACAAGTGGGGCCGCATATAGGGCTGATCCGCCTGGCTGGCACCAAAATGACGCACAAGACTCTTCAAAGCTCCGTGCCAACGTCAAAGTAGCTTATCGTGCTCGCACATACGTCGACGATTCTGTCTCATTTTCTTATTTGACTCTTCTGCTTCTGGATCTCTGGTAAAGTTAGTGCTTTCTACGAGTATGACTAGACCGAGGAGCCAGAGCCCGATCGATTCCAAATTACAATAGCCAATGCTGGGCTTGGGGGTACAGTGGTCACGTTAGCATGATGAACATGGGACGATGTTTTGTTTGAAATGGAGAACCGTGCAAGCGAAAGGACAAGTTCCTACACTCGCACGATCCTCGTTTTTATTGTGTTTTTTTGGTGCCCGTGAAGGCGTTTTTTTTATGCCTGCCCCCCTTCAACGGTGAGGTAAGGAGAGCAGACGAAAAGCAAAGCCGAACTGTAACAAGAAACTCGAATGTCGAAAATGAGAAGTCAGAAAAAATCAGAAAAAATCAGAAACTTTTGAGTTTTTTTTTCGGGTGTCCCGGAGGACGTTTTTTGCGTTTTCTGGTTTTTTTTGGTGCCCGTTGAGGCGTTTTTCTTTTATGCCTGCCCCCCTTCTTCAATTTTGGGTAAGGAGAGCAGACGAAAAGCAAAGCCGAACTGTAAATATCAATCGAATGTCAATCATCGAACAAAGTGCGTGAATGCGAACAAAGAGTCAGTATCTGTAGTCAAACCGTGTGCGAGCAACACCAAACAGAGGGCATGGGAAAGGCCATCATAGACTTAACTGGGAATGGCCCGTCCGGTCCTCCGTTCAGCGAGGGCAGTTTCCATGGCGGCACGGAAGGCAGATTTCACGACTCCGCTTGACAGCGAGCTCGCAACCACAGCCGTGCGAGCAAATCTTCCACACAGCGCAACGGTCACAGCGCTGGTGGTTGCAGCCCCGCTGGTTCGCATTGCTACCACAGCGAAAACCCTGATTGAGTGTGTCAGCGGACAGGGGATTGTAAGTGGTGGCGATGTGAGGAATGCGAATGCAGCGGCAGCACACCCAGTAGACTGGTACGCAGTCGTCATCGGTGCAGATCTTGTCATTGCCGGCCGGTTCGTAAGTCTTGACATGGCGGTTGCAATTGGAACGGCCGCACGGCAGATACTCATCCCACTCGTGGTTGCACGGTGGGGGAAAGTACCAGGTAATGGTCCGACACATCTTGAAAGAGTGTGTGGCGGGAAGAACAAACCTTGAGTTGTTAACAGGCAAAGTGTGTTCTGAGTGTGTTTTCTGTGAGTGTTGAGTGTGTGATCGAGTGTGGGTGACTTTGTGGGTGAGGAGAAGAGGAATTTTGGAAACAGAGCCGGGGGCTCATGGTTCTCATATAGACGATATGAACAGGATCTGTGGTGAAAGGAAGTGCTTCTGAACGGCACTGAACAGCAGTGAATATCCTAGGGAGCGGATGAACAGTTCTAAACAGGATTACAATTGATGGCCAGAATACGGGCGGGACTACGAGCTACACGCTCTGAGTGGTCCAAGATTTCTCTTCGAACTTGCCGAAGCCATGAAGCTACGATAATCAATGTGCCCACACTGCTTTGTTCAGATGCTTGTGCCAATGAGGTACGGCGAAACTGTCAATGGCTGCCGATACAATTCTATGCGAAGTTCAGTGAACAATAAGACGGATGCTCTCTCTAAGATGTATTCCTGTTCATTGGAAACTGCGAGTTTGCCACACGACTTGTAGGTCGGTCCTAAGCGGTGTCGTCTAACTGTGGAGCGGTGTTTGCGTATACTGAGTTGTTCGTGAGATCTCAGTGAAGCTCTTTTCGTCAAAGCCACTGTGAGCAATCTGGAACTTGGGTTTGCTAGTGTTAATTTCTTTTTCAGATTGCCTGTACGATTTGGGTGAATGTCACCTGAATGAACAGATGTACAGTTATTTTGCCTTTCTAGTGTTGTTCAGTGAGGCCAGACAGCAGCGTCTTTACAGCTTTGGGGACGAGCTCTCAACGAGGTCAAGCAAACTTTGCATTTCGCAGCAATGAAGGTGCATTGGTCTTGGCTGCTGAACCTTTGAATTTGACGCAGCATGGGAATACAGGACACAGCCAATCACCGGCCGTCATCCTTGGCGCAGACAGTTCAGTGTGGACTACCACGTGCTCCTACATGTAAGTGTGCAAGTAACACTTCGATTGTGCCTGACGCGCCGTGTATGCCATGCATCAGTACGTAAGTGATACGACGCAGTTGTCTTTGGTATGCAGAGATAATAACGCAATGTACCCTGCTTAGCGAGGACGGGAGAGGCACGACTTGGCGACGGCCGATGGACAGTTCGTACGGGAGCTTAGTACTGTACATTGCTGTGAGCGTATGATTGACGGGAAGATCATCGAATCGTACTAAGCAGCTGGGATCTACTCGTATCTCCTGGCCAAGCTCCATGGCTGTGCCCGATAACTGCTAGCACTGCCGTTGCATCCGAATTTAATGAACTTCGTACGAAGCGCGTCGTATGGCGCGGCGCTTTCGAGGCGCTTGGACGAAAGCGGCAGTGCTGACGACGAAGCAGATTACCCTGGGGGCTATCAATGTATTTCTTTATTTAGGGACGAGAAAAATGCCATTAGGCTACAAAGCAAATAGGCCGAACGAATTCTTAGCACGGGGGACGGAGCAGCTGAGCTTAGCTGAGCTGGCAGTGGAGCGGCTTGCCATAATTACATGTTCTGCTGAAAGTGTGTGAAGTACAGTACAGTAGTCAGTCTTACTCCGTACTTTCTCACTTCGGACATGGTTGAGATCGATGCGACTACGAGATGGCGGCAGAGTTTAGGTGTGTGCGAGCACGATCGGACGGTTGGGCGCAGAGTCCAAATCAGCGTCCTGTAAGGGCAAAGAGGACGAAAGCGTGCATTGTATCTGGAACCGCTGACTAAGAAAGTGACGATGTTGTAGATCATCGGAGCAGTGTTCCTGGCGGTGGCTCAAGCCCACCAATTCCACTAATTAAAGTGCGGTACTGCACTTCGTACTCGGACTTGATCGTCAGCCCCTGCGTAATGGGCACTGCCTTCCCCTTACGGAGTACGACGTACGACGTAGCCCCCGGCAGTCACGTTAGACGCTCTTGCCCCTTTGTTGTGTTTACGGCGGACGAGATACGTCGTACGAAGTCCAGCAGTTCGTATTACACGCGCGCTTTCCTATCTGGGTTGCCGCGTTCGGGAAGGGGCTACCCTGGCGGCCAGGGTTGCCTGCAGTTTGCGTGTTCGTACGAAGTTCGAATACGGTTCCCCCCTGAAGGATTTTCGCAGACTTTCGCCAGTAGTTCGAGTCTGGGCTTTGATCGGCTGCCCCAGCATCGAATTGCTCCGTTCTCCGTAATACTACGTGCTTGAACGGCATGCAGCCCGGCACCACTGATGCCCGTGCTGTCTCGCAGATTGCAACTTTGCTAGCGCTGCCGGGGCCCATGATAAGAAGTGGGGCCGCTGTCCTCGCAGCAAATCATCAGCAGGCCTGCTGACAGATCTTGGCCAGCTTCTTCTTCGGCTTCTTCTACATGCACTACGAAGTACAAAGTACGAAGTGATACTAGCAGGCGGCCTTGATTTTCCGCCATACGTGCGGCGGCCATGCCGCGGACGCCGATGCGGTCGACGGCGTGTCTGGGGAGCAGCTAGACGAGCGGGGAGCGAAAAGACGAAAAGACAGGCAGAAGTGCCACAGCAGAAACGACGAATACGAAGTACGACGAAACGACCGAACAAAGCGAGAAACAACAAAACGACAAAACGAAGAGACAAAACGAGAAACGAGAAACGACACACAGAGACGCGGCCTACTGCAAGAACTGGTGCCGTCCGCTGATCTCCGCCTTGTGGCCCATTGCCCGTAAGTTGCCATCTGTGGTTGATGCCCCTTCATTTCCTCCGCTGCTACTCCTTGTAACGTCCCGTCTCACTCGACCGCTGCTTTGTGCACCATCCCACTGTCTCGGACAGTCTGTGTCTGTGTCTGTGTCTGCTTCGTCGCTGCTTTTCTTGCGGGCAACTGCCGTTGCTTTGCCGTCGTTCTCTGCGCTTCGAGCTCCGCTGCCTGTCGATGTTGTCTCGGCGAGGACGTTTCTCTGCCTCTCATTCTGTCTCTCCTTGAACGAAGCGTCGTCCTACATCCTCCCCTCACGCATTGCTTACTTCGTTCCGGCCGGCTTCTAATTTCGCTTTAATTAACCCCAGAGCCTCTCCAGGCTCCACACGCGGGCGCCGACTCGCCCGCATTCACAGCGGACGACTACTCCGAAGTAGCTCGAACGCAAGTCGGCTCGCAGTCCGCTGCCGCGACCAGCGCTCTCCTACTTCGTACGCAGCACGGAGTATCCCACGGCCAGTCCGTCTGTCGACCAGCGCTCGGCGACCCACCCTCTGTCAGCTGTCTGTCGTCTGTCGCCGCCTGCATTTCACTGCAGACGGTCACCTGCATCTGCATCTTGTCTTTCGACGCCATGCCATCCTGACCTCTGCATGTACTCCGTCATACTGGAGTGCGTCAACGCCGATCGCCGTGTCCAGCCTCACACTTTTACGCAACACAACGGTGCCACCGCTGAAGCGATCCTGCCCCGCAAAGAGTTGCGCTCGCACGCCAGCCCGCTGCCTCCGCCTTCGAGGTCGAACTGCACGGCTTCTGCATCATATATTGCCGTCGCTGTCGCCTTGGTTGGCACCTCAGCTCTCGTCCTCGCCCATTTTCATTCTGCTCCCGCCCGAAAGATCAACGGCATCGCAGGCGCAAGTCTCAAGTCTCACTCTCCCAGCCGCCCCGTCTACTGCCAGTCCCCTCACCACACAAAGAGTGCACAGTTGATTTCGCGACGGCGACGACGCCTGCAACGTCCTCTCGTTCAGTTCGCGCTGTGCGCAGCCTGCAACCATGGCCCGGTTCAGCTTTCCCGTCCCGGGGCGACGGCAGAAGCAGCCGCCTACAGCCAAAGCCGAGCCGCTGCCGAACAGAGTCCAGGAGCAGGAGCGCACATGCACTGCCCGGCCGGAGAATGAGTCGCATAGTTGGGATGCGCAGTCGGGCTCCTGTATCAGCATATCGGTCTCGGAAAGCACCGCTAGCCGTGGAGACGGCCAGTCCCGCGTTACCGAAGGCCGCGCCACTCACAACGCAGTCCGACGACCAACGTTCGACCAGGAGTCAGGAGTCCTACCGGCAAACTGCTACCCGTCGGCGCGTGGAGGAGGCGGAACGGCCGTCGGTACCGAAGACAGCTTCTCCCTTACCGATGCCTCCAGCCTTCGTCGCAGGCAGTCCAACTCCACCATCACATCCTTCTACGATAAGTCGAAAGTCCCATTGGTCATCTCCCAGCAAACATCCAGCTCCGCCATGGCCAAAGGCTTGCCGTACAAGGCCAACTCGTTGCTCGACATTGACGGCTCCATCTCCGGCCTCAGCAGCGGCTCCAAGAGCAAGAAAAAGCTGAGCAGGCTCGACCTGTCGCTCTTCTTTCACCAGAGAAAGCCCACAACTACACCGTCAACCACATCTGCATCCACACCCGCGTCTGCGTCCGACAAGAGCTTACCATTGAGCTCCAACTCGACTGCTCAAACCTCGGCAATTTTGTCCGCTCTACCTCTCGACCAACGGCCCAAAACTGGTAACCGCCCTGAACGGAAACTACAAAAGCGCTCTACTAGGAGCTCCCTACGCGAGGAGTCGACGAGCTATCTCGGCTTGAATCAGACGGCAGCGAACCAGCGTCGCACTGCCGAGCGAGAAGCCACCGGTCTGCAGAATTTGTATGAGCACTACGAGCAAAGATCATTTCGCAATGCTTTTACTGCCCAGATGGATGAGGAAGACGCGGAACTTTCGGATAGCCTCGAAGAATCCAGTCCATTGGGTCCAATGGAATATACTACTGCGGAACCTGTCCGTCGCTGTTCTCCCCGCGCGAGCCAAGTGACTGCGTCGGAGGCAGTGCACGTCCGGCGAGACCCCGAGGCCAATGGCAAAGTGATGCCACCGAGTTCCACCAATATGCCGAGGATCTACGCACCAGCCGAATATTCAGACAGTATCTCCAGCCGCCATACGCGAACATCCGGTGCATCAAAGCAAACACCCCAAAGCCTGCAGGAGGTGGACCTTTTCAAGACAAGTGTTCTTTCACTTTCATCCGATTCCGAAGACGAGGCGTTCGACCCGAAGCCGAAAAGACCTACCCCTGTTGCGGCTGACGACTATTACCGATCGACCAAATCTGGCAGCGCACAACGCGCCACTCGGCCCTCGCACAAATTGTCTGCAGCGCCCAAGACCCAAAATAGACCTGATGTCTCGGGACTCCCGACCGCACCAGTCTGCACCCGTCCGCCGGCCATGAACCAGCGGGCAAGCTCGGCCTCGGTGTCTACGAATGAAACTGCCAGACCCTCAACCAACAGCCGCCACACATCAACACGCATGTCGGGTAATTCTGTAAGGTCGAACAACACCGTCGGCTCTTTCCCTCCTGGCTCTTATACCGTCCATGAGGCCCGCGCCATCACTCTTGTTCCCGCACAAGGCGCGTCGTACAAACCATCGACGCGGAATAGCAGTGGTTCTTCCGAACAACTAACACCACCCCGGTCCCCTATGAGCATGGAGTTCTACCTGCGCCCCAACCCAAGATCCGACATCGACCAGAATTCAGTGCGCTCGGGACATAGTTTTGGCACTGCTGCGTCCAGCCGGAGCAGTAATGCACCCAGTGGTCAAGGTCGCTTGATGGCTGTGACCCGTCAGGAAGAACTTCTATTAGCGGCGCTGAGAAAGAAGCGCACTCGGATGCGGGAAACCATCCTTTCTGAATTTGCAGGCGAGCAGGAAAAGGCAAAGGATGGCCGAGAGAGTGGCCGCAGGGCGAAGTCCCCGAGACGGTCACCTAGCCGGCCTCGCATGGGCTCTGTCTCCGAAAGGCAAACCTCAGAAAGTCGGGCGTCGATCAGAACTTCCATCAGCTTTGGAGATTTCCCGTTACATTTCGAGGAAGGCATTACCGTCGGCGGCCAGCCCATCCCTTCGCACGCCAGTGAGCCGACCCCTAGTGCGAACGATTTTATGGACTACGACGACGGTGGAAGCGAGAGCATCGGGAGCTACCAATCCTATCGTTTTCAGACGCCGGTAGACCAATCCCCACTGAGCAGGCCAGTCATCGCTTTCCAGGATTCGGGCATGTACTCGCCCACAGATGACAGTCATCCTGCCAAGGCTCACAACTACCCCGTCGTGCAGGGCAAAGGGTCCCGCAGCCGCCTACGAGCTCCCGAGGAGGACTATCAAGTGCAGAATACGGGTCAACACATTTCTTTGTCCCTTAATCGACCCAGCATCGGCGGCACGACGCAAGGAAACGAGCTTAGCCTATCGCGGCCCGGTTCTCCAGTTGGACTTCAGAGCTCTCTGCCGCGGAAGAAAGGAATCCGTATCAGTGCAGTTGGGCAGCCCCGTATGGGTTCTAGTGGCTGGTAACAAATCCCGTGCCCGAGAGATCGCCGCCACAGCACATTTTATTTTAGTTTCTCTTTGCGCTACTTTCTGTTTCTATTTCCTTTATAACGTTTCTCGGCATAACGATAGTTTGACGACGGCAGGGATAGAGGCGCAGGAAGGGTTGCGTTCTGGACAGAGCGCGGATCGGCTCACTGCATTCAAGGCTTTGGGTCTTGTGTTCTGGAATTAGTACATCCAGGAGGATGCCTGTAATAACATACCACTGTAATCTATCATTTGGGAACATTTGTCTGATTTTGTTTTGTACGTCATCGTGTCTGACCTGCTTCTGCCGTGCTGCTACGCCAGAGCATACGACACGCGCGAGTTCCCTTTACTGCGGGATATCTTGGTTACCTTTGTTGGTCCGCAGAGGTCCGTGGTGTCGACGTGGGTGCCGCCGCAGGTGATGACGTGGGCGCCAGCAATGCGAATGACGCGCAGCTTCTGGCTTGCGTCCGGGACGACGCCAGTCGGCAGCTTGTCGGGCAGCAGGCGCTCGAGGCCGTTTGCGTGAAAGTCGGCAGCGTCCCACCACTCGACCTCGACGGGAATGGCGGCGGCGATGAATGCGTCGAGGCGGCTCTGGATCGGCGCCAGCCAGCTGCCGTCGATCTTGCCGCGAAACTCGCACGAGGCAGCGTCCGGAAAGTGCGACGCCTTGAGCTCGTCAAAACCGGCCACCTCGTGCTCGACGAGCGTGCGCACGGCGCCGCCCAGCACGTGGCCGGCGGTGTGCATGCGCGAGTACAGAAAGCGCTTGTCGACGTCGATGGCCTGGTGCACGGGCTGGCCGGCCGAGAAGGCGGCAGCACCGGCGGCAAACTGGCCAAAGTGCAGCACACGGCCCGGGTCGGCGACATCGACACGCGCGAGCGCCACGTTAAAGATGCTGTCTCCGGTGCCGGGACCGGCACTGGTGCTCACGGCGGTCATGGTGCCGACGTCCGAGGGCTGGCCGCCTCCCTGCGGGTGGAATATGGTCGCACTTGTGACGACGGCAAAGTCGGCCGGCGAGCCTTGCTTGAAGAGGCCCTGGCTAGACGGCGCGAGGTCTGCAAACGGCACGACGGCGACCACGGTGGTGTCCAGGACAAAGAGCTTGGCATCGCGCTGGTAGACGTGATCGGTGGCAGCCTGGACGGGGTCAGCTCCCGAGGGGAAGGGCGGGCTATACACCGGTATGCCGGGCGTCTGTGGCCAGCGAGAGCCGAGTCATGCGAGGCAGCCTTACCATTGCGAAGAACAGTCGTCGCTCTCAGCGGACACGCCGCGAATGCAAAGATCGATGCCGACAAGACCTGCCGAAGCTCTCACTCGAGGCCGGCTGATGGTTGACAAGATAAGGCTGATATCCCCACAGTCTGGGAAATCCCGCGATGAGCTGCGCTAATGAAGTGCGTTAATTGAACTGATTAGTGGTCTGTTCCCAAACAGAAATGAGGTTTCGGGCACTCAAATTCTAACCAAACGACTACAGGTGCATACCAAATACGGTTAGGCCTACCTGAAACGCTGGTCATGGCTTGAGTGATATTCGTCTAGAGATTCTCAAACAACTACTTGTGGGGAATACTGCTCACTGAACATGAAGCACTATCTATTAGTGGCAGATGGGACGCCAGCCTGGCATCCTTACGCCCTTATATGCACGATAATCATAGAGGCCTAGCCAACCTCTAATAGCGTGTACGGACAGCCTAGCCTGCCATCATCCTCGTCCGTTACCCCTTAGTTCTGCATGCGTCGCAATCCATGTACGCTCGGCGTCATGCCATATCGCCTACATAGCTTAGCAACCATGCGCCCGTGTCCCCTTTGCTCCCGTCTATCATACTCATACCCTTGTAGCAAGTACTTGGGAGGACATTGCCGTTGTCTGGGTGCAGTCATATCCCTAACCGCGGCGTCATTTCTCGTTTGCCGTTGTCCGCACGGAAGCTGCCGCGATCAAGGAGCAGGCATGCGATGCTAACTTGCATGCGATCCATGTTAGTTGCATTTCTTGGCTACCATTCGGCCAGCTAGAGCAGGCCTACCCTGCCATCTACTCAATATATATCTGGATCGATCAGCTCCAATGTCAAGCAGAAAATCAACGGGCAGTACAAGGTGACGTTCGTCTGCTCACATTTTGCATTACAAGTTACCGAAACCACCCAGAGTCCAAAAATAGCGACAGACTGAAATAGAGACACGAAGAAAGAACCGTCCAGCCATCAGTGGCCTAGCTTATGCCCATCTTCGCGCCGTGGCTGGAACTGGTACCGCTGGAAGCCGTCAGACACCGGTGCCGTGGCTGGGCCGGCATCGTGCTGCGGGTGCTGGTGCTGTATCTCTTCGTATGTCGGCGGATCGTCAGGGATGCTGAGCGAGGACCGCACTTTCGGGAACACGACGACGTCTTCGCCGCGCGGCCCGGCGTTTGGCCGCACATAGTATGCTGGCGACTGCTGCTCGCCACCATCGTGGGCCATGCCGCGCGCGTGGACGTGCAGGTCTTCCTCCGAAAGGTGTTGCGACATGGGGGCACCTGCGGCCGCTCCACCGCCGTGATCGGGATCGGGATCGTGGCCGTGGTGTTCGTCGAGCTTACCGCCGACAACGCCGTCCTCGAGGGCCCGGCGCTGCATCTTACGGCGCCGCATCCACCAGACGAGTGCGACAATGGCGAGGGCGATGACAGAGGCGCCGGCCGCAATGCCGCCGATGGCGCCGCTGCTGAGCCCCGCAGACGACTGGTGCGCGGAGCTGGAGGAGCCAACGCCGGCGCCGGCACCAGCGCCAGCGCCAGCGCCGGCGCCGGCGCCGTAGGCGCTGGTGACGGTAGCCTCGCTGGTGGTGTAGGCAGTGTTGGTAATTGTCCGAGTGGTGCGGCTTTCGGTGACGACAGAGAGGAACGACCGGACACCCGGAGGCGTTGCCGTGAACTGGGTCGAAAAATCCTTGTATTGGGCGTCGCGGCGAATCGGCCGCTCGGCGGCGCGAAAACGCGGCCGGTTAGCCCTGGGGAGGAGCTGGGCATCGGCCATGGCCTGTTGAGATAGGAAGGCGTGGAAGGCACTGGGCATAAGTGTCCAGGCGTGAAGTCTATATACGCCTCCAAAGTAAAAGAAACCAGAGAGGTGGTGCAGTCCGTAAGCAGGGCTGGCAACGGCGTAATGTGCAGAGAACGGGCGCAATGGACGAGACTGGGACAGGCCTGCTTGGGTACAAGCAAAGAGCAGACAGAGGACACAGAGAGCAAAATCAGACAGGAAGCAGAGCGGCAGCATAGAGGAGGAGGCTGGCGGGACAGCGGTTTATCAGGAAGACGGGACGCCGGACTCGACGTATGCAGTTGATGCCGAGCGAGCTAATCGGAACAAAGCGCCTAGCTGTCCCCCCTCCCATGCAGGCAGTGGAAGGCGGGATGCAGTGCGAGGTGGCTGAGTCCGTATTACGGTGAGAAGCGGGAAGTGCTGCTGCCCAGCGATGGCTCGGCAGAAGTGCTAGAGGAGGCCGGCCGGCCGGCCAGAGCGACAGCCAGAGCATTTGGTGCGCGGAGTCGGCAGACAAGAGACGGGCCCATGGTGGAAGACAGCCAGCGGACACGGGCGAGGCGAAAGACCAGAGACAAAAAATCAGAGACAAAAAGAGACAAAATTCAGAGACGCAAAACGTGTGACAGGCTGGACGGCAAGACAGGCAAGGCAGAGCATAGCAACAAAAGCAGAGGCCAGACCGGCCCCCGTCCCCAACGAGCACCCTCTGGCCGCCCATCCTCCATCCTGAGTGCCGAGACGTGCATATGGTGCCAGCAGCGCGCTTCCGGGCAGCCCCATCCTGATCTCCGGAGAGAGCAAAAGTGACATTGTGACCAGACGCAGAGCCGAAGACGGCCGCTTTGTCCGCCACCGAGTCAGATTACCCTTTGCCCGTCCGTCGCTCACACGGCGTCTGGCTGCGACCGTCAGCGCCGCGCTGGCACGCCGCTGTTGGTCTGTCGTCGATGTGCAGCTTCGGTGATACAATCAGCCGCCATGACCGACGCCCGGCCGTCCGCTGACTCAGCAGCCATCGGAGGACGGCGTGCCGCTCTCCGCCCTGTCCCGCTTTTAGCTCGCCATGACCAATGGTGTGCGACGCGACTCCTGACGCGCTTTGGGGGCGCGCACTTTTCACCAGCCACACGTCAGCCACACGGGAACCCCTCCAACGGTGGGGTGTCGAGTCTAGCGCGAACCGTTTTTCACTTTTCTTCACCTTATCTTATCGGAAACTTTTTTTTTCTGCCAGTGTAATTTCCCGCTTCGGGAGGTTATATTCCTCTTCGCGCCAAAGTTTTTTTTGCTTTTCCCTGCGAGCCACTTCCCCTCCTGCAGGTTGTTGCGCCTGCTACTCATTTTCTTGTTTCTTTGTCGAAGCATTGCGTCTGGTCGCGGTTCACCATGGACGGCCTGAAGCTTGCTAGCCTCCTCCAGGAGAGCCAAATCCGTGAGTGTTTCACATCTGTGGCTGATCCTTGTTGCTGGGGACGAGAAATGAGACGAGAAAAGAATTTCACAATCATTTTTGTGCCCTCTTGTGCACAACCCCTATTTACCCGACCTTCCCCTGTCCGCCGGGCCTGCCATCCAGTCCGTGCTTCTTCTGCCTGCTCGTATCTCGCGTCTTTTTTCTTCTTTTCGTTTTTCGCTCGCTTCCTTTCTGCTCTTTCCTGCTCTTCCTCGGCATCCAGGCTTCCTTCTCGCGGCCCTGCTAACGATGCCCAGCCGACACCACCAGAATCAAGGCTATCACGGCTGAGCTCCAGCAGGACTACTATGCCCATCCCGAGTCTCTGCTGCTGCTGATCGAGATCGTCTGCACCCATGGCGATGTCGGCGTGCGCCAGCAGGCGGCTGTCCAGGCCTCGCGCCTCGTGCCGAAGCACTGGGCCTCGGCTTCCGAGGAGCAGAAGAAGGCTGTCCGTGAGCACCTCATGGAGGCGACCCTGAAGGAGCAGAACGCCAAGTGCCGCCACTCCGACGCGCACCTGGTGGCGGCCATTGCCACCACCGACTTTGACGACGGCGAGTGGCCGGAGCTGCTGCCGGCGCTCTTCACGCTGGCCACCAGCGGCGACGTCCACCAGCGCGAGATTGGCTCCTACATCATGTACAGCACCGTCGAGGCCAACCCGGTCATCTACAAGGACCACGTCCCCAAGCTGCTCGAGCTCTTCGGACAGCTCATCAAGGATCCCGCCAGTGCCGATGTCCAAGTCAACGCTGTCATGTCCATCGGCGCCCTGCTCGTCCTCATCGAGGCCGACGAGGACGAGGACGAGGCCGCTGTCGCCGGTGTCTGCAACCTCGTGCCCCTCATGGGCCTCGTGCTCAAGAACGCCGTCGATGCGAGCGACGACGACAAGATCCAGCAGGTCTTTGACGTCCTGCAACAGTTCCTCGTCTTTAGCCCCGCCTTCATTGGCCCGCACCTCAAGAGCCTGCTGCAGTTCATGATCGAGCTTGCTGCCAACACCGAGGCCGAGGAGGAAGTCCGTGTCCAGGCCCTCTCCTACCTCACGCAGACCGTCCACTACCGCCGCCTGAAGATCCAGGCCATGCGCGACATGGCCGCGCAGCTCGTCGTCAAGGGCATGCAGATCCTGACCGAGATTGGCGACGATGAGTCCATCGACGACGAGACCCCCGGCCACGCTGCCCTGGGTCTTCTCGACGCCCTTGCCAGCGAGCTGCCGCCGCGCCAGGTCCTCGTTCCGCTCCTGGAGGAGTTCCCCAAGTACGCCGCGTCTGCCGACCCGGCGCTGCGCAAGGCCGGCATTCTCGCTCTCGGCAACTGCGCCGAGGGTGCGCCCGACTTTGTCAACACGCAGCTGAAGGATATCCTGCCCATTGTCATCCAGCTGCTGAACGACCCCGACGAAACGGTCCGCCACGCCTCGCTGGTCGGCCTGACCGGCCTGGCCGAGGAGATGCCGGATGACATCGCTACTGCCCACAAGGACATCATGGCTGCCCTGTCCAAGAACCTGCAGGCCGCCATGGTTGCCACCGCGGACGAGGCTACGGCCAAGAAGAACAGCCAGGTCATCCGCGCCGTGTGCGCTGCCTTTGACGCCGTGTCGAACGGCCTCAAGGCCGAGGTCATGAAGGAGTACGCTCTGCTCATGATCGAGCCCATCGGCCAGCTGTTTGGCCACCCCGACACCCGCGTCAAGATTGCGGCTGCCGGTGCCTTTGGCGCCATTGCGGAGTCGCTGGAGAAGGAGTTTGCCCCCTACTTTGAGAAGAGCATGCAGGCTCTCGGTGCCCTGGTCACCATCAAGGGCGAGGATATGGAGCTGCAGCTGCGGAGCGCCGTTCTGGACTCCATTGGCCGCATCGCCATTGCTGTCGGCTCCCAGCTCTTCCAGCCGTACGTTGTCGACCTGATGGCCGCCAGCGAGGAGAACCTGAGCCTGGACGATGACCGCCTCAAGGAGAGCAGCTTCATCTTCTGGTCGTCCCTGGCCAAGGTCTACGGTCGCGAGTTCAAGCCTTTCCTCCCGGGCGTCTTCAAGGCGCTCATTGACGCGCTCGACGGCGAGGATGACGAGACCGTCCTCGAGCTGTCCGACGCAGACAAGGCGCTCCTGGCCGCCGGGGGCAAGAAGGGCATCACGGACATTCACGATCTGGACGTGGACGACCTGGAAGACCTCATGGACGACGAGGATGACGACGACGAGTGGGCTGCGATGGACAGCGAGGCCGAAGAGAAGGAGGTCGCCGTCGAGGTGCTGGGCGACGTGATCACCAACGCCTGTGGCGAGGAGGACCTGCAGGAGTACCTCGAGAAGGCCGTCACCGTCGCCAAGGATCTGATGGAGCACCACCACGGCGGCGTGCGCAAGGCTGCTATGGGCATGCTCTGGCGCTCGTACGCCCGCGTCTGGCAACTCACTGAAGAGTCGACCGGCACCAAGTGGACGCCCGGCTTCCCGCCCAACCAAACGCCGACGCCGCTTCTGCAGAAGCTGGCCGACCTGGTCACCAAGCCCACCATTGAGCTGTGGGAGGACGAGGTGGAGCGGTACGTATCCCTGTTTCTGTCTTGTTTGCTTGCATGCTTCTGCCGTGGCAAGTCTTTGATGATGAAGACCTTGCGTTATACCCAGCTCACTCCAACACACATTGTGTGGATGCCGAGAACCCGTAATTATCTGCTTCTGATCCAAGACTTGTCACGAGCGACCACTCGCACCTCGCTGGAGCGCCCCTGCGTGCGGACATATGCTGACGTGTCCAGGGATGTTGTGACCGACATCAACCGCAATGTGGCCGCGACGCTGGAGACGTGCGGCCCGGCCATCATTGCGCAGGAGAACGCCATCCAGGAGATCGTGTCCGTCCTGGCGCAGATCATCACGCGCTCGCACCCCTGCCAGCAGGACGTGGGCGACGAGGAGGATGCGCAGAACGCCGAGGAGAGCTCCGAGTACGACTGGCTCGTGGTCGAGACCGCTCTGGACGTGGTGATGGCGCTGGCGACGGCCATCGGCCCTGCCTTTGGCGAGCTGTGGCAGATCTTTGAGAAGGCGATCCTCAAGATTGCCAGCTCCAACGAAAAGTACGAGCGCTCGGCGGCGGTCGGCTGCATCGGCGGCTGCACCGAGAGCATGGGTGCCACGGTGACGCCGTACACCGGCACGCTACTCAAGATCGTGGCCCACCGGCTCAGCGACGAGGATCTCGAGACCAAGAGCAACGCCGCGTACGCCATCGGCCAGCTCATCAGCAACTCGACGGACAGCAAGACGTACCTGCCGGCGTACCCGGCGCTCCTCGAGAAGCTGGAGAGCCTGCTGGCGATCGAGGACACGGGCAACCGCATCTACGACAACACGGCGGCCGCGATCTGCCGCCTGATCACGGCGCACCCCGACCAGGTGCCCATTGCCCAGTACCTGCCGTCCGTTGTGGCGCGTCTGCCGCTCAAGGAAGACTTTGAGGAGAACAAGCCGATCTACACGTGCATCTTCCACCTCTGTATGTCTCCCTATTTCTTTTTTCCTCTTCTCTTTTCTCTTTTCCTCTCTTTCTCTCTTTCTCGCTGGCCGGTCTCGCCGCCCTCATGTCCCCTACTAACATGCCCCAGACGAGCACAACGAGCCGACTGTACAGCAACTCACGCCCAAGCTCCTGCCCGTCTTCGAGCAGGTGCTCGGCGCGCCGGAGGAGCAGCTGCAGAAGGAGACGCGGGATATGGTGCAGCACATAGTGCAGGTGCTGTTCAAGGCGCATCCCGAGCTGTTTGCGGCCCACGAGCAGCTGGTTCGGCTTGCCGGTGCGGCCTGATCGACAGTTTCTCACGCGCCCAAGCAAGCGACGATGTAATGAAATTCCCAGATATAAAAGTTGAATGACCTTTGATACCGAAGCAGTTTTGTCCCTTGAGATTGCTCTTCCCCTTAGACTAGATCGCCATCAAATTTACTTTTGTTCGCGGTGACCAAGCGATGTTCGCCTGTTCATTATCGGAAACAGTACCCAATGTGATATGCCCAGCATCCGCCATGCAGGCGACGGGTAAGAATGCATTAAAAGAAACATTGTATGCAATTGTTCAGTTGTAAAGTAATCACAATGCAACCCTCCTATCTATGACACCGTGAACTCGGTACAATCTACCTCCACCAAGGTCAGTGCCCTTGTTTTTACACAAGGTCTGCTTAGACCCATGCTGTCCAAGTGTAGTCTGGACTCACTAGTAGAGCTTCACAACACCCGCGTCTTCGTAGCAACTCGTCGGGTACCTGACCGGACTCTTGGGCCAGCAACCGAGCAAAATTGGGGACTGGGGGTCGCGGAGGAGGAGCATGAACTGCGGGGGGTGAATGGAGTATGCCAACCCCACTGATTTCGTTTGCGTGTTCACTGCGCATTAAGGCTGCGACTTGGGTGCCTATTCAAGTCCGTTCGTCTCCCCAAAGTCCCCCAACTTGCCAGCTTCTTCCTCACACTGAACAACGGACAATTCCACCACATCTACCCGCAAATGCCATGGAGGATCTCAAAGCTGCTTTCCACCACGTCGTGCTGCCTCCGACACTCCCGTTTGCACGAGAGCAGGATTTCTTTGCAGTAGGAAAGACGCTCCTGGGGCGTCTTGTGCAAGCCTGTCATGAATTGCGAGCTGCCACTGAGCCGAGTCTGAGATCTCAGGCAGCCGCATGCAACGGACTCACCACTGCTCTCGGGCTGTGGTCCACCGTCTATGGCGAACACGTCCACAGCGAGCTGTACCTCAAAGCCCTGCAGTCGACCCTCTCTGCCGACAAGCAGGTCCTGGCCTGTTATATTGTGGAACAGAATGCTGTATTGCTAGTGTACTGCCATGAAGAGTGAGTTGCATCAGTCGTCCTCTCATTTCACCCACCTCTACCCTGTTCCCATTTACACGTGCTGAACGTATGTAGACATGTCGTCTTCGAAGCCTTTGAGGCGTCGCCGGAGTCACAGCACGTCCTGGCCACGCCAAACGCGCTGCTGTGGAAGTTTCCGTCGCGCGCGGTGCGCATGCCGAAAGCCGACCTGGCAGAAGACGAGAGCCTGCAGGCCGCCTTGGCCGCGTTTCTCGCCAAGGCGACGTCGGAGCACCTGTCGCAGTTTGCCTCCACAGTCGAAAAGGCCAGCGTCTCGGTGAGCGAGTCGCGCAACCAGGGCAGCCCGGCCCTGATCACACACATGCTTCTCGCCGTTATCGAGGCTCTTGGCTCACATGCCAAAGTCCCCGTCCTGAAGAAACGAGTGCGAGACGACGTGCAGTTCCGAAGTGGCGGACCGGGAACCGATCGTGGTCCCTGGCGTCGGCATCCGTTCTGGCTTGTTCTCCGCGTCGCTGTGCAGCGTCAACTGCAGCTTTCCCTTGGGACGGCGGCTGGCCACGTGGCATACAAGATTCTGCTGAGCATGGTGACGGCCCAGCTGCTCCGCGATGCTGTCGCGAAGCAACTGGAAGTAGCCACGGTGGACTTGCTGCTGAAGAAGCTCGGCCGCAGGCTGGCCAAGATAGAAACGCTCCCAAAGGCGGAGGGCGTGCCCTGGCGTCTGGAGGATGTCCGTGTCCGAGCCCTCTTCCAAGACGCAGTCAACAGCGCCAGAGCGTACATCCAGACCAAGTTCGAGGCGTTCAAACGCGCCCAGACGCGCAATATTCCCTACCTCCCCTCGCGTGTCGATATCAACAGCGACAGCTTGCGCCTGAGTCTGCCAAACAGTCGTGCTTATTTGCAAGAGTTGCTCGTACGGCATGTCAGACCGCCAGGGTGGCTTCAAACAAATGGCCTGGCGGACGACATCGACGACAGCGAACTGGACAGGAGGCTCGACAAACAGCTCCGAGATAACCCACACGTTCTGCAGGCGCGCGGTACTTACAACGAGGTGTCCTCGCTGCTCTCCAAACTCAGAAGTGCCGTAGCAGCATCGAATGACGCATTGTCAGACTATACAGAGGATGGGAGTGCACGACTCCTGTGCGTAAGGATCAACATCATTCTGGATGGCCTCCTGCAGTCTCTTCCCACCTTGTCTAGCGACGACCCGGAACTGAACAGCCAAGTTTTCTTTACCCTGTTCGACCTTTGGGAGGTTCTGGACAGGATGGCCACTACAATGTTCCCCATGCTGCTGGACTACCGGCCGCCGTTTCCGCCAGAAATCCTGAATGTGCTCCAGCTGCCCCGTCTTGTCGACATGGACCGGACACGCGACATCCAAGAGTATATTCGGCGTCGTTTTGAGATGGCCAAATACGACTGCACCATTTACGGGCCACTTGACTCGCGTTGCTTTGGATCTCGTTTCGTGCAGTCCTCGGAGCAGGGGATGCAATTTCTAAAGCAGATTCGACATGCCGAGGTCATGCGACGGGAGGACAAGAGAATCGAGTGGGAGGAGTGTTGTGCCACCTACAACGATCTGACGACCAAGATAGCCTCGTCACAGTGCGCATGCACCATCAATGAGGACGGCGAACGCGACGTACGCGGATGCGACCATTGCTACTCGAAGCGGCAGCGCAACCGTCTGACCATTGAAGTCTGCGAGGACTTGCTGCCCGTGGACGACAACGTCGCCGCGGCCATTGTGTTTGAGCTCCATATGCCCCCCGTCTTTGCTGCCTACCGCAGCACGACGTGGTCCCTTCTGCGGAAACTGGCATACCCGGTGCCGCCAGCGCCTTGCGCCAAGGTCAAGAAGCTGGCCGAGAACGACGATCTGCGGAGATTTGCAGTCCGCAATAGCCGTCAGAATACTAACAGCCCAGCTCCGTCCGTCTGCCTGGCCTCGAGGAAGAAGGCGTTTACGCAGACGCACTACAAAAATGTGCAGATGTGGGTAGAGCTCGAGGAACTGATGGTGCCACATGGATCGGACTATGCCATGTACGATGTCGAGGCCGAGACGTGGGTGTCCAGCTATGAGCGGCCTTGGACGCTGGCGCATCTGTGCCGGATCAGCATTCCGGACTGTCTGCAAAAGGTGTTTCCGCGGCCCATCCATCCGCCGGCCGACCCTGAGGGACCGTCCTCGTACAAGGCAGTGGCGAACCGGCCGCAGTGCCCCAAGGACTTGTCGCCACACGAGTTTGAGGCCTACCACTATTTGCTGACCGGACGGGCACGACGGTGGCTGACACTCCTGGTGGAGCTGGAAGCGTCGAACCTCAACTTTAGCAAGGACGACACTCTGCTGACGTGCACGCATATCGTGCACGAACTCGGACCCGAGGCGGACTCTAGCACCGCCGTAGAGAACGACGACCCCGACCGCAATGACCACAGCGTCATTCTGGGCCTCTGCCACGCCGTCTTTCTCGACGACTGTTTTGTCGAACGCCTGTTGGCCGCCATCCAGAAGCGAATGGACACCATCCGCGGCAGCTGGAGGGAGTCGAACAGCATGGACCTCATCGTCACACTGGCGCTGGCCGTCTTCGTGCGGGCCACCAAAACGGAGCAGCGTCAGCGGGCGCAGGACATTGTCCGATCGGCGAGGGCAGCCGTGCTGGCGTGGATTGATTCTTTGCGCCGAGAGGGCGAGAAGTCGGCCGAGGCGTCGTCGTCTTCTTCGCGCTACAGCTTTCGGGCCGCCCTTGTTGGCCGGCGCACCTTTGCTCTGCTCACTCTGGACACGGAAGACACGGACACGGTGGACACGGCGGAGATGGCGGAGAGGGAGCTGGCCGATGTGACAGACTACCTCAAGCTGTCGATCGCGCTGCAGCAGAACCGAGTCGTGGACACGGGGCGGCTGTCGCGCATGGACAATATCATGTTGAGGCGCGATGCCGCACTGGCCGTAGAGCTCCGCGACTGGATCTTGGAGGCCGCGGTGGAGTACCCGGCGGCTGTCCGCGACGCCGTTGCGTACAGCATCGGCATGGTCAACACGGGGTCTGCGACGTCGGCCTCGTCGCTCAAGCCACCGAGAGTGCATCAAGGTCGGCATGATGGCTGGCTGACGACGGTAATGATCTCGGCCGGTTCCGCCCCCCAGCAGGTGAATCTGGACTGCCTGGAGGGCCACCTTCTGATTGACGGAAAGACGCTGCGGAAACTTCCCGACGACATACGCGAATCAGAGGACGTCAAGGAGCTCTTTGGCGTGGAGCACCTTGTGGTGTATCCGTCCAGTGCCCCGGGCGCCGTGTGTCGACTGGCCGCTCCCTTCGAAGGCTACACGGTGCATTTTGGGCGGCACAACGGGACGCCGGTGATCATAGCAGAGGGCTTAAACGGAAGCATATCCGACTTTGTGCCGCGGCGTGTCTTCATGGACAAGTCGCAGGAGTTCTACGACCTGCCGCGCGGGCTGGTGGACGACTGTGTCCACTGGTATGACCGCGCCATGGGGACGGTCGAGATCTGCCGGAAGCCACACATCTGGCAGGTCAAAGAGAGCAACTGGGTGTTGAATGTAGCCACGCAGCAGGCGCAGCGGCGCAACGTGATGCTTGTCGACCCGCAAGCCTCGGTGTCCAGGCTTATGGCTCGCATCTTCGAGGGCTTT
Source organism: Grosmannia penicillata (assembly GCA_002778075.1). NCBI lineage: Eukaryota > Fungi > Ascomycota > Sordariomycetes > Ophiostomatales > Ophiostomataceae > Grosmannia > Grosmannia penicillata. The sequence goes on along the minus strand of PCDK01000001.1, from coordinate 2,943,913 downwards.
GAAGATGCTCGACGCCTGACAGTGTACCAGCCAGTCAAGATTGGCGAACACGGCAAAACGCCGACGCTCCGAGTCGAGCTGCGGCATCTGGATTTGTCGTTTATTGTGACGGGCCGTGGAAGCCTGATGTGCAACGAGCTGGGTGCTGAGATCGACCCCAACCAGGACGCCGGCACATTGTACGGCTACTCCAGCATGATCGTGATGCGAGAGCCCCACGACCACAGCCGACGCAGTATCATCGCACCCCTGGGACCGCTGGCGTGGTCGCGTAGGGATGGCCATCTCCTGCAGACCAACATTGGCAGCATGCACTTCCGTCACACCAAGTACGCCATCAGCGCGACGGAAAAGGCATATGCCCGGTTCAACATCGACCCTGTGCTGGGCCGGCTTGTGTGCCCGCCGGAACCGCGTCTGCTGTACACCAAGGCACTGCTGCACGCCTTCACATCGTTTCCCGCGCTGCCAGACCCGTTGACAGGCCGGACGGGCGAAGAAGAGGCCACGGCCACACTGCTCTCGGGATTGTGCCAGCCGTGGGAACCCTTAAGTGAGGCCAGCATCCGCATCTTGAATCAAATTCGGGAGCTGTGCCCCCGCCGGTCGTTTTATCCCAAGGATAAACGCGTACTGCAAGAGGTGAGGTGGGATGGCAACCTCCTGGCGGGCATGGAGAGTGACCGGTACGGCGATCTGGTTGACCGGATTCTGGAGCAGTCGACTGCGCTGAAGCCGTTCCGCGAAGGAGGGCAGCCCGAGACGACCGAACTGTCAGACCAGGGCAGACAAGTCGAGGGAGCAGCAAGCCTCCACGTCCGGGCGCAAGTTCAGCGCCTTCGTTTTGAGGCGCCGGAATCCCACAAAGAGAGTCTGCAGGAGGCCAACGCGGACGTCCGGTACCGGTCGCTTGGCCAGTCGACGCAGTTCAAGGTGGCTGGCGTGCAGGAGATCACCAGGATGCTGCGAAACGAAGAGGTGTTTGTCACCGAGGATCTGTCAGTGGTGCTCGAGAGATGGCACCGCATTGGTGGACCACAGGGACAGGTCATCCGGCCAAAGATGGGCCAGATGTCGCTGGCGGAGCTGATGACAGAGAGGACGATGAGCGAGCACTGGGGCTCGCTCGTCGAGGTGTGCAAAAAGGCCGAGGCTCCGGCACAGACGGCCGAGATGACGCTGGCGCTGGCAGCCATGGCCTTCTCGCCCAGCACCGACCTGGATGCGGTGCGCTGGCTGGCGGCGTTCTTTTCCATGCCGCGGCTGAAGGAGGTCAGTCTGCCGCCGTTCTCGGTCTTCTCACGCTTCCGGTTCAACCAGGCGGCGACGCAGCAGTCCGTCGAGACACTCATCAGCCAGGCGTATCCCAAGTTTGCCTATACAAAAGAGGGAAGATGGCAGCAGGACCAGTGGGACCTGGAAACAGAGCAGAAGAAGCACTGGAATCTGTGCAAGATGGAGGGGGCCATGTTGGCAAAGAGAATCATGCTGCAATGGCCGGACGAGCTGTCCGGGCCGACGCTGGCTGCTCTGCTGAAGAGCCAGTCGACGTTCAGTATGCTCGACGTTGAGTCGGCGATCAACAAAGTCGTCCCCGAATGGGAATGTCTTCGGGCCAACTGGCAGCTGAGCGGATACGCAGGGCAGGTGAAGCGGATTGTGCGGGAGGACGGGGCGCTCGGCCGGCCTCTGCATTTGCAGCCGGAGCGACAGCAGAAAGGGAGGCGTGCAAAGAAGATCGATGGCAGTTGCCTTGGAGGCCGCGAAAAGGCGCCGACCAATATTGTTCCTCGACTCGAGCACGATCTGGCGAGACGAGACATGCGATGGACGCCGCGCATCGAAAGCACTTTCCAGACCAAAGGACCCGGCACGGCAGAACACACGGGGGAAGGCCCGGGGAAACGCACAGAACACACAGGAAGGCCGCAAAAGGGATACAAACCGGCGGACGAGGTGTCGGCGCTGGAAAATCTCATCGACCATTTCAAACGCTATTCCAAGAAGACGGCCAACGAGCTGCGGATGAACTACAGCGACAACCTGGCGAGCAGCCTTCGCGCGCTGAAGAAGCTGCACGTCCAGCAGCTGCAGCAGCAGAAGCAGCATCGCGAGGACCCGGTCCCGTCGGCCGAGCAGGCGGAGCAGCTGGCCCGCACGGCAGCGCAGAAGGCCGGCATTCTCTTCCGAGTCATCTGCGACAGCTTCAACAGCGCTGGCTCCAGCTCCGGCTCCGTCTCCGGCGCCGGCCCCAGCACGTGGCTGCAGCAGGCCGGCCTGTGGCCGCGGCTGACGCCGACCACGCTGCTCGAGCTGCTGCGGTCGACGGTGCAGCCGCCAGTGGCCTGGGGACGGCTGGTCCGCGAGACGCTCGTGCACTACGGCTGCGCCCTGACAGTGCAGCAGCAGACGGCCCGGATCCGGCGCGCGATGGCCAAGGACGACCGGCGGCAGGCCGGCGAGGAGACGCGCAACCGCGGACACGCCAATTGGCAGCCCGGCGACCACGCCGACTGGCTGCTGCTCGAGATCGACAGTGACATGATGATCCGCCCGCAGCAGGTCGTCGTCGCCCGCGCTCTGCTGGCGCCGGCGTCGCAGGCCAACGCCGTCCTGCAGCTCAACATGGGCCAGGGCAAGACGTCGTGCATCGTCCCCATGGCCATGGCCGCCCTGGCCGACGGCCACCAGCTGGCCCGCCTCGTCGTGCCCAAGGCCCTGCTGCTGCCCACCGCCCAGATGGTCCAGTCGCGTCTCGGCGGCCTCGTCGGCCGGTCCGTCCGGCACCTCGCCTTCTCGCGCCGCTTACTCAGTCGCCCGGACATCTACAGCGTCCTCCGCCTCTACGAAGCCCACCACAACGACCTGCTCCGGCTGCGCGGCATCTTGCTGGCGGCCCCCGAGCACCTGCTGGCCTTTAAGCTGTGCGGCCTGCAGTGTCTGGCCGACTGCTCTACGGACACGAAGAATGCCCAGAACAACAAGAAGCACCAGCAGCAGCAGCTTGCCCTTGCACAGCGCATGATTGCCCTCCAGGACCGCCTCTCCAGCGAGCTCTGCCGCGACGTGCTTGACGAGTCCGACGTCATCCTGGCCCAGCGCACGCAGCTCGTCTACCCCAGCGGCGCCCAGACCGCCGTCGACGGCGCGCCGCAGCGCTGGAAGCTGGCCCAGGTGCTGCTGGCCATTGTGGAGGACCAGCTGCCCGGCCTCTGTCGTCTCTTCCCGCAGAGCATTGCCCGCGTTGACCGCAGCGACCACGGATTTCCCATGGTGCAGATCCTGCAGATAGACCGCATCCAGGAGCCGCTGCATGCCGCCATTGTCGATGCCCTGGCTAGCGGACAGGCCTCGTCGTTTGGTGCCTGGGCTCCCGGCACGGGAAGCATGGCCGGCCCCGAGAAGCAGCGGCTTCTGCGCAAGGCCCTGCAAGCCGACTCTGCTGACTCTGCCGACTCTGCCAAGGACGCCGTCGACACAGCCGCAGCCCTGTTTACCGACGTTCCCACGGCCCGCAACGGCCTGCTACTCGTCCGTGGCCTCCTGTCCCACCGCATTCTCCTCGTCTGTCTACGCAAGAGGTGGAACGTCCAGTACGGCCTCCACCCCCAGCGATGGCCCATCGCCGTTCCCTACGAAGCCAAAGGCGTGCCGTCGGACCGCTCGGAATTCGGCCACCCGGACGTCGCCATTTTGCTGACCTGTCTGGCCTTTTACTACGCCGGCCTCAACCGGCAGCAGCTGCGCGACGGCCTGCGCCACATCCTGCACCATCACGACGATCCCGTCACCGCCTACGCGCATTGGACCGCCGGCGCCGCCGCAGACGCGCTGCCCGCTGACCTCCGGCAGTGGAACGTGGTCAATCCCGATGACGACACCCAGGTCGAGCAGCTGTGGCGCTGTCTGCGCATGGCCCGGCCCGTCGTCGACCACTATCTCAATACCTTTGTCTTCCCAGCTCACGCGCGTCAGTTCTCTGTCAAGCTGCAGGCGTCCGCCTGGGATGTGCCGCTCGGGAAGCGCAAGAAGGCCGCCAACAGCGCCAATGGTGCGAACAAGGTCCGCACAACCGGCTTCAGCGGCACCAACGACAACCGCGCCATGCTTCCACTGACGATCCAGCAGCTGGACTTGCCAGACCTCGTGCAGACGAACGCAGAGGTGCTGACGTATCTGCTGCACATCCGCAACCGCCAGTACCGATGCTGCGTTCATGATTTTGGCAAGCCGAGCCAGCACCGCTGGTCCGAGGATCAGCTGCTCCGCGACCTCAACAGAAACAACATTCGCGTGCTGATTGACGCTGGCGCCTTCGTGCTCGAGCGCGACAACAAGTCGCTGGCCCGCGCCTGGCTCGACATCAGCACCGAAGCCCCGGCCGCCGTCTTCTTTGGCGAGGCTGACAACCGCGCCTGGGTGCTCTTCCGCGAGACCTCCGCCGGCTGCGTGCCGCTCGTGACCACGCCCTTTGTCGACGCCCGCCGTCTCGGCGAGTGTCTGGTCTACTTTGACGAGGCGCACACCCGCGGCGTGGACCTGCTCCTGCCCGCCGACTGTCGCGGCGGCATCACCCTCGCGCTGGGCCAGACCAAGGACCACACCGTCCAGGCCGCCATGCGTCTGCGCCAGCTCGGCACCACCCAGTCTGTCATCTGGTATGCGCCGCCCGAAGTTGACCGCAGCATCCGCCACGTCTGGCAGACCGTCACCGGCAACCGCCTGCCGGACATCAATCTCGTCGTGCAGTCGCCCCACGTCCTCCTCTGGCTGCTCGAGCAGACCTGTGCCGCGAGCGAGATGCTGCACCCGCTGTACCTGTCGCAGGGGTACGACTTCTGCCGGCGCTCAGCCGCCGAAAAGCGGTACCATCGGTACGTGAGGCCGGACAGTGCCGTCGACTTGGGCCTGGACGACGTCGGCAGCGACGAGAATCACGAACACGACGGCGTGGGACTGGACTGGGTACGGGAGGTGGTCGAGAGCAACCGCAAGGTCCGCATGGAGCTGGTCGACACCATGCAACAGCCGGAGCACATGTCGCTGGACCAGCTCTACGGCTCGCCCTTCTCGCCCGCGGGCGCTGCTCCCGCGGCGCGACCGACACTGAGCCAGTCCGGCCTGGCCAGCATCTTCCAGCAGCTGCTCGCCCAGGGCTACGACCACACGCGCCGAATGACCACGGCTGCGTTCGAAGAGGTTGAGCAGGAGCGCGAGGTCGAAGTCCAGGTCGAGCAGGTCCGCGCAACCAAGTCCAAGGTGGTCTTCGACGCCCTCCACTTCCCCGGCCACCTGCACTGGGCCATCGACTCGTTTCTGGCCTCGGGCGGCACCTTGCCCAGCCGCCACGGATTCCGCCACGTCTTCGCCTGCATGGCCCGGTCCGCCGTCGGACAGCGACACCAGGTCCGCGCCCCCGCCTCCGCCTCCAAGCTGTACGTGTCGCTCGAGTTTGAGCGGACCATCCAGCCGGGCCGCCCGGCCAAGGGGAGTGCCAGCAAGGAAGGCGCTCTCTCGCCTACCGCCGACGACCAGTTCTTCCGGCCGCTGCAGTGGCTGCTGTGGAGTCGCCGCACCAGCACGGCCGTCGCCGTCGTGCCCGAGGAAGCCGAGCTGCTGCTGTTCCGCCTGCGAAAGGGCGCCGGCGCCGACATCCACCTCCTCGTCTACTCGGCCGCCGTGACACGCGCCATGATCGACCTCAGCAGCGGCACCTACTACGCCGTGCCGGCACTGCCCTCCGACTACCGCCTGCCGACGTGGCTCACCATCGAGGCCGGCATCCTGGGCGGCCGGCTGTACATGCCCTTCTCCGAGAGCGAGGCCATGCGTGCCTATCTCGAGGCGAGCGCGGCGGCTGCCTTGGCATCTCCAGTCGAGGGAAGCCCGGACACTGCCGCGCATCTCAGCGCCAATCTGCCGTCCTTCTTGCTCGACTGGCTCCCGCTGCGTCGTGCTGGCCAGGACATCACACACACGCCCGTCGCGTACCTCTGCCAGGGTCGACCGCTGCAGGAAGACCATGCCTTTTTTGTGCGCTAGAACGCCCTGGAAATATGGTACATTTTGGGATTTACTTCTTCCATGAACCAAGAGCAACTAACCCTAGAACAGTAGAGTGTATGCATTTGTTTGGTGTGCTTCAGACTGTGTTTGATTTTTGGCTGCTTGTTTCGAGTATCTGTTCTCTAATTTTGACTCTTGGTTTTTGGGGATGATTCATCTAGTAATTTGGAAGTTCGGGATAGTAAGAATGCTTCTACGGCTACACATTTTGCAGTTTTGCTAATTGTCTGACAATGTGTACTAAACTGGCCAGCAGAGACATACAAGATCAAACTGAACGAAAGAGAAATAGAAGGCTTACTAACGAAGAATCATCAAAGTGGGCCATAAACGTCTTTATCTTCCTTGGGGCGGGTATACAGTTGATCGATTGGTGCTTGTCTTGGTTGTGTTTGTCTATCTAGACTACTGTGCGCTCGATGTGGAATTTAGAGGACGTATGTCTGGGAGTAGGGCTTGCCTAAGTAGCTTGTCTTACATACTAATGCAATTCCATGCGGTGGTGTTTAACCACCAACAGCCTTACGAGAATTATGATACAGGGGATGAGGGATACCCGGTTTAGAGGTCCGCGAAAGTCGAAAAGACCGACAGCGATACGGAAGTGGCGAGAAGAACCTGTCCCGGCTAGGCAGGGACAGCCGATGGGAGAGGACGTACGCTGCACCTTGGTAATGTTACCTTTGGGCGCGGCATCTGGTTCTTTTTTATTATTGTCCTTGGTACAGAGTAGTCAATATATCTCCATCGGTGTTTGCACGTGCCACTTCCCGTAGCAGCCCGCTACAGTGCGTTTTTGTAGCTGTTCGAGTTCGAGTTCTTTGTAGCTGTTCATTTGGGTGGCTAGTGTGTGCGGGTCTGTGTTATAGTTATTCCGGGCGGGGTAGTTCCACCTCTCGAGGGGTCCTTGCGGAGATAGGTAACCTAGCTTCATGCATACCACTTTTCTTCGGTTGCATCACTACTCCGTACCTTGTTCACCTTAACGACTCCCCGATTGAGCCCCCAGTGAACAGGGTAGTGATGCAACCGAAGAAAAGTGGTATGCATGACGGACCCGGGCACACAACAGGCCCCTAAAAACACAACGCGACCGGACGAAGAAGGTTTAGATGTCAAGCCGATTCCCAGGTATCATTCTTATACTATGGCAACTTCGTCCATCCCGAGTAACGCAGAGATGGCCACGCAGACGCAATGGAGAGTCCGAACCATCGAAGAGACGGTTAACCGACGAGCTCTAGCGCAAGAGAAGTTCGACGACAGAATGGCTGTGTGCAAGGACCACAGAGCCTCTTTGCTAAAGCAAGGCCTATGGTATTGCCCTTCGCATGGGCCCCTCGATGGTACGTCTGACCTTGCTGCTTTCTGGCGTACCAGGCTAGTCTTATCTCGAAAATCAGACCAAGAGTGGCTTGTGTAGATCGCAAGAACCGACGCCGTGTTGCTCTCTTTCCAACGCGAAGTGCAGAAGTCGGACACTCTACTCCGAAAGACAAGACGGTCCCTGCGTGCGATCTTCCGTTATCAGACGGTCTGGAGGTTGCTCTTTCAGAAGTATGTCTCCGTCTTATATCTTATGCGCATCGTCCAATGTATACATGTTACGCATCATCTTATCTGCATGGTCCTACCCGCCCTTGCAGAACAAGCTACTAATGGTTACAAGATTGCCTGTCGAGATTTCTACATATATCGCGGCAATCCAGTACCGCCAATCGTTCGCGGCAAACTGACAGTGATGCCTGAGAACCGGATTAAATTGCGTGTCCGGTTGATTGCGTCGGGCGAGTATCACTCCCTTGCCGTCGACACGCACGACCGCGTCTGGGCCTGGGGCCTCGATGCTCCCGGCGAAGACGGACGACAGAGGCAATGGGCTTAGGCCTGATTCTAGTGCTGAATTCTGCCGTGCTGCTGCTTGGTACAGACCATACGCCGATGGTGACCCGTGCTACGTCCCATGCGGCGTTTGCAACCGGCTTCAATGGTTCGGGAGCCAAACGCTGGAACGTTTCCGATTGGCTCCTGACCACCCCGGTTGAGATGACATTTGGAGAACTACTCGACCGATCGCCACAAGTTCGAGCATAGTTGCAGAAGGCCATGGGCATGTCGCCGACTGGTCGTGGGAGGAAGACGAAGCTTGGGAAGCCTGCGAAACGGGCCCGGTGAGGTGATGTTGGCACAGAGGATTGGCGGCAACGCACTAAAAGGCCGCACGCTGACCTGGGCCAGAGCAGGCGGACAGTTCGCAATGCTGGCAGGGCCACACACAAAGTGACAGCCGCCTCAAGGCAATGAATGGTCTTTCCTCGCATTTTTGCAGTGAGCTTCGCCTTACATGAGACTGGGGGTTAGTTTGGACGGAAGAATTTAGGATATTGGCTACCGTGATTCTGTACGCTGCTTGATTCCTACTTTTCTTATTACATTACTATTAAATTCTAGTCCTCGGATGCCACTCCTGTAGATGGCGTCGAGAAAGAAACAGGACAGTAGATAGCAAGACAGGCAAGACCAGACCAATTATCGAGATGGCGACGAGAAAGAAAACACGGCAGTAATAGCGTGACAGGCAACCCCATCTAAACAAGTCGTAGGATCAAGGGCCGGCAAGCCTGAATATGGGCAAGGAACCGGCGCCGGCAGGCTCAACGTTACTTTCGACGAAAGAACTCAGCATAGCAGTATTCGTGTTACTTAATACTACGTAGCATATAAAGCCTGCTTTGATTATTTGAGGTCCTCGATGCCAATCCTAGAGATGCTTCCGTTCTGTTTAGTTTCTGTGATTCGGTGTCGCCGACATGCAAGACCAACCGAATCATCCTGAAAAAACAAGTCGAAATACTCGTGCCCCGCTGCACCTATTGTGGTGCGAGTTTACGAACCGCAGCTCTAGATGTAGGGCGGGGCATGATCAAGAGAAAGGTATACGAGGAAGGACAGAATGTAGCCAGCTGCGTGTTTTATATGAGGCGAGGAACTGGCAGCGGCGTTTCTTTAGCCGGGACTGCCTATACCTTGCTAGATTATGGTAAGAGAGTTGGCGTCGGCAGGTTCTGAAGTAGAGATCTCGGCTCCAGCTTACTAATATTTTGCTGTCTGCATGGAGTATGTCGTACAAAAAGACGGGATGGGTTTCGTCGTAGCCAACGCCCAACGGGCGCTTGAGGAGAAATTGGGCCCAGACCCAGGACGTGCGGCTTGCGCATGGCCGTCGCGGCATTTGATCAAATTACGCAAAAATTAGCCCGGGGGAGAACCTCTCGAAGACCGGCGTCTATCGTCGGACGTACTCGTCCGGGACCTGACCCCGAGAGAGACGAACTGATCGACAGCCGGCTTCCGAGCCGGCAGGATTTGCTCGCATTGCGTGTAGTCTTGGGCGTTCACTACCCGGTTCTGTGGATTTCTTGACGGTATTTTGACTAGCAACTCATCGATACGGAAACCCAAAAATCCACCAGTCTTCTAGCTGCGGTGCTTATGTGACATGGTGTGAATGCATGGTATTCCGTCAGGTATTATCCTAATCAAAAGCAGATCGGCCTTTACTAGATAAGATCAAAGAGGATGTTACGTGCCTGTCTCATAAGGTGACTAGCTATGAGTCTTTGCTTATGACTGCTGACTGCTGACCATTCATCGATGAACCGATCCTTGGGCATGCATTGTCGAAGGCTAGTACTTTGTACTTGTAGTGCCTCGATAAGGTGGAGACACGTGCCATGGTCGGGCATGTACTCCGTACGTGAAGGACAATTACGAATCGAGAAACTCTAATTTTAGTAATGCCTGGTAAACCGTACGAATACGGAGTAGGCCGTGGTGCGTTTTCTCTGAAAGAAGAAATGGATCAGTCATTCTTCGTACAGCGGCGATTTAAAATTGTCCTTGCTTTCTAAGGAGCTGCACAGTTGTTCATGGATCTTGACGTCCCTTTTCGGACCCCGAAGACAATAGTAGGGGGCCTGGTCATTACCAGCGCAGAGGCGGGACAGGCGCCACTCAGGCGCCACTTAGGCGTCACGAAGTACTCGTACGCAGGCGCTACAGCACGTCAGCACTGGCCAGGTTTTTAGCTGGGAAGGTTTCATCAAGCAGATTGCAGGCGCATCGGGCATCTTCCATCAGGCCATCAAGTCGTTCGACGTAGACGAAAATGTGATAAGCGAGCACTGAGCAGATCCGGGTTGTATGGTACGGTAACATCGTGCAACTGTGATGCCGAAGAGCCCGCGCCAAGACCCTTGCAGCCGTTCTCCGGGCTTTCGCACAAGTGCAACTCACCAAGTACGACGTCACAGCAGACAGAACTCAGACATGGGGACGGTGATGAAGATCGTCCTGTGGCTCCCACCCGGACCCACAATACAGCTCACGCATCACGTGATCGCCCTGGTCAAGAGCGCACTCGTACGTGTACGTGCCGAGAAAGTGGGTTTGGCAGGCCCACCTGGATCTTTCAGCTGAACGCGCTCGCGCTAGTGCCGCCGCTTCAGCTGCCATGGACACCGGGGCAGCGCCATAGCCGGCGCTGATTGGTCGAGCTGTCCACTTCGCAATGGGGGCGTGGCAGCGGCCAATCAGCGTGCAGCCAGCCGACGACACAGCGCTTTTGTACGCTGTCGAGTGCGAGCAGGGAAGTACAAGGAGACTACGGAGTGCTGCGTCCGAGTTTGCTGACGGCGAAGTACCGGGCCCAGACAGACGGCATGCACGATGGCCAACGGGGCAATGCATGCAGAGTTTATTTGCGCTGGGCCGGGGTGTCGCCAGTCTGGCGTGATGCTGCCCAGCCTTCAGGGCGCACAAAGGCTGAGGCTTGTATCGACGGAGCTGTCAACGGTACGGAGTACTTGTCAAGCACGCCTCAGCTAGTCGCTCCGTCCTGTCGCCTCAGCTAGTCGCTCCGTCTTGTCGCCTCAGCCACTCACGCTCCGTCTTGTCACAGCGAGAGACACGCATACGTAAGAAGGACAATACGTGTCCACTAGGGCCAGCAGCCGTCCGCGCCTGCCGTGCCAGCATTCCGTGCCAGATTCCGTGCTCCAGCGGTCTGCCTGGCCACTGCCAAGTGCAGCGCAGCGTGCCATTCGCGCCTTCCCCGACCCGACGCTCTGCGCCGGGGCCCGGCCTAGCTCCCCTGCTCCAGCTGTGTAGGGAAGGAACGGCCTGCATGGCTCTCGGCGTGCCCAGACGGAAATTTCTTTCGCGCTTGCCGGCGATGGGAAAGGCCGTTGGCAAATCGCGTGCTGCCCTTGTCTTTCTGGCCGACTGCCGTTGCTGGCTTCTGCCCTCGTTTCTGCCCTCCAACGTCTGTGTCTTGCATCGCCCTCGCCGAGCACGCCCGCGCTGCATCCGTCTGGACGCTGCCCCGCTCCCAGACACTGCCGATGCCCGACCGCCCCTGCTCAGCTCTCGTGATTGACCCGCATCGCAGCATCGACGCGCCTCATCTATCGACACCCCATCGACGCCATCGACGCCATCGACGCTCCGGATCCCGGAAGCTCCCGTTCGCGGCCGTCGATGCACTGGACGCGCACCACAGCCGACGCCGTCAGCATCACCGAAGCTCGCGGCCGCGGCCTGCAGGCCATGCACAGCCAGCCGTCCGCGCATTCCACCTGCAGCTCGCCTGCAGTCTTCGCGGCATCGTCCTCTGCACTCCAGCCTCACGGGCCGTCGAGTCGTCCAGGCCGCCCGGCCTCGCCCCGACAGCCCTTTCTGCTCGCCGTTATAACGTCCGGCATCCTGCTTCCCCTCCCCTCGACCGCGCCCGTCTCGGCCTGTCCGTCCTCGCCAAGCCACAACACCCGGTCAGGCTAGACTGTTCAGCCTACAAGAGCAGCGTCTGAGACACCGCATGGCGCTGCCACGCTCGCCCGTGGTCTTCCAGAATCCTGTCTTGGCCCGTTCCAACGATCTCGTCAGCGCCGCTGTGCTCTCTCAGCGCGCCTGTGAACGTCCGCGCCCCATTCTAGTCCCATCCCAGCTCGTCCTGTCCGTCCATCTCCACTACCCCCCGGATTCACACTCTGCTCTTCCGCCATCCTCCTATTTGACTTGCCTTAGCCTGGCCGCTACGTGCACTATCTGAGCCACCCTGTTCCACATCCCTGTCGCTCAGCTTTCTGCTGCAAGCGCTGCGAGCGCTCTGCGCGTCCGTCTTTATTATCGCAACCTTCCTCCCCTCCCTGCACAGACGAGGGAAGGAGAGGAACAGGGAAGAACTTGTCCATGGTTGACTACTCGCTTCTGCCGGAGAGCAACATGATCCTGGGCGAGCACCACCCCTTCGACCTCGGCCTGGCTACGACCATGTCTCAGGCCCCGTCTCTGGCACCGGCCACCAAGCTCAACACCAAGACTGCCGCCGCCTCCAATGTCCCGGCCCGCCAACACAGCACCCGGGGCCGCCCGTCCCAGCAACCACTGCAGCCACAGCCGCCACAGCCGCCACAGCAGCCACAGCAGCCGCGCACGCAACGGCCCGGCCGCCGCACAAAGAAGCTGTCCAGCGAAGAGAAAGCCAAGGTCCTCGAGGTCCGCCGCCAGCGCGCCTGTCTCCGCTGCAAGATGCTGAAGATCCAAGTATGCTTGCTCTCCCCTGCCGTCAACGGCGCCGCAGCCTGCTGACACGACACCCGACCAATAGTGCTCCAAGGAAAACCCGTGTAAGCCGTGCTTATCCTCGGCCGTGCGGGGATACGAGCGCAAAGTCCTTTCGTTCTGCTACTGCGTGCGGACACGCTTTGCCGACGTCGACATCTTCCAGAGCTGTACGTTTCCCATGCATACTCCTGCCTTGCCTTGTGCGCACTGCTGACACGTGCGTCGTTCGCAGCTGGTCCAGGATCCGCTGCTGAGATCCCGGCGTCCGTTCGCAGCCTCGTTGACCAAATCGACACCTCCAGCCCGCCGGCTGCCCACAGCGATACCCTGGAGGATTCTCTGCTGCGTTGGCTCACCAACCCCAACTACTCACCGCCCGAGGACAGCATTGTTGCTTTGCTCTGCAACCTCGTCGGAAATTCCGAAAGCCTCCGCAACGCCGTCGACGCCGACCTCACCACCGATTTCCGCATCTTCCTCTTCACAACGTCCTTGGCCCACACCGGCTGGAATGGCCATGTTGCCCACCAGGACCTCTGCGTCGCAGGCCACCTGTCCGGCTCCCGGCTTGTTCGCCGTCTCGACCGCGTCCTGACGCCTCAGTTCTTGGCCCGATGTGGCCGGGATACCCACCGCGCACTGCTCCTTCTTGTTTTCGGCCTCATCCTCGGCGTGGGATACTCGTCTCGTGTGACCACTTCCCCAACCTTCCCACACACCCTTCTAGGCCCGGAGATGCGGCATAGTCCAACTCTGTGGCTCGCCATGAAGGAGCATCTCGCCCAGATGCTTGCCCACCACCTCATCTTTCTCGGCTCCATCCTGGGAATCAAGCTAGACACGGCTTCCGAAAAGACGATTATCGACACTGCCGTGAATCGCTGGAACAAGCCGGAGCACAGCCTGTGGGCTGGCATCACAGGATCCTCCTTGCCGCGCAAGGCGGCGCCTTCCGCTCCCGCAGTACCACTGAACAATTTCAACAGCCTCCACGATATGAGCAGTATGAACAGCCTCGCACCAGAGCACCAGCAACAAAATCCCCTGACCCCACCACCGCTTTCCACAGCCATGGTTGCCTTGCCATGCGGGCCCGAGATCGCCGGCCTGCATGCAACTCCCTGCGAGTACACTTCGGAAAACCCGACCTCATACTTGGACATCTCGAACGAGGAGATTGAGGCCCTGACCTCACCCTCTGTGGCTTTGGGAGAGCCTAGCTTGCCGCCGGATCCAAAGGGTAAGACTGAACCCACCATCAGACGTTCCATTGAATCAACTCCAGCTGACACCCGCGATAGATCCGGAGGACAGTTCCCGACGCAAGATGCGGAAGAGCCGGTCAATTTGGCTCGTGCAGCCATATGATGGCAATGGCACCCGTGAGACAGTGAATGTGTTTGCCCGGTTCCGGCTACAACAGGAACAGAGCATCGGGTTGTTCCTTTAAACATTGGGGCTCTAGCGTCCGTTTTAATGTTCTGGCGTTTGACACTGTTCTTTCGTGTGTGACTGCTACTATATTGTAGCACGTCTTTTGGCCGTTAAAAAGGGCGATGCCATTTTATGTCACGGATTCGGGGTATAGACGGAATGGGAACTCAGCATACATGGCGCACGTAACGTCACTTCAACGCCGGCATTAACTAATGAGGAATGAACTTTTTATGTCTGAATCACAAGATGCACGCTCTCACCAGCACGTCTATGCTTTGGTAAATTTCGTTGATTTGTGTTGGACCACTGAGCAACAGGCGCTGCAATGACTACTCGTACGTTCCATATGCTGGGTATAACATGTTAACACTTCTCATTCGGGTTGAACCGGCCCTAGCAATAAACCCCACCATGCTTCATTCCTCCTTTCCCCCTCATATCCTCGTTTCCTCATTTCCCCATTGCCTCGATTCCATATTGGTCCCCTCTGTCTTTTTGCATTCCGCTGTCCCCATCTTCATTTATACCCGAAGTCGACCGCTCGCATGGCCCTGCCGCCGACCATTTTAGTGGTGGAAGAGACGGATGTTCTGCTCCACGAACGTGATGCCAAGCTTCTCGGCCGTCTCGAAGACGGGGCCATCGTTCTGGCTGCCGCCGGGCGCGGCAATGTACTTGGCGCCCGAGCGAGCAGCACGGTAGACATTGTCCGTGAAGGGGAACTGCGATAGCATTAGTCATCATAGAAACAAGGGGAAGCGGGTGTGCAGGGACGTACAAAGGCATCGCTGGAGACGGCGACGTCCGTCAGGGTCACCAGCCAGTCGTTGCGCTCCTGTTCGGTGAAGGCAGCGGGGACGTCGACAAAGACGGCCTCAAAGGAGTCGCGCTCGGGGCCGTCCTTGGGCAGCTGGCCGCTGACGAGCAGGTCGATGGCGTTGCTCTTGTCGGGGCGCTTGGTGCCCTTCTTCCACTGGATGCCGAGGACGCGGGGGTGGAAGCGGAGCCACCAGTTGTCGGCCTTGTCGCCGGCAAGACGGGTGCAGTGGATGCGGGACTGCTGGCCGGCGCCGAGGCCGACGACCTGGCCGCGGACGGCGTAGCAGACGGAGTTGCTCTGGGTGTACTTGACGGCAATGGTGGCGACGGTGAGGTCGCGCAGGGCCGACGCGGGCAGCGGGGCGGCGTCCTTGGGGGTGATGATGGTGGCAAAGGACTTGGGGGAGATGGCCATGTCGTTGCGGTTCTGGGCCATGGTGACGCCGTAGACGGTGCGGGTCTCGCGCGCCGGTGGGACGTAGTCGGGGTCGATCTGCAGGACGAGGAAGCGGCCGCCCTTTTTCTTCTGGAGGATGGCCAGGGCCTCGGGGGCGTAGCCGGGGGCGATGACGCCGTCGGAGACCTCCTTGCTGATGATGGCGGCGGTGGGGACGTCGACGACGTCGCTGAGGGCGATGAGGTCGCCGAAGCTGCTCATGCGGTCGGCACCGCGCGCGCGGGCGTAGGCCTGGGCGAGCGCCGAGGTCTCGATGCCCGGGATGTCGTCGACCATGTAGACCTTGCGCTCGTCGGCGGAGAGCGGGGTGCCGATGGCGGCGCCGGCGGGGGAGACGTGCTTGAAGGAGGCGGCGGCGGGCAGGCCGAGGGCCTCCTTGAGCTCCTTGACGAGCGGCCAGGCGTTGAGGGCGTCGAGCAGGTTGATGTAGCCGGGGGCGCCGCCGAGCACGGTAAAGGGCAGCCGGCCGCTCTTGACGTAGGCGGCGGCGGGCTTCTGGTGCGGGTTGGCGCCGTAGCGCAGCGACAGGTGCTGCAGGCCGTCGCCGGCGTACTGCTTGCGGAAGAAGTCGGCGATGGCGGCGTCGTAGTCGGCCGTGTGCTCAAAGGCCTTGAGCGCGTAGAGCTTGCGGCTGGACGCCTTGATCTCGCCGGCCTCGAGCTCGTTGATGAACTCGGCGTAGTCGGCCGGGTCGCTGAGGATGGTGACGCGCGTGTGGTTCTTGGCGGCGGCGCGGATGAGGGTGACGCCGCCAATGTCAATCTCCTCGACGGCCTCGGGCACGGTGACGTTGATCTTGGAGACGGTGTCCTTGAAGGGGTAGAGGTTGCAGATTACGTAATCGACCTTGTCGATGCTCTGCTCGGCCAGGTCCTTCTCGTCCGAGGCCAGGTCGCGGGCCAGGATGCCGGCGTGGACGGCCGGGTGCAGCGTCTTTACGCGGCCGGCCAGCATCTCGGGGGCCTTGGTGATGGCCGAGATGTCCCTGCGCCGGACGTCAGTCACCAGAAAGTCTGGAAGTCTGGCGGAAGCCTCTGTCAAAGGCCCCGAGAAACGCCTCTGAAAAACGCCAAGACAGCCGCTCTCGGAGGCAGCGCTGTGGCGCCGCCAGGAAGACCTACTCGACCGGGAAGCCCGACTCGCGGATCATCTTGGAGGTGCCGCCGGAAGCCAAGATGCGGACATTGTTCTGGACGAGGCCCTTTGCGAGGTCCAGCAGTCCCGTCTTGTCGTAGACCGACAGGATCGCGATTCTCTGGTTCGCCATGGCTGCTTCGAGCGGTGTGCGGAGGGCACAATTCGACGGGAGGAGAAGAAAAGCACCAATCCCGAGCTCTGGTATGTCTCGCCTGCCGATGTGTTCAATTGCTCTGCTTGCGTTTGTCTCGCGAGACGATAAAGACGATAAAATAGCCAAAAAAACTTGCAGCGCATCCGATAAGCGGGGAGATATTTTCTCTATTGTTCCCCGCATCGGCAAGGACCCCACTAACCGCTCAGATGGCGTGTAAAACGCGACACCCTATTGGTCCATCTCAGCCATGGTAGATCACGTGTGTCGTGATTGGCCGACAGCGCTCAGCAGCATTTCGTTTGCGATTTGCTCATAGTACCGTACCTGTTCTTGTCGCAAGTGTCGCTGGCTACGGCATCCATGCTATGATGGCACAGCACCTCGAGTAGGGGTGGGAGACTCTGCACCGTTGCCGAGCTGAACAACCATGGCTGCCGTATGGCTTGGGCGTGGGCTTGCCGGGGCGTGGGCTTGCATCATTCGCCTCCAGCAGCGAGACAGAACGCAGGCACAGGAGAGGCAAGAAAGACATGGCGTCGTGGCTTGACCACTGTGACTCAACGACGGTGGCTGGGGCTGGACAGGGGCCTTGTACGCAGCGGCTGCTGTCGATATCCGGGCAGGGTGCCGCGCGGGCGCAAACAGCCAAGGAAGCCGTCTCGGTCAAGATGCGGCACGGAAAGTGAACAGCACGATCAGACATCAGTAGACAGTGGAAACACGCCGAGGAAATGAACAAGCCGCCGCCGGGACGACTCTTTGTTTTCGTGCAGGAACATGAGTATGCCCACCAGCATCTGCAAGCCGAACTCGTCGCAGCAAGGATGCAACGAAGGCGACAAGAAGTGCAGGCGAGAGAAGAGCGCACGCGCTGGTGTGGCCAATAACTCGTAAACGAGGGATGACATTGTACGACCTGTCTTGGCGCCGTGCTCTAATTTCCAGGTTTGGGCTTGATGCGCTGCTTGAACGGGACGATGGTCAGCGCGGGAGTAAGCCGGAAGAAACACAGGACCTCCGGAGAATAAGGCCAGCGCGAGCTAGGACGCGATGAGAACCCCTTGCTTGTTGTTTCTGTATCTGTGCAGACTATTTGCTTTTGGCAGATGTCAAGTTGCCGATACAGCAGAGTTGTCTTGGCGGCCCTTTATCCTGTCGGGCATCTCTAGGTAGTGAACAGACGGATAGTATCGGACGGATGACATCGGACGGATGGCCACAAGACCGCCTCCACTGTGCAAATGAGCTTCAAGGCTCTGTCCAGTGACTGCAAATTATAGTCGGTCGCACAAATACAGCAGAACGCGTGCAACGCGTGCAACACGGCGCTCTCTCGGCCAATATTGCGCGATGCCCAATAGAGCTTCCAGCTGACTGGGACAAGCCGAGCACGGGCGTCTGGAGGGCTGAAGCAGGTGGACAGGGGCAGGGGTCAGAGCGATCGGAGCATTGGCACAGACAAGTTGTGACAAGTCACGACAAGTACTGCTTGTCGGCGCGTGGCCGGATCTGCCTCTCCACGAGGCAGTCGTGTTAGCACTGCTCAGCCCTGCTCGGCCGGCGGCTTGCGGGCACGCAGATCTGCATTCGCCCGAGACCTGGCTGCTTTGCAGGAGCAGAGCCGAGCGGCGGCCTGCTCGTATTCGCCCAGAGCAGCGACACAGCCAACTCGCAACGGAGTGCGTCGCAGAGACACATCTTGTAGATCGTCGGGGGACAGCATGTGGCGGAAGAAACACGCATGGCAGAGAACGGGCCGACGACGACCGAGCGACAGGCCGACATCTGGCGATCATCGCACGACAGAAAACGGCCGATGCTGTCTCGCGCGATGTCTATTGTCCGAATTACGATCAGCTGTACTCTGATGAGAACCAGAGTTTGAGTGAAGTTATGCATTTGTGTCTCAAGCGTCGCGTATGAATCATTAGTATACCCTCGAATAAAATACTTGGCTCTACGAACAGAACAGACTAGTTACACGCTTGCTTTACTCGACAACCGGGCAGGATCACACCCCCCGTCTCAGCTTTCACTCTCAGGTGCCAGATGCTGCTGTTTGGGGGCCGGAGTACTGGACAGCAGGCCCGAAAACAGATAAACGAAATGAGACAACAAGAAATGAAAAGAAAAGATGGAAAGAAGGAAAAAGAAAATCAGACGCCACAAATCCAACCTGGTCGGTGGCAACTCGTTGTCTTACAGCTTGTCTTGCTGCCCGCGAGCCCTTGCGTCGACATGCACACACTCTGCAGTCTTTGCGTGGTCGACGCGAGGGGGCAGATCCCTGGGTCCGATCACTGCTCCGCAGGGTTAGTGCACGCAGACGCGCCCCTCTCGGCTCAGACAGCCTGGCGGTGGCAGGACGATTAGACACCCCAGCTGCCGGCCAGACGGTAAGGGCCCAAGATGAACGGGCAGACAGACATAGTTCGGCGGAGGCAGAGAAGGCGAAACAGGGAGAAGACTGTACAGTTACCGAGAAAATGGAACGAAGAAAGAAGGAAGAAAAAAGAGAAGAGAGAAAGAGAAAGACGAGAAGTAGGACGTGATCTACGTGTATTCGGCCTCCACACATCCGCTGTGCAGCTTGCATTCGCACGCCCCCGTCCCCGGACTAGGGTGGCCAGGGCTGCCAGGGTCGCGCGGCTGCGGGCGTGGCGTCGTCGAACCGGCCGACCTGGCGTGGTCGTCGTGCAACGTCTGTGCTGCTTGCTGTTTCTATTTCAGTGCCGCCGCTCGCTGTCTGCTATTGCTCTTGTCTGCCGCGCCGTGTTTCTGCGAGTGGATTTTGTTCTTCGCTGCCCTCGCCCAGTCGGTGTCTTCACGGACGCAGTCCACTTCACTTGCCTCTGCCGTCGACCTGTAGAGCACCAGACTCGGCCATCCAACCAGATAATCAAACGCCGATTCTCCATCCGCCTCCCGTTCAGTTATCTCGGCCAACAGTCTCATCAGCAGCCATGCAGTTCCCTTCGTGGCTCAGCTGGTACAAGAAGCCAGAGTACCGCGATATCAAGCAGTACTCCAACGACGTCGTCTCCGGCACGCGCACGCTCAGCCCAGACGGCCGCGGCAAGACCTCCGTGCTGGCCCGTCTGTGTCTGGAACGCGTGCTCGAGAACAAGACTTGTGCGTCGGCCTTCTCCAAGCTTCTTCCCTCTCCTGAACGTCCTCTAACGTCCCCAGGCAGCCCCATGTCCCTCTACGATTTCTACATGTACCTCAAGTACATTGAGTTCTCGCCCGAGAACCTCGAGTTTTACATCTGGTTCAAGAGCTACGAGGACAAGTGGCAGCGCGGCCTCCACGGCGACTCGGACGGCACCCTCAGCTCAAACGCCAGCACCTCGTCGCTGCACCACCCGGGCGACAAGCCGTCTGACTTTGCGACGGACCCTGAGATTGGTGAGTCGCCGTCTCTGTCTTCTCTCCTGACTGGCCGCCCTTCCCGTCCGCTGACCGCCAGCCGACACCATCGCCCGCATCACCGAGCTCATCAGCCTCCCGTCCGTGTGCGAAGTGGACGCGAGCCGGCCGACGGAGCCGGCGCGGGACACGAGCAGCACCCCGGCGGCCCCGGCGGCCCCGGCGGCCATCCACAGCAACAGCAGCACGCTCAACGTGGTCGACGCCAGCGCGGGCCGCCGCACCGAGCTCAACGCCGTGGCCACGGCCTTTCTGACGCCCGGCGCCGCCAAGGAGCTCAACATCGCGCCGGCCATGCGCGACCGCGCGCGCGCGGCGCTGCAGACGTCGGCCGACCCGGCGCACCTGCGGCCCATCGCCGACCACGTGTACCTGCTGCTGCGCAACTGCTCGCACCGCAACTTTGTCCGCCTCGGCGTGTCCAACGGCACCGTCGAGACCATCTGCGCCGCCACCGGCCTCGGCATCGCCATGACCCTCGCCGGCTTCCTCTGCGTGCTGCTGCGCGCGCTGGCGCCGCGCGTCGGCGCCCACTCGCGCTTCGACGTCTTCGCCGCCTGGCCGCTGTGGTGGGTGGGCATGAGCCTCATCCTCAGCGGCCTGCGCGGCAGCTGCTTCTTCCTCCTGCTCTTCACCCGCCGCCAGCCCCTGCCCTGGGAGCGCTTCGACGACAGCGCCAGCGTCCTCTCCCAGCGCTCCGGCTTCATGCGCGTGCTCTCGCGCCTCATGATCTTCGACCGCAAGCTGCGCGTCACCGACACCCACCTGCGCCGCCTCCAGCACCGCATCGTCCTCCAGAGCCTCTTCTTCGGCGCCGTCTTCGCCACCCTGGCCGTCTGCCTCTTCCTCTTCTTGCCCGTCTGGGCCTAGGACCACAGCCCTGCGGGTCTGTGAAGGCGGCCGACTCTGGCGCTTCTCTTCCGCTGCCCTGCGCCTCCCCCCTTCTTTCTCCCGGGCGTCTGCCCTTGTACTTCTCTGTGCAATGTACAGTGCTTGATGATCGAGCGGCGATTTGTCAAGGATAACACGGGCGCGATCTGGACCGGCAGCGGATCGGCTATTCTGTATATAATTCATTGTTACTTCATGACCCGGCGATGCCTTTACTGTTCACAATGACACGCTTCCAACTCGTCGGGTGCGCTGTAGCCGATTGAACGTGCTCGTAGGCATCACCGACTCGCAGACGCATCACAAGCCTCACTGCGCATGGTGACTACTGGAAGAACAGCTCATGAATGCAGACAATGTACACGGGCGTTGAAACAGCCAAATGCTTTGCCTACCAGCGTCCAGCCATCACAAAGTTCCTCTACTTTGTGACAACCGTTGCGCTCACGCTCCTATCGTGCGCCTCTATGCAGCTGTCTCTGACACCACTGCTGGCTCTGCGCTGGGTGCGTCGGCCTCGCCGGCATCTTCTTTCTTGGCCGCGGCCGCCTCATCCGGCCGGTCTGTCTTCGCCTTCCGGCCCAGCACCTTGGCCAGCCGGCCGGCGAGCGTCACCAGCAGCGCCTTGATCGTCACGTTGGGACCCTCGTCCATGGCGACGAAGCGACGCACGATGATGTTGAACATGCCGCCGAACGCGAGCGCAATGGCCGTGGACGTGAAGATGATCACGTTGTAGGGCATGCTGAAGTCGGGAGTCGGCAGGCTCAGCAGCAGCGTCGTCGTGCGCAGGTTGGACGTGGCAAAGCGGCTGCGCGCCGCGCCGTGCGGCGGCGGCGGCGGCGGCTGCAGGATGGTGATGACGGCGGCGGCCACGTCGAAGCCGCGGTTGGCGTCGGGCGGGTACTCGGTGTAGCGCAGGATGGACTTTTCAAAGTCGTACGTCAGGAAGACGGTGGCGCCGGGCGGGATGCGCATGCGCAGCTCGAGCTGCGTGCCGCGCGCGCGGTCGAGCGCCGGGCGGTAGTAGATCTCCTGGATGAGGCTCTGCGTGCTGTTCGTGCTGTTCGTGCTGTTTGTGTGGCCGCTGCCGTCCGGGACGCCGGCGATGCACGCCTCCAGCGTGTGGAGGTAGATGCGCATGAACCACGGCAGCGACTCCATGTATACGAACTCGACGGCGGCGTCGGCGCTCGGGTTGGTCAGCACCGTCTGCACGCCGCCGCGCTCGGCGCCGTGGCCCGTGAGGCTGCGCTCCGCGTACAGCAGCGGCGTCTCCGGCGCGGCGGTCACGGCGATGCCGGCCTGCACCTTGTCCTCGTCGGCCTGCACGGCCAGCTCAAAGTCGGCGTCGGCGGCCGGGAAGAGGCACCGCGGCTGGCCGGCCTCGACGCCGCGCTGCTCGACGGCGCCCTCGGACACGTACACGCTGCGCGCCTCCGGCACGGCGATGCACACGGGCGGCGAGTCCGGGTCGGCCAGCGGACACGTGCCCTTCATGGTGCGGCCAAAGATCTCCGACAGCGTCCAGCCCTGGCTGGCGGCGAAGTTGGTCGGGAAGCACGTGCCGTCCTGGTGGTACGGCTTCGTTGTGTCGCACTTGAGCTCGTGGGCCGGCAGCGGCCGCGGGATCGGGTTGTCTGGTGGTCAGCCTCGTCTGTTGTGTTCTGTCTGTTTTCTTCCGTCTCGGCCGCCCGCTCTCACGCACCTCTCGGCCGCTTGGACCGCTCCACGTCCAGCACCATATCGATGGTCTGCTCGATCTGCAGCACGCACTCGCCGCCGTCGCCGGGACAGACGGGCCGCACGTCAATGGCCATGCTCTGCCAGGACGCGTCAAAGAGCTTGTGGCCGTCGAGCAGCGACGCGATGCCGGCCTTGCCCTTGCAGGGCAGCAGCTTGAGGAAGGGCGTGAGGTTCTCGGTGCATACGACCTCGCGCGGCAGCGTGCCGTAGAGCAGCTGCATGGTGGCCATGGAGCCGTTCGGGTGGTCGCCCTCGGGCTGGAAGGACATGACGGGGCGCGTGGTGCGCGTGCCGTCGATAAAGTTGAGCGACGCGCAGAACAGGCCGGAGAGCGCGTTCGTCAGCGTGCGCCAGCGGTCGTCGGCCTGCGCGTCGGACGCGGCGTCCAGCCAGGCCCAGAGCTCGACGCCGGTGCCGCCCTCCCGCGCGCCGGACCACGGCCGCGCGCCCCAGCTCGCGGCGTCCCAGCGGCCGAGGCTGAAGCGCAGGTGCAGCTCGCGCGTGCCCGCGTACTGCAGGATCTGGCCGAGCGACCGCGGGAAGAAGCGGAAGTTGTGCGCCGCAAAGGCCGCCTCGCTCGTGTTGGACCGGAAGTGGAAGCTCGCCAGCAGCGCCGACAGCGGCAGCGGCTGCAAGACCAGCTGCTCGTGGTAGTCCGTGGCCGCCGCCCGCGCCAGCAGCAGCAGCTGTGCGAGCACCGCCGCGATTCCCAGCCGCATCGTGGTGTGTTGTGTGCGTCGTGCGTTGCGCGAGGATGCCGCGCGGTCAAGTTGGCCGCCCAAAGTGCTCGAGTTTCGAAGCCGCCAATGTTGCGGCCACGATGCGCTGCCGCGGACCCGCTTCTCCTGGCTTCCCATTGGCTGTCGCGCGCCAGCCTTGTCATGCGGAGTACCGTCGTGCTCGCTGCTGACTCAGCCGCGCGCGGCATCTCCAGCCCAAAATTTGCCAGCGACCTCGATTGCTTCACGTCGCCACACCGATCGCCGCGCCGTCCAGCTCCAGCTTCCGCGTCCTGTTTCCGCATTCCAACGCGCTCCCTGATTCGCGACTTGCTCCCCCGTCCCTCGCCAGCACTGCCGCTCCGACACCATGGCGGCCGAGCAGCGAAAGCTCCTTGGTACGTCTTGTCGCATCGGAACTGCCTCCTCCTCTTTCCTCTCGTCTCTCCTGTTCCCGCGTATCGCGTCTCTGCTGACAGCCTAGAGCAACTGATGGGCGGCGGCGTCAGCTCGCGCAGCACCCAGCTCTCGCTCAGCGACCCCAAGGTGTGCCGCTCCTACATCGTCGGCACCTGTCCGCACGATCTCTTCACAAACACCAAGCAGGACCTCGGCCTCTGCCCCAAGGTCCACGCCGACTCCCTCAAGCAGGAGTACGAAGCCCTGTCGCCCGCCGAGCGCTCCAAGTACGGCTTCGACTACGACTACATGCGCGACCTGCAAAAGTACATTGACGACTGCAATCGCCGCATCGAGGCCGCCCAGCGCCGCCTCGAGAAGACGCCCGACGAGATCCGCCAGACCAACCAGCTGCTCAAGAACATCAGCGAGCTCAAGGGCACCATCGCCAACGGCCTGCTCGAGGTCGAGGTCCTCGGCGCCGCCGGCCTCATCGGCCCCGGCCTCGACGAGCTCTGCCGCGTCAAGCAGGCTGGCCAGCAGAAGACCGACCGCGAGAAGGAGCTCAAGGCCCTCAGCGACACCAGCGGCCCCTCGGGCCACCAGAAGCTCCAGGTCTGCGACGTGTGCGGCGCCTACCTCAGCCGTCTCGACAACGACCGCCGCCTGGCCGATCACTTCTACGGCAAGATGCACCTCGGCTACGCCCAGATGCGCAAGACCTACGACACCCTCGTCAAGGAGGTCCGCCCCAAGGGCCGCCCGCCCCCGATGATGGGCGGCGGCCCGGACGGCGACGACGGCCCGCCCGGCGGCTACGGCGACGGGGCCTGGGGCCGCTCCCGCGGTCCGCGCGGCGGTGGCGGCCGCAGCCGCAATCGGCCTCGGTGGTGATGCGAGCGGCTGTGCGTCTGTATACTCTTTTATTTTGCTGTCCATTTACGTTTTTGTGCTTTTCCCTTGGCGGCTCTGGTGGTGACTGCTTCTTCTTTTTTGTTTGCATCAATCGGAGTTCTAGGAAGGTCAACGGCAGGCCGAAAAGTTACGCAAGCCTGGCAGGTCTCGATGTTGTATTTGACAGATATTGGCATATTTCGTGTATAATCTGTATGTTCTACTCTTACTCTTTCCCTATATCTCGCTATTGCCTTTTCCTCGGTCAGCAGATAGACAGTTGTAGGTTTGCACTCTTGTATATTAGGCATTCGGATAATCTGTCTGGGTATACGACCAAGTCTGCACTCGCCACGTCCGGTTCATAATCATATCTAGTTTTCGTGCTTACTTTGACGCCCAACCCATCATCCGCTCCAGTATCGTAGCATGTACTTTCCCGCGACGTAACCCGCGACGTAATCTCAAGGGGAAAAGAAAGTCAGAAATCAGGCTCAGTTCTTTCCGGCCGCCGCCCGCTCGGCATCCATAGCCGCCACCTCGTCATCCCATGACCCGATCGGCGGTGACAGCGGCGGCACCATCAGCAGCGATGTGCTGGCCGCCACGGCTGCCGCATCCTTGTACGTCTTGTCCTTGGCGGCCTCGACAGCCGCGGCCGGCTTGTCCGTCTTGTCCGTCTTGTCCTTCTCCGCGCTGCCAGGCAGAGACGGGAACGCGTCGCGCGACAGCTCGGCAGCCTCCGTCCCCGGTGGCGCCATGGCAGACGGGTCCGGCTGGCCTTGCACCCACTCGGCGACGTCAGCGCCGTTACCGTAGACATCGTCAAAGAAGCGCCGGCTGCCTCCACGGCCGCCACCGCGACCCCGGCCTTGACTGCGGCCGCGGCGGCCGCCGCCGCGAAACTCGCCGGGCTGAAACTCCTTGATGCCGTTTCCGTTGGCATTGCTTGTGCCGCTGGCGCTACCGGGCACCACGCCGTCGGCCAGATTCAGGTTCGCGACGGGGAGGATGCCGCCGGCATGGCGGGATCCGCGCATGCCGCCTCGATGGCCGTGGCTGTGGCCGTTTGGCACCGGCGCCTCCTTGCCGTCGTCCCAGCTGCTGTCCTTCATGCCCATAGCCTTGAGCTTGCGGTCGCGGTTCTTGGCGCGCTCCTCCTCGAGGCGGCGGCGGTCCTCCTCGCCGCGGCGGCGTTTCTCTTCGTCGGCAGCCTTGCGGCGGCGCGCCTCCTCCACACTGCGCGCAAACGCGAGCTCGTGGTCGCGCTGGTCGCGCTGGGCCTGTTCGAAACGGCGCGCCTTCTCGAGCGAGGCGATGCGCATGGCCTCCATTTTCGCATTGAGCTCGGCGTCGGTCAGCTTTGACCGCGGATTCGCGCCCGACTGCAGACGGCTACTCTTGATGCCGCCCGTGTGATTGTTGGCTGCTGGCCGGCCCTGCGCGCCCTTTGCTGCTTTCGCGCTGGGCGAGGACACACTGTTCGCCGTGCTGGCCGGCGCATCGTCAGCAGCGGCGCTTGTGGCATCCTTTGCACTGGGCGCGACAGGTGTCGCCTCCTTCCTGTCGCTTGTCTCGGCGACCGTATCAGCCTCGATTTCGGCGCTTTTTCCGACGCCGTTCGAAACACCCCTCCCACCCCTGCCCTTCTTCTCCGGCTTCTTGTCCGTCCTCTCCTTCGGGGATCGCTCGTTCTTTCGCTTATCGCTTTTGTCAGCCCGGTCCGTCTTTGCTGCTTTATCTGTCGTCTCTGCCCTGTCGACAGGGCCTTTGGCGGGCTTTCCGCCGTGACGGACGCCAGCAGGTGGCTGGGGCGCGCTGGCTGGTTGCTTGTCCGATGTCTCAGGTCTGTTGTGGCGTGACAGAGCCAATGACGGCGGCGGCACGGCACCGGGCTGCGCAGAGGACGCGCCCGAGGGTGCCTTGGCAGGAGTGTCGGCATTTTCCAGCGCGTTCTTCACCTTGGCCACGGCATGGCGCTTTCCGCTGGCCGCTTTCGGCTGTGTTGGCTGCTTCGCCGGGCCCGTCTTTGCGGGTGCTGCTTTTTGTTGGGGCGCCGCCTTGGCAGACGCAGGCGTAGGTGTAGAGGAGTCTGTAGAGGCCGGGATCGCGACAGCAGTCTCGACAGGCTGCACGCGCGCGATGGGCACAACGGGCTTCGACTCCAGCGGCTCAAAGTCATCGGCAAAGAGGTCGTCGTCGGTGCGACCACCAAACTGGTCGTCCATGCTGTCGAGAGCGGCGAGGCGCGCGCAAGCAGGTGATTCACGGGCAGCTCACTTCAGGTCCAAAACGAGGTCCAAAATCCGTGCAGATGCTTGCGTAGCCAAGAAGCGCAAAAAGGGCGTAAAAGAGAGGCAAACGGGATGCCGACTTGGAAGACGGAATAATAGAGCGCAGTCAGGTGGGGTGGCGCTGTGCGCGGCAGGCGCAAAGCGAGGCGACGGGTCACTGTGATTGGCCGGGCGGCATTGGCCCCACACCAGGGCGGGCAGCTGCCAGCCGCGTTCTACGGTATGTAAATACAGTATATGTGTCTCTCGCACTGTCACTGCCTCGTTGCGCCCGGCCTGCTGTCTGCCTTGCCCGCCGTGTCTGCCTTGCGCCCGCAGCCGGCGCTGCCCGGCTCGCCCGCCAGCCGTGCCACAACGGCGCGGGCCAGCGTTTCGGCGCTGTCGGCCAGCGGGAGATGGTAGCGCGCGCAGACGGCCTGCACGTTGCCGCGCTTGGCGTAGCCCGGCGGACAGCCGACGACAGCCTTGCCGGCACGGGCGCAGAGGCCGAGCTCGAGCAGGCTGATCGAGCCGAGCTTGTCGGGCGCAAAGAACACCGCGATGACGGCGGCCCTCTCCTGCATCTCGAGCTCCCATTGCACCTGGTCGGCAAAGCGCGGGTTGGCCATGTCCTCCGGCAGCAGCACGCTCCAGTCGGCGCGCACGGGGTTGACCACGGTGACAGGCAGGCCGGCCGCGACGACGGCGTCAATAACGGTATTGCGCCAGTCGACCTCGCCGGGATTGGGCGTCGTGCCGGCGAGAAAGAGCGCCGTTCCGTGGGCGAACGGCGGCCGCTCGGGCGCCGTGATGATCTGGACGGTCATGTATGTCCGCGGCGCTGCGTGCTTTTGGCCTGTTCTGACTTTTGTGCTTGTCCTAGATGCATGTGCTGTCGTTCTGCACAGTAGTTGTCTCCGCGGCGTCGTTTGCTTGCTGTGCTAGTGGCTACTCCATACAACGCGACCTGGCCTGCTGATGAGACGGTATTGCCATACTCGGCAGAAGTGCAATGTGATTGGCCAGACGCAACGCCGCATCGGAGTTCTTGCTCATTGCATAAATCATTTCATAATTACTTCGCGTGTAGAGTAGAAAAAAATCAAGTTTCTGTGGTTGTGAGGAAAATAAATAGATTCTTGACACTGATCAGAAAGATGCCGGGTCATTGAAGCGAGTCAGTACAGCGCACTGTGCGAAGTACATTACCACGAGGCTTCAGTGAGTTAGCTGATTGTGCAAGTCACATGACTGGCACAACAGTAGTTGATGCCGCTTATACAGTCATGCTGTTGGCTTATTTATCGAGTACTCGCACAAGTACGCAGTATTACTGCCCTAATACATGGTGATGAAACGCATATAATTTTTGTCCGTCCCTTGGCGGAACTGCGTAATGTCCCTTGTTAGTGAATGCAGTGGCTGACCTTTGTGATAGTGTGAACTCCATCGTCCACAGTATTTCTTCAGCCCGAAAACACAATCTATGTTGACCATACTTCGACTGGCTTAGTTGTGAGCAAACATGGAGACCTCAAAGTCCTTGACGACGTCGTCCTCGCCAGCGAGCCCCGGACAGCCTATATTTCTGAGAATTTTATCAGCCCGGGCAATTGGCCCAGGTGCATACGGCATGTCTCCTTTTTCAGAAAGTTAATGCTCTCCACGGACCAGTTCAGAACGGTCTGGGAACAGCTCCCGAACTTTGCTTCTCATATCGTTCCAAGTCCTATTAACGTGGTAAGAAAATATGCGCTCGTCACGAATAGATGGCAGCATAGCAGCTGCCAGCAATGGACGTGCCGAGTCTTGTACATCCGTGAAGAAAGCTATATGCATATTAGTGTTAAGAACGTACTATTTCCACGGGGCCACATACCAAGTCCAAAGCCCACTTTATCCCGATTTCCTTGGAGTGCATTTACCAGTTGCCCAGTCGATGACCCTGGCCCTGTGTTGATGTTTTTCGTGTCCAAGACACGTCCGAACTGGCCGTCAAGTACCACACAGTTAGCAGTGAATGGGGGGTTGTTCTGCTTAACCCAGTCCCAGAAGGCAAGCTCTGCCAATGTACGTCCCGTGCTGTACACGGCCACGATGCGCTTGAATGAAGTATCCACAGGGTCATCCCGCGGGGAATCAATTGCCTCGTAATTGAACATCTCCTCAGTTAGCTCGCACAGTTTATCAAGGACACTCGAATGGACCGCTTTAGAGCCCGAGCTCAGAACGTAGCGCTGCACTCCTGCGCGAGCGGCCGCTTCCAGACTGCTGATCACTCCTTTAGCCATCGGGCTGTACACTTTGGCGGGATCGACGTCGAAAATTGTAGGCATGGATGGATAGATCACGCCAGAGGCGCCTAACGACTGTTATCAGTCGCATATCCAAGTCATCTGACGGCTGAAACAATTACCTGCAAATGCGTCACCAAAGGCGCTATCGTCTTGTTTTAGGGCATGTGCTCGTAGTTGAATCCATGCTTCATCCCGAGAATCAGCAAGTTTTATCGCCTCCAAGCGGGTGCTGGTGCGTCTTACTTCCAGTCATCCCAAGAGCTATGTTGCATCCACAGACGCCTATATAATACAGAAACATCTCCAGATCCTTGCTTTGTCCTTAGTCTGGCCAGGTCACGAAACTTCCCACGCTTCGCGTCTGCAAGATGGCGCCAGCAAGAAATATTCTCGTACTGGCTGCCACACTTCTTTTGTCATATCCGCTTTGACTAATTGATTTGCTAGATCACTGGAATCACTGGCTACATCGGATTCCAGACTTTGATAATTGCTCTTGAAAGGGGCTATGCTGTTCGTGGCGTCGTTCGTAGAGACGAGAACATTGTCACTCTACAAAGCCAAAGCCCCCTGATTGCAAAAATTCAAAGAGAAGGAAAACTTGGTTTTTCGTCGTGCCCAACTTTTTGGACACCGGTAGCATAACCGAGGCCTTGAACGGAGTCTCGGTGGTTGTGCATATTGCATTGCCTCTCGCGACGCAAGTAAGTATAGAATCGAGCCCCGCCACCCGTTATATGGCCCTGACTATTGGGCAGCCTGATGATGGAGACTACGAGCATGGAATCGTTGGGTCGGCGGTTAGCATGGTGACCACGATACTCGAAGCCGCAGCGGAGACGCCATCCGTGCGCAGGGTCATTGTAACCTCCTCATGTATGCGCCCGACAACGATAGGCTTTACACGGCAGACGATATCAACAATAGTCCTAAGAAACAATACAGCAGTCCTATGGAAGCATATTGGGCCTCCAAGGCCCTAGCACGAATGACAACCCATAACTTTATCAAGGAGAGAAAACCGCGGTTCGATTTCGTCCACCTCCTTCCGTCCGTTGTACCTGGATGTATTCGTACATTTGAGAGCGCAAACCATCCGATCAGATGCTCCTCTTCCGATCCATACCGTATGATTGACCAGCTCGCCGCAACAGGAAGTTGGCCGGCGATGGCCATATGTCAACCAAGGACGAACCCGCAATGTCTCCACGAACGTATTGCCAAAGAGCAGGGCAGGTGCCTGAAATCCGGCACGAGCCTCGCCCCCAGTCACTCGCTTTGCAGCCTCGGCAGACGCCAACGCCGTAAACGAGCACCCGTTTACTGTGTGCAACACAGATCGGTGAACTGTGCCATCAGCGCTGGTCACCTCGGCCACCGCATGGTACTACATGGCTGGCTGCATCAACGAGGGTTTTTGCTCAGCCGGGGCCCCGAGTGCCGATAAATAGATAGCGCGGATAAGCAAGCGAAAGGCGCCACTTGAGAGATAGTCCACCTTGTCAGCATCTATGTATGTCAAATCGACGACTTAGCACCGCGTAATAGTATGCTCGGCCCAGTCAGCGGCCATCCACGGCTTGTTGACTGGAAAGACACGGGTTACACACGTCGCTCGCAAGCCCGATACGGCGTAGTCATGTCGATCCAGGCGGTCTGAGTGGAATGTAAATCCGGGGAATATGGGGAAAAAGATAGTCAAAGTGGAGATGTCGATCACGGATTGTTATCAACTAGGACACAATTAGAGGCACCTGACTGACACCCGTCAACCAAACCTCTTATTATCACCAGCTTTGTGGTGGCACCTGACAGACGTCACTATCGTGACGCCTGCTCTACCGTCTGTGCTGTGCTGTCTTTTCCTTTTTGTTTTAACGCGGCAGCCCAGGTGCCTGCACTCTGTCTTGCGCCAATACGCGCGCAGGCGCGTGTCAGGGTTTTTATAGTGGACTACAGCGGATAAACCGAATATGGCCGCCGAAGCTTAGCGCTCTTCAGGGGGTGTTTTCGCTGTAAAATACTCATGAGTAAAAAATAATTTTGCGGAACGGGTTTGTGGGGCCTGGTGCGTCCCCTAGTGTGGAGCTTTCTACTCTAGTGTCGGTGGATATATGAAAGGGGAGTCCGAAAGGACGAGGCGGAAACGGCGCGTGCGCTAATCTGCCCGCCTGAACTGGTCTGCTTCGGCGGCCAGCACAGGCGCCCTGACACCTGTCCCGTATCTTATTTCGAAGCTCTTGCGCATGACCCTGCCCCCTCGTGAGGATGCGGCGGGGGCCTGCGCGAGTCTTCGGCCCCTGGAGCGGTAGCGCTTTGCTGTCTACTCAACTAGGATGCCAGTACGGTGCAAGGGGCTTGTCCCCTGTGCGCCTGCTGTCGGGCTCTGTAGGCGCTTGTGCGAGTTTCTCGCCAACATTGTGCCAGGAGCGACAGGATGGTACCCGACCGCCGGGAACGCTGCATCAGCTGCACCGGCGGGCTGTGGCCTCCTCTAAAATAGACCAGCAATGATGCCGGTCGACAAGTAGCCGCCTACCATGGAACATATCCTTATGGAATGTAACCGTGCGAAGCGTGCCTGGAACTGCTCTCCGAGCTACTGAACATCTAGGGACTGAAAGATGCATCCTAGATCAGTACCGGAACTTATAGCACTCGTAGGCTATAAAGCAGGAAGAACCTAGCAAAACATTCACGATGGACCAGCCTGTACTTAGCAGTGATGTGGACCATCTGGAAGTGTTGACTAAGGATGTCCTTCGCGGGAACTCGCGGCTATGGACCTGTGAGGGAACAAGAAGGCCAGATGAGAAGGAAATCCGCAAGCTGGTGTATGCGCAACGTGCTTGTGCTGGACTACGAGCGGAATACCGACTAGATGCGAACCAAGAGTTCTTGGAATGCTGGGCGTCAGTGCGATAGACTCAGGTCCACTGGGCTCTTTGGGCTTAGAGAGACCTCGGTCTAAGTAAGAACAAGGAGCAGGTACCATGCGCCTACACACGCTACAAAGTTCCAGATGGTGTGACGGGTGCAATCCCCCTAGGAGTGAGGCCGTCGGCATGTCTATTCTGTATGCCACGGGGTACACCATTACGAATAAACGAAATTCACTCCAACCATCAAAGTTGCCCCCAAAGGCAGTTAGAAATTCAAACACAAACTCTGAACCAACGTTTCTGTGCAACGAGTAATCTCAGTGAAAGTTGCACAGCGCTACCGCTCTGTTTGCTGTCTAACGCGAAAATCCCTGCAACGCCTAGTACAAGCCTGCTCGCGGCGGGGGTGCTCTTGACAAATTGTACAGGATCCTTTAGCCTCGAAAGAGGAAAGTTGCAAAATGGGTAAAAAGAACTCTGAGAAGATAGCCCGCGAAGCCGCAAACCAGGGGGAAGCTTCCCTTGCGGTTTCCCCTGCGGTCACGGTTGGCTATGCCGCTGAAAAGCCTCCCTTTGGGGAAGTTCCCGCGAAGGACGGACGCAAGCGTAAGGAACCACCTACGCCGGACATGCAGGAAGTGCGCCTGAAGCGCCATTCGATACCCGCCGTGGTGTCGAGACCGGAACAGGCTGCAGGGGCCGGGCCGCAAGGCCCGGCCCGGGCGCAAGGATCTGGTGCAGTTCCAGACCCAAAGTCGGCCACAGTGTACCCCGTACCCCTCTCCTAGGCGGATGAGGAGGAGGAGGAACCTGCCAGAGCTGCGGAAGAGCGCCCCGTCGAGAACATCATTGAGGTATCCAAGCCAGGCGACCCTGAAAAGAAACTGGAAACATCAAACTAACCCTATTCTTCAGAGTATCGCCGCCAAGAAAATCAGCGAGAAAAAACAACCCGAAGCCGACGGCCTCAGCCGAGGCACGGCACTGGTGCTATCGATCCCCCACGACATGCAGCCACAGCCGGACGGGGGCGACGTAGTGACATCCGTACGCATCGCCACGAAGGTGACACCTCAGGAATTTGTCCAGATTGGAACGACAACCTTCGCCATGATATTCGCTTATGTGTACGTCTCCACCCGTCCATCTCCTTCTCTTACTCTTAGATTATTAGAAAAGTAACCAAGTAGTCTTCTTTTAAAATACACTTCTTCTTTTGCCTGCATCTCCGGCTTTTTCCTGACGCCTTTAGAAGAAAAAGGTCATTTTAAAGAAGCGGTTAGTGATTATGCTTGAATAGAGTTAACCACTGTAGAAACACTGCAATATTTGTTATACAAATAAATACACGTAAGAACGGTTACGGCCTAAGTAAATGCCACGCTTGTATTGAAAGCAACCGAGACCTAAAACCTAAACCTAAAGCAACTGCTTTTTTCGCTTCTGCTTTCCAGATAACTACCACTAATATAATGCGCATGATAAGCTACGAACTAAACTCACGCTGCGTGCTCAATGGTCTCGACCTCGATTTCCCTCTTTACGTCGGTCACGACAACATGGCCGGTGCATTGGTACTTGCGGAACTTCTTGGCCGGCAGCCGAGCTTGAAACATCTCATCAATCTCCTCGAGGGTGCGACCCTTGACCTCCGGGAGGTAGAGGTAAGTCCATAAGCTGCGGTCAGATTAGCATCGGACCATCGAAAACTCAAAGTCAGACTTACGCAGCGATCCAGCACGACGGCAGCCATATGTAGCCATATTTCGGTCCCCAGTTCAACGAGTCCGGGTTGATAAAATACGGCGCGGTAAAGGTGGCCAGCCAGGCCAGCAGGAAGCCAATGGCCGTTGCCAGGCCAAAGGTGTGCGAGCGCAGGCGCTGTGAGGGGATCTCGCCACCGGAGACCCAGGCATACGTGGCCACCATTCCCTGCAGGGCGTCAGAGAGGATAGGAAGAGGGAGCAGGGCAGGAGGAGGCAACGTACATTGTAGGCAAAGATGTAGATGATGGCGAGGCTGACGATTCCCTTGCCGCTGCTGGTTGAGTGAGGATTGACAGTGTAGACAACAGCGGACAAGAGCTGCGTGAGGCCGCAGATGAGCAGGCCGACGGAGAGGAAGACGCGGCGGCGGCCGATGTGGGTAATGACGATGGAGTTGGCGAGGATGGCGACAACGCCGAGGGCGGTGAGGATGCAGGCGTTTTGAAAGGGCTTGTCGATGCCGGCGACCTTGAAGAAGTACGTGCCGTAGGAGATCATGTACATGGCGCCGGAGGCGCCCTGGGTGGCGAGCGCGCAGACGGCGATGAAGGTGCGGCGGCGGTCGACGGGGTCGCGGAAGATGTCGAGGAAGCCGGGGGCGTTCCCGTGGCTTTCGGCCTCGAGGGTGTGCTCGATCTCGCGGGCCTCGGCCTCGACGCGGGCGGTGGCGGTGATGGTGTCGGGGCCGCGCGGGCGGTGCCAGCGCAGAGAGGCGCGCGCCTGGTCGGCGCGGCCGTGCTCGAGAAGCCAGCGGGGCGACTCCGGCACGAAGAAAAGGCCGATGAGCAAGATGCTGGGCACGACGAAGATGACGCCGAGCGGGATGAGGTAGCACGGGCGGCCGGCCATGTCGGCGGTGGCGTTGTCGACGACCGTGCCGATGAGCGTGCCGACAGAGGTCCAGATCTGGAAGGCGGAGATCATGAGGCCGCGGTAGCGCGCCGGACACGACTCCTGGATGTACAGCTGCGAGAAGGTCATGAACATGCCGTTGGCGAGGCCGATCAGCAGGCGGCCGGCATAGAGGCCGCCAATGGTGGTCGTGGTCATCATGATTATGTTGGCGACGTAGCACAGCGCAATGGCGGTCCAGACGCCCATGCGGCGGCTCGCGATGGCGGAGACGGGCCCGACGGCGAGCGAGCTGACGGTGGCGCCGAGCGTCATGAGCGACGTGATGAGTTGCTGGCGCTCGGTCGAGATGTTCCACTGGCCGGTCTCGGGGATCTGGTAGCCGTAGACCTGGGCGGTCAGCAGAGAACGGACAAGGAGGACAAGATTGACGATATGGAACACGGGCCAGAAGACTAACCTCGAGGAAGCCGGTCATGGCTTGCAGGCTGCCGATGAGGCCAAAGTCGACGCCGTACTGGAACGGACACATGGACATGAGGGTACAGGCGGCCAGGCAGCGCCAGTGGTCCCGCAGAACAGTGGCATCGGTGTCGGCGTCGCTGGCTGAGGCGACTTCTTCGTGCTCGTGCACGACCGTGTCGCTGTCCTTGGTGCTCATCGTGGTGGCAGAAGCTGGAGTGGCAAGAGGGCAAAGAAGGTTTCAACACAGAGCCCAGAGACAGAGCCTAGGGGCAGACGTCTGGGGGAGAAGCACAACGGAGGCAACGAAGCAAATGACAAGACGAACGGGACGACGCCCAGCGTATGCAGCTTCAATATATCACGGATGAGCAGATCCGGCAGGCAAAGGCAGAGAGGCACGCGTAATGTAGGCGGACGGCAGCGATATAGCTAGTTGGACTGCATACGCTCTCTTTTGATCCACTGCCGGTGCCCAAGTGAGGGGGAGGCGACTGCCATCCACGAGAGAACGTGGCTTTGTCTAGATCGACGGCGAGCTGGGCACGTCGGCTTGTGCTGGCGACGAGCGGCCGGTATCAGTGTCGAGGCCGGGGTCTCCTGCTAGAAGTATGGCTACGCCGATGCTAGCTACGACTCTGCACGGTGTTTGCTGCGAGTATTGATGCGCATCGGCGGCTGAACAGCATTTGTAGAGATCAATAGACGCCGTGCTGTTGCGGAAACAATCAGACAAACGACAGGAGGCGGCCAAGAGTGCAGGGAGAAGTGTCTACCTCATACTGCTGGTCGTTTCCAACATTCCTGTCTACGTGTATCATGAATATTGCTCGTGATACGGAGTTGTTTGAATTACCCCAACACTGTAGTCTCTGCGAGACATCGCACTCAACCTATCGATACTTATCACGTGACGTAGCAAGAGAACTACAGCCTTATTAGTTGCCTCCACATGCAATGCCATGGTTCCCCGTATTACCCCATACCATCGGCTGGCTAGCGTCCCATGCATGGCCGTCTCATGACTCAGGGTAACATACATGGACTCTGTAGACCCTGAGCAATACTGCGTACGAAGGCAGTCCTGAATGGAACTGCCGCAGCCAGGTGTCTGACTCCGCATTTTGGGTGGAGATGCAGCCGTCTGGGGTGACCCGGGTTGACGACTAGCAGCTAGCGCCCGACGCCACGTTGGGGCTGGGCGCGGGGAAGAGCCGGCAGTCCTGCTGCCGTTATGGCTCTGGCGTCCTTGGTCCGTTTCTTGCCACGCCGGCGTGTGGCCGCGAGCCCGCAGGCGGGGCGATCGGCAGGATGGTAGCGACGCCGCGTAAGCGCGTTTGGCACGAGCACGGAGGCCCTACGCGCAGCTTGAAGAGTCTGACGCCAGTCGAGGGACTTGGACTTGCCCAGGATAGCGGCGGCGGCGGCCGGCGAGCGGCTAGACGGAGTATGCAGGCCACTGGACGGGAAGGCTGATTAGGATGTACGTGGCCGAGCCGAGCTCGCCAGGCCGAGAGACGGGCTTAAATGGCACTGTCCGGGGCTGGTGCGCCGTGCTCGTTGCCCTGTATCATTGTGCCCTCAAACTCGTGTCAGTGAAGATTCATCGGCCTCCCTTCCTCAGCTTAGTCATCTACCCTGCCCGTTCTCGGACATGATCACGGACACGATCACCACGCAGCTGACGCTGGCGCGGCTGCAGCAGCTGGTGCAGGCGGCGGGCACGACGAACGTGCTGCTGGCGGTGCTCGGCACGGCGCTGGCGGTGCTGGCGGTGGACTACGGGCGCATGCTGTACCTGCACGCGCGGATGCCGCCGGGGCCGGTGCCGTGGCCGATCGTGGGCAACACGTTCTCGCTGCCGGAGTCGAAGCCGTGGGTGTACTTTGAGCAGCTGTCGGCGCAGTACGGGGCGCCGCTGGTGACGTTCTGGACGGGGCGGCGGCCGACGGTGTGGATCAACGAGGCGTGGTGCGCGCACGAGATCCTGGAGAAGAAGGCGCAGCTGTACGCGTCGCGGCCGCGGATGGTGGTGTTCGGCGAGCTGGGCACGGGGCAGACGAACCTGGTGACGATGCGGCTGCGCAGCGACGCGGACCGCACGCGGTGGCGGGCGCACCGCAAGCTGATGCACCTGGGCGTGGGCGTGCAGGCGGTGCGCAAGTACCGCGCCGTGCAGAACGACGAGAGCCGCGTGGTGGCGCTGGACCTGCTGCGCGACCCGGCGGCGTACGTGGCGCACCTGGAGCGCTACGCGACGAGCGTGGTGTCGGTGCTGGCGTTTGGGCGACGCGTGGCGCGGGCCGACGACCCCATCATCACCGAGGTCATCGCGCTGATGCAGCTGGCGGCCGACCTCAACGTGCCGGGCAAGCGCTTCCCCATGCTCATGGAGACCTTCCCGCTGCTGGCGCGCTTCCCGCGCGCCATGCCGTGGATGCGCGGCCTCGGCACGCGCGGCCAGCGCGGCGGCCACTACTTCTTCCACACGCTGGCCGAGGAGGCGCGCGCGCAGCAGGCCGCCCGGCCGCCGGCCGAGCGCGCCGCCATCCCGACGCCGTTCGCCGAGACGCTGGCCGCTGAGGGCCCGCGCTACCGCCTCTCGACCGAGGAGCTCTCGAGCCTGACCGGCAACCTCTTTGGCGCCGGCTCCGACACCACCTCCAGCACACTCGTCACCTTTGTGCTCGCCTGCTGCGCCTTTCCCGCGCCGATGCGCGCCGCCCAGGCCGAGCTCGACCGCGTCGTCGGCGCCGACCGCTCGCCCGCCTGGGACGACGCGCCGCAGCTGCCCTACCTCGCCGCCTTTGTCAAGGAGGTCTTCCGCTGGCGCTCCGTCGCCATCATCGGCGGCCAGCCGCACGCGCCCACGCAGGACGACACCTACCGCGGCTGGCTCATCCCCGCGCACACCTGGGTCCAGGGCAACGTCTGGGCCATCCACCACCACGCCCGCGAGTTCCCCGACCCCGACCGCTTCCTGCCCGACCGCTTCCTGCCCGGCAGCCCGCACCACCGCCCCTTTCCCGGCGACCGCGGCTACATGACCTTTGGCTGGGGCCGCCGCGTCTGCAGCGGCCAGGCCCTCGCCGAGCAGGGCGTCTGGATCACCGTCGCCCGCCTGCTCTGGGCCTTTACCATCCGCAAGGCGCGCCGCCCCGACGGCACCGAGATCGACGTCGACATCTTCGCCTTCACCAACGGCCTCAACATGCGGCCGCAGCCGTTCCGCTGCGACATCCAGCCGCGCTCGGCCGCCATCCGCGCCACCATCGAGCGCGAGGGCGCCGAGGCCCTGCTCGCGCTCAAGCTGCTCGACGGCGAGAGCCAGTACCGCATGAGCACGTTCTACCAGCAGGAGAAGCGCCACTTTGCCGCGGAGCCGGTCATTGACGAGTCGGGCAACGTACGGCTGCAGAAGGTGAAGTGATCTGGAGGTGGGAAGGCCTGGTTGAATTGCGTGGTGTGGACAACACACGCAGGAGTATTTAGCTCATGCCCTCACTTAGCTCTCACATATCTTCCTTCTCCGGAGTCAACCTGAGGACAACGACTCTCCCACATTGTGTTCTGTTCATTCGTTTAAAAGGGAGACTTGTTGTGGTAGACGGAGGACAGACGGGGTAGACCGAGCTTGTGCCAGACAGCCCGTCGCGGGAGTTATTTAATTCGGTATTATCGTTTGTGTACTCTGCATCCGATGTTGTGTTTCGCGGGATGGATATGTATCTAACTCATGAAGCCGCTGCAGCTTCGTGGTGCAAGTAAACAAATGCACGTGACCTACACAGGATCACGTGCGACACTCCCCGACAACGCCAGCAGCCGCTCGCTCTCCTCCCACAGCCGCCGCGCCGCGGCTGCCGATGACGCGTGCGGCGCCACGAGGTCGTCGCGCAGCTGGCAGTCGGCGAGGTAGACGCCGTCGGCGACGGCCAGCTGCGGGTCAAAGGCGGCCACGACCGTCGTGGCGGCGCCCTGGTCCGGCGTCTTCCACAGGCCCTGCGGCGCCGTCTTGGCAATGGCCGCCCGGCCGTCGGCGTCGAGCGCGCGCGACAGCTCCGTCTCGATGGTGCCGGGATGCACGGCGAACGCGCCGACGCCGTCGGGCGCCAGCCGCCGCCGCAGCGCGCGCGCGTGCAGAATGTTGGCCGTCTTGCTCTGGCCGTAGCCGAGGAAGCCCGGATAGCCGTCGACGGCGTGCAGGAGGGACGCGCGCGGTCCCGACGCCGACACGGCCGGCTGCTCGTCGGCCGGCACGTCGTGCAGCCCGCGCGCAAAGGCGTAGTCGCTGAAGCGCACGGGAGACAGCCGGTGGCCGTGGCTGCTGACGTGGACGATGCGGCCGGGCGGCCGGACGGGAGACCCGGCTCCGGCGCCGGCGCCGGCCCCGAGCGCCGGCAGCAGCAGTGCCGTCAGCAGAAACACCCCCAGGTGGTTCGTCGCGAACTGCGCGTCCACCACGTCGCCGCTCGGCGTCGTGACCGGCCGCCGCTCCGGCGCGCTGATCCCGGCGTTGTTGATCAGCACGTCGACGCGTCCCGCTACGATCTCCGTGATGCGCGCCGCTGCCGTCCGCACCGACGCCGGCGACGCCAAGTCGAGCACGACCGTGTGCACGGCACTGCCGGGATGGGCGGCGCGCAGTGTGGCCGCCACGGCGTCCACCTTGGCCGGCGTGCGCGACGCCAGCACCAGCCGCGCCGGCGCCTGCGAGGCCACGGCCAGCGCCGTGGTGTAGCCGATGCTGGCCGGGCTGACACCGGTAAGGACGACTGGCTCGGTCAGCATACAGGTGTCAGCATACCACGTCAGACGGGAGACTGGCCAAACACACCGTTGCGCCCCCGGATGTAGTCGCCGAGCGCCGCCGCCGCCTCGGTCGCCGTGGTCTCGGCGCCGAACTCTGGATGCGAGGCCATAGGGTCGCCTTCGTCAAAGAGTCTCTTGAGGTCGCAGAGCCTCGTGAAAGCCTGATCTGCCTTTCCTGATCAGGCGTCTGGCGATAGGAGAGGCGGATATCACGCATGACTAAGCAACCACTTACACAGGTCACTTACACCGAACGAGTGTTGTCTCGATGGCAAGACTTTCACGGCGACGCCTACGTCTCCTGTCCCAAAGAAACTCCACTTGCCTCCTATTTGTCGGATGCCTTGAGGCTTCCGAGCTCCGTCGACCCTCGGCGATATGGAGCCGACAGATCTTCGCCTACAGGCGGTGTGAGGAGTCGGGAGGAGTCAATGAGTCCATGATGCCGCTTTCGATGCTGCCGTCGCATGTTGGTAGCGAACCGGGGGCCGCGGCATCTACCCGGCAGACACGCTGGCAGCAGAACGGTACTTTTGTGGTAGCGTCGACGTGGAGTCTGGGGTCTGTTGCACATGTGTCTTGGCTTTGGGATCATTACATGGACAAAACGTCGCTGCTGGCCGAGAGTCCAATGGGATGCAGCAAGCAGCAAGCAGCAAGCCAAAGCACAGAGCAGCAAGGAAACCGGCCCAGCATCAGACACGACACCGCAGAGGGCCCGTCACCCGCTTCCACCCGCGCCATGGCCGCCAAAACCGGCGTCAAGGTCATCGTCGTCGGCGCCGGCTTCGGCGGGCTGACGGCGGCCATCGAGTGCCACCGCCAGGGCCACGACGTCGAGATCTACGAGTCCTTCCCGGCGCTCAAGGTCCTGGGCGACATCATCTCGTTTGGCGGCAACGCCGGCCGCATCTTCCGGCGCTGGGCCGACGGCGCCGTGGCCGACCGGCTGCGCGCCGTCAGCATCGACCTGCGCCGCTACGGCTTCCGCATCCACAAGTACGACACCGGCGAGGTGGTCTACCACCAGCCGACGCCGGCGGCGCCCGCCGACTTTCCCGTCTTCAACGGCCACCGCGGCGAGCTGCACGAGATTGTCTTTCGGTACGCGCGCGACGAGCTCGGCATCCCCGTCCACCTCGGCCAGTCGGTCGCCGACTACTTTGAGGACGCAGCCGGCGCCGGCGTCGTGCTGGCGGCCGGCACGCGCGTCGCGGCCGACGTCGTCCTCGGCGCCGACGGCGTGCGCTCCAAGGCGCGCGCCCGCGTGCTCGGCTACGAGGACGCGCCCAAGAGCAGCGGCTACGCCGTCTGGCGCGCCTGGTTCGCCAACACGGACATGCTCGCCGACCCGCGCACGCGCGCCTTCTGCGCCCACGGCGACACCTTCAACGGCTGGATCGGCCCCGACGTGCACTTTCTCTTCTCCACCATCAAGGGCGGCGCCGACTGCTCCTGGGTCCTCACCCACCGCGACGAGCACGACATCCGCGAGAGCTGGTCCTTCCCCGGCCGCCTGCCCGACGTCTACCGCGTCCTCGACGGCTGGGACCCCCTGTGCCGCGCCATCGTCGAGAAGACCCCCGAGGCCGCCCTCGTCGACTGGAAGCTCGTCTACCGCGACCCCCTGCCCACCTGGACCAGCCCGGCCGGCCGCATCCTGCTGCTCGGCGACGCCGCCCACCCCTTCCTGCCCACCAGCGCCCAGGGCGCCACCCAGGCCATGGAGGACGGCGCCACCATCGCCGTCTGTCTGCACCGCGCCGTCGCCGCCGCCGGTCCCGCCGCCATCCCCGCCGCCGTCCGCACCCACCAGGACATCCGCTACGACCGCGTGCGCGCCGTCCAGAAGACCGGCGAGACCACCCGCGACACCTGGCACAACACCGACTGGGACAAGGTCCGCGCGGACCCCAAGAGCATCGCCCTCCCCCGCGACGACTGGATCCACGCCTTTGACGCCGAGAAGCACGCCGAGGACGTCTTTGCCGATATCTTCCGCCGCCACTGGCCCGCACCCGACGCCGCCCCCGCGCCAGCCGCCGTATGAGACGCCGTGGCCGTCGTTGTGTCACTGGGCATATGTGCCGGTTTGGCTGGGAAGATGCCGCCTGCGCCAAACATCTTCCCGGCACGGCAGCCGTTGTCAGAAGTCTTGTATTTTTTGCTCTCTTTGTTCTTTGCTCTGTCCGTATCTGTATACATTCCATTCGTACCACAGGACCGCCTATGCCAGAGTCATGCCGTCGCTGAGGTGTGCCATGTCGTCCTGGAACTGCCCGCCCATCAAAGCCTCGACCCCCGCGGCGCTGTCCTCGCGCATGTAGTAGTATGGGTCGGCAAGCTCGCTAAAGTCGGCCATGTACGACTCCAGCACGTCGTCGGGCCTGTCCAGTTAGCTGTGGCCAGTGTGCGAGTGCGACAGCGAAAAACACTCACGTCATGCTCGGTGGCTGCTGCGGGCCGATATCGAGGTAGAAGTGGCCCGGCGTCTCGGCTGCGTCGCTCTGCGGACTGAAGCCGCGGTCGCCGTTCAGCAGGCCGTTCTCCTCCATCTGCGCCATCACCTCGGTCAGCACGTGGCGCGTCCAGAAAATCTGCTCCATTCCCTGTAGCGTTTGCAGACAGGCCCGGACATTGTCACACAGGTTGATCTGCTCCGGATCCGGCGCGTGTGCTGACACCACAGGATCGCTGGCTGCAGCCGCTACGGGTGCGCCAGACGGCCTCGAATTCTCTAAAGTCCCAAAAGGCCCCGATGTGCCGACACTCGCGCTGTTTGGCTCCTCTGCTGCCTGCCTCCGTGCCAATGCCAGCAAGAACACCTGCAGCACCTCGACCAAGCATGTGCTGTCCAGCGTCACCAGGCTGCTCAGAAGGCCCGCCGCTCGCATGACGCCAGCAACGCGCAGCGACTGGCGGGCCGCGGCCACGCATGTCGCAGCAAACGTCTCGAATGACGCTCGCTTGGCAGCCGGAAGCGAGGCAAACTGAATTGGGTGCAGCGCCATGTACAGCAGGAACGGGCGTGTGGCAAAGATGACCGCGCTCCAGTACCGCAGGTGCAGCACCGACACAGACCGCTGGTGGAAGGGGGCTGCACGCGACACATCGCAGAGATGTGGTGGAATGGCCGCGTACCAGCGCCGCAGCGCCGCAAGCACATCGCCGACAGCGGCGATGGATGGCCGCGGATGCCGATCCGGGGCAGAGGCCGTGGCCGTCGGAGATGCGCCAGACGGTGTCGGTGATGCCGACGACGGTGCTGCCGCTGTCGCGGTGGGACCGTACAGCATGCGGCTGAGGCGGCGCTTGATCCGGACAAGCTCGCAGGAAACAGTCAAGTAGTCAAGCGGCATGTGCGATCCCGGACCCAGGATCTGGCAGCAGTTAGCAGCGCGAGCAGGCGAAAGCGCGGGACAAGCCATCCATACCTGTTCCGACAGTTCTTGAATCGTGCCGGCCGCGTGGTCCTCGCTGACAGCCGGCGGGTTGCCGTAGCAGAAGGCAATGTCCAGATCGAGGAGGAAGAGGGTAGAGTAGAGCCTCAGGTCGATCTGGCGTTGCAGGAAGCCCTTGGGCTCGATGGTTTTCTGGAGGTGCAAACCGAGGGTCAGGGCGATGCGGCTAGCGGCGCCAATGTAGATGTAGGCGGTGTTGCTGAACAAGGATGTTTGGAGGGCGAGACCCTGGCTGTCAGCGAGGCGAGCACGGGAGCAGAGCGAGCCGAGAGGCGGGATCGAGGCTCACCAGAAGGCACAGCGCGCGCACGCTATCAATGTCCGCCTCGTCGCAGAGCGCAGGCAAGAGCGCCTTGGCCAGCGCAAGGTAGCGGCCGGCGGGTGGCGGAGCGCCGGCCGCGGCGTCGGCGAGGTCGCCGTCGGTCATGGCGAGCGTGCGCGCTTCGCTCTCGCAGGTCAGCGCAAGGATGGCGTAGAGCGAGCAGAGCGTGGCCGGC
Source organism: Grosmannia penicillata (assembly GCA_002778075.1). Classification (NCBI taxonomy): domain Eukaryota; kingdom Fungi; phylum Ascomycota; class Sordariomycetes; order Ophiostomatales; family Ophiostomataceae; genus Grosmannia; species Grosmannia penicillata. Next base: position 2,899,836 of record PCDK01000001.1, on the reverse strand, counting down.
GTGGCGCCGGCCGGATCGCCGGTGTAGAGGCGGTCGAGCACGGCGTAGAAGCGCTCGGCAGACACGAACCAGTAGATGGACTGGACGTCGCGGAAGAAGCGCGAGACGCAGCGGTTGCAGAGGTCGCGGCGCGGCAGGAAGATCTGCATGCGGCGCGCGCCAGAGGGGCCGCGGCCGTGCTGGCGGGCCAGCGGGTGGCCGGGCGGCAGGCCGTGGTGCGGCGACACACCGCCGGCCGACGAGCCGGGCGTGGACGGCGGCAGCGGTGGCGCAGCCGTGAAGGGCGGCACGAAGTCGCTGCGCGTCGACGCCTCGGACGCGCGGCGCTGGCGCAGCGAGCGCACGGCCGCGTGGAACATGTAGCCGGACTCGGCGCCGACATGGCCTGGCGGAGGTCAGCGAGCGGCGGAGGTCAGCGAGCGGAGGTCAGCGAGCAACGGCGGGAGCGCTGATCGAAGAGGCCGAAACGAAGCAGCAAAAACGAAACGAAAACGAGAGGACACTCACGAAACGTTCCCTTGGAGTCCACGCGCAGCCACCCCAGCTCGCCGTGCAGCTCGTCAATCTCCGCGATGCTAGCGGCGTTCTCTTCGCTCTTGGCCGGGAGCGTCGGCGTTCCGTGGCCGTCATCGCCGACAAGGACCATCGAGTCCGGCGACGCGTCGGACCCGGACCTGGAGCCGCCGCCGCATACAGAGCCTTGCTCGCGGCTGGCCGCCACCGGCCCGCCCGCGCCGCCCGTCTCAAACGACTGCACAATCGCGCGGAGCGAGTGCAGGTTGAGGTCCACGTTCGGCAAAAAGTGCTCCAGCGCCTTGGTCATGTAGCGAAACTCCTCTTCCGAGACGTGGTAGTAGGGCCGCTGCCGGCGGCGCGAGGGGTCGAGGTGGCAGACGGCATTGATGCTGGCGCAATACTTGCAGGGACCGGGCACTGGCCCCGTTAGCGGATACACATGCAGAACAGGAAGTGAAGCGGATTTTGGCGCGAAAATGGGCCGAGATCTGGATGCGAGCTGATTTGGCATTGGCGATAAGCGGAACAGGAAGGCGCTGTTGAGACGCGCGACGGAAGGAGCGATGAAGAGGCCCGGAAAGTAGGAAACATCCACATCGCCATCTGCATCGCAAATCGGCAGACAACACGTCCGCGAGGACGGCCACAACGCACCTGGATCGACACACTGCGAAGATGTCAGTCACACGCAATTGCGCTCTCCCACGCCCTCCATGCGCCTACCTTGGTCTTGCGGCTCTTGCAGCGATCGCAGCTCATCGGCGCGCGGCGCTTGCCGCCCGGCTTTCCAGCGGCCGAGCTGGGCGCGGAAGACATGTTGACGATACTGGGCGCAGCGGCGTCGGCAGCCGCGGAAGACATGTAGACGAGGCGTGGCGCAGCGGCGTCGGCGGCCAGTGGTAGCTGTCAGTGTCTGCGGCCGGTGTCTGCAGTCGGATCCAAGCAGCTGTCTGACGCTCGCGATCGTGTCGGTGACGGAAGTTCGCTGGCCAAGGCAGGCTTCGAAGATGGAAGCAGCCGGGCCGCGGACACTGGCTCGCGCTCCCGTCCGTGGCCAGTCGACGTGCCGGTGCGGTTGGGGCACGGCGTCTCTCCGCACTCCTGATGCAGCTAGGAGGCCAGCGCCGGTGTCAGCCAAGATGCCAGCCAGACAGACGGCCGGAAATGCCACGGGACAAGGACAGGACGGCGCAGAGCTGCAGGACGGCGCGCATTCTCGGTCACTGAGACAACGAAGCCAGGCCAGACTGCGCCCTAAGCTCCATCGACTCCGCACGACAGCCACTCCTCCAATGCTACGGCGCCAGGCTGCTCAGCAATAGAGGCACAAACACAACTGCCGATATGAGGCATCGTCAAAGTGGTCTTGGCTCGTGCGGGGGGCGGGGAGAGTCCATGGACGGCGCTACTGCGCCTTGTCTGGGGAAGAAGCGCTCAGCTACGGGGTAGCAATCACTTGGTACGAACGTGCACCGCATACGGAGTAGATCCGACATCCAACCCCAACGAAACGACTCTCCTCAATCCTCCAGTCTACCCCTCGTCTAAGGCAGCTGTCACACCTCGTGGACTTGCCGTCTCTTGACTCGCCACCTGTCACATGGCCGGATTATCGAAAGCCCTAGGAGGCGACTATCTGTAAGCCCATGTGGCTTGGCATATGACCAAGAGTTTAGCAATGTCTCTGACATCTTGCTAGCCAGCTACCTGCCTTTGATGGGTCACCATGATATTCGTCGTGTAAGCTTACTTGCATGGGAATAAGCCCGAGGATCGGTGCCATGTCCAGCGTATCACTCCATACGAGTACGTCGTATGGGACCGCGCCTGGGAGTGGACCTGGAATGAGCCCTACGGTTGGTAGAGTACGCCGAGATGTGGATGCGCATTACTCTGAGCTCTCATAGCTCTCGCCGCCTAAGCCTCTCTTAAAGCAACTAGCGAAGCCGGAAGCAATATCCGACACGGCATTGCTGACGGGGAGTGTCGCTCTGCATTCATCCTACGGGCAGGATTAATTGTCAGCATCCTACGTGGCACTCTTTATAATAAACATTGTCACACTGCTGCCTGTTTCTGTCTGATTAAAAGACTTGGTTAACTACTCAGAGTTGGCATAATATTGTCCCGTCTTTACTTTCGCGTGACATACATTTCCAGGGAGCGGCTGCAACATATACAATATATACAAGCTCCCAGAATTTGGAGTGACGTTACTCATAACGGATCAACTTCGACCAAAGCTTCTAAACCATGGCTACCAAGTTCCAGCCCAGATTGCTCATCAACGGAAAGGCAAGCTCCTCGTACTCTGGTCACCCCTACTAGATGCAAGCTGACCCCGACTCAAGCTCGTTGAGGCGTCCGACAAGAAAACATTTCCTCTGTATAGCCCAGCGACTAGAGAGAAGATTGCAGATGGTTAGTCTTTCTACGTTTGCATCTGCTTTGCGGTGGCATGATGCGTGGTTCTTTGACCTTGTGACCCTCGGCTGCTTTGCGTCTGCTCTTCACCGATACTCACCACCACCAGTGCCCGAAGCAACCGAGCGGGATGCCGACGCAGCCGTCGCCGCTGCCAAGGCTGCCTTCCCTGCCTGGTCTGCTCTGAGTCCGACGGAGCGTGCCGTGCCGCTCCGCAAGCTGGCACAGCTCATCCGCGATAACAACCAAGAGCTGTCCCAGCTAGAGGCCATGTCCATGGGTCGGCCAGTGGACCTGTACTTTGACGCCATGGCTGCTGCCGGTCATTACGACCACTATGCAGAGGCGTGGCCGCAGATCCAGGGCCAGGCAAGTATCAACACGCCTGGCTATGTCACGATGACGCTGCGGCAGCCGTTTGGCGTTGTCGCTGCCATCATCCCGTGGAATGTGCCGCTGCTGTTCTTTGGCGGCAAGACCGCGCCCGCGCTGATTGCGGGCAACACGGTCGTGCTCAAGTCCAGCGAAAAGGCGCCGCTCACGTCGGCGCGGGTCGCCGAGCTGATTGTCGAGGCTGGCTTCCCGCCCGGCGTGTTCAACGTCCTGTCGGGCCACGGACAGCCCAGCGGTGCCGTGCTGGCAGCGCACATGGATGTACGCGCGCTGAGCTTCACGGGCAGCGGCCGGACAGGACGGCTGATCCAGGAGATGGCCGCGCGGTCCAACCTCAAGCGGGTGATCCTCGAGCTCGGTGGCAAGTCGCCGGCGCTCATCTTTGCGGACGCCGACATTGAGCGCGCCGTGCAGGAGACCGCCTACAGCATCCGGTGGAACTCGGGCCAGGTGTGCATTGCCAACTCGCGCATCTACGTCGAGAAGAGCGCGGCCGAGGCCTTCACGGCCGCCTTTGTGCGCCACTTTACCGACGCAAAGGTGGGCAATCCGCTCGAGCGCGGCGTGAACCACGGCCCGCAGGCCGACGAGGTGCAGTACAAGTCCGTCACGGCCTTCATTGAGGAGGCCAAGACGGCGGGCGGCAAGCTCGTGGCCGGCGGCAAGGGAACGCTGGACAGGGACGGCGGCTTCTTTGTCGAGCCCACCGTGTTCACCGACACGCCCGAGATGGCGCGCGTGATGAAGGAGGAGATCTTCGGCCCCGTTGTGCACATCAACACGTTCGAGTCCGAGGCCGAGGCGGTTGCTAAGGCCAACGACACGGAGTACGGCCTGTACGCGGCAGTGTACACGCGCGACATCAACCGGGCTATGCGCATAGCGAAGGCGCTCGACAGCGGCTACGTGGGTGTCAACTGCACCAGCCCGACAGTCGGCCACGATATGCCGTTTGGCGGCTACAAGGCTTCAGGCCAGGGCCGCGAGGGCTGGCTGTACAGCCTGGACAACTTTCTGGAGACGAAGAGCATTTCGATCAAGGTCGACGATGCTTGAACCGCGGAATCAGCAATTGGATTTTGGCTGCGTGCCGTTCGTACGAGCCTTGGGCTATGATGCTTATAAATGAATATGCGAGATGCGTTTGAATCTGGTCATTTAAGACGCTGAAGAGATTCATTCTACCAAGAAACAATCACGCTTCGTTCTGCATAGTATCTATGGTAGAGGTGTTTTGATTTATTCGTGATATTTTTGATATTGACGTAAAAGGCAATAAATCCGTACATAACAAGGACGCAGCCAATGCCTGGTTCAAACAAATGCCGCTCTGCGAAATGGAGAATCGGAATAACAGGCTGCCGTTCACTGCCTGATCGAAATGGACTACTGTTGAACTTCAGCCGTATGAGGGGGGCTACCTTTACACAAGACGGCTTCTTGTTGGAGTAGTCCTACAATGTCGGGAGCATGACTCCGACAACATCTGCCTCGTTGCGTTGCGGCAGTGCTCGAGGCAGAGCGTACAAGGAGATGTATATCAAGTGCCGCGGTAAGCAGTCCACTGTGCACCGTTGGCGCGTCATTGTCGTCAACCTGGCATTCTCCTGTCCGTCTACATCCATCTAAGCTGAACTGAAGCAGAAGTGCAAGTCCGCCATGACGCCGAAGCGAGGAACGATTGCCATTGAGGAGGCGGTGCTGGAGCCGGGCGGTCTTGCGCGCCACGAGCGCGACGCGGCGGCCTACGTGCCCCAGTATGCGCCGGGGCGTGCCGGGGCCGCGCCCGGCGTCGCGGCGGCGGCCAGCCCGCAGCACGCGCTGACGACGGCGCTGCTGGACGTGCGGGGGACGCGGATGGCACAGATGGACGCCGAGGGCGTCGAGTACATGCTGCTCTCGCTGACGTCGCCGGGGCCGCAGGGCGAGCCGGACGCGGCGGCGGCGGCGCAGCTGGCGGCGGCCAGCAACGACTGGCTCGCCGGCGAGGCGCGCGCGGAGCCGACGCGCTTCGGGGCGCTGGCCAGCCTGGCGATGCACAGCGCGGCGGCGGCGGCGGCGGAGCTGCGGCGGGCGGTGCGCGAGCTCGGCATGTTCGGGGCGATCCTCAACGACTTTCAGTCGACGCCCGGCGACGGCCGCCGCTACTACGACGAGCCCGCGTACGACGTCTTCTGGGCCGAGGTGGCGGCGCTCGACGTGCCCGTGTACCTGCACCCGCGCTATGCGACGGGCGGCGACGTCACCGGCACCGGCCGCTACGCCGCGCGGCCGCAGCTGCTCGGCGCCGGCGTGCAGTTCCACCTCGACCTCAGCTTCCACATCTACGCGATCTGCTCGAGCGGCGTGCTCGACCGCTACCCGGGGGTGCAGCTCGTGGCCGGCCATCTCGGCGAGGGGTGCGCTCTCTTCTCCCCTTCCTCTTCTATTCCTTCCTTGCTCCCACCCCCCTGTTTCTATTCCCTTCTTCTCTCCCTCCCCCTCCTCGCTAACTGCTCGCAGCATCCCGTTCAACCTCTTCCGGGCCGACCACTGGTACAACAAGCCGCTGAAGCGCGCCAACCGGCCGTCCAAGCACGACTACAAGTACTACTTTACGCACAACGTGTCCATCACGACGTCGGGCAACTTTTCCACGCAGGGCCTCAAGTTCTGCGTGGACGAGATCGGCGCGGACCGCTGTCTCTACGCGATCGGTACGTGCTGGCCCTTGTACGCAGGCAGACATGCAGCTGACCGTGAACACGGCCACCGCCAGACTATCCCTACGACTCGATCAAGGTCGCGCAGAACTGGTGGAAGGGCGTCGATCTGCCCGGCAAGGAGAAGGAGGCCATTGCGCGAGAAAACGCCATTCGTCTGTTCAAGCTACCTCTGGAGCTCTGATAGTTGCTCGCCGAATAGACAGCCTTTCCCTCTGCCGAGCTGGCTGCCTGTCGTCCGTCGCCATGCTCAGCCGGCCAGCTTCAGGGCCGGCAGCGCGTCCGTGGCTGGCTGGCCGTACAGCGGCGCCTGCATGTCCTCGTCGCGCACCTGCTGGCCGGTGACCGGGTGGGCGTAGTGGAAGGGCACGACGCGGCAGTCGGGCCACAGCATGCGCTGGTCGTCGGCGACGACCTCGTCGGGCCCGAGGGGGTCCGCCGGGAAGGTGCGGGTCGGGAAGGGCACGAAGCCGGACACCTTGTAGCTCCAGCCGTGCTCGACGTCGCCGTGCCAGAAGGGAAAGTAGCGCAGGCGCGCAAACTTCCACACGCCGTCCTCCTTGACGTAGTCGTTCTCGTAGAGGCCGCCCTCGAACCACTGCGAGAAGCCGCGCGGGTGCCGGTCCGCCTGGCTGACGTGCACGCCGGCCTGCATCAGCGACCGGAAGCGCGCGGCGGCGCGCGGCCGGCCGTCGGCGGCGTCGTACTGGATGTCGATGATGCCCTGCATCTGCGGGTGGTCCAGCAGGAAGCCGTGGACGGGCCCGTTGCGGCCGCCGACGAAGAAGCCGCCGAAGCGCTGAACGTACAGGCGCTCGACGCCGGCCTTGCCGAGGTAGCGGCCGCCGAGGAACTGCACAAACGTGTCCGGGCCCGCGGCGAAGAGGTCGGCCACCTGTCGCCGGATCAGCAGCGGTCGACGACGACCGAGAACAACAGGGCGCCACTGACCTCCTTGTAGAGACACTTGTCCAGGTAGTAGCCGTACGTGTACTGCAGCCTGCGGATCTGGGCCTCGTCTGCGTCCACGGGTCGGTCAGCCGCTTGAGAGCACGAACAGTGCCGTTTCCTCGGCATCAGAGCCAGCAGAGCAACTGGCACTTCCATGACAACTCACCGCTCAGCTTGTTCACCTGCGTCTGCAGAGCCTCCACCGTCTGCTTGAGCTGGCTGATTTCGTCGGCCATGGCAGTCTGTCAGGATGAAGCGAAAGGTAGTTAAGCTGGAGTTGCAATGCGTGTTGTGCGCAAGAAAAGCAGCGACAGAAAGGGCCACGAGCTCCCGTTATATAGACGTCCCTGGGCTCGTCGGCTGAGATGTCCGCTTGGCCTCCTCATTGTTATGGCGCCGCGAGGGGCGAAAGTGTGAAATCGGGTACATTGGCCCGAGAAGCCACAGCCCGACTATGGATGTCAGCGGTGATGTTCTCAGCCGCCGAGCTACTTCTCTGGCCAGACTCCCATGCCGGACTCTGTTTCGCACGGCTACAATAAGTGCTTCAAGGCTCGCAGCTGACTCCTACGTAGCATAGCAAGAATGCCCAAGTACAGGAGACTGTAGATTCAGAGTGACCGTACTACCATATCAGGAGTCTCAATATCAACTGCACAAACTACTATTCAAAAACTACAAATTCAAAAGATCTGTCCGGAACCAAAACCAGGACATCACGACCCATGCAGCCGAAGCTTCAGGAATGTACAGAGCTCGCACCAGCCGACCCCCCGCTGGCGGGCGCGGCGCCGTTCTCGCCCCGGGACAGAGCAGCTTGCCATGGCAGCAGGCCCTTTGCCGTCACGACGGGGCCTTCGCCGCCGTCCGCAGCGCGCCGGGCGTTCCACGCGTCCATCTCGCGCTGCTCGACAAAGTTGCCGTGCAGGCCCATGCGCAGCTGGATGGGCAGATGGACGGCGGCGAGCGGCCCCTGGGCCAGGTGCTGCGCGTCAAAGATGAGAATGTCGTTGCGCAGCACGTCGAGGCGGTTGAGCAGCAGCATGAGGTAGCCGTCGCCCTCGGCGGTCGAACCGGCGCGCGGCACGAAGACGGGCTCCTGGAAGGTGCAGGTCGGGCCGGCAAAGTACTCGTCGCGCGCGCCGGTGGCCCAGTTGTAGTGGCCGACGACGTTGAAGAGGCCGCCGGCCGGGGGGCCGCACCGGGCCAAGTCGTAGGGGCGCCGGGGGTCGATCTGCAGCTGCCAAAAGTGCGTGTAGGGCCGGGCCGTGAAGCGGTCGTCGATGCGCGAGAACTCGCCGTTGATGCCGTACGCCCGCGCCGGCTGCACAAACGAGCCCGTCGGCGTGGCAGGGTCGAACACCCAGCGCAGCGTGTCGCACTGCAGCTGCGGCCGCACCGGCGGCGCGGCGGCGTCGCCGTCGCCGTCGCCGTCGCCGCGGTCGGGCGGCCACCAGAAGAAGACGTTGCCGTCGGCCACGGTCAGGTCGCACACAATGTGGCCGTCCTCGTTCTCGTAGGCGTTGGCGACGTGGCCGTGGAAGGCTGTCCGTGTCAGCAGCGGCACCGCACCGTCGTCGGCGTCCTCACGTACCGTTGCTCGACCGCAGCCAGACAATGTCCTCGGGCTTCCCGCCGCGACGTGGCACGATGCCGTAGTACTGGTCCTCGTCCGGGTCCCAGGCCCAGTGGTCGCCGCCGCGCTGCAGCCGCGCGAGGTCGGCCTTGATCGGCGTCATGGGCAGCACGAGGTAGTTCGTGGTCAGCGCGGCGTCGTGGATCATGCCGCAGAACGGCGCCTCGTACCAGGTCTCCTCGGTCTTCCGGCCCGTCGCGCCGTCAAAGGTCCACACCACAATGGCCCGCGACGCGTCGTGCGCATCGCCGCCCGCCTCGTAGGCAAAGGCCACCATCTCGCCGGTGTCCGGGTCGAACTTGGGGTGCGCGGTGAAGCACGGCGCGTCGACCTGGCCCTCAAAGTCGTAGCGGCCCAGCGTCTCCAGCGTGACCGGGTCCATGGCGTAGGGCGGGCCGTCCTCCTTGGTCGCCAGCATCACGCCGCGCCAGAAGAAGACATTCGTGTTGGACACGGTGCGGATGACGCCCTTGACCATCTCGCTGTCCGTGAAGGGGTTGCGGTACCGGCCGAAGAGCGCCTTGCGCGCCGCCGTCTCGACCTGGTAGCGGTCCGTGTGCACGTAGCGCTGCTTGAAGTCCACGTGGCCGTCCTGGAAGCGGAACGCGCTGACGTTGCCATCGCCGCTGAAGTGGACGTCGGACTCGTAGACCGGCGGAAACCGCGGGTCGGGCTGGATGCGGAAGAAGGTGCCGTTGATGTCGTGCGGGATCGTGCCGGTGGTCTCGAGCTGGAAGACGTCTGCCTCGAGCCGCGTCGGCTTCAGGCCGCCCTGGAAGTAGGCTGTGTCGGGAAACTTGACCTGCTCGCCCGTCTTGCGCCCGTCCTTGTACCCAGACTGCACTTCGTGGAGCAGAGTGTATGCATGTGCCATTTTGCTTGTCCAGGCTGAGGCCTGTTGTGCTTTACGGTATTGCTACTATTGATTTATCCTGCCCATACAGTGGAAGAGAGGATCGATGCCAGGACGTGATGATATATACCGACTTTGCAGTATACTGCACTTGTCTTGATGCCGTGGCGTTGGAAAGCGCTCTATGCGGGGATCGGTGCTATCAACCCGAATCCGTAGCCCATTCCAGCTGGCCGCACAGGCGTCTAGGCTGTGTACACCGTTTTCATTCACCGTCCAAGTCGCATGTTCTTAGGGAGAAATGGGCCGGTTTCTGTCGTGCGAGGGTTGCGGGAAAACTTTGAAGAGAAAGAGGAAAAGGAAAGAAGAAGGAAGCCAGACGAGGTCACGGTCGAGGAGGCTTGATGGCGCCCAGGTCACCAAAATCACCTAGAAAGACCGGGACGCATTGTATTCCACTCAAACTCCCCTACTATTACAGGCATATCATTCTCCCGAATCGTTTGCGTGACGGGACGAACACATCTTGCACTTACACGGCGGTCGAGCATCGCGGCCGTCAAGGATACTGCCTTTGCACACCGCTTTCCTTATTAGTGGCCCGTAGTAGACGAAGAACACACGTCTGTTTTCATTCTGATTTAACTTCTTCTCATCTGTAAAGTCGTTTTGTCTGTGAATCGCCGAAAATTCTTCCAGTCTGTGGCCACAATGCTCAACCGCCGTGAGTGCGCGCCTGAATGAATCCTTTCGCCCTCGTACGTGTCAGCCTGGCGCTGTCGGCAATGAGCGGCTTTCGGTTAGTTTGGGGTTACCCCGTGGGGAAATCGCCCTGTTCTCCTCGCCCCATCGCCCATAGCGCCGGCACCGCGGTTTAAGCCGAGCTTAGCCCCACACTGCACGCCGTTGTGTGGTGAAGCAGCCTGTCACATCTACGGAGTAGACTGCTGCTTCTAGCCGGAGCGCATTCGAACCACGCACGCGAATCTTCAGGCTCATATTCTCCGTCTTCTATCATCCTCCCCATTTCCTGCCTCCGCCGTCGCGGCCGTCAACATGCGGCCAGCATCGCGGGCTTGGACGCGCCTGCGGACAATGCCACGACGGCAATTCTCGTCGTCGCCAGCACGCCTCGACCGATATGGCTTCGTCGGGCTGGGCCAGATGGGATACCAGATGGCCAAGAACCTGCAGGCAAAGCTGTCGCCGTGCGATACGGTGCGCCTCTTTGACCTCAACAAGGACGCCGTGGCCAAGCTGGCTGGGGAGGCAGCACGCGGTGGCGCGGCTGTCGAGGTGGCGTCGGACGTGGCCGAGGCTTCTCGGGGCGCAGTAAGCTCGCGTCTTTGCTTTGTTTCCCTGATTCTTTGCCTCAGTGAGGCCGGACATCAGTCATCCTCTTCTTCTCGCTCCAGTGCGACATGCTTACGCCGTGGCTGCCCAGGACTACGTGATCACCGTTTTGCCAGAACCAGTGCACGTCAAAACGGTATACACGTCCATACTGGAGGCCAGCAACGCGGGCCCGCCGGCACGCACGGTGTTCGTCGACTGCTCCACGATCGACCCGTCGACGTCGCGCGCCGTGGCCGCCGCCGTGGCCGCGGCCGGTCGCGGCGCGCTGGTGGATGCGCCCATGTCGGGCGGCGTGGTCGGGGCCGCGGCGGGCACGCTCACGTTCATGCTGGGCAGCGCCGCGGAGCTCGTCGGGCGCGTCGAGCCGCTGCTGCTGCGCATGGGCCGGCGCGTGCTGCACTGCGGCGCTCAGGGAGCAGGCCTGTCGGCGAAGCTGGCCAACAACTACCTGCTGGCCATCAACAACATCGCCACGGCCGAGGCGATGAACCTCGGCATGCGCTGGGGTCTGGACCCGGCGGTGCTGGCGGGCGTCATCAATGTCAGCACGGGCAAGTGCTGGCCCAGCGAGGTCAACAACCCGGTGGCGGGCGTCGTGGCCGCCGCGCCGGCCGGCCGCGACTACGCGGGCGGCTTCGGCATCGCGCTCATGAAGAAGGACCTGAAGCTGGCCATGGCGGCTGCCGAGGAGGCCGGCGCCCAGCTCGTGCTGGCGGAGTCGGCGCGCAGCCTCTACGAGGCGGCCGAGCAGCACGAGCGGTGCCGGGGCCGCGACTTTAGCGTAGTGTACCGGTATATCGGCGGCAAGGAGTAGGCCTGTCTCGGGCGTATGATGAGTCCTCGTCTGCTTCAAGTGGTGCGCCATTGTCCGTCCACCGTGATTATCTAAGCCGATGCGGCGGAATGAAGCGCCGCACGAGAACTTGCTCTTTCCCAAACGGGTCACCAGATCGCCATTGCTCGGGCCACAACGTTTCCGGGGCACTTCTCCACTTTTACGCGCGATACTTGGTACTTCTCATACAAAGTACTCTCAAGTACTTCACGGAGATGCAAGCGAAGCGCAGGGCCAGAGGCGCCGTTCCCGATGTGCGGAAGAAGCTGACGTCGCTTCCGTAAAGAGTAGGCGGCTCGTCGCAGTGCTTGCGCCAGCAAGTGCGGCGGACTACGACGTACGGACACCAGAGATGGCGACGAACGCTGTCTTCATCCTCTGAACGCGCGCTCACGACCGACTTTTCCGCCTCACTTTCGCGCTTTCCGCCATGTCGTCCAACGATACCGTGGCCGCGCACCCGTACGAGGCGTGCACGCAGGTCAGCGCCGTCTGCCCCGTGGCGGCCACGACGCTCGGCTACTACCCGAACGCGGGCATCAACTACTTCTTTGCCGTCGTGTTCGGCCTCTGCACCGTCGTCGTGCTCGCGACGGGCCTCTGGAAGCGCACCTGGGGCTACTCGCTCTTCCTGGCGGCCGGCGCCGCGCTCGAGCTGGCCGGCTACGCGGCGCGCGTGCCGCTGCACCGCAACCCGTGGGACAAGCAGGCCTTTGAGACGCAGATCTGCGCCATCATCCTGGCGCCCACGCTCGTCTGCATCGCCATCTACCTCACGCTGCAGCACGTGTGTCTCGCGCTGTGCCCCGGCCTCTCGCGCGTCCGCCCGACCCTCTACCCCTGGCTCTTCGTGCCCGGCGACGTCAGCTGTCTGCTCGTGCAGGCCATCGGCGGCGCCCTCGCCGCCTCCGCCGGCTACACCAACACCGCCCTGCTGGCCGCCGGCAACCGCGCCATCATCGCCGGCATCGCCCTGCAGGTCGTCGTCCTCGCCCTCTTCGGCGCCGCCGGCCTCGACTACTACCTGCGCCTGCGCCGCTGGCTGCAGGGCCGCGATCCCCACGGCCGCGTCCCGTCCGCCGAGGCCCGCGCGCTCTGGGCGGACCGCCGCTTCCGCGTCTTTGTGCGTGCCGTCAGCGCCGCCTACGCGTGCATCCTGATCCGCTGCATATACCGGTGAGCTCGGTGGTGCGTCCCGGCCAGGAAATGCAAACACAGCATGGCCAGCTAACCAAGGCGCGCAGCATTGCCGAGATGGCCGGCGGCTGGGGCAACAAGATCATGCAGGACGAGCCGTCGTTCATCGTCCTGGAGGGCTTGTACGTTTCCTTCTTGTCGCGTCTGCGTCTTCCCTGTCCCCGTCTCGACTAACCGGCCAGCATGGTTGCCATTGCCGTGGTGCTTCTGACGGCCTTTCCGCCCGGCATCCTCTTTCCGCAGATGGCAGCCAACCGCAAGCAGAAAAGGGCTGCGGCCGCCTCGACAGCACACACGGGCAGCGAGGCCGATGAGAAGAGCAAGGCCACTACAGAGGCCCCAGGCTCAGACAAGAACCTAGAGGCCGGCACAGTGGCGCCGGCGACAGAGGCAGACAAATAGAGGCAAGTGGCCTCCGGACGGTCTGGCATGTCCGTCTGTCTGCAGTTGTATTTGTAGGCCCAATCGGGCGGGCAGCATTTGTTGTCTGCAGACGCAGCCATGACTTGTTCCGGTTCTCTCGCTTATCACAATGCGTCCATACACAGACTTCAAGTAAACCGACTCCAAGCGTCACCGTATCTTTCCGCTGCCTGCTCTCGGCTGATCTCCTGATAAGCGCCCACTCTCAAAGTGGCACAGCGGCAAGGTCCACCAAGGCTATCCATGCTGGGAATACGTGATATCCGACTCAATTGATGGCTCAATTCGCCGGCTGCGCTTTATCTCGCTTCTGCAACACCCACGAACTGATTCATCTGGCAGTCGCCCTCGTTCGCCAAGGACAGCAGCGGACACGCAGCAAGGCCATAGATCACTTCCAACCCGCACGACAGGCAAAGGAGCAAGCGAGTCGAAAAGTTGTATTTTGTTAACCGGTCGCTCTCCGCTTTCCAAGAGGCCTTTTCGAGAATACTGGTGCCTAGAGTTGGCGCGTCTACGTGTGTTTTTATTCCAGGCAGTCGCGTTCTGCTCTATTTAGCTGGCTCGGCCACGCCTTCCTGGGCCGCATCGTCGTCTTTCCGCGTCCGTGCTCCTCTATTTACAGCGGCTTTATTGCTTCACTGCTGCTTCACCACCGCTGCTTCGCCACTCCGTCCTCTGCACCAGCCCGACCGCCCGCCATGGTCCTGCTCCAAAAACTGACCCCCGAGACGGCCATCGGCTCGCCGCGCCGATCGGCCGCCGTTCCGGCGCCGTCTAGCCTAATCGCGTTCTTCACCGTGTCGACGCACACTTTTATGGACGGCGGCAATGCCAAGGGCAAGACGAACAACAAGCTGATGCTCCTCAACCTCTACTCGGGCGACTCCTGGCCGATGTCGACTGCCGTGCCCGGCGACGACGTCAGCGACGGCAGGACAAGCAGCGTCGACAATATCCATGACATCTGCTGGATCCCCGTCCCGGAGGAACCGGAGGCAGAGATCCGCCGCGGGCCGGAAGAGCTGCTGTGGCTCCGGGCGGCCGCCAGCGACCCCGGCATCACCGAGATAGTAGTGGCCGCTGCTATTACCCCGTCTAGCATGTGCCCCAATCCCGCGGTCCCTGCTCCGTACGTGGCTGCCACCATTCCCGCCCCTGTTTCGGCGCTGAGACTGCGGGCACTTTCCGACGGCTCCGTGGCGCTGGCCGTCGCCGGCTTAGTCGCCGGCGACGGCACGCTGTACAACAGCAACGCGAAGGCCGCGAACCTGGGCACCACCGCCCGCATCTACGACACCTGGCAGGTTCGTGAGTGGGACAGGTACCTGGAGCCGCAACGGTACAGCATCTGGTACGGATCCCTCGTGCGCAGAGAGAGAGGCATGCGGACGGCGGCAGACACGCCGAGCCTTCTGCTGGACCTGGGGCCAGACGCGCAGATGGATCGGGACACGGGCGCCAATGCCCGCCCGGTCTGGTCTCTCGCGGCGCCGCTGCACAACGCTCTGCACCACGCTTCCGGCATCGAGGCCCCGGCCGGCATCTATGAGCCTGGGCCAGCTGCCAATTCCTTCGATATCGGCCCCCGAGGCATCGTCTTCGTGGGACGCGACCCGTCAGCGACCAACCCCTTGACAATCGGCTGCTCGCAAACCTACTACGTTCCGCTGGACTCGTACACAGCACCGCCTCTCTTGGCTCCATCGCGCATCGCCCGCGTGCCCTCGTCATCTGCCACCTCGTCCTCTACAGCTATGGGTACAGCCGGCTACGGTCAGAACCCACGCTTCTCTCCCGATGGCTCCATGATCGCCTTCCTCTGGTCGCCGCTGGAATGTCCCGTCGACATTCGGCTACACGTGGGCAAAGTAAGCTCTGGTGCGGCGGTGGATGTGTCCGGCTTTGTCAGCGAAGCACGTCGCGACGGTGCCTTCTCCAACGATGCTTCCGACATCAACCAGGGCAGTAGAAAGGCTTGGCCGATCGTACCTTCAGCCTTTGAATTCGCTCCATCTGGCTTGTCTGTCATCCTCAGTGCTCCGGACTGTGGTAGGGAGAAACTCTTTTCGCTCGATCTTCAGCCGGGGGCTGCCCCAAAACCGCTGGAGCTAGGCCACCCAGGGTCTGTTTCGAGCTTCTACATTATGCCTTTCGAGTATGCTCGGGGCTCCCCCGATCACTCTTACGCTATTCTGGCTTCGGGCTCGAGCTTCATGGAGAGCAGCTTCTATGTCGTACTGAATGTTCAGGCTGCATATGATGTGGCCTATCACATCACGGGTCAGACATGTGATTGCACGGACTTCTACCTCGATTCTCGGGTGGTCACAACCAGCAAAAGCGCCACCCGCTTCAGTCTTTCTCATGCAGAACAAGTCTCCGAAATGTATTTTGAGGGTGGCGGTGATGGATACTGCGTGCATTCGTGGATTCTGCGGCCTAGGAACTTTGACCCCAACAAGCGCTATCCGGTGGCACTTCTGCTGCACGGTGGACCAGAGTCAGCCTGGTCAGATGAGTGGCAACCACGCTGGAATGCTGCCGTGTGGGCGGAAGAGGGTTATGTAGTAGTGCTACCAAATATCACCGGGAGCACTGGGTTTGGTTTGGAGCACACGAAGAGTAGGTCTGCGCGCTAATTTTGAGCAACCGGGCAGCACTGAATTGCTAACTATGCAGGAATGTACGGAAGCTGGGGCGGCTACCCGTATGAGGACCTGGTTCGCTGCATGTCGGCGCTACAGCAACTGTCCTATGTTGACTTGGACCGTGCTATCATAGGCGGTGCTAGCTATGGAGGCTACTTGACGAACTGGGTTCTCAGCAGCCCTTTGGCCAAGCTGGTATGTCTGATTTCCCCGCTACACCTCCCTCACTCTCGGCCAGCCTTATTTTCTTTGTCTGTAATACAAATCTAACTGCTCCAGTTTCGTGCCGCCGTGACGCAAGATTCTGTCTTCTCGACCGAGCACATGAACCTCAACTCGGACGCCCCACTTGGTGTTGCCACCTTCCGCGGGTCCGGCTTCCCCTGGGACAACTACGATGAGCTGATGCGGTGGAATCCTGCACGCTCGGATCGGCTGCGCAACCTGCGCACCCATGCTCCACCCACGTTGGTGATACACAGCGATCTTGACTTCCGCTGTCCCGTGACCGATGGTTTGTCCATTTTCCGCGCACTGCAGTTCCAGGGCGTGCCCAGCCGCTTCCTCGAGTTCCCAGACGAGAATCACCAGGTCAGAAAAGCAGATAACTTGCTGGCTTGGAACCGGGTCGTTTTTGGCTGGCTGCGGCAGTGGAACACGGAGGACGTGAACGAGGACCGAAAGGCAGATCAGCAGCGGCGGCTTTTGGGGGTTTGATGGACTGGTTAGACTGCGGCATTTCGGGCTGCAGAGACATAGGAAGCCTGTTAGTCCAACTTTATGTCTTTGATTCAATGATTTCGACAAATACAAGAGAGCCAAGTTGGAATTTATAAACGAAACATATCGGCAAGTTAGCCATGCAGACAGTCGTCGTAGAGTGAACAAGTTCTACGAATCAAACGTCACGACAGAAACAAAATCAGATAGAAGGACCTGGTAATTGGGAGAAAATAAGACACAGGCTCGGGTGCCCGGAGTATGTAGTATTCGGCTAAGACAGCAAATCCAAGAATACCTTCATATCGTAGATCATCAGATAAAGCAGAACGACACGGAACCCATACATCAGAAAGAACCCGATATATCACGCAACAGCCGCAGCTCCCAGGCCAAATCCGCCAGAGACGGAACAAGCATTCGCTTGCGCCTACACGCCGAGAGCACTGTTGAAAGCGTCAGCGGCGGCCTGGCCAGTGGCGGCCTGGGCAGCCGTGCTAGCGGCTTTGCACTGGCTGACGGTGTCGGCGGAGGCGCCGCACTTGGAATCGAGCTGGCCGCAGATGAAGTCGGAGACGACCTTGATGTTGAGGGCCGAGCCGTGGTTGAAGTCGGCCGCGTTGACGGGCGCAAAGGAGTTCTCCTTGCGGCCGTCGAGGCCGGCGGCGAACTCGACGGAGGGATCGGAGCAGGAGCCAAAGTCGAGAGCGGCGCGGCGCACCTTGGGAATGGTGCCGTAGAGGTGGACGGCGCCGTCGAGGGAGCGGCGGACGGTGCGCTTGCGCTTGGCGGCACCCGAGGCCGCGTCGCAGGCCGCCTGCTGCGTCTCGCACTGGGCGACGCCGCCGGCGAGCTGGCCCGAGTTGGCGGCGCTCGCGCAGGCGTTGTGCTGCTTGGAGCACGAGCGCTGCAGCGCGGCGGCGGCCTTGACAAAGGTCGCGCCGTCGACGGAGAAGGGGCGCTTGGGATCGGCGGCCGAGCTGATGACCGGCGGCGCGGTGCCGCCGAGGGCGCCCGTGAACGTCTGCACGTTGGTGCCGGCGGCGGTAGCAGCGTCCGTGGAGCCGGCGGAGCTGGCGGAGCCGGTCGAGCTGGCGGAGCCGGTCGAGCTGGTCGCGGAGGCAGCAGCACTGGACGTCGAGGCAGCACCCGAGGCATCATCAGAGGCATCAGAGGCATCAGATCCAGAGGCATCAGATCCAGAGGCAGAGGAAGAGCCCGAGGCAGAGGCAGTGCCCGAGGCAGAGGCAGTGCCCGAGGCACTAGAAGCAGCGCCAGAAGCAGACTTGGATGCCTTCCCAGAGCCAGTGCCAGCAGTCGAGTTCGTCGTAGCGCCGCCCGAGACGCTCCCGACAGCAGCGGCGATCTCGGCCTCGGTGACGTCGGGCACGAGCAGGTTCTGCGTGTTGATGCAGCCGGCCTTGTCGTTGGCATCGTCGCAGGTGTTGCCGGCGGCAGTGGTATCGGTGGTCTCGCCCGGGGCAAAGGTGCCCGAGCCGATGGCGAGGTTGGGGTCGCCGCCGATGGACGCGATCTGCTTGGCGACGTCGAGGGCGATCTGCTTGTTGCCGCTGGCGGCCGACGAGGCCGGGTCCTGGTGCTGGGTGATGGCGGCGATCTCCGGGTTTGTGGCCGTCTCGTTGCAGAGCACGCTGGCGAGGCCGACGCTGCCGGTGTTGCGCTCGAGCGCGCGGTAGAGGATGGCGTTGGTCTGGCCGGTGACGTCGCCGGCGGCCTTGGCATTGGTAAAGGCCTGGTCGGCGATGATCTGCTGCAGGCAGTCGAGGTTCTGCACGTTGGGTGCGCCCTCGGCCGCCGCCTTGTTGCCCAGCAGCCCGAACACGGCGTCCGCGATCTTGAGCGGGTTGTCGGCCTGCAGCAGCGGGTTCACAATGTCGAGGACGTCCTGGTGGGCGTGCTCCTGGGGCACCTCGCGCTTCAGCACGGCCCGGTACAGAGCAATGTCGCGCGCGGCAGCAGCACCGGCCAGTGCGAGAACGGCACACGAGGTCTTCATGGTGGGACTGGTTGGGGAGTGAGCGTGAGGTAAGACCGTACAAAGTAGTCGAGCTCGGCGAGAAGGAGTGAAAGAATCGAATAGCACGAGGTCCTGCCTGGTATAAACGGGTGAAAAGCACAAAAAAGTTCACAGAACTAGGAAGAAGAGAAAGACTGAAAGTGTCGGTTGCTGAGTAAAGACTGATGATGGAGAAGGGAAGCCATGGAGACGGAACAGCTCGAAGGCTTTATAGGAGTCCCAGAACCAAAGGAAGGCAGCAAGAGTCCCACACGAGATGATGAGCGAGACCAGACGACAGACTCGTCTTACCAATGTCGTCTCATGCCGACACTGCCATGGCGTTGTGGCATGGATCACGGTCCCTTCGCTACGCCATAAGCCCCATGTATGCAGATCTTGGCTGACAGGCATAGATCCAAGGCAGGGCTCACGAGCCGTCTTGAAAGGCATCTACAAACGATGGCAGCGGGTGTCTGTGTGCTCCGAGTATTGCGGTGCTGTTCTTACGGAGTACGGATTACTTCGTAGGTCATTGCCAAGGGTTATTCTTGCGGCACGGAGAAGCAGGCGAAACGGAATACCACCCTCCACCGGCACTCGATAGGAATGGGGTAGAAGCATGCCAAACAAGGACAAGAAAGGGCGCGTGCGAAGTACCAAGCATTCCCTGTTTTGCGCAAGGAATACTCCGTACTCCGTAGAGCAAAAGCAGGGGGACTAGGCCGACGTTACAGATCTCGAAGACAGATCTGTTGCTTTTCGGGCCGGCCGTGCGGCAGTACGCCGGCAGTTACCTGGTCCGGAAAGTACCCATATTCTTTACCTATGTGCTACTTCGTAGAAGAACCAGCATCTTTCGGCGAGGTAAATGACCGAGTGCAATTACTCAGTGATCCAAGAGTAAACCGAGCCAAACATCCTGTTCTTGCAGCAGAGAGACTGCAGCAGCATACTTCCACAAAATCATAATCCTGCCCGCCCCTATTGAGCTTTGTCAGAGTCAGGCGAGGCGCAAGGAACAAAACAGGTTCACTGGTTTGGGATAGATCCGATCAGACTGACGATCGTGCGTTTCAGCAAGACGGTTCGACTTGAGCCGCGCCCAAAGCGGAAATTTGTTTGGAGTAGCAGAAATCATGTTTTTGATTGGCCAGTGACATTCAGCCCCACTGTCCGTTACGCGACATGCAGCTGACCCTCTTCGGAGAATACCTCAGACACAAACGAACGTACTCTGCAACCGTCAGAGCGTGAAAACTTGTTTGCTCGCGGGGGAAGGCAACATGGGGAAGTGGCATGGGAAATTTCTGGGTGTGTGAATAGGAAGGCCGTCTGACTTTTTGTGCAGTGCATAACATTGTAGTTATGATGTGACATTTTTATTACTACGGTCGCAACAGAATAAGCAAGCATCGGACGAGGCAAAGCCGCAATTGATGAGATGATATGACTTCGCATTAGCTTTGCTGCTAACTTATAATTTACCTGCCTGTTCTCAGTCAAAAACGTTGTGTAGCGTAGCAAATTGAGTATTCTGATTCCTCTTCTTTTCTCTTACTTTGAATGTGTGATACTACTGCAAATCGAAAAGCCAAAAAAGAAGAAAATAACACAGCAATGGCCCAAACACCAAGGCAGATGCCAGACACGGGGAGACGGAAAAGACACCGGTAGTACATAGTCTGCAGTAGAGAGCCTATGTGGGCTTTAGGATAGGCACAGCAGAGTAATATACTGGGGGTTGGGCCGAAGCGCTGTTTCCAGTGGTTCGTCGAAACTTTGAGAGTCGCAGCCAGCCGCGCGCTTTGTGGCTGTTGAAGTATACTAAGTCGGGCAGTGAGCAGCGTCCGTACTGTTCATGCTCTTCCATGTTTCGGTGCTTGACAGCTCTGCTCTATGACTTTTGCTTCTCACTCATCTCGGATAGGAGACTCCTCAGACTGCTGGAGACGCGCTCTCGCACCTGCAAAGAAATTGCCTGTTGACAGTTTTCTTTTCTTACTGGTTTACACCGAAGATCCTGCTTGTGTTCTGTCTCGGCCGGGCCTCTTTCCAATGTCCTTAGGTAAGACGTACGGTATAGTTGTAAAGTAGGTGACAATTATAAACTGAGTAGCCAGAGGAACAAGCAAAAAGAGATGCAGGTTGTCTACCTGTCTACCCTCCCCGTCCGTAGCCCGCCAAAAATACTCTTCCGCCCGTGCATGCTCTGGTCTTCGTCCTCGATTCCTCCCGTACATACATGTACTCGTACATCGTTTGGTTCGAAGGGAGTTTTCTTTTTCTTCCGATTTATATGTTCGTGACTAAGAGGCGAAATCCTCATATCCTCCGTCTTGCCCCGCTTGCTTCTACCCGCATCTGTTCGCTTAACCGATCACAAGCTTCTCGTCTTCGGGGAAGTCGTAGCTCGGGATCTCCAGGTTGAGCGGCGCCGGGCCCTTTCGTATGCGGCCGGAGATGTCGTAGTGAGAACCGTGGCAGGGGCAGAACCAGCCACCAAAGTCACCGGCCTCGCCAATGGGCACACAACCCAAGTGCGTGCACACACCCAGCATGACCAGCCACTCGGGGCGCTTGACACGGTCGGCGTCGGACTGCGGGTCGCGCAGGCTCTGCACACTGACGGCGTTGGCCTCGGCAATCTCGGCCTCGGTACGGTGGCGGATGAAGACGGGCTTGCCGCGCCACTTGATAATGACGTTCTTGCCCTCGGGGATGCTGCCGAGGTCGACCTCGACCTTGGCCATGGCCAGGACGTCGGCGGATGCCGACATGTTGACGAGGAACTCTGGCGGGCTGTTAGCACGGTGCTCAAACAAAAAAGGAAGTGAGGACACGCAATGCGGCCTGCTCGGCGTGGCTCGCCGGCGGGTGACAGCCAAGCCGGTGGGCAGCCGGGCCACCGGATCACGCCCAGCGGCGTCCGAGTAGCGCCCGGGACAGGACCGGAGAGCGGGCACGGGACAACGCACCCTGGATGGTTGACTTGGCACCGGCAGCCGAGATGGCGCCCATGGTGCCCACCATAAAGTAGCCGAACAGCTGGTTGGTGCTGCCCTTGTTCTTGCTCAGGTAGTGGCCAAAGTCGGGGACGGCCTCGGACTTGGACTCGCCGCGGAAGGGGCTCTTGAAGGCGAAGCTGCTGCCGGAGGCATCCGGGCGGGCAACCGATGTGCTGAAGGCGGCGGCCGCACTCCGCGACGAGGCGGCTTGGCTGCACCGGGAAGCCGTCCGCGCGATCAGGCGCGACGCTGTCGACAGAGGAGCCATTGTGCGTGGTCGGTGGTCCGAAGAGAAGGAGGGGAGAGCGTCCGGCGGATCGAATCGGCGGGCGGGCGGCGTTGCGCAATGCGGGTTATGGCAATGGGGGCAATGGGGAGAATGACGCTCGTTCCATACAAAACTTGAGGTTTTTTTGCTATGATTTTCCGCTCGAGCTAAATTGCTCTGCCCGGGCACAGCCAATTGTCATTGCCTCAGGCCAGAACAGTACAAATTGCACCGTCATCATTGGCCAGACAATGGTGGGGCTGTCGATACGGCCACGACTTTCCGGTGCTGCCCGAGCAGTCCGTCTGACCGGACAGTACGCGTAGTCGAATACTGCTTACAACAATTATCACCCCGTATATGCATACGTTTGCCACACATCTGCTATATACAGTTAGCCGGTAGTGTGTAGTCCTGCGCGGCTCAAAGCACAAGTGACAAGCATAGTGCGACAGCACAGTGCTAGCATATGCGCACGTACCGGACCGGATCACTATACTTCCGACACGTGTGCAGCCGTGTCGCGCCTCGAACTGGACAGCTTGGTCTCAACGCGGCCGAGCACCCAGTTCTGCTCGAGGGACAAACGCCCCGTCTTTCGCGTTGATCCGCGACTTTTTCTATTCACTTATGATACCATCTGTTTGTCTTTCCTAATTGCCACGGTTGCGGTTTTGATTTTACTACCGGGGCCATTTCCATCTCGTCGCCTCGGCCCTCAACAACGACCAGTCTGATTCTGTCAACGTCTATCCCAACGTCCCTCCAGACTCCCACCATAATCACACAAGATATGAACCAGCCACCACAGCCAGGCCAGCATGGCCAGCCTGTGCGGCCGACGCCCGAGCAGATTGCTGCCATGCAGCGCCAGATCGCGCTCGATGCCCAAAAAGCTGGCATGAGTGTGCCGCAATTTGTGCAGCACCTGCAGCAGAAGGCCCGCGAGCAGATGATGATGCAGCAGCAGGCGGCGATGCGTGCACAGCAGGCCGGTGGTCAGCCGGGCCAGCCGGGCCAGCCAGGGCAACCAGGGCAGCCGGGCCAGCCGGGACAGCCCGGGCAGCCGGGCCAGCAGGGCCACGCACACCCGCACCCGCACCCCCACCCCCACCCACCGCAGCAGCAGGCGGGAGCGCAGCCGCAGCCTATCACGCCGGGGCCGCCGAACCCGGTGGCACTGGCGATGGCCAAGTTCCTGCGCGGCCACAACCTCAAGACACGGACGGTGATTCTCAACGGCGAGCGCAAAGACATGTTCCGGGTGAAGCGGGCGCTGCGGGTGCTGCAGTCGCCGGCGTACGAGAAGGCGCGGCTTAAGACGCCGGGGCTGCCGGCGATCACCGACCGGGCGTCGCTCGAGAACGCGTTCAAACTCCTGCCGATGTCGATGCTGGCACTGCGGGTGGTCAAGGTGGAGGAGCCGCAGGCAGCGGGCGCGGCCAAGAAGAAGCGTGTCAAGGGCCAGTGGACAGTGCAGATTGAGCGGCAGCAGGATGCTGGCGACAACATGTACTACGTCTGGTTCTACGAGGGATCGCAGATCATGCGCAAGGTGTACGCGGGCCTGGGACTGCTGGCCATCTTTGCGGTGGTGCTGTACCCGCTGTGGCCGCTGTTCATGCGGCAGGGCGTGTACTACCTGAGCTGGTCGATGCTGGGACTGCTCGGGCTGTTCTTCGTGATGGCGATTTTCCGCGTCATCCTGTTCTGCGCGACGTACTTTGTGCTGTCGCCGGGCCTCTGGCTGTACCCGAACCTCTGGGAGGACGTGTCGTTCATGGACAGCTTCCGCCCCGTGTGGGCATGGCACGATGTACGTTGCCTTCCCCTTCTCTGTCTCCGCTCCCTACTCTTTGTCTCGCTGCATCCACCCTTGTTCCCTCGCTAACTGTGTAGCCCAACCCGAAGAAGAAGAAGAAGAGCAAGGCTGCCGGCTCGGCAGGCGCTGTCGCCGCACACGCACACCTGGCCGGCCGCACGGGCATGCCGGAGCCGGCCCAGGTTACGGTCTCGGGCGTCAGCCCAGTTCCGGGGGCGACACTGACGCAGCGGCCTGTTGGATACAAGACGGCGCAGGTGGAGGAGGTGGAAGACGACGAGTAGAGGCAGGCATGGCGTTGCGATGTATGACTTCGACGCACGCGAGCCGCCGCTCTATGACGAACGAGGAAAAGGCAAACGAGAGAATAACATTGCTATTGCGAGAGACAAGCGGTTTTCAGACAGTTCGAGACAGCGCTTCCAATGCGCCGTTGTAACTCTATTCTATACGAAATATCTCGTACGATGACTCTCATTCGCACCGAAATATATCATTACGGGACAGGCGCAAGCCACCGATCCATAGCGATGCGCCGACGACGTGCCTGACGACGACAGAACAGGCAGTCAAATGCCAGGCCCACCTGGACCACCAACAAATCTCATGTACTCGTAGGTTTTGTTCCTGCGTGCGCCTGTGCGATGACTGGGATATGCAACATGAACAGGGCATGCCCTACTGTTCGTGCAGAAGCTACGGAGTATGCTTCCGGCATGTCCCAGACTGGCTGGGCGAGTAAAACTCCATAACTCCGCCAGCCTCTGCTTGGGTGTATACATCCAAATATGGCGCGGTCCATGACATGTAGTGCTGTTTCAAACTCTCTTGGCGAGTTTACGACATATACTCGTATGATTGATTTTTGCGTGGCCACCCATCATAGTGGCGCCAGGTTCTTATAGAGCAGTACTTGGTCGTGTGTGACGCCGGTAGGGCGGACGACGAAGCCGGGTATGCGGCCAGCCTCGATGAAGCCGAGTGATGTGAGGGTGGCGGCGGCGAGCGAGTCTGCGCTTGTCTCTGAGGTCTGGGGTGTGAGACTAGGATGGAGACAGAAGACAGGAAGACAGGAAGACAGGACTTACCAACAGAGTGCGGCTGTTCTGCAGGGCATGCTGCTCGGCGACGTCCAGCAGCATGCGCTCGCCGCCCTGTTGGCGGTTGCGCGGGTTCGTCAGGAGCAGCTCGACGGTGGCGACGTGCGGACTTGTCTCGGCCGGGTGGTTGCGCAGCACGGCGGCGCCGATGAGGTCGGCAGCAGCGGGACGGTCGGACGAGCCGGCAGACTGCAGCCACAGCAGCACGGTAGACTCGGCGAGGCGGTCCTTCCACCAGGCCAGCAGTTTCTCGTGGTGCAGCGGCGGCGCAAAGGTGCCGGACAGGCGGTCGTGGGTGATGCAGGAGCCGTGGAGCGCGGCGAGGTAGAGGACGAGGTGGCCGTGCAGGGCGGGGGAGAAGAGGTGGACGGCGGAGGACGGCTGTGGCTGCAACCGTGCCGGCGTCGGCGCGGATGTGATGGCGTCGGCGAGCGAGTGGACGGGGTCGACGGCAGAGGACGACGCCGGCGACAGCAATGACGCGTCGGCCAGCCGGCCGGTGGACGACACAAAGGCCATGGCGGAGCGGCGCAGTAGGACTCTGTAGAGCGCAGAACGGGCCGGGGCGCTCGCAGACGTGGAGCGCTCGTCGCGCAAACGAAGAGGAATCGGTTGTGAGGCTGCGGCGCCGAAGATTCTGCTCAGCTTTTGCGCGCCTCCAGTCCCGTGTCGGCGGCCAATGGGCCAATGGGCCAGCGACGGGCAAGTGCAGACAGCGGATGGGGCGCTGCGGCCGTTGAAAGCCTCTAAAAGAACGGGCGGACGGCAACGCAGTGGTGCCAACGAGGCGATGGACGACAATCATTCGCAGAGCACAAAATAGTATCTTACGGGCCAGGATGACTGCCAGAAACAGACGGCCGTTCCGCACAGCTATGCGCCGGCAGCCGCTAAGTCGGCGCCGGCGCCTTCTTACTTCGTACGAGCCGGACAAGTACCGGGTAGGGAAGGCGCGATATGCAGGCACGGGACACAGCCACATCTCCGAATATCTTAGCCTCCTGTCGTCGAGTGCAGACCGCTTTTCGTGGCAGGTGCGGTCGAGAGCAGCGCACGTGCCCAGCATCGCAGCCGGAAGGCACGACGGAGCTGCCTGCCATAGGATTCACTTCGTACAGACTCCGTACGAAATAGCGAGACCTCGTGCTTCTCGCCATCATCACAGCAAATCTCCAAGCTTCCATCTCGCAGTCGTCGGCCTCCAAATTTGCCGAACTTGCCGTTGTCTGCAGGGATTGTCCTGCGCCAGTGCGTAGCGCAGCCCGAAAGCGAGGCATACGGAGCTTGCAAGGCCGAATCAGCTGCGTCAGACGTCTCTGACACGCAAACGACAGCCGACTATCAGCTTTCACCCCGTCAAGATGCAGTACCAAGTACTTGTCAACCTCCCGTTCGAGCACTTGCGTCAGGACACAAGCACGATGCTCGCCCGGCGACGAGCGCGGGCACTCCGTCAGATCGCCGCCTGCAGCCACGGATGACGCAGAGAGCTGAGATCGAGATGTACCACCATACTCCGTACGCTACGTATCTTACGGAGCATCGCTTTGCACGGTGTGTGAGCTCACGCCCGTCGGAGTCCGGCTGCCTTCCGCGCCGTGTCCCTGGGTCACCGTCCGAGCCCCACGAGCTGGCAAGCTGACGGAGGGGTAGATCCCTGGCACACGAATGGTATCAGGTTGTCCTGCTTAGCTGGCAGGCGGAGCTGCGACCACGACGACGCGGGACAAGTGGAATAATGCATGCCAGCCTGTGTCAATGTCAATGCCACTACTGCATACCGGACGTCAGCGCGGTCAGCTGTGACACGACGAGCAGCGTTCAGATTGCCGCGCGTTTGTGGTGTTTCGCGGCCCATAAGCTGCTCTGGGGGCCTGTCGGAGCTGTGCTCCGGTTTGCTTCCGGCAACGCTTGTTGCTGAATATATTTCTGGCCCTGGCACTGCTGCCGCACTCAGGATCGCAACGAATCTCCACCGGCTTCTCTTCCTCTTGACACCCAGCAGCCAACGACACCACAACCGCCACTATGCAGAATCTCTTCCACCAGGTCGAGAGCGGCCTAAGCAGTCTCTTCAGCGGCGACGAGACGCACTCGCACACGCACCACGGCACCGAGTGCACCGGGTCACACGCCGAGGAGCACAACGGCAACCGCTTCCAGTCCTTTGCCCCGCAGACCGTCGGCAACGCCAAATGGTATGTCGACGGCTGTTCGTACTTCTGGGCCGTGTCCGAGGCTCTTGAGAGTGAGTCTGTTTCTGTTCCTGTCTCTTTTGCTATGGCTTTTCATTTTTTCGCTCGCCCATTGTCTCGTTGCCGCGTGTCTGGCTAACACGTCCAGGTGCCCAGTCGTCCATCTTCATTCTCGACTGGTGGCTGACCCCCGAGCTCTACTTGCGCCGGCCGCCCTCCAAATATGAGGAGTACCGCCTCGACAACATGCTCAAGGCTGCCGCCGAGCGCGGCGTCCAGATTCGCATCATTGTCTACAAGGAGGTGCCGCAGGCCCTAACCTGTGAGTTGCCTGTCCCGCTTACCGCCACCGATGTGCTGTACTAACTGCCATAGTGAACTCTGCCGTATGAGACTCTCTCTACCTCCAAGAGTCCTCCTACGCTTTACTAATATATATATATTTAGCACACAAAGCACGCCCTGGAGGCGCTGCATCCTAATATCCGCGTGTTCCGCCACCCGGACCACGTGCCAAGTGGCCATGAGCTCGAGGCTGATATCCAATCCGCCTTCAGTGACATGAACCTGCGCACTTTCGACATGGCTAAGCTCGGCAAGGACGCCCTCAAGACACTGTACGGCACCAGCGATGACGTCGTTCTATACTGGGCCCATCACGAGAAGCTGTGTCTTATTGACGGACAGATTGCCTTCATGGGCGGTCTGGATTTGTGTAAGTGGACGACGGCAAAAGACTGGAAGGGGAACATCCGGGAGAGGACGCTGGCTAACACTGTTACAGGCTTTGGTCGTTGGGATACTAACAGTAAGTCATCAGGCGTGCCATTTGTGACACCGGGGGCACTTTCTCCAAGACGATTGAAGCTAACGAGCAGCCCACCCCATTGCCGATGCCCACCCCAGCAACCTGGATGCCATCATCTACCCGGGCCAAGATTACAACAATGCGCGTGTGTACGACTTTGAGGACGTCGACAAGTGGGAGCACAACAAGCGTGAGTTCAGCGTGCCACACATCCGTGTCTATTTGCTAACGGCCCGACAGTTGACCGCACCAAACACTCCCGCATGGGCTGGTCTGACATTAGCATCAGCCTGTCGGGAAATATCGTGTCTAGCTTGACAACCCACTTTGTCGACAGATGGTAAGCTGCTATTTCTTGCTGGATAGACTCTTCTAAAGACATTCATTTGCTTGTACATCATTACTAACTTTTCAGGAACTACATTTTCGACCAGAAGTACGTCTCTCGTGAAGATGAAAACTACGCGAGGATCGAAGAGTCCGAGCTTCGGCATGATGTCCCAGAGAATTTCCGCAGGTCGAATGAGCCGAATGAGGAGTCGGAGGGTGGCTACAGCTTCATGGGCGGCCTGCAGACCCAGTGGCGCCACGGCATGAGTCGCCTATTAGGCGGCGAATATGAAGAGGACAACGGTGGCCAGCCGCAATCGAATGGAGATGAGAGCCTTCATATCCAGCTAACTCGCAGCTGCTGCGGGTGGTCGGCCGGCCAAAAGGTCGAGCACTCTATCGCCAATGCGTACATTGCTGCCATCACGGAAGCTGAGCACTTTGTCTACATTGAGAACCAGTTCTTCATCACGGCCACGAGCGACGAGCAGCGCCCTGTGGGCAACAAGATCGGCCGTGCTATCGTTGACCGCATTGTCCGGGCTCACAATGAGGGTGCCGACTTTGGCATGATTGTGTGCATGCCGGCTGTCCCAGCCTTTGCTGGCGACCTGAAGTCGGATGGCGCTCTGGGTACGCGCGCCATTATGGAGTTCCAGTACAATAGCATCTGCCGCGGCGGCTACAGCATCTATGAGGAGCTCCAGAAGGCTGGCGTTGAGGACCCTTACCAGTACCTGCGCTTCTACAACCTGCGCAACTACGACCGCATCAACACGGCGCCGACTATGGGTAGCATTGAGAATGCCAGTGGTATGGACTACGAGGATGCGCGCCGTGAGTATGATGAGTCCCTTGAGGGTAGTTACGATGACTACAGCCGCGACCGCGACAACGAGGGCTACCGGGGTGACAGGTACCGCCGCTACCAGGCCGCTGCTTATGATGCGGCGCCCGATTCTACCGCCGACTCCATTGCGGCCTGCTACATGGACAGCGGCGTGGCTCTGACGGAAGAAAGCGCCACCGAAGGCAAAGTTATTACGTGGAGCGGCGACCCTGACTCTGAGCTGGCTGCTTTTGTTAGCGAGGAGCTTTACATCCACTCCAAGGTGCTCATCGCCGACGACCGCCTCGTGATCTGCGGCAGTGCCAACCTGAACGACCGCTCGCAGCTCGGCTCCCACGACTCCGAGATTGCTGTCATCATTGAAGACCCCAACCACCCCGTGCGCAGCTCCATGAACGGCAACCCTTACCTTGCGAGTGGTTTCGCCGCGAGTCTGCGCCGCCAGCTGTTCCGCAAGCACCTCGGCCTGCTGCCTCACCAGCTTTGTGACGAGCCGACCCAGAATGTGAGTGTTTTTCGGTGGCTTTTGCTTTGTTTTCGCTGGGTGCTATAGTTGCGCTTTCTCCTTTGCCCCTGCCGCTACGAAGTAATACAGCCTGTATGCTAACTGCACAGTTCTCACCTGTGACTGTGGCGCCCAACGAGTACGACTGGGGCAGCCCGGCAGATGCGCTTGTGGCCGACCCGCTGAGCGACGACTTTCGCCGTCTCTGGACGGGCACCGCGCACGAAAACACAGAGGCCTTTAATGATGTATTCCACTGCGTGCCGTCGGACCGCGTGAGATCCTGGGAAGACTACGAAGAGTACTTCTCGAAGTACTTCATTGTGCCGGGCTCGGAGAATGACAAGCACAAGAAGGAAAAGAAGGACGACGAGTCGGACGACGAAGAGGCTGACGCGCCGGTCGACGATGGCAAGGTTTTATACGGCCACGTTGTGCCCAGCTTCACCAACGACGTTGAGGAGGTCAAGGCGCGCCTGTCTGTGGTCCGCGGAACTCTGGTTGAGATGCCGCTGCAGTTCCTTGCCGATGTCAAGGACATCGCCAGAGATGGTCTGACGCTCAACAGCCTGACAGACGAGCTGTACACGTAGAGGCCAGTACCAGTCCCGGGGACTGCAGTGGGGACTTTCCGATGAAGATGCCATTTTCATCGCTGGACCAGCAAGTCCTTTACTTCCTGGCTTTCAATCTTCCATAGGTTATCGTCGTGCGGGAATTTGATGGGAGAATTAGGATGATTGCGACGTATTTATTGAATAGCACGTGGCTGTGTATATAAATTGACGCTAGTCCAAAAGAAGACATAACCAAATCATGCAAGGTACCCGACGCTCATTGGCCAGTGGGACGGAGTACTTGTAGCCGTTTTATGGCTGAGTTGTCCTTTCAGGCAAGCTACTATTCCGGGGTCGGACAGCACCGACAATCGCAGGCTTTCACACGCATTCCAGACGGGCCATTCGCAGACACGGACATCGGGACGACGATACATACGAACGGGCATCCCAAGTGAGCAGGCGAGGCTTGCGACAGCCAACGGCTCGGATCGATTGTTTGGGTTTCGCGATCTCGCGATCTCGCGATCTCGACTGTGTGGCTATCTGAGGAGACGCGGCGCAGCCGACGATACCGCGCAAGAACCGCTCCGACTGGCTGTGGAGGCATGCAGAGAGCGTGAACGCGACCGCAGGCCGCAATCTTCCCGGCTTCCTGCTTCACCGAGGCTGTCACTAGCACAGCTGCTTTCTGGTCTTTCTGGTCTTTCTGACTGCATCTGCCTGTCGACTTCGCGCGATCGCTACCATGAACGGCTTCGAGCCCTACGAGAAGGGCGGCGTCGACGAGGACCCGTTTGCGCCCAAGACAGGCAGTATTGTGCAGGCATTTGACGTGTTTCGTACGTGGCGCGCTCGCTTCCTCTCCCCTTTTCTGCTCTTGGCCATCTCGTGCGCGTTGCTGACAGCCCAGCTAAATCGAAGCCGCAGTATGTGCAGCGGACGGCCGGCGGCGGCAAGTGGACGGTGGCGATGATGGTGGTGTCGTTTCTGCTGTTCTGGTCGGAGCTGCTGCGGTGGTGGGCGGGCGCGGAGGACCACACGTTTGCGGTCGAGAAGGGCGTGGGCCACACGTTGCAGATCAACATGGACATGGTGGTGCGGATGCGGTGCGAGGACCTGCACATCAACGTGCAGGACGCGGCGGGCGACCGGATCCTGGCGGCGGCGATGCTGCAGCGCGACCCGTCGACGTGGCAGCAGTGGGTGGACCACCGGGGCAACCACCGGCTCGGGCGCGACACGCAGGGCCGGCTGGTCACCGGCGAGGGCTGGACGACGCTGCCGCACGAGGAGGGCTTCGGCGAGGAGCACGTGCACGACATTGTCGCGCTCGGCCGCCGCCGCGCGCGCTGGGGCAAGACGCCCAAGATCCCCGGCGGCCTCGAAGCGGCCGACAGCTGCCGCATCTACGGCAGCCTCGATCTCAACAAGGTCCAGGGCGACTTCCACATCACCGCGCGCGGCCACGGCTACATGGAGATGGGCCAGCACCTCGACCACAGCTGTACGTTGTTCCACGGGGCCCGCTCCCTGCTCTTCATTCTCTGCTTCATGCTGACCTGCAGCCTTCAACTTCTCCCACATCGTCAACGAGCTCTCGTTCGGCCCCTTTTACCCGTCGCTCGTCAACCCGCTCGACCAGACGGTCAACGGGGCCGACGCCAACTACTACCGCTTCCAGTACTTCATGTCCATCGTGCCGACGGTCTACAGCGTTGGCCGGCCCGGCAGCGTGGGGTCGCGCTCGATCGTCACGAACCAGTACGCCGTGACGGAGCAGAGCGGGCCGGTCAACACGCGCGTGATCCCGGGCATCTTCTTCAAGTACGACATTGAGCCCATCCTGCTCAACATTGTCGAGTCGCGCGACGGCTTCTTCGTCTTCTTGCTCAAGATCGTCAACGTCCTCAGCGGCGCGCTGGTCGCCGGCCACTGGGGCTTCACCCTGTCTGAGTGGGCCATGGAGGTGCTGCAGCGCCGCCGCCGCCGTAGCGGCATGGACGGCGTGCTGGGCGCGAAGCCGGCATTCAGCGAGTAGCCGACGGCGGCCCGGCGCGTGGAAGGAGCAGCGGGCGGTGGACATGGGACCGACAAGCGAGGAACGAAAACGGGCATAGAGGAAGAGGCGATGTACATTTGTTCTTGTATCACACCACGGCGTTGCATTGTTTGATTCTTGGGTTGCGTGGTGGGCGGATTGTCTCGGACGAAAATTGAACTGCCTTGCTTGCGTTTCGTGCTTTCATGCTTTCATGCTTTTCATGCTTTTCATGCTTTTGATTTCCAATCCTGACTGTGTGCGCGGCACAGCCTCTATATGCGTCTAAGCTACAGTACAGTGTGCAATAGTGCACGTCGGGTGCCTGTTCAGGGCCCCAGGGCCAGCTCGGTGCGCAAGCCAGCCAGGCGGCGGGCGTGCAGCCAGAGATCGAACAGCTCGAGCTTGGTCCAGCCGGCCATGTAGGAGAGCCAGGCGGCAAGCAGGCGGGCGGAGTTGGCGGGCCAGAGCAGCGAGCCGTGGGCGCGGATGAGGTCGAGCTGCTCCCAGTAGACGGTGCGCAGGCAGTACTGGGCCATGATGAGGAAGGCCTGGACCGGGCCCTGGCGGGTGTGGAGGTTCTCGTCGAGGCTGCGGGTGAGGTCGTTGGTCTTGAGGATGAGCAGGACGACGCGCGGGACGCGGCCGAGCAGCTGGACGAGGTCGGCGAGCAGGCCGTCCTGCAGCTGGCCGCCCATGTGCTCCTTCTCGACGTCGGTGCGCGGCTGCAGGATGGAGGCGGAGCGGAGGACGCTGAAGTCGCGGCCGGTGATGGCGGAGGCGAAGAGGGGGAAGGACTGCTCGTCGACGCCGGCGACGTCGTGGGCGTAGCGCTGCATGCGGGCCATGTCGCCGTCGAGGACGGCGAGCCACATCTTGGCGTAGGCGCGGCGCAGGGCGAGGGGGATGTCGCGGTAGAGGCCGTGGTCGTAGAGGATGACCTCGAAGTTGGGGGGGCGCGGCCAGCCGGGGAGGCAGCGGAGGGCGCGGGCGAGGCGGCCGGGCGGCGGCGGCCGGGCGCGGACGGCGAGGTTGCCGCCGTGGGGGTCGCAGTGCAGGCGCACGCCGTCGCGGAAGATCATCTCGTTGAAGACGTGGGCGAGGGTGGCGGCGACCTGGTCGCGGTCGATGCCGCAGGCGTCGAGGTAGGCGAGGTCGTCGAGGCGGTGGCCGGCCTCGCAGGCCATGACGAGGATGCGGGCGCGCGCCCAGACGACGTCGGGCACGACCAGCGGCAGCCGCGGCAGCGCGGCAAAGTGCGCCTGGGTGCGGCGCGCGTTCGCGGCCTCCTGGCGGAAGTCGAGCTCGACGGGCAGCGACTCGGCCAGCTCCTGCGACAGCCACTCGAGGTCGTACTCGGGGAAGAAGCGCTTGACGGTCGAGAAGGCAAAGGCCGTCAGCGCCAGGTCCAGCGGCGCCCACTGCGCCAGGCTCGGGTGCTGCACCTTGACGGCCACGCGCTGGCCGGTGCCGCGGATCGTGGCCAGGTGCACCTGCGCGAGCGAGGCCGCGCCGATGGGCTCGGCGCCGAACGCGGAAAAGTACGTCCAGAGGTCGTCGCCCGTGTCGTCGCGGTACATGCGCTCGATGGACGCGAGCGACGACACGGGGCAGCGGTCCTGCAGCGGGATGAACGTGGTCGTCCACTCGGGCGGCAGCAGGTAGTTCATCGCGCTCTGGCCGGTCAGCACACGGCCTTGCCAGGAAGAAGAGAAGAAGACAACAAGAGAGACGGAGGCGCACCAGATGTTGGCCGAGCTTGATGTAGATGCCGCCGCACTTCTCGAGCACGCGCAGCGTGCGGTCGGCGCAGCGCTGGTGGCAGTCCCGGAGCAGGGCGGCCTTCTGGGCGGCGTCGTCGGTCTTGTCGCGCCGGTTGAGCGTGGTGCGGTAGCTGGCCGTCAGCAGAAGGAAGAGAAACGAAAGAAAAAGGCGAAACAAGACTGCACCCACTCGTTGATGCAGACGCCCAGCGCCGCCACGACGCGGCCGGTGCGCTCGACCGCATCGTAGCTCTGCTTGACGTCAAAGGCCAGCACGCCGGCCGCGGCCGCGGCGCCGGTGCTGGCGGTGAGGAGGAGGGCGCGCCGGCGCTGGGACGGCGGCCGCGGCCCGGAGGAGGCGAACCGGAAGCCTTGGCCGGCGCCGGCCCATTGGCTGCGGCGACAGCGCGCGCAGGCCCACGTGCGCGGCGCCGCGGCCGACGGCCGGCCCAGCGCGGCCGCGAAGAAGGACAGCGGCGGTGGCCGCAGCATCGCAGACTGCATTGTCGCGGCGTCGGCTCGATGCGAGGTGGCGGCCGGGAGAGGCGAGGCACGGCCAATAGCGACGGACAGTCCAGTAGTCGTAGTCCTGGGCAAAGTACCCCGTACTCTGGCGAGAAACACCGCAGCCCGGTGGGATTGCCAAGGCCTGGCGGGTGGCGGACGTCGTCTGGCCTTTTCGTTTTCTTTCTTCTTCCCTTTCCTCTTTTGGCCTTGCCCAGTATTACAGTACGTACCGCTCGGGTGTCGGGAACTGTCGCGCGCAAGTGCACGTGACAGCGCCACAACAGACGCGTCCGTCGCGTTGTGTCCATTTAAGTGGTGTCTCGCTTGAAAGTAAAAAGTATCGACATACTCAACGTATCGTCCACCGCCACTACGCCTATTCGCTCCGGCCGTCATTCCTATCCTCGCCGACATGTTCGCTGCCGTCATGATGCCGCCCTCGTTGGGCGGCTTGTCCACGCCGACAGCTCTGTCCTCGCCGTTCCGTCCGACGCGGCCGTCGCCGCTGTCCTCGTCGCCGGTCCGCGCCACTTCGCCGTCTGCCGCCATGTGGCGGCCAGCATCGCCCGTGCCGAGCTCGCCGCCGCTGTGTGCCTCATCGCCGGTGCGGCCGTCCTCGCCCTCGCTGTCCCGGCGGACGCCGGCCGGCTCACAGTCGTCGCCGGTCCAGCCGGCGTCCTTGTCGGCCACGGCCAGCACGCCCATCCCCGGTCTCCTGACACGCCACCTGCCCACGCACGATGCCGCCAAGAACCCCTTCCGCTTCGCCTCTCGCCAGGCCAAGGCGCCGCCGCGGCCGAGCCGCGATGCCTCGCGCCAGACGCGGCACGCGCTGTTCCTCCGCAACGTGCGCCAGCGTGCCGACGACCGCGCCTGGGACCGCCGCAACTGCGAAGACGAGGTACGCTTTTCGCTTTTCGCTTTTCGCTTTTCGCCTCAATCCTGCTTGCGCTTGTGCTGTTGGGCGGCTGCTGACGTGCGCCAGATTCAAAAGCTCGAGTGGTGGTCGCTGCAGCGCGAGATCCGCGAGGCCCGCGAGGCCGACGAGCTCGGCATGCTCACCGAGCACGACTTTGACGAGGCTGCTGCGTGGACAGAGCAGCTGCCGGCCTCTTCGTCGCCCCTGGACGCGCACGCGCGCTACTACGAGATGGACGACGACAGAGACGACCTTGACGCCGACGCGGACGAGCGCATGGCTGAGCTCCGGGCCCAGGAAGAAGAGGCGGAGCTTGAGGCGCTCATCGCCTCTATGGACGGCGCGTCTGCA
Organism: Grosmannia penicillata; assembly: GCA_002778075.1. Classification (NCBI taxonomy): domain Eukaryota; kingdom Fungi; phylum Ascomycota; class Sordariomycetes; order Ophiostomatales; family Ophiostomataceae; genus Grosmannia; species Grosmannia penicillata. The sequence goes on along the minus strand of PCDK01000001.1, from coordinate 2,864,138 downwards.
CCGTCTGGCCAGCGGGCAATGTCGTCACGGCCGCCATCACCGCAGTTGGCAGCATTTTCCGACGACGAAGACTACGACGCCATCTTCTCAGAACTACTTTCGCATGCGCCGCCACCACAGGCGCTTCCGGTATCGATGGACGGGGACATTGACATGGCGTGAGGCATGTGATGACGATACAGCACGCTCAACGACGGCATACGTATAGACCTGATGTACGGCACTGTGCCCTCTTGTCTTACGAAAATGCGGCACCTGGGACACACTGTAGGCGAGGGAGGCTTCAATGGGATCGGCGTTTCGGGGAACCTCTATGGGATGACTGGGCCGGGAGGGATATATACGGAGTTTCTGGTCATGTCGGCGGACAATCTGCTTGTTTTGGTGTTTCCACGCATCCCATACCACATGGATAATGATCAACACGTTGTGCCGGCATACATGGAAGGGGTGGCGGCAGGTGAAGCGTACGGGCGCCCAGGAGGACAGCCGGCGCAGTTATTGCGGGTTGCAGCCCTCCTCGGGCGCCTCGAGCACCTCCTGGGCGCTGGGCATCTCGCCGACGAGGTCCGGCGGCGGCGATCCGGCGGCTTGCATCTGCGCGGTGTTAGTGACGCCGAAATGGATGAGTAAGCAGGAAACACACCTTGTGCATGCGCTCGACAATGTACTCCCGGTCGGCCGGGTTGGTGTCGGCAAAGGTCGGCAGCTCGAAGCGCGCCACGATCTCGCGCACGAGCGTCTGCTGCTCGTCGTAGCGCTTGAGGTCGTTGGCGGGCGTCGTGTCGCGGTGGGCGTCCATCCAGGCCGGGAACTTGTCGTGCAGCTCCTTCATCGGCTCGTAGAGGATGTCCTTGTTGGTGAGCTCCTCCATCATGCCCATGAGCATCTTGGTCAGCTCCTCGTCGCCGCTGCCGGCGCCGCCGCCCGCCTGCAGCTGCTCCATCAGCTCCGAGAGCATGTCCTTGCCGGCGCCGGCGTCGGCGGCCGCGGCCACGGCCGCCGTCGCCGAGTCGCCCGACGCCCGCATGCGCTCCATCGTCTGGCGCACGGCGTCGGAGAACGTGGCGCTGCCGGCTCCGTCGGCGCCGCTGCTCTTCTTGGGGACGCCGGCGCGCGCAGCGGGCGCGGACGTGGACGCTGTCGGTGCGGCGGACGGCGCGCCCTTTTTGAGATCCTGGAAGGACTGCGCGCCGCCTGCCAGGTCCGGTTCCTCGGCGGCGAACTGCTGGAAGAGGCTCTCGAACTGGGCCTCGACGTCGGGCTGGTCGCGTTAGCAGCTGCATCGTACCGCACGCAACGTGGGAAAACAAAAGGCAAGCGTACCGAGTTCTCCATGCCGCCAAGCAAGTTGGCCATGCCTGCCTGCAGCTGCTTGGAGAACTCATCGTCCTTGAGCAGATCCAGCAAGGCACTCTCGTCCACGTCGCCTCCGGGCGCGTTTCCTGGGTCGGCACCAGCCGCCGGTCCGGCAGCAGGGGCCGCTGCGGTGGCCGCTGCGGCAGCCGGTGGTGCGCTGGCGCTCGGCGGCGCCGTAGTGTGGATCTGGGTGGCGGAGAAGTCGTCGAGCAGGTCTGCGCGTGTCAGTGGGAGGGGATCACCGCGCCTGGTGTCTCGAGGACGGTCTGCAAGGCTTACCGTCGAGGTCGTCGAGGTCGTCCTCGTCCGGGTCGGGGAACTCCTCGTCCTCCACCGTCGTCGCCGTCGCCGTCGTTGTCGCGGGCCGGGGCGCTGGCTCTGCCGCCACGTTTGCCGGAGGTGCGGCTGGCGCTGCCGTCTCGTTGGGAGCGCTGGCCGGCTTGGCCGCCGGCTGGGTGTCGGCCATGGTTGCGCCGCAGTGCTGCCACCGCACGTTTCCTCCTCGAATTCGCCTCGGTTCTCCTTGGTTCTGGCTGCCGTCGATGGATGGCCTGGGCAGTTGCCGCAGTCTGCGCCGACAGGAACGACCGGGGACGCTGTTGGCTGGCACTCGGGATACGGTGTCCTGAACACTGGAGCGGGCAGTCGGTGGCAGTCGTCGTTGCTGGCAGGTGTGTCGAGTGGCCTTGTGCTCGGCGTGTCGTCGCAAAGATGGGTGGTCTCTCCGTTCAGCATGAGTATTATTACATAATCCAAGCACGGCGATACCCCGCAGGAAATGGCCGACCCACTATTGGACGCCGAGGGAGCACGGCAGTGGGCCGCACCTGCGTGGCGTCGCCAAAGCACATGACCTGGGTGCCCGGCAGCGTTTTGGTGGGACCGCCGTTCTCCGTAATACTTGGTAAGCGCGGATCAACGTCGCAAGGCAAAAGCACAGTTGAGCACACCAGACGACGTGAAGACGACGCTGCCGACATCCCGCGTCCTCGACGACCGCCAGCCCTCGCACGCACTCTCCGCCAGCCCTGCTTGTCTGCGCCCCTCCCAGTGTGCCACGGCATTCCGGCGTTGGATGGCCTAACATGTACGTCTGGCCTCTGCCGGCCAAAGCGGCAGACCGATTTGTCTCTACCGCGATGGCTTCATCTCCTCTTCACGGCGACCTGTCGGGCCTCGTGCTTCACTTTTCTGCTGTTCTTTGTCCCTTCACGGCACCGCTTCCGCCCCTTTGTTGCGGCCCTCCAGCTGCCCCGCCAATCCGCCCTGGCCACTCCGTTGACGCTTTTCTCCCCGACATGCGCTGACTTTTCCCAGCCAGATTCACAGGCGCATCCGTCTTCCTTTCTTTTGTTATCTGCCCTTGGGCCTCAGCTGCCGATCACGTCCACGCTCCGATCACACACGACCACCCGCGTCTACGCGCCCGCACACGCCCTCGCTCTGCCACGCTCTCCCACGCGCCGCACCGCGCACAGTCGGAACGCGCAGCAGAGCCATGTCTCTCTGTCAGAACCGCCTCCAAGAGGAACGGTGCGCTGCCCCGTGCTCTCCAGGCTCACTGCCGCTGCACTCGCTGACACTGACTGCAGGAAGTTATGGCGCAAGGACCACCCCTTTGGCTTCTTTGCGAAGCCGGCCCGCAACGCCCAGGGCCTGCTTGACCTCCAGGTGTGGGATTGCGGCATCCCCGGGAAGGAGAAGACCATTTGGGAGGGCGGCATGTTCAAGCTGACCATGACGTTTCCCGACGGTAAGCATGCCCGGTGTCGTGGTAGTACAGCAGAAACAGCAAACTGATCGGCGTGTCGAGCAGAATACCCTACGAAGCCGCCAAAATGTAAGTGCCGTCTGTCCCGTCTTGGGTGCGACGCTCGCAGAGGCCTTGGCAACAGGCACGAAGCCACGACTAACCATGACAGGCAAGTTTGTGCCGCCACTCTTCCATCCCAACGTCTACCCGTCCGGCACGATCTGCCTGTCGATTCTGAACGAGGACGAGGCGTGGAAGCCGGCGATCACCGTGAAGCAGATCGTGCTGGGCATCCAGGACCTGCTTGACGACCCGAACCCGGAGTCGCCCGCGCAGGCGGAGGCATACAACCTGTACAAGAAGGACAAAGCCGAGTATAAGAAGCGCATCCTACGGGTTGTGCGCGACAATCCGGCGCCATGAGTGCGGATATCTGAAGCTCGGACGAGGGAGATGGCGAAGGCGAGAGCAGGGCGTGAGGACGAGGCAAGACGAAGATTCAAGACGAGACACGAGGAACCGGAAGAACAAGGCAACAAGGACAGGACGGACAGGATGGACACGGATCGATACCACACGGCTGCCACTGCATACTGTACTGCGACTCTTGCTTAGACGATTTGTTTACCACCGACAGCCTTGAGCGTTCCGTGACTGGCGTGGCATGACTACTCGGCCGTGGTGGCAACGGCCGCGTCCGCCAGCCGGCGAGTGACTCAGCGCCGGGCCATCCCCGGTCCTGGCGGTTTAACCGGGGTGAATATATAGTTGACGGGAAGCGTAGCTGTCCCGCTCAGCCATTTAGTTACTCTGTAGTGAAATCTGCTGTATTTTGCTAGTAACGCATTCTGCTTGCATTCTGCATTCTGTTGTCGTGCTGTAGCGCTGTGGTTGTGGTGTTGTAGTGCTGTAGGCTGTATTAGTGCTAGTGCTAGTGCTGTAGTGCTGTAGTACTGTAGCGCTGTAATTCTGTAGTGCTGGTCGGCCAGCCTGGCGCCAAGTGCCCTAGCCGCCTTATCTCACGACAGTCGAGACACAAAACTCCGTATGACTCTTCGCGGCCAATTAGACACCCCACCGCCAGCGGCCGCCGATACCGGCAGCAAATGAGAGCGCGGCCGATTGAAATTGCTAGCCCGGCTTTCCATAGCCGTGGCCACGGGCCTGGCCGTGTGTAATAGCCCGTGCTAATACATTGCCAGAGCACGGCGAGCCAGGGGCGACGGCGTAGAAAAAGGGAGGCCGTGGAGGGGTTGCCGCTGAAGAGCGCTATCTTATCGCGCCAGCGAGGAAAAAAACGAAAGACCTAAAGAAGCCGCCGCTCCCAGTGCGTGACACACAACTTTCTGCTCCTCGTCCAGTATAACCACCAGCCGACTTCTCCCGGCCTCTGTCTGCCTCCGTGTGTGGTTCACTCTGCGTGCTCGTTTCCTTGTCTGTCCGTGTGGGCAATCTCAGGTCAGTGCCTTGTCGGTGACGCCAGACAGCCCACCTGCAAATCAGCAGATCTGCGAATCTGCAAATCGGCAAATCAGCGGCATCGCCAGAAAAGCCATCGCAACGCAAAGCCTCGCCCGACAGCTGCTGACACGCGAACAGCACTCTCCAACGCCTCTGTGACGCCCGTCTCGATCCCATCACGATGTGTGGCATCTTTGCCTGTCACCGGTACGTGGCGCCGCCCGTCTGCCGTCGTCGGCGCCCGCGTTGGCCGTGGCCGGCGTCTGAGTCATCGCGAGCCTCGTGTGCGCGGCCGCCTCTCCCGCGCGCCGCGCGCGCTCGCCCGGTCCAATGCGTCGCGGCCGCCGTCGACAGACGTCAGAGAAGCCGGCAGTTGCGCTGTGGCTCGCGTATTCGACTTCCTGCTGACGCGCACCAGTCACCCCGACGTGTACAAGTTCAAGCCGACCGCCCTGCGGCTGGCCAAGGCGTAAGTATCTCTTTCCTTTCGCCCCGGCTGACATGCTATCTTGGCCCTTGGGCGTGAGCGTCTGCTAACGGCTGTCGACAGTATCCGTCACCGTGGTCCCGATTGGAGTGAGCTTCGTCGTGCCACGCCTTTGCCTTCCGAGAGCATACACTGACGAGAAATCAAACGAACAGGCGGCAACGTGATCTGCAACCACACGAGTAAGTATCGCCCGGATGGCGCCGCAGATCAGCCCACACAAGTTGCTAACCAGCCGCAGTCCTGTGCCATGAGCGCCTCAGCATCGTCGGTGTCGGTAGGTCTGCCCGGACGGCTATGCTGTCGACGCCACTGTGCCCTTGCCCCTCTGCGCAGCCTGCTAACACATGCAGAGAGCGGCGCTCAGCCGCTGACCAACGCCGATGAGAGCATCATCCTCGCTGTCAACGGCGAGATCTACAACCACCGCCTGATCCGCAAGAACCTGAAGAAGCCCTACCACTTCAAGACCACGTCGGATTGCGAGGTCATCATTCCCCTGGTGAGTCCCTGTCCTGCCCGTTGGCCCGTCGGCAGTCTGCTCTGGGAGTCTGCCAGCTGACCACGGCACCCACCAGTACCTCGAGTACGGTCTGGACGCCCCCAAGTACCTCGACGGCATGTTCTCGTTTGTGCTGTACGACAAGAAGCTGGACCGCACAATAGCCGCCCGGGACCCCATCGGCGTCACCACCTTCTACCAGGCCTGGCAGTCGTCGCAGCCCGAGACGGTCTACTTCGGCTCGGAGCTCAAGTGCCTGCACCCCGTGTGCGACAAGATCGAGTCCTTCCCGCCGGGCCACGTCTACGACAGCCTGACGGGCGAGCACACCCGCTACTTCGACCCCGGCTGGTGGGACGCGTCCAAGGTGCCGTCGACGCCGCTGGACCTGAAGCTGATCCGCGAGACGCTCGAGACGTCGGTGCGGAAACGGCTCATGGCCGAGGTGCCGTACGGCGTGCTGCTGTCGGGCGGCCTGGACTCGAGCCTGGTGGCGTCCATTGCGCAGCGCGAGACGCTGCGGCTGCGCAAGCTGGCCGAGGCCAACGGCGGCGACGAGCCGGCGTCCTTTGGCGCGCCCGAGGGCGGCGACGAGAAGATGGACCGCGGCGACGGCCTCGTGGGCATCGACGACGAGAACACGCTGTCGACGGTGACGTACCTGCCGCAGCTCAACTCCTTCTCCATCGGCCTGCCGGGCTCGCCCGACAACAAGGCCGCGCTCGAGGTCGCCAAGTTCCTGGGCACCAAGCACCACGTCATGACCTTTACTATTGAGGACGGCCTCAACGCGCTGTCGGACGTCATCTACCACCTCGAGACCTACGACGTCACCACCATCCGCGCGTCCACGCCCATGTACCTGCTGTCGCGCAAGATCAAGGCCATGGGCATCAAGATGGTGCTCTCGGGCGAGGGCAGCGACGAGATCTTTGGCGGCTACCTCTACTTCCACGCCGCGCCCGACAAGGCCGCCTTCCACGAGGAGACGGTCCGCCGCGTCAAGAACCTGCACCTGGCCGACTGCCTGCGCGCCAACAAGTCGACGTCCGCCTGGGGCCTCGAGGCCCGCGTGCCCTTCCTCGACAAGCAGTTCCTCGAGACCTGCATGGCCATCGACCCGCAGGAGAAGATGATCACCAAGGACCGCATCGAAAAGTACATTCTGCGCAAGGCCTTTGACACGTCCGCCGACCCGACCGCCGAGCCGTACCTGCCGGACAACATTCTCTGGCGCCAGAAGGAGCAGTTCTCGGACGGCGTCGGGTACGGCTGGATCGACGCCCTCAAGGACAACGCCGAGCTCCAGGTGACCGACGAGATGATGAAGAACCCCAAGCCCGAGTGGGGCGACGACATCCCCGACAGCAAGGAGGCCTACTGGTACCGCCTCATGTTCGACGAGCACTTCCCCCAGTCGTGCGCCTCCACCGTCATGCGCTGGACGCCGACCTGGTCGAAGCAGACCGACCCCAGCGGCCGGTGAGTGTCCCGCCTCCCCGTCCTCGTGCCCCTGTTTCCTCTGCCTCCTAGTTCTCTGCTTCCCTTCGCTTTGCTAACGGAGTAGTGCCATTGCCATCCACAACGACAAGTACAAGGACGAGTAGATGTCGCTATTTTCTTTCGATCTCAGTTTGGCAGCAGAAATGTTGCCGCTGCCGTGCATATAGACGTATAGACGCAAAATAGCTGTTGGAATAAATTGTAGTTTGTTGGAATAATACGAGGACCGGCGCCCATACGAAAGACATACAAGTACTCCGTAGTGAACACTGGGTGCTCGAGAAGTCTGTAAAACGGAGTAATACTCCGTACTGTAACACGAAACGAATGCTGCATCGCATCACGTGCCGTTTCTGCCAAACGGGAGGCCCCACGTGGCGCCGTTTCGTTCCAGGGGCGCTGCCAATTGCGCCCGGTTTACGCCGAGGACCTTCTTTCCGTTCTACAGGGCATTTTTGGTTGAGAAAATTTCAGTGGGGAGGGACTGGAGGTACGAGGGAATAAAGAGCGAATAATTTTATTTCGACGGCCAGCCCGAATCCGAAAACGGGAGAGCGGCTGCTCAACATAATTTGATCGCGTAGCCGAATTCTAGCCTCCGGCAACTTTCCCCCCGTCCTCTATCCTCTGCCACCACCGCATTTCCTCTACTCGCTATCCACGCCCACTCCAGTCACGATGTCGGTCCCCAGCTTCTCTGACATTGCCAAGGCGGCAAACGACGTGAGTGCTGCGCCCATTGTCATTCCCTTATGCGCCTTTTGCTCTCCGACCGGCGATCTTTGTTTCTTGCATCGTGTTTTCGTTTCTTTGCCCTGGCCCATTGGCCCGGCTTCGCGATGCAGCGACTCGCCGTGGACGATTGCGATATCGCGATGCTCTATCGCCATCCTGTAGCACTTGCTTTGCGTTTCGCTGTTCCTTTCTCGTTTCCCGGTTTTCGCCTTTTTTTCTGATTTTCTGCATGGGCTTCGCTCGTCTCACGATGCTACATGCTCGTGCTGCTTTCTTCTTGCCCCTGTAGTCTGCGCGTACCGTCGCTAACGTGGACTCCCACACCCTGCAGCTGCTCAACAAGGACTTCTACCACCTGGCCGCGGGCACCCTCGAGGTCAAGAGCAACACCCCGAACAATGTCGCCTTCAAGGTGACCGGCAAGAGCAGCCACGAGAAGACGACCGCCGGCGTCGTAAGTGTGGCGCCCATTGCTTCCCACAGCCGAGCCTGAGTGGGGCGACGAGGGGGAGGGGCAGCCGGATGCCCGAGCCCTGGACGGGACGAGAAGACGAGACGCGCAGTCGCGAGGCGCTTGCCAGCTGGCCGTGATGGGTCCGCAGGCCCGCGGACGCAGGCCCAGAATTGAGCGGCGGTGCCTGGGCATCGCAGCAGACGAGGCGCGCCAATGGCCGGCCCCTGTGCGCTGTGTGCTAGCGCTGCCTCCGCCTGTTCGCTCGCGGCTCGCGGCCTCGCTTCTCGACCTCGTCTCGTCGCCACTGCCCGTCGCTCTGCTTCCTCCGGAGCCACCGCTGACAGCCCAATCTGCAGATCGAGGGCCGATTCACCGACAAGTCTCTGGGTACGCCGTCCTCCAAGAACAAGTCCAAATCAGACCATGGATCCCACGCGGGTCACAGCAGCAGCGGCCACTCGTCCTCGCCTTCCTCTCGCTCAAAGCGCAAGGGCAGTAGCGAGGCGCGTGTGGCCAAGTCGCTGGACCTGTTCCCCTCCACCTCTTCCTCTCCTCCCGCAGCCTCCCCTCCCTCCTCTTCTCGCTCCTCTTCTCGCTCCTCTTCGCGCTCCTCTTCGCGCTCCTCTTCCTTGCAGCCGACTTTGTCCATCGCCCGCATTGGAGGCCGTCGGAACGGCCTTCCCTTCGGGCTAGGAATCGGCTTTTCGCCAGGATTGTTCGGATTGCTAATTCAATACCAACGAACAGGCCTGTCCGTCACCCAGACCTGGAACACTGCCAACGCGCTCGAGTCCCGCATTGAGCTGGCCGATTCGCTGGCCAAGGGCCTGAAGGCCGAGGGTCTCTTCTCCTTCCTGCCCGCCACCCAGGCTCGCGGCGCCAAGTTCAACCTGCACTTCAAGCAGAGCAGCTTCCACGGCCGCGCTTTCTTCGACCTGCTCAAGGGCCCCACGGCCAACGTCGACGCCGTCATCGGCCACGACGGCTTCCTGGCTGGTGCGAGCGCCGGCTACGACGTCAACAAGGCCGCTGTCACCTCCTACAGCGCCGCCGTCGGCTTCCTGGCCCCCACCTACTCCGCCGCCGTCACGGCCAGCGACAACCTGAGCATCTTTGCTGCCAGCTACCACCACAAGGTCAACAGCCAGGTCGAGGCCGCTGCCAAGGCCATCTGGAACTCCAAGAGCGGCAACACCGTCGGCCTCGAGGTCGCCACCAAGTACCGCCTGGACCCCCTGTCCTTTGTCAAGGCCAAGATCAACGACCGCGGTGTCGCTGCCGTCGCTTACAACGTTCTCCTCCGCGAGGGCGTCACCTTTGGCATTGGCGCTTCCTTCGACACCCAGAAGCTCGACCAGGCCACCCACAAGGTATGTTTTTGTGCATGGTGGTGTAGCCGTGTGGTGACACCGGGCGTGCTCCCCATCAACGCTTTTGCGTATGGTTGACTGACTTGGTACAGGTCGGCACCAGCTTCTCCTTCGAGGCTTAAGCAACACTTCCCTCCTGAATTCTTCGTGTGGCTGGGTAGCGACTGGAGGCTAGATGTATGAAACCCATTTTTCATAATGGCCTGTACTGGGTAGCTAGACTATTGTACCAACGGTTAGAAGATGTCAACGGATGCGAGAAAAGACCAGAGTATACGTGTGAAGACAGATGCATGTGACGGTTATTTTAAACTTGGTTGCTGCTTCATGAGACTATGTATCGTACACTTCACGCCACGCCGAGTATTTTATGCAGGGCCTGGCGTGTGCGATGCACTGTCCTTGACGCTTTTTTGCGCCGGCTTCCGTGCTCCTTTTGTGCTGATGCCGTCTCCAAATGCGAGGGCCGGCACCACGACACCCGCCACAAGAGCTGCGCTCATCACCATGAATCCGAGAGCCACAGACGGCTCGGTGCCCGGTGCGAAGCCGCCGCGGTCTTCCTCGTTGGCCGCGCGCCGCGCCGCCATCCTCTTGTCCATGCGTCGCTGTGTGCGCTCGTTGGACACATGGTCAAAATGCGGCGTGTTCGGGTGCAGGCGAGAGCCGGTGTCGTCCGGGTTGACGTTGCCGGGGCCGTGGCCGGTGCCGAAGCCGGGGCCCCGCTGGTGCTGGGTCTTGCCGGCGGGACCGCTGCCGCCAGTGGCGTTTGTTGTATCAGCTCGTGCTGCGCCGCCCGTGCCGGTGTTGCGATAGAAGCTCGGCGGCGGGCCCTTGAACGTGCCGCGGCGTCGGCTCAGGCCGGATGCTGGCCGGCCGCCGGCCGGGCCCGTGCTGTGGTAGGATGCCGCCGCCGGCCGGTGGCCTGCATGTTGCGGCCGCACGGCATGGTGGCGCATGACATCGCGGTCGTACACAGCGCGCTTGTCGGCCTGGCCGAGCACGGAGTAAGCCTCGGATATGCGCATGAACCGGCGGGGCGCGTGCGGGTCCGCCGGGTTGTGGTCGGGGTGGTACTTCTTCGACAGGCTGTAGAAGGATCTGGAGACGTTAATGGGCGTCTTGCGCGCACGCTTCCGTTCGTGCATGGCAGAGACGCGAGAGACGGCGAGACGCAGAAGCAGAGGGGGCGGTTTACTTCTTGATATCCGCGGCAGAGGCGCCAAACGGCACGTTCAACGCGTCATAGTATGTCTGGCTGTCTGCGGGCGAGCCCTTTAGAAGCAGGCGCTGGCTTGCATGCAGCGACCGCTGCGTCGCAGGCAGAAAAGAAGCCGACAGCGAGCATCCGGGCGCGCGGTGATGGCGGTGGTTCTGGAGGAGTGTCTGCGGCGAAAAGAGAGCGGAGAGAGACGGGACGTGGAAGCGTGTCATGCCTCATTGCTGAAAGGCCGGCCAAGCGTCCGCGATCGAAGAGGGTAGAAGTAGCGAGCTGCTGCTTGCGAACTGAATTCTCGAGAAACATGGATTTGTCGAAGCGGCCGCTTATCGCAGTGGTGATGGCATAGCCGTGGCTGAGCGGGTGTGGCTGGGCAGCTCTGCCGCCGCACAATGACGATACGGCGTCTACAGTGTTGCCCCGCGCGCCTTTTAGCGGACAAGCAGGGCGTGCCGACGATTTTTATTTTTATTTTTATTTCTTATTTTTTATTTTTTATTTTTTATTTTTTGAGGGGATCCCCAGATCTGTTTAATTGATCGCCAGGCGCAGCACGAGACGGCCACGAACGAGCGCAGCACCGTTTCCGTGCAACGAACGCACCGGCTCTACACTGGCAGACTCTAGCCCGCCGACTGCGACGACCACAGCAAAATGGCAGCTGAAGCGCCGGCTGCCGAGCTGCAGAAGCTCTCTGGTACGCCATGTCTGACTTGTGCTTTGCCTTTCCCTTGAGATCCTGGCTGTGGCCCGCGCTGGCTTGGCCATCTGCAAGGCTGCCTGCTGACGAGGCTGCTGCGCTCTACAGTCAGCGACGCTGCCGACACGGCCGCGACAGCAGGCAAGCCGACCAACGGCGACGCGGCGGAGCACGACAGCGACGGGTCCGAGGACGAGGCCGAGACGCTGACGGGCGCGGCCACGGGCGCGGCGAAGAAGAAGAAGAAGAACAAGAAGAAGAAGAAGAAGAAGACGGGCGCGGGCGCGACCACGCAGTCCGACCCGCCGCGCGTGCTCGTGTCGCAGCTGTTCCCGAACAACAGATACCCCCCGGGCGAGGAGGTGCCGTACGTCCACGAGAATGCGTACCGCACGACCAGCGAGGAGAAGCGGCACCTGGACAGCCTCCAGACGGAGTGGCTCGCCGAGTACCGGCAGGGCGCCGAGACGCACCGGCAGGTGCGGCAGTGGGCGCAGAAGAACATCCGGCCCGGGCAGACGCTGACGGAGATCGCCAACAACATCGAGGATAGCGTGCGCGCGCTCGTGGGCCACCAGGGCCTCGAGGAGGGCGACGCCATGGTGGCCGGCATGGGCTTCCCGACCGGCCTCAACCTCAACCACATTGCGGCGCACTACTCGCCGAACGCGGGCAACAAGATGGTGCTGCAGCACGCGGACGTCATGAAGGTCGACATTGGCGTGCACGTCAACGGCCTCATCGTGGACAGCGCCTTCACGGTGGCATTTGACCCCAAGTACGACAACCTGCTCGAGGCCGTGCGCGAGGCCACCAACACGGGCATCCGCGAGGCCGGCATCGACGTGCGGCTCGGCGAGATCGGCGAGGCCATCCAGGAGACGATGGAGTCGTACGAGATGGAGCTCGACGGCACGACGTACCCGATCAAGTCCATCCGCAACCTCAACGGCCACACCATTGAGCGCCACAACATCCACGGCGGCAAGAGCGTGCCCATCGTCAAGAGCGCCGACACCACCAAGATGGAGGAGGGCGAGGTCTACGCCATCGAGACCTTTGGCAGCACCGGCAACGGCTACGTGCGCGACGAGGGCGAGTGCTCGCACTACGCCCGCCGCCGCGACGCCCCCAACGTGCCCCTGCGCCTCACGTCCGCCAAGACCGTGCTCGGCCTGATCAACAAGAACTTTGGCACCCTGCCGTTCTGCCGCCGCTACATTGACCGTCTGGGCCACGACAAGTATCTGCTCGGGGTAGGTCGCGTTGTGCCCGGTTGGGGGGCGGCGCTTCTGTGCTTGGGCGACGTGCATTGGCTAACGAAAACAGCTGAACAGCCTCGTGTCGAGCAACATCGTCGAGGCCTACCCGCCGCTGGTGGACAAGAAGGGATCCTACACCGCCCAGTTCGAGCACGTAAGTCATCAAACGCACGCAGGAAGCAAGCAGCAAGCTAACTTTGCCAGACAATCCTGCTGCGGCCAACCGTCAAAGAGGTTATCAGCCGAGGCGACGACTACTAGTTCGGCGCGCTGTCGGGAGCAGGCATTTGTAGAGCGGACGTTAACGTAGCTTACCATGCCTTGCCAATATACTTTTCACAAGATGTATGCTATGAAATAGGTAACTACTGTATACGACGTAAACAAAGTCTGGGCTGCCTTGATTTGAATATCAGATAGAAGTCAGCGCCTCTCTTCAATCTCAACATTGGCTATCGCTAACTTCATCCGACATTCAATTTGGTCTCAAGTGTCACTAGGTTTGTACGGTGAGCCTTCCGTTTATTCTTCCTTTCTAATGTTGTGGGACAACAAGTCGTATACAGCCCTGCTCTAGCGTACAAGCAACACGCCGAAACCGAATCGAACCCGAGCAGGTAATGAACAGAGAGCTCTGCATCATACTAAGTAACACCAAACGCAATCCCGACTGACTACGCAACTATGCCAACCGCTGCACCCGTCCCGCTTCGCCCGTTTCTCGCTCTCTTTCCTCTTTGTCTCCTCTGTGATGTCCTGAAATTATATTGCAATTTCAGCGTTGTTGGGCCTGTGCGTGTAGTAATTCTTACATCAATCATCCGCTCATAATCCTAGGATTTTACCCTTGTTAAAATGGTGCGATTTGAAATTTAATTGGCTATAGCAATTACACCTAGCAGCCGTCTTAGAATGGGAGCTCTTCTGTCGCCTTTCATTTAGTAGCTGATGTATTATCGATGCAGACGTGTACCGATTCTACTGCCTGGTCCATTTTCCTCTCTGTCGCTAAGGGAACATATTAGCCGGGCCGCCAATTAAATGTACCTTTTATACTAAAACAACATACGGCGATTTGGCGCTCAACCTTCTGTCGGTGAGGTAAGGTGAGGTTAACCAGCTTCGCAGCTTCAACCGCCGCCAGCCGCTCGACGTCGGCGCTTCTGGCATTCTGTCAGGCGTGGTCTGCATGAGTGGCGCGGCTGGGGAAAGCTTATGGCTTGCTGGCCACGACGGCCAGGCGGTGCGCGCCTTGGGCGGTCCGTTCGAGGAGCGCTCTCTTGTCGTCACGGCTAGCATACCTAGATGTAGCCGTTGTCCTGTCCGCATAATGTCAGCCCCGTTCCCATGCTGCTGCTCTACTGCTGCTGCTTACCGCCCGGTTCGCCGCCTTCTGTGCGAGCAGACAGCCGCCTCGTTGGTGGTTGCGGCCGGGCACTAGGCAAGTCTGGCGACAGTTGCCGCCACTTGATCTCAACTAACGTTTAGCAAGGCATCTGCGGTGCGGCTCCTTTTTGGAGCCAGGTCGTCGCTGTCTTCGAGCCGACACTGTGTGTGCTGCGGGCTGAATCAGGTGTAGATGCCTGTACTTCGAATATTGTAAGCTAGAGTCTGTACTCTGTACAGCCATTTCATCCGTCATCCTTATTCGTACCACAGTGAATGCTTTGTGCTACAACTTCTAGTCATATGTGGGCAGTAGGAAACGGGAGGAATATTAAACCCTCTAAGTTCATTACTCCCGTCTCCCTTCTCTCCCTTTTTCTCGGGGAAACCTAATTTGAGTGAATTTCATCCCTCAACTGTCGACATAAGGTAAATATCTTTAGAGATGGATGGATGATAGTTTTAAATTCATGTTGCGTGAAATAAAATGTAGCTGGTTTGGAGAAGAGAGAAGAGAGGCGAGAGGGTTTTATTCTGATCAACGTTTTACGCTCAACTGTCAATGCTTCGTCAATTTAGAAGGCACGACTGGGCTCATTCCATTACGCTACGAAAATGCTATTGCAAACACGTGATACATCAGTTTGTAAAACAAGACGTCATGAATGATATTGATGAGGGCTTACTAAATGTGGCCGCCTTTACACACCCCTTTTGTACTAGTATGAGTTCCCGACGTTCGGGAACTGGGACCTATTTGCTTGGACAATCATACGGATTAACATTGCAATCACACACAATCAATCACCAGGCAGGATGGCTTCTGCCCGTGCACTGGTGGATCGTCTTCTGACGGCCAGCACGACAATAGAAAGGGCACTCGCGTCGACTCGTCGTTTGTCCGCTCTGAATCTCAACCTAGGCTTAGGGCTCGGGCACTGCGACGTCGAGATTTCACTTCATAAGCTCGAGACACTAATCAAGAGATTCGTCCGCTTGTCAGAAATCATCCGAAAAGCAAAAGAGAGAGATATATTTCTGCCAAGAGCAACCCATGTTTGGCCGAAGCCGACATCAGAAACCTTTCATTGCTTCTCCAAACTGCCAGCTGAGTTGCGTCTTAAGATTTGGGAGGCAGCGTGCCTGCCTCCTCCGTGCCAGCACTTTGTGCTAATCCTCGACCGGGCACGCACGCTTTCGAAACACCAGACCAAAGCGCTGAAGAAGGTAAACCGTTTGAGTAGCCACAAGATTGTTCTCGAGAATCGTCTTTCGGCCTCAAGGTGTGCCTGCGACCCGGTGGAATTGCTTTATGCCCGCGGCGACCTGGGCCTCTGGTCCGCCTGCCACGATTCGCGAAAGACTGCTATACGCGTGTATGAACGAGAATATAAACAGCTCCGGATCCCTATCAGTGGCCCGTGCTGCAACTGGATCGGGTATATTTTTCATACTGACCACCCGGTAATTCAAACACACGGCCGGCGAGTCGGCCGATTTTACTGGGTGGCGCTCGAGTTTCAGTCGCACTTGCGCAGTTTGGACGCCACGGCAAAGCATTCGGGCCTCTCCGTCGAGTACGAGCTTCGAATGACACCGGACGACGCCTTTATAGAAAAGTATGGAAGAGAGAATGTACCGGAGGCAGCGGGTCAGGCTGCCAGCAAGATTGTGACAGAGACACTGCGGAGCTTGTACGAAGTGGACGAGGACGAAGTACGCACAGGGCTGAACGATGGCCCCTTGCCGGCGACAACACTAAAGCGGCTGCTGCCAGAGCTTCGCATACTGCACTTGCTGGGGGTGCCATGGGCTTAGCTGTCGGCATACAGCAGATGGCGACCTATGCGTTGGTCAGTTGTCGTTACGATGGCTTATGTACACACCAGCCAGTATGGCTCAAGTATTCTTCTACGCTGCAGCTACGAGGGAAGGAGAGTAGCAGCTATGCACAATACGGTGTATAGTCGAGCCGGATAGTTTTGTTCTGGACATCAGAGAAGCCGGGACTGGATACGAGTAGACACTCTAGATTTAACCAAGAGCCATTCCTTTGCAGCTTTCGTGTCTTGGTGCCATTGCTGAAGAGTTTATGTCCACGGCTTTGACTTGTCGAGCATAACAACAAGCAATGTATTGTTTGAATTTGACTTTGTTCGGCTACATTGCATACTTTATACGTATTTATTGGGAATTCGTCTACGGTGTGTTATTCAGACCAGGATTCGGAGGATTGTCTTTATAATAGAGATTGTCGTATGCATATCTGTCAAATTCTGTCTTGTTCAATTGCTCATGTTAGAAGCCATTGTCCAGTTTTCATGGTAACTTCTAGAGACGGTTTAGCCCTAATGAGCCTTGTTGACATGTCGCAAACCCCGCGCAACTCTAGTAAACAACACTCTGTTGACCAAGGCAAAAGCGCGTCCTGCCCAATCACCCGGTATGACAGTATTACTAAGTGACCGCGGTGGCATCCTTATCTTATCGCAATAGTTACCTAGCACCCACTGTTTACATAGTGGCGGTCGAATCACCACGCTAAATTCACATTATTCTTTAGGCAGCAAGACGGCCTGGCTTTGCCAAAACACGCCGGCTCTTGCCTCTATGTTTTGACGATCGCCTCTGCAGTGCCTGCACGAGTCTATGAGGTGGGTCGCCATGGCTGCCTGTCTTGCTTACGCCGGTCAGGCTGCGTTTGCTGATTCTGCTCCCGCCTTCAGATTTGGTTTCCAGCCAAGAGACATCTTACCCCTCTGAGCTTCACGAGCAGCACCTCTCCACTCTGTCCCTCTGCAACAGTGAATCACCACAGAAGCAGCGGCCGGCAACGATACGAGCCGCTTGCCCAGCGCCCCAGCCTGCCGCAGCCTGCCCCGACACGATGGCGCGCTCACGCAGCGCGTCGTTCTCCGACGACGACCTCATGATCGTCGGCTCGCAGGCCCTGAGCTCGCAGAGCTTCGACTCTCTGGGCGACGACAGCTTCCCTGTCTCCCCACCGTCGGGCGCTGCGGGACTGCGCGACGACGTCATCGACATCACGGCCAGTCCGGCCGTGGCGCGCACGCCCGGCGCCCGCACGATCGGCGACATGAGCCACACATCGACGGCGCAGCCCGTGTTTGGCAGGCCCACGCAGATGACGCCGTCATCCATGGCGCGCCAGCGAGACAACCTCTTGTTCAACAACAACCGCAGCCGCCCTGAGCACCACCGGCCCCAGCGGATCACCGGCCCGCTGGCACCGAAACACCAAGACCGCAAGGCGGCGCCGAAGCCCACGTTCAGCTCGCTGGCCGCCAGCAAGGGTGCCTACCCCGTCAGCTCGTACTACAACGGCAGCCAGAGCAGCAGCCAGGCGCAGGCCTCGCAGTCGGGCGCCTACGCCAACGTCGATTTCTACACCGACCCGGGCCAGGCGCAGGCCGACCTCAAGGCGCTGCTGGAAGGCGGCATGGAGGAGGACGAGGACGAGGACGATGAAGATGCCGCCGCCGGTGCAGTCGGTTCTTCTGGCACGGCCGGGGCGAAGGGGGGCGCCGCGCCGGCCGAAAAGGCGAAGCCCAAGGCGGCCTCGGGCTTCGAGGAGGACGGCACCATTCCTGGCATCAATGTGCGGCTGCTGCCGCACCAGGTCGAGGGCGTCAAGTGGATGAAGGGCCGCGAGCTGGGGCCGGTCAAGCGCGGCCGCGTGCCCAAGGGCGGCATCCTGGCCGACGACATGGGCCTGGGCAAGACGCTGCAGTCGATCTCGCTCATCGTCACCAACGGCCGTCCGGCGCGCGACGCGCCCGGGTGGAAGAAGCAGTACGACCGCGTGGAGAAGAGCACGCTCGTGGTGGCGCCGCTGGCGCTGATCCGGCAGTGGGAGGCCGAGATCAAGGAGAAGGTGACGCTGAGCCCGCCCATGAAGGTCTGCGTGCACCACGGGCCGCAGCGGTCGTCGCGCGCGCGCGACCTGGCCCAGTACGACGTGGTCATCACGACGTACCAGATCCTCGTCTCGGAGCAGAACCACAGCGACGACCCCGACAAGAGCGGCTGCTTCGGCGTGAACTGGTACCGCGTGATTCTCGACGAAGCGCACACGATCAAGAACCGCAACGCCAAGTCGACCAAGGCCTGCTGCGCGCTGTCGGCCGAGTTCCGGTGGTGCCTGACGGGCACGCCCATGCAGAACAACCTGGACGAGCTGCAGAGCCTGGTCAACTTTCTGCGCATCACGCCGTACAGCAATCTGGCCGAGTGGCGGGCGCAGATCGACATGCCGATGAAGAACGGCCGCGGCTATCTGGCCATCCGCCGCCTGCACGGCCTCCTGCGCTGCTTCATGAAGCGGCGCACCAAGGACATTCTGAAGGAGGAGGGCGCCCTGGTGCCAGGCGGCAAGAAGGCGCTGGATGCGGCTGCCGGGACGGACGAGCAGCCGACGTCCAAGTTCAAGATCACGGAGCGCAAGGTGGTGGATGTCTCGCTGGACTTTACGGCGGCGGAGCGCAAGTTCTACGACCAGCTGGAGGCGCGCGCCGACAAGAGCCTCGAGCAGATGATGAAGGGCAAGGCGCTCAGCTACGCCAACGCGCTCGTGCTGCTGCTGCGGCTGCGGCAGACGTGCAACCACCCAGAGCTGCTCAAGATGCAGCTGACCAACGACAAGGACGCGCTGTCGACCGACGCCGCGCCCAAGGCCGCGTCCGGCGACGTGGACGACCTGGCGGCGGCGCTCGGCGGCCTCGGCATCCAGACGAAGCGGTGCGACGTGTGCATGGCCGACCTGACGCGCGAGGAGGAGCGGCAGTGCAAGACGGGCACCGGGCTGGTCTGCATGGGCTGCATGGCCGACCGGGATGTGCTGGAGGGCGAGAGTGTGGTCGAGAAGAAGACGAGGCACAAGCACAGGCACGGGGCGAAGAACCAGTCGGGCAAGTCGAACGCGAGCAAGTCGCAGCTTGCCGACAGAAAGAGCAGCCGCAAGGCAGAAGCGGCCGAAGACGACGAAGCCGCGCTCATGCGGACCGTGCGGAAGCCGCGCAACCGACGCGCCGTCATCGATAGCGACGACGAGGACGAGGACGCCGACGGCAGCTGGCTGGTGGGCGAGAGCGAGCGCGGATCGCTGCGGCTGGGCAAAGCCGGTGGCTCGGAGGACGAGGACGCCGAGGGCGGCGGCGACTGGGTCAACAGCGATGACTCGATCCACCACTCGGAGGAGGAAGACGACGGCAGCCGGCTGAGCAGCTTTGTGGTGGACGACGAGACGCAGGCGTCGGGCAAGATGGCGGGCAAGAAGAGACGGCCGCGGGTGTTTGCTGCTGACAGCGACGAGGATGACGACACGCCTGCTTCGGCGGACAGCGACAGTGGCAGTGGCAGTGGCAGTGGCAGTGGCAGTGGTAGTGGCAGTGACGGCGACAGCGACAGCGACAACGAGAGTGGCAGCGGCAGCGGCAACGACAGCGGCAGCGGCAGCGACAGCGGCAGCGAATGCAGCGGCAGCGACTGCAGCCAGGCGGGCGCAGACAGCGACGATATCGAGCTGTACCGGCGGGGGCGGCAGACGGCCAAGGCGGGCGCGGG
This sequence comes from Grosmannia penicillata, assembly GCA_002778075.1. Taxonomy (NCBI): domain Eukaryota; kingdom Fungi; phylum Ascomycota; class Sordariomycetes; order Ophiostomatales; family Ophiostomataceae; genus Grosmannia; species Grosmannia penicillata. The sequence goes on along the minus strand of PCDK01000001.1, from coordinate 2,844,364 downwards.
GGCGGTGCAGCCGTCGGCCAAGATCCGGCGGATGCTGGCGATCCTGGAGGCGGAGGCGGACGAGCACAAGTTTATCGTGTTCTCGCAGTTCACGTCGATGCTGGACCTGCTGGCGCCGTTCCTGGACGCGGCCGGGCTGGGCCACGTGCAGTACGACGGGCGCATGCGCAACGACGCGCGCGAGGCGAGCCTGCGGTCGCTGCGCGAGGACGCGCGCACGCGGGTGCTGCTGTGCAGCCTCAAGTGCGGCGCGCTGGGGCTGAACCTGACGGCGGCGACGCGCGTCATCATCCTGGAGCCGTTCTGGAACCCGTTTGTCGAGGAGCAGGCCATTGACCGCGTGCACCGCCTGACGCAGACGGTCGACGTCGTCATCTACAAGCTGACCGTGGCCGACACGGTCGAGCAGCGCATCCTGGCGCTGCAGGCCAAGAAGCGGCTGCTCGCGCAGCACGCGCTCGAGGACCAGACCGCCACCCAGAAGGGCGCCAAGAGCAAGGGCGCCCTCAAGCTCGGCCTGCAGGAGCTCATGGACCTGTTCAAGCACGACGCGCGCGGCGCCGGCGACGGCGGCCGCGCCGCCGCCGCCCGCGAGGCCGGGCCCGACGGCGCCCGCGACCTCGACCTCGGCCTCGACCGCGGCCTCGACGCGCTCAGCCGCCCGCGCGCCCACCAGGGCCTGCTCGCGCGCAGCGCCTCGTCCACGCCGGCGCTCGACGACACCAGCAGCGGCCGGCGCGCCAAGGCCGCCGGCAGCGCCCGCAGCACGCCGCAGGACCCGGTGTACGGCCGCCGCTGGTAGGCCGCTGGTAGGCCGCTGGTGCTGGCCGGGAGACCGGGTGGCTACGGAGTCAGGCTGGTATGTCGCTTGTTTACGGTTGTGTATGTTGCCGCACTGTTCCTGCTCGGGTCACTGACGGGCCAGACCGGCAGTAGGTAATGATTGTCTTGAACGAAATGATACAGGAGTATATAAAGCAAATGAGACTGGATTCACGCAGGACAGGGCGCGTGCAAACGTACGGATTCGGTCGAGTATGGCCAGGCGACGTCGGAGGCCAAACAAGACAGCAGAGATCGCGAGAGCAGGGAGCCACCGACACCATGCAGGAAGTCCAACAGTAGCAACGATGTCCAGCACGCCGCTGTGCCTCGTGCAGACGCAAAGGAAGGATCAGCGCCCGGGCTAGTAGCCCACCCGCCCCGTCTGCCGGTAGTAGTCGTCCACACTGGGCCCGGCCGTCACCGCGGGCGCGGCCGCGGGCGGAGCGTATGCGCGGTATTGCGGCTGGTCGACGGACGCGCCGGCAAAGGCGAGCGGTGGCTGGGCGGACGGCGCGGACGGTGCGGACGGCGCTGACGGAGCCGCGCCGGCAGCCATGCTGGGCAGGGCGTGCCGCGCGTCGTAGTAGCTGCTCGGGGCGGCCGCCGGGGGCGAAGCAGCGGGCGGCGCGGGGGGCGCGGCCGTCGGCGCTGGCGGCGCGGCCGCTTCAGCGTACGGCGCCGGCAGCGCCGCCGGCGGCAACTGCGAGTAGCGGTTGTAGGCGGCGTAGGCCTGTGGTGGCGGCGACTGGAACGGCTGCTGCGGCTGGCTCTGCGGCTGGCTCTGCGGCTGAGCAGCAGGCGCGACGGCAGGCGGCGGCGCCGGCGTGGGCGCGCTCTCCACGACAGGGCTGGCCGCCGTGGCCGGCGCAAACTGGTCGACCGAGTAGACGGAGGAGGAGTACGTGACGGCCGAAGCGGGCTCGTTGTGGGCAGCGACGGGCGAGTCGTAGGCCGACGTGGAGAGCTCCTGGGGGTTGCCGTAGGTGCTCTGCGGGCCGCCAGCCAGAGGCGCTGCTTGCTGCAGGTTGTAGGGGAGGTAGCTGTTGGCGGCCGAGGGCTGGATCGCCGTCTGCAGCGGCTCCGGCTGTTTCGGGCCGCCGGGAAGTCTGCTGCCGGACGGTAGCCGCTGGCTCGGAGGACTCTGCGGCGGGTAGGCGCTGATCTGCGGCTGTTGCTGCTGCTGCTGCTGCTGCTGCTGCTGCTGCTGCAGGGACTGTTGTTGGGGCTGCTGCTGGGGTGGCGAGGCGTCGGTGTTCAGGTAAAAGGGCGTCGGCGTGGCAGTCAGCCGCTGGACGTGCAGCGGTGGCGACTGGGTGTAGTGGGCGTCTGCGCGTGTTAGCAGTGATGCTCCTGCTTTGCAGACTGGAGAGCACGACCGAGTCCAAGGCACAACACATGCGGAACGAAACACGATGCCGCGACAGAACGGCGAAACGGCCAAAGCAAATAGAAGGAAAAGGCGAGAGATCTTCGCTGTGCCTCCCTTTTCCTGCGGCTTTCTCTCTCGCGTCTCATGCATTTCCGCACAAGGAAATGCTTAGAACTGACCCTGTCGTGGCCCGGGGGTGTAGTATCTCTGGTCGGGTTGGCCCACAGGAGGAGCGCTGTAGCCGGCCGGCGCGGCGCCGTAGCCGGGCTGGGGGAGCTGCGGCCGGATCGCGTACTGCTGGTAGCTCGGCTGCGGCGGGTGTGCCATGGAGGACTCGAGCAGTGCCTCGTAGTCGCGACGGGCCTTGATGAACTTCTCGTTGAGCTGGGTGAAGTCGTCTGGACGGTCAGCTCGGCTCGGACTGGCGGTCGACGGGGGGAATGCGCCTCTTACCCTTCTTCTGTGAGTACTTTTCAATGAGCTTGATGAGCTTGGGGCGGATGGCGAGCGTCTGGTGGTATAGTTTCTGCAGGTCAGCCGGTATTCGGCACGAGGAGAGAAAAGGGACGTACTGAAATCTCGTCGGTGTCCTCCTCGCGCGGCACCATGTTGGAGGCGCTCAGCAGCGTCAGCAGCTTCTCGACGTTCTTGATCTCGGCAAACACCTCGGCCTCCATCTGGGCCTCGCGCTGCAGCTCGTCGGGCGTCGGGTCGGCCAGGATCTCGACGTAGTTGAGGGGGAAGATGCCGGTGCGGCCCTTGAGCGAGCCGCGCCACCAGTCGCGGTACACGGACTCGAGCACGGCAATGACGTCGCCCTTTTTAAAGTCGAGCTCGTCGGGCTCCGACGCGGCAAAGTCGAAGAGCGCGCGCACGCGCGACACTGTCGCCGCCGTGGTGCCCGTCGGCGCCGCAGGCGCAGCAGCAGCGTCGCCCGCTGCGGCCGCGGCCCCGGCAACAGCAGCGACAGCGGCGGATGGCGCGGAGGCTGCTCCGGACGGGCCGGCAGCGCTGCTCGAGGCCGCGACCGGCTTCTTGGCGTTCTCGTCCTCGAGCGACAGCTTCAGCGCGCGCTGCAGGTCCTCCTCTTCGCGCCGGCGGTCGATCTCGGTCAGGCTGTTCTTCTGCGGCGCCGACGGCGGCGGCTGCAGCTGCGGCTGGGCCTGCTGCAGACGGCCGTACGCGTCCTGCATGATGCCGAGGTCGGTGTTGCTGCGGAACATGTCCGTCCACTCCTTCATGCGCTCCAGGATCTTGAGCCGCACGAGGTTGTGGGTGTTGCGGTCGTTGGCCAGCTTCAACAGGGCGTCGGTGAAGGCGCGCGACGCCAGCTCGCGGTGCAGCGGCGTGCCGCAGTTCTGGCTCAGCGCGTTGGCCAGCTCGAGCGTATACAGCTGCACGTTGGCGTTGCGGTGGGCGAGCCGCTTGATGAGGCTCTGGATGGCCTCCTTGGGGCCGTTGGCGGCATCGGCGCTGACGCGGTCGCACACCTCGAGGATGGCGGCCCAGTCCTCGGAGGTGGCGTTCTCGTCGGTCGCCTTGGCTGGAGCAGCGGTTAGCAGCGACGCGGGCACGGCGCCATGCGGCGATGGGCGCATCGCTCATCCGGGCATGTTCTGCGCAAAGTACAGAGGCCACTTACCGACGGCCTCGTCAAAGGGCCCTACAGCCGCGGCGCGAAACATGGCGGCCGGTGTCGAGTACCGCAACGGACGTACTGGGGGTGGAGGACGAGAGGGGACGGGCGCGACGAGGTCGAGAAGGACGTCAGGCGCGAAGGCGAGCAGGCGAGTCTTGAACTGGAGGTCTGACTTCTTCTGGCAGCCAGGCAGCAGCTTTCTTTCCGGCGGCGGCGGCAGGCGGAGAGCAATGACGCGCGACGACGGATGTACGGGAAGCGACCGAGAAAGGCGGCTTCGTAGAGGCGCGGAGCTCACGGGTGAAGGGTGAGGGCGGTTGGAGGGGAGGGGAGGCTGGCGAGTGGATGTGGACTTGGCGATGATGAAGTGCAGGAGGACAAGCCGTCGTCCTATGTAATGGCTATCATTTCCTAGCACTATCTGCGGCAACTAATCCCTGTATTACGAGTACGAGTGCGATACTGGCAGGAGCGAGCTGCTCACTGCGCTGCCCCGCATTAAATCCATAAAATTGGGCAGGAAGCTGGCGCAGGCAGGCAATGTCGGCCCAGTTGGGAAGGAGCCATTCAGCCTGCGATACTCCGTTCAGCGGCAGGCGCAACCACTCAATACTTTCATTTCTCCCGTATTCTGGAATACTTGAGAATGGCGCACGCCACAGCTGCAAGGATATGACCTGTGTCGTACCTGGCGTGGGGCCTTAGTCATCCACGGCGGATGGTGCTGTGCGAACACGGTGCGAGGCTGATCGAACTCGCAACACATTCGCGGCTTACTCGCGGCAGAGGAAACTGCGCGTCAGCCTGACGAGGCAGAGCACCAGAGACGAGACGCAGCCCTAGGCAGCCGTTTACCGGCACAGCGCACTGTGCGCTTTCCGCGTGAGACAGTACTCGCACAGTACGAGATCGCACAACTCGTACGAGGACAAAGGACAACGACCGCGTTACGGGTACATTACGAGTACTTGACGTCAAATACTGTACGACGAGACCTTGACAAGTAGGTCCAGAACCTGTCGTGCGTGTTCCGTAGCCACCCCGTGAGAGCGACGCCCCGCGGACAACGTTGCCTGATCGACGCAAAGAGAGGCATGGAATCGCCAGTGGGGTCGATCCAACGCAGCGTCACGTGTCAAATTCGTGGCAGTTGCTGTCGGGCTCGCTCAGCCGCCCCGTGACCCACCCCGCAGCCAATGGGAAGCGCTAGCAGGCTGGCCTGTCTTTTCCGTCTTCCACTCCGTATTTGTATTTTCGCTGTTGCTATCAACAACCTCACGAGCCAAAAACACACTCTCCCTCCCCGCGACCGGCTCTCTGCCATCACCCGTGGACGCCCGACGGCATCGACCGCGCCTCCCACACGGACGCACAACAACGCACAGAGACGGCGTATGCCGCGTGCCGCCAGCGACATGAAGGACCACTCCTCGTCCGAGCCCCCCGAGGAGCTGATGGACGCCTTTAAGATGGCTGCGCTGTCGGTGACGAAGCTGTACAAGACCTCGGCCGCCGCCCAGACCCGCGCCCGCATCGACGGCTACCAGGACTGTCTGGACGACCTGATGGCCATGCTGGACAAGGGCGTGACCGACGTGCGCGCCGTGCGGCGCTGGGCCGCCGAGCGCCTGGAAGGCCGCGACACCTTGGTGCCGACCGTCGAGAGCGAGGACGAGACCGACAAGGCCGACGGCGCCGCATCGTCGCCCGAGCCGCAGCCGCGCCACAGCCACAGCCGCGCCAACCGCCGCGGCAGCGTCGGCCGGAGCCGCGCCACCGCTCGCGGCAGCGGCTGCCAGGCATCCACGTCCGCCCGAACCGCCGGCAGCGACACCGCCATGAACACCGACACGGACGCGTCGCCCGTGCTCGCCGCGGCCACAACGCACACCCCCTCCGTCAAGACGCGGACGCCGGCCGGCCGAGAAAAGGTATCGCCAATAGCCAAGTCGGCCGTGGTGGCGCCGGCGCCGGCGCTCTCGTCCGACGGCCTCGAACCCGACACCGACACCGACTACCTCGAGCCCGTCGAGGTGCCCGTGCCCATGCAGGGCGCCTTCACCTTCCGCTCTCCCGTGGCCTACCCGCCCGAGTCCTACCTGCAGCTGGCCAACCTGGACCTGTCCGACCGCCGGTCGCCGGGCACGGCTGCGAACGCGAGCATGCTCGAGACGGCGCCCGAGCAGGGCGCCAGCCCGGCCTCGTCCGCCTCGTCCGCCTCTGTGCCGTCGCCGTCCACCACCACGCCGTCCGGCTCCAAGTCGGCCTACCGCGTGCGGCACGCCGGCGGCGCCCGCTTCGGCACGCGCGCTGTGGCCGCTTCCCGCCACGGCCGCGGCTCCACGTCCACGACGACCGTCGGCCAGAAGCGCAAGCTCAACGTCGAGGAGATCTTTGACCTCGCCAGCCTCGGCTACGGCAAGGACCTCTTTGGCCGCGGCAACGGCAGCAAGCGCTCGCGCCAGAGCTAGGGCGCTGCAGGGCTGCTGAGCCGCAGGCACCGCACGCCGCCGCTCAGCCGATGCGGCCCTGCTTCGTTGCCGCGGTCGCGGTCGCGGTTGGGCCCTCTCCCGGGGTTTCGTCCTGGCGGCCTCTCCGGACTTTTTCGACTTTCCCCGCTTCCCCTCGACTCTCATTGCCATCCCACCACACCCGGCGACACTCGCTCGATCCCTCGCCTTCTGTCTTGGTTCTCAGTCTTGTCTGGGCCTCTAGGAGGATAGTGACGCACGGCCGGCGGCAGCAGTGCGGTTTCGACCGACGGGGGTCCCCTTGGCCGGGCCGCAGCTGGTGCGGCTTTTACGGGCAGCAAACGCCGACGAACTGCCGCCACTTTCGTTTTGCTTCTTCTCGCATGCGGTCTCGTCACCGCACTGTCCCGGTCCAGCTTTGACCAACTGGCGCATTTTGTCGGACCAGCAGCCGCTTAGACGTTGGGCTCGCTGGGGGCAACGATCGAAACACTTGCCTGAACGGGTTTGACTGGACTGGCATGGCTGTATTTCTGTTTTGTCACATCGAAGCATAGCATCATGAACGAAGGACTGGTCTTTGGGCTTGGAAAGAAGGAGATTTACATTACATACTACGCCCCTATTGTTGTGAATAGTGGGCGAACCATGGTTACATCCACGGCGAACATACATAGCATACACAGACGAACACTACGAACAAGCAAACAAGCAAACAAATAAAGAATAATATCCCCAAGCCCGTGCCTACAGCTCTGGACTACGTGCGGTTCCTGTCAATGCCTCCAGGATCAGGTCGACCTCGGCTTCTGCAGCCTCTAGAATGTGTGTCGGCGGGTACTGCGATGTCCATCCGAGCGACCTGCCGTGATCGGCAGTCAGCGTGCACCTGTACACGTGTTACTGATGCAGCTCACCCGCCGTAGGCAGAAAGCAGAAAGCAGAAAGCAGAAAGCAGAAGCGGGAGAAATCAGTAAACCAAACGGAACAGCACTTACACGCCACCCAGGTTCAGCCGAACGAGCTCCTCGGGGACGCCCAGCGCAGCGCCCATCTTCTCCAGCGCAGCGTCGTCTGCGAGCTCGACCGCGGCGCTGTCGACGATGCTGCGGCGCGCCAGAGGCACGGCCATGGCGCCGTAAATGTCTTGCCAGGCGACGCTGCCCGCTGCGGCCAGATAGTAGCCGTTTCTGCCGTGGTCCGGCTGCTGCTCCAGAAGGATGGCGCGTAGGAGCTGGAAGTAGAGTGCCGTGGTGTCCGCTACGTGGCTGACCGGCCATACCTAGACGTGTGAGCCCTACATCGGACCTGGCGCCGGACTAGGATGGAGGTGGAACGTACCGCTCGGTCTGTGTCGACCTTGTACACACGGCGCGTGGCCATGGCTGCCTTGACGACGGCGACAGTCTGGATAGAGATCTTGTTGCCGAAGCCCAGTCCTTTGCCGTCTTCGGGGCTTAGTGTGCTATTCCTTCGGCACCTCGCAGGAGGGAGACGGGAGTGCTTACACACAATGCAGGGCACAAAGATGTACGCGCGTACACCCTTTGCTTCTGCCTCGTCTATGACTTTATTGTTCGTAGCCGTGGCCTACAAAATACACTCAGCTTTGACTGGACTTTTGCTGGACATGGCGGTAGCGGCATACCACGTTCAGAGGCGGTACGGTCGCCTCCTGTGCCTTTTGTATGGCATAGAGGCCTGCGTCACTGTCGGAAACAGCGCGGTTGGCCGGGGCGCCGGCCATGTCGGAGAAGATCTTGGCGCCGGACGTCTGGGAAGCGCAGCGTTAATGCAAGCCGTTCGATGCCAAGATGGGGGCGTACGGACGTGCAGAAAGTGCACCGGCAGGCCGGTCTTGGCGCCGACCGCGGCCAGCGCGGCCACAAAGTGCATCTGCGCCGTGGCATGGAACGCGTCGACCAGCCAGAAGACCACGGAGATGTCGTGGCCGACGACGGCGGCCGACACCGCTGCCGCGTCGTACGCATCAAAGGACAGGCCCTCTGCGCCGTACGCTTGCGCCGCCGCCGCCTGCTCAGCCGAGCGCACCAGGGCGTACAGCCGGGCGTCCGCCGGAATCTGGTCGCGATGGGCGGCCAGATGCGCCAGGAGGCTGCCGCCGAGATAGCCGGAGCCGCCCGTGATCAGGATGCTGCGGACCATGTTGGTATGGGCAGTGTAGAGAATACTGCGCGTCTAGTCAGATATGGCGCTTCCACACATGCTTACGGTCTCTCATAATGTCCTACGTGGCTACAGACGTCGGCTGCCACGGCTTATACTGCGTTGCTGTTCGATGTCGTGATGCCGCTGACAAAGTGAAGCTGACTAATACATTCGAATTCAAAGTCCGGGCCAGAGATAGCCCGCCAGAGCGTTTTCCGCGCGTCGGTTGACATATCCCTATCGTTGCGGATCAGGGACTGCGGTGCCTGGACATATCCCCGTACGAGTCCTTACGAATACTCCGTACTCTGTACATCTGTGCTGCTCGCTTCCTCGCTCGCAGCCACTCGTTACAGGCGGTGACATCATACTTGTAAGGCTAGTGGTCTTGGCACGTGGCGGCAGAGCATTACATAATCACCGACAACCTATCTCGACCTTGGCCTTGACTTCACGACGATCCTCTCGGCCCAGCCATGGCCGACAGCGAGTACACCGTCTTGCTGCCCGAAGGCGAGGGCCCTGCGGATGAGGCCGAGGTGGCGACGCGCTGGACGCGCTGGCGCCAGCACGCGCAGCCCTACCTCGCGTCCAAGGAGAAGCACTACCTGGTCCTGACCCTCGTCGGCCTCGACGTCGTCGCCATCCTGACCGAGATCATGGTGTCGCTGATCGCCTGCGACGCTGGCGCTAAGGACCTGCCGTGGGTCGAGCCCGTCGAGGCCGTCATCCAGACCAGCGGCCTCGTCTTCAGCTGCCTGTTTGTCGTAGAGCTCGTCGTCACTGTCTGGGCATTTGGATGGAGGTGTGTCTTTCCTCTTCCTGTTCTCTCCCTCTTTTCGGGTTCCCTGGCTGGCCCGCTGACTGTGCAGCTTCTTCGAGAACTGGTTCCACTGCTTCGACGCCGTCGTCATCCTCACCAGCTTCGTCGTCGACGTCCTGGCGCGCGGCGTCGTCGAGGAGATCGCCTCGCTTGTCATCGTGCTACGGCTGTGGCGCATGGTCAAGATTGTCGAGGAGCTGAGCGTCGGCGCCTCGGAGCAGATGGAGGAGCTGGAAGCCCGGGTCGAGAAGCTCGAGCAGGAGAAGGACGGCCTGGAGCACGAGAGGCGAGACCTGGTGGCGCGTCTGCGCATGCTCGAGCAGAGCCCCTGATCAGCACCGAAAAGCACAAGGTATCTTACTGCTCACGAGCGATACATGCTGCGGGCTGCCCGGCCGTCTCTTTCTTATCTCTCGTTCTTCTCTGTTCGGTTGCTCTGCTCGGTTTAGAACGGCCTGCCCTCCTTTCCCGGTCAGCGTTTGGCATGTACTTCTATTAGAAGCTACATTTCTGTTCTAGACTTTGAATAGCTATGCCGCCGCGCTTCACAACATTACCCTCATCCAAGCCCGCGAAAGCCAAGCAGCCTCCGGCAAACTCCAGTCCCGCCCACACGCATCGCTCCTCTGCTCCTCCATCTCCGGCCGAAGCCCCGAAGCCCGCGCTCTCAGTCCAGGATGTTCTCGTCAATGTCCAGATCCAGCGCCGCAATAATGTCGTCGTCCACAATCGGCCGGTGAATCGTCGGCAGCCCGTTCTTGGTCGTGGCCCGCTGCTGCAGCTGCAGCTTCGCCATGTGCGGTAGCACCGTCTTCTGCGCCCCCAGTTGCGGCGTGCCGCTGTTCGGCGTCCCGGCGCCGCTGCCTGCCTGGCTGCTCGGCTTCTTCTCCCCCGAGTCGTTGACGTCGTGCACGAACTTGGCCCGCGTCCGCACCCGCCGCGAGTGGTCCTCTTCGACCGACTCGCCGCGCTCGATCTTGCGCTCAATCGCCCGCACCCGCGCGCGCTCCTTCAGCTGGGCCTTGCGCACCGCCTCCGCATTGCGCCGCCGGTTCTCGGCATTGAGCTGCGCCAGACGCTCCTGCTGCGTCAGGCCACCGCTGGTCTGATCGCTTTTGCCTCCCTGGCCAGACGGCAATGCAGTCGTCTTGAGTAACGCCAGCCGCGGCGTCTCCAGATGATCCAACTCTTCCTGTAGGCGCTCGGCACGCTCGTACTCGCCATGCACCTTGGCCTCCTTGATGGCATACTCGAGCTTCATGCGCTCTACACCGTTATACCGGCTGTTCAGAGCCTGCTGCCGCTGTATCTTCTCGGTCACCTCGGCCTCAGTCCAGGTGCGTGTGACCAGCTTCCGGATGTCGTGGGCCTTGTTAAACAATACGCCCTTCTTGGGGATTGTCACGTTGTCGACGTGGCACACTTTCTGGTAGCGAGACCACTCAGACTGCGCACTGCGTCAGTTTTGCATGTAATAAGAAGAACTAGCACGGGGCCGTGTTTACCTCTGTGAAGGCAGTATCAGAACAGGCGGCAAAAGGCCATTCCCGCTGTGCCTTTCCGTGTGCCGCAATTACATAGAGGTCGGTGATGATCGGCTGGCCTTCAGGACGATCCAAAGCGTAGGGCTTACCCTTAGTAAGCCCCTTCACCATCGCCATGCGGTAAACCATATCACGAGTCGTCGGGTCAGGGCCAATGGCTACCCGGACAAAGGAGCCCCTGACCGTATTCTCGAGACCGGGATAAAAGCACACCTCGCCGAATCGTGTCCGGCCGATCTGCACGGTATGCATATGGCGGAGCTCGACCACCTGGCTCTCCTTGACTTCCGGCGAGCGAGATCTGCGGTTTGTCTTGGCCCATTCGACGTCGCTGTCGTTGCCGTCATCATCGTCGCGGTCGCTACCTGGTGAGCGGCCCTTGCGGCGCTCGCGGTCTTCCTCCCGGCGCCGGTTGCGCTCATTCTTTTCGGCCCGTCTGTTCTTCAGAGTGTCCATGGCGGAGTTGGTCTCGCCGACCTTGGTGCCGCCGACCTTGGTCCGCACGCGAGACGTCTTGCGCTGGCCCTCGTCCAGATCGGCAGCGCTCGCTGAACGCTTCTTACGCTGCTCATCGTTACTAACGAGTCGGCGTAGTAGCTTGTTCTGGTGTATCCGGTCTTTCTCCTGCGCTCGATCGGCAAGGATCTGTTCACGGTCCACCTCGCGCATGCTCATGATCTCCGCCTTTTCTTCGAGCGACATGAAGAGGCCATCCACGGGGTACTTATTTTCGTCATCGTCGTCGTCGTCATTGGCAAAGCTAGTCCGGCCTTTCTTGGGGGCCGCGTCGCCATCGGAATCGGAGTCGGACTCGTCCATGGGCGCGGACTGCAATGATGCTGGGGATCCGGGAACCGAAGACCTGTTGGCAAGCGGCGTTAGATCCCCCTCGCAGACCATGGTCAAAGGCAAGGCCGGAGCCAAAATCAAAACCAAGCGTTCACTTACGCTTCACCTTCTTCCTCCGAGTCATCAAAGCTGGCACGCCGCCGCGGCTTTTTCGCCGGTGTCTTCTTAGAATCCGCACCGCGCGACGCCAATGACGGTGCCACATCGCCTTTGCCCTTGGCAGGAGAGCTGGACCGGGACTCGGAGCCGCTGCGGCTGATGTTCATCGGCTCATCGTCCTCGTCGTCCTCGTTCGAAGAGTGTCTCTTGCGCTGGCGGTGCGACTGCTCCTCGTCGTCTGATGATTCAGCGCCGCCAACAAGGGCAAGAAGCTCGTCGTCGACGTCCGACATTCTGGCTGGTGTTCTCGTGCGTGACAGACGTCCAAAGTCTGCGTCGCTTCGCTTCGTCTCTCGTGAGACGTCTGTCGACCGATCAGGAAGTCCAAGACCGAATCGTAGGGCTGAGCGCAGGAAGTTGAAGATGCGGTTTGATGTCTACTAGCTGCTCTCGTCGGCGGTCTTTTGCGTTGACCAAAAATATAATAGTTGCTGGACAAAGTTGTCGGCACCCTTTTCGGTAGAGATTCCGTTTTGAACTCCAACGCGCCTGCCATGAGTAATGAGCGCGCGCCGGTAAAGGTGGAACAATATTCCGCCAATGCATCGTGAGCCAATCGCCAGCCACGTTAAGTGGGTCGTGTTAATGAGCTCTTTCGGGCAATGCAGCATCGAACGATTCAACAGAAGCGCTTCTGCTCGATCGAGTGCTGGACATCTCCAACTCAGGACAACAAGCCGAGCACAGTCCTGTAAATCTGCCAGAATGTCGGGTTTCATTATGCCCGCTTTTCGGAGAGCCGGGCTTCGGCGTGGCCGTTCGGCTGCCCATACCCTGCTCTCCGCGGAATTCAAAGCCTGCCTGCAATGCGGCTTCTCGACTCTTCCCGCGCGACGATTCGCGGCTGTCGCAGCAGACGCCAGTCTCGGAAAAGAGGCGGCGTCTGCATCGTCAAGCTTGGCCACAATGCCGGCGCCGGCAGCGGAGAGTGCGAATAAGCCGACGCCGAAGCGAAAGCCGCTGACCCAGGAGCAAAAGGACTTTCTCTCGTCGGCGGTATGTGGACTCGCTCAAGCGCAGCGATAGCGGACTGACCTGGAGCTGACACGATCTTCTGTTCCAGCTGCGAGTCAACCAGACGGGCGAGCTAGCCGCTACGCTGATCTATGCTGCGCAGACACCCGTGCTGGTGCGCCGGCACCCGCATCTCCGGCCCGTCATGAAGCACATGTACGACCAGGAGGCCGGCCACCTCGCGACGTTCAACAGGCTGATCGCCAAGCACCGCGTGCGGCCGACAGCGCTGTACCCGCTATGGTACGTGGCCGCCTCGGGTCTGGGCTGGACGACGGCGCTCATGGGCCGCGAGGCCGCCATGGCCTGCACGGAAGCCGTGGAGACCGAGATCGGCACCCACTACAACGGGCAGATCCGCGAGCTGCTGGAGATGACCTCGGCGTGGGAGGCCGAGGGCTACGAGGTGGGCCCCGAGATCGCGGAGCTGATCCAGACACTGCGGCGCATCCGCGACGAGGAGCTGGAGCACCTGGACGTCGCCGTGGAGCACGACGCGCAAAAGGCCGAGCCGCACTGGCTGCTGACCGGCGCCATCCGGCTTGGCTGCCGCGGGGCCATCTGGGTGAGCGAGCGGGTGTAGGTCAAGTGTTGATGCGCTTCTGGTGTACATTGTGTATCATAGAACATGTATCATATGCGGCTATTTCATCGCCCGTGTCCCGTCCAGACATGCACGCAGCGGCAAAAGACATACACAAGAAAGGTTTTGGATTTTGCCCCTGCCCAAGATTCCTAAAACGCCGCAATGGTATGAGCAAGACCCAGACAGCTCCCGCAAACGCTCCTCTGTACCGACGAGAGGAGCATGCCTTTTCTGCCGCACAATAGAAAATCAAAAACTATTGCTGCAGGGCCCGACGGTTGGCCTGCTCTCTCTCGACCTCGTACATGAAATCAAAGTAGGCCTTGTCGAAGTGGTGGACACGAACGTAGCCGTCCTCTCCGCCACTTGCGTAGCCCTTGCCTGTCGGGTCTGCCGCAACGGTGTTCTACGAGGATGTTAGAGGAAGTGGAGGCAGGGGCGTCGAAAGGAAAGAGAGTGCACGGGACGTACCAGGGGGCCGAAGTGGCCACGGACACGGCCGATCTCGTCTTCAAAGATCTTGTGGTAGAAGCGGGCTTCGAACTTGCCCTGGCGGGCAGCGGTCTGGGTGACCTCCATGGCGGCCTGGCCGCCGCCGAGAATGACAAAGTCCTTCTTGCACGTAATGCAAGCGCTGTTCAGCGGGGTATCGGCAACGTAGGTCTTGAGGACGGTCAGGTCGCGGGCGGCGATCAGCTTGGCGGTCTTGTCCTTGGACGCGGTGATAAAGTAGGTGCGGTCAGGACCCCACTGCAGGTCGGTCACCTGCATGTTCAAGTCGTGGATGGAGACATTGTAGATGAGATCGCCGTTCTGTCGATGTTAGCATGGGGGCGCGGCGCGACCAGCGAACGCCCGGAGGGACAGTGGCACGCACCTTGCCGTCGTATTGGGAAACGGAGCCGTCCTCGTGGCCGGCGATGATGTACTTGGAGAGGTAGCTCCAGCCGGCAACGGTCGCCTTGCTCTCGTCGCAGACAATGGTGATGGCCTTCTCGTCGGTCTGCTCAGCTTCGACGTCGACGGTGATGTCGAAGACGACAATGGTGCCGAGGTAGCCCATGCGCTTCTCGGTGACGCCGAGCAGCTTGCTGCCGTCCTCGTTGAACTCGACGCGCTTGACGGCGGTGGGGAACTCCCAGGTCTTGAGGCATTTGCCCGTCTTGATGTCCCACAGCCGGATGGTGTTGTCGGCCGAGCCGCTGGCCAGGAGCGTGGATGTCGGGTCGACGTCGATGGTCCAGATGGCGCCCTGGTGGCCGTGATATGTGCCGAGACGCTCGCCGTTGTGGGAGTACCAGACGCCGATGACGTGGTCCTTGGATACGGAGAAGATCAGATCGCCATCGAGGTTGTACCTGCAGCGCAGCAAATTAGCCGACGAGTTCGCGTTCGCAGCCAGTCCTGCTCCTCCTCTGCTTGCGTGCCGTTTCCGCGACTCGCTCTCTCTTCCATTTCCCCCTCTCCCATCCTCTGCTGCTGCTCCTCTCCCTCTCTGCTGTCCCGTTCCTGTCTCCTCCTTTCCGTCTCTTTTTCTATCGTCGAGGGGCAAGCGTACTTGACTTGGGTGAGTGCACGCTCGTGCCCGGAAAGCAAAATGGGCCGCATGTTGACGGGCGCTGCAAGGTGGGATGCGCGTAGGAAGGGTGGTGGGCGGTCGAGGCGTCGAGTCGTGTGAAGGGGCCTGCTTCGTCGTTCCCGCGGCGTCAATGGCGATGGTTTTGACTTTTTTCCGACCTATTTTTTCCAGGGCCGAATCTACTGGCTGTGGGGTCTTGTGCGTGGGCGATGGCGGGGCAGCAGCTGCCCAAAGCAGTCACGTGACATTCCATGCCGAAGCTGCGATCATGTGACTCTCACCGAGCTGTCTGACGCACTCCGACGGCGTTATTGGCCGGCCAGGCTGGTGATAGTGGGGAAAAACGACGGCATCCGACACCGCGTTGGGCTGGCCAAGGCAAGCGGCGCCGGGGCTCGACACATGCGCCCACGGAGCAGGGCCAGGCTTGCTCGGGCCTACTCCGTAGCGGTGGACTGCTTATGTTATATTTTTTACGTTTCTCTTGGCACGGTCGCCTGCTTTTGGCTAGGACGGCAACTCGGCGGCAGAGCTGCTGCAAAACACGGCAGACAGGCCGACGATCGCCACCGGTGCTCGGCCTCGGGCAGGCACGCCAGCAAGTGGACTGCGTAAATGCCGCGAGGCCGGCGTACTTATGTGTCGTGGGCGCCCGCCCGGCGCTGTGCTCTCCTGCCGTCCTCCGTAGAAGTGTAGAGCCTCGTCTGAGACCCGACAGGACAGGATTACTAAGATACCAGGACGCAGTCGACGAAGCCAGACAACGCCGCGAACGGAAGGCACGCCTTTGCCATCAGTCTAACGCGGTCGAGCCAGCGGCGGGTCTAGGGCACTCCTGCCGGCGAGGAAGAGTTTTCGCCGTATCGCCCATATTTCCCAAACGGGCAGTAATACCTAAAAAAGGCAAAAAAGGCAAAAGGTCGGCCTCACTCTCTCTCCGTCTCGCCTCCAGGCCGCCGATCGCCCACGACAGAGACGCCATGCCACCGTGGTCGCAGCATCGCCTCGTGCTCTCGGGCGGCGTTTATGCAGGTAAACGGCAGCAGGCGTCGGCATTGGGGCAGTGGCCGCGGGCAAGCACTGGCCGGCCGGTAGCGCCCATCGCCAGACCCGATTTAAACCGCTATCGAAAAAAACTGCGGCTGCCGCGATATGTCCAACTTCTGACAACAGCCTCCTCCTCGCCGTCCTGCCCGCTCCCGACTCCAATCCCCTCCCGCGCGCGGCTGTTCTCAACCTCACCCGTCATGGCTGCCAAGATCGACGGCGCTGCCCTCGCAAAGAGGATCCGCGAGTCGCTTCACGCCGACATCGCGGAGAAGCAAAGGTCCAATCCCCTCTTCCGGCCGAGCCTCAAGATTGTCCAGGGTATGTCTCTCGTCTTTGCTCTCGTTGTTTTTGCTTCTTTTTTCGTGCGGTCTGCGGGCCTGCGCCCCTTTGACCGCTTGGCTGCGGCCATTGTCTTGTCTTGTCGTGTTCTGCAGCCGTTGCCGTCTCGCTTCCTTATCTCATGCTGACCTTCAGTCGCCGACCGCTCGGACTCCAGTATGTCCCCTTCCGCAGATTCGTGCCGGCCCGTGCCTCGTTGTACCGCCCGGACGCCCGCTCTGACCCAGCTGCAGCTACCTATGTGCGCATGAAGCTGAAGGCGGCCGAAGAGGTGCGTTGATCGGGCTTCACGGTGTCACGTGCTCTGGGCGCGCCGAAACTGACCCCTCCTTTCGATATCATAGGCCGGCATCAGCTGCGAGCTGATCCATCTGCCGGAGTCGGTCTCCGAGCCCGAGCTGCTCGAGGAGCTGCTCCGCCTCAACCGCGACCCCAGCGTGCACGGCATTCTCGTGCAGCTGCCGCTGCCGAAGCACATTAGCGAGTACGCCGTCACCTCGGCCGTGGCCGACGAGAAGGATGTCGACGGCTTCGGCACCAACAACATCGGCGAACTCTCGAAGCGCGGCGGCCGTCCGCACTTCATTCCGTGCACGCCCAAGGGCATCATGGCGCTGCTGAAGGAGACCGGCATCGACCTGAAGGGCAAGAACGCCGTCGTCGTGGGCCGCAGCGATATCGTCGGCAACCCCGTCGCCTACCTGCTGCGCCATGCCGACGCCACCGTCACGACCTGCCACTCGCGCACCGCCAACCTCGCCGAGCACATCAAGCAGGCCGACGTCGTCGTCGCCGCCATCGGCCAGGCGCAGCACATCCAGGGCGCCTGGCTCAAGCCCGGCGCCGTCGTCATCGACGTGGGCACCAACTTCATCCCCGACGCCACCAAGAAGAACGGCGCCCGCATGGTCGGCGACGTCGACTACGCCTCGGCGTCGCAGGTCGCCTCCTACATCACACCTGTGCCGGGCGGCGTGGGTCCCATGACCGTCGCTATGCTCATGCAGAACGTCGTCGAGGCCGCCGACAACTACTTCCAGGGCCAGAAGAACCGCCACATTGTGCCGCTGCCCCTGAAGCTGCTGGACCCGGTGCCGTCGGACATTGCCGTGTCGCGCGCCCAGCACCCCAAGCAGATCACGCGTCTGGCGGCCGAGATCGGCATCACCGAGTCCGAGCTGGAGCCGTACGGCGCCTTCAAGGCCAAGGTCGATCTCAGCGCGTACAAGCGCCTCGAGCACCGCCGCAATGGCCGCTATGTCGTCGTGACCGGCATCACGCCGACGCCGCTCGGCGAGGGCAAGTCCACCACAACCATGGGCCTGGCGCAGGCCCTGGGTGCCCATCTGGGCCGCGTCACCTTTGCCAACGTCCGCCAGCCCAGCCAGGGCCCGACCTTTGGCATCAAGGGCGGCGCTGCCGGCGGCGGCTACAGCCAGGTCATCCCCATGGACGAGTTCAACATGCACCTGACCGGCGACATCCACGCGGTCACGGCGGCCAACAACCTGCTGGCGGCCGCCATCGAGACGCGCATCTTCCACGAGAACACCCAGAAGGACGGCCCGCTGTACAAGCGCCTTGTTCCGGCGAAGAACGGCAGGCGCGTCTTTGCTCCCATCTTCTTCCGCCGCCTGAAGAAGCTCGGCATCGACAAGACCGACCCGGACTCGCTGACCCCCGAGGAGATCCGCCGCTTCGCCCGCCTGGACATTGACCCGGAGACGATCACCTGGCGCCGCGTGCTCGACGTCAACGACCGCCACCTGCGCGGCGTCACCGTCGGCACGGCGCCCACGGAGAAGGGCCAGACCCGCGAGACGGGCTTTGACATCTCGGTGGCCAGCGAGTGCATGGCCATCCTGGCGCTGAGCACCAGCCTCGCGGACATGCGCGAGCGCCTGGGCCGCATGGTGGTGGCGACGTCGCGCGCCGGCGACCCGGTGACGTGCGACGACATTGGCGCGGGCGGTGCGCTGACCGCGCTGATGAAGGACGCCATCAAGCCGAACCTGATGCAGTCGCTCGAGGGCACGCCGGTGTTTGTGCACGCGGGGCCGTTTGCCAACATTAGCATTGGCAACAGCTCGATCCTGGCCGACAAGCTGGCGCTGAAGCTGGCGGGCACGGAGCCGGACGAGGACCACGCGGCCAAGGCGGGCTTTGTGGTGACGGAGGCCGGCTTCGACTTCACCATGGGCGGCGAGCGCTTCTTCAACATCAAGTGCCGGACGTCGGGCCTCGTGCCGGACGTCGTTGTCGTGGTGGCGACGGTGCGCGCGCTCAAGGTGCACGGCGGCGGGCCGCCGATCGCGCCGGGCGCGGCGCTGAACGCCGTGTACCGGCAGGAGAACGTGGAGGTGCTGCGCCAGGGCTGCGTGAACCTCAAGAAGCACATTGCCAACGCCAAGAGCTACGGCGTGCCGGTGGTGGTGGCCATCAACAAGTTCTCGACGGACACGGACGCCGAGATTGCGGTCATCCGCGAGGAGTCGCTGGCGGCGGGCGCCGAGGACGCGATCCTGGCGAACCACTGGGCCGAGGGCGGCAAGGGCGCGCTGGACCTGGCCAAGGGCGTCATCGCGGCCAGCGAGAAGCCCAAGGAGTTCCGGCTGCTGTACGACCTGGAGGGCTCCGTGGAGGCGCGCATCGAGAAGATCGCCAAGGAGATGTATGGCGCGTCGGCGGTCGAGTTCAGCGAGCTGGCGCAGAAGAAGGTGGACACGTACACGCGCCAGGGCTTTGGCCACCTGCCGATCTGCGTGGCCAAGACGCAGTACTCGCTCTCGCACGACCCGGACCTCAAGGGCGCGCCGACGGGCTTCGTGGTGCCGATCCGGGACGTCCGCATGGCGGCTGGTGCTGGCTATCTGTACGTTTGTTTCGTCGTTGTTTTTGTTTCGCTGTTTCGTTGTTTCGTTCTTCCGTTGTTTCGTCGTTTTGTCTTGTCCATGCTAACCGTCTAGCTACGCTCTCGCTGCCGATATCCAGACGATCCCTGGCCTGCCGACGGCACCGGGCTACCTCAACGTCGATGTGGACGTCGAGACGGGCGAGATTGACGGTCTATTCTAGGAGGGCAAGGGTGCGGAGCGAAATGCAATGCGGCTCTTCAACGGCGCATTGCATCTAGAGTAGAGGCACGCAGCGGCCGATTTGTTTGTTTACGGAGCGATCTTTGGGGGCATGGCGAAATCATGTGTTATGTTATCATGCTTGGAAAAGGGGTCATCTTTCAACAAAGGTGCAGACATACTGGTATTTACAATGCATTTCGGTCCAAACAGCAAAAGCTAGACATGTCATTTGATGTTGTGGCTTTGCGGCGGTGCGGCATGTTGCTTTGATTCGCGGAAGATTGCCGAATTGGCCTACTTTGCGACTTTGCACTTTGCCTACTTTGCCTACTTCGTACTCTATGCGCGAAACAGGCGCCAGTGATATGCAAGCATTACGCTGCTAGTCGCTCAAGACTAGCTGTCCCCACGTCTTACGCACCCAACGCTTCCAAGCTTGCGCACGCTGCGAATCACGGCATAGGCAACCCGGATCGCAATGGAGGAGCAGGTCCGCCGCCTAGTAGACAAGCTGTGGCAACGGCTCCAAGACGCACCGGCTGGTCATAGAGTGTGTGAGTCATGGGAGGAGACGGAGAGAAGGGAGAAGAGAGGGAAGAGACGAGACGAGAGAGACGAGAGAGACGAGAGAAAGAGCCATGAAACGAGAGACCTGAGACATGAGAGACGAAACAGCCACACGACAGACACGAAGCGCTGACCAAGCAGTGGTCGCCGTCGGCGGCATCCCGGGCTCGGGCAAGACGACGCTGGCGCGCGCCGTCGTGGCCGGCGTCAACCGGCGCGCGGCCGCGGAGGTGGCCATCGTCGTGCCCATGGACGGCTTCCACCTGACGCGCGCGCAGCTGTCGGCGATGCCGGACCCGGCGCGGGCGCACGCGCGGCGCGGCGCCGCCTTTACCTTTGACGGCGAGGCGTTTGCGCGGCTGGTGCAGGCGCTGCGGGCCGGCGACGGCGAGGGCGGCGATGTCGGCGGCGATGTCGGCGGCGATGCCGACGGCGATGCCGGTGCGACCATCTTCGCGCCCTCGTTCGACCACGCCGTCAAGGACCCCGTCCCCGACGCCATTGCCATCGGCCCGCACCACCGCATCGTCGTCTTCGAGGGCAACTACGTCTGCCTCGACCGCCCGCCCTGGCGCGCCGCCGCCGCCCTCATGGACGAGCGCTGGTTCGTCGACGCGCCCGACCTCGCCGCCGTGCGCGCGCGCCTCGTGCGCCGACACGTCGCGGCCGGCATCGCCGCCGACGCCGCCGCCGCCGGCCGCCGCGCCGACGAGAACGACCTCGTCAACGGCGCGGAGATCGTGGCCGGCCGCCTGGCCGACGTGGACGAGGTCATTGTGAGCCGGGAGGATGAGTCGTGGGTGTAGTCGGAGCCGAGGGCAGCCGGGGACAGCCGAAGGAGGACAACGGGCCAACGAGCAAAGAGCAGACAGGAGGAACAGCCAGACATGCAACGCGGAGTGGACACGCTCACGAAGAACAAGAACAATGACATTGAATGAGTACAACCTGTGCTACTCGGATCAGGGTGTCCTGTCTCACCCTGTCCTCGCTCCAGACCCCGTGGGCCGCCTGGGAAGCACAGGCACATGGCCTCTGTCGCAGCCGGAGACGTGGCGCATCCTCCTCGCTTCTCCTGCCTCCGCGCGGCTGCTGTGCGGCCATGTGTTCTCGCCCTCTGATCCTGCATGCTTTCCACCAGTCTTGCTTGTGGCCAGAATCAGGCACCGATCTGCCATGTAGCGGATGTCTGGAGTAGACACTTTCTCTGGCACCGACGTTGCCTCGGACTGTCTCCTTCGGCCCAGTTCCGTCGCACGATTATCCAGCATCGGAATATGCCAAAGGTGACAGTCGAAGCCAGTAAAACCACGCCTTGATGCTGCCCTTTGTGACCAGGCTACACTCTGCTTTCACAGCAGCAGCCGCAGCAGAAGACGTTGCTCTGCCCGTTGAGCCTGATGCCTTGTGTACTCTTACGAATCCTCAAGCGTGACAGCTGTCACTCGTGTCTAGGCACACGGCAGAAACACCAGGATTTAACGTGCATGCATCCATCGAGAATCCCCGAAGAGGAGACGAGCCAGGTGCCACGAAAGCACCATAACGTTCCTCTGACGCCTGTGACTCCTTCTTGTCAGATGGCCAGCGGTCTAGAACAGCAATGAGCCGACTTGAAACGAGGTTTCTTATTCCTCTAGATGTGGACCATAACTTGACAGTCACCCACCGGACTCCTGTTATTCGTTGCAATACTGAACGCACCATCTTTGTTATGAAGTATAGTGACAAATCGACAATTGCCATGTTTTGCTGAGAAGCTAAATACGTATTAACACATGCTTCCTATGTGTTGGAAAACAAAAGCGTACGAGAATCGGACAGTAAATAGATTCAAGTCTACCGTATATAAACACGCAATGGCGCTACGGACAGAGTACAGAGTGGGAGCGAAAGTGCCAAGCAGGATATTGGATGAGACAGCTAAGCAGTTTACTTGGCAAGCCGTTCGATGGGCCTATCCCTGAGAATCGACGTTTGTCAGTATTTATTTCAAACACTGTAGTAATACCTTGTGACTGCACTGCACCTTGTGCCCCCCCCCATGAAGCCTTTCCACCTTGCCCTAATACAGTATTACACAACCGAGGCACTCTACGGCCGGTGCACGATCTGTTGACGTATAGCGTGTTGTTTTTCGTCAGGGTGCGCTCATCGTGCCTGGCTATATCCCTGCCTTACTCAGGCACCCCCCCAATCAGACCCTCCTCGTCCACAATTTGATTTGGGCTTTCACAACTTGCTTCTTGTCAAGTCACAGATGGCGAACCGATTCTCCCGTAGGATGTCTCACAGGTGTGGACAGAACTTGCGGACTGGATCACAGATATACAGCTTGCTCACAGGTATAAGCTCACATGTATAATATGTGCAGAGTGGCCGAAAGGCTCAACTCGTCACAACCACACTGACCACGGTGATATATCTCCTCTTTCTATCTTGCTACCCTTAAACTCCCAGACTTCACCCTCGTCCGCTTTCTGTGCCCTTTTGTGGCCCTCATATCCCTTGAGGTTTTATTCGCATTGTACACGGCTTGTTATTGAAGGGAGCACTGTCGTTTAGTTAAGAGATCTCTTAGTTAGTCTGTCGGCAACTGTGTCGTCATAGTGACGCATCTTTGCAGTATTTTGTGTATGGCTGACATCGAGTTTCACAAAATCTTCATCTCTTGTCGACAAGCATCGACAAGCAACAATCATGGCGATCTCACACCAAGGGCCGCCTGGACAGCAGAGAACAGCTGGGGGAGGACATGGAGGCAACGATGGACGCTTCAGCCCAGCTCAAATTGCCAAATCTGCCTTGCGCCGCCATTTCAACGAGAAGTCGTCCTTTTACTTCGCGGCAGCCATATGCAGCATCATTGCCATTTTCACCCTGATCCACTGGACTGGACGCGTGTACAGCTCGCGCCGGGTGCCAGCTGCTGTAGCACGACCGTTCGCCGTTGTTTCGCGGACGCTACGGAAAAAGCTCGTTCGACGAGCGCCCGGCTTCGACTCGTCCGGCCATGGAGTACTGGTGGCTGTGTATGTGGCTATCAACCTCGCCCTTGTATTAACAAATGTCGATAAGTCAAGTGCAGGGGCAGAGGCATCCCGCTTCGGCTGGTAAGACTTCCTGTCCCCCCGTCCGACTATGAAGGTGGGAAGGGAAGAGAGTCGTGCTAATCGGCCCAGGATTCTCATGGCGAACATTTTTCTGGTTGTATTTCTGTCCCTGAAAAACACACCACTGGCTTTCTTGACGGCCTATTCACACGAGCGTCTGAATTGTCTGCACCAGATTGCTGGCTGCACAGTCTTTTTGCTCATGCTGTTTCACACCATCTCGTACTCGGTCTTCTTCACCAAGCTTGGCCGGCTAGAAGTCCTTCGCGAAGGCAGCCAGATCGCTGGCTTCGTTGCAGGCTTCCTCTTTCTGGTCGTGGTGGCATCTGCCCTTCTTCGGCGCCGCTTTGCTTACGAAGCCTTTTATGTCATGCATATCACGGCCTTTGCTGCATCTGTCGTGGGCATAGGCCTCCACCGTCCAGACTTCGCCACCAAGATTCCCATTATCACCTGCCTGACCGCGGGTCTCTTCGCGGCGGATCGGCTGCTTCGTCTCTCTCGACTGCTGATCAACTGCACCGGCAACGAGGCAACAGTGTACCCGCTTCCCGAGTGCGGCACGAGGGTCGTCCTGAAGAAAACGCCATTTCTTGCTGTTCCCGGCAAGCATGTCTTTCTTTGGATGCCGCGACTTCGCCCGCTCGAGATGCACCCCTTCACTATGGTTGGCACGAGTCCTGTCGAGTTTGTCGTAAAGGCGTACTGCGGCTTTACGCGAAGTCTGCATGAATATGCATCGGCAAACCCGGGCGGCAAAGTGTGGGCAGCGGCGGAAGGGCCGTACGGAACAGTCCTGGATCCCACGGCGTATGACAAGGTCATCCTGATTGCCGGTGGCAGCGGAGCCAGCTTCACATTTGCGCTGGTCGCGAATATGCTTGATCGTATGGATTCAAAGTCTGAAAACTGCGTCGAGTTCATATGGACAGCCAAGACACAGCGTAAGTCGGATTTGGGGCTTACCTGGACCTTTTAGTCTCTCTTTCTCCTTGTCATTGTCATTTTTGTCTAAACCTGTACCTTTTCTTGTATCTCCAGTCATGCAATAACTCCCTCGAGTGTTGCGCGGAACAATATACTAACTATAATCTAGAAACCCTTACCTGGTTTGACGGCCAACTGGAAACACTACGAACGCATCGCAACGCATCAAAGGTGCATGTGTCTTTACATGTGACGCACGGATCCAGGTCATCTTCGTCCGGCGAGGATCAAGCCCCGGGACAAGGCGGCAACTTGGAGTGCACGGATCCCGCGATCTCAATGTCAGGCCCAGCCATGGTTCGGATGATTGCCGCCGAATCGGGCACAGAAGGATTGCACGAAGCTAAAATAGCACTTGTGGGGGAACGAGAGAGACGAAGCAAGCTGAGAAAGACGACTAGCCGCAACACGGCGCCATGTGATCTCGAAAAGGGCGCGGCCATAGTTGATGCGGCAACCAAGGTTGCAGACGCACTCGAACCGTTCTCGCAAGGTCGGCCGGATGTGGCTGCTGTCATAGATAATGTGGTGGCATCGGTGGAACGTTCGCAGCGCGTGCTAGTTGCGGTGTGCGGCCCTCCAGCATTGATGACGACTGTGCGCAATGCAGCAGCCAAGTGTATCAAATGTGACGGGCCCGACGTGGAGCTTCACTGTGAGCAGTTCGGGTGGTGAAATGGTGGCGAGGGTGCCGTGTATCTCTGCGCTTTCTATTACTAGTTACTTTGCCGTGAGCATTTCGACAGAAACTCAGCCGAGCACAATGCCTTAAGATTCATCCTTCAAGCCACAAAGTAAACCACTGCCATTCGTTCCTTCATGCGTTCCTTCATGCGTTCCTTCATGCGTTCCTTCATTCGTTCCTTCGTTCGTACTTCGTACAGACGCAAGTACTCCGTATACTCGTAGGACTGCCGAGCCTTACGAGGCTAGTATTACTAGTACGATAGCCGGCGTACTGTGCTATTCGTAAGAGTACGCGTGTTGTGCGTCGTATCGGGCTGTCCTTGTACGAGTAGTATTCGCTTGCGAGTACTCCGTACAAGAATGGATCTGGTGCTGAATTGGCGGGTTGCCAAGAAGCCATGTCCGTATGTGGATCGGAATACGATGTGCTGCGATCTCTCCTAGGCCCGATTTATCGTGCTTTTCAAGGCTTATGTCCCGGACAGGCCATTTGAAGCCCGTCACGGCCTTCCATTGTCCCAACTCGTACTTGAGAATCGTTTTTTGAGTTTACCGAATGCTTTCCTACAGGTCGCAAGTCATCTTCTGGTCAGTCCGAAGGACGTCTTTCAGGGCGTGAAAAATAAAAGAGCATCCTAGGGTTTCGACGCCTGTCTATTTTGGCACTGAACATAACATGATCTTCCATAAGCTGCTGGCGATGGCAGATATGCACGCGGCTATCTGCCTCTCAATGGCATTGCCCGTGTTGGTACAAAATTGTTATCTCGCTGCATACGAAGTATGCCAAGACTCTGAATACGAGCACCAGGTGTTTACTCCGTATTTTGTACTTCCCGCAGTAGTACGGAGTATGGATATAGTATCTCCGGAGTTGTATCCAACTGCACGTATGCTGCATGCGTAGGCTTACATCACCTCATGACCGCGCAGCGGTAACTCATCCTAGGCATACGGCTTACAAGATGATAGCACAAAAAGCGCCTCGTATCCCTTATTGGGGCGCTTTCGTATACGCGCCGACTTGTACGAGTAGAGTTCCTGCTTGCTGCTATTGTTAGAAGTTCTTTGCTTATTTGCGTCTGGATTGTGATCGGGTCACTGCTCGTAGTACTGATGATGATGCTAATAGCATCCGTGTTACTCGGCCCGAACGGACTTGAAACAAGCAAATACGCCGCCTATTAGCGGAAAAATATAGTTGCACCTATCATGCTGCTTCGCTGTTATTCAGAGGTGGCGTGCCAGCGCATGGCAAAACAATACAGCTTGGTAGCTTGATCTGTTGATGACAGAAGACGATACTATTTTCTCTCCGAGCCTAAACAATTCAGCCGACACGCTTACTCCGTATACCGTGATAGCTGCGATACGGGGAGTGTATTTTTCTACACGCATTTGCTTGCTTTGTCTGAAAGCGTAAAGCAGCTCCCATTCCGGCATTCCGGCTCCCATCCCAACAATTGGGCCATCGGCTTTTTGCAGGAGCTTCGGAGCAACTATGCAGTCTTCCGGTGAATAACTACAATGGTACCTTGTACGAGACAAGACACACAAAGGCATGTGTAATGCATAACGGTCGTGTTTGTCTCACTATTTGAATCCATCGCGTACCCTACCATACATGCGTGGATACGAGTCTACCATTCAACACGGTCTCGCCGAGACAATGATGCAGTCAAAGGTCGGCAAGGCTGTCCGCCGGCCCCACGTCAAGTCGACCCCCCGAAAAGCGGATGGTCACGTGTACGGACGAAAGTGCGTGTACGTCGCGGCTTGTCTGAACGCGAGCAGCTAAGCCACATCTCGACGAGTAAGCTACGGAGTATTTCAATTTGGGCAACCGTACATGTTGGAGTACTCGAACGAGCATGTTGTAAAACTTTGTTGGACGTGGGCTAATTAGCAGATGGAGGGGCGAATCGTTAGACTACAGAGTTCCGGCACAAGTGATCAGCCGAGAGAAGCCTTAGTTACGAAGTAAGCCTCGAGCGGGTGGCAATGGTACGTTGCTTCATACTTCGTACGCGTACTCGTACGTCAGTGTTGGTATGGTTAACTACGAGTACGAGAAAAGCACATGCATGGCAAGTATGTAGGAGAAACGTGTTTAGTTTTAGTAGCCCCTAATAACAGAACACAATGACAACCATTTCTACGCGTGGCGCACTTTACTTACAGTTTCTAAAAGTAATGCTAGCCCCTTTCTTATCTGGACGGAATACTCCGTAGGTTGTCTGGAACAACGGTGCGTTTAGTTTGCAAGTACAAATAGGGGAAAATAACGACTTTACTTCGGATGGCGCTGTGCAAGCGCGAATACTAGTAGCATGAAACAATTAACAGTCGTGCATCGGAGTCGTTCCGCTCGCGTGCTCTCTTGTTAGCGGCAGCCACTCCGTACGGAGCACATGTACTCATACGTACAAGTAGTCACAAGTAATGCCAAGTACGGAATATTACTCCGTACATGAACAAGCACTACGACTCACTTCCCCTGTCTCCTGCGCTTCCGATACCCCAGCCTGATCATGTGCCATAACCCGACGTACGACGTAAGATACTCCGTAATAGTCTGCAAGCCCCTGAGCATAGAGCACATGTCTGGCAGCGATGGCTCGAGCTAGAATCTCTGAGCCGCTTGGGTGGGCCTGGCTAGTGGGAAGTACGGACGAGTAGCAGCAGTTGCGGCTCTCCCGAACAAGGCCACGATCGTCCTGTTCTTTGCTTTTGCGCGGGTTGGATATGCCGACGCCGAGAGAACAATACACACGCCTCTGTAACTTGCGGTTTCGTTTCGATGATAGTGTGCCGCGTGGGAGTCTCCATGCAGCACGTCGTGCTCAATATGGTGCAGGATAGAGCAAATTACAAGTTTATCATGCATAGTACGTTTAGCCTTGGCTGTAACTAGGTCCCCTGTGTGTGAGGAGAGCTAAGCCAGCCTGTGGCGTTTTATTAGTTAGCATTTGGGACGAATTCCCGAAGCATTATGCTTTCGGGAATAACTTCGATTCGCCCTTGTCCGCGTTCTTGTGAGTGGTCGTTTTACTGGTACCGTAACTCAGCATACAGAGTACTTTGTAAGAACGAAGGAAGCAGGCTGAGGCATGAGAACAGACGGAAAGCGGACGAAACGAGGCAACCGACAGCGGTCACGTCAACCAGTTTCATCGGCCCTGGCGATGCCTTGAATCTTTGTCTCAAATCTCCCAATACCTGCAAATACCTGCGAGCAGTTGGGCAGACGACGCAGCGCGGAGTACTTATACGGTGCATACTTCGTAGAGATTGGATGCAGTTGGGACGCTGGCGTAAGCCTTGCACGCTAAGACCACAAAAGAGCCCACAGCTGAGAGTTCCCTGTATATAATTGGTTGGTGCTTTCGGCACGATCCCGGCTGCCAAGAAGCGCAATAAACGACGTGGGATTCACTGTTACATACATTACACTACAAGAAGTACACATATGACGTATTTGTACTTACGAAGTACAGAAGGTAACATGTACTCGTACTCCGTACAAGTACTTGTGTGGCCGAACTACCGAGCCGTCGCTTGGCACTGAATATAGGAAGCAGTTGCGCGAACCTTCTCACAAGTATTCGCATGCCTTGAGATCCCTACGTACGAAGGAATCGCAGAAGTCGGATTGCGGGGCTTTTAATGGACGGAGATCTCTTAATGTACACTGGGGTATCGCGGCATTGTACTCCGTACGGTGTGCTTGTTCGAGGAAAGTGCGATGCTCGTCCCTGCCAACCGCAGCCTGGTCAGGGTGCACAGATAGCACGGCACCGACTATCCCTACTGGTCGATGTAGCTGCCGGGGTGGGTTGCCCATAGCTTCCGAATAGGGAAACTGTTCCTTCCGCTATCAAACGACTGCGACGCGCAGAGGGCAAGAGCGAGGCAGGACTGCTAGCCGCGCTCTCTAGCTTTTGCAGCCGCAGAGTGGCGGGAGCGAAAGAGGGAAGGAGGAAGGTAAAGAGCAAGGAGCACAACGTCATCTGCGCTAGTTGCACCGTGCCGTGTGACGCTCGGGGATCTGCCAGCTGCTCAGGTGGCTGAGAGGAAGGAGCGAAAGGGCAGGGGGCTGCGATTGTCGCAGGAAAGTTCTTGGCAACGCTCTTGGCAAAGCCTTCCCTGTTTTCTCACTGGTGGCTGGCGAATGGCGGCGGTGCCAGTATTCCTCCATCCACGATACAAAATAGGTACAATGCTTGGGCAACTACTCCGTAGTGGACCCGAAAATACGCCGGCCGGCCTCGGAGGAGTCCGAGGGCCTGCCGTCTGCTCCGTAACGAAATGCCGGTTTGGCCTGCACACGGCGCGGCAGCGTGTTGCCGTTCAGGCCGGAGCACAGCAAGACTGTGCTGAAAGCAAGAATGTTGGGCTGCCACTGGACGGCTGAACGGTTCTCTGGAAAGATGGGACTCGCTAGTACGGGCTAACTTTACATATAATATACTCGTACGGAGTATACGAGTACAATGTACAAACACCGGACAGACGGCGCGCCAGTAGCGGGGAGCGTTCGAGCGGCCGCGCGGCAACGCACGGCCGAGAATGTACTCCTATCTCACGTTACGTGCACATGTACGGAGCGTTGGCTGTATCCCACAAGTACTTCGTACGAGACCGCACTCGAGCTTGCACAAAATCGTACGCCCAGATAAGTCCGGGCCTATGCGTCTATCTCCGTGCCTGATGCGGCTCCACTCTGGCAGAAAAGGCGCGTTTCAGCCACGAGTCGACGATCTCGTGTATTACGGAGTCGACGTCCTGCTTCGTCCCCTCAGCCTCCTGGGCTGAGCACGCCGTATGACGAGGATATGCGCCTCAGCCCAGGCAGCACATCGTATTGCCTCGTACTCATGCACGAACGCGGGCCTCTTTCCCGGGCCTCTTCCCCAGGCCTCTTTCCCCGGGCCTCTCTCGTCTTGACCGCCTTCCACGATCTATTCTGCCACTGCACAGTGCGACTGCGGTCATGTGACATGCATCGAGCTCAAAACCTACATTACTTGTACATTACTCGTACTGACTCGTACTTCGTACAGCGGATACGACACAGGCCGCCGGCCTATTGGCTGGACCGCGTAGGCCGGGTTTCCTCGAAAATGAGTCTCCATGGAGTCCGCGGCCCGCTGTCGCCAAGACGCTTCGGCGGACGCTACGGAGGCGCTGTATTTTGTACGTTACGTATTTCGCACAGGAGCTACGCATTGCGTATGGAGTCGTCCTCATATCGTCGGCCTGAGGCTTTGTGGCGCTGAGGCGGTCTCCTGAGCAGCGCCAAGACCGCAGGTTTCTGGCCTGTGCAGGAGAAAAATGGCCGAATTACAGGAATTACGGAGTAGTACAGGGTACACGTGCTTGTACACTGCACTGCAACTCCAAGGTCTCGCACGCCCAGAGCGTGGGATTTAGGGGGGTGTGCCTACCACTGGACCCTTTTCCCATCCCAGCCAAATCAAATCGACGGAGTACGAATAGGACGTACTCCGTACTCCTGATTGCTTCTACTTAAAACTGATACGGGCTCTTCTCCCCAGGCATCGTCGCTCCTCTGTCCTCTGCGAGCTCCTTCACAGCGAAACGGCCTTCCTCGTGACCGCTCGACGAGATCAGACTCGCTGCTCTCCCGCCCCCTTCGCTTCTGTCTTGACGTCACTCGTTCACTCATTTCGCCCTCGTCGGCTTCGTATTTCGTCTTCGTCTTCGCCCTCCATCTGTCCTTCTTTCCACCTCTCCCGCTTCGCGCTTCTCGACCCACGGTCTTTTTCATCTGCTCTATAGCACCGCCTGCGTGACACTAATACTTCGACAAACAACGATCCCTCGACGCTTCCGCGCATCCCACCAGCCATCGGTCGCTTGGATAGGACCTGCCAGCCTCTCGCGAGTCGCCTTGCTTCTTTGCCCATCTCTCCGGTCTGGCACCCCAGTATCGGTCCTTGATCTCGCATCGACCGATCACGGCGTCCACCGCATCGCCATCGACAGCAGAATCGACTTTGTGTCAGCCTGCCAGAGACGGCCAAAATGGCGATCGGAAAGGAGGGAAACGTGAAATGGGTGGACGTATGTTTCTCCTGCCTCCTGCCTCCTGCCTCCTGCCAGGCCCCTGTTCTGCCTGACAGTACATCTGCTGACTATACCAGGGTCTCCGCGGTCTGGCCTCCTCCACCGTTGTTCTCACACACGTCACGCGTGCCTTTGATCTGAATGCCTTTGACTCGACAACCGCCGAGGGTCAACCTCCCCGGTTCATCCAGTGGCCCTTTGTTCGTGTCTTTACGCAGGGCCGCATCGGCGTCGCCATCTTCGCCCTGGTCACCGGCTATGTCTGCGCCCTGAAGCCCATCCGTCTGTGCCGCCAGGGCCAGCAGGATGTTGCTTTCCGCTCCATGGGCAAGTCTGCCCTGCGCCGTGTTCCCCGCCTCGTCATGCCCGCTACCATCGCCACCATCCTCATCTGGCTCGCTTGCGAACTCGGCGTCTTCCATGTTGCCCGGCACAGCGACAGCTGGTGGATCCGGGAAACCGGCCCTGCCCAGCAGCCCAGCTTTGGCGAAGCCGTCCGCAACCTGATCAACAACATCATTGGAACCTGGACCCACGGTGGCAACCAGTACGACGCCAATCAGTGGACCATGATGCCGCTGCTCAAGGGCAGCATGGAGGTCTACGTTTTCATGCTGGCTACCGGTCACATCCAACCGCGCTACCGCATGATGGCGTCTATGGGCATGTGGCTGTACTACTACTTTGCCAACGATGGTAAGTGCCGAAGAAGGGGGAGAGCGCATACTGCAGTCGGCTAACAAGACCACAGCCACCTTTGGCATGCAGTTCTTTTTCGGCGTCTTCCTCGCGGACCTGCAGAACCACCCCACCGGCAACCAGTTTCTGGTCGACCATCCCAGACTGTGCCGCATCATTTCGCCCATCCTGATCGCTTTCGGCATGCTCGTTGCGTCGTACCCCGAGGCCCACCCCACCTGGGTACCGTGGTCCTCTGCAGAGTACACGGTGCTGACCGCCATCCTGCCGCACAACCCCGACATGCCCCGCTTTGGCACATGTTTCGGTCTGCAGTTCATCGCTATGGGCCTTCACTTCTCGCCGCCGATCCGCGAGACGCTGTCCAACCGCCTGTTCCTGTGGCTAGGCAAACAGTCCTTTGCCGTCTACCTGCTGCACGGCCCTCTTCTGCGCAGTGTTCTCGCCTGGATGGTCTTTGGCTTCAGCACGCTGCCGGACACCAAGGACGACCAGGGCGAGGTCGTTCAGCACTTGACCCCGCTCCCGAGCTACACGCGCCTCTTCTTGATGCTGCCCATCTGGATTCCCATGAACTACGCTGCCGCAGTGGCTTGGACGACGTACGTCGACCCGTGGTGCGGCGCTGTCACGGAGCGCCTCGTCAGCTACGTGATGCGCGATGACGTGGAGAAGTCGGAGCCTCTGCTGCCCGCATAGAAGCGACACATCTGGAATTCGACAGTTGATTGTTGATGCAGTTACAGCATGGTTACAAGTGCCTACATATCTCGGCGTTTGGGTAGGGGCCCACACGTTCAGAGTGCCCCGTGGATTTAGAGTTCTCTTTTGTCGCTTGTCTCTTTTCCTTTGTATTCCAGATTGGCTAAGCAAGCCAAGTGTTTCGGCATTGGTTCCTTTAGCGGTCGCATATTTGGTCGCAGCTTTTCTAACGCATGTCATGAGTCGAAGTGGGAGCGATCATTCTTTGGCTTACTTGTCTTGGAGATGTCCGTCGCCGTTAGCAGGTCGAAAAGCCTGTTTGGACAGGCGAAAGATGGCAGGGGTTGGACAACGCCTGTCTTGTTTCTTCGCTGGAAAAGTAACCTATAGTTTTATGGACGTCTTCGCACATCATTGGCCTCCGAGAGGCCCATAATCCTTCCAGATCGTTTGCTTGAAACAACGGCATACTATCACAAGGCTAGAAGGGCTGTACGCCTTAGTACATTTGTGTTGACTTTGGGTAGCCGTAGCGCAAGGCTGAATTCAGGGCAAATCTGCGTACAATGGTATTGTTGCAACGAAGGATGGATCTAAAGGATCTATCCGTCTGACGGTCTGCCAAGTGCCGCTATTGGCTCTTGGTCAGGCCGTCATCCCAAAGGGGAAAGCATAATGCGACCTAATAATCAACCAGTGTGTCTCAGACAGCAAGTCACGCAGCCGTTTGCAGTTGTGAACAAGTTCTAGCTAGAAGATGCAAGGGAAGCAACATTCCAAGACCTGAATCATGGGATGCCTCACATGTCGGCAGCCACACATTGGGCCAGACATGCGCACACCTGCGGCCGCAACTGCCCCGCGTATGCCATATGGCGCCAGACAGGTAGTTGAGCTCCCACAAAATCATACCATTCAGTAATACTTCAGAGTCCATCTTGTCAAGGCCCGTTGCCTCTGCCAAGCAGCACGCAAGGTCCTGTTAGGCTTGTCCCAACAAATACCTCGCCGGACCTCCTCGGTGGCCTCTCTTAGTCACGGCTTCACTTCTTCATAGTAAGGAACAACGAGGCTGCTTCTGCGCGTAGCTGAGGAATGTTGCATGACGTAGGGTACGAAGAGGAGCAGACGTCTTGAGGCTAGCCCAAGTGCATCTGGGCGAAGTGCGATACGAGAAAGCTATACGAAGTACGGAGTACGGAGTACTTTGTACGAAGCAAGTACTTGTACTCCGTACGAAGTCGGTACGGAGTGCGTCGTGCGTCACTAGTTGGTAGGTGACCCGTCAGGCTGCATCGCGATGGCCATCAGCAGGCTCTGCTGTGACAGCAAGGTCGAGATCCGAGACCCGATTTTCGATCGAGAGATTTCTTCTTCCGGCGACACAGAGACCGCATTTGAGACAGCCAGACATGTCGAGTTGGCGAGACAGCTGGACACACGCGCACACTCCGTATTGCTGGGCGTACTTTGCAAGCTGCGGCATCGCGGCCGGATGTCGCAGCGCCTTGTGGCCTCCGCCGTCCGCAACAGCATCGCTGGTCGGTTAGCGGTACAATGCGCCATGCGAGTTAAGCATATCTTGTCCTAATCGCCTGGAGGCTCGATCCGTAACAAATTACGGCAGGCGCAGGACCCCGGGCGTACCTTCCGTATCGGCCGACGGACGAGTCCTCGTATTGACTCCTCCTGCTCCACAGATCGCCTCGAATCTCCCTTTTCAAAAACAGGCGTCAAATGTCAAATGCCTCATCTGGCACAAAGGCCATTTTCTATCTTACAAGGAAGAATTGCATCGTGCCAGGCGCACGCCGATCCCGGCGCGCTCATTCTCGCTGCCGGCCGCCAAAGTACGTCGTGCATCGTGCCATGCAGAGGGTGCGCGATGCCTGATTTCGGCCTCTTCTGTCTTGGACGGATCGGCGAAGCAGAGAACATCTCAGTCGAGACAGGCTTCGTGATTGGGTGCATACTGACTACAGCACTGACCGCTCGTGTCTGGTCGTCCGGCAACGGCTGCAGAGGCGGCAAGGCGACGCCGGCCTTGGGTACGAAGTCAACACGTCACGATCCTGTGGATCTGCCGTCGCCACGATGTCCGCTCGCCAAGACTTTGTGACGTCGGGCAAATGCTCGGAACAGTTTCTGCCAGGACGAAATACGAGTACGAGTACTCGTACGAAAAAGAAATGCGCGACGTCTCCCGGCGACGATTGATCGGCCGCTACCCCGACCTCCCCACATATTTCGGTCGGCGACAGCGATCCGCTGCAACCTTATTGCCAGTTAGAGCGGGCGGTGGCACGCCTCGTCTGGCCTGCGGGGTGCCATACGGAGTGCAAGTCCGGAGTATTACAGAGTGCGACGTCAAGCAACAGCACATGCGCCTGACCCTACTGGCGCAGTACCATGCATACAAAGGGTGGCATGCGGACTAGGTCCTCCGCGTGGCAGGTTGCATCTGACAAGCGCCTGCAAATGAAAGACGTCCTGGTCCTGGACAAATCTCCCATCCCGCTGTCACACCCCCTTTTCGGCTGCAGCGCGTCGAAACGGCCGACCCGGGCATGGGCAGCTGGTCCTTCGTCTGGAGACGCACCACCACCCCAGCAGACGGCACGGCATGTGGCCGACCCGAGCAACTTCAGGATGCAGTGTTTATTTCCGGGCATCGCAGTTTGTTTCCCCTTTTGCACTGGACGAATACGACGCACATCGCGCGAAGGCCAATCACATCCTGGGTTATCCCCTTGCGTCGAAGTGAAGGGACCGGTTGATTATGCCGTTTCTCGTTGCTTTTTCTGATTCAACACAGGTAAAGCATCTAATGGCTTTCGCGGCCATCCCTGAAGCAGCCGAGACCGTGCAGAATGAAGGTTAGCAAGGCAAAGCTGCCTCCGTGCTGGCTCTCGAGTCGACAGGATCGAACCACAACGCAGTCGATTCCCGACGAGCAGCGGCCTCGTCTCAGCAGCTGGGCGCGTTTGCGAGGCGCTGGTGCCCCGAGAAATCTGCGGTCCATCGTTCATGCACATGCCGTGTGAATGCCGCACACGCCATGTACAAGCGAGTTTACATATGGTAAATGCGTACAGAGAGACGCTACAAACAGACGGACCCCTTGCCGCATCTTGAGATCACCAGGCCCGGCCAGGCCAACAGCACGTGCTTTGAAGCGGGAGAAGGCCGGCCCCGTGGC
The DNA here is from genome assembly GCA_002778075.1 of Grosmannia penicillata. Taxonomy (NCBI): domain Eukaryota; kingdom Fungi; phylum Ascomycota; class Sordariomycetes; order Ophiostomatales; family Ophiostomataceae; genus Grosmannia; species Grosmannia penicillata. The sequence goes on along the minus strand of PCDK01000001.1, from coordinate 2,808,827 downwards.
CGAGGTTACCCCATGACTTTCTCAATCTCTAGGCTAGCCGTCTTTTCGTCCCATGTGGCTATCAACTGCAAGTCACTAACCCCTCCTTCTACCCTCCAAGAAGCCACAAGTGTGCCTCCATTGGAGTGTCGAGCGTGCTAGGAAGATTAGCCTCCAGGCCGAGGGCCAATTAGATAATTCTTTTGGAAATGGCAGCTGTGTCTCGGCCTCGCTACGTGTATATCCAGTACTTTTCTCGGCGGGCCTATAAAAGCCAAGAAAGGACTGTACGCCGATTTGGGCCCAGACGTACTGCCCATATGATACCCTTCACTTGTCCTCCTGAAGTTGGCTGCTACCAGACGCAACTACTGTCTCTTGAACCGAGGGCATGAACAGACTTTTGCTCACATGCCTCTGGGCATTCTATGGATTGGCCAATGTCGCGGCTGACTCTACCTTCTCACCGCTCAAACCGCCAGCCATTCCGCTCGCCGTTCGCTCCCCCTACCTAAGCACGTGGCTGAATGGTGACTCTGGGGGGCTGCTTGCAGGCAGCTGGCCTCGCTTCTGGGCGTGAGTGGAACACTACCCTTCATGTATCTTTGAGCTAACATATCCGAAGGAACCAGATCACTGCGTGGCAAGGCTTTGTCCGGGTGGATGGTGTCACGTTCAACTGGATGGGCGCAGCTCCTGGCCCAGCAGTGGCCACGCAAACCGCATTCAACTACACGTCGACCAAGAGCGCGTTCACATTCGATGTGGGTGGCTTGATATCGCTGACAGCGACGTTTTTGTCTCCCGTGTATCCAGACGATCTCCTTCGCCAGTCCTTGCAGTTTTCGTACCTTGAGGTGTCTGTGGCGTCCGTTGATGGGAACTTCCATACTGTCCAGGTTTACTCGGACATATCCGGGGGTGAGTCGGCAGTTGTTCTGCTTCTGGCAAGATCGTATTACGGAGTACTAACAAATGTCAAGAATGGGCAAGTTCAGACAATACACAAGGCATCACGTGGGGATTCAACCCAGGTAGCAACGGCGTTGCTTACCACACAATGCAGCTCTCCTCCCAGACGGTATTTGGAGAGGACTCGGATATGGCACAATGGGGAACATGGATTTTCGGTACCGGAAGTAGCTCTGGCGTAGGTCTCTGCTCTTGCTGTCTCGCAGAGACTTGCTTGTGCTTACGCTCGACGCTGACTACTCACCCGTTCTAGTTGACATATCAGACGGGCGTCCCGGATACCGAAACTCGAAGCCAATTCGTCAGCAGCGGCAGTCTCACAAACACCATAAGCCCCAATTTCAGGGCCATCAGCGACTCGTGGTGCGTGTCAGCTCTCGGCTTTGCCAACTTCCTGCCTTTGGAATCAAACTAAACTGACACGACCATCAGGCCTGTGTTCGCCTTTTCGCAAGACCTTGGCTCGATCAAGGACAAGACAGATGTCCTCTTCGTCATTGGTGTTGCCCAGGAGGAGGTCGTCAGCTTCCAGGGCGCCGGGTCGAGTCTACAACGGCTGACGGGACTTTGGACCACTCAATACAACTCCGCCGAGGATACGCTGACAGCGGTCTACGGTGATTTCAATAATGCGTCGCAATACAGCGCCGCACTTGACCTGAAGATCCAGGCCGACGGCTCCGAGGCCGCTGGCAATGGCTATGCTGCGTTGCTTTCCCTGGTTGTTCGCCAGGTCTTTGGTAGCCTCCAAGTCGCTCACGGGTCGGCCCAGGACTACATCTTTCTCAAGGAAATCAGCTCCAATGGAGACTGCTCGACGGTTGATGTGATATTCCCGGCCCACCCCATACTGCTGTACCTCAACGCAACTTACCTGAAGCTGCTGCTGGATCCGCTCTTTGAGAACCAGGAGAGCGGTCACTACCCGAATCCCTGGTCCATACACGATCTGGGATTTTTCCCCAACGCTCTGGGATACCCGAACGGCGACGATGAGGCGATGCCGGTCGAGGAGTGTGGAAACATGATTATCATGACGCTGGCGTATGCCCAGCGGTCAGGCGACAATGCCTATTTGGCCCAGCATTGGACGCTGCTCAACCAGTGGGCGCAGTTCCTTGTGGAGGACTCGCTGGTCCCGGAAAGCCAGCTGTCGACCGACGACTTTGCGGGCACGCTGGCGAACCAAACGAACCTCGCGCTCAAGGGCATCATCGGTGTGCGCGCCATGTCCGAAGTTGCCAGCCGCAGCGGGCTTGCAGAGGCCACTGCCGCCGCCGCCACGTACGAGACGACGGCCGAGGACTACTTGCGCACGTGGCTTGGCTACGGCATTGCAGCCGAGGCCGAGCCGCCGCACACCACTCTGGCCTACGGGGAGAATGAGACGCACGGCCTGCTGTACAACCTGTACGCAGACCGCCTGCTGTCGTTGAGCCTGGTGCCGGCGTCTGTCTACACGATGCAGAGCAACTTTTACCCGACGATCATGGAAGACTTTGGCATCCCGCTGGACACGCGGCACAACTGGGCCAAGGCTGACTGGCAGGCGTTTGCGGCTGCCATTGCCGAGCCGGACACGCAGTCCGCGATGATCGGGCAGCTGGTGCGTTTCGCCGAGTCGACGCAGACAAACCGCCCGCTGACAGACCTGTACGATGCCACCACGGCTGGCTGGCCGGTAGACAGCGGCACGTTTGTGGCACGGCCGGTTATGGGAGGTCTATTTGCACTGCTGGCGCTACCCTAGTAGACAAGTACCACCCATGCATTTCAGCTGGCATAGTATAAACTGGATAGCATTGTTTCTGCTGAACATATGACAGGGCATCACGCAGTTCTACGACCGACCATTCAAACGGAGAGAAGAGAGATAGCATGATTGGTACTGTCTAGCTCACATAGTTGGTCTATACAACCACCGATCTTTCCCCCACGTCTATTGCCTTCTCTTGTATGTAGCCGCGTGTGCCGGACGTCGCGAGACGCAGCCCAAAGCGATACATTATTGAGAAAAGCTGCTGCCATCTCATCGAGCGTCTCAGCGTCACGAGAGGGGTATACCACCCAGAACGCCATATAAAGCAAATGTATCCCAACCCCGGCGCCAAAGCAGAAAATAAAACCCTAGATTTTTTGGCCTCCGGAAAGAGATGCACGCCGAACTTTTCCGAGCAGGAAGAAAAGAGGTACGAAAAAAAAGAAAAGAAACCCAAAGCCGACGCCAATAATTCGTAGCTCGCCATGCGTGGTAAATCATATGGAGCGCTGATAAGCAAGTGTAGGTCTAGAAGGGAACAAGGAAGCGTGTCATCGTTTGCGTAAGCAGCAGGAGCGGAGGAAGAGGGTCGCAGACGGCGACCTCTGCGAAAAGCGCCAGGGTGTCGCAATTAGTGAGCGATGGTCTGCTCCATGGTCTGCTCGCTGGCGGCGGCGACCTTCTCGGCGAGGTGGAAGGGATTTCCGGCGGCGGCGACGGCGGCGACGGTGGCGGAAGCGAGCATCTTCTCGCGCTCCCTCTCCTCGGCGAAGACGCGGCGGCTCATGGCGAGGACGGCCTCGAAGCCCTCGCGGCCCTTGACGGCGTTGTCGTGGAAGCGGGTGACGAGGCTGTCCTCGATGGCGTTGCGGATGCGCTGCCAGCCGCCGCAGAGGGCGGTGATCTTGGCGTCCTGGACGAACTGGGTCTGCGGGTGGTCGTCGGCGGAGGTGGCGGCGGGCCGGTAGACGACGGTCTCCTGGACGCTCAGCACGTTGGACCAGGTGAGGTTCTGGCTGACCATGGTGACGGTGCGGGCGCGCGGATCGACGTAGGAGGTCTCGAACACCTGGCTCTCGCCGCTGTTGGCCACGACGGAGCCGAGCAGGGTCTTGAGCCACTCGGGCGCGGTCTGGCGGCAGGTGATGAGGCGCTCGGTGCGCAGCACGCCGGTCTCGGCGTCGACGGAGCGCGAGAGCGTGTCCACGGCGATCACGTGCGTCGACTTGTCGTTCCACGGGCAGTACTTGCGCCAGTTGGCCGTGGACACCTCCTCCCAGGAGTAGTCGAACGTGACGGTGTTGGAGAAGACCTTCATGGTGGAGGAGGCCGAGAAGGAGCCAAAACAAAATCAGAGACCGGAGGCGAGCCGAGCAGAAAGTGTCTCGAGCCGGTCGATCGGAGGCTCGGGAGATGTGTCGCAGTGCGGTTGAGCTGGTCGAGACGAGGCCGTCCGCAGGCTGGGGGTCCTCTGGCTAGGTGGGAAGCAGGAAGAGCAAAGAAGAGCAGAGAGTCACGGCCAGGCAGAAAGCCGGTGAGGTGGCTCAATATTGGCAAAAGAAACGATAAGCCCCGGTTTTGTCTTTTTTCGAGCTCACGTGCGCGTCGCTGTCAAAGAGCGGGAAGCGTGGACGGACGGAGACGCAGTCTGGTTGTCAATGAGAGGAATCTGTCGAGCGACAGCAGGCCGGCAGTCGTAGTAGATGGAGTGGGAGAGGTTGCTCGCAGGGTGCGTGGGTGCGCGACTTTCCGGTGGCGGAGGGAGATGCCGTAGAAATGGTTTTAAACCTCTCTTTTTGCGCTTGTGATTTTCCCAGTCCGGACCGCGAAATCTTATCGGAACCTGCGGGCGACAACGGCAGCGCGCCCATTGGCTGGCCGAGTCCCGATTCGGACTAGCGTCGTACGTATGAAAAATCTTCGGATCAAGCTGGAGGCGGGGGCGGGGCCTCTGATTGGCTGGCCGTATGGAGCTGACTCATCATAAGTGTGGCTGTAGGTGTGGCTAGAAAGCCCCGGAGGCTGACACATCTCGTTAGAGTACTTGTACAGTTAGTCATCTATTTATCTAGCTAGGATTTAAGTTCTACTTGCAATGTTCCTAACCATGTCTTTCAACTAGTAGTCGGCGACGGAGTATGTACCAAATACCCGCTAAATTCTACGAAGCCTTGTGTACAAGTTGTGTACGGAGTACGGAGTTGTGTGCGATCACATGTACTTTATAGGAGCTCGTATTGTGCCTGCGCGCGATGTCACTGCAGGCTCCGCGGCTGTGCCTGGGCTGAGTAACGTACACTTCCCGCCGACGGTAGCCTGTTCGGGCGCCGTCGCGGAACGGCAGGCGCGGTCCTCGCTTCGCGCACGACAACGGAGGCCCAAAGCGGCCCGAAACCGCTCGAAACCGCAGGCCCGCCAGCAGCCCCGTCTTACGTCACACCAGCGTGACGGCGGCGCAAAACGGACAGCATCGAAAGACTGACCAGCTCGCTTCCCGTCACCTCGCCGAGCTGCCTCGCCTCGCTGCCTCTGCCACTCTGCCCGCGCTCTTCTTCCCGACCTGCTCCTCTTCTCCCCGTCCATCCCTTTCTGTCCTCGCTCCCCCGACTCTCTCTCCGCCGGCCTCCGACCGTCACTTTGCCACCCTCCCCTTCTTTGGCTCCTCTTCTCGCCGTCTTCTGTCTTTCGCCTCGCTTCGCGCGCTCTTCCGCAAGATGGACCAGTTCGCCCAGCTGAAGCGGCGCACGACAGACCTTATCCAGTCTGTGCCCGAGTCGCTCCCCAAGTCGCTGCCCAAGTCGCTGCCCAAGCTGCCCGACTCACTCGCGCAGGTGCATCTCCCAAAGCTCCCAAAGCTCCCGGCGCTGTCTCTGCCCTCCCGTGGCCCCAAGGATGCGCCCAACACCATGAGGGCCACCTGGCAGCGCATCGCCATTCCGTCCCTTCCACGCTCCTCCCACACCATCGACGTCGTTTCCGGCACCGCCTACGTCTTTGGTGGCGAGACCGCGAGCGCTCGCCAGCCGGTCGACAATGACATGCACGCCCTCATCCTTCCGACCGGCACCGCCAGCGCCGACTACTACGCTATCAAGGCCGTCGCCGCCAAGCGCACGCCCGCGCCCGTGGTCGTGCCCATCATCCAGGAGCCGGTGGCCGAGCCGGATCCCGTCGTCATCGCGGAGCCAAAGCCCGCCGAAGCAGAGACGGCGGCCCCCGAGGACGACAGCGCCGCGAGCAGTGTCGGCAAGGACAAGGGCAAAGAGCCCGCCGTCGAGGACATACCGCTGCCAGGCCCGCCTCTGGGCGACGTGCCAGCACCACGCGTGGGGCACGCAACAGCCGTCATTGGCAGCCGCATCTTCGTGTTCGGCGGACGCGGCGGGCCGTCCATGGCCGCCCTGGAGGAGCGTGGCCGGGTCTGGGTCTTTGATACCCGGTCGCACACATGGAGCTTCCTGGACCCGGCGACGCCCGCCGTGCCGGCGCCGATACAGCCCGTGCCGCCCACCGGGGACGCTGTCCGGGCCCCGGACAACACCACGCCCATCTTCCCGTCTGCGCGCAGCTTCCACGCGGCGGTCGCCATCGACCGGCCGGCCGCGCGCGACGGTGGGCCCCAGGGTCGCCGCGCCCGCGCGGCCTCCAGCTGGAAGGAGTGGGTAGAGGGCGACCGCGCCGAGGTCGGCACCCCGCAGCGGCCCATTGTCGGCAAGATCGCCGAGCATGCGCGCGACGCCGAAAGCGACGGCTACGGCACCTTTCTCGTGCACGGCGGCTGTCTCGCCGACGGCCGCCGTGTCGCCGACCTCTGGGCCTTCGACGTGCGCACGCGCGTATGGACCGAGCTGCCGTCGGCGCCGGGCACGCCACGCGGCGGCACGGCCCTCTGCGTCAGCCGGGACCGTCTCTACCGCTTTGGCGGTTTCAACGGCCTGTCCGAAGAGGGCGGGCGCCTCGACTTTTTGCCGCTCGCGCTCAGCTCGCTCGCCGATACGAGCGCTGAGCCGGCCGGGGTCACCGTCGTCGCCGGCGGCGCCTGGCAGAGCCTCGTGTCCGAGACCGTCGCTGCCGTCGAGTCGATGCACGGCACCACGGCCGTGTCCGTGGGCGGCCGTGCCGCCACGGAAGCGGACGAGGAAGCCGCCAACACGGGAAGCACGGAGACGGGCAGCGCGGGCGCCGAGGCGGCGCCGCTGATCACCGTGTCGGGCCCCGAGGACATTTGGCCGGGCGCGCGCTCGGTGGCGAGCCTCGAGGCCGTGTCGACCGGCGGCGGCTGGGAGTACCTGATCCTGGCGCTCGGCGAGCGCTCGCCCAGCGCCGCCGGCCACGAGGCCGCCGGCCAGTTCTGGGACGACGCGTGGGCGTTCCCCGTGCCGTCGGACAGCCTGAGCGCGGCGGCCGTCTCGGACGCCGTGACGGGCGCTGTGCGTAGTGTGCGCGGCATGCTGCCGCGCGGGTGGTTCGGCAGCCTCAGCGGCGCCGCGGCCGCACGCCTGGCCGAGGGGCGCTGGCTGCGGCTGGTCACGGCGCCGTACGACGCCGACGACGCCGCCGCCGAGGGCTTCGCCGACGAGGCGGCATATGGCCCGGGCGCGCGCGGCTGGATCGCGAGCGCGCCGCTGCGGGAGCTCGAGGAGAACGCCATCGTCGTGTTCGGCGGGCTCAACGACGCCAACCAGCGGCTCGGCGACGCGTGGATTCTGCGGCTCGGTGCCGAGACCAGCGCGCAGAGCTGAGCGGCAGCGGGTGATGGCAAGAAACCGGATGCGTCTGGTGTTGGGGCGACGGAAACGACTGCGCGTGCTGTGCGGATCGCTGCGCCGCTGGGAACGTTACGGGGATACTTTGCGTATTGGATTTGCTTTCGCACATGCATGCCGTCTTTTTGTGCATGTCAGAGGCCGCAGCGGCTGCTGGGTCGGGTAGGATACGACAGAAAACAGACGATGGAAAAATAGTTTGAAAATTGACACTTCCATTCAGAGTCTTATGTACAATAGAGCTCTCCCCTCTGGCTCGGCACTCGATCCAGGATATCTTTACTGGTCTTGTCCCCGAGGCACCGGCATTCGCTGGCCTCGGCCACGTCCACGCCGGGCACCAACGCATGTCCGCGTTCTCCGCCGCTTTCGCCTACAGGTCGCTGCGCGTGGTCTCCGTGCTCCACGGCTTGCTTGTCAGCGACGTCAGGCCGGCGCTGTTCTCGCACGTTTGCCGGCCGGTGAGCGGGCCGGGCTTGGGGACGGCGGTCTTGCCGGTGGCGTCGGCGGCGGCCGCCTTGAGGCCGTCGAGCAGGCTCTTGACGGTCGCGGGCGTCAGGTCCTCGTAGTAGTCGTCGTTGATCTGGATCATCGGCGCGTTGACGCAGGCGCCGAGGCACTCGACCTCGATAAAGGTAAAGAGGCCGTCCTTGGTCGTCTGGCCCTGCTCGATGCCGAGGTGCTCCTTGATCGCCTTGACGATGACGTCGCTGCCGCAGCCGCCGAGCTGGCACGGCGTCGTCGTGCAGGCCTGGACAAAGTACTTGCCCACCGGCGTGCGGTTGTACATGGTGTAGAACGAGGCGACCTCGTACACGCGCATGGGCGGCATCTCCAGCCGCCGGGCCACCTCGTTCATGACGCTGATGCTCGTGAAGCCGTGCTGCCGCTGACCCAGGTCCAGCAGCGGCATGACGGCCGCCTTCTTGTACTGCGGCGGGTAGCGCTTCAGGATCTCCTCGATCACCTTGTCGTTCTCGGGGCTGAACTTGAACGGGATGTCGGGGTTGTTGTCGGGGGTGTTGCGGTGCTGCCGGTCAGCAGGCCTCGAGCGAGAAGTAGCACTGCCACGGCTAGAAGAACGAGAACGAGCAGAAGGATGCAGCACTCACCACCTGCAGCGTGTCGCTGGCCCTCCGTGCCGAAGCCGACAACGCCCGGACGCCGGCAGCCATGGCCATGGCCGGCCGCCGCGCCGCGCCGGACGCCGACCGTGCGGCCAGCCGGAAAGCAGCCGGAGAGAGTCTGGCTGCCATTGTGAAGCGTGCGGAAGCGGGGAAGGAGACGAGGTCGGTATCGCAATGCCGGTAAGATACAGTCCACCGGAAGAAAAGACAAAAAGAGACGGCGAGAAATGTAGGGCTCGAGCGGGTGGTGCGGGTGGCCTGGTGCAGACAGGAGCTCGCGGCAGCGGCAAGACAGGGGTCACGGCGTCAGAGATGGTCGGCGCGGGCGTCCTCCGGTCAGTGTGCTCGCACGGGAGTGGGATTCTTACGTCGTCGTCGGCGTGATCTCTTTCCTGCGTTGTGGAATGGGCCGGGAACTAGCTTTGCACCCGGGTCTGTCCAGATCAAATTGCGATACGCTGATTGGCCAGCTCCCCGGACATACCTGGAGATCTCGGTCATGTGATACACTATGCTTTGCTGCATGCATAAAAATAGGCATGAAATATGCAATACAGCGCTCGTTGCTGAGTAAGCGGTGTGCTACGGTGGATTGGCAACAAGCGCAAGCGCCACGACTTGTGGCAAGTACTACGCAGTGCTCGTTCCGAAGTCCTGCCTGCCAAAGCATTTGTCAGGGTGAAGGCTGGAGACTTGACTGGCATCCCCGTCTGTTTGCTGGATCTGTACGCGCAATCACAGCCAGTCTATGTCCTCGAGAACACAAGCGGCGACTGATAGAGGGCCATCTTTGTGATGATTGTGTGGCCAGCATTTGAACCCCAAATTTGCACGTCTTACGTGTATTACTTGTCTCCTGTCTCTCACATCGAGATATCGATACGGCCGTCTTACGCTCCGCGCTGGTGTCCAGGTCAGACTGGTCGCATCAGACGCCGCATCACCTGCAGCGCAGCCTCTGCCCGCTGCTTGTCGGAACGCGCTCAAGGTAGTATCTTATGCGAGTGGAGATGCCGACGCTGCGCTCGGCCAGGGCCGGTCGCCAGTTGTGCGAAAAATCGATGTCCGGGTCCTGGACGTTGCGGCCGGATACAAGAATGAGAGGCTGGCTTTTGCACGGCACCGGGGCCGTATGGAAGCAATGCGACGAGAGGGAAAGCGGGACGCGATCGAGCACGCGGGACAAGGCGACGCGAACGAAGCGAGAACAAAACGAGACGGCCGACGAGACGAGCGGCGGGAAGACGAGGCGAGGCTTCGAACGTGGTCGCGACGTACTCGTAGACGATGCATTGCTCCGTACTCGTGCACGCCGCCGAGACAGACACGCTCGGCACGCGTTGCGAGCCGCGGGCCAGACAGCGCGTGGCTTTGGCCAGTTGCCTTTTCGGCCATGCAATACTGATATACGACGCCCAGGACAATGCGAGTCATCTCGCGCTCGCGTTTTCAATTGTCGCGCTCGAGGACGACGTCTAGCAGAGGATTTAGCACCGAGGCTAGCACGCAAGCAGCTAGGCCCACATGTAGCCCCACCGGTGGAATGGGTCCGAACCTGGGGCCGAGCTAGTCAAGGCTTGTTCCATTTGCACGGTGCTCACTCCGATGACACAAGTACGAATGGGAAGAGCAATCTCGTACTTCTCCATACTCCTACGGAGTACTTCTACTGTAGCTCGCAAACGAAGGCAACGCTGACGAGAACGGCTACGGCCGTGCTGCGTCTCTGCGTGCCTGGGCCGCAGTGGAGAGTCGGAGAACCCGGCACGAGCTGGCGCCGAACGCATGCGGCGAATTCTTACGAGGCAACTACGGAGTATTACTCGTACCGTCCTTCGAGTTACCACGACGATGCTCGCTTCGCTGCCGGGACTGTCGTCATTGTCTTGGCGACGGCACGTGATGGCCGAGCAAGGTCGTACGGGATGGTCTCTGGCGACTGGCGACGTGCTCCGTGCTCCGTATCCACGGAGTAATACCGGCAGCTCCTGCGCGCAAGGCGGTGAGCACTGCAGACCGCCCAACGCGGCAGGTACAACAGACCGCTCCCATTCGCTGCTTGTGGCGATACTGTGATGCGGCGCAACCAATTCGCCTCTCGGCGCGGTCGCGGGCCTACAAAGTACTCCGTATGGCCCAAAGTACACATGATCCGACTTGTTCCTTTCCTTTCTCTCATCGCTGTCCTTTGTCGTTCGTCTGCGGGCTCCAGGCACGCAGTGTGACCAACGGGACAGCTCGGCTTTCGGAGGCTACTCACAATAGCCGTCGGCCAATGTGGGACAGAGACCCACATGTTCTGTGCAAAGTAGTCCGTACAAGTTGCAAAACAACGCAAACAGCGCAAACAGAAAATGCCATCCGCGGCGGTACCTGGCCTCTGCTGCATGCAGTGTAGTTGACAAGTCTTATCGGGACTCCTCACCGGCGACAGCGCACTTCTGCTCGGGCCAACCGCACGAGGCCTAGTCGGGCACGGCAAGGCCGGCAAGCGGCCGGCCACTGTGATGAGTAAGCTATGCTTAAGCTCAACTTCAAGCCACATACGAACTCGCAGTCCTATGGATATGGGTGCTGGACGTGTACAAAGTCATACGGAGTACTCGTAGACACGGAATTGCAATGCATTACGGTGTGTACCTGCTACTCGTACAAGGTCACGCCCAACGTCGCGCCTATCGCAGCATTTGGCGATGGGCGGCCGATCGGTATCCCTGCACGGCCCAACGTCGAGATTGGAGTACCACTGGTGGCTGGTCACAGCTGCTACGATAGCTCGAGCCTGCAATGAAGTATCCTACGGAGTACGGAGCAAGTCGCATCGTCGCAAAGCTGCGCGCGTCATTGCGCAGAGATGTAAGATACTTGTAATCTAATGCTGTAGCGTACCTGCCTCATTTCCAGCGAGTCCTTCCTCCGACCGGCCATTGTTGTCGGCGCCAAAATCCCTGTCGCACCGTGCGCATACTGTGTACTTGGACGCACCCGCATTGCCCGCCCTATCGACGAACCAGTCCTTGCCCGTTGCGCTCCGAGCTCCATCCGTATCGGCAGAAATTCGCGCACCGGCAACCGGCTGCTCGTGCGTTCGTACGGGTACGGAGTACTTCGTCTCCATATTACTTCGTACTCGTACTTCTGTCTACGAGTACTTGTCGAAGTACGAGTCACGGGCACGGAGTTCGTGTACGGAGTATGGCATCACCTCGCTACGCCGCGTCACTTCGTACACAGTGTAGACGGCCGACCGCCGTGAAGGGAAACAGCGATGCGGCGCTATTGCCGAAGCACTCGTGGACGGTCCTAATATGGAAACCGGGGTGTACAGGTACTAGTACGTACCTTAGTAATACTCTGAGCCGCCAAGGGCCCAGTAGCCTATACCACACTAAGCAGCTGGCCTGGGCGCTCGCCCTCGCGCGCTCTTTCCGTGTTGTCTTATTTGTTTCCTGCTTCTCCATCCCGATCGCTTTTTCTCTCCTCTCTTCTTCCTCTTCTTCTTCTCTTCCTCCCAACGCACTCATCCTCCGTCCGCCACCGTTGTCGTCTTCTCTCCGTCTCCGCTCCCGCCCGCTCTCCCCGTCCGAGTGTTGTTCGCTGCCTGTCGTGTCGCCCTACAGACCCGTTGCCAAGACTTCTCCAGCTTCCGTCCCCAAGCTTTTGAGCTCTAAGCCACCTTTTCACCGTCGCAAGGTAAGATCCGTTTTCCGCCAACCGGCCGTGCCAATTCGACCGAACCTCTTCCATCTGGCAATCGCATTATTTTTCGCTTTTCTGTGTTCTTCGGCGGTGTCTGTTTCTGTTGCTGCTTGTTTGTTGTTTACTTGGCCTTGTACCCACTGTATTTCCGTCTTCACCTCGCTATTGCGCTACACCTATGGGCACTTTTGCACGCTACACCGCACTGGACCACCTGCCATTGGGCGGAGCACAGCTCGGCCATACTCGCTGTTCGCGCTCTGGCCGCTAGCTCCACATCCAATAACAGGCCCGAGAGCTAAGCTTTTTGCCTCCGGAATCCGCGGCGATAATATTGCTTTAAATTTAATCGAGAAAAAAAAACCCGAAAATACGGGGCCTGCCAGCATAACAAGGGCAAAAAAGCCGCTACTATTCCCTGCTTACACGGCACCGACGGAACTAGAAGCAAAACACCACCGCCGGAGCTCGCTACCCTTCTCCTTTCATTACCGCTGCCCTGCCCGTCTCTATTGTACAGAGTACTCGTACTTTGTTGTCGTGCTGCTACTGTCACTGTCTTTATTTTACTCGTCCCCCACTCCGTTCTCTTTTTCGCTCTCTTCTTCCTTCCCTCACCATTGCATTCTGCGCTTCTCATCACTAATTCGTCCGCTCTCAGACCTTAATCTATCCCAATGGCTGCCATCGAGTCCACCGCGCTTCTGGCCCGCAACCAGGTCGCTCAGATTGCCAAGCGCTCCAACTGGGCTGGCCGTGAGGCCGGTGTCATCGTTGTGTTCTGCGTCCTCTTTGTTGTCGCCGTCGGCGTGAGTGCGCTCTTCATTCACAAGAAGCTCGCTGCCCGCAAGGCCGCGAAGCCGCAATTCTAAACGGCCCGGCTCACTATGAGCTCATGAGGTGTGGACGAGAGAGGGAGAGGAGAGAACGGGAGGAGAGGGTGTGGTGTGGAGGGTCCCTTAATTGATGAGATGCCCCGTCGCTGCACGTCTTCGCTGTATATGTGATTTTGCTCGTGGCGGGCGCGTTCTCTCACCCTCTTTTGAGACGGAGCATTCGACCGAACATGGCTCTTCCTCTCGTCCCTCGACGTGCTATCGCAACGATGGGCGATTTTCCGGTACTTGGGATGTTTCGACGATTTTGTTCCAGGTACCGGGTATACATCCTATCCTACCCGTCTCTGCGCTGGAGACGCGGCGTGCATTCGGCCTTTGACTAGGAACGCGGATTTGAGATGGTTCAAGGATAACAGCACGACGGGGAGCGAGGTCGATTGCCATCTCCTTTTTGATTGAGGACATATACCAACACGTCAGGAGTTTTCGCCCCCAGAACGAGACCCGGGATCTACTCGCAGCTGGGTGGGAAAGCTGGCGATCTCTTGATGTGGTAATACTTTTGTATTTCCATTTTGTTTCTGCTGTTATATCACTGTAGTAGAAAGCTATTGTCAAAATCTTAATCCTGCTCTGTGGCTCAAGTCGAATGTATGTGATGTATGCTCCTGCGTGGTTCTACCTAACTTTGTTTACTCTGTATGCTTCGTAGTTGATGGCGCTCTGGCTCTGTATATTCTATGCGTATCATTGGTTAGGCTAACCTTGTTATCCTGTTGGCCGTCGCTCAGGGCAGCTCGATCTGTTCCAGTTGGATCAACCCTTGCGCCGGCTAAGATTAGGTTGAACATTAGCAGTGGTACGAGAAGGAAAGACGGAGTGCGAGAAATGCAGGCACAATACACACCGGCACGAACTGGCGCAGGCGGACGCCCGCCTCGCGGAAGACGGCGGCGGTGTCGGCGTCCATGCTGTAGCTCTGGCTGTAGACGACCTCGGCGATGCCGACCTGGACGATCTTGATGCTGCAGGTGAGGCAGGGGCAGGTATCGCAGTAGAGGGTGGTCTCGGCGAGGGCGGCGGCGGGGATGCGCTCGCGGCCGGCCTCGAGCAGGGCGTTCTCCTCGGCGTGGAGGCAGAGACAGGTGGCGAGGCCGTGGCCGGTGCCGGCGCCGCCGTGGTTGCAGCGGGGACAGCCGCCCTCGCCGCAGTTGCGGAGGCCGCGGGGGGTGCCGTTGTAGCCGGTGCTGACGACGCGGTGCTCGCGCACGAGGACGCAGCCGACGCGGCGCTTCATGCAGTTGCTGCGCTGGGCGGCGAGCGAGGCGAGCGCCATAAAGTAGCGGTCCCACGACGGCCGCAGGAGCAGAGCGGCGCCGGCGGCGGTGAGGCCGGCCTGCTCGAGGGCAGCGTAGAGGAGCGAGAGGGACGCCGACGACGACGACGACGCTGATGCCACGCCATTCGCCGCCACGCCGTTCACCAGCCGCATCGCCGACCGCGCCATCACCGGCAGCAGCGGCGGGTGCGCTGCGTCGCCGCCGCCGTACAGCTCGCGGTCGGACTGCGCGACAAAGGCCTCCAGCGTCGCCGCGTCGCCGCCGCTGCTGGCGCGCGCCCGGACCTGCGCCCGGCGCCAGCGCACGGCCAGCGGCGCGTCGACGCTGATGAGCAGGAAAAAGGGCCGCTGGCTCAGCACGTGGAGGACGGCCTCGCTGTCCACGTCGGCCGTGACCCAGCGGTCGCGCCAGCACAGCGTGACGTGGTCCAGCAGGGCGGCGGCCGAGGCGAAGACGGTCGGCTCGCCGGTCGGCTCGCCGGTCAGCTCGGCGGCCGTCTCGGCGGCCGCTGCGGGCGCGGCAGCCGCAGCATGCGGCCGCAGAAAGAGGCGCGTGAACCCGTGGCGCTCGACGAGGTACTGGGCGACGGTGCTCTTGCCGGCGCAGAGACCTAGGAGAGCGAATTGTGAGCGGGCGGCGCGGACGCGGAGGGCAGAGCCTTGGGCCTCATACTTCCACAGATGCCGATCAGCATGGCGGCGGTGGGACGCAGAGCTCGCTTTGGTGCAGGTCGTGTGCAATCGTGATCTGGTCTTCAGGCCGTCCACTGTCCACGCCCGAGATGGTCTTCAGGTCGTCCACTGTCTACGCCCGAGATGGTCTCAGGCCGATGCCCGACTGTCAGCCCGACGCGAAAAACGCGGCGCGTTCTGCGGCCTTGCGCGTGGGGCCGCCACTACGGAGTATTACAGCAAGGCAAGCTGCCGCTGCAGTAGCTGCGGGACATACGAGTAGGCAGCGTTCTAGAACGGCCAGCCGGCAGACGACGGCCAGCTGACAGCCGAATGGCCTGTGCACATGACCTGCTCGTAGATGAGAGCGTGACGTCGTTGAGCTGCCGGCTGACTTGGTGTAGCCTCGTCCGAATAGGCAGCTGCGGCCCACTGCCTGGCTTCCTCCATCCGCCTACTTTGTACCCCGCCCCCTCCCGGCTGGCGGCAGCTGCGATCCTTCTGCGCCGGCCCGACTGCAACTGCCGCGGCGCCCGTTCTTTGTGTGCGATCGTGTCTTGGCTCGCTGTCCTTTCTCTCTGCCTCACTTTGCACTCTCAACTCTCGCCTCTCGCCTCTCGCCTCTCGCCTCTCGCCTCTCGCCTCTCGCCTCTCGCCTCTCGCCTCTCGCCTCTCGCCTCTTGCCTCTCGCCTGTCCCGACGTACACCCGCACCAGCACCCACATCCCGCACAGCCGCGCCTCATCGCGTGCGTTTGCGCTCGCCAAGCCATCCCGAGCTTCGGCCGACCGGTCGCTGACCTCCAGTCGCTGACCCAAACTCCAACACACTTGTTTTCAGCTTGACTTCGCTCACAGCCAAGCACCTTCAACCACGACGTTGGCCGCGACCTCAACCCCGACGCTCAAGACTACACGCACCCAGCCGCGATCCGCGGGGCCGTCTGCCCGCCATGGCCGGCCTTCAGTTCGCCACCTACAACTCGCTGATCGAGATGCCCTTTTACTCGGCTCTCTTTGCCTCCAAGCTCGACCACGACAAGCTCGACGACTCGGCACGCTCCGTGCTCGGCCTCTACGAGCCGCGCGGCGAGCAGGACCCCGCCGTCAGCTCCCAGATGCAGATCCACGGCAATGCCCTCACCAGCAACCAGTGCGTGATTCCAGTGTTGTCCCGTCTTGCTCTCCAGTGGTGGCGCTGACTCTCCCAGAACGCCTGCCGGCATGATCCGCGCAGAGGGCATCATCAAGAACTACAACACAATCGAGGACTTCAAGCAGGCCGACAAGGCCGCCATGCTCCATACCGCCGCCCGCCAGATCTGGGACGCCATCCGCGACGGCACCATCTACGAAGTCCCCTCCCTTCTCACCTTCTTCAACATCATATCCTACGCCGACCTCAAGAAATACCGCATCACCTACTGGTTTGCCTTTCCCGCCCTGCATTCCGATCCGCCGTGGAAGCGCGTCGGCGATGTTGGGCGCCTCGGGGCCCAGGAAACCACCCAGCTTGTCGACAAGATCGGCACTTGGCGCTACGCCACAGACAACCGCCAACACGGCTTCTTCCTGACCAAGCGTCTGCGCATTGAAGGTGCGGGCGAAGGGGACGGCGAAAACCTCTTCCTGCACCCCGACGAGGTTGCCTTGGGGTTCCGCTGGGTCGTCGGCTCACTGCGCGACTTTGAGACCGGCTTCTTCCATGGCGTGCCCGAAGAGGACCGGTATATCTCGTTTGTCGACCCCTCTACCTACCCCGAGAACCCGTCGTGGCCACTGCGCAACCTCCTGGTCCTGGTCCGCCAGCGGTACCGTCTGCGCAACGCCAACATTCTCTGCTATCGCGACACCCAAGGGCGGCGAGACGAGCCACGCAGCATCATCCTCCGCCTCGCCATGGACGAACCCGCCAGCATGGAAACCCTGGATATGCCCAAGGTCACCGGCTGGGAGCGCAGCCTCAACGGCAAGCTCCAGGCGCGCGTCGTCAACCTCGCCGAGTACATGGACCCCTCGCGGCTTGCCGACCAGGCCGTCGACCTCAACCTCAAGCTGATGAAGTGGCGCATATCGCCCAATCTGGACCTGGACAGCATCAAGGACGTCTCGTGCCTGCTGCTCGGCGCTGGTACGCTGGGCAGCTACGTCTCGCGAAACCTGATGGGCTGGGGCGTCCGCCGCATCACATTTGTCGACTACGGGTCCGTGTCCTTTTCCAACCCAGTGCGCCAGCCGCTGTTTGAGTTCAACGACTGCCTGCAGGGTGGCGCACCCAAAGCGAAGCGTGCCGCCCAGGCGCTCAAGCAGATCTACCCGGGTGTGGAGTCGGAGGGCCATGTCCTCTCCGTCCCCATGCTGGGCCATCCAGTCCTGGACGAGGAGAAGACGCGCGCGGACTTTGACAAGCTGGAGGACCTGATCGACCAGCACGACATTCTCTTTCTGCTGATGGACACGCGCGAGTCGCGCTGGCTGCCGACCGTCATGGGCAAGGCCAAAGGCAAGATCGTCATGAATGCGGCGCTGGGGTTTGACACCTACGTCGTCATGCGCCACGGCCCGACCCCGGCCGAAGGTGCCAAAGACTCGCTGGGCTGCTACTTTTGCAACGACGTTGTCGCGCCAGCCGATGTAAGTCACGCTGTCCGCCCCGAGAATTTCGTCCGCACTAACCGCGATCGCCCTATAGTCGATGAAAGACCAAACCCTCGACCAGCAGTGCACCGTCACGCGTCCGGGCGTGGCCGCCATGGCCTCGGCACTGCTGGTGGAGCTGCTGGCGAGCATCCTGCAGCACCCGCTGCGCCACCATGCGCCGGCACCGAAGCCCGCGGGCCGGCCGGGCGACGGCATGTCCGCCACGTACACGCGCGACCCAGAGAACCACCCGCTCGGGCTGGTGCCGCACCAAATCCGCGGCTTTCTCGCCAACTTCCAGAACATGCTGATCCACGGCCCGGCATACCCGCAGTGCAGCGCATGCAGCGCGCCCATCCTGACGGCCTACCAGCGCGAGGGGTGGCAGTTTGTGAAGAAGGCGCTGGCCGACCGCGAGTACGTGTCTGAGCTGTCCGGCCTGGCCGAGCTCCACCGGCAGGCGGACGCCATGGCAGACGAGCTGGACTTTAGCGATGATGGCATCGACGACGGCGACGACGGCGAGGCTGTGATGCTATGAGCCCTGTCTTTGCACGGGCCGGCGCAGTGCTCTGGCCCAAGGCTGTGCCCGTACTTCTGTTTGCTTTTTGGGTCTTGGTTTAGGCGGCGCAACGAGCAATCTCATGGGAAAGGCGTTTCTGTGCTTCCGTGCCGGCCTGTTTGCCGTGTTGGCTTACATGCGACAGTGTAGTCTTCAACAATCGGGGCAAATGAATAGACGATTCGCTAGATCTTTAGCAATGGTATATCAAGTTGCTTTGTTTGTATCGTGTTTAAAGAGTCATTTATGCCGTCTTTATTACATTTTACGGTGTTGCACTATCTTGAGATTTTTGAATATATCCGGTCAATATATGTTGACTTCGGTTGCCCGCAATCATTTCATCCTTATTTTGTCGTCGACCACAACACCTAATTCGATTATCATTCAACGGCCTGATCCATTACGTCATCGAACAGTCCACGGTATTGGAGATCGGCGTGCGGCTTGGCATCCGTCTCCATGGAAGGCGCGGCTGGAAAACGTGCCTTCCCCACCTTTTCGTCTCAGACACGGCGTTTCCACTTCATCAGCCAAGACTCTCTTCGCTCCGTAAGGCCCACCACGATCTGCTATTTTGCTTCAACACTCTTTCTGTGTATTGCGTTCTTGTGCTTGAAGATGGGACGTGTAGCAGGCACACTGTCACCGTGTAATACCGCCAAGTCTTGATAGCGTTTGCGTTCTGTTCCTTTGTCCTCGGCTTGCCATTGGCTTCAGCTTCGAGGCTGTCGTTTCGTTTCAACTGGTCCCTTGGTCGCTCCGTGTTTTGCTCATCTCTGGCGCTTGCATCGTGGCCTCACCGGCTCGCCTAGACAAAGATGCGCCGCATAGGGCCGCTGCGACGGCCTATGTCGGTGGACGACTACGCTGGCGTGCTCGTCCCGCTCGAAGACGCCCATCTCTACAGCCACTCGGCGCGGACCGGCCGGACCGAATACGAGGATCCGCGAGAAGGCGACGGCACGGACGACGCCGACGCGGACCGCTGCAAAGACGCCGACGACGATGTCGAGGCGTCCGGCATGCTCCCGATGCGGGCGTGCGAGTACAGCGTCGAGGGCCTGCGGCAGCAGGTCCGCGCGGGCGGCGACGGCAGCCCCGGCGGATCGCAGCCGACAGACTATGAGCGTGAGACGGTCCTTTGTGTTTTGTCCTTTTCTCTCTTCATTGCTCCGTCTTCACCCGGACTCTGTGCTGATCGTGGCAGTGAAATCCAAGCTCATCAACAAGGCTATCCAGGACATTGGCATGGGCTCCTACAACTGGCAGCTGTTCTTTCTCTGCGGATTTGGCTGGTTTGCCGACAAGTATGTTGTATTTCTGCTGTTTAGAGGGACCAATTGTTGCTAACACGTGGGATAGTTTGTGGATGCAGGTACGGGTTCCTGCATTGATCGCTGGACACTCTTGGATGTCACTGCTAACCGTACTTCCAGGGCGTCTCTCTTATTCTTCCGTCTCTGTCGGCCGAGTTCGGCGTTGCCGAGAAGACGGTTCGCTACACCACCAGTGCTCTCTTCCTAGGCCTGTGCTTTGGCAGCTTCTTCTGGGGCATCGGCTCTGATGTCATGGGCCGCCGAATCGCCTTCAACTGCACCCTGCTGATCACCAGTATCTTTGGCACGGCGACTGCGTACGCCGGCTCTTGGGGCGCCGCCTGCGCGCTCATTGCATCTCTCGGTTTTGGCGTCGGCGGAAACCTGCCCGTAGATGGCGCGCTCTTCCTCGAGTTCCTGCCCGATGACTCGAGCTCGCTGCTGACGCTTCTCTCGGTGTGGTGGCCTATCGGCCAGTTATGCTCTTCGCTATTGGCCTGGATGATGATATCCGAGCACAGTAAAGACGAGTTCCAGCAGTACGCGACTGGCTGGCGTAATTTTGTCTTCACCATTGGCATTATCACCTTTGTTATGTTTGTCATCCGCTTCTTCATCTTCAGCCTGTTTGAATCTCCCAAGTTCCTTCTCTCCCAGGGCCGCCAGGCCGAGGCTGTGGCTGTCATCCATGGGCTGGCCTATCGAAATGGAACCAAGACCTGGCTGACACAGGACCTGCTTGATCTTGTGGCGGAGGACAGCAGCGACGGGATGGCCGGCGCGAGCAGCCGCAGTGGGCGGCGCAAGAACGGCGCATACCACGCGGCCGATGCAGATGATCTGGACGGCAGCAGCGAAGACGAGACTTTGGCTCTTCACTCTTCAGCCAGTGATTCGGCGACGCCTTTGCCAAGGCCCGCAACGCGCCGGCGCCCTTCAGCAACGGCCGTTGGCCTTGTTCGCGACCGTCTCGCCGCTTTTTCCGGGGAGCACGTGCGGCCACTCTTCCGTTCACGCCAGCTCGGCACTGCTACCGCTATCATCTGGTTTGTCTGGGCCACCATTGGCATGGGCTATCCGCTGTTCAACGCATTTCTGCCACAGTACCTCTCGCATGGCGGCTCATCGCCGGACGTCTCGTCGACCGATGGTGCTGTCGCGGCTGCTGATACCGTCACGACGTATCGCAACTTTGCCATTACGAGCATCGTGGGCGTGCCAGGCAGCCTGCTGGCGGCGTACACGGTGGACAACCCGTCGCCCTTTCTGGGACGACGCGGCACGCTGGCGATCGCAACATTCGTATCGGCCGTATTTCTGTTCATGTTTGCGACCTTTGGGCGCTCGCCGACGTCGCAGCTGATCTTTTCCTGCATCGAGGCCTTTTCGCAGAACATCATGTACGGCGTCCTGTACGCCTTTACGCCCGAAATGTTTCCGGCCCCTGTGCGCGGAGCTGGCACGGGAGTTGCGAGCTTCCTGAACCGCATAACCGGCCTGATTGCACCCGTGCTGGCGGCGACGATGCCGGGGGACGGGGCCAAGGCACCCATTTATCTCTCGGCAGCACTGATTCTCTCTGCGTTCGTTGGCATGGTGTTCATTCCCATCGAGAGGCGTGGCCGGCAGCGGCTGTAATGCTAATTCTGCGGCGAGCACCTCGTTCTATGTGATTTGTGAACTACAGATATGAGTACAGTCAGGCGGAGGCCACACAATACAGTCAAATTAGAATCGGTCTACATCGTTTCCACCTCTATCTTTCCACAGCTGATTGACAAAAGACAAAGCATAGACCGAACAGCTAGACGCCTATCATAACTACATATAAACACAAATCGCGAGTGACGCTGTCTACGAAGAAACTGCCGTGGACCCCCTTCATCTTGTTCCACGAGCACCCGCGGGCGCGTCGGGTCGCCTTTGCTGAAGCGACCGGCCCATGGCATCGCGCACCATTGGATCGGCGTGGATGGTGTTTTGCACAAGCCACCGCTTCATCTTGCCGCGCATGTTGCTCAGCGCCTCTTCCTGGCCGACGAAGGGGGCCATTTCCATCTCGAGCAGGCGCGACGCGTCGGCATTGAGCGAGTGGCTGACTTTTTCGAGCTGGTCGAGGGCGGCGAGCAGCACGGGATCGGCGGCGGCGCTGCTGTTGCTGCCGGCGGCATCTTCCGCGACGATCTGGCCGCTGCGGGTGTCGGCGCCGAGCAGGGGGCCGATCTGGGAAAAGCCAATAAAGGTAGTGATGCTGAGCTGGCGGGCGAGCGAGACGGCCTGGAAGGGCAGATAGGGGCCGTGGGAGGGGGCGATACGGGCGAGAAGGGGGTTGAGGACGGCGGTCAGCAGCCGCGGATGGGCCGGGCGGGTGACGGTGTGCAGCTCAAAGACGAGGACGCAGGCGAGCACGAGCCAGCGCTCGTAGCGGCCCCAGGTGAGGTAGCCGAGCAGGCCGAGCAGGTAGAGGGTGACGGTGGCGACGGCGTAGTAGAGCAGCAGGCTCTTGACGCCGCGGGCGACGAAGTCGTAGAGGGTGACGCAGCGGTGGGCGCCGGCGGCCCAGGCGATGCTGTCGGGGCCGAAGCGGTCGTAGGCGAAGCGGCGGGCGGGATCGAGCAGCGTGTCGGCGGCGGTCTTGAGGTGGACAAAGTAGGCGTTGACGGCGTCGCTGCCGGCGTCGCTGCCGGCGCCGCCGACCTTATCCGGGTGGTGCAGCGCGGCGAGGCGGCGGAAGCGCGACTTGACCTCGCGCTCGGCGGCGCTCAGCGGCACGCCGAGGTCGGCGTAGAGCGAGCCGGCGCGCCGCAGCTCGTAGTCGGCCTCGTAGACGGTGTAGGCGAGGTAGACGGCGACGACGAGGATGTGGATGCGCCGGCGATGCTCGGCGTGGCGCGGCGAGCCCGGGCGCGGGCGCGGCGAGCCGGCGCGGATCGTGATGCCGTAGTAGAGTGACTGCGTCCAGTTGGTGACGAGCTGGCGGCGGTCAGCGGAGAAGACGGGCAGAGCGCAAGAGGACGCCAGAGAGACAAGACAAGAAACAAGAGACGAGAAACAAGAAACAAGAAACAAGAGAAACCAACATTGGGCAGAAAGCTCCAGCCCAGCAGCGAGAGGAACTTGGACGACATGGGCGCGGCACGGGCGCTACCTGCGCCTTGTTCGGGCGCAGAGAGGCGACACAGACGCGGGGGGGCAGGCGGGAGACGACGCGGCGAGCGGAAGTGAGGCGCGTTTGCGTTCACGATGTGTACAAAGTATTGGAGTATGGAGTATGACAAAGTCGAGCCAAGTGGCCGCTGAGCTCAGGTGGAGCGATGCAAGCGGTAACGGCGGTAGCGCAGTCACGTGCACGACACGGCTGAGCTGCGGCTCCGTACCCCGCCGTGCGCTTGCGACTTCCAGTGGAGGCCAGTGGAGGCAGCGGCGTCATATCGATTGGCCGCTGGTTTCTGTCTACGACCTACGAGCGACGCATCGAATTCCGACCGGCCGCCACGATGCCGCCCGTAGCGAATCTCGTGGTAAGCTTCTGGAGGGGGAGGTAGAGGAGGAGGAGGGAGGAGAAGAGGAGAAGAGGAGAAGGAGAAGGAGAAGGAGAAGAAAAGAAGAAGAGAAGAAGGAGAAGGTGAAGAAGGTGAAGAAGAGGTGAAGAAGGTGAAGAAGAGGTGAAGAAGGTGAAGAAGAGGTGAAGAAGGTGAAGAAGAGGTGAAGAAGGTGAAGAAGACGGGGAAGAAGGATAAAGGAGAAGAATGTGAAGAAGAGGAGAAGAGACGAAGAAGAGGAGAGAGGCGAAGAAGTGCCAAAGGAAGAGAGGAGAGACCACAAGCCGGGAGAGCCGAGCCGCTGACGACCCAGACCAAGATCAAGGTGCAGCTCAAGCTGTCGATTGCGCGGCTGCGCATGGTGCAGCAGCGCGACGAGGCGCTGGCCAAGGTGGCGCGGCGCGCGATGGCGCAGCTGCTCGAGGCCGGCAAGGAGGACTCGGCGCGCATCCGGGTCGAGAACATTATCCGGTCGGACATCATCACGGAGCTGCACGAGATCCTCGAGCTCTACTGCGAGCTGCTGCTGGCGCGCGCGGGCCTGCTGGAGAGCGCCGTGTGCGACCCGGGGCTGGAGGAGGCCGTCAAGAGCATCATCTACGCGGCGCCCAAGACGGAGATCAAGGAGCTGCAGCAGGTGCGGCTGCTGCTGGCCGAGCGCTTCGGCAAGGGCTTTGTGCTCGCCGCCATGGACAACGCCGACGGCAAGGTCGCGCCCAAGGTCGTGCGCAAGCTCAGCGTCGAGCCGCCGCGCGAGGCCCTCGTCGCCGGCTACCTCGCCGAGATCGCCCGCGCCTACGGCGTGCGCTGGCCGCGCCGCGCCGACGACGACCTGCTGGCCGCGGGCGCGCCGGACCTGGCCGGCCTGGCGGAGGCGGAGGCGGAGACCGGCGGGACGGAGGCCGGCGACCACAACGACACCGACACCCCCGGCGACAGCACCGACAGCACCGACACCCCCGGCGACGGCGCCGACGCGCGGCCCCTCCGCCTGCCCGACGCCCCCTCGACGCCGCGCGTGGCCGCCTCCGCCAAGGAGGCCCGCGCCCGTCAAGACCTCAGCCGGGCCACGCCGCCCGCCACCGCCGTCGGCAGCACGCCCGCCGCCCTCCCGCTGCACGTCAACCCCCCCAGTCCCTCGACCGACAACATCCACCCGCGCGTCACCCTCGACGCCCAGGAACTCACGCCCCAGCCGCCGCCGTCCGCCGCCGCCCCGCGGCCCTCCCTCGTCGACCCGGCCGCCCGCCGCCTCGTCGTCAAGAAGAAGGACAACGTCGACGACGAGCTGGCCCGCCGCTTTGCCCAGCTCAAGCGGTAGCACGGCCTCGCCGCCGTCGTCTCGTCTCGTCCTGTACTCTACTTTGGCGGAAGCGTGTCTGTTTGATAGCAGCGGGGCGGTCTTGGTTTCTGCCTGACTTTACGGCTTGTTCTTCTCTGCATGGCGTTCTCTGCAACATGGCAACATCCCGTTCTTGATTATACCGCCTGGAGTCGGGTGCAGTGTCTCCGTGTCCGTGCTGCTGTAGCGCCCTTTGCGTGATGTCTTGCTACAGCATGAGCTCTACAGTACGCCTCGTCCGAGACCTAGACGAACTGCTACGGCAAACGCGCTCACGCTGCGCCGAGGCACGCCCATGTGGCGAGGCTGTTGCCAAACAGATTGTGGCCGTCTACTGTGTACCCAAAGAACATGCAGCGCAAAACATGCGAGACAGAATCCAAACGCCCACGCCCATATGCAGTAACCGGTCAGAATATGCGCCTTCGCATGGTATCATCGCCGCTCTCTCGCGCGCTTCCCCTTTCCCCGGCTCGGACAACCGCCTACTCCAGCTTGTCCAGGTGCTCCAGCCGGGTCAGCACGACCTGCTTGCTGGTCTCCTCGATCTCGCCGGCCAGAAAGACCTCGTCGAGGATGGCGTAGACCTTGTAAAAGTTGAACACGAGGTCCAGCTCGCACACGTTGCCAAAGAAGGCGTCGAGCACCTCGACGAAGAAGTGGATGCCCTCCAGGTACGCCAGCTCGTTGTCGTTGGTGTCGACGCACGCGCAGAAGAAGAGGCCCGCGTACCGCCGGTACACCACCTTGTGGTCGCGGAACTCGACAAAGTTGCTCTGGTACTTCTGGTCACGCGGCGCGACGAGTCGGTGAACCTGTGTTCCGCGAGGCCGTGTGAGCAGGTGTCCGCGTGCTGCCCCGCGGCGCCGGTCGCGTGCTTACCTCGCCCTTGAGCTTGATCTTCTCGTCGTCCGTGTACGGGACGTACCATTTCGCCAGCCGCGTTTTGCCTCTGCCGCGATGATATCGTCAGCCTTTGCCGTTGGGGGGAAGAGGCACGACAACAGCGTTGCGGCACGCAAGACGCGAAGAAAGGGACGAGAAACCTACTGCCGGTTCTGGATTAGGATAAACGAGAGCATGCTGCCGGTTCGCGAGGCGGTCGGCGTGTTGTTGTCACCGGTGGCAGTGAACAGGCGTCGGCCAGTTGTTCTCGATGCTTTATCGCAATCCGAGCCGCCCGCAGCGGACTCCACAGACGGCATGGATCCACCCGGTTATGTAATCGAAAAAGGGGCTAGTTACGGAGTACTCCGTACTTTCCAAGACCAAGTTCTTCACGAGCCCGCAGCCAGTTGAACAGTATGAACTTTTCAATTCTACGCAAGGCTAGCAAGTGCTGTATGTACTTCGTAAAGGGTTCCCCGGCCCATCGCCGTCCGGCCGCCCTACCAGCTTATTTCCAAGAGTTCAGACCGGCCCATGGGTCTGCTTGTGTCTGCGGTGGCGGCTGCGCTGCCGCATGCTGCTGCTGGCCGTAGTAGTCTGTCGCGCCCACGTGGTACGTCTGCTGCGGGCCCAGCGGAGGCGGTGCTCGTGGCGGCGGCGGCGGCACAAAGCCCGGGTGCACGTAGGACGGTGTCGTCGCCGAGTGCGGTGCCTGGCTGTAGGCTTGCTGGTTTCCGTAGGTGCTGTACTGGTTGCCCGGCTGTCCAAACGTCGTCTGGGTCGGCGGCGGCGAGGCCGGTCCCCGGGCCAGCGCGTTCAGGCCGAAGCTCGTCACCGTGGCCGGCGGCGATGCCGGTCCGGGCATGCGTCCGTGGGCGCTGGGGTTGTACGTCTGCTGGCCAAAGTGCGACGCGTAAGGCGACGGCATCGCCGCGGCCTGGTTGGCCGGCGGAGACGACGGGACCTGGTACTGGCCGCTGAAGCTCGTGGCAGGGTACTGCGGCGTCGGCGTGCCGGACAGGTACAGCGGCGTCGGCACGGGCCGGCTGCCGGCGTTGGTGGCCGGCGCGCTCAGCTGCGGCGCGGGGCTTGCTGTCCGGTCGATGGCCATCCGCTCCATCAGGCCGCGCATGCGGTCGCGCTCGAGCTCGGCTTGCGCGTCCTTGTTCGCCGCAAGCTCCTGCTCGATCTGGTTCAGCAGCTGCGCACCCTCGGAGCGCCGGTTGTTGACAAAGACCTCGACGTTCTTCTCGAGACTCTCCACGGTGTCCTTCATCTCCGCGTACCAGCGCTTCGCGCTCTGCAGGCCCGCCTCTAGGTCGAGAAAGTCTTGGTAGGCGCGCTTGTACTTCCCGAGGAGGGCGGCGCGTTGGCGCTGCGTCGCCTCGTATTTGCTTTGGTCGGCGCGAACCCGCTTGTCCTGCAGAAGGCTGTTGAGCGTGGTCGTGAGTTCCTTCAAAAGGGCCGCCTGCTTGTGGTTTGCCTGCAGCAGCCGGTTCTGGTGCGTCCGGAACTTTTCCAGCTCGGTCTTGAAGAGCTGGCTTTCGTAGTTGGCAATGGACTTCTTGTTCAGAATCAAGATTTGCGAGATATCGTCGGTGTGAATCTGGCAAGAATGGGTAAGAATGGGTCTGTTAACCTGCTTCCATCTACGCAGGGGAAAAGCGTGGTCTCACCTTGTCTTTGAGGTCTTTCAGCACTTGGTTTCGCTCTCGTTTGACAAGATTCAGCTTCTTGAGAAAGTCCTCCACCTTTGCGATTTGCTCTGCCACGCTGGGACTGCCGTCTTCAAAGTCGGCGTCGAGCAGGTTCGCCTCGCTTGGACTGTTTGCCTGGCTGCCAATTCTCCCCCGGAGCTTGGCGTACGCTCGGTGGAAGAGCTCGTCGATTTCGCCGTGCTGTGCGGCTATGCGCATCTCATCGAACACGGCGCTGTTCTGTCGTAGCTTGGCGGAAAGCATGCCGTCGCTCTTGGCCGCTTCTTCGAGCGCATCCCGGTAATTGCGAATGTCACCTCGCAGCGTGGTTGTGAGTCTTGAGCTCGGTTGCTGGGTCCACTCGCCTTCGTACTTGGACCGCATCTTTTCGCAAACGCTCTCCTCCATATCCAGCTGCTTGATGCTCTTGTCCAAGGAGCTGATAATTCCCTCTCGTTCCCGCTGCAGAGATTCAAAGAGCGTATCCGGGTTCTCGTGGTCGGCAACATCGACACACCACGTGCGGAAGTCTTCGTCCGGAGCAGCGTCTTGGTCGAGGCCACCCCGGAGAACCTGCAGTGCGCCCGGGAGGCGGAGGTAGTCCAGACTGGCCTCCATCTCGCCGTTGGCGGTGTCCACGCGCTCCGTTTCGGCACGGAGAATCTTGGCCTTCTCTTCATCGTACAGGCTTGCCGACTCGGTGACTGCCAGGGGGACAATCTTGGAGAAGAGGTCGGGGCCTGTGATGCGCTGGATATCCTGTCCCGCGTAGAGTTCGCTGACCGGTATCGGCTTACAGGCGGGTAGCTTTGCGACAGGGGTAACGCTCGCGACATCGGGCACAATGTCGTGGTAGATGTAGTCGTTGTCCTTGTTGAGAATGCGGAGCTTTTCTTGGACCGTGGCCAGATGTCTCTTGGCCAAGTCGAGGAGCAATGCGTGGGTGTCGGCACCGAGATTGGCGCTGGACGGCAGAGAGCTCGGAAAGCTGCTGGCGACTTTTTGTGCGTCCTTGGCCAGGGTCTCGGCACTCTGAAGACGTGCAATCGCGATGCCGTGGTGATTTGCGTCGTCGTCCGCAAGGCCCTGGTAGTACTGCGCCATAGACTGCATCAGGGCGGATTTGACCTAGCAAGACGATGTCGGTGAGTTGTGCGTTCATGTGCCGACAGAGGGAAAGGGCGCTTACCTGGACAAACAGGAGCCAAACCTTCTCAAAGACAGCCTTCTCCACGTTCCCTTGGACGCCTTCGATGGCCTGGGCGTATAGAGAGGCGGCATGACTGGCAAGCTTCGCCAACAGGCCGACCTTTTTCTGGTCAAAGATTTGCTTTTCGAGGAAGACTTCTTGTGCCTGGGCGAGCATGATGTTGATGAGCGTCTTGACGGTTTCGCGACTGAGATCAGCCGACGGAGCGTGGAGGAAGTTCTCGTTGATGTAGGTGAACATGCCGGCAGAGGCCTGGAACGAATGGTAGGCTGTTTTCAGGCCGGACTCCTCGGAGCGGTTCTGGAGAGCGGCGTGGCAGGAGAGCACAGCGGATATGTTGAAAATGACCGAGGCCTTCTCAAAGGCGAGCGAGAACTGCGAAGTAGCCTTGTGTGTGAAAGCATCGAACCTGCGGAGTCAGTAGACGGTGGTAGACGGCGGTAGACGGTGAGCAAGTGTTGTACGGCGGAGCACAGGGCTCAGCACGGCTCAGCACAGGGCTCAGCACGGCACGGCACAGCACGGCACTCACCATGTGAAGGATATGCGAATGTGTTGCTCGTCGACGGGGAAGCGCAGATCGAGAAGCTCCAGCTGGCCGTAGTAGCGGTAGAGCAGATCGCGGCCGGCACTGCTGTCCTTGCCGGCGCCGCGCATGTCTTGGCGCAGGCGGTTGAGGGTGGCGCATTCTTCGGCATAGCGCTCTGGGTCGTCGCCGTAGGTGTTCTGGATGTAGGACTTGAGCGGAGCAACCCAGTCGATCTCGTTGGTGGCCTTGGGCGGCACGGAGAGCATGGGGACCTGCGCCATGGCGGAGAGGGAGGACGGCAGCAGTCCGTGGACGTCCAGCGAGAGGGTGGCCGGGTGCCGATGGGGCAGAGGAGCCGAGAGCCCAGCCCGTAGAGCCCTGGACGGGAACCGGCGATCGGAAGCAGTATCGGAGCAGATGTCGCGGCGAGCAGGCGGAGACGGCGAGAAGGCGCGGATCGGAACAGCAGGAGCGGTGCGAGGCCGACAGGCAGGTCGATGCGAGGTACGGACAACGCAGCGAGAGAGCGGGTTCTTGTCGGCTGGCTGGCGAGCAGTGCGGCGAGAGAGGCGCGTCGCTGGCAGAAGAGGGGAAATCGGCCGGTGATTCCAGCAAAGAGGAGCGTCGCACTCGTCGGGCGGCAAGGCGCCAGGCAGAAGCGAAAGGGCAGGGTGCGCGGCCAGGGAGCGGGCGGCGGGGAGTCGACGTCGAAATGGGCGTCGAGACGTGTTCGGCGCAGGGCACGCGTGTCGGAGAGTGGCGTCGTAGCCGCCGGCGATGGAAGTGAGGCGATGCTCGTCACGAAAGCAGCGTGGAGAGGGGTGATTGGGAATGCTGCTTGGCGGGTACGAGGCAGGAGGTACGGAGGTACGAGGGGCGGCTGCCCAGGAAAGAGCGACTGTGGCGCGCACGGAGACGGAAGGTGGGTTGCTGGCCAGCTAGCCGGCCACCATTGCACGATCACGCCGATTGCTCTTTGCGGCCGATAAGAGGCTTAAGTGCAGGTGATGCAGACTGCGAAGCGCCGGAACTCAACCGACTCTCACGGACAGCACCTCGCGTGAGGACCAGCCTCACTCTCCACGGACACTTTGCGAGGACCAGCTTCGACTCCTCGCACACTTCGAGGACCAGCCGCAGCAATGACACCTGCATGCACATCGGCGTCAGGGCCGGGCCAGGCTAAGGCGGCCGCTTCTGCAACCGTTGATCTGGACGGCCAGCAGCAGCTGCAGCGACAAATATAGCAGCAGCCACGCGCCGGCGGGTCGGGGCCGGCCTGGCACGGGGGAGCAGCACGGAGCAGCCAAGCACACGCAATGCAGTATCACCTCGAGTGAGCAGAGCGGCAAGGCCGCGTGCCGCACAATGACTGGACAGCAGCCCGTCGAGGCCGGCCGACAGCGCCCATCACTGGCTAGCCGGCTGGCAGTGCTGATTGGCTGGCGGTGACGGTGCCTGTGCGAGCTACGACGATGCTCGCGGCACGGCAGAGAACTTGGGGGCCGGGCAGGACTGCTTTGCCAACAGACTGTCGCCACCCACGGCACAAGGGCGAAGCCTCGAGCCGTGGGTGTTGCCCATGTGTTTCGAGGCTTGATTCATAAGATGCGCGCCGTTACCATAAAGCGGCCTATAACGTTCCCAAGTAG
Organism: Grosmannia penicillata; assembly: GCA_002778075.1. Classification (NCBI taxonomy): domain Eukaryota; kingdom Fungi; phylum Ascomycota; class Sordariomycetes; order Ophiostomatales; family Ophiostomataceae; genus Grosmannia; species Grosmannia penicillata. The sequence continues at coordinate 2,778,295 of PCDK01000001.1, read as the reverse complement.
CAAGAATTACGTACACATGCAGGAATTCCTGACCGCCACACCTGTCCACGAAGGCGAACGCGTGGAACACGCACGGCTTCACTTCGGCGCGGCTTCAAAATCGTGTCGAACGATATACCAGTACGAGTATATCGAGGTCTCGGTGGCATGAAAGACAGGGCGCCGGAGTTCCGCCTTGGCGTTACTCCATATAAGAGACTGTAAGGGCATGATGGATCTTGGGTCAAGCTCCGTGGCAGACCCCGTCTAGCAAGTTCATAGGAAGCGGACTTCGGAGACCTCGGAGCATGAAGGAGGCTCCGCCCAGACCACGGACGAACCACGGCGGAGGGCTTCGGACTTCCTCAATGCCGTTCTGCTCTGGCAATTGGGACATCAACTGTGTCTCATGAGGTTGAGCGAGCATATATAGACCTGGATGAGGTTTGCTGCATTTCTTTCTTCATAATGCATCTGCAATAAACACCAACTCAAAAGCAACCTTTCATCCATCCGCTACTTCAAACAAATCGCCAACATGTCGGTCTACAAGATTCGTTCCGAGACGGTCATTGAGAAGCCCATCTCTGAGGTCTACAACTTCATCACCACGGTTGCCAACTGGACCGGAATTCATCCTGCTACGAAGGACATCCTTGGTCCAGATGGCATCAACGTCACCGCAGTTCCCGGGCTGAAGTTCATTGAGGTTGTGGAGGCACGCGGTCTCAACTTCAACTGCGAGTGGGAGGTCCGCAAGGTTGTGAAGAACAAGTTCTTCGAGATCATCTTCCCAGCCGAATTCACGCACGGTCCACTGAACGAGATTGTCATCACTTACAACTTGTCTCCTGTTGGTGACAACGCGACAAAGTTTGTCCGGACCATGGTCAATTTCTGCAAGCCAGAGGCCAAGGAGGAGGAGACGCGGGACTTGGAGGAGCCTGGCATGCACGACAACTACCTCAAGGCTGTGAAGGCTAGACTAGAGGGATAAGCAAATTGTTAGAAGAAACCAGGAAGTTTTGTTGGAAGATCGGCTATGGTCACGTGGCTACAGTATGGGGTAACCTATCCTAATAAGGCTTAGCGCAACTGAACAGCTACATAGAGGTTTCCTTCACTTTCTAGTTCTATACAACACAGTTAACTACGTTTACTTTGACAACACTTGACCCAGAAAACATCTACGTGGTCTGTAAGAGCTCTAACAGGTATTTGCAATATAATTCTGCTTACCAACCCGTTTTGACCTCATCTTTCTAGTATATTATGTCAGCTCCCGCCACAGGTGGCGGTGCAGTCCCATGCAAGCAGCGGGATCCCGGCGGGATTCATCAATCCCGGTGCACTGACCACATACGCACCGGACTTGGGGTTGCACACGTACTCCGTACTCCAAGTCCGTTCCCACTTCCCTGGCGGCTTAGAGTCTCTGGAGCAGCTTCGAAAGATCCAACACCACGCTATCAGAGTTCTTTGCTTCTGACGATACTCCGGTTCCCACCTGTCCTTGCCCAGGAGAAGTAGCCTTAATAATTACTTTGTCATGTATGCAGGGTGCTGCCCAGTGTAGATAGCTAGGATGAAACTGAAGGGCCCAGGCAAACTTCGAGAACCCTGACAAGATCATATCCCACACCCAATGTCCAATCCTTTGCCTGCTCGCCGCCCACAGTAACAGCAACATGGACTATTTAGCTCCAAGCCAAGGATATATGGATTGCAAATATGAACGTAAACGGCTTTTGCTAATGACAATGACAGAATAGTAAGAAGTTTTGACGCTCAGCTCCGAATTAGACTTCATCTGCGAATGTGCCGCAAGTGCTTTAGTAGCCAAGAAGCATTTCTGCCTTGCAGTATATATTGTCCTCGCGCCTCTTCATTCTTTGCTCTTCTGTAACAAATTTGCGTTTCTGAGGCTTTGAAGAGGCACTCGTAGCTTTGCGACGTGGTATTGCAACCAAACGATGGATCGATGGCTATATCTCGATTCGGAGGATTGTCTTTATAATACAGATTATCACAGCCTGGCTTGTCGGGACGCCGAAAACAGTGACGGCTCACCATGGTGTCTGGACGAGGCCGAGTCACGGTCACAGCGGCCATCCATTGGACGGCAGAGAAGACGGAGCATGCCGCCGGCCAATTCGAGTTGCGTGCGATGAGGCTAAGAGTCGAAACTGCCCCTCCCAGCAAACGACTAATCGTGCCGAAAGCGGCGATAAAAGTTTGTCAGGTTTTCCGTGACTCACGGCTTGCGCAAAGCCTATTTCTGCGCTCGAGCTCGACCAGACATCGGAGCGTGCCAGACCTCGCCAGCACATCCTCCGAGCCGACCGAATCATGGAAGCGCCCGACCCGACAATTGATCTCCATTGGGGAGATTTCCGTGGAGGTAGGCATGATGTTTCCCTTTGTTTATTCCCTTTGTTTTATTCCCTTTCCTTTTCTTTTCAGATTTGGCCGCGGCTCACTCGACTTCGCAGCCATCCACGAGATCTTCGCCGCCAATGCCCAGCGCTTCCCCGACCGCGAGTGTGTCGTGGAGACCAAGAGCTCGCAGTCCGCCGAGCGCTCCTTCACCTACCGCCAGATCAACGAGGGCGCCAACCTGCTGGCCCACCACCTCCTGGGCCACGGATGCGAAGTCGGCGATGTGGTCATGATCTACGCCTACCGAGGGTCTGTTCTGCGGTCTGCGTGTGCTGATTCCCTGCTGACGCGCACAGCGTCGATCTCGTGGTGGCCTACATGGGCGCGCTCAAGGCCGGCGCCACCGTCAGCGTCATCGACCCCCAGTACCCTCCCGAGCGCCAAAAGGTGCTGCTGGACATCTCGCAGCCCAAGTTCCTCGTCTGCATCGAAAAGGCCAACCGCGAGTCCGGCCCGCTGTCCGCCGCCGTCGCCGACTTTGTCGCGAGCAGCCTGCGCCTCAAGTCGACCATTCCCGCGCTCGCGCTCGCCGATAACGGCGAGCTGCACGGCGGCGCCGTCGACGGCAAGGACTGCCTCGATGCCGCCGTCTACAGCCGCGCGGACCCGGCCAACGTCGTCGTCGGCCCCGAGTCGGTGCCCACCCTGTCGTACACCAGCGGCTCCGAGGGCCGGCCCAAGGGCGTCCAGGGCCGCCACTTCTCGCTGACGCACTACTTCCCCTGGATGGCCCAGCGCTTCGGCCTCTCCGACCAGGACCGGTTCACCATGCTGTCGGGCATTGCCCACGATCCGATCCAGGTGGGTGCGGCGCACTGGGCAGCGGCTGGCGCATGTATAGGACTGACTGGCTGACCGCGCAGCGCGACATCTTCACACCCCTCTTCCTGGGCGCCAAGATCGTCATCCCGCCCATGGACGTCATCGCCTACGAGCTCCTGGCCGAGTGGATGCGGGAGAGCCGGGTCACGGTGACCCATCTGACGCCGGCCATGGGCCAGATCCTCGTGGGCGGCGCCACCGCCAAGATCCCCTCGCTGCGCAACGCCTTCTTCGTCGGCGACCTGCTCACCAAGAAGGACACCACGAAGCTGCGCAACCTGGCCCACAACGCCAGCGTCATCAACCTCTACGGCTCGACCGAGAGCCAGCGCGCCGTGTCCTTCCTCGAGATCCCCAGCCTGGCCCGCGAGCCGCTGTTCCTCGACAGCCTGCCGGACATCATCCCGGTCGGCCAGGGCATGCAGAACGTCCAGCTGCTGGTCGTCGACCGCGACGACCGCACGCGGCTGTGCGATGTCGGCGAGCAGGGCGAGCTGGTCCTGCGCGCGGGCGGCCTCGCCAAGGGCTACCTGGGCGACGACGACAAGACCCGCGAGCTGAACCGCGCCAAGTTCGTCGCCAACTGGTTTGTCGCCGACCCCGTGCCGCAGGACCGCATCTACAAGACCGGCGATCTCGGCCGCCGCCGGCCCGACGGCAACGTCGAGTGCACCGGCCGCATCGACTCGCAGGTCAAGATCCGCGGCTTCCGCATCGAGCTCGGCGAGATCGACACCCACCTGTCGCAGCACCCCTACCTGCGCGAGAACGTCACGCTCGTGCGCCGCGACAAGAACGAGGAGCACACCCTCGTCACCTACTTCGTGCCCGAGACCAAGCGCTGGTTCCAGCACCTGCAGGAGCAGGGCAGCAAGCTCGAGGTGCAGGCGCCCGACGAGTCCACCGGCCAGATGCTGCGCCGCTTCCGCTCGCTGTCGGACGACTGCAAGAAGTTCCTCGCGACCCGGCTGCCCAAGTACGCCGTGCCCAGCCTGTTTATTCCCCTGGCGCGGATGCCGCTGAGTAGGTGTTTTCCCCCTGTCTCTCTGCACGCGTGCGTCGCTGACGTGCAGACCCCAACGGAAAGATCGACAAGGCCGCGCTGCCGTTCCCCGACGAGGCCGATCTGGCCTTTCTGTCGAAGCGCAGAGCCTCGTCCGTGTCGGTCAGCCTGACCGAGACCCAGAAGCGCCTGGCCGCGATCTGGGCGGCGGTGCTGCCCAACTGCTCGGCGCGCATGCTGCGGCCCGAGTCCAACTTCTTTGACGAGGGCGGCCACTCCATCCTGGCGCAGCAAATGTTCTTCCGCGTCAGCAAGGAGTGGAAGAACATTGACGTGCCCATCCGCGCCATCTTCCAGTCGCAGACCCTGGAGGCGCTGGCCGCCGAGATCGACCGCGCCCAGGACCCCATCGGCCTGCGCCTGGACGCCATGCCGCTGGACGTCGACGCCCAGGTCGAGGACGAGGCGTACGCGGTCGACGCGCGCGACCTCGCCCACCGCCTGCCGCCGACCATCGCCTCCGCCGCCACCGCGTGGCCCGCTGCCGCCGACGGTGCCGCGCCGACGGTGCTGCTGACCGGCGCCACCGGCTTCCTGGGCTCCTACATCCTGCACGAGCTGCTCGAGGGCCCCGTCCGGGCGGCGCGCGTCGTCGCCGTCGTGCGCGCCAAGGACGCGGCGGCCGGCCTCGCGCGCCTCGAGAGTGCGCTGACGGCCTACGGCCTCTGGTCGCCGGCGTGGGCGGCGGCGTCGCGCATCGAGGCCGTCGTGGGCGACATGAGCCAGCCGCAGCTGGGCCTGGACGCGCGCACGTGGGCGCGGCTGAGCAGCACGGTCGACGTCGTGATCCACAACGGCGCGCAGGTCAACTGGATGCTGCCGTACTCGACGCTGCGCGCGGCCAACGTGCTCAGCACGCTGGCCTGCATCCAGCTGTGCGCGGCCGGCGCCCGGGCGAAGCGGCTCGCGTTTGTCAGCTCGACGTCGGCGCTCGACAGCGACTACTACGTGCAGCGCGCCACCGGCGCCGCCGGCACGCCCGTGTCCGAGGCCGACGACCTCGAGGGCAGCCGCAAGGGCCTTGCCACCGGCTACGGCCAGTCCAAGTGGGCGAGCGAGTACCTGCTGCGCGAGGCCGGCCGGCGCGGCCTCGTCGGCGCGGCCGTGCGCTCGGGCTACATCACGGGCGACCCGGCCACGGGCGCGTCGGTGACCGACGACTTTCTCGTGCGCCTCTGGAAGGGCTGTCTGCAGGTCGGCGCGCGCCCCGACATTGCCAACACGCTCAACGCCGTGCCCGTGACGCAGGTGAACCGCATCGTGGTGGCGGCGGCCTTCCGCCTCGCGGCCGCCACCGGCCAGGCCATGGCCGCCGTCCAGGTCACCAGCCACCCGCGCGTCACGCTCAACGACTGGATGGGCGTGCTCGAGGTCTACGGCTACGCCGTCCCGCGCACGCCCTACGCCGACTGGGCCGCGCGCGTCAAGGCGTACGTCGCCGACGAGAGCCAGGCCGAGCCGCACGCGCTGCTGCCGCTCTTCCACTTTGTCGTCGGCGACCTGCCGGGCAACTCCATCGCGCCCGAGCTGGACGACGCCAACGCGCTGGCCGCGCTGCGCCTCTACGAGGACAAGCAGGGGCCGCACGCCGTCAGCGTCGAGGTCCTGGGCACGTACCTGGCGTACCTGGTGGCCACCGGCTTCCTGCCGCCGCCGCCGCCCGCCGCCGAGACCGGCAAGTTTCCGCTGCCGCAGCTCAGCGAGGCGGCGCTCAAGAACATTGCTTCCGGGCAGCTTGGCGGCCGGTCTGTCAAGCAGTGAGGGCAGCACAGGACTTTTGACAGATAGCAAAACAGCAAAATGCAAGTAGACGAGCCAAATCAAAAGTCATGGGAAGTGCGCGCTCGGCTGATCTCCTGAGCCTGACCACAGACAAAAATAACAACAAGAATGCTTCCCCCTACGGGCGCTGCTATGCACACACCCCGAGGCTGTCCCGCTGCGCTGTCTCCATCAGCAAGCGTCGGCCCGCAAACCCAGCATCCTGGCAAGCTAGCCAAGCGCGCTCTTCCTCGTCATTCTGTAGAACAGGGCGCCCCGTAGGCGACTACGGACTAGCACAGGAAACCGGAAGCCGAGCTCACCGACTCAGTCGGCGCTGCACGGCTCGCGCGGAGGTCGATCTGTCCGGCCTGGCGCCTCGCCATGGGTTCCCTCGCTTCTAGGACGCGGGAACCCCATTCGGCAAGTCTATTGGAACGTGCATTAGGGCGAGGCCGAGGTTTTCGTTTTTCGCGCAGCCCGACTCACCGCAGCGCACTGTCCAAGAGGCCTTGTCAGTTGTCTCCCGCGTCAGACGGCGGGGAGTGCGCGCCTCCGCGGTCCCCGTCCCGGCCAAGGCGCGGTCATCGTACGATGAGGCGTGCAGTGTACGACGTGCTCGTGCTGTGGCTCGCTGCCCGATCTGCCCAAGGCGCACGCCGGCGTACTTTGCAGTGGACGCGAGTGCTGCGGAGCATGGCGATGCCTCGCCCGGCAGGGCAGCACTACCCTCCCGCCTTGCCGTCCGTCCGCTGGCTGCCCGCTGGCATCCTGCAGGCGTGTATGCTGTGCTCGCTGCCGACCGTCGACCGACATTTCGCGCCGCGGAAAAAAGAAGGTGAAAAGGGTGTCGTGGACCTGCAGCTGCCTAGCAAAGACACGCTCCCGGCCACGCACTGCAAAGACATACTAGCACAGGCACGCATGGACTCGCACGCACACTTGTGGGAGAGAACGAACGATCGAAAGTGGTGTGGACGGAAAGGCTCGCACCCGCTTGGCCCCGTGCAACACAGCTTGTATGTGAACAGACGCACTGGCGTCTCCCGTACGTGTTCGTACGAAGTAAGCCATGAGCATGGTCAGTACAGAGCCGTAAGATGAGAACTGACTGCACCGACTCATTGGATGTTGGCTCGTACTGAGCAAGTATGCTGGCTGCCAGCGTGGACCTGGCCTCGCTAATGCAGGTAAGATTTCTTGTGCGCTGCAGTCGGTGAAGCTCAACTAGACAGGATACAGACGACCGGAGGCTAGGAAAGAATAAGAACATTTCCAGTACACAAAGGTGGCCGTAGAAGCCAGCTAGAATACTGTACCCATTCGAGCCCGACATGCAGCAGGGCGTGTGGACAACGTAGTACGCATGTCCACACACCCTAGGCGTGTCATACTTGCATTACATAAATAAGCCTTGCTAGACACGCAAGGCGCACAAACTAGTGCCAGCAGCAAACGGAGTACAAGTAGTAACAATATTATTTCGAGAGAAAATAGAAAAAGTAATGGGCGACGGAGCCGCGGCGCCAGTTATATGCAGTCAAACGCCTTGTTGCAAAGCATCAGATTCTTGGAGCCGAACGAGATGATACTAACATAATGACGAGTGACCCAGCATCTACCATTACTGTATTTGCTGTCACATCAACATGTTGCAGCGCTGCCAAAGGCGCATCCGAGTTGTACCGGCTAGTTTTTCCGTTTTGGGCAAAATCTAGCATTGGACGCTTACGGCTAGAGATAGGAAGCACAAGATAGTATCCTATCTTTGATGCTTCACTGCCTCGTAATCCGCCGTAGCGCGGCTGTCGACATGTGCCGCCGTTGGCTTGGAGCTTCAAGAAGCGGTGACATAAACGAACGCAACCTTGTGGCAAACAAAGCTGAGGGTGCAGGTGAGTCTGCAACACGACAGGACTGGAAGCTGGCGCTCAAAGCCTTGGCTACAAAATCACCTCCGGTGTCGGCACACGGCATAGACCGGGTACTGCCGGCTAGTTGGGCTCTCGAAGGCTAGAATGAGTCAGCCCAGAGGATCCAACATGTGTGCACGGCACAATGTAGTTCGGGCTAACAAGACCATGTCAACCGCAACTACGGAGTACTCCGTAGAGAAGGCGGCCGACGTCGTGTTTGTTTTTTCTCCGTAGTCCATGGTGCTCCGTAATGCTTCGTAGTTAGGAACTAATCCTGGCGATCGACCCGCTCCATGCGACGCCCTACGGCCCGGTTGATTTAATGGACCTTCGTTTCATACTTTGTCTCCGTAAACTGGATGGAGTACTCCGTACTACTCCGTAATAGACGGCTCTGCTCCGTAATACAGAGTAGAGCCGTCCAATGATATTTAGAAGTGATTTTTAGCGAGTTAGCTTCTTCTGTAACCACTCGTAGCTCTTTCCGGCCACGGGATCTTCCGAACGTAGCGGGAAAGCCAACCAATGACCCAAACCTACCCAGCAGCAGGCAAAGCGAAGAAGTAGCGCAATTGAAGGCGAACGCCTGAACTAGGCGGCAAGAGCGGCGGCCAGAATAATGACTTTGTGCGTCACTCGCGTCCTCTGCTTAATTGGCATTTGGGGCATCGTTGGGTCACGCGAACAAGTCCATTCCCCGTGCCAAGTGAGCACCCGCGCTCAAGCGGCAAGTCACAAATGGAGACTCGACTTATGGTTTGGTTCTCGTATTGCGAATTTCCACATTGTCAGGCTGCAGTGTCTCTGCAACGGACCCTCGACGGAAATTGGCTCGGGCGCTTTAGGCTGCGGCGCAGAACGCACTGCATCAAGACGATAACCGGAGGCAAGACGACGAAAATTCTTCAGACGCAGAGCCGAGGCCGCGTTGTCTCCCCACCGCTGGACATGTATAATCTGCCAGTAACACGCCGATTTGTAAGACGCCCTCGAGCACAAATGCAAAGACACAGTCGTGATTGGAGGGTCCTAGAAGTGCTTTTCGAAAATCATACCGCTCAATGAAACGCTACCTCGACAGACCCTGGCTGCAAAAGGAGGTGAGATGTGGTGGCAAATTGCACATGTGCCTTCTTGTGCCATCGGTTCTCAACTTGCACGGACTGGCGCGCAGGACGGCCGAGTTCGGGCATTCTGGCGGCCAAACAGATCACAGAACGGCTTTCTGACGCGCGCCATGCGCCATGCGCCATGTCCGCATGCGCCGTGCGCCGTGCGCCGTGCGCCTTTGTACTCCGTATTACTCGTACTGCGGGCGCTTGAAGCTGCTACTCACCGCTACACCAATCGCACTGAATGGCCAGACACTGTCGTGACGAAAATCGTGACGAAAATAGGGCGAGCGGGCCAGCCGTGTTCGTCTGGGTACTCGTACGGTAGCGGCTGGAGGTCGAGCATGGTTGGATGCAGCTGCTGGGAGAGACGTACCAACAGAGCGGATGGGATTTGCGCCGTATCGTCAGCGTGCGTCGGTAGTCCACCGCCCGGACCACGGGAGAGCAATTTGTGCCTGCGACAGAGAACCTCTGGGGCAGTGCCGCGGAGACAGCGGGTTCGCGCAGCGGGTTCACGCAGCGTGCATGCGGGTGAGCGGATGCGGATGCTGGTGGCAGGTGACCGTCGGGTGTTCTGCGTACTCGTATCGGCACGGGAGTCCTACTTTGTGCGAAGTACTCCGTAGGGTAGGGGGAGTCCTACTTCGCACAACGTGTTCCTTTGTAGGGCAGGGAGGGTGGTTGCATGGCCTATCCTTTGATTCGCAATGCGCTGTCCTCTCCGGCCTGCAGACCCGAAGGGGAAAGGCAGGAATGCGCGACAATGGCTGGCTTTGGACCACGAGAATGGCGAGGCCGTCTTCGAAAGAGCCGCGGAAACCGCGAAGCCGTGAGAACCGTAATACTGGCTGCCACGGTGGCGCATGTGCACAAGCAGCAGGCCATCGGGAGGCTACACGACAGGACCGGCGTCGCAATGGGCGGCAAGACCGCTTGGCCAAGGCCAGCGCCGGATCGGCGTGCTGCACGAGCAAAGGATGCTGCATATTGCTTCTCAGATACTCGTCCTCGTGTGGCATGGTGAGGCGACGGGCACGCACAACCGAGCTGGGTCGTTTGCCTGTTTGCGCGTGTGCTGACCGCATGCGTGCTCGCTTGTCCGCTTGGTCGACTGTGCGTTTGCTCGCTGTCGGTGCTCGTCAAGAAACGCTGCTTGCATTTGGCGATGTTGTTGGGGATGCACCTCTGACAAGACGGTGAGCTGAGTGCCGCAGCGGGCAGTGCCCGCCAATATTGGCGGACTGGCGCCGGAAGGGCAGGAGCGACACGGTCTCTCCTTGTGCGAGGGCAGCGGCGACCGGTCGCGGCTGCCCAGGCGGGACACAAGAGACGGTCACACACCGGCTCGGGGTTTGGACGTATCTACGAATGGCAGCGGATCGGAGGCCGCTCCCCGTGACTGGCTCCTTCCCGCCGCAGGCAGAGCGGCGTAGCGCCCACAGGGTCAGTCAGACTCGCTGTCAGTGGCCGGCGGCCGCCGTGACGCCCATGCATCGTACGTGCCTACGGGACGCCGGCCAGCCTGCCGCCCATTATCGTGCCGCGTTGCTGCCCACGGCCAGCGATCATTGGCCCCGACAGCAGGCTGCTCTTTCCGCAGTCGGTCTCTCCTCTTGGCGCCAGGGTGCGCTACGACGACAGCGTCGAACAAGGCAGGCGTAACCGGGCCAAGCCGGCAGCGTGGGAGGGAAAAGGGGAGAAGGGCGAGGGCATCGGGCGGCGTGAGTCAGACGGGCGCCCGTGGCAGAGCAGAGGGCAAGTGGTGCCGCAGTCACCGTACACGCAGCAAGGCAGGAAGGTGCGAGACAAAGTGCGACGTCGTAGTTGCCTAGCAGGCGAGCCCGAGGTGGCAGCAGCCGAGTGCAGCAGAGTGCAGCACGGATCAGAGCAGCGGTGCGCAGACGGCAAAGGGTGCGGAGTAGTCTACTCCTGCCCAAGTAGCACTTCGGGATACATGTAGGTCGTAAGACACTTGGCATACCGGCGCTCGCACGACCACGCTGTGGCGGCCGGGCAGCCAACGGCCGCTTGGGCTCCTGCCAGACAGGGGTCTGCGCACTATTGTCGTGACGTCGTCGTGGGTTTGCGCGGGCGACTTACAGTCGAAAGAGGGAGGAGCGCGTCCCGGCCCTGCCTCCTTCCCCTCACGCGCCGTCTGTCTGCTCTGTCCTGCTCGCCTTCCGACGTCGCTTCGCGTCTCTGCCGGGTGCTGACATTCCCGTGTCTTCGCGCCTTCCGTTGTTGTGCGCGCCGCTGCTCTTGTGCGTGCCTGCCGTAATACGAAGCAGAATGCCGCCGGGCCTGCCAGCTGTGCGCCCGCCTGCCCCTGTCCGTTCCTGCCGTCCTGTCGTCCTGTCTCTGCGCCGCCCGGCTTGCTGTCTTTTATCTCCGTTTTATGTCGCTTTTATCTCTCGATTTATTACGGAGCCTGGGGCACGAAGGAAGTATCGATTCGTGCTGCCCTGGACCCACCTGCGTGGCGCCCAGCGCTACTCCGTATTACTTGTACATCCGTGGATACAGTGCGCATGTACTCCGTACATGTACATTGCATCGTGCTCACCCTAGTCACGATCGGCAGCACGGGCACGGGCAGCCAACGAGAGAGCGAAGAAGAAGAAAAAAAAGAAAAAAAGAGACGACAACAGAACGCTCCGCCCCCGTGAGCCTTGACTTTGATTCCTCGCATCATCGGCAGGGGCACCATTCGACAGCCCGGACGCCTTTGCCTGTTTCTTACTATATAAACCCCGTCCTCATCCTCGCCCTCCTCAGTGCCTTTCTTCATCCAAGAAGATTCTTTACTCTCCAGTTCCTCGTCTTCACTCAGAGTCTGCCGCTTCGCCTGCTCATAACTCTCCAAATTCACTGTGCCAGAGCCTGTTCAACTTACACTTGCCTCTTCTTGCTCGCCTTGCCCATCTTATAGTGCACCGTGATCGTGCATCTTGCCCTCGCCACCCTCTTGCCCTTTTATCTACAAGTCTCCCAGACACGCTCACTCGTCACCATGGCCTGCATCGAGAAGACCGAGCCTGTCATCCTCTGCTGCTCTTACTGCTGCCGTGCCTGTGACTTTGGCACGCACGAATACTGTGCTGGCGAGGAGGACGGCTGCCACCGCTGCCCCAGCATGCAATACGTATAAGCTGGCCGCGTGCCAGCAAGTTGCGGCTCCCGGACGAGGGCATCAGCACTGCAGCAATCCCCTCGCCGCGGGTGCCGAGCCACGGACCGTCTAAGCCGCATTGGGCACCTCGCAGACCGCGTACTTGGTACTCAGCGAAACCGGGTCAGCAAACCACTCGATGGCTGCGCTTCTGCAGCTTCCTGCATCATGCTGCGTCTTCTGCGCGTCGTTGCGTGGACTCGCACTTGCGCCGTTTGTGCTTTGCAGCTCTTGCGCCTCTTTCTGACGTGTCTTGCTTACGGAGGGCCTCCTTTTGCAGCCGTTCTGCTTTCTTTTTCTTGTCGAACCCTCACCTGTCTTGTCGCTGTCTCCGCTCTCTCGCTCTCTCGCCGTTCACCATCTACAAATTACCGACGCTGCCGCGAGGAAGGGCACTCTGGTCCGCTGGACGGGCTGACTCCGCGGCTCCTTCTGCCTTGTCTCTTGCTCGGCCATGGCTTCACCCGGTGAACTCCGTGTTCCGTCTCCTCACCGGCGCCCCACACGCAAGGCTGGATCGCCAACTGCGTTGCTCTTCATGGCTCTCGTTTCCTTGCCGACTCTGACTCAATGCACCCCTGCCACGTCCCCTCGTGTGACCGCGCTTTCCAGGCGGAGGTTTGCTGGCCGCTGAGGTGGCAGCTGAGGTGCATTGCCCCCATGTCCAGGCTTGACCAGGCTTGAACAAATACGTAAGATACTTGTGCTCGTGTACTCGTGTACTCGTACCGGTGCAGCTGCAGAGGGCCACTGTGCAAATGCAATGGCGACGGCAACGGCAACAATGGCAGCACCACGGCAACTGCTCGATGGCCTACCCCGCTTGGCCGTCTCATGGCCGCGCTGCTCGTTTTCCTAAGTGGCTTCAATCTGCGCGCTATCGTTGCTCTTTGCATGTCCTCGCATTTCCGCAGTTCTCCGTTTTGTTTTGGGCCTTCGGCATAAGGGTGTTTTGCTTATGAGCTATGTCTTGTCTTTCTCTTTCTTTGTTTTCGGGCTATCCCTTGTTCATCTGGTCGGTGCCACGAGCATCACGGATCGGAGTCTTTTGATCAGCCGGACGGGCTTACGATGTTTCTTTGGATTGGGCGTGGAGGGACCTCGGACGGCGACAGGCAAGGCTTTGGACATTCGCTCGAATCAACGAGAAGAGATGGAGTGCCTGGACGCGGAACGTATTGTACTTTGGCACCTTGGGGTTATCTAGCTAGTTTCGTATCTGTCACCGCATTTGTATCGACTTTTATGATCAAGCGCCGCCTCGTCTGTTTTGTCTCTGGCCGTAAACCTACTCGTACTCGTACATCTACACGGAGTACCTCGCGCTCCTACTACTCCGTACTTGTGCTTCCAATAACGTACTTCGTACGAATACTTTGCGCCTAGTCTCTCTGTGGACTAGTCAGCTGCATGGCTGTTAGGTAGCGCCTGGTGGGGAAAAGATCCATAAAACTGCATAACTCCTGGTCGCTCTCAGCCGGGCTTCTGATATATCAAATATTGAGCAGGTCGGCGAAGTCCCCAGCAGCCATCCATACTCCGCAGAGGCTTGGCTTGCGGTGACCATGCCATCGTCCGGGTTGCGTCTCCTTTGCGAGTTTGCTGTCTTGCTGCTCTGCTGGCTCAGATACGCAGCCATTGGCGACTCACGTGGCGCGAAGAAGTCCGAGGCTGCGAGCGTTGTACTCGTAAAATACTGAAGATACGAAGTATGGTTTTTATACTGCCCTTGCCTACCAGTCCACTGCAGCGGCCCCTAAACAAAACCACGAAATCCGGAGAAAAGACAAGACCTCTGCCAGGCCCCCGACCGCTCTGTCTATACCCCACAATAGCCGCCCTTTTTCTCGTCGCGCCGATCTCTACGTAGCCAGCGCGTCTTCATATTTACTCGATAATGTAGGACTCCGCGGCCGACTTGACCTCTGTCGAGAACGTCACCTCCTCACCCATGTCCACCAACTCGACAGACGTGACCTATAGTGCGGTTAGCGTTCGCGCAAAGCAGACCAGAGATGAGAGGCAAGAGAATGTTTCGACGAGGAAGCAAGACGCATGGCTGTACTCACATCGACCTCCACAAACGGCGTCGACTTGGAGAACCGCACGTGCATGGGGAAGAACTCGTTCTCGTCGTCCGTCTGCGCCTCAAACTCAAACGCGCCGTTGGCGCTGCTCGCGTCCACGGATCCAATGTTCCACTCGAGGCTGTCGCCCGACACTACGTACGAAGCATCAGAGCTCGACACCGCCGGCTCCGCGCTTTCGTACGGGATGACCACGCTCACGTCGTCGAGCGCGTCGCCGCCCGTGAGCTCGTACTCGACCGTCAGCGTCGAACTGCCGTCGCCGCCCTTGTTTACCCACACCGTGAAGCTGATGGGGAGCGCCGACTGGTCGTCGACCTTGGGCGCCGCCCGCCACCGCAGCACGCCCACCGACTGGTTGACAGGGAACCCCCGGGCCGTGTTGCTCATCTGGATCACCTTGGACCCGTTGAAGAGGTTGCGGTCCACGTTGGGGTGCGTCCGGAACTGCGCACCGTGCGTCGGCGTCGCGCTGAGGTTGAGCTTCAGCTTCGTCAGCGACGGGTCCGAGACCCGCAGGTTGAGGTCGCCGCTGATGGCCAGCGAGTTGACACCGCCCTCGCGCGACAGCTTGGCGCTGATGGACTCCTTGACCGTGATGTGGATGGCGTCGTGGTCCAGCGCCGCCGACGCCTGTCCGGGCGCCGCGTGCTCGACCGCCGCCGGCACGGGCGCAGGCGCCGCCGGCATCTCGGCCTCGGCGCCCAGGTCGCCGCGAACGCGCTCGAACATGTCCGTCGTCTTGGACTTTTTGCCCAGCTGCATTCCCTTGCCCTTGAGCGCGACAGTCGGCCTGCGCAGCGACTTGTTAGCTGCCACGGCCAGACGTAGCCTTTCCTGCAGAAAAGCAGCAAAGCAAAAAGGGGAGGGGGGCCTTTTCCGTACCGGCTCTTCTTCTTCTCGGCCTCGTACGAATCGTAGGACTCGGTGTTCGTGTTCGTAGTCTGCGTCGGCGCCGAGTAGCTCGGGTAGTTTGGCGCGCGCGGCGCACTGCTGATGCCTCTCCGCGCCGTCTCCTTGCGCTGCATCTCCAGTTGCTTCGCTTTCCGCTTCCGCTCCTCCGTCGCTTCCAGCTCCTTGTTCTGTTCCGGCACGTTAGCACAGTGGCTATGCCGACAGCGCATAGACGGAGTTCAACACATACACGGGCGATGATCTCTTGTATACGCTCCTCGTGGCTCTCCATCTCGAGGAAGGTCCGGATCTGGCTGAGCGACAGGTTCTCGCGGTAGCCGAGCGTCACGAGCTCGTCAAAGGCGCTCAGAAGCTCATAGGCATTGCGGACGATTTCGCGCTCATCCAAGCTCTTGCAGAGGCTCGTCACAACCTGGGCAAAGAGGTGCAGCGAGTTGATGTCCTGCAGAATGTTGGACTGGAGGTTGGTGATCAGGACCATGTAGAGCTCGTCGAGCGGCTGGTACACAAAGCGGACATTGTCCTGCTCGACGGTCGTGTGCTGGGTGCCGCTGTCGGCGAGCTTGGGGAAGGAAGCCAGGAGGCCCTCTATACGGGACCGCGGCATGTCCCGGAAGATTCGAGAGAGCACGGCTTTGCCGCCCCGGGTGCAGATGGAGGCAGCGAGGACAACCTGTCGAGGGAAAAAGGCGGCCAACGGTTAGCGATGCATTGCCGGCCGGGGAGCCGGCCAGAGACGCCCAGCTGGGAGCCGACGAGATGCCAAACGTACCATTTTGGCGGCTGCAGGTGTATCTTGTAGACGGGATCGGTCCTGGTTCCGCTTGGGGTTGATGGGAGAGGAGTGCTACCAACTGTCGTCGTGAGATGACGCCCCTCAATAGGGAGCTTTTGCACACTCATAGTTGTCCCCTTCTCGCGCACGGGCCACGTGAACAACTCGCGGGATTACGCTAGTCTAAAATAGGAAAGCGCCACACGTTCACTTTGCGCGTCGATACTTTGTAATATTATTAGCCCCCTCAAATGAAATGACAACTTGATCTCTTTCATGACCGGCAACACGCTCCTGTTTCAGCACCGATATCTGATCAACTCTCGAGGCCTACGACAGCCGAACCCACACGCCTGCTCCTCTTTCATATTCTGAACGACCGATCAGCTTGCGCTATCTCGAGCCATCCAAGACCCGAGGTGTCCGTTCATATCTGCGATCATCGACCAACGCCCGAAGAAGCCGTTTGCAAACCTCGCTTCTTATTCCCACGCTTTCTTCTATGCAGACCTTGCAAGACGCGAAATCTCACGAGAGAAAACAACTGCATAGATAAGCATCAGAAGGCCACACACGTAGGACTTCTAACCGTCTACGAACCGTACGAGAAGCCGAGGCAAACATCAAATACACGAGCTTGCCTAAGCTTTGGACGGTACGATGACTGAGATATCATCGGACGTTGTAATCCCGGTACACACCGAGGAAGTCGAATTTCTGTTCGACGACACAGTACACGACGAAAACATCGGGGACGACTTCGATTTCGACCTGGGAGGTGACGAAAAGGAGCTCGACCTGACTAATGCCGACGAAGGCTTCAATGTCGCAAACGATAATGCTCTTGCTGAAGATGGCCACGAAGTCGAGCATCCCCATGCAGAAGAGACTGGAGAGAACGATGAGATTAGTTACGAAGAAGTAGGCGGAGCGTCTGTCGGCGACGAAGCTGTCGATCATAATGCCAACGGTGCCGTGGATACCCTTAACCTTCCAGAAAACGATGAGATTGACTACGAGGATACCGGACTGGATTCCGCAGAAAAAGGTGGTGAGTATGCCGCTGCAGATAGCGAACGGGATCTGCACGAGCCCGAGGTGGCGACAAATGAAGCCATCGCCTTTGGGTTCGAAACAGGCGATGCTCAATCTCAGCAAGGAGAAGAGTATGAAGATGCGGCTTACGAGGAAGAAAGCCATGGCGACCAGACTGCCATTGGCAGCGAGAGCAAGGAAGAGGCCGACGATCTGAATGAAGAAGACAACGTCGACGAGGAGGTGGATGACGATGAGAGCAATGAGGCCGACTACGACCTGGACGAGGACGATGATTCCGCGGATAGCCCGGCGGGGTCGTTGAATGCTGGCCTCGGCCAACTTCACGATGCTCTCTCGCCGACTACTGCAGATGTGACGGTAACTTGGGGAGACGAGGTCTGCCCTCTCTTCAAGGCTGGAGAAGGAGATGACCCGGAATCGTTCTATTTGGACGACCCTGAGACTGCGAACTACCCATTGTCCGACTTTCTCAAGGCCGTCCGTGAAAATATCTCGACATGGGTGCAAGCGGGGGATGAGGTTTATATACGCGTTGATGCCCTTGGCATCGAATTCGGTGAGGTAAGTTTTGCGGCGTGTGACATACTGATCTGTTCGAGATTTGCCTAACACGACAACAGACTACGACCGATGCGCTTCTTAGTCAAGTGACTTTCAACCACCTGATCGCACTGCACAATACGCTCCTGAGAAACGACGATCCTGCTGCACCGAAGGGTCTGCACATTACACTGGGCACGCGTCCGAACTGCTTGCTTCGCTTGAAGGACCTGGTAAGCGGGGCAGGTTCTGGCAAAGGACTGTCCGCTTTTCACCTGGCGGTCGAAGACTCTTCGGATGGGGCAGAAGACGAGGACGAGGACGATGGGAACGAGGATGAGGACGAGAATGAGGATGATGATGATGACGAGAACGAAGAGGAGAATGAAGAGGAGAACGAAGACGAGAATGAAGACGAGAACGAAGACGCGAACGAAGAGGACTACGAAGAGCACGACAGCGTCACTTATCAGTCGGAGGAGTCTTCGCCTGGTGAGGATGCCTCGCCCAATGAACCCGAGGGAAGCGCTCCGACTCCCGAGGCAGAAATGGCCGAAGACGATGGCGAGGCTCTGGATGGCGACACTGCCGGGGATGAAGGAGCCGAGCGGACTTTTGCCGAAGAGGTTGTGAACTACAGCGTCGATGCTGAGGTAGAAAGCGAACAGGAAGTTGGCATTGCAGAAGTCGAAGATGACTTCATCGACTACGCCAACGACGAAGAGGATGGTGCCGGTGGCGTGTTTCCGGAAGGCTCAGATGTACCTGATCTGCAAGCTGACTTAGGGAACGACGCTATTGAGCAGGATGCCGATGGCCAAACTGATCACCCGGAAGCCCTTCAAGGTGCTGACCCTGCTGCAGGAGGTGATAATCTGGTTCAAAGCGACGACATGGACTTGCTGGAAAATATCGATCAAGTCGGTGCAACTGTGGACCAGGATCAAAATGGTAAGACCTACAAGCCTCTACACCATGTTAATACACCAGACGCACATGCTGACATTGTTTTAGCTGATACAGTGGCGAACCTAGACCCCGACACCGGGCACGAACCCACTGAGTTCACTGACCGGCAAGGCGAGGATGGAGGCAACGAGAATGATGACTATCTAGACTTGAGTGGCGACGTTGATGACTTCGCCGCGCTACCTGCGCAGTCCACAGGGCCGAGCAACCCGTTGCTGGCGGGCGAGGATGCGAATACATCTCTCACTGCTAGTGCAACCGCAACCTTGGATAATGATGAGATCGATTATGAAGATCGTGAGCCGGCCTCCTCATCTGCAGCAACACTTGCCGCTGACACGGAAACTCTCGCCCATGATTTTGCCTTGGAAAGCAATGCCGATATTGTAGCTGCAGCGGATAACGCTCCGCCAAATGGACTCGACGAAATCGACTGGGATGACGATGTAAAGAACGTCGTATCCATCGAGACCATGTCCACGCCAACAACAGCCACTGGGAAGCGGGGTAGAGAAGAGGAGGGCCAAGACGACGGGCTTCTCAACGATGGTCCAGGTATGAGAGTCTCGATGATATCTACATTGGTTTCACTCTTCGTACGGCTGCTAACCTCCGCACAGATACCAAGCGTCATAGGACTGGGCTTACCCCGGTTTGATATGGCTTTGGCTTTCGGCCATTGGAGCATCGCTCAGTCCAGCTGTAGTTCAGTCTGGCCAGCGCAACCCCATGCTGTAATCCACGTTTATGGCTACTGGCCACCGTGGAGTGTCACTTTCGGCTTTTCGGCTGCCTTGTGGCTTTGTTGCCCCCCTCTCTTATGCTTTCCCCTTCATAACCCCCGCAATTTGATTTGAACAGCTTAACAACGGAAAGCAGTGCGACCACGATCTTTCTTCTACGAATCTAATTTTGCCAGGAAAGGTAGGTGACACCAAAAGAAAAAACAAATAGTGCCATCAACTCGGAAAACGTACTCGGAATCCCGCGACAGCCTATGCGGAAGAGCACTCGAAGCAAGCGGCATTGTTTGTCTATGTGCCATTGTTCTGTACGAAGGGACGTTGCGACTCGGTTTGCAGACTGTCCTTCTGCTAGCCCTGTGATTTAGGATAGGACACACTGCCGGCCTCCGTCTGTCTAGCTTGGCCGTCGACAGTGGAATCACTAAAGAGTAAGATGTGTTTCCAGAGTGAAGGTACAAAAAGCGCCTGGCGATAGCCAGCTGGTACTCAGAAACTGCGTGCGAGGCGGGATGATCGGCGTCTGGCGCTCTGGGCTGCGCAACGGAGCAAGCGACACTGCTGGGGTAGCGGAGCGCGTGCCGCGCTGTTTCTAATAACTGTTTCTACATGTGTGTACTTTAAGCAGGAGGCTGGCAAGCGGCTGTTGCCTCTGTAGAAACCCAGGTTTCGTTATGAGCCAAGCAGATAATGGCGCATCGGTAGAGCGGTTGGAGGATAGGCACAGGGCCGGGCCCCCAAGGAAGCGCCTGAGGTAGAGCAATATGAACAGGCTTTGCATCTTGAGATTTATGAAAGGGCTGAAATGACGGTGTACGAGTAAGAATCAAGTGGAAGCTGCAGAGCGGAAGGCGATGAGCTGTGAGGCAGTGATGCTATTCGCGAGGTGGTTTGTGAGCTATTTCGGGATTTAGGCGATCCGCGACTAGAGTGTAGTTGGCTAAGCGCGTTCGTACGCGGGACGCTGTCGTGCTCGGAGTCCGGAGACGACGCGTACGGCAGAGGCAGCATTGGGAACTCCGGACACTCCGGGATGACGATCACGAGATGAGAAGTACGAGTACGAGTACAAAGCAGGCGTAGCGAAGCGTGTTAGTCATCCGTCGCGCTGCGCAGCGTGCTAAACAAGCTTTACTTCGTATTTTTTCCTGCCTTTCGGCGTTTCAGCGGCGGCAGCAGCAGGCAAACACGTCTCATCCGTTTCCTCAGCATCGGCGTCCCGAGCGTCGAACAGAGATGGAGGGCAGTTTGTTTGGTAAACATTGTCGAGCTTGCAGCCAATGCTCGTATTTCGTACTCGTACTCGTATCTGTGCCAGAGTACGCACAAGTACGAAGGATGACTTCGCGGGCGTTTACGAAGCACGAAATGTGAAGGCGCTAGTTTGGAGGGCACGGCACGGTATCTTGCCCACCGTATCGCACTCGATGACAGGCCTATTTACAGGGTGCCGTACGCGTCAGTGAGCTGCGGATGACCCCACAGCGGGACCTGGATTTGCTAGCGCACTAGCCAGGGGGTGTGGCGTGTCGTGGCTTGGCTCGTGGAAGCCCCTAGCTCTGAAACAGGCGAGGGAAACAAGGGCGGCTGCACGCGCCCCAGCAAGGAATGCAGCGCACTTGCCGAAGCACACAGGGTGCGCTGGAGTCAGCGCAAAGCGCCCTGTAGGACACGGAGTATGCGTTCACGTGCCAGTCCACGGTGCGTCGACTGCGAATCGCCAAAGCGCGCGATGCACTGATGCACTGGTGCAAAGTAAGGAGGAGCGATGAGCCTCGTGCCGCAAAAGGGGCAGACGGCAGGGCCGAGGCGCGCTGGCGCATCAGGACGGAGTACTTGTATTGCTCTTTCCCGTTCGCATGTCTATTTTTGCAGCGTGCATCGCGCCTGCCGTGCCTGTACGAGTAATACTCTTAGCGGCCCTGTATCCGCACATGTATCTTACTCGTACATTAGCCCAGATTAAAGTACGTACGCTGTATTCGTGTTCGTGCGGCCTCCGCGCGCCGGCTGCTCGACAGAGTATCGCCTCGCTCGCTAGCGGCCACCCTCTGATCCCCAATTTTTCCAGGCCACCCCCGATACCCGCTTGGCGTACGTCCGTGTGTTCCTGACCTGTGGCCTTTTCTTTCCTGATCCGTCGCATCGCCCATCTCTGTGGCAATTCGGTTTATCCCTCCCACTTCCACCTCCATCCTCGATAACCGGCCGCTATCCCGTCGCCCTCGTCCGACCGCTCTGCCACAGAGGCTCGCCACGCCACGCCGACAACTGAAGCCGCCCTTGGTCGCCCACGCTCGACTCCCGCAGACTTCGCGCCCGTCTTTCGCTTTGTCGCATGCCCCGTTAGCGAGGGAATTTGGTCGCAACCTATTTTTCCTTTCTCCCTGCCGTCGAGCCGTGTTGGCCGCCATTGCGTGCATTGCCTTGCCGGTCGGCCCGTCCGCTCCTTGTTGACAAAGATCGTGGCTGCTCTGCCGTTTGCTCCTTTTTCCGTCTCGCCGGGTGTGAGAATCACGATCGCTACTTTGCACGCAATACGCCAACAGCCGGCCGCATTTCCGCATTTCGCATTTCCGCATTCTGGACGCACGCGCCCATCCGACGCAGCAGACGAGAGCCGAACGCCGTCTGTGATCCGCCCGACGCCTTGGACCGCCTGGCCCTTCTGCTCGCTGCACATCTGTTGCGACGCCCCTCTTTTGCCGCGCCCCAACATCCGGGCCTCGCCCTTCCACACTCTGCAGCGGCGGCATCGCCTCGCTCTCCCCTCACGCCACCATGCTGGAAGACAAGTACGCACTCCATCACTGGCAATCACTGGCAGCCGGGGGTGCTCGGAGCACAGTACACAGTTGCTAACTCGTTGTCCAATAGATACATTGGCCTGGCCTTGGCCATGCTCTCGAGCTTAGCCATCGGTACGTCTAGCTGCTCCTCACTGTTTGTTGGTCCGAGGCTTGGTTGGCTGACAATGCTTTCTAGGAACGAGTTTCGTGATCACAAAGAAGGTGGGACGAGCCTCTAGTCTCTTCGACACCTCCTATCAGTCCTATCAGCGGATCTGTCAAAACCGGCTTGCTTGTCAGCTCGGATGCTAACGTACCTGAAGGGCTTGAACCATGCCGAAGAGCTACACGGCTTCGAAGGAGACGGTTTCGTGTATCTGAAGAGCCCACTGTGGTGGGCGGGCATCTCGACCTGTATGTCGCCTCTCGTCGTCCCGCCTCTCCTGTCTTGTCTGTGGAGATGCTAATGCTTGCCTGTCAGTGGTTATCGGCGAAATCTGTAACTTTGCCGCGTACGCTTTTGCACCAGCTATTCTCGTCACCCCCCTCGGCGCCCTCAGTGTCTTGGTCGGTGCTGTGCTGGGCTCCTACTTCCTCAACGAAATTCTTGGAACTCTAGGCAAGCTGGGAAGTGCCATCTGCTTGATCGGCGCCGTGATCATCGTGCTCCATGCACCGGCGGACAAGGACATTACGACCATTGACGAGATCCTGAACGAGGCTCTTCGCCCAGGTACGTCGACGAAGCGATATCGGCTAATCCTGCGCTCTTGCTGACCTGCCGGCCCCAGGATTCCTTCTGTACGCCTTTACTGTGACTGTCTACGCAGTAATTGCCATCTACAGAATCGCGCCCGTCTACGGCAAGCGGAACCCGCTGATCTACCTGAGCATCTGCTCGCTGGTCGGCTCCGTCTCCGTCATGTCCGTCAAGGCCTTCGGCATTGCCCTGAAGCTCACCTTTGCCGGCAACAACCAGTTTACCCACGCATCGACCTACGTGTTTATGATTGTCACGAGCGTGTGCATTCTCACTCAGATGAACTACTTCAACAAGGCTCTCAGCCAGTTCCCGACCAACATGTATGTGCTCTTCTGTGCTCGTCTGTGCTCTTCTGATTCTTGACACCGGCGTCGGCGACGTGTCAGCTATACCGTGGCTAACCCGGCTGGCAGTGTCAACCCGCTCTACTATGTCACTTTCACTACCGCCACGCTATGCGCCTCTTTCATCTTGTTTGGGGGCTTCAACACCACGGACGCCGTTAACTCCCTGTCCCTGATCTGCGGCTTCCTCGTCACCTTTACCGGCGTCTATCTGCTCAACCTCTCGCGGACCGACCCGAGTGGTATGCGCATGGCCGGCCGTCCAGGCGTCGATGCTACTGGCACCGACATGATTTCGAGCATCCAGACGCGCATAAGCATGGAGACGCGCAGGTCCCGTCACAGCATCAGCAGCGTCGCGGGCGACCGCCAAGGCCTAATCCGGGCCTATGACGAGGAGGAGGCCGCTGGATTTGGCCTCACCGACCTTGCCGAGGACACGGATGACGAGGACAACACTCTCAGCGGCCCGAACGGGGCGTCCAACGGCAATGGCGCCGCCAAGAGCGCAGCCCAGGCCAAACGGCCAATAGCTTCGTCACCGAAGCCGTCCATCCGGTAGCGGGCGGTAGCAGGCTGCAGACGAGTTATCTGCACGAGTTCTTTCGCCTTTAATTACATCTCTCACCGCTGGCCACTTTGGCGCGCGTTGCATTATCGATTAAGCATTTCTGGGTTTGGTTTGGGTTTGCTTTTTTTGGCTATCGATCGGGATTTCGCTCCCCGGCCGGCACTCATGGATCCTGGATTCCCGCGACACGACTGTACATTTATCCACACATCTGCCTCGGAAGAGGCACATTTTGACTGGTTCCTGTCTCGATATGACGCTTATTAGAATGACGGTGATAGAGTTGGGACAAACGCCCTGTTATCTGCAGTGGAAACAGGGTTTGGGAACGAGGCTGGGCCGTATCGGGATCTCTGGGTTTGGGTTCCTTTCTTACGTGTCCAGATGTCGCGGAGAAGGCGCATTGGGTACAGGAAAGGGCAACACGTGGAAGGATATGTGACGAACAAGACACGGCGAGAAGCGGGTTGGGAGGCTGAGTATAAGCGGCGTTTCTGTAATATGCCCTTGTGCCCGTGCTATATACTGGCGGGGGCCATGCTTGATCATGGGCCTTGGGGTTTCTACTTGTCATCTGTCAGCTGTCATGCCACCTTTGTTTCCTTTGTATTTCTATTGTCTTCGTGTAAGATACGGTGGACGTGGTCCAGGAAGACTGCGCGGCTGCGGCCCTAGCAAAGGAGTTACAGAACTCATATATGACTTTGAAGCGAGCCGTCGATGCAGCTTGTGCCGTGTTCCATGTCCTGGCGAAGATTGAGCAAGGTTGAGGTTGCTGTTTGCCCTCGGCGACGGTCGTGAGTTTGGCGCCCGCTTAGTCACCCCTTCGTGATTAGTCAGAAATCGCCTCCGTTGTCGCGCTCCGGTCCCGCAGTGCGCCTGCCTACAAGTAATACGGCGTGTGACCAACCCACAGTGACGTTTGCCCGCTGTAATACTCCGTACTTCTGGGACATCCAGCCAAACACAACAATCCTAGGCATCATCTCGGCTGCACGCGCACGATTCCTCCGACACGTCCACCACCCTTCCCATTCCCGTCTGCGCAACGGCGCTCCGTGTCTGTTGCCATCGCTACGGAGTGCGCATCGCTCGTCGGACATGCGGTCTGTACCGCCGGGCGCGAGACCAACAACTGGCCGAACAGCAACCATCGGTACTCTGCCTTGGACTGTGGTTGTGCTCCTCGAGCCTTGACCGACGCTCTCGACGCGGCCTCGTGGCCTCTGCAAACAATCGCGCATATATAGTATACCCACTGCCCGCCCGGTACGACCCCGGGGCTACGGCTCGCCGCGCAGACCATGAACTGCGACATCTGCGGCCATCACTACCACGCGCAACGCCGGCCCTTTCTCTGTCCCATCGATGCGCGGAACCGGCTCTACGAGAAGCGTCTGGAGCATGTGGCGCTGCTGCTCCAGACTGAGCAGCTCGAGAAGCAGGTGGAGGCCGCGCTGGGGGAGCCGTCCGCGTCTACATCTGCTTCGGCATCGGCATCGGCATCGGCATCGGCATCGGCATCGGCATCCGCACCAGCGCCACAGTGCAGCTTCGAGGCACAGGAGCATGAGCGGCAGACAATCGTGCAACGCACGGCCGACGCAGCGGCCCGGGCGCGCAAGCTGCGCACCGACATGGACGCGACGCGCCGTGAGCTCGAGCGCCGGCGGGAGGCAAACCGGCGGCGGCGCTCCGATCTGGCGGCGGCGGCCAACGGCACGGCGGCGCGGCGGCAGCGCATGCTGGACGAGACGGAGCGCGCCATTGGGATGACGCGCTTCAAGTGGAACCGCAGCTTCGAGGCCATGGCGGCCACGCGCGGCTTCCTCTGCATGGAGGCGGCGAAGCTGTACGGCCTGCGGCGGCTGAAGAAGGGCAGTTCCGTGCGCTACGAGATTGGCGGCCTCGAGATCGTCGACCCCTACACCATGTACAGTGCGTTGCCTTGTGCCTCTGCCCACACCTTGCTGACCGTGGTGCACTGCTGACACGACAGACTTGCCGCCCGAGGTGATCTCGACGAGCCTGACGCACGTCACGCACATCCTGATGCTGGCGTGCCACTACCTGGCCATCCGCCTGCCGGCCGAGATCACGCTGCCGCACCGCGACTACCCGCGGCCCACCATCTTCTCGCTGGCGTCGTCGTACGCGCACGGCGACGTGCCGTTTCCCGGCACGACCGCGTTCCGCCCGTCCCCGTCCGGCGCGCGCGACCACGAGCCCTTCCAGCGCGTCCCGCGGGCGCGGCCTCTCTACACGGACAAGCCGCTGCCGCTGCTCGCCAAGGAGGACAGCCTGACGCACACCATGTTCCTGGAGGGCGTGGCCCTGCTGGCGTACGACATTGCCTGGGCGTGCGGCTCGCAGGGCGTGTTCGTCGGCGACAAGTCGTCGTTTGACGACGTCTTCAACATGGGCCGCAACCTGTTCAACCTGCTCATCGGCAGCCAGCGGGCCGCCGGCCAGCCGGGCCGCCTCTTCTCGCCGTCGCCGGTCGCCGGTTTCGCCGGCAGCAGCGGCCGCCCGGCCGATGGCACCGCCGGGGCCGAGACGGGCGGCGACTTTAGCCGGGCGCCCATGATGGGGCGCTACTCGCACGGCACGACGCACACCTTTCTCGGCGACGACATTGTCCAGGGCTTCAAGATCCTGAGCCCGAACCGGCTGGCGAGCCGCCTCAAGACGCGGCTCAGCAGCGAAAACACCATGCCCGACTGGGAGGTGCTGGACAATGACGCCTGGGCCGTCGACGACGACCACGACAAGCTCGAAGACGGCGTCTTGCCCCGAGGCGGACGCCGCGAAGGCCAGCGCGCGCCCGCGCAGACGCTCTTCGGCGTGGAGAGCATGGCCACGGTCATCTCGAACCTGGAGGACACGCTGTCCCTGGCCGAGGCCGACCTGGAGTCCCGCCCGAGCAGTCGAATACCGGAGAGGCCCCGGGGGAACGGGACGAATGGCTGGACGAAGTTACGCAATCGGCCCGGAGGTGCCAAATAGACTCTGCATAGAAACAATAGACCCGCGTTGCAATGGATGTGTGCCGTCCCATGGTGATATCACACAGCGCGACTTGGAGTTGTGTGAATTGTTATATAACCCACGGCCATGGATTGGACGACTCAGACAATGCATACATCCATCCTGTTTCCCTTCCCGCAGTCCATCCTTGGCCTCTCGCGTTCACGCTTAGTAGCTGTGATCTGTGCGTCTATTCTAAATGCACGCGCAATGGAATCAGTATTGGAACATTACAAAAGACATCGGGGCGCAGTATATATAGCACCCGTGCTGGTAAATGGTCATGAGCGGCCCACGCTCTCGTTCAAGGAAATAGACGGGCCGCATTGGTATCCGCGCTCAACGTACAGCCCCATCATTCACCGTCCGCGAGCATGAGGATAAGCTTGGCAACGAGGTCGAGGAAAGGAAACGCGCTGGTCACATCCTTCTCTTCCATAATATGGCCGTCGGGCGTCTCGTACCCGTTGCACTTGAAGTCGACCAGGTACACTGACGGCTCCATCTCGTAAATCTGAATGTCTAGACGCATCGCAATGACCTGTATATCGCTGTTGTCGTCCGCCCTGTGCATCTGTGTCTTTTCCGGCGAAACATCGCCGGCGTCCAAGACGTTTGTGCTAACGGCACTCCGTCGAATGCCTATGAAACAATTAGCACAGGCAATCATATTGCGATCTCCCGTTTTGGAGCTCCTACCTTCGGTCTCCCAGCGCACTTGAATGTGCCATGGATCTGCTGGCAGTCGATACTTCTTGGTGATATCAGAGCTGTCATTCTTTCGCGAGGAACCTCTGTAGTTGTCCTCAAAGCTGTCGTTGCCGTCCCGCGATCGGCTTACGGCGTTAGATCAAATATATCATTGTGGTAGGGAAAAAATGAAGAACAAAGAAGCGCAAAACATACCCATCTTCACTCTCGTTGGCGTACTTGTCAAAGTCTTCGTCCACCACCCAGGTGCAGCCTAGGCGGCTCAGAGCTTTATAGATGCAGAGCAGGGCATCCCAGGCTACATTTCGTGACCGGATACCAAACTGCCACCGGACCGGTTTGGATTTCTTAGGCGGGTTGACCGGCGTCATGCCCTGTGGCCGCTTTTTGGACTCGTCAAGACGAATCTGGCTGCGAGAGTGAGGACGCAAGCGGCGAGCAGTTTCTTCCTGCTCAGCAAGTGTCCGTGCCGGATTGAGGGGGTCATTCGGCGCCGGAACCGCCGCGGTATGAACGCTTCCCGCCATATAGTCCTTGTGGTAGGCGGGCAGGCTGCTCGGAAGTATACCAACTTTGGAAACGTATGGGCGCGGGGAGGCGCCTGTGCTGTTTGAGCAGATGGACCGTCCAGAAGACATGCCGAGAGGGCTTGTCCCGGAGTCCGCATCGCTGTAGCTGGCAATGTGCGCTGCTAATGAGCCGGGCCCAGAATCGCCGGATGGCGGCGACTTGGCAAAGTACGGATTGTCAAATCCCAGTGTGGCTGCTTGGGTCATTAGCACGTACTCAACCAGTCTCACACGCGGTCGACTTACGATTTATCTGCATGAGCTTGTTTTCGCGCACAATCATGTATGCGTCCTTGATGGCAGACGGCTCGCTGGCCTCCAAAGCCTCCTGGACATCTTTCTTGCCATAGCCCATGGTCTTTGAGATCTTATCGGTGACCTCGTTGTGTAGCTCCTCCTGTACCTTGGCGGACGCATTGGGCGCAATGTCGCTGGGCTTGATGGCCTGCTCGGGGTCGATGCCGGTATTCAGAAAGGGCTCGGTGGGCGGCTTGAGGTAGTCGGGAAGATCAACATTGAACCAGGGGTCTTGGCGGATCTCTTCAATGGTCGCACGCTGGACGGGATTGACAATAAGCATCTTCTTGATCAGACCAGCGGCACCCGGGCTCATCCACGACGGCAAAATGTAGGCGCCCTTGGCAATTTTGGCAAAGAGGCTGGGAATGTGGTCGTCGTCAAAGGGTAAACGGCCGACGAGGAGGACGTAGAGGATGACACCGCAGCTCCAAACATCGACTTCGGGGCCAGCGTAAAGCTTGCCGTTGATCACTTCAGGCGCAGCATAGTTGGGACTGCCGCAGCTTGTCTTCAGGAAGTTGCCGTCTGTCATGATATTGCTCAGACCGAAATCGGCAATCTTGACATTGAGTTTGTCATCGAGCAGCAGGTTTTCCGGCTTCAGATCTCGATGGACAACACGGTAACGGTGGCAGTATTCCACTGCGCACAGCATCTGCTGGAAGAAGCGGCGCGCCTCGGGCTCCGCCATACGGCCCTTCTTGACAATGTAGTCAAAGAGCTCGCTGCCGGCGTACTCGAGGACCATGATGATGTCGTTTGAGTCTTTGATGACGGTGTACCTGCGACGCGCGCGAAATTAGTCTCTGCTGAGCTGCGACCTGACAGTGAGACGGGGGAGGCGCGAGAAGATGATGGAGGATAGGAGGACAGGAGGACAGGAGGAAAACATCGAGAAGCCGAGCACGTACAGCTTGATGATGTGTGGGTGCCGCAGAAGCTGGAGAAACTCGATCTCGCGCTCGACGCGACCGGTCATGTCGCGGCTGATGAGCTTCTTGCGCGAGATGATCTTGAGAGCGACCTTCTGGCCGGTGGACTTGTGGATGGCCAGCTTGACCTTGCCAAAGGAGCCCTCGCCGAGGGTGCGGATGACGTTGTACTGGTCGAGACGGGCATCGGTGGTCTTTATGCGGTCGAGCTGGGCGGCCGTCTTGGCCTTGGCCTTGCCGCCCGCAGCAGCCGCAGCAGCGGCGACAGCAGCATCGCCAGCGCCATAGTCGGTGACGCTGACCTGCGGAGGACCTTGGCTGGAAGCCAGGGCGACGTGGGAGCGATGGCTCTGGTTGCGCGGCAGTGAGATAGACAGCTCCTCGTCTTCGAGCCGGCTAGGGCCCATGGCTGTGGGCTTCGCGTGGCGAGGAGCGGGCAGCAGTGGCGATGAGCAGCGGCGGAGCGAGGCGCAGGTCGGCGGGCGATGGGCGCGACGGAGACGATTTGGATGCTCGTGATAGTCGTAGAGATTTTCGGCGAGAGCAAAGCGGATCGCTCTGGACAGGTTTGCAGGGCCGAATGGGCTGAAGAAGGCAGGCGCGGAGGGATGAGGGGGAAGCAGCAAATGGCGGCTGGGCTGCGTCGTACAGGCCTGTCCAGCCAGCCGTGCGCTAACCGTGGTCGTATTACGGAGCGCTGCCCCTCTTTCAATGTCGCACCGTGCGCCACAAAGCAAGTTTGGGTTCGCGCCAGCGTGCGATGTACTCTGCACTCCTGCGCGGGCAAAGCATGCAGCCAAATGAGCGAGATTTCACGGAGTAGTTTGCGGGCAGCGAGTGAGCATGAATACGGTCACTTCCGATTCGTAAACGAATGCTTCTGTAGCGAGGCATGGAACGGCCACCGCAAACCGGCAAGCTCACGTGACTATCGACCGATGTGTCACGTGCATGCCACTGGGAAGCCGATACCGCTTTCAGCGCGCCAACCCACTTCGCACACTAGGGTGGGCCATGATAAAAAAAAATTGTTCGACGATAGACAAAGCGTTTCTATTTTCCTTCTTTCTTTTACTGGGGAGAAGACAACAACGAACGGTACGTGAAACTGCCACTGGTCGAAAGTCCAACTTCGCTGGAAGTCTTCGAACTCAACGCCTCTTTCTCTTGCCTTCCTTTGATCAGGTATGTCGCTGTAGCGGGTGAATCTGCGACTTGGTGATTGTGATATCGCCCTGGTACCAGTCGCAAGAGTTTTGCTGGCGCCCACGGCCGCTTCGGCGCGACGTCTACGTTTCTGTCCATGGCCAGCGGCTAACAAACACGGCAGGAGTCAATTCTCTGTTTCCGTTTTTGAAACCGTTAAAATCATACAAAATGCCGGCGACCGGTGTTACCGTCTCCAACGTGAACGGGAACTCCAAGTTCCTTGATCACACCCAGGCCGAGGCTCTACTCAAGGAGTACGAGACTCGCGATGGCCTCAGTGTCCAGGAGCTGATGGACGCCAAGGTCCACGGAGGCCTGACGTACAACGACTTCCTGCTGCTCCCCGGCTACATTGGCTTCCCTGCCTCGGGCGTCACCCTCGACTCTCCCGTCACCAAGCGCATCTCTCTCAAGACGCCCTTTGTGTCCTCTCCTATGGACACCGTCACTGAGCACGAGATGGCCATCCACATGGCCCTCCAGGGCGGCCTGGGTGTCATTCACCACAACTGCTCGCCCGACGTTCAGGCCGACATGGTCCGCAAAGTCAAGCGCTACGAGAACGGCTTCATCGTCGACCCTGTTGTCATCAGCCGCGACACCACTATCGACGAGGCTAAGGCCCTCAAGGAGAAGTGGGGTTTCGGTGGTTTCCCTGTGACTGGTAAGTTTTGCTACTCCACGTGTTCTGCGCTCGCTGGGATGCCCCCACGAGATCCTGCATAACCGCCCAAAAAATCCAAGCCTAGCATGATTATTTTTCTTTTATTATAACTTTCGTTCCACCGTAACGGCCTAACGGCCTTGGGGAGAAAAAGATTTATGACCCTTTTGGACCTTTTACCATTTTGCTTCAGGCCCGCCTTGTCGGGAAGAGGAGTTCACAACGCTGACCGTGCTGTGCTAGAAACCGGCCGCATGGGCTCGAAGCTTCTCGGCATCGTCACGAACCGTGACATCCAGTTCGAGGATGACCCGAACCAGCTGGTGGCCAACGTCATGGTCACTGACCTCGTTACCGCCCCGCTGGGCGTGACGCTTGCTGAGGCCAACAAGATTCTCTCTCAGTCCAAGAAGGGCAAGCTGCCCATCGTGGACAAGGAGGGCAACCTGATTTCGATGATCTCCCGCTCGGATCTGACCAAGAACCTGCACTTCCCGCTCGCCTCGAAGCTGCCGCACTCCAAGCAGCTCATCTGCGCTGCCGCCATTGGCACCCGCCCAGAAGACAAGATCCGCCTGCAGAAGCTCGTTGACGCGGGCCTGGACATTGTCATCCTGGACAGCAGCCAGGGCAACAGCATGTACCAGATCGAGATGATCAAGTGGATCAAGGCTGAGTACCCTGGCCTCGACGTCATTGGCGGAAACGTCGTGACGCGCGAGCAGGCCGCCGCTCTGATTGCTGCCGGCGTCGACGGTCTGCGTATCGGCATGGGCAGTGGCAGTGCCTGCATCACCCAGGAGGTCATGGCTGTCGGCCGCCCTCAGGCTACGTCTGTCTACAACGTCAGCTCGTTTGCGGCCCGCTTCGGCGTGCCGTGCATTGCCGACGGTGGTATCCAGAACGTCGGCCACATTGTCAAGGGTCTCGCCCTTGGCGCCTCCACCGTCATGATGGGCGGTCTGCTGGCCGGCACCACCGAGTCCCCAGGCACGTCCTTTGTCTCCCGCGAGGGCAAGCTGGTCAAGGCTTACCGCGGTATGGGCAGCATCGACGCCATGCAGGACAAGAAGGCCGGCGGCGGCGGCAAGGACAGCCAGAAGAGCAATGCCGGCACTGCCCGCTACTTCTCCGAGGGCGATAGTGTGCTCGTTGCTCAGGGTGTGTCGGGCGCTGTTGCGCACAGAGGCTCCATCAACAAGTTCCTTCCCTACCTCGCTGCTGGCCTGAAGCACTCCCTGCAGGACTGCGGTATCCAGAGCTTGCAGGAGCTGCAGAAGGGCGTCAGCGAAGGCACTGTGCGCTTCGAGATCCGCACCGCCAGCGCTCAGCTGGAGGGTAACGTCAACATGGAGTCGTACGAGAAGAAGCTTTTTGCTTAAATGCTAGGCTTCAGCTACGATTTGGATTTGGTTGGGTATACGTAAATAGCTTGCAATGCTTGTTGACGTTTGATTGAAGCCAAAATGTCTCAAGATGCCAGTCCTGTTTGCATGGGGATACCGGGGGGCAGCCAGCGACGAGCAGGGGGCGTAGCAGCCCTCGTGTTTGAAAAGTGCCCCAAACCGTGCTTGCATTTCTACAAGGTGCTTGAGCCGCGCAGAGGAGTTCGGCGTTAAGAAAGGAAGAGGGCTACTAGAACCAGGGCGATATCGGCACGCCTCAAGGCAGTTTAAGTTGCCACGCTGCAAAGTTCAAGAAAAAGTGTTATGACGGGGTCGGAGTTGCATTATGAATGAAAAATGTTTTGAAAAGTATAGAGATCTCCGGTTCATTAAACTAGCAAACATCATCAGAGAAATCCAAGACGCTGTGTATATGGCGTGTCACTGATCATTGCACTAAAAGACAAGCTTTTACACTAGTCTAGACGAAGTTTGGGGGACTGCTCGTCAAGCCACTTTAGGTTGATGATGACCCTGATGAGCATGTCATTTCATATATCCAACGGTCCAATGAAGTTGGAGAGCACACGAGTGCGTACCGAATAATGAAGCGAGGCATCCTCAGACGCCGTCGCCAAAATAAGTTAGAAGATGGGGATCAGAATCAGGGTCTGGAAAGCTAGATTCGACAGTATGGAGATGCCTCGACACCACGAGTCGGGGCTGAGAAAGACTCTATCACATTCTTTGTCTGATGATGCTGCCAATACACTTGATTGGCTCCTATGACTCGATGCCATAATACGATGACTACAGCGCTCTTGCGGCCTGACCCAGCGGCGAATTTGAACATCCACTGTTTGTCCTCATCACTTTGCTTTCTGTCTCCTACCAGATACTGTTTGCAACGCCCTGCAAGTCAATCTCGGAGATCAGAATGTCGTGCTCGCCGGCGGCGGGCACCGGCGGTCGTTCCAGCAGGTCCTCGAACCGTAGAATGAGGGGCGCTCCTGCAACGTGGAAGTCCGACAGTGCATGACGGCTGCGTGGCGTCTCGAAAGGTGGCGACTGTCCAGCCCAGCTGATGGTCACCTGCTGCTTCAGAACGGGTTGCTTCGCGGTAGCAGTACGACCGGCTCGCGTGTTCGTGGCGCAGCGTTGCGGTCCCAACACCGCTGCGACCCATTGCTCGATTTCGATGGTGAATGTAGCTGCAATGAGCTTGGCAAGCACAACCACCTTCATCGAGCAGTTGCTAGCGGTAAACCACCACCTCGCCTTCATCCGCAGCGACGGCAGGGTCTGGCTTACGCCTGACTCGACGACAAGAGTTGGCCAGAATGGATCGTCGTGTTGGTCGTTTCTACTTGATGGGCCGCCCGACGAGTCACCCTGGCCGGACGCGCCAGGAGGCGTGTCAAAAGTTGTGGTGCCGGCTTGTACCCATTGGTCCCGACGAATACCCATGTCATGCAGGGCGTCATACACACACGAGTACAATCCAAGGTGCGCCTGTTCGTGGCGCATTGTTGGTATTGTTACAATCAAGCATCTGAGGTCGGGTAGGAAGAAGAACCGGTAATGCTGGCCGCGACGGTCGCGCTTGGCCTCGATGGCGCGAAAGTCATTCACAGATACGTGGCCGACGGCCAGGCTGTCCGTGTCATTGTTACAGCTACAAGTATCCAGCTGCTGGAACAAGGCGTCGGTACTGCTGAACAGTACGTCCGGCACGACGGTCGACGCATGCTCATGCTCGGGGATCTTTGCTGGCGGGAGCATTTTCTCGGCGGTCGTCGTCGTCGCCCCCGCCGACGTCATTTCTTTCCGTTGTGCGTCGTCACCGTCTCGCCGCTCGGTGAGCGGTCCTGTCCTGTAGGACTATCTGGGGTACCAGGGACCAGCTTGCGAAGGGCGAGCGCGCCTTCGCCCGCGTTAGCAAAGAAGCCACGGGAAGACATGATGCATGCTTGATGGACGAGGTTAGTGTGTGAACTTACAGACGAATATGGATCTTGATTGATGAAGGAGGAAATCTCTGATTTACGGATACATCAGGAAGAGCAAGTACATTTCTTTCACCCTCCCATCAATTCGGAGAATCTCACGTGCATGGACAGATTTTCTCTGAAGTGATGGGAGAGTGGAAGAAATGTAACAAGGGGGCAATGGAGGCAAACTGACACGAATGTCAGGACCAAGGTCTTGATAAAGCAGAGTCACTCCTTTATGAAGCTCTTGATGAAGCAAGATATATTTTGACGATGGACTCAGTTCAAACGGAAGTCGGAGACTCTTAATTGACAGATGAAAAAGGATCTATTTGATCTAGGAGGAATTCTTTGATTTACATCAGGAAGAGCAAGTCAATTCACGCACGTGACAGTCTGACTGCAGCACGTGACAAGAATATGGGAGAACAGTGGGGCTCCCTATATGCTCAAACCAATAGTAGATAAGCAGCCTGTCAAACGTTCTGCTATGTCTAGCTTATGGTCTAATCCTAACGGGCCCATCCTAACGCCTTGTGCAACCTACTAACCTTTGGTCCCGTTTTATCACAATCCGGTCTCTGAAACCCACGTCTTCACATTGAAAGTGACGTATGTACTAGAGGACGATAATTAGCAGAAAGTAGCCTAGGTTTGGGTTTCGAGGTGGATATAGATTGGGTCATGTGCAAGTATCCGAGAATTTCAAACAATCGAAACCTGCGGAATAATGAACTCATCCTGTCCATCTACCTTGCATAAATAACATCAACACCACAATGCTTTCATGGCACATGTAGCCTTATTTTGATGGCTGACATCATGTGACACGGCATGCTGTACGGAGTATTCCGTAGGATGGTCCTCTATGATATGGCTATTTTAGGACTAGTGCGTGAAGTGTGCATAGATTAAGAGCATTTCTCACCGCCGGATTCTTTTGATACAGTTAGTCTCGGTTGCTTCCCGTTCCCCGCAACAACTTCGGGTAACGGCCAATTTGCTTCCGACTATTCACGACTTACCACCTCCGGTCTTGAAGCCTCCTGCAGCGCCGTCGCCATGGGCTTCGTACGATCGACCGTCTACACCGGCCTCCTGGGCACATCGGGTTTTGCTGCTTATCTGGCGTCCCGGAATCCCGTTATCTGCCCTCTTCCGGCGACGGATCCGGTGCTCAACTCCAGCCTCTACAAAAAATACAACCCGTCCAAGAACCCGCCGACACAGGACTACTGCGTCAAGCGCCTGCCGCTGAGCAGCATCCGCCCGGAGCTGCTCAAGAAGGACGGTGACCTCACCGTCGAGTTCAACCGAGGCTTATGGAGTGGGCTGGGTATGTACATGAGCTGCCCATATCCTAATCACATAGGCTAACCCGAGACCAGGCTTTGCCGTGCAGCGCAAGTACCTTGAGAGGAAATACCGGGGTCCCGAGACAGCCGACCAGCTCTGGGACACCGAGGAGCTGGCCACCAGCACCTACGATAAGGGCACGAAAATCACAGATCACTTCGAGGTCGTGGAGAAGACGCCGACCTCCATCACCGTTCGCGCTGGCGACTCGCCGCGCAACAAAGGTCTTCGAGCCTCCGATGGGCTCTTCTCAGTGGGCGCGACGATCGACAAGGCAAACGACGAAGTCGAGCTGAAGGTCAAGTCGCTGCTGTTCCAGAGCGAGGGCAAGGTCACAGGCTGCAAGGGTCCGATGCCAGGTTGGATAGAGGAACTGCACCAGTGGTATGCAAGGCTGTTGTGCGAAACGGCGTCCTGGAAACTACAGAAGTGATGGAGTGGTTATTTGGGCTGTGAGCTATCGTCCAATAAATTCAATGCATACCAAGTCTTCCATTTCTCTTCTAGCCAATTGTCGCGATGAACAATATTCAGGGTCTAGCAAAGTATTCAATATTGGCTCTATCTAATACAGGTACACGTGATTGGAGGATCGATCCCTCTACAAAGGAGATAGCTCATTTACTAGTAAAGGAAGGCGACTAGTTATGTAGTGGATAATGCTGTAAAAAAGAACAATAAGCAAAAGAAGGCTATGTCTTGACTGCACATTATGTGTGCTCCTGTCATCAATTCATCCCAAGTAACTCTTCACTGCTGCCGCGTAATGAGCTTGCTTGTCAATCTCGCTCAACAGACGATCGAATGCATTGTCTCTCCCCTCACCATAGATCACCTGCATGCTGACGTTCAGAATTCCAATAAGACAATAAGCCAAATCTTCTTCACGGGTTGTCTTCCGCGACTTCACAACCCAGTTTATCCTCTCTTTAACACTTACGCTGTCCAGAGGCTTGCCACCCGTAAGAATATCTGCTGATATCCCGGTGATCTTTCCCAACAACCCTCTCATGACGTCTTTGGTGCCGATATCCTGCCAATTGGCATTCACAAAAGTCACATTCCGTGGCGCAATTAGCTCCTGGACAGTCCAGCCTCGTGTAAACCAACGACAGGTCTTCAGCTTGTCATAGAGGTTGGCATTATTAAAGGCACCCCTGAAGTCTTGGAGGTACACGAAGCATATCTCCGCCTTTTGATACCATTTGAACATGGAAACAATAGACTCAGAGAGTTCTGCGCTCGAGGACTTGTCGATACAGCAAGTATCAATCCAGATATATTGATAGCCATGTACTCGAGCATGTTCGCATGCGCCTCGAAGTTTGGGGTAAGCCTTTCTAGAAGCCATGATTCTTGGAGAAGAGAGGTCGCGAAATGTAATTTCATCCTCGCCCCATGTGTGTGATAAGATGGCGTAAGGGGGGATCGAATCAGGCCTGAACGAAGTGAGTTTGAACGTTGTCGTATTGAGAAGCCGCATTTTGGTAGACGTTCGACGAGAAAGTAATTGACAATAAAGTAATTGTGTTGCGAGTGTGAGGGCAAGTTTCTAGGACTGTGAAGGTTGACTGCACAACTGCCTACGAGAACATCGTGGCAGGCTGGGCTTTAATAAGAGCTCAGGCCCCTGAAGGCACACCAGCTTTAGGCGCCCCGTGGAATCCTTTGGGTTTCACATGCAACTTTTTATGGGCTGGAGATCGTGATATGCTTTTCTACTGGCTACTTAGTCGCTCAACACTCAAGATGGCCTGACTTCTGGCGTTAGGTAACAACGAGCAGAGCCCTAAAAATAAAACAAGATATATGACACGGCGAAGTCAGAGATAAGGCCGCTTGACTTCCGGTAGACCGAACAGGTAGTCCGTGTCGAATAGCATAACTTAAGCGCCATAGCGCAGGGGAAGGGGGTTGTCGTCTCAATCCTGGCGCTTAATTGTCGCAAGTTGACTATCAGACGCTTGAATAATCTTAAGGGTCTCCACTTCCCCGGCCTCGTCCACGATAATCTCAACCCTCAACCCCGTTATCAACATAGCCGGTATCCATCTTGCGTTCTGCTCTAGAGTCCAGAAATGACCTATCAAATTGTGCAAGCAGCCTGCGTCGATAAGCTGCAACCGCTACGGACTCTCCACTCCTCGAAGAAGGTTAAGTTGGCTGGCCCCATAATGAACGCTGATGTCAATAACCAAAGTCAAGACGTAATCCTGACCCAAATTACGGGGCCAGCCAACCTAACCTTCTTTCCAAAGGCCAATACAAAGAGGGCCAAGCTCCAGCTTTCAAAACCTGTCTACGTTTTGGCGGAAATGAGGAAATAAGGAATTTTGCGAAGCTACTCGTGTTATGCAGCCATGGTATTTGTTGGAGGATGAGGCTGTCGGTCAAGGAGACCATGTGCTGAATAGATGACTTTGTAGCCATAAAGTAGTGCGTTGGTCTTTACTCGCCTGTGAGTTAGATTGCTTGACGTACATCAATTGAAACGGCGCTGCCTTGCGAGCTGAGTCATTGCTGCGCCGGTACCATAGCAAGCCCATGACCCACACAAATATATTTAAAAGAGAGTCCGCGGATCCCTAGGCTATATATTCAAATGGTATTGGCTTGCTTACTCCTCCCTGTAAACCGTTGAATATTTTGACCACGGCCTCCCAATAATAGTATGGATGAGCTGGACTTAGCTGCCCCAGTCCTTAATTCTATCTCAGATATGTAAAGACGTAGAGATAGGCTGTGTTGTGGTTGAAGACAGAGCTTGCAGTCTCATATTCTGGTCCTTGGCAGAGACTTAACCTTGAGAATTAATCTGTTGACTTTCCCCGAATAGTCGTTGCGGGATCAATTTGTACAAATGTTTTAGCAACAGCAAAGTATCCTTCGTATTCTACTTCCTCTTCGCTGTCGCCTGTCAGATCATAATGGTAATGGCCACCCTCAGGCTTATCCACGGAGAAACAATGGGTGTGCTCCATACGAATATCCAGATTTCTGGGGTCTGCCGAGTGAAAGACAGAAAGACAAACGATGGGCCCGGCAAAGTTATGATATGTCAGCCATGAATCTAATGCGGCGCGATCCTTGAAAGGTAGTTTATCGCTCGGAGGAAAGTCTGGCATAACGTGAAAGCGTGCACGGCCAGATTTGAGCAGAAAAACACCACCCAGTGAGACCTGGCGGTCCGGTCCATAGACAGCCTGCAACGAGGAGCGAAGATACTCGGCAAAGCTCTTCTCGTTCCCGCGGCGGCCTCGCGCTGTGACTTTGATGACGGGACCGGGTCGACCGAGCGAACCGTATAGATTGACCATCAAGGCGCATTCTAGACTTTGAGACAAAGGAGCATCCACGGACGGCGTGTCATCGTGTCCTTGGCTGACGACCTTAATCGTACGTGTTAGATTGGTGACGTGGTCTAGCCCGCCTTTCCAGCTCAGGTTCGGCGCTAACTCCGAGTTTATGCCATGGACATGGTTGGGACCGGCGCCGGCACCGATCAGCGATCCACGATCCGGGTCCAGTTGCATTAGCCGAGCAAGGTCAACCATAGAGTAGGTTTTATCGAGGCGGGGCCGCGGGAAGAGGTTTGCGCGGCCGCCTATGTCTGCAATGGTTTCGGTCCCAGCCAGACCTTCCGTGGCCAGACAAAAGGGCGGCAGGCGGAGGTCTGGGCAGTCTACCACCGATGCTGATGACACGGCATAGTTGCGAGGCAGTGCCGAGGCAAAGATGCTGGCCACCTCTTGGAGTGAGGGAGGCGAGAGCGCATATCGTGTAGTCTCCATGATGTCTGCCAGCTGTCAGACAGGGGAGCAAAAAGTAGGCGGGGCACACGAAGCGGACCAAGATTATGAGCCGTGCTTAGGACCTCAGCCGAAGGTCCGAAAAGCGGATGAGCTAGAGCCGAACATCCCCCGAGAGATAGCAGAGATAGACCGCGTGCCGAGATAGGTACTTCGCTTTAAAGAACGCACCAAGCTCGGATAGGAATACTCTCGTCTTCCCTCAAGAAGGAACTGTCGTTGAGAAGACCCGAGTTCTCTATGAAAAGCCGAAGGTGGTAAAGTTGGCTGTATCGTGACTTTAGCTGAAGCAGCTAGTGAAACTATTGTGGGAAGTAGCTTATACCCCGCAACCACGATACTTAAGCCTGGGGTGACATCTCCGGTTTTCTTGTGGAGAGAGCCGCAGTCGGCCAGAACCACGGCTTGGTAACATTCTGCTACTGGCTTCGCCTTGTCAACCGTCCATCGTTCTCAGCTTTGTTTTCCTCGACTACGATAGACAACCTAGGAAACGATCCAGCTCGATTTACTGCCTTGCTTTACAAGCCATCAAAGCAATGGCTTCGCACCGCCCCTACGCCTCCAAGCTTGGCATTGTGACCGGTGGCTCACGAGGTAAGCCATAATGAGTCGGAGAACCCCAGGTGTACAACCTGTATCATATTGACCTGTAAATCATAGGCATCGGCGCCAGCGTTGTGCGCCGGCTGACGGCCAAGGGGTGCAACGTGCTTATCGTCTACACGTCTGACTCGTCGTCCGCGCCAACCCAGGAGTTGATCGCAGAGCTGACTGCCGCGCACGGCGTGCACATGGCCGCCGTTCAAGCCGACCTGCAAAAGGCCGCGACGGAATGCGACAATATCATCAAGGCGGCCAGAGCGCTGTTTGCCTCGTACAGCGCGGCCGACAGCCTGTTCCGCATCGACATCTTGATCAACAACGCCGGAGTCGCTTCCAACCAGTTCCTCAACGACAGCAAGCAGGGCCCCATCGTGGCGGCCGAGTTCGAGCGCGTCTATGCCGTCAACGTGCTGGCGCCGCTGCTGGTGACGCAGGCGGTGGCACCGCATCTGCCGACGGACCGCTCAGGCCGCATCGTGACCGTCTCCAGCGTGTCCTCGTCGATCGGCTACGAGGGCCAGTCGGTGTATGCCGGGAGCAAGGCGGCCGTGGAGTCGATGACGCGCGTCTGGAGCCGCGAGCTGGCGGACCGCGCCACGGTCAACGCAGTCAACCCCGGGCCGGCGTGGAGCGACATGTACGAGCGCGTCGGCCCCAGCTTTTGGAATATCAACCAGCCGTACGTCGACGCGGCGCCGCTGGCGGCGTACAAGGGCGAGGCGAATGTGCTGGCCATGGCCGGCAAGGATGCTAAGCGGTTCGACAAGGTGGTCCGGGAGTCTATGAAGAGCCGTCGGCCGGGATTTACGTCGGAGATCGCCGGGACGATCGACATGCTATGCACGGAGGAGAGCGGGTGGACGACTGGCAGCGTCATATGTGCCAACGGCGGCATGAAGATGTCCATCGCCTAAGCGCCGAAGTGCAGGTATATAAACGCTGTTGTGTCCAGGCGTTTCTGTATCGCAAGCTGTCTTTCGTTACCACAAATTCTCACAGTTTTAGACATAGAAGAACAACTGGTTAGGACAAGCCTTCCTTGTTTTGAAGACCGGACCCCTTCCCGGGCGTAGATTAAAAGATGAGATCAACTACCTTCCAAGTGTACATTTTCACTTCATATTCGTCATTCACATCTCAACTGTGGCTTTGGTCTGTATACCACGCAACAACTGCCATCTGCAGGTAAGAACATGAACCCTGCTTCTGAAAGAGGCGCTTTTTTCTCACTCGGTACGGGATGGACAGACTTTGCACAGAAAATCGGCGCTGTGTGTCTCTTTGGTAAAGGGTTTGGCGAGTTGATTCAGCCACGACAAACGTTGGCAGTCGTCTGCTCTAATTGGGGTCGGTTGCCCATGGAGCAGAACTACCTCGCTGCCTGCATGTCAGACATAAAGAAAATCATTGAAAAAGACGGAGACAGTACGGAAAAACCCATGCTCATCTGCCGTAAAATGCTATGGTACATGAAAGAGAACGCCTTCCAGAAGTGCCCCTTCAAAACAATTTTCTCTGGCTCAGTGTTAAAGAATCGCAACCGCCACCACGACCCTGTCCAGGTATTATTTCCCGATGGCCTCAAGGGAAAGCTCAAGGTAAAGAACCCACAGATATATCTCGAAGGCAACAACCAAGCGGCCGTCGTATTTAGACATAACCTGCTTTCCCCTTGGCACTGGGGCGACGACAGTGATCCTGGCAACAATGATCCTCCGAGCACACCACCCCCTCCTCCTTCCGCCGGCATCAACAGCAGAGATATCAGCCATCCTCAGCCAAGTATGGGATTGGACAACCCGCAAGTCTCAGCGTTTTCGGGGCTACCGACAAGGGCTAAAGTGTTGAATGTGGTCGCTTTATTACACAGGAAACTACGTAAGGCTACGGACAAAGTAAAGGGCTGGGCTAGAAACTCTTTCTATCACCTGAGCCCGCAACGCACCACGCGACACAATGATGCCGCCATCGAGTGAGCGCTCCCAGGCGTCGTCAGCTACCGGTGAACAGCTGACAGGAACGGGCAACAAGGAACCATTGGCAGCACAGAAATGTTCAGAATGAGCTTTACGAAATATCAGTTTGTCGATGGTGCCTTTTCACAAACGAGTAAGGTGCCAGAATCAAGCAGGAGGCATACGGGCTGTCAGAGTGGGATCAATGTACCGCTAGCTGACCTTTCATGACTATCTTCTCATTGTGTAAAATCATACCAAGTCTATTACAGATACGTCTGTGCGGCATACATACCGACAATTAATAGAGTCCGTCCAATAATCCGTAGTGTATACTCCCGTCCAGGTAATCAGCAAGTTCCGCATTAAACAAGTCATCGGGGAAATCTGTCAGGAGGGGTCGCGAGTCGCCTTCAAAGCTAGAAGTGCAATTTTGGGACTCTCCTGCGGATGAGCAATTTGGTATACCAGGGTGAGAGAAGTCCGCATGTATGCTATGCGATTCCGTGTCCAATCCACGATCTTCTTGCTCAACTGGCCTTAAGGAAAGATTCAGAAGGTTTGAAGATCCTTCTTTGTCAAACGTACCATGGGTGACACCAGATAACGCGTCTCGGTTCTGCTGGTGTTGCTGGTTACCACGGGATACAAGGACATTACGAAGATCGTCTGCACCAGCAATCCGCCGGAGTACTTCTTCCCAGCGTGCACTTGCCGGCCATGCAGTGTACATTTCGCTGAGAATGCGAAGGGTGCCAAGAGCCATCTCCTCGGCCTCTCCTGCCGATATATGAGGACAGAGATATGGGTTATGCCACAAATAAGACGCAAGAGAGCCACACATGAAAACGCAAAAAACAAGAATGGCAGGAAACCCTTCATCAGGAGCACGGATATGGAAGTAGGCAGTGATTTGCTCGTGTAGCTCCACGACGTTGTCAAATAGCTCATAAGACATGCGTTGCCACTCATTTTGGTCTTCGGCCCGCATTCGACTGCCCGGGGACAAGGCGGCAATGAGCTCGTTTATATAAACCCGCCGAATAACAATGTTGCTAAGGCGCAGCACCATGACAACGGAAAGGTAGGACAGGTGCAGGCCCTCAGATCGCCACCCTCGCAAGTTCCAGAGGCTCCAGCGCTGGCGTGTGGGTAGGGTAGCTTCCCATCGCCGTAGCGAATCAGATATAGTAGAAAAGGGACTCTCTTCTGACCAAGGAGGGCTGCCACCGATTGAGTCTTTGTTGGCGTGGCGGGCTACTCGCCCCCAAAGGCTGTGAGCCTGTATAAGGGTAGCGAAGAGGCAACGTTCTGGATGAGTGGCAAGCATAGGACGCTCTCGAGCAGGCGGCGTGCCTTCGAGAGCGGCACGAAAGCTTGGCACAGTCCCAAATGTGAAGTCCGTTTCGTTGCATGGGAGCAAAGCCGTTGTGTCTTCGAGAACGAGCGGTGCAGGAGTTGATGTGCCCGAGTGGAGGTTCTCCTGACTGTATATCATCCACAAAGTGCGGCGAGCGGATTCCAGGCGGACGACGTGATCAGCCGGCACATCAGTTGGGCTTCCACTTGGACTTTGGGGACCGGATGCTCCGTTGGGTGAGGGTTCCTGAGGCAACGCGTAGGTTTCTTCTTTGTGTAGCCGTAGGAGAATGGCCATCCGCAAAGCAACAGCCATGTCAATGGCACTTCGGTCACGATCCGAGTTGCCCCACTCTGCAATGGAGAGGAGGAAGAACGCCTGCGCACGCTCTAGTGAGGGGGCATACATCTCCGTAGGGGCTTGTGTTTGTGCCAGATGTAGGAAGTGGTTCGTTGCGGCAGGACGGG
Source organism: Grosmannia penicillata (assembly GCA_002778075.1). Classification (NCBI taxonomy): domain Eukaryota; kingdom Fungi; phylum Ascomycota; class Sordariomycetes; order Ophiostomatales; family Ophiostomataceae; genus Grosmannia; species Grosmannia penicillata. Next base: position 2,734,135 of record PCDK01000001.1, on the reverse strand, counting down.
ATCCATATCTCCGAACCAGAGCCGGCGTAAATCGAGATGCGATGGAAAGAAGACAGCCGAGCAAGAACGGGCTCGTTTCTCCTGGAGATTGAACAAGGCGTTCCAGGAAGAGTGCCTTGGGAAAGAAACCAAGCTGGAAATAGCAGGTGACGAACGTGCGGCATCCATCAACAATTTCTTCATGTGGTGGCCAGTCATCAGAACGAGTAGTTGCCGGCGGCGGCAGCCGTCGTGGTGAAGGAGTTTCCCAGGTTGTTGATTGCTGTCTAGGCGAGGCTGCAGTCTGAGAGTGACATACAGTAGCCGCAGGTTGAGGCTCATCCTGCGGAGATGGGGTACTGTGTGAAGATACATGAGCATGAAGCGTTCTTCGGCGAAAGGCACGATCTACATCGCGCTCTCCGCGAGCCGGAAAGTAGCACTCCGCCGCGGTGTTCGGCCCGCTGGCGAGGCAACCTTCACATGGTGCTTGGCCCTTGTCGTGAATGCACTTGTTTCGTAGACGACGGCATCGCCGGCATGCTTTTGTGCCTCGGAGGCGTGGCTTTGGGGGGACTGCCGGGGAATCTGGCTGGCCATCGGCCAAGTTGACAGGAGACATTTCGGACGACGATGGTTTGTACTGCCGGCAAAAAAGCGGCAATACGGGTCTTATACTGCGTACTCCATACTTGCCGGTTCTAAAGCTCACGCCCTTATCAGCGACTACGACTAATTGGATAGTAGACAGTACTGTAGTTTCTTCTTCACACGCGTCCTTGGCCCACCGTATTACTACGGGTAGGGATCGCCTGTGTACGGCGTCCAGGGAAGTCTGGCATGATACCTAGGGTTCAGGTGTTACCAGGACTGAATGCGTGGTATTACAGAGGCAATATGCCTACGTTAGACGAGCTTAGAAATACTTGATGGGTTGATTAAGGAAAGGGTTTAGGCCGTCTTTTTGTCTAACGTACTTGACTAAATAAATAGTAGTGTTGAACCCTAAGTAGGGCATACTATTGTGTGCCTTAGGTCTTTAAATTTACAGAACTGTACAGATTACGTATAGCTATGTATCATACAGACTATGAATACTTTGTATCTTATGCTACTGTGGACCCCGGCAGTATCTACTTGTAGTAGGTTAGTCGCTTTGCCGTTTTAGCAAGTCATACAGACCATTAAGCTGGTCTCTGCTACAATTATTTGTTACAGTCTGCCGTCTTTTGTGTGCTCCTCTTCTCTTTGTTATGTACTGTTGCTTGCGCAGTCGTGTTAATAGATTCTTTGATTTTTGCTTGCAAGGAGACCCTCTGCCACTTTATCCACGTGCACCTTACTATCCTCCTTTTTTCATTTGCTATTGCATTACGATACATGCAAAGATCGCCTATCAAGGTATGCATTTCTCTGTGCTCTTTCCATTCTCATGCTCCATCCCGCTCGCTACCTCATATATAATCGACGGAGCACCCACCTTCTGCAACGCTGCGTTGACATCACCCAGACACTCTAAAAAGTGCGGTTTGTACGCCGCCCTCTGAGACTCGGGCGCCGCTTGCGCATCATCAACAACGGAGCTCACTAGTAGTAGAGGCACGGTTATGTGGAACATGAATGCGACCGTGCCCACGCAGACCTGCTCGGGGATGAGGTCTCGTGTTGTGGCATTCAGCCAAGTTTCATACGTCTCGCCATGTGGCATGTAGCTGGCCTCATAGCTCAGGCCTCCAGGCTCGAGAACATGCGCACTTCCGCCGTAACGCCCATACAGCAGGCCCATCACCTCAGAGGACATATTGCGGTGATAATATGGCGGGCGGAAGGTGTTTGAAGTTGGTATCCATTTGGGCGTAAAGACTAGGAGGTCTGTCAATGGTACACCGGGTACAGTAGAGCGTACGGTCAGAACGCTGTAGACGGTCGGGTCGGCCTGGTCGTGCGCAACATTGGCGACGTTGACAAACTTTTCCGTGGCGTACTTGAAAGGCACGAGATTTCCGCGCCATGCAACGACATCAAAAGGGGAGTGGTTTTGGGTGGAGGAGAACAGCCGGCCCAAAAGTTTGTACACCACCCTCCATGGCTGCTCGTCGATATCAAAAGCTGCCACCGGACTCTCAAAGTCGTTGGGAAGCGCCATACCATTCGAGCCTATGGGCCCTAGTTCAGGTAATTCAAAGTGCGCGCCGAAAACCTCTTGTATGTATCCGCGGCTGGGTCCGTCAGGCAGCAGCACACGAAAGCGAATACCAGCCTGAACAACAACAATTTCCCCGGGCCGTACCATAAGCCAGCCAAGCTCGGTTTGGACTTGAAGGCGGCCGGCTTGCGGCATAATCAAAAAGTTGCCGTCGTTGTTACAGAAGGCGTGGCGATCCATATCGGCGTTGGCCGTATACATATGGACCGCGAGACCTTGGCGAAGACCAGGGTCGCCCTGGCCAGCAACAGTGCGAATTCCCCGAACAAAATCGACGCCGGGGGAGGCCGGCATGGGGAACGGGTCCCAGGCGAGCTGATCCGGCACAAGCTGCACCGCCGTGTTGCTGTTCACGAAGCATGCCTTAATTTGCGGATTGATGTCACCTGCGGGGACTAGATGGCCATGCGCCACCGAAGGGCGTATGCGGTACATCCACACATTATGAATGCCGGAGCGCGGTGAAACGACAAAGGACGAGCCGTTCAGTTGTTCCGAGTAGAGGTCAAAGGCACATTTTTGGGGGGCGTTTTGTCCGAGTGGCAGTGCCCCGGGAACAGCTTCGGACGCAAACCGGTTCCCGAAACCGGTCTGGTAGATAAAAGGGTCTAGATTGCTAGGGCCGGTCACAAACCCGGAGCGTGCCTGGGCAGAGGCCATAATTCGTAGGGTTGAAGGGTGATGCAGGTACGGGATGAGGACTTGGACAGACGTGCTGCTATATGTCAGCTGGATGGAGTGGGTCAGTGAGCGATATGAAATGTACCTGGTACGTGCCGGTTGTTGCCGGTTTGATCTTGCCGGATTGTGTGAATTTAGCGGATTGTCCTAAGCGATGGTTGTGCCGGAATGCGGACCAAATTGCCGGAGAAGACCTGCGGCTGGGTGACTCGCCAAACACAGAGATGCTATCTTGTTATATTTGGTCTTGCAGGACTGAAGTGGCGGGAGACACGGAGTATAGCCTGCCTATAACGCAACAAAGGATTCAGCCAGGTGCTAGAGTAGAATGGCAGCTCTTCGATTTCTGTCGGCCACAGCCGCTCTATCGTTCTGGTCCTCAGGGCTGGCCTTACTGCTCCTCCTACTCGTGGGCTTTGTGGCTCGCCGGTCTCTTTTGCAGAAGCAACGGCGTCGAGGTCTCCCACTACCGCCTGGCCCGCCAGCTGAGCCCATCATTGGACATCTGCGTGTTATCCCTGCAGACAACCCTGAGTATGCCTACATGCAATGGGGCAAGGAATACAACAGTGATGTGCTCGGCTTCCACATACTTGGACAGCCTATCATCGTGCTCAACAGTGTGCGTGCGGCCGTGGATCTGCTCGACAAGCGAGGTGCCAAATACTCGGACCGACCGCGCTTCGTGCTCTTCGAGGCCATGGGCTTCAACCGGACGCTCACCTTTCTCCGGTCGGGCCCAGCCTTCCGCATGCACCGACGCCTTTTGCAGAAGCGATTTCAAAAGAGTGCCATAACGGTTGACCAGCGCCTTCAGACCCGCGAAGCTCACGAGCTGTTGCGTGGTATCTCTCGAGCACCGGAGAAGTGGGAGACGGCCATGCGCCGCTTTGCCACGGCCATCGTCATGGGCATTGGCTTCGGCATTGCGATTTCGAGCGACACCGATCCCTACATTCAGATTGCGGAAGACGCCTCGTACGCGCTTGGTCATGGCGGCGCCCCGGCTGGAACCCCAGTCGACTACTTCCCAGGCCTCAGTATGTTTCCCAACTGGATGGTGGATCGCTCCCTTCGCTTTGCACGCACGTGGCGCCGGGCTATTCGGAGGCTTCACGACGCGCCTTACCATGCGATCGTAACGTCGGCCACCGGTGGCGAACCAGGCAGCCTGATCCATGACTTGATGGCGCAACAGAAATCTCAACTGGCCGAAAGCTCTAGGTCTTCACTCTCCGAGGACGACATAAAGGGCGCTGCTGCGGCGGTTTACGTTGCCGGGCAAGACACTACCTGGGCAACCCTCATCGTCTTCGCTTTGAATATGCTGTTGAATCCACACATCCAGGAAGAGGGTCAACGTGTCCTGGATAACGCGATTGGTGATAGACTGCCGACTTTCGCAGACCGAGATAGACCAGAGCTACGCTATATCGAACACATTGTTACTGAGACACTGCGCTGGTGTCCGGTCTTGCCTGTTGGGGTCCCTCATCGTGCGGTCGAGGACGATGTCTACAATGGGCTGTTCATACCTGCCGGTGCATATGTTTATGCAAACGCCCGCGCTATGACACATGACCCTGAAGTTTACTCTGACCCTGATTCGTTCATTCCAGAACGTTATGCCCCAGTTGAGGAAGGCGGTCGTGGCGAGCCATCACCGGTGGGACAGTTTGGCTTCGGGCGCCGCATATGTGTAGGGCAACACTTGGCACAGGCGAGTGTCTGGATTGCCGTGGCTTCTCTGCTCAAAACCTTCAACTTAAGGCGGGAACTGGGGCCTGATGGGGAAGAACGTGTACCCATTGTGAAGTTGACAAATGGATTGACAAGTCATCCACAGCGGTTTGGGTGTCGGTACGAACTCAGGAGCCCAAATTCCATGAGCCTCCTGGATACAATATGAAGCATGGCGGGAGGAACCGGAAAGAGGTTTGGACTTTGGCACCATTGCTGAACTGGTGAACTAGTATTGCTGTACGGCCAGCAGTAATGCCATAAACATATGCCTATGCGAACTTTTAAACTGCAGTTTATAAATCTGCTCTATGCTTGTTTACCAATATGGATACTGCATCTATTGATTGATATACCAAATGGGATGCAAAACCAGTCATATCCAGCCAGATCGGAGATGATTCATTGCGTCTTCTTCTGTTACTACATCCGCATATTTTGAGTCCAAGTCGAAGAGATTCGCGTCTTGGATCGCTTTGCTCCGATCACCGCAAGCACACTTTACAACCTTTCACAAGTTAGAACTGCAGATGAGTGTGAAGAGCACCAGTCACATTGGTGGAAAAAATGGTACGTACCATTGGCCGGAAACCGCTCTGCATTGCATCCAGAGTGGTCGCCCGTACGCAGCCACTCGTACTAACCCCCGCAATCACAACGGTATCAATGCCTTTCACTGCAAGCTCCGTCGCGAGACTTGTACCGAAGAAGCCGCTTGCATACCTCTTTTTCACCACAATATCGCCAGCCTGGGGCGTTAAGTCGTCACTAACAAAGTCTGCCAGACCTTTTTGATGCAGTTCGCTGCCAACACGCCACACTGCCAGCGTCTTGGCCTTCTTCCAAAACAAACCGGCGTCAGACATGTCTGTCTGCACATACTCGACCACTGTCCAAGCGACCGGTACACCTCCTTCCCGGGCAGCCCGCACCAGGCGCTCGGCACTAGCAGGAACACCAAATGCCTCGAGGTTACCAGAGAGGTCGAGGGGCGACCCCGGTGTCCAATATGCTTTGCAAATATCGATCAACAGCAACGCGGGCCGAACACCCCAACCCATTCGATTGCCGTAGCCAGACGCCGCATATGAAGCTGATTCGGCGTGGGGCTCCATCAACCTGGATTTGTTTTTCAACTGAAGAAGTAAGATATATCTAGGTGTGTCCTTTATTGTTTCCTTTCAAAAATAAGAGAAGTGTGCTGAATGTAGATTTCTGTTCAACTGCACTCAGTTTCATTTTATTGATCATGATAATACGGAGTACGTAGATGGTTTAGAGGCCCACCAAGCTATTCTTGATTTATGGAACAAGTACAGATTGCAAAGAGGAATCCCGGCAGTTTCCGGCAGTTTCCGGCAGATGGATGATTTGGCGCATTCTAGTACTTATTGACCGTAGTTCCCAATATGTAAATTTCACTTTTTTAACAACAACACCATGACATCAAAGCGTATTTATCAGCCATTGCACCCTGACATTAGACCTCTGCTTGATCCTCAGTATGTAGCTTTCCACGATACATATATGCAATTCGTACAACCCGACAACTCTAAAGTTTGGGATGGAAGTGCACGGACAAAACCCTCCCTCCCACTCGGAACCTTGGATCAGGTTCCCGTTGGCGGGAAGGAAGATATAATGATCGCTACGTTAAGTGGTGATGCCAGTTTTCCTGTGCGAGTATTCTCACCGCCCGGCGTGCCACCGGAGACGGGGTGGCCTATGCTTGTATGGTATCATGGCGGAGGATGGGCTATCGGCGACATAAATAGCGAAAACGATTTTTGCACCCGTGTTTGCACAGGTATGCCAGCTACCTCAATTCGGACATATTCTTCATGAGGTCTAACTCATACTGTAGGCGCCCGTGTGGTCGTGTGCTCCGTGGGCTACCGGCTCGCCCCCGAGTTCCCATTTCCAGCAGCTGCCGACGATGCCTACGCTGCACTGACGTATTTATCATCTACCGAGGGTGCTTCTCGAGTAAAGGCTGATGCATCACGAATTGCCATCGGCGGCACATCAGCAGGTGGTAACCTGAGCTGTGTTGCATTGTTAAGGCAAATTGAATCACTTGGAGCCTCGCCTATCCAAAGACATATTCTTATTGTTCCCGTGATCGACAATACTGCCATGCCCGAGACGGTATGGAAGCCTAATGCTGAGACAGCTCCGTGGCTGACACCTAGCCGCATGTTGTGGTATCGCCGCATGTATATCCCGGATGAGCTAGATTGGGCAAACTGGCACGCCTCGCCGAATCTGGCGCCGGCCAGTTTACTTATGAAATGTCCGCCAACATGGATATATGTATCCGACAGAGACCTACTTTTCCTCGAGGGGATTCTGTTCCATGACAAGCTCAAGCAACTGGGTATTGCTACGGAACTTCATGTTCTTGCGGGTTGTACCCACTCTATTCTTGCACTAGACGGGTAAGTTAACACCATCAAAGCCAAAGCTTCGGCTAATGATGTTCTAGAGTCATGGACAAGGGTAGAAAACTTGTAGAGGATGTGACGCAGGCGTTGAAAAGCTCTATTTAGATGAGATGCAATTATCTACATGTTAGTCTTTGAGCAAGTTTCAGTACATACTTGTATGAACTATAGTCATTGTGCCTCCGAATTTATTCTCTTTTGATCAGCAATGTCTCGCTGTCGCCTCCAGCGAAATCCAAATACCATTTCCAAGTACATGCAACCGAGCATGCTTAAGCTGATGCACCCCCATAGTACGTACGCCCATCGGTATTGCATAGCCGTAGTCATGCGGTCGATCACAGCAACGAGAACAGCCGCTAAACAACAACGAACGAGATTTGTCTGCTGGATTAGTATCTGCTTTTAGAAAGGAGTTTCAGAGGACTTACACAAGCAGTAGCTGAGGAGCTTCGAGATTGAAGTACATCAATCATTAAGGTCATGGTAGTATTGAGGATCGAGATCGATGTCCAGCCCACTAGACAAAGGCTTTATCAATATACCAATCATGAGCAGCGGTGGTATCCTAGGTTGTTTGTAGTAAGACATACAAATGAATTGGATGAACAGTGGCACGGCGATGTGGACGGTACTTTGAATGCAGAATCCCCAACCAAAAACGCAGATTGTGAAGATGAACAGATACACTGGCATCAATCGCAATCGGGCCCTTTCTTTGGGGAAATCGGCCGAGTTTGCGAGTAGATCGGGGGGGTACCGCCTTTTCATATTTTTGTAATCCCAATCAAGAATCTTCCCCGTAGTTGTACTTCCTATAATCATGCCACCACCTGTTGCAAGATAGCAAAGCCCTATTGTTGTTTCTGTCAGGAAGGGGTATATATCTGCGAAGGATGATGATATCGTTGCCGTGATTGTGTAGTTAATGCTGTAGACGATTCCAGTGAAGAGCAATGTAATGGCGACATCTGGGTATAAAAAGATTACAAAAGGATTGTTAGATATATTCTTCGGTCGTTGAAGCTTGACGTGAGTCTTTTTCAATCGCCGGCTGAACAGACGAACAGGCGGACGGTAAACACCACTGAGCTCAATGCTTCCATTTCCAGCAATGGTGCGCATTGTTTCAGGCATAAATCTGTGCTGTTAGTAAACACCCCAATATATTCCCAAGATCACATTTACCACTCACAGGAAGAACAAGATCAAGCATAAAACGGCCATGATGAAAAGAAACCAGAAAATTGACCGCCATCCTAATGACTGGCCCAAGGCGCCACCGACCGCAGGACCAATGCAGGGTGCCAACTGCTCAAATATTAGTACATTTCTCCTCTATATACGTTAAAATCTGGCACGAACCATCGGACCAAGATTGAAATAGCCGAAGAAGCCACCTCGCTCTTCCGGCGTAGAGATATCGCCAATGACTCCAGCACCTAGGGCGATAGTGCTCGCACAGCCAGTCGCCTGGAGACACCTGAGTACAATCAACAACCAGAAAGATTGTGTCGGGCAAAGCGCCAAACCGACACATGAGCCAATAAGGATCGTAAGGCAGACAAGAAATATCGGTCTCCGACCATATCGATCAGAGAGTGGACCCCATAACATCGGTGCTAGATAGAGTACTCAGCCGCCCGAAAATACGGCAGGACAGTTAGGAAGGAAACTTACAGATTCCCTGCATGAGAAGATACGCCGTAACAGTCTGATTCATAGCTTCCGTTGACGTGTGAAAGACACGTGTCAGTGTAGGGATAGTAGGAAAGTATATGTTCGCTGGTAATGGGCTACTAGGTGTAAGCTTCAAGATTGGGATAGGGGAGTCATTGAGCAAACCTATACAGCCCTGCGACAGCAACTAGCAGTACGATCAACCATTTCTCCTGTCTTGTGTAGACATGGTATGGAACCGTCGCCTCCTGAGAATCATCCACTGCCTGCACACAAACACCAGAGTGCTCCGATTCGTCCGCAGCAAGTGTAGCTTGGACCGGCGGCGATGCTGCCAGCTCTGTAGGGCTTTCCATGTCAAATTAGAGCCGCCGAAACATGGTATGATCGCAGTGTTCAGATCTACTACAGGCTAAGCGCGACTTCTGAGGGTTGGAAAGCAAAGACACATGTATCCAGGCTCCTGTGTGGGTCTATGGCTGCCGGTCTACGAGTAGCCTGCTCGATACATGATATTTACAGTCCGGCAATTTTCAGCCAATACAACTACAATGATTGCCTCAGAGGCTATCTCCACTGCCGGTCGACGGGCAATCTAGTTATCAGATCGTCAGTTATCAGTTGCAGGGGTTGGTTGTCGAGTAGGGTCCGCTATTTTACTGCCTTGTTCAGAATTCCAAGTACAAAGTATAATCAATATAAGAGTACAAAGTATAATTAATAGAGCTTTGTTGCTTCTATTTTTTTGTTCTAGCCATTGCACTTTACTGTCAGCATGTGACTGCCAGCATAACCAGAAGACAAAAAGGCGCGATTATTAAAGGAGCCTCTGGAGGAAAAATTGTGGAAGCGAAGCAACAAGTACGCAAGAGAACGAGAATACGACAAGAACACAGCCAACTTGTCATGATGATTGCCGATACGGAGACCGGGCACGCGCCCACGCAAGAGAAGGTCGGTATATCCGGTGCTGGTTCATCGGTGCAGTCTGTGGATCTCGCGACAATTGAATCCCGCAGCACGGTGCAGTCATGGCCAAAGCGAATCTTCGTGCGTCTAGCCAAGTCTAGCATTGAGAGTGGCAGCGCCATGCCCACCCCTATCGAACAACGGACGGACCGGCGCGCCTATACAGCCTTTACTCTTTGGTTTACCATGAATTGTAACATACTTCCGTGAGTTTCTGATATCCAAATCCATAGGCAGTACGTCGGTCTAACTCTGCAGTATCACTTTCGGTATGCTAGGCCCACAGTTTGGCTGCTCTCTTCGAGACAGCGCACTTGTTACACTCTTCTTCACTCTCTTGACGGCTATTATCCCCGCCTATCTCAGCACACTCGGCCCCGGGACAGGACTGCGGCAAATGATGCAGGCTCGCTTTAGTTTCGGCCGGTACATCGTCAGCATCCCTGTCCTCCTCAACATGGCAACGTTGACCGGCTTCTGTATCATTATGGTTGTCATCGGTGGTCAATGCCTCTCTGCGGTTAGCGACGGCCATTTAAGCCCATATGTCGGCGTGGTTATCGTTTCCATTGTGTCTCTAGCAATCTCCTTCTGTGGTCATAGTGTCCTGCACTTATATGAAGTCTATTCGTGGGTTCCTGCCTTGGTCGCCATTGTTGCAGCGGTGGGATGTGGCGGTTCACATCTCAAAGAACAGACGGTGGTCGATCAATCTCCGGCAACATCTATTGTTTCATACGGCATGGTTGTTGCTTCCTACACTCTTCCTTGGGGCTGCATTGCCTCTGACTTCTTTACGTACCTCGATCCTAGTATTTCCAAGTAAGTATATAGCGGCCTTTCACATCTCGTGCTTCTATTAACCCGGTCAGAAAAACGATATTTTACTACGCTTATTCCGGCCTTGTCCTCCCCACAACCACCCTTATGATCCTCGGTGCCGCAATCGCAGGTGCTGTGGATAATGTTCCGTCGTGGCTAGAGGGTTATGATGCCAATTTGGTCGGTGGCGCCATGGCAAAAATGCTCTCTCCGGCGGGAGGCTTCGGCAAATTTTTGACGGTACTACTAGCATTTTCACTAATAGGTAACATCTCGGCTACTTGTTACGCTGTTACGGTTAACTTTCCTGTTCTTGTGCCAGTACTTGGACGCGTCCCCCGTCAGGCTTATGCCATATTTCTAACCATCATTATTATTGGCGTGGGTATCGGTGCATCACACAACTTTTTCGATAACTTGGAAAACTTCATAACGCTGATTGGCTACTGGGCATCGGCCTTTCTCGCGGTCGTTCTTGTTGAGCACCTGTTATTCCGCAAGGGAGACACTGCTAATTATCCGGTGGAAGACTGGGATACTGCATCCCGTCTGCCCCCAGGATATGCGGCTGTTGGCAGTGCGCTACTCAGCGTGCCACTTATAGTTGTTTCCATGTCGCAGGTGTGGTATACTGGGCCCGTCGCGAAAACTACTGGCGACCTTGGCTTTGAATTCGCATTTGTAGTCACAGCGGTTTTGTATTGCCCTCTTCGGGTATTAGAGAAGAGATTTTACTCTCGTTGAGTAATTAGAGGGAAGAATGGCCCGTAACATTAATCGACGTTCTAATAAGCTCAGACTACTCGAGTTGGTAAAGACAGATACTGTTCCACGCTTTGACATCTGCTTTACCTGCCCTGCTCAGTTTTCAACATTGCTCTCATCATCATCTTCGGCCTCGTCATCCTCTTCATCCTCGTCAGTGTCCGAAAGACTGGCGACCGTTTGTACATCCTGGTCAACAATCGCTGTACTGGTGAGAGCTGCAAGTGTAGTTGCCATGCCATCGCTCTCAGCAGACAGCCGATCCATCGGGACCTCGTCCGTGCCCCAGAACATGTTTGCCTTGTCGGGCGTAATGCAGCCCAGTTGGAAGGAAAGCTTGTACAAGATCGAGCGTTTCATGTAAGGTCCGGGCGAAGCCCACAACTTTTTGCTCGGACTCGGGAGGCCTTCTAGGTCGCCGAGGCAACCGGGAACTTCGCAGCGACGTCTTTTTAGGTCAGCGTTTACATAGGCGTTCACGACGTCGTACTATAGTGCAGTTACGTCTTGTTGCTGTGCGTAGACGAGAATTGTTCGTAGAGTGCGTAGAGCTAGGGTGGCGGCAAACGTCTCTTGGTCGAAATTCCTGCACTGGTCTCCTCTTGCGACGAGACGGGCCTTGCAATTCTGGAAGCAACCTTGCTCGTTGAGTTTGTACGTGAAATCCATTTGCAGTCGATAATGTTCAGTTTTTGGTTGAGGTAGTAGAGAATCTGGGCCAGTTTGGGAGGGTCTGGCTTGGTAGGAGTGGGTTCAGGGATAGGCGGGAGATGGTGAATCTGCCAGGATCGTAGCCGGTGGTGCCACGAGATAGTGAGATCTTTTTGAGTTTGTGTAGAGAGTCGTTGTATTTCTTTCATGCACGCCTGCAGTCGTGATGATCATGGCTGCCAACACGTGCGCGTGTGTGGGAGTACATCGTAGGCTTCATCGAGAATAAGACCATTCTTGACGTTCCAGATATGTTCCTGGTCATGGCCGAAGAGTGCTTGTGCCGTTTTCTAACCCACGTTAACATTAACAATGTGGGCGGCAACGCAGTTTCGGCCGTATTCTTGCGCAACCGGACACCAAAGGAAACGCTCAGCTGAGTCCTCTGCAGAGCTGTGTGCCTTTATCAGTCTTTTCCGGAAGTCCCGCTCTTTCTGAGGTGTCCGATGAGACCTGGCACTTTTCCTGATGACGGCTCAGTCATCAACAGGTTCTTTTCCCCCTTAAAAGCACGGCATCTGTCCATCGTCCAGCTAGCTGCGTGCCCATAGTGCGTAGAACGGTGGTTTGTGTCAGCAGCTCTAGCTGCTTCACTAACAGCGTTGACTTCTCTGTATTGTACTCGCCGAAAGTAAGGTAAACGCGGCCCTCCTGCTATTTCTTGTCCAGAAACGCTATCTGGTTGGTTATCTTGCACGTTGTGTTGTTGCCTATTCTGAAGCGAGCACGTAGCAAGAAGACAAGGAAGCAGGTAAGAATGAGAACGGGAAGTCGAGCAGATAATCAGTCAAAAGCGAGAACAGTATATCGCGAAACAGAAGGGGCTGGCGTCTCGCTTTTACTGATTGTCTGCTTGACTGTCCTTTCTGAAGTCTTGCCTGCTTTCTTGTCTTCTTACCGGCGGCTCTGGCGAACTGCGATGTAAAGAGGACACAATCTTAAGGGGATGCAACTGGGGGATGGGAGTTGGGGAAGAGACAAGCTTTTAAACTGGTATTTTACATTGCCCTATTCGATCCCATGTATGCGATGTCCTACGTAGCAAGGGAGGGCCAAGGCATTGCTAATCATTGTGCGTGTGTGTAACAAGACAAGGCGCGATAATTGATTGTTCTCGGCAATATGCACTTCAGATGTACGTGACTTTGATTTCGTGCACGTTATTGAGCTTTACTTAACTCAGCAATTAACAAATGTACTGTAAAAAGATATAAGCAAGGTGTTCCCTCTGAAAGTTACACGGCTAGAATCTCCATTTTTCCTGTTCAGTGATGAGGTTGTCTTTGTGTTTCTTGTCTTTTGTCTCTACAACCGCCTCTGGAAGCTAGTAAGCAATCTCTCGCAAACATGTCACGCCACAGCGCGGCTACAGTTGTTTGCTTCCAACAAGTTGGCGTGATGTTGGTCGTTACTCGGACTCTTAGCCACGGCCGTTGCGCAAGGCAGACGCTTCGGTCTCTTCGGTGCCAAGAAAGATAAAGCTTGGTTAGCTCGGAACCTAGTCGCCGCTGCCGTCCTCCAATGAAACTGCCTACCGTAGCGTCCGCCTGCTAACGGCCTGGCCTGCAAAGTAGAACTACATGTAGATACGTACTTGTAGATGCTGCTCTCATATTGTCCTGACATCTCACCAACTCTTGTTCCCATCCTGTCTGCCAGCGCCGCCCTCTAACTCGTCACTGCCACAGTGCACCGCAGTCACCAGAGGTCTAAGCTACGCGGATATCCATGGAATCCTTTTGTATCCCCATTGTCGCAGCCGACACCTCTTGAGGTCGCGCTGTGTTCGTACGAGAACTCCAGGAGTCGTACGAAGTGAGCCTCCTGAGACTAGCCCCAATACAGCTAGCGTCCACGCGCTCACAGGGTTACATCACCCGTCTTACGTACTCGCCCCATTGGCCTCGTCGCCTCGAACAGGTCGAAAAGACCCCTTTGCTACCGAAACCAGGGTGTGATCATCGCAATAACCCACCCAGCGCCAGTGTGCCTCCAGAGGCGCTTGTGCCCCATCCAGCGTGCCACTCTCCGGCAGGATCGCCGAGCCGGGGCCCTTGTCGCTGTTCTTCAATGTTTCTCCTTTTCAGCATCGCGAATTCGTCTGCCTCAAGCCGACAAAGCTATTGCAACGACAGCCTCTGACCGTCTCATCCGCTCTCCTCACCGATTCTCCGCTCATGGGCTCGCGGGAAGATGTCCTACGACCCAGCGCCGCTCTCTACACCATGGACGATCGCAAGACGACCGCCGACTCCGGCCGCGTCGTAACTCAGGCCGGCGAAAGCCCCGAAACACAGCAGATCACGAGCAGTGCCGCTACATCCGAGCCTCCTGTCACGACCTCCGCGGCAGACAACATCTCGTCTGCCACATCCCCATCATCCGTGTCATGGGCGGACGAGCTGCGTCCGACGGGCGCATCTAAGTCGGACAGCCAGCCACAAGAGCCGGAGACGAAAACGACAGACATAAGGACGAACGACGCGAAAACGGAACCGAAGACGGACGATGCGAATACCAAAGACGCAAACAAAAAGGCTGCGGCCGAAGACCTGGCCAGCCGCCTCTTCCGATGGCTGTCGACGGCGACCCCCGACTCGCTTGGCGCGGTCGGCGTCGGCCTGGCCGCCACGACCTACTTTGTGCTGGGCCGTGTCGGACTGGTGCTCATGGGCGCCTTTGGCGGCGTCGTGCTCTTTGTCGCCTGGGAGGCACGCAGCCCGGCCGTGTCGCGCATAGCGCGCGGCGAGAGCGGGACAGACACGCTCGCCCGCGTCATCGAGTACCGGAAGCGCCAAGACAAGCGGCGGCAGGCCCTGGACGCTGGCGAGGAGGAGGGAGACGACGAGGGCCAAGACCGGGCGCTCGCGCAGGAGTTTGACGGCTTCCGGCCGGCGACTCGCCTGGCGCTCGAGGACTTTGTGGACGCCATCATCCGCGACTACGTCAAGTGGTGGTACGACCCGATCGTGGCGGCCGACACCTCCTTTGCGCTCTCCTGCCGCCGCGTGCTGACGTCCTTTCTCGTCTCCGTGTCCAACCACCTGTCGCGCAAGCGGCCGGCCGACGCCTTCCTCGACTTTCTGACCAACTCGTCCTCCATCGTCATCGTCTTCTTCGCCGAGCTCGCCAGCGCCTTCGCCGAGATGCCACCGCCGCAGCCCGGCGCCGACTCGACCACCGTGGCCGCCGACAGCGTCTACAGCTATCTGGCGGCGAACCCAGACTCCAGCCTGGCCAACCTGCTGAACAAGCGCCAGCAGGCCGCCAAGTTCCGCCTCGTGGCCGAGGATGTCCTGCGCTTCCTCGACCGCCAGACGTACGAGTTCAGCCCGGCGCACAACTTTCTGCGCGAGATCGTGGCCAACTCCGTGCTCGAGTCGACGCTGCAGACGTGCTCGAAAGCCGAGTGGATCAACGGCTGGATCGTCTACCTGCTCGAGGCCGGCGAGCCCGACTTCAGCCAGGCGATCGACGTGGGCATGCAGACGCGCGCCGACGCGGGCAGCAGCGCGAGCCAGAGCGCCAGCAACACGGCCACGTACTTTGACATTGACGGCAACGTCGGCAACATTGCGCTCGCCAAGAGCGTGGAGAAGCCGCGCCGCAAGGAGTCCGTCGTCCACCGCAAGCAGCTCAGCCGGGCCGACGAGGAGATGGAGGAGGCCATGGAGGAGATGAAGCGCATGAACCAGATGATCGCCGACGAAGAGGCCCGCCGCAAAGACGGCGCGGCCGGCCCGTTCAGCGACGCCGGCGCGGCATCGCCGAGCGTCTCAGCGCACACGTCGCCCAAGGCGTCGGTGAGCCTGTCCGGCGACGAGCGCGCGCGCGTCAGCGACGCGTTTGCGATGCCGCCGACACCCAAGTCGTCCACGGGCGAGTCGCCGCGCGAGCCCGCGTTCTCGTCGGAGACGACGCCGCCCATGCCGACCTCGGCGCAGTTTACCAGCTTTGACCAGCTGGTGCCGCCGGGCCAGGACGACGCGGAGCTGAGCGACATGGAGAGCCGGAAGCAGCCGCCGCCGCTGACGCTGCACAACGCGGCGATCACGATCCACGACGAGCCGGTGGCCGACAAGGGCCGGCTCAAGAGCAAGCCGGCGTACGAGTTTCTGCTGCAGATCGAGCCGGCCAACTCGCACTACCCGGGCTGGATGATCGTGCGCAAGTACGGCGACTTTGAGCGGCTGCACGAGGTGCTGCGGCGCATCGCGGCGATCTCGGGGGCGGCCGCCTTTGCGGAGCAGCACAGCGCGCTGCCCAACTGGAAGCTGCACACGCGCGGCTCGCTGCGCGGGGACCTGGAGCGGTACGTGCGGGATGCGTGCGCGTTCCAGCCGCTGGCCGAGAGCGAGGGCATGAAGCGCTTCCTCGAAAAGGACACGAACAACATGCCGGCCAGCAAGGGCGGCTTCCTGGCGCTGGAGAACATGGGCAAGAACGTGCTGGACGCGCTGGCCAACGCGCCCAAGGGCGTGGCCGAGAGCGGCAAGGTCATGGTGGGCGGCGTGACCGGCGTGCTCGGCAACATTGGCAGCATCGCCGGCATCCAGAAGCGGCACAGCAACACGGCGTCCCTGTCGATCTCCGCGGGCGGCAGCAGCAGCGGCAGCAGCGGCGGCAGCGGCCACCAGGTGGTGACGCCGACCAGCAGCGTGCTGCAAGACGTCACGGCCTACACGAACCGGCTGTCGATCTCGACGCCGCCGCGCATCGACAGCCTGTCCGGATCGCGGCTATCGCGTGACAGCATGGACAGCCAGCGGTCGTCGGTAGTCTCGACGCAGCCCGGGCGGACGCCGCCCATGGACCGGCACATGAGCTACCAGCTGCCGAGCGGATTGGCGACGACACCGACGACGGGCGGCGGCAGCGGCAGCGGCGGCACCGGGGACGAGAGTGCAGACGGCCTGCACCGGACGCGCGGCCGCACAGACATGTGGGACTTTGGCGCGCTCCTCACGCGCGGCAGCCGGGCGTCGTCGATCGTGGGCCAGATGACGCGGTCGCCGTCGTCGGGGAGCATCAGCGGGCTGCGGCAGCCGCCGCCGCCGCCGCCGCCGGTGCCGGGCGAGCTGGCGGCGGACGAGCTGCTGGGCGAGGATGCGTCGCCGGTGCTGTCGCCGTCGCGGCTGTCGACGAGCAGCAGCGGCGCGGGCGCGTGGCCGGCGGGACGGCGCAAGTCGGTGCCGGGATCGGGGCCGGGATCGGGGCCGGGCACGGGGCCGGAGGCGGGGTCGGCGCCGCGGTGGCAGCCGGCGCCGGCGGCGACGTCGTACACGAAGCAGTACGCGGGGATCAGCGAGGCAGAGACGCGGGTGGCGGTGGAGCTGCTGTTTACGGTGATCAACGAGCTGTACACGCTGTCGTCGGCGTGGAACATCCGGCGGACGCTGCTGGCGGCGGCCAAGTCGTTTCTGCTGCGGCCGGGCAACCCGTCGCTGGGGTCGATCCAGGCGCTGATGCAGTCGTCGGTGCTGGAGGCGCACACGTCGGACGCGGGCATGGCGGCGCTGCTGCAGCAGCTGCGCGCCAACGTGCTGCCGACGGAGGCGGAGCGGGCGGCGTGGCCGGCGCCGACGACGGCGGAGGACCGCGAGCGGCTGCGCGTCAAGGCGCGGGCGCTGCTGATCCGCAGCGGCGTGCCGGCGGCGCTGATGGGCGTGATGGGCCAGACGGCGACGGCGGACGCGCTGGGCCGCGTGTTTGACTGCCTGCAGGTCGAGGAGGTGGCGCGCGGGCTCATCTTTGGCATCATGCTGCAGGCGGCGCGGGTGGTGACGCACTGAGCGGCGACGACGCCTTACGACGGGGCGCTTCTTTGCCTTTTGCTTGACGAGTGCACACGAGCGTGGACGACGGCTTATGGGAATGGATCGTGCAGTGGCGCGAGGATGATGCTTGGGACTGGCTGCCCGGGCGCTCTTGGCCCTACATTAATGGAGTAATACCTTGGATACGCGGCGCGGGCCAAGACGACAGGGGCAGCGTGTTTGAATGTATGATTAGCGCATGAGATGGAGTTGTTACGAGACACAGATTATTGATGAGTACAGAAGTTACTTGTGTTTAAATATTGTGTTGTGTGAGTGTATGTGTGAATTGTATGTTTATATTGTGTGAATATTGTGACTAATATGAATTGTGTGAATATGCTATATGCGTCATCACGCAGCAGACGCCACAAACTCCTCGAACTCGGCCATGAGGCCGCGGCGGTCGGAGACGGAGACCGGGTCGCAGGTGGCGCGGACGTGGCGGATGCGCTCGGCGGACATGCGGAAGGCGGCGGGCAGGGGGGCGACGGTGGCCTCGGCGGGCAGCGGCGCGAGGCCGAGGCTGGCGCGGATCTCGGCGGCGACGACGCGGGCGGCCATGGCGGTGCGCGGCATGCCGTGGCCGGTGTAGCCGGCGCAGAGGTAGAGGCCGGAGGCGGTGTCGTCGTCGGCGGCGTCCGCGGCGTCCGCGGCGTCCGCGAGGCCGAGGGCGGCGAGCGGCACCTCGCCGACCCAGGGGTAGCTGTCGCGGGAGAAGCCCATGATGCCGGTCCACTCGAAGTCGGCGGCGAGCTCGGGGGGGTCGTCCGGGGGGTCGTGCGGGTCGTGCGGGTCGCCGACGTCGAGGACGGGCACGAGGTTGCGGCGCAGAAAGGCGGCGACGGCGGGCTCGACGGCGTCGTCGCGCCACTCGCCGACGGCGCAGCCGGCGGCCACCTGGCGGCCGCCGCCGAGGACGAGGTGGCCGCCGGCGCGGCGGTCGGCGGGCCCGCCGCGGAACGGCTGCTGTACGAGGTACTCGTCGCGGCCGGCGTGGCCGGCACGGTCGCGGCCCAGGAAGACGTAGCTGCTCTGCAGGCGCGCGCGCTCGGCGCGCACCGGCGGCACCAGCGCGGCCACCTGGCCGCGCACCGGCACGATGAGGTCCGCCAGCGCCGGCACCAGGTGCGACGTGTACGCGTTCGTCGCCAGCAGCACGCGCCGCGCCACCACGGCGCCGCGCGCCGTGTGCAGCACCCAGCCGCCGCCCGGCGCGCGCGCCAGCTGCCGCACCGCCGTGTTCGTCTGCAGGTTCAGCGCCGCCGCGCTGCGCGTCGCCACCAGCCGCTCCATCACCCAGGCCACCAGCTTGTACGGCCACACGGACGCGGCGTCGCGCTGCACGATGGCGCCGGCCGCGTCGCGCAGCCGCAGCGACTCCAGCGTTGGCGCCGTCTCGCCGGCCGTCTCGCCGCCGGCCGCCGCCGCCTCTCCTGCCGCCGGCCGCACCACCTGCACCAGCGCCGCCAGGTCCGGCCGCGTCCGCCGCAGCACGTCCACCGCCGCCGTCGCCGCCCGGAAGAGGTCGTCGTCCAGGAAGCTGTGCACGCTGCCGCCCGGCACGGCGCGCCAGTCGCAGTTGATCGCGTGCTCGGCGACAAAGTCGCGCAGGAACCGGAAGGTTGCCAGCTCAAAGTCGGCAATGTCCGGCGGCGTGCCGTAGACGACCGGCAGACAGTGGCCGCCGTTCTGCGCAGTCAGCCACGGCAAACAGCAACAGCAGAAGCAGCAACAGCAAATACAAACACACCCGTCCCGTGGCGCCGTAGCACACCTCGCGCGCCTCCAGCACGACCACCGACGCGCCCTCCAGCGCCTGCGCCGCAAAGGTGCCCGTGATGCCCGTGCCGACCACCGCCACGTCCACCGTTGTCGGCAGCTCCGCCGTCGACCGGTAGCCCAGCAGCGTCGCCGACGGCGACTGCAGCCAGTACGGCTTCGTCGGCACCGCGCTGGGCAGCCCCGATCGCGGCGCCGCAGCCTCGGCCGCAGCCGGGATCGGGATCGGGATCGGGGCCGCAACCGGCGCCGCCGCCGGCGCTGCGTACGCCGACTCGGGCTGGCCAAGGAGAGCCTCGCGCATCGTCATGGTCGGCGAGAAGCAGTTGTGCGCAGAGAAAGTGTAGAGCAGACGCAGAGACTCTCTTGCTTGGGTGTGCAAAGGCGTCTACCTGCAAGCACGGATAAGTCCTCAGATAACACGCGACGTCGGCAGCCGATGGCCGTCGGAAAGAAAGCCCGAAATAGAAAAAGCGCCGCACGATACTACATACTACTAGACAGCGGGGTCACGCTGCTTCCGCATACAAACTACTGGCACCTACTGCTCTCTTGCATGCTTGCACATTGTCAGCCGGCTCTACATCAAGCACGAACTAGAAGCACACTACAAGCACGAGGAACTTGGACCGTCGTCATTTTCCTATGCACACGCTGCTGCCGACCTTTCCCTCCCTATCTGCCCGAGCATGACCATAAGCCAGACCAAACTCGCAGAGCTGTGAAGCAGAAACACGATTGAGCGTGCTGCACCCAAAACCAGACCGACAACCGCTCAGCCCTGCATCTTCTTTCTCTTGCCGACCTGGGCCGAGAAACCGGTCTTGATGGCCGTGACCGACCGTCTGGAACCGCACGAGTTGCAACTGTTTGTGTGAGCAGGGGACAGGAACAAGCACATGTAGACGGGACACATACGTGATAAAGTACAGGCGGTTCTCGCCCTTGCTGAGCTCCGTGTCCGGAGACTTGCACGTTTTGCAGACAACATATTCGACTAGGTGTGTTAGCGAGCGGACAAGAAGAAGGGGAGAGGACGGAAGAGAAGAAGGGAAAGAAGGCGAAGAAGGGAAAGAATAGGGAGAGGAAGAAGGCAAACGGAAGCAACTCACTAATATACTTCCGCAGCACGTTCTCGATCTGCTTCTGCTGGAACCGGCCGCGGATGACCAGCCGCCGGCTGCCGTCCACCGAACCCGTCGTGCCCAGCTCCGCCAGCAGGTACAGCGTAATGTGGTCCTCCGTGCGCTTCATGCGCTTCGCAATGTCCGTGATGTTGGCAAAGATGGTCTTCTTGTTGCCCTCGCGCATGCACTGCGGCGGCGGGATCTTGTAGCTGCGCGTGCCGCTGGTCGCGTGGTCGGGGTTCTTGAGCTCCAGCACGTGGTAGAAGCGCCGCAGCAGCAGCGAGAACGGCACCGGCGGCGTGTTGGCGTCGTGGCTCCAGATGCCCGTGCCCTTGTCCATGTCGCCCTCGTCGATCTCCTCGGCCGGCTCGTCGCGCAGCTCCAGCGCCTTGAGCTTCTCCGCGAACTCGTCCTCGCCCGCCTTGTCCTTGCTCTTCTTCTTCTTCTTCTTCTTGAGGCTGAGGTCGAGCCCGTCGTCGCCGCCCGCCGCCGCGCCCTCCTCGCCCTCCTCGCCCTCCTTCTTCTTCGGCTTCTTCTTCTTCTTCTTCAGCAGCGTCACGTCCAGGCCATCCTCGCCCGCCGCCGCCGCCGCCGTCGCCGCCTCCGCCGCCTCCGCCTCCGTGCCCTCCGGGCGCGTCTCCGTAAACGACCCCAGCGCGGCCGACAGCGGCGGCGTGCGCGGGCTGTGCGACACCGCCGTGTCCTTGTCGCTGATCGCCTCCGTGGACGGCATGTTCAGGCTTCCGTCCGTGTCGATCACGAGAGCTTGGTCGGTAAACGCCACCGATTTGCGCGCTTTGCGCTCTGGCGGCTGCGAGAAACGGTTAGAAAGCGGTCCGCTGAATCAGACAAAATGCCCGGCTGTCGAGAACAGGGCCGGCCGTGCGATGCAGTGTCGTCGAGTCGCGATGGTGCTCTCGTCTTGTTTTGGCTGCTTCCGCCTTTTGCCTTTTGCCCTTTTGCCCTGACCTTTTTTCCGCTTTCCCTTTTTTTCCGAACTGCAAAGCTGTGTCCGCAGCGGGGTCAAGCCAGCCAACGGGAAGGCGGCACGGATGACTCAGGAAGAGGGGTGTGCTGACTCAGCATTGGCGTCGAGGCAGACCGAGACCATCGGCGCGACCGCAGAAGCACAATATTGGGCATTTTCGCTTTCCACTTCGCTTTCCACTTCGCTTTCCACTCACCACTTCGGTTGCCATGATGGCGTTGTTTGGTCGAGCTGGTATCCCGCTGGCGCTGTCTATTGCCTCTGCAGGCGTACGTAGATCGTATGTAGCGCGTCGTAGGCCTATTGGACAAGAAAGACGACTGTTTCACTGTTTCCCTGTTCAGGGGCGAAGAAACGTCGACGCAGGTGCGGGTGATATGGTGTTATAGGAAAACAGGAGCGGAACAATTGCGAATCGCAGGACGTTCTGCCAACAAGGGCGAGAGATACGGGTTCAGTACGGACAGAGTGGCCCTCTCGTGACAGCGCCGAGGTCTTCACGTGATTTCCCAGCTCGCCCAGTCACGTGGGCATCCGCGGCACCCCGCAGAGCTGAATTGGGGGCGCAGCTGCAGCGTCGGAGCTGCTTCCAGGCTTCTGTAGCATTTCTGTGGCATCTCTGGCCAGCGGAGGCCACGATCGCGACGACACTGCACAACAGCGCACCACCGCGCACCATGGCCTCCTCTGCATCCACGACATCGGACGGCACGTCCTCCTTTGAAGTATCAGCCGGCACGTCGTCGGCCGCCGCCGATTCGTTTGTCCTCGCCGACGCGTCGGCCTCGGCTACGCTGCCGCCGCAGTACGAAACGACAGGCGACGGGGGCAGCGACGAGAACAGCGACGAGAACGGCGACGACGGCGACGACGGCGACGACGGCGACGACGGCGAGCTCGACTCGTTGCCGTCCATTGCGACCAGCGTGCTGAGCCCGTCCGAGGCCGATACCGAGTCGACAACGGACGCGCAGGAGGAGTGGGAAGCGAGCCTCGAGCAGCTGGAGCTGATGCTGACAATGGTGCTGGTGCCGTTCCTCGGCAAGTACCTTGGGCGCAAGTTTGCCTACTGGAGTGCGTATTCAGGCGGCCCTCTACCAGACAAAAGACGCATGGCTAACGCGCACACAGGCTGGGGCCGGTACATGGAGTGGGCACACAATGTTGAGATCCGGTGGACGAACAAGAAGAAGTTTGCCGTCACGGGCGCTGTCGGCGCCGCGGCGACGCTGTGAGCCGCCAACGGGGCTGCCAAGCGGCATCATCTCGGACGACGATAGAGTACGTACGATACACCGGGCCATTCCCCAACGAGCAGACGGGACGGAACAGCGGCACAAGGCGGCACGACCAGGTCATCGCGCAGCCGAGGACCGATTGGTCGCGAACAGCAAACAGCAAACAGCAAACAGCGCACAGCGCACAGCGCACAGCGCACAGCACGCAGGACCGTGCTGAGGGCCGCCTCCGGAATGGTCGCCGCTTGTGGCTGCCTACGACATGCTTCAAAAGTACAGGCGGCCGGCGTGCCGGCAATGACATCACTGCGCGGCGCATGGGAGGCTTTGTTTTTCCATTTCCAAAGCCCTCGAGGCTACCTACTCCGAGCCTCCATGGCATAGACCATGCGCAGCTTTGTTTTTACTGTTTTCTTTTTACTTTTTCAAACACAATGCCATACGCAGTAGATGCACAGGCTACGCCGCTCCCGTCCATACTGCATTCCAGTGCATGCCACGAGGCGCAAGCTGAACACCGACACTATCAATACGAGCAAGCTGTGCTTGTACGGAGTACCGCGTATATCTCCAGCACCGGCGGGGTTGGCGCCATCGACTAAAAGTACGGGACGAATGTGATGTCCTTTGTCACGGCGTATCTGCTCGCCGGCATGTTCGAGACACGGCCATGGACTAGACCGGCGGCAGACAAAGAGATGTCCCGGCAGCGTGTTCAAGCCGTAAGCGACTCGGTGAGCTGCGTCGGTGTGCGGTACTACTCGTACGCTCCGTACCGGGCGGTCGCACTTCGAATCGGGTTGCCCTTTGCCCTTTGCCCTTGACAAACACGTATGATTCTCGACTCCTAGTGTGGCTGCGCCGCTGCAGCCTCGATCGGCGGTACACGGGCCTGCGGCTTTGGAGAGGCTCGCGGATCGAGCTGTGCGCTTGCCATGTCGACTCGTACTTTGTAGGCACAGCACAAAGTACCGCATGAAGCAATGCGCACAGCTCGCGGCGCTCCAGTGGCGAACCAGATGCCGCGGGCGGGGCGCCGTTCTGGCACGTGATTGGCCGCCAGATCGCGGGTCCACGTCTCGTCGATCATGGGCCGTGGACCCATCGTTGGTTGTCGGGAGCCGCCATGTCCGGCCGGTGGCCTCTTTGTCGGGCTGTCATGACGAGCGAGTACGGAGTACTTTGCGTGCCTCCAGGCTGCCATGCCATGTCTGCCTACGCGTGCGGACAACGTGGCGCGGCTGGCGATGCTGCGAGCAGGGCAGGAGTGCAAGACAGAGATTGGTATCAAGCACACAATCTACGGAGTACAGAGTACAGAGTACCCGGATGAGGAGAATTAAACGTACAATAGACGCACTGATATCCGATTACTCCGTACTCACTCATATCATCAACGTCTACTCAGCTCGCCGAGAAAGCCGCTGGTGTGGCCCCACTTTACCTGTGGCCTGTCGTCACCCGGCGAACCACACGTCATAGACGCAGAATCGGGCAGAATCAGGGAAAGAGCCGTCATCTGCCGGAGGGAGGCGTCTCGTCCTTTCCGCATACGGCGCGCTGTGGGCCGTGCTATGTAATCACTGCGAGGGAGAGGCACAAAGGCAGGCACGGCATCAGGACAGCCGGCGTCCCGCGAAGGCTCTGCTTAAATTGCAACGCTGCCCTCTCATGCCAATCACACCACGTCTGCCGCACACACGCTCTCACACACGGCACGCCCCCTGTGCCTTACTACGCCTCTCGTCGAGCCCTGTACCAAGCAACGTGCCGCACAGCAACCGGACGCTCACGGCAACTCACAACAACCTCGCCACCTCGACCACGAAACAGCTTCTCGGAGCGGCCAGCCGACGACGTATATCTGCCGACTCTCGCGATCACCCACTCCGCATTCTCCGTACTGCTCCATACTCCATCCAGCGTTTCGCAACCGGATCTCCCAGCCCACATCTATCCGCACATCTCCACAGCCAACGCCGCCATGGAGATTGTCAAGATCGTCCTGCGCGCCGTGCAGTTCCTCTGGACGCTGCTCATCACCGCGCTCATCGGCAATGTCATTGACGACAACAAGAACGGCCACATGTCGGCCATCAACTTTGCCATGTTCTGCGCAGTCATGTCGTGGCTCGCCGTCATCTGGGGCCTCGGCTCCAGCGTGGCTGCCTCGCTCGGCGACGGCATCTTCTCCATGATCGGCATCGCCCTCGACGTCATCGCCATCCTCTTCAACTTCATCGCCGGCATCGTGCTGGCCGCCAAGCTCGGCGGCGCCAACTGCAGCGGCAACCACGCCGGCCGCAGCTCCAGCTGGATCGCCTTTGGCAGCGAGGATGTCGAGAAGCGCTGCCGCGAGATCCAGGCCAGCACCGCCTTCTTCTGGTTCCTCTTCGTCTCCTTCCTCGGCACCCTCGCGCTCACCGTCATGGGCGGCGGGCTCAGAGGCCGCCGTGGCGGCTCCTCGGGCGGCTCCAGCGCCCCGCACATGTCGCAGGTCCGCGTGTAAGTGGCAGAGGGCGTTTGCACGTACCCGCTCGAATGAAACCACGAATTGGCGTTGGGGCACGGCGTCACCCGGTTTTGGCTATGCCAACACGGCTGTAAACGGGGACGGGAGACGGTAGGCGGGAGACGGGAAAGAAGGTGGCGAACAACCAGCCAGCTCCCTTTGCCTCTTAGTCCTGGGTAATGCACGATCTGGTTAGGTTGGTGGAGAGGAAGGACTGCGCTCTTGAGGAGCCGCTTTGGCAAAGGGATGGAAAACGGGGGCTACCACTGCTTATACCTGGATATCTTTTTTGGCGTCTTGTGGCTGGCTGCCGGAGGGAAGGTTACGGGATGTGAACAAGTGCAGCATCTACGAGGGGCCTGTTTGACTATTCCATTTTTATATATGATGTTGGCTGGGGGGAGGCTTTGGAAATACCTTTGTGGGATGGTTTGGTAATGTTAATATGTGTCACATACTCGATGTTTGTTTCGCCGACTGCTCGTATTATATTGAAAGGAATATATGATTTCCGGCAGATGTCTAATCAAGATAAAGCTGTACTACGAGTTGAGGCAACGCGCTAGGGGTTTACATTGTTATTGATATTTCATTCATTTGCTGGCCTGGAGATCCATCTCTCTGCTTTCGAAGAAGCTCACCGACCGCTTTGTCAAATCACTTGAACTAAAAGTACATAAACAGCTATGGTACATGATTGCGTGTGAAACATTTTTATTTATTGATTACTTGCCATTTTCATTCGCTCGCGTTGTGGCCGGGTGTCAAACCCAGGGTCTCACTCATCCCCGTGTAAGGTGGAATGAGCGCTTAGAGGCTGCGACGCACGCGGCGCATGCGGCGGACAGCTCGGTCACGGGCCCAGAGCGTGGAGCTCTCGCCGACCTGGCAGGTGGTGCCGGCCGGCATGGCCTGGAGTGCCGTCCACGAGCCGCTGGCGCACTGCTGGTACTGGCTGCCGGCGACACAGTTGAAGGTGCCCTCGGTCGAGCAGGAGCCGGAGAGGCCGCTGCCGGCGGAGGTGGTGCCGTTGGTGCTAGCGGTGACAGAGGCGGAGACGGAGCTGGCGGTCGAGGTGGTCGAGGTGGCCGAGGTGGCCGAGGTGGCGGCCGAGGTAGCGGCCGAGGTGGCCAGGGAGATGGGAGCGACCGAGAGGGCGGACGTGGCGGCCGGCACGGAAGTGGTGCTGGTGACAAAGACGCCGCCCGGGAAAGTGGAGGTCGAGGACGAAGCCGGGGACGAAGCCGGGGACGAGGCCGGGGACGAAGCCGAGGCCGAGGACGAGGCAGCAGCGGACGAGCCGTCGGAGCTGTTGCTGCTGGCGCCGCCGATGGGGAAGCAGTCGCTGCCGGCCGGGGCCTGGAAGTTGGTCGTCATGGTGCTCGGCTTGGAGACGTTCGGGCCCGGGTCCGGGTAGAGGACGTCGGTGCTGGTGGTGGTCTTGCAGCTGTTGATGGAGGCGAGGTTGGCGACGAAGAGGTTCGGCAGCGCCGCGGAGGCGTCGCGCTTGGCGGCGGAGCCGGTCACGGTGATGGGCGCGCAGTTCATGTAGTACTCGGGGGCGCCGGACATCTTGCTGACCCAGGTCCAGGCAAAGACGTAGTCGCCGGCGGCGACGGCGGACGGGATGGCAAAGTCGTAGGTCGAGGGGCCGTTGCCGTCGGTGGACGGGCAGCCGCCCTCGATGCTGAGGATGACCTGCCAGGCCGACGAGGCCGTAGGCTGCAGATCCGCCGTCACGGCGAGCTGGCACGAGCCGCCGCCGTGCACGGCGCTGCCCTTGAAGCTGAGCGTCTGGGTCTCGCCGACGGCCATGGTGTTGTTGGCGGCGCTGCTGCGGTCGAAAAAGGTCGCGGCCTCGCCGACGATCTGGCACGGGAAGTTGGACCCGGACGAGCTGAGCGGCGAGTTGTCGGGCGTGCCAAACGGCGCCGGGAAGGCCAGCGTCATGTGGGCGGACGCGCGCAGCGTCCAGGACAGGACGACGAGGAGGAGGAAAGACATGGCGGCCGGTGGGCGTGTATAAGTGAGGAGGCTGAGGCGACTTGCCGTGTATAAGTGAGGGAGGCCGAAGGCGACTTGTGACAGACTGGGACAGAAAGACAAAGATTCGATCACCAGGATCTCGGAGCAGAAGAGAGTGCAGAGCCGATCGCCAGGATCTTCGTGTGGGTATCAGGGTGAGAGGCGCTGACTCCAAGTCAGACAGGATGTGGTGGATGAGATGCAGAACAGCACGACTGTCGAGGCGGGACTCGCGGCCAGCTTTATACCTGGCAGCCGCGAGGCCGGCCGAGGCCATCGTGGCACGGTGAACAAACGACCCGCCGCCGCAACCGCTGTGCCATTGTCGAACAAGGGACGGCCGCATTGCGCCGCGGTTTGTCCGCGTGCCATTGCCCACTGGCTGTTCACAGGCTGTTCGCTGGACACAGCGCTTGTTGCGTCCGCCGATGCGCCGATCTCCCGCACGCCCGCGTCATGTTTCATGGACAGCACGCCCACTCCCACGGAGGCCTTGGCTCCAGGGCCCGCCTCGTGCTGCGCGAACAATAGAGCGCCGCGGGACAGCCGTCGAACAATGGCCGCACAATGGTCGGTCTGCGGTCTTGAGGCTGTTGGTTAGACGCATACAGCACCCGCATGCGTGTATGCGCACTCGAGACGCAGCCAATCATGGTGCAGCGCGCCGGTGGGGCACGGCCACTCTGCCACAGCCCACAGCCTCCTTGCCCGTCGATTGGCCAGCGCCAGCCGTGCCTGAAATCGTCACAGCCCAGTTTTCGCTTGCATGAAGCAGCGGCGCGCCGTCGCTGGCTCGCAGAGGCTGTGCGCGCGGCGGACGAGACAGGAGACGTGGAACGGAGCGCGAGCCCCTCTTCAGCACGACGGGTGGCAAACGGCCAGCAGCGGTGGATCGGCGCCAGTCGCATGTGCTTCTGCTTCGTCCCAGCCAACGCAAAAGACGACAGACGAAGCCGTGGGCTGTCTTACTACTCGTATAGGAGGAAGGAGTGCTGTGCGAGTGTGGGACCTGCGCTCTTCGCCAGGAGATGGTGTTCCGCTGTCGCCTGGCTGAGACGCGTGGTTGAGACGCGTGGTTGAGACGACAGGATTGCACGACAAAGAACAACCAGCAAACGCCGCATGCCTGGACACGTCGGCAAGGCTTTGAGCTTCCAGACCAAAGAAGCTGTGCTGGGCAATTATGCGGCGCAAGAGGCCGCCAGGCTGGCCAGCCGGGGTCAAGGAAGACAGGAAGGAGTATGCATAACCAGAGCGGAACCCGTCAAGGCCGCAGGGCCGGGATACTGCGGCCGCCAGATCGCATTCATGCACGCACTCGGTTTGACAGCTCGCCGGAGGCAGCCGGAGGCAGCTGTCTGACGTTGCGCAAGACGTCTTGCGGCCGCGATGGCGGCATGTCGCGGTCCAGGGACAGGCAACGGCGGTGCCGTCGTTTGCCGTCATGCCGTCCAGGACGTGGACAGACGGAACACGCGCTGTCTGAGAGGCCGCTATTGAGTGGCTTGACGGACTAGAGGTCATGCGAATAAGATGAATAGTTGAACAGGATGGATGAGGCGAATAAGATGAATAGTTAAACATGGATGAGCCGAAAGCTGAATGGAGTCGCTTGGATGTAAGGAGGACAGTCCGTATCGTGCTACCGCACTGTGCCACGGCGCAATATACCGTGCGCTTGTGCGAGTCTACGCGACGTGGCACTGTGTCTGGACCCCGCCAACAGTCGCGTCACGCTTCCGCAGCAGTGCCGCTTGGCCATCGCATCTCGGATTGCTAGAGACGCGTTCACAGTACGCAGCTTGTCGGCGCTCTGCCGCCGTCTGCGCCATGGCTCGCAAGCTTCCGTGGGAGCGCAAGGCACGCCAGCCGCCGTCGGGCTCGCCGCGGCGCCCGTCGACGCCGGCCGACGACTCACTTGCGCGACCGCTTTCGCGATCACCATTACGATCGCCGTCGAGGAACCGGACGGCGTCGCCCGCGCAGAACAGCCGTGCCAGCGCCGTGGCGCGTCGATGTGAGTGCTCTCCGGATCGCGTTGGCGGCCCGTCTGACCCGCTGCAGCTCGGTCGCCGTCCACGTCGCCGCCACCACGGCCTCCCTCCGAGAGGTAGGTCATCACCCGCTGGTGATCACGGCGCTGTCGTCTCCCGAAGCAGCTGACACGCCTAGCTACATGGTCGACGGCATGGACCACGACGACCGCTTCCGCATGGTCGAGGACGAGTTCCTGTCGGTCGCCCGCACCTTCACGGCACACCTGCACGCCGCCGAGTACCAGCGCCTCAAGACGCGGGCGAAGAGCATGAGCGCCGCGGCCATCCGCGCGATCGCGCGGCCCGTCACGGGCGCCCCGACCGCCGCCGTGCGGAAGCGGCAGGAGGCCGCGCAGCGCCACGAGAACCAGCAGCGCGGCCTGCGGCGCGCCTTGGGGGCCGGCGGTCACAGCGACGATGACACGGACGACGCGCCGTGGGCCGGCTCGTCACTCCACAACCTCATGGAGGACGGCCCGCCCCGGGGCAAGCGCGTCCGTCTCACAGGCCTTGCGTCGAGCCCGGCGCGGGCCAGTGCGCCGGTCTCGTCGCAGACGCTGGACGAAGACGAGACTACCGACGCGGCCGACGAGGACGACGATGGCCTGGATCTCGACGTTCCGCCGGTGCCACGGACGAGACAGCCACAGCCGCAGCCGCAGCCGGCTGTCTCTGTCCGGACGGCGGCCGCCCAGCGGTCCGTTGCCTTTGCGCCGGCAGCGGGAGACGATACATCCGACGGCGCTTCGGACGACGGTCTGGATGGGGCAGACCTCCTGCGGAAGATTCGCGAGCGCCGCCACCGCGAGAAGCAGCAGCGACAGGCGCAGCAGGAACGCAAGCGACTGGAACTACAACTACAGAAACAGCAGAAACTACAAGCGCAGCAGGAACTACAAGAGCAGCAAGAACTACACGAGCAAAGGCACGTCTGCAGAGACGCACACAGGGCACGAGAGCCGGACACGGCGAAGCGGGACAATGGCAAAGCTCTCGATATCATTCCGTCGTTTCTGTGACGACGGCGTCATGTTCCCCAGGGGAAGCAAACTAGCATAAATACAGCACTCCGTTGCCCCTACTGGGCCTTGAACGGCGTCTCGTACGGCCGCTCGGCCTGCGGCGTGATGCGGGCCAGATGCCGCCGGCCGCCGTCCTTCCAGTCGACCAGGGCCGTGTGCTGCGTGACGCGGTTGTCCCAGACGACCACAGTGCCGGCCTCCCACTTGATGCGGGCCTGGAAGTCGGCGCCGAGGGCGAGGTGGTCGTACAGAAACTTGAGCAGGGCGTCGGACTCTTCCTTTTTGAAGCCGACGATCTCGCGGGTGACTGATGGTCAGCACGGACAGGTACGACAACAGGCACGACAGGCACGACAGGCACGACAGGCATGGACAGACGCGAAACTCACATTGCGGGTTGACATAGAGGGCCTTGTCGCCGGTGGCCGGGTGGGTGCGCACGAGCGGGTGCACGTTGAAGACGGGCTCGCGGCGCTTGATGCTGCCGCGGGCGACGCTGGTGTTGGCCTGCTCGATGCCGGAGTGGGTGGCCTGGAGGCCGTGGAGGCGCTGCTGGAGGGCCGGGCTGAGGCGGTTGTAGGCCTCGACGGCGTCGGTGAAGAGGGTGTCGCCGCCGCTGTCGGGGCCGTCAAGGATGTAGAGGAACGTGGTGCCGGGCGGCTGCAGCTCGTACGAGACGTCCGAGTGCCAGGCGACCGAGTTGGTGCGCGTGGCGAAGAACTGCGCGGCCGTGTTGTCGCCGGCGGCGCGGTGCACGAGGTGGATCTCGGGGTAGCCGGCCGGCTGGCCCGACGTCGGGTGGATGTGGTGGCGGCCAAAGTAGCCGCCAAAGGCGAGCGCGTCGGCGATGGGCAGGTCGGCAAAGTCCTGGTCGCGGAACGCCACCACCTTGCGCTCGGCCACGAAGCGCGCCAGCTGGTCCTTGCCGGCGTCCGAGAGGCGGCTGAGCTGCACGCCGCGCACCTCGGACCCGATCGTCGGCGTCAGGTGCGTGAGCTGCGCCACGCCCGCCGGCAGCAGCTCGGGGAACGTCGGGTCGGCGTCGCGGCCGTGCTCGACGTGCGCAAACGGCACCAGCGGCGGGTACTTCTCCGTCGGATCCCACGTCGGCAGGTAGTGCGGGTACTTGGCGCCGGCAAAGCCGTCGTGGCCGGCCTCCTCCTCCTCGCGGCTGAAGCGCGTCGGCGACAGCTGCTTGTAGTCGCCCGTGGCCGCCTCGGTCGTGTGCAGCTTCAGCGGCGGCAGCACGGGCACCGTGACGGTCTCGACGGACTCGATGGCAGCCGGCAGAGGCATGGCGGCGGTGGGCGTCTGGGTCTGTGATTGGGGAGCAGGATCGGGGGTCGGGGATCGGGGCGTCGCTGTTCGGACGTCGTGCTACGCAATAGACGATCGGCTGCAACACGGGGAACTCGAGAGCAGCCGCGCCGCTCTTATAAGCGGCGGCCGCGGCGAGTTCCGGTGATGGCCTCATTCAGCCGAGGGGGTTGCTCCGTGGCAACGACATACACTGGCGAGATGTCGCAACATCCGCTCCAATCGCAGCCACGTAGCGGCCGCCGGGCCCATGCCGGTCGGCCGTCTTATCCGGCGACCTGGCCTCTCGCCTTGTCTGATCGTCTTGGGCGATCCACACGGCCAGACGACGCGGATGTTGTTATCCGCCGACGGAATGACGCCATCGCGAATTGGCGAGCAGCGTCACCACAATCGCTAGCCCGCGACACACGACCATGCAAAGCATACGGAGTAGTATCTTCCATACGGCGGCCAGCACGGCGCGGTGCTATCAGCACGCCGCGAACGGGCGCGAGCGAGCGAGCACACAACCTTGGAGCCTATCGCGCGAACCGCCGTGGCAGCACGCCATCGCTGAAAGTACAGTGGTGCCTTCTGCACGGCTTTCGCAGTTCTGCCTAGCAAGCACCTTGGCCTATGGATACGGTTGCCTGTAGAGTTGGAGACAGAATATACGGAGTATACAAAGTGTTATACGGACTGTTACAGACTGTTATACGGATTATGGCACGGCTCCGAAGTCTGGACTCGGAACTTGGCGACGAAAGGACCAGCAGCATGCAAAGACGCAATGGCCGAGAACGCCGGATGTGAATGTGTAGGAGCATGTCGGCACCATAAATCCACCACTCACAACAAGGCCGGCACCGGGACTCGAGAACTGTGTCGTAAGATGGAAGCAGTTGTCGACTGCCAGCGGCGTATTAGTGGGGCACCAGACAATCATGCATCACTCCCTGGGGCGCTTCTTTGAGGCTCTCGCACTGGCAGTCGTGCGATTATTTGTAAGTA
The DNA here is from genome assembly GCA_002778075.1 of Grosmannia penicillata. NCBI lineage: Eukaryota > Fungi > Ascomycota > Sordariomycetes > Ophiostomatales > Ophiostomataceae > Grosmannia > Grosmannia penicillata. The sequence continues at coordinate 2,701,282 of PCDK01000001.1, read as the reverse complement.
ATGAGTGTTGTTTATTCATAACACAACAAATCCGGAATTCGGAAACGAAACAAAATCATGGACCAGGACAACGCAAATTGTTGGCCGCAGACGCCATTCTCACCAACATTGGACGAGATGTTGCATTGCTTGCATGGCACTTTAGCAGTTGCAGCAGAGTCATTGAGTCAAAGTTAGAGTAATAAACCAGCTCTGATTTAAATCGAAGAACGTTTTTGCATGGAAGTTCTTTTGTATAAAGGTATAAAGTTTGAAAAAGAACGTTGAAAAGAACGGCTTGAAAAGAACGGCTTGAAACGGACACTGCGTCGTTATCTTATCGCGATAAGCCACTTGAATAGACTGCAATCGATAAGATACTAACTTTTTTTCTTCGTCGCTTGGAGAGACTATCCTGTGCCCAACACGAATCTCACAATGGCAGACGACGGCTTGCTCCTGAACTTTGACCTGGACAACGTCGAAGTGCGTAAGCAGGTCAAAGTCACAGGCGGAAAATGGCGAGACCGCAAGCGCGCGATAAGCAGCATCAAAAGACAGGCCGACCCTGCGAAAGCGAACGACAAGGCCAACGACCGCACAAATGACCCGCCAGCCAAACGTCGGCGGACGGACGGCCGAGATGCGACGGGCGAGAACGAGGACGGCAGCCGCGAGCTCAGTCATCCCCGCCCGCGGAAGGTCCCCATGCCGCACGGGAGCAATGCGTCCGGCGGGCGGCGAGAGCCCCAGAACGGCGTGACCTCGCGACTCTTCTCGGCCAACCCGACCGCCCTGACAGACTTTGACGCGGCCGCGACGGCCGCGGCCGCCGCGAAAGACGACGCCGAGGAGGTCAAGCCGTCGAACGCGCCGCTCTCACAGGAGGCCTCGACCTTTTTGGCGCTGGGGCTGTCGCGGCGCATCGCCCAGCACCTCTCGACGAAACTCGACATGAAGGCGCCGACGGCGATCCAGCGCAACGCCGTGCTGCAGCTCGTGCAGCACGACAGCGACGCCTTCCTGCAGGCGGAGACGGGCTCGGGCAAGACGCTCGCATACCTGCTGCCGCTGGTGCAGCGCATCCTGGCGCTCAGCGAGAACGCCGACGGCACAAAAAGGAGCGGCGACCAGGCGCTGCGCATCCACCGCGGCTCGGGGCTTTTTGCCGTGGTGCTGGCGCCGACGCGTGAGCTGTGCAAGCAGATCTCGGTGGTGCTGGAGAAGCTGCTGCGGTGCGCGCCGTGGATCGTCAGCACGACGGTGATCGGCGGCGAGAGCAAGAAGTCGGAGAAGGCGCGCATCCGCAAGGGCGTGAACATTCTGATCGCCACGCCGGGCCGGCTGACCGACCACATCGACCACACCGAGGTGCTCGACTTTGGCACCGTGCGCTGGCTCGTGCTGGACGAGGGCGACCGGCTGATGGACATGGGCTTCGAGGACGACATCCGCACCATCGTGGACCGCATCCGCCAGCACAGCCTCAAGGACACGAGCCAGGACGGCCATGTGCTGCCCCCGGGCGTGCTGCCGGCGCGCCGCGTGACGGTGCTGTGCTCGGCCACGATGAAGATGAACGTGCAGAAGCTGGGAGAGATCAGCCTGCAGGACGCCGCCCATGTCACGGCCCAGCTGGACGGCGACGCGGGGCCGACGGCCGCGGTGGGCGGCGAGGCCGCGGGCGACCACGCGGGGCCGACGGCGGCCGTCTTTGCCGCGCCGTCGCAGCTCAAGCAGCTGTACATTGTCGTGCCGGCGAAGCTGCGGCTCGTCACGCTCATCGGCCTGCTGCGCTCGACCTTTCAGCGCAAGGGCTCCGTCATGAAGGCCATCCTCTTCATCTCCTGCGCGGACTCGGTCGACTTTCACTTTGACCTGCTCAAAGACCCCCACGGAGCCAAAGACAAAGACGCCAAGGACGCCGAGAGCGCAGAGGCCGCGGCCAAGCCGGGCCTGCCGGCCAAGAACAGCGTCGCGACAACCGTCGCACCGGCGGCCTACATCACGTCGCCGGCGAACAAGACGATCGTGCTGCACCGGCTGCACGGCTCGCTGACGCAGCCCATGCGGACGGCCACGCTGGCGTCCTTTGCCGCGGAGACGAACCCGGCTGTGCTCATCACGACGGACATTGCGTCGCGCGGCCTGGACGTGCCGGCCGTGGACCTGGTGATCGAGTACGACCCGGCGTTTGCCGTGGAGGACCACCTGCACCGCATTGGCCGCACGGCGCGTGCCGGCCGGCCCGGCAAGGCGGTGCTGTTCCTGCAGCCGGGCAGCGAGGAGGGCTACGTGTCGCTGCTGCAGCCGTCGTCGTCGTCGGCGCTGACGCCGCAGCTCTACGACAGCGTCCTGCAGGCCGGCTTCGCGACGCCGTTCGAGGTGCCCCCGACGGCCAAGACGGACGAGGACGGCAGCCGGCCGGCAGAGCACGACCCGGCCCGGGCGGTGTCGTGGAGCAAGCGGGCGGAGGCGCTGCAGCTGCACCTGGAGCAGCGGCTGCTGCAGCCGGGCGAGTTCGCCGGACAGACAGGAGCCAATGCCAAGAACAAGGGCAAGACCAAGACCAAGACCAAGGGCTGGGGCAAGGCCGACCAGGCCAGCCCCGACAGCAAGCTGCTGGACGCGGCACGCCAGGCGTTCCGGTCGCACATCCGCGCCTACGCTACGCACACGCGCGACGAGCGCGTCTACTTTGACATTGCGCAGCTGCACCTCGGCCACACGGCCAAGAGCTTCGGGTTGCGGGAGGCGCCGGGCGGCATCGGCGGCGGCGTGCAGCGGCGCACCAAGCGGCCGAGCAGCGGGCCGGCCAAGAGCGGCGGCGCGTCGCGGCCGGCGCGCGGCGGCGATTCAGACGACGAGGGCCGCGGTGGCGTGGACGAGGACGCGGCGCGCCGGATGCGCGAGAAGATGAAAATGGTGATGAGTGCGGCGTCCGAGTTTAATATTGGCTGAGCGTGCGGTAGACAGCGACACGTTCTTGCATAGCGTCCCTTATGTACGCAAGAGACACGGATTCACTTGTTGGCAAGGAAATGGATGCGTATCGTACAGCGTATTGCTTTGTTGTGAAGCCAAAAGCACTATTCCACGCCAACCTTCAGCGACCGGCCAAGGATCCGAGCAGATTAATGGATTAAGGAGGTTCATGACAAATTCGGTCGGGTAATCGAACACTAAAACAAGCCGTGACCAAGGGTAATTAAAGTAAGACATGGCCGCATCCTGTGAGGGTCTGGACAGAAGAAAAAGAAAGAATGGAAAAAGACTGTCACGCTTACGGCTCACGGGAAAGCCGCAAGCACTTTTACTCGCTGTCTCATCCAGCCTCCACGGGGCGAGACTCCACCCTTTGTGTCTGCGATCCTTCCAGCAGACTGCTCCGTATCACTCGCGGCCGAGCGAGTGGATCGAGGAGGCGGAGGACGAAGACGGCGACCGCAGACCGGACGGGGCGTACGGCTGCGTGGACGACAGGACGACGGGGTGGAACGACATGGGGCCGCTGACGCTGCGGGTGTGGTAGTGGCGGTGGCAGCAGCGGCCAGGATGCGACGATCCGCGGGTCTGGGCGGTGCCGGAAGAGCCGGCGGTGGCGGCCGAGCTCGAGGTGCGCGCGCGGGCCAGATGGCGGCTGGTCTCGCTGCGGCCACGCGAGGGCGGCAGCAGCGGCGAGTCCGGGTACGCGTAGGGGCTGAGGCCGGAGCCGACGATGCTGGCGACGGCCTTTTCGCGCATCATGGAGAGCCTGGAGGTCAGCACGCGGTCTTTGGTTCGCGGTACGCGGGACAGCTGCGTGTCTCTGTCGGGAATACCTACTCCTCGCTGGACACGCCCGGGAGAACGCCGATGCTGTCCTCCTTCTTGAAGTTGAAGGGTTCCGACTGTTGTGTTCGTGTCTAGGTCAGACCTGTCTCTCCCCGCGACTCGAGGCAATCTCTCTCGGGGCCAACACGTACAATAACGAGCCGCGGCTGCACGGCTTTGCGGCGGAAGGACATTTTCTTCTGGAGGCGCGACATGTAGGTCTTGATGGAGCGGTAGGCCGGCATAGTGCAGGTGTCGCACATCTGTCTGCGCGGGAGGGCCGGGCAAGTCGGGCGTGTTGACGCGGCTGCTGGTGCGGGCGATGCGCGCGCAATCCACGAACAAGGGAACGAGCGTCGGAGGCGAGCGAGCGCGCCTTGCGTGTAACGAGTGGTGGTGCAGAGCCTGGCTGTGGTGCTGGGCAGCCGGACAGCACGTTCATAAATAGCGAAGAGAGGCAAAGGCAACGGACACGCGACGGGCGCCGTCGGACAACAGACAGACGGAGACGCACAAAGAAGCCAATAAACGAGCGGCAGCGTAGAGCACGAGGAGCGAAAGAGGGTGGAAGCGGCTGCCGATCAAAGAGCAGAAAGAGCACGGCGGAACGAGGTAAAGAGCGGACGGCTGCAGGACAGCACAAAGAGGCACTCGAATCACGCCGGATGAAGCAACATGGGCCGGGCGCACAAACGACAAACGACGGCAGAGGACAGAGGAGAGGGCAGGACGGGCAGAGGGGGGGTGGACGGAAATATAAACGGCGGCGCTGTCCAGCCGGCGCCCAAGTGGCGATGCCAGGGAGCCTCGTAATGCGGGCCACTGGGAAAAGAAAGTCTGCTACTTGGCAGATCCCGGAGAATTCTTCATCGTGGCGCGAGGAATGACGGCTGTTTTCGAAACGGCAATGGTGAGGAAGCAGATGGCTCTCTTCAGCTCCATCTGCGTATCGTACACTTGGCCCCCGGAGGCCGGAAGCCAAAGACACACTTCAGCCCAGAGCCAGGGAGACCCAGGACAGCTGCTGGCACGCGCAACCATGACTTCTACACTGTCATACGCTGCATCGAGCAGGCCGAGCAGAAGACGGCGCTCGACAGCGCCAAGCCGCCGCGAAGCACGGCAAACGGCAAAGGACTGCACGCCGCCGTCATGCCAGCACGGCTGCCCTGCATGCAACTGGTGCACCGCGGCGCAGGTACTTTGTGTCTGCGTAGATGGCCAAGAGACGAAGACGGCGTGTCCAGGCGGCTGGAATGGCGGCCGGGGTTTCCATGCCGCCGCCAGGACGAGGCTGCTGTCTCGGCGCATACGGGAGATACGAAGCGCTCGTATAGCGGCGGCTTGCAGGATCATTAGGATTAGGGCAACTTCTCACGTGCAGTACACGGCAAACAACCCGAGACAGCGCTCCATTTGCTGCAGACGGGTGGTAATGGGCGTGGCCAAGACACGGTTGGCGCGTTTGCTTCTGCCAGCCGCCTCATTTCGCGCAATGGCCCGGCGCATTCTTCGCGACGCATGTCGCCAAGACGACTCGGTACAAGGCGCCCGCAACACGCGCGTTACTGCTGCACGCCGCCGCCCGTCCTCCCTTTGCGTCGGCTTCTCCACTCGCCCTCCCTTGAGCCCGCCGTGACCGCGTTCACGCCCGCAGCACACGAGACCGTGCGGGCCGTGCAGTCTGTCCTGCTCTGCACAGAGTCCTGCGCGTCGCCGGGCAATCGCTGTCTGTCGCTTCTTCTTACGCCGGGCCGTCCGCCAGGTGGTAGCTCTTCAGCTTCACAAACTGGTCAAAGCCAAACCGGCTCAGCGTCTGGCCCTTGCCCGAGTTCTTCCATCCCGTCCAAGCGAGGTCCTGCGCGGTTAGTCGAAGTGAGGGTTGGAAGTGTGCAAGAAGAAGAAGCAAGAAGCAAGAAGCAAGAGCAAGAAGCAAGACTGCGACTGCAAAACGCAAACGCAAACGCAAAACGCAAGACTGCCACTCACCGGGCTCGGGTAGTCGCAGCGGTTCACAAACACGGTGCCGGCCTCCAGCTGGTCGACCAGCGTCGCCGCCGCCGCCTTGTCCTTGGTCCACACGCTGGCCGTGAGCCCAAACTCGCTGTCGTTCATGAGCCGCACCGCCTCCGCGTCGTCCTGCACCTTCATCACCGGGATCACCGGCCCAAACGTCTCCTCCCGCATCACCGTCATCGCGTGCGTCACCCCCACCAGCAGCGTCGGCTTGACGTAGTTGCCCGCCGCCGGCGCCCGCGCAAACGTCTCGTTCGCCGGCGTCTTGTCCTGCGCGCCCTTGGCCAGCGCGTCGCGGATGTGCTCCTCGATCGTCGCCTTGGACCGCTTCGACACCACGGGGCCGACGTGCGTCGCCTTGTCCGACGGGTCGCCCAGCACGTAGCCCTGGAGCACCGCCTGCACCGCCTGCACAAACGCCTCGTACACATCCGCGTGCACGTACACCCGCTCGAGCGCGCAGCAGCTCTGGCCCGAGTTGAACACGCAGCCGTCCACGATCTGCTCCGCCACCCACGGAATGTCCGTGTCCGCCCGCACGTACGCCGGGTCCTTGCCGCCCAGCTCCAGGCCCACGCTGACGATGCGGTCGGCCGCCGCCTTCTGCACCGCCAGCCCGCCCGCCACCGACCCCGTAAAGCAGACCGCCGCGATCAGCGGGTTCCGCACGATCGACTCGATCACCGTGGGCGACCCGCTGTGGAAGTACTGCAGAACCCCCGACGGCAGGCCCGCCGCGGCAAACGCCTCCGCCACATGTTCCACGACCGTTGGCGTCTGCGGCGACGGCTTGAGGATCACCGTGTTGCCCGCCAGCAGCGCAGGAATGAGCGTGTTGACGAGAATGAGGTACGGATACTATGTGTCATGTCAGTGCAACGCGGCGCAGCATTCTTGTCAAAGCTGTCTGCACGCAATAGCGCCAAGACTCCGAGACTCTTACATTCCACGCAAAAATCACCAATACCGGGCCCACAGGCACCTTGCGAATAAACCGCGTGTATCCAGCTTCCTCTGTGCCGGGCGTGTCCTTGAGCACATCGTCACAGACGCTCAGGAAGAACTCGGAGCGCTTCACGGCCGTGGCCACCTCCTTGCCCGTGTAGGCAATGGGCCGGCCCATCTGCACCGTGAGCTCCTGGGCCAGCTCATCGGTCTTGCCGGTCAGAATGTCCAGGGCCTTGCGGACGATAATCTTGCGATCATTGAGCTTCGTCTCGCGCCACGTCTTGAAGGCCTCAGCCGCCGTCTTTGGCAGCAGGTCGAGATCGGCCGCAGAGATGCCGGTCCGCGTGACGACGGCCTCGTTCGTCGTCGGCGAGATGGTCGTGAGCGTTTCCACAGACATTTTGATGCGGTATATGCGTGTAGGATGCTGTGCCGGTAGCAATTGAGTATCAGGGCTCTGCGGATCGGAAGATCGGAAGGCAAACCATGCGAGTGCTTTTCGAGATTCAAAGAGCCCCGCGAGATAAGATACGGCTAGAGTTGCCCCTCCTGGTCTTGTGGATCTGCGATAAGATACCAATCCATGGGGCCAGCGCGCTATGCACACCGCCCGCAGCCGACTTGGCGCTCATGACGGCAGAAACTTTTTTCTCTTGGCGGTCGTCAGTCTTCTGGAGTGTGACCAGCTTGCAACCCATCCGCACCACACACAATGGCCCCCGAAAAGGAGAAGCGGAACGTCTTTCTCGACGCGGAGGAGAGCGACGACGATGACAGCAGAAGCTACGACTCCGAGGCCGAAGACGTGAGGAAGGGCGGCCATGGCAGCAGGGATCGCGGCGCAAAGCGGCGAAAGCTGGAGGACGACGCCAGCAGCGGCGAAGAAGAGGACGGCTTCCCCGACAGCGATATCGAGGAAGAGGAGGAAGGCGACTCGGACGAGGAGAAGGAGGCCCGCAAGTCGGCGACAAAACCCACATCCGACACAAAGAAGCGGAAGAAGAGCGACGCCGATGGCGAGGACGGAAGCGGCCAAGACGAAGCCCCCGAAGACGGCGACGGCGACGGCGACACGGGCAAGAAGCGGAAACGGCTCGACGGCTCGGGCACGTCGCTGTCGGGCGTGAAGAAGCCGCTGACGAAGAAGAACCTGGTGGCATCGGAAAAGGCGGTGCGCAAGTCGGGCGTCGTGTACCTCTCGCGCGTGCCGCCGTTTATGAAGCCGAACAAGCTGCGCTCGCTGCTGGCGCCCTACGGCACCATCAACCGCATCTTCCTCTCGCCCGAGGACCCGCTGTCCCACGCCCGCCGTGTGCGTGGCGGCGGCAACAAGCGCCGCTCCTTTGTCGACGGCTGGGTCGAGTTCGTCCGCAAAAAGGACGCCAAGGTCGCCGTCGACCTGCTCAACGGCCAGACCATTGGCGGCAAGAAGAACTCGTACTACCGCGACGACATCTGGACCATCACCTACCTGCGCGGCTTCAAGTGGCACCACCTGACCGAGCAGATCGCCACCGAGAACGCCGAGCGCGCGAGCCGCATGCGCGCCGAGATCGCCCAGACCACGCGCGAGAACAAGGAGTTTGTGCGCAACGTCGAGCGCGCCAAGATGCTCGACGGCATCGAGGCCAAGGCCGCCGAGAAGGGCAAGCGCCAGGGCAAGGACGCGGCGACCGCAGATACGGCTGCCAGCGTCGGCGCGCAGAAGAACACCCGCACCTTCACCTTCAAGCAGACGTCCACGGTAGAGCGGAAAGACACGGCGGACCAGCCAGACCGTGTCCAGAGAGTGCTGAACAAGATTTTCTAGGGGCGGGGCGTGAACAATAGAAACTACAGCATATGGGAGCATGCCAGGCAGCTTATTCAGGCGTGCGCTCGAGAGCTTCCGAGAAGCAGGATTCACGCATCGACGGGCAGAGATAATCCATGTAAATAGGTAGCCAAAATGCTACTTCAGAACGCGCACAGTCGCAGGTTCATGACAAGCAGGTGTGAATGGTCCCTCGTAACGCCTGAATCTAAACAAAACCCCCGGTCCCAGTGTTCTTTTATGCTGCCACCCCCTTCCGCCCAAACGAAACGACACAATGCAGACGCCCCCAGGCACAGGCTGTGCTGTTTTGATCTTTTTTGTTTCCGACTTGCTGCCCATCACTCCGCGTCGTCCGCGTCGTGAATGGCAAGCTCGTCGAGGTCGTCGAGCAGCTCCTCCATGCTGACCTTGGGCAGATCAGCGTCGTCGTCTCCCTCGTCCTCCGCCTCGTCGTCCTCGGCCATGGCGTCGTCGCCCTCCCCGTCCTCGACATCCATCTTCTGCGACGCCGCCTTGTGTCTCGCTTGCGCCGCCAACGCTGCGGCCTTCTGGGCGGGGTTCTTGTACAGCGCCAGCGCCGCGCGCAAGTCGTCGTCCTCCTCGACGTCCCGCAGGAACATTTCGTACTCGGCATCCATGCGCTCCTGGTCCGACTTCTTCGGCAGCAGGTCGCCCTCCTCCTTGGCCATGCGCTTGAGCTTCCAGTTGCGGCGGCGGTTCTTGCGGCGGTTGGGGTAGTGCTTCTTGACCAGAATCACGTCCGGCACCAGCGCGCTGTACGCATGCGAGTTCTCAATCTCGTCGAGCTGCGGGTTGTTGAAGTTGGTGCCGCTCAGCAGATAGCCCATGGCCGAGTCGCCCGGGTTCAGCAGGTGGCCGAGGTGTGTGCGGGTAAAGTAGGTGTTGTCGTTGCTGCCGAGGTCGGAGGCGCGCGCCACCGTCGCCTCCGCCTGCTGCCACCGGCCCTTGCGCTGGCCGACAGGCTCAATGTCCAGAATGACAAACTCGACAAGCTCCTTGGCATCGGCCAGCGGCGTAAACGGGATCTTCTCGCGCCAGTACACCGGCGCCGAGATTTCGGCCGTCTGCAGCGTGGCCGGGTCCAGCAGGTTGATCGCCGTACCGATGCGGTGGCAGAGTACGATGGGCGAGATGTTGCCAATCTTCTTGGCCATCGCCAGCGGTAGCGCCACGATGTCGTCCTTGCAGATGGGCACCAGCTCGACGGAGAAGGCAAACTTCATCGACTTGGAGCCCGTGTGGGTGTCCTCGGACACGAGCTCGGGCGAGTTCTTGACGTGCACAGGCACAACGGACTTGAGGAAGTCGACAAACTTGGTGGCCTGGTTGCGCTGGGCGAAGAAGAAGTCCAGACCCTCGCGGGCCTCCTTGATGTTGAGCGTGTCGCGATGGGCGCCGTGCTTCAGGATGAGCTGCTCCAGGAAGAGGAACGTCCGCTTGTGCTGCACCTTTTGGCGCACCTGCACGCACGCACGCCAGACATTGTGGGTGTACGACTTGGCACACTCGGGGCACTGGTGCGTACTGACAGTGTACATGACCTCGAAGCTTTGGTTCAGCAGCACCCCCTCCGCAACCTCGTCCTGGACTGTGATCTTGACCCGCACTCGCCGGGAGTTGGGCTCTGTCCAGATGAAGCAGGCGTCCACCACGCGCACCTTGTTCAGGCCGCGCAAGCGCTTCAGGCACATGGCCAACAAGTCGCGCGACTCGGGTGCTGCGACCACCCACTGGCTGGGAGGGAGAAACCATCGATCGCAATCGCGGCAGAATTGTATGTTGGCCTCGCGCGGAATAGTCTGAGAGATGTCCACGGTGAGCTTGATACAGTCGTAGCAGAGAGCGCCAGACGATGTCGTTCCGTCTATCGGTGCACCGCAGTTGTAACAAAGGATTCTGTAACGCGGCAAAGTCAGTCCTTCTGTCGTCTGCCTCTTTACTGATCTTGTTTTCCCCGAGTGATGAACTCACGTGGCAATAACTTGGTCGCTGCCCGCGGCCATGGGGACCGGAGCATCCAGGTCCATCGACATTTTCGCTGATTTCCTCGTGCCTTTTCCGGGAAATTGACGATATGACAGAATGAAAAAACTAAATGCGGTCGATGATGATTTCCAAAGATTACTCCGTACGTCCCACCAAAGATGGGTAGTGAAAATAAAAAAAGTTTTGCCCCGCCATCGATAGCGATTACACTCGCTTGATAAGCGGCCCGTGGTGGCAACTAGCATCCTGGTTGTTAGCTGAGTCATCCTCATTTGACGTTGTCTGCTAACGGGTCCTTTCTACAGTGGCAAAGATGGTTTCGTCGTGCAAATACTACAAAGATTGATTAAAGAATCAATATCGAATAGAGAAGGCACCAGATAGCAAACACCATACGAATACGCTAAATTTATGAAAACTTTTTGGACATACAATGCTCCTTTCTGGACATACAGAACTCTTTTTGAGTTCCAGTTCATCCGATTGTGAGACTCTCGATAGTCGATTTGAAATCAGTGAAGCCATCCGTCGTAATTGTCGATGGACTCTTTCCGTACTCCTTCCATTTCGCCCTTGACACCAAGCAGGCTCACTCTTCCTCCGCTTTCCTTGCTCCATTTCTCTGCGAATGCCTCTAGCTTTTCGGTCGTCGCCTTATCGTCCTTGACGAGCAGGGAAACGGCATCGTAGCCACCAGCACCGGGCACCACGCCGCCATAAACACCCTCAATCTTGCTCAGCGCATCCAGAAGAGCTGTCTGGCTCTCTGGCTCGATAGGCACGTCGCTCTCGACGCCCATCTTGCGCACAAGCTCGCGTATGGACTCGATGATGGCGGGTAGATCGTCTGTCCGGGAATCCTTGAGGGCCGCAGCCAGTGCTTCGTTCCGAGTCTGCAGCGTATCCCACAGCGTCTTTGATTCTTCAGGGCGGCTGCTGCGCCATGCAAGGACCTTCTTGACCATGCTGACGGTCTGGGAACCGCAGTCCACATCCAGCATGCGCAGCGCCACACCGGAAGGCAAAGCCACGCTACCCTTGGCGATCTCTGTATCCCAGTGGGCGCCACCGTCGGCAGCAGTGACACCGTTGACGACCCTCTCCAAAGCCAGTCCAAACCCGGGAGCGCCGGGATCGGGGATGTTGGCCAGTACCGACGGCGAAAAACGGCGGTAAGTGCACGAGCCGTACACGGCAGCGGCAACGTCGAAGCCGGAGCCGACCTTGCCCTGCGCGGCGCAGTGCGCAGCCTGGGCCAGGTTATGAAGCTTTCGCTTGCCCTCCTCCGACGCAATGTTAAAGAGGTCAACCGGCAGGTAGTGGCACAGAACAGCGGCGGTCAGAGACGTTACCAAGGCAGCCGAGGAGCCGAGTCCCGTCTTGTGTGCACCAGGGAGCGTGGTCGGGAAGTGTGCAAATCGGCCAGCTGCCGGCCGGGCCAATGTAGTGGCCTTGGCTGATGCTGGCTGCGAGTAGTAAGCATTGTCTGCAAGAATGAGCAGACGTGACGACTGAATACTGTGGTCTGGGCTGATGTGTGCCAGACGCGACACGTAGGTCAGGGCGTAAGACAGCGCTGTCTCTACAAAAGGATTGGCGGGAACATCAACACCACTGCCGCATAGCATTAGCATGGGCTAGCTCGCGGGCGAATATAGTCCGATTGCCTACAGGCATGCGGCATAAGACGTGAGCTACACTCACATGCGCAGCTGCGTGACCTGGATACCGCCATCCTCGTCGGCGAGGTGGTAGCCGTATGTCCATTTTGCCTCGAGGAACTGCGGGCTCTCAACGACAATCTCCGTCAATTGGACGCCGGGGATCGTCTTGATCGACTGGGCGATTACATTGATGCGAGCGCTGAGACCAAAGACTAGGCCGGTGTATGCGCGGTCCAACACCAAATAGCCGCCGGCGAGCAGCACCTTTCCGGGCGCCGAGACAGCTGTGGTATCGCCTGCATCCGCCATGTTTCTTCCAATTGTTTTAAGCTCGTGTATGCCGTGCACTGGCTGGTGTCGGGTGGTGGCGTTGCAGGAAAGGGGCTTCAGTAGAGCTCATCTGAAGCTGTGGAGCTCTGGAGGGGAACGGAATGCCCCTCGATAGCTGCATTGACGTCAATTGGCTGACTAAGCAAAATCGACCGTCATTTACGTCTTAATCGCCGTTCCTGAGCGCGGTATGAATGGGTTTGCGTAGACCTCCGAGCCATAGCCAGTACGTCCCCGAAGAATGTATACCTGCAGCGGGCGAGTGCGAATGAGTAATGACGCAGTGCAAGGTCATTAACCGCATCGATCAGATAACGGCCGTGTGCTCCGTGTATACTCGTACTCCGTACTCCGTATTCTCCGTCACAAATCAACTCGGCGTCCACCTTACTGCGTAGTCGAGGTGGCCCCGGAGACGGCGACCGTTCCCTGACCAATAGGAGGTAGCGCAGGATTCCGGATTGCTCCACACGGATTTAAAGTTACTGCCGTCGGGGATAAACCGCATCCCAAATTTTGGCAATACGAGTACGAAGTACGAAGTACTCGTAGTAATAATCAGTCGGGTAAGACGGGCAAACCAACGGACATGGATGATTCCATCGAGGCACAAATTTCGCGAGGCCTGTGCCGACAGCCGCTGCCGGGATTTGCCGTCGACGTTGGCCGGGATTTGCTGTACGAGTACTTTTGGCTTTTAGTCGCGTGAATTACCTCTTATTCTCGACCTCGTTTTACTAATCTCCGTATTGCACACAAATATTTGTTGAATTTTGAGCCTTGAAAAATGTTAACTCTCGGCGAACGGTAGTTGCAGCAAAAACGTGGGGAAGGCGCAGCCGGCTCGCTGCTGCTTCCGGCTTCTTCCTGGTACCAATCAGCGGCGGCGCAATGGCTACTACGTGCTCTAAGCGGGACGCGCCTGTCGATCCGACCAATCAAGGCCAAAATCCCTCGTGGCCCTGAAGCCGAGAATTCCAGGGCCCCCGATGTTTTGGCACCGGAGGCCCACGCCAGCGCTAGCAGAACAGTCTCACGTGCGAGAAACTTGCCCTAAAAACAACTACCGCGCTTTCCCACCCGGTTTCTCTTCGCGCATTTCTCGCCGCCGACCCTTCCGTCCTTCCGTCCGTCCACGCCAGCCTCAAGGCAGCCGAGTGTGCCATGCGCATTGGCGCGCATGCAGTGCGTCATCTCGTAAAGCCTGCGCATGCGCAAGACCATCCCGAGCCCTGAAGGCGCGGTGTTACGGATTAGGTGTCATGTTTTGTCTGCATCGCCCTCCTATTTAACGACGCCCGATCTCCGGCAGGCGCAACCGCGTTGCTTGCTCCTTCCCTCTACGCTCTCGCAGCCCAGCCCTGTGACAGCATCGACCGTTCGCTCCTGCCATCGTCGATGCCCACTTGCATGCACATAGCATACGGAGTAAGACACCGATGTGTGCGAGGCTAATTGCTGAGAGACCCACCGCCCATTTTTTCCTATCACTTCTCCCGCCTTCTTCCTGCTCTGAAAAATAACGAGGGAACAGGTGGATCCCCGGCTCCCACATCAGCAATAAACCTACTTCGTACTCTCTTCGCTCCTCTGACCCTTTTCTTGTTCTTTTCTTCACCTCTCGATATCTTCTTCCCACAGAACAGCGCGTTTGTTTGACGGCCCCTGCTGTCAAATGAACCTGCAAGTGCGCCTTCTCTCTTTATATGTAAGCCAGCACGCGATCTCGACGCGTTTCCCTAGTGCCTTTTTGCGCTGTCTCCAGAGTAAGAAGTTCTATGCGCCTGCTAACAGTATCACAGCTCCCCTTCCCCCCCGGGTTATCCTAAATGCCCACCATATACTCGTCTCTGTACCAGAGCTTTATCCGTCAAGGATTTGCGAAGTCTTTCACCCACGGCTACGCCCAGTCTGTCGTCGCCGCCACCCATCCCCATGTTCTGAACCCGCAGAACCGGCCGTCGTTTGCTCGGCGCAACAGCAAGCGGTTTGGTCGCATCCAGGCACTCCAGCTCCAGAATGCCTTCCACACGAGCTCGGGAGCCGTCGAGATCAAGCCGTCGCTCAACCATGGCGGTCTAGATGCTTACTTTGAGCATCTGCAGACTCTCGCTGCCAACGAGGCTGAGGAGGAATGGGTCCAGTTTCAGTTCCAGCGCCGCATTGAGTGGAAGCCGTCGCCTGCCTCTGTGCTCACTGGAACCGAGGAGAAGTCGGCCAATGCGCTGGGGGCGGAAGGCGCTGATGCATCCGAGGCATTACAGGCCGAAGCCGCCCCCCAGGCTGCGGTTGGGGAGGCTGCAGCCAGTGGGATTGGCGCATCTCATGATCAGGCGATAGCAAGGGAACAGGGTGCAGGATCACAAGCTGTGAACAATTCTTCTGCGCGAGCCGACGCCGCTAGCGACAAGGCTGCTCTGGCGCACGTTGATGCTGCTCTCGAGGAGGAGATCAACGCGCGCAACGAGCTCACTGCTCTGGAAGAAGGACAGGCGTCTGCTCTTGCTGCCATTGAAGAAGCCGCTGCGTCGCGTTCCGCCACACCGGTTTCCCGTGCTCGCTCTCCTGCGACGGTTTCCCGGACCGCCACGCCACCCGTCGACCGCCAGTCGCAGACCTATGCAGACCACCTCAAGTCGCTTTCTGAGGCCGGCCGCTATGCAGAGATCCCGGCAGTTTTTGAGGCTATGCTGGTGGCCGGTGTCCAGCCGATCGCCAGTGCGTACAACGCTCTCCTGATGGCCGCCATCCGCCTGCCTATCGACCGCATGGAGGTCATCTCCAAGGCACTTGATGTCTATGCCGACATGCTGCGCCGGAAGACTGCGCCGGACAGCGACACGTTCGATATTCTGGTCGGCCTGCTTGCTTCGAGATCGCTGGAGCTGTCGATGAAGCGTCAGTCGCTCGAGGAGACGCGCGTCCGCTACGGTGGCATGGAAGAGCCTGGCAAGTTCATGTTCGCTTCGCACGAGCTGGAGAATGCCATTGCCTCGGAAGAGGACCGGCTAGACTACGCCATCAAGCTGTTTGAGACCTCCGTTTCCATGGACAAGGCTGCTTATTCGTCTGAGACGTATCACCAGCTTATCTTCGCCTGCGCCCAAGCCGGCCGGCTGTCCGAAATGCTGCAGCTTTTCGGCCACATGGAGTCAAACAAGGTCGTGCCTTTCGCGGCGACCTTCCCGGCCATGATCAAGGCGTTTGCCAGCTCTGGCGACCTTGTGAGTGCAGTTGAGTGCTACGCCGAGTACCGGAACCTGGCAATTCTCAACGATGCCGGCGAGTCGAGCCTTCTTGACCGGCTTGACGCCCAGGTGTATGCTGCTGTCATCCACGCGTACATTGTGTGCGACAAGCTTCCCGGAGCCATGAAGTTCTACCAAAAGATCATTGACGAGTACGGTGCGCGTGCTGCGGATATGAAGGGGGTGCTTGCGAGCGCCGGCTTTGTCCAGGGCTTTTCTAGCCGAGGTGTCTTTGATGCAGCCCTTGAATGGGCCCAGACTGTCGACAAAGCCGATCGGCTTGAGGCTCTGAGCGATGTCGCGATCAGGGCTGCTGACCATGGCGAGCGCGCTGTTGCCATGGCTGCCTTTTCGCTCTTGGCGGAGACTTCTGCTCCGGAAAGCGCTGTCGTCGCCAAATCGGCGACGGCTCTGCTTGCCCTGCACGTCCGTCTGGGGGATGTTGCTGGTGCCTCCAGATTCTGGCAGTACCTGCGGAACCCGCTCGTCGAGGTCTCGTCGTCCATGATCGAGCCGACTGCCATGTACGCTGTGGCGCTGCTTGGCTCTGGCCAGGTCGTCGAGGGTCTGGTGGAGTCGGATATCATGTTTGAGCGCATTCGTCATTCGAGCAGCGGTCGGACAAAAGCCTCCATTTCAGACGAGATCGAAGAAGGCGCGGCTTTTATCAGCCGCTTCATGCAGGCGCGCAACATTGCTGACCCTAGAGAAGATGCCTCTACGGTTGCATCCTATCTCCCGCCTTCGTTCACCCCGTCTCCCTTCTCGTCCACTCCTACAATCTCGAGCTTTGAGGACAACGGCAACTTCGATCCGTATGCACACAACACCGACTTTAAGGGGTCGTCTCTGATCTCGGAC
Source organism: Grosmannia penicillata (assembly GCA_002778075.1). Classification (NCBI taxonomy): domain Eukaryota; kingdom Fungi; phylum Ascomycota; class Sordariomycetes; order Ophiostomatales; family Ophiostomataceae; genus Grosmannia; species Grosmannia penicillata. The sequence continues at coordinate 2,684,600 of PCDK01000001.1, read as the reverse complement.
GATCTGGAGGGCAGCCATGGGCGCAAGGGGCCGAAACTCAATGAAGCTCTGGCGCGATTCCGCAACATGCGTCGCGCTGGTCGCCATCCGCGGTACATTACGTACGCCAAGTTGATCTCGGCTGCATCGCGCGAGAACAAGATGGACTTGTGCAACAACATTCTCGCCATGGCTCGCACTGATGTTCCCCTCCTTCCGCAGTACGCCGTTGTTCGGTACGGCTGGTCGTCGATCCTCGATGCGATGATCGGGGCCTGCCTGTCTGTTGGCAACCGATCGATGGCTGAGCAGTACCATCAAGAGCTGCTTAGCTTTGGATCGGCCCCATCGGCCAACACGTTCGGCCTGTACATTACCACGCTCAAGGAGTCGACCAAGACATTCGACGAGGCTTCGGAGGCAGTAAAGATCTTCCACCGTGCCAAGGCCGAAGGAGTTGAGCCAAGCTCGTTCCTGTACAATGCTCTTATCGGCAAGCTCGGCAAGGCCCGTCGCATTGACGACTGCCTGTTCTACTTTGCGGAGATGCGCGCTCTGGCGATCAAGCCAACTTCTGTTACGTACGGCACTATCGTGAATGCCTTGTGCCGCGTGTCTGATGACAAGTTTGCCGGGGAGCTGTTTGACGAGATGGAGGCTATGCCGAACTACAAGGCTCGCCCGGCCCCGTACAACAGCATGATGCAGTTCTTCCTGACGACAAAGCGCGACAAGGCAAAGGTTCTGGCTTACTACGAGCGGATGCTCGCACGCGGCATCACCCCGACCTCGCACACATACAAGCTTCTGGTGGATACGCACGCCACGCTGGAGCCTATAGACATGGCTGCTGCCGAAGCTGTTCTCGACAGCATTCGCGCGTCAGGCATGAGCCCGGACCCCGTGCACTACGCATCGCTGATCCATGCGCGCGGATGCAGCCTGCACGACATGGAGGGTGCGCGCCGGGTGTTTGACTCGGTCATCAACAACCGGTCGGTGGTGGCAACGGCATCGCTCTTCCAGGCCCTGTTTGAGGCCATGGTGGCGAACCACAAGGTGGCGGAGACGGGGCCTGTGCTTGCCACGATGCGCAAGCGGGGCGTCGAGCTCACGCCTTACATTGCCAACACACTCATCCACGGCTGGGCTGCCGAGAACGACATTACGCGTGCTGCCGAGATCTACGACGCCGTTGGTCGCGAGCGGCGGGAGCCGAGCACGTACGAGGCGATGACGCGTGCCTATCTTGCTGCCGAGGAACGTGACAAGGCCCAGGCGGTCGTTTCGGAGATGCTGAGCCGCGGCTACCCCAGTGCGGTTGTGAACAAGGTGCTCGAGCTTCTTGGTGGTGGCCACGCCGAAGCAGCAGCTGTTGCCCCGGCATAAGCTCCGTGACACCAATCGTCTCTGAATATCCGCGCACTTTTCTTTGGCATATTTGCTTTCAGTTTTGGCACTGGCAATGCGAGCGGACTCTAACTCGCTGTCATCACGGCCGGCTAAAAGTCGTGCTGTCTTCTTTCTCGCTTTAATTTTCTGCGCTGCGGCGTTTGGGGAGAAAGCTCTGGAGCTTTTTCTGAATTTCGGCCTTGTTGCTTTGCTTTAGCGAAAGGTGCCTTGGAGAACCCATGGGCATCGAGGTAGATTCGGGGTTGGCGTTTTGGATACCAGGAAGCGTGGCGGCGTCCACGATTGAAGACTCATCTCCACTCCATTTAAGCTGTGAACAGAAAGCCATGGTATCATATACGGGCGGGGCAGGATTTGCATGGCATTGGATCAGGGCTATATACCAAAAGGGCGGGAAACTGTTTCATGGAAGCCATGCAAGTTTGGCGGATATCAAAAGGGATAAAGAGAAGGCAGGGCAAGCAGGTTCTGGCCGCTCGTGTACGACTAGACAAGACTAATGTAATGACATTATGGCTGCATGTTATGTTACCACGCCCCGTCCAACCGCGCGCGTTTTCACGATCGCCTCGATTGGACGCAACAGGGCAGCAAAGGCGAGGCTTCGGCCGACTAGCCCTCATTCCATTCTGCGCGTCCAGCATTTGTTGTCACGTGATTCAATTCACTAGGCCATATACAGCAGGAAGCTCAACACCAGCTTTACGCAGTAGAAAGGATCACGACTCGGCTTTTTCTTCCGCGTTTTTGTCTTGCCCGACTTTCCGAGTATGACACTCTTCCAGTCTGTCACGCCTTTTGGGACGTCGATTGGCTTGAGACCGGCTACACGATGGCATCCCAGAGTCTGAGGATGTTGAGTCCGAGAGCCAGAAGCGCGCCGACACTGCTGATCAGGACATCAGGGACAAGCCAGATATTCAGCCGCTTTTCCGGGGCCGCGTGGGCACCGAGGACGCCGCCCGTGGTGCGTTCCTTGTTTGTGCGCGGCATAAGGACAACATCAACGCGCAGGATGGAGCAGTTGGCTTCCCGGGGGGCGGCAACGAAAGCAGCGGCAGCGGCCGAGGCAGGCGTGGAGGCCGAGGACGCGGACGTGATCCCAGGGACGGCGATACGCGTGTTCCGGACGGTGGAGGGCCTGCGGACGTGGCGACGCGCGCAGCTGCTGGCCGGGCGCACGGTGGGACTGGTGCCGACGATGGGCGCGCTGCACGCGGGACACGTGGCGCTGGTGCGGGCGGCGACGCGGGACAACGACGCGGTGGTGGTGAGCGTGTACGTCAACCCGGCGCAGTTTGGGGTGCACGAGGATCTGGGGAGCTACCCGCGGACGTGGGAGGCGGACTGCGCGGCGCTGGCGGCGGAGGACGCGCGGCTGGCGGGCGACGGGCGCAGCGCGGGCGGGCGGGCCGGGCGGGTGGCGGTGTTTGCGCCGACGACGGCGGCGATGTACCCGTCGGGGCCGCCGGGGCAGGCGGCGTCGGACGCGGGCAGCTTCGTGACGATCACGCCGGTGGGCGCGGTGCTGGAGGGCGCGAGCCGGCCGACGTTCTTCCGCGGCGTGGCGACGGTCTGCATGAAGCTCTTCCACATTGCGCAGCCGGAGCGCGCGTACTTTGGCCAAAAGGACGTGCAGCAGACGGTGGTGGTGCGCCGCATGGTGCGCGACTTTTGCGTGCCGGTGCAGGTCGTCGTGTGCCCGACGGTCCGCGAGGCCGACGGGCTCGCGCTGAGCTCGCGCAACGTGTACCTGGGCGCGCGGCGCCGCGCCGTGGCGCCGGTGCTGCGGCGGGCGCTGCTGGCGGCAGCGGCGGCTGCGCAGGCGCCGCACACGCCGGCCGCGGCCGTGGTGGCGGCGGCGCGCCGGGTCGCCGACGACGCGCTGGCCGAGCAGTGGCGGCGGCCGCCCGGCGCGCGCGCGCTCTTCGAGGTCGACTACCTCTCGCTGGCCGACCCCGACTCGATGCGCGAGCTGGCGCCGCAGCAGCCCGTGGACCCGGCCCGCGGCGCCATCCTCAGCGGCGCCGTGCGCATGCTGCCCGTGGAGGCGCCGCAGCCCGGCGAGGACCTCGGCCACGGCGGCGGCCCGGCGGTGCGGCTCATCGACAACATTGTGCTGGAGCCGCGGGCGCCTGAATAGGGTACACGGTGGAGGCAGTGGCCGCTGGAGTGTAGTGGCAGCTGGAATGTACATGCGTGAATAAAACAGAATATGCGACAGCCACAACGAATCGTACAGCAGGCCGGTTCGGCGCTCTCTATCATACATGCTCTCTCGCCACGCCCTCCGGCGCTCTCTACTACAATACGCCTCCTTCCATCTTCGCGCCTACAGCCGTGCGGCCGGGCGGCCCAGGGACCGCCGGCGCTGGTGCGTCCGCTTCAGGCTGTTCTCCTCCTCGCTGGTCAGCGGCGCGGGGGCGCCGGCCTTGCGCGCGGTCGCCAGGGCCTCGTCGAAGAGCTGGGCGCCGACCTTGTCGGCCAGGGCCATGACGCGGGTGCTGACGGTGGCGCCGTCGCGGCGGTTCTTGCCCTCGCGGCGGCTGGCGGCGATCTTGGCGGTGAACTCCCAGAGGCGGCCGGCGGGCACGAGGGCGCCGGTGGCGGGATCGCGCTGGGGCCGCCAGTCGGGCGCCAGCTGCAGGCGCGGCGGCGCGGCCTTGGCGTCCTTGGAGCGCACGACGAGCACGATGCCCTCCTCCTGGAAGCGCTGGTAGGCGTTCTTGAGCGTCTCCTTGTTGACGGCCTCGAAGTAGCTGAGGTCGCCCTGGTGGTAGAGTGATTTGCCGAGCTGGGGTGAGAGAGGTTAGGAGGGAGAATAGAGAAGAAAAAGAAAGAAGAAAGAGGAAGAAGAAAAAGAAAAGAAAAAGAAAAAAGGAGAAAAAGGGAGAAGAAAGAAAAAGACGAAAGAAGAAGAATCAAAAACAAAAAACATACATGCTGTGCGCTGTTCTGCGCCTTGGACACCTCGATCCAGACGTCGTCGGTGACGTGCAGCGGCGGCGTGAGGCCCAGCAGCGACACGGCGGCGAGCCAGCTGGCCTCGATAAAGGGCCAGATGAGGAAGCAGTAAAAGTCGTAGTTCTCGCGGCCGGTCAGGCGCTCCTGGTCGGACAGGCCGACCTTGGCGATGGGGCCGTCGGGGCCGTCGGGGCCGGCGGCGCGCTCCACGGCCAGGACGCCGTCGGCGGCGAGGTCGCGCAGCGTCTTGTCGAGGTTGGCGGCGAGGCCCTCGCTGCTAAAGATGAACTCGCGGCGGAAGAGGGTGCTGAGGAAGAGGACCTGGGCGGCGAGGTCGGCGGCGGCCATGTCCTGCTGCGCGGGGCCGCCGCCCTGCTTGACGCGCGTGTAGAGGGCGGCGCTGACGAGGGCCTCGCTGACAAACAGGTGGATGGTCATGTTGCGGTAGAAGCTGAGCTGGAAGCGGTCGACGGCGTAGTACACCGGCTCGGCGAGGTCGTCGATGACGCCGACGAGGTCGCGGCCGAGCACCTCGAGCGCGCGGTCGACAATGTCGGGCAGTGCGGCCGCGTGGAAGTGCGCCACGCGGCCGCCCTTGGCGCGGATGCGCGCCGTCAGCCAGCGCACGCGGCGCAGCATCTCGGCGCGGCCGACGCCGCGGCCGCGCAGCGTCAGCAGCACGGTGCCGACCAGCGCCGTCGGCATCACCACGGACACGTCGTTGATGTCCTGCAGGATGCGGTAGCCGAGCGTGTGCAGCAGCTGCTGGCGCGCGGCCGCGGACACGGCGGCGCCGGGATTCTCGGCCGGCCGGCCCGGACCCGGACCCGGACTGCCCGGACCCGGACTGCCCGCCCGGGCCAGCTGCTCGTCGATGAAGCCGCGCAGGCTCCACGGCTCGTGGAAGCGCACGTCGACGCGGCCGAGCCGCAGCGACAGCACGGACGAGCCGCCGCTCAGAAAGTCGGCCAGGTTCTCGCGCTTCTTGGGCGTGCCCAGCAGCTCGGTCACGTAGCCCTCGGTCTCGATGACCTTGTCGTACTGCGTGCTCACCGGGATGACCACGGCGTCGGCCACGCGCCCCGACAGCAGGCTGTCCATGACGTAGCTCAGGATGCCCAGCTTCGGCGGCAGCAGCTTGCCCGTGCGCGACCGGCCGCCCTCGATGAAGCACTCAAAGTTGAAGCCGCCCTGCAGCAGCGTGTCGACGTAGGCCTGCACGAGCGTCGTGTACAGCTGGTCGTCGCCAAACGACCGCCGGATGTACATGGCGCCCGCGTGCTGCAGGAAGCTGCCCACCAGCGGGAAGTTGAGGTTGTCGCCCGCCACCACCACCGGCATCGCGATCCCCAGCCGGTAGCAGATCAGCTGCAGGCCCACGTAGTCCACGTGCGACCGGTGGCACGGCAGGAACACGAGGCTCTGCCCGGCCTGCGTCGCCTGCTCCGCCACCCGCCGCAGCATCACCACGTCCTCGCTCGCGACGTGGATGCCCTGGTGGTACGCCCGCGTCAGCAGCTGCGTCACGAGGTAGTACGCCCCCCGGATGAACGTCTTGCTCTCGAACTTGCAGATCATCTGCTCCGTCCACTGCGCCGCCACCTCGCGCAGCGCCGCCTCCACCTGCGCCCGCCGCCGCCCGCGCCGCCCGTCGTAGCCCGCGTCGCCGCGCCGGAACCAGTCGCCCGCCGCCTCCTCGCGCGCCACCGCCTTCTCCGCCAGCTCGCCGATCTTGTGCTGCAGCAGCGGCGCCGCCAGCACCGCGTTCTTCATGTTCTCCGCGAACCCGGCGTAAAAGATCGGCTGCCCGATCACGTTGTCGTACGCCCGCCACCCCGTGCCCGACACGTACAGCGACACCTGCCGCAGAAACTGTAGCGGCTCCGCCCGGAAGCTGTGCATCCGCTTCATCAGCGCCTCCTCCCGCGTGTCGTCGCCCTCGTCCCTGGCCGTGTCCTTGGCCGTCGGCTCCACGCCGCTGGGCTGCAACGTGATCCGGTCGCCCAGTATCTTCAGGTCCGGCGCCCTGACCGGCCGTGGCTCCTCGTCCTCGGCCATGTTGCGGCAGTCGAGTCAGTCGATGTGGATGTGGGTGTTGAGTCAAGCACAATCGGTCGGTGTCGAGTATCAATCCAGTACAGTCAGGCCTAGGCGCAGCCAGAGCTGCCTTCATGCAATCCCTGCTGGCCGGAGCTCGATCAACGCGAGAGCCGAGAATAGGAGCGTCAAGACGAGATGAACAAGGCAAAATGCGGAGAAGAGTAGCGCTAATGCCGAGGCCTTTAGCGTCGCCACTTAAGCTTCAGTGCCTGTACGAGTAAGTGCTTACCTGCTGCATGGCCTCGGTCGCATATGGCAGCGACGGTTGCCGATTCTTCACCACTGTTATCGTAAACAGCCATGATTCGCGTCATTCCAGTTGTGCTTGGGATGTGTCGGCGCGAGCGCATTGCGATCACGTGTGCTCGTAAGTCACCGCTTACGTAATGACCGATATCCACGAAAGTTTCTAACTATCACAGCCTTATTCACCAAAACGGCGATTGATCCAAAGACTTTACAGCTTTCACCAAAACGGCGATTGATCCAAAGACTTTACAGCTTTTACCAAATCGGCGATTGATCCAAAGACTTCACAGCCTTTCACCATAACCAACGGCCACCGTCTAGAATGTCGGCCGCGGCCAAGAACTTTGTCCACCGGCAGCTCGAGCGGGCCTACTCGCCCGACAGCGCCGCCCACATCTACGCCGACAAGATCCAGTATCGCCAAGTGCTGCTGCGGCCCTCGTCGCCGCCGCCCGACGTCGGCGATCCCGGCGCCGCCGCCGCCGCCGGGGCGTCCGGTCACAACGGCCGCGAGGCCCGCCGCCGCGCCCGGCGCATCAAGCAGGAGCAGCGCCAGCGACGCCAGCCCAAGCCGAAGCCGCTGTCCGCGCGGCAGCGACACAAGCTCGGCCTCTACGACGTGCCCCTGCCGCGGGCAAACGCGGCGAAAGCGGCGAAGAAGGCGGGCAGCACGGACAGGACACAGTCGTACGCCACGTTTGTGCCGCTGCACCGCCTCTGGCTCGGCTACATCCGCGAGGTGCTGGGCCCCCAGGAGCTCCGCACCGGCGGCCAGGGCGCCGCCGCCAAGCTGACGGCCGCCGACTTCCACGGCGCCGAGGTCGAGGTCACCCGCAGCGCCTGCGTAGGCCGCGTCGGCACGCGCGGCATCGTCGTGCGCGACACGCGCTTTGTCTTTGAAGTCGTCACCCCCGACAACCGCGTCAAAATGGTGCCCAAGGAGGGGACCTTCTTCCGCATCGAGATTCCCGTCGAGGACGACGCGCACGACACAGCAGCAGAAGCAGCAGAAGCAGCAGAAGCAGGAACAGCACACGCGCAGGCCAAACCAAAGCTCGTCTTCGACATTGTCGGCTCGCAGTTCCTGCACCGCGCCATCGACCGTGCGAACCGCAAATTCAAGCAGCATTTTTACAAGGAGCTGTAACTTTACAACAGCCAGGGACAGGGAGCCAATCTCTACAACAGTTGGAACAAGAGCTTCTTCTACAACATCCAGAACAAGAGCCAATCTCTACAACAGCCAGCACAAGTATTGGATCTCTTCGCTATATCATCGCTATATCACCACTATCAGACGTGGCGACGGCGCACCGCATGCAAGCATAGCCTCAACAATCAAAGAGGCAAGCCAAAAGGCAGAAACCATTTCATCGATACATTTTTTCCGCTTCCTTGAGAGACTGGCCACTATGGCCTCGTCTTGTGTGCGTCGATCCAGGACCCAAGAGTGAACTTCGGCGGGCATGCAGACGTCGTCTGCATGATGGGACTCACCTGTCCTGGACGCAAGCGGAGGAAGCCCGTCTTTAGATACCCAGCTGTAGCTCTCACGGCGCAGCACATTGCGTATGAATAGACAATGACAACCGCACGCTGCCCGTCGGCGGCAGACACCACAAACAGCACATGACAAATGCTCGGTGACTGCGTATTGTGCATCAGAATATGTCCCATAGACTGACCTTGCTGTCCTTGCTGCCGACGGCTAGCCAGTGTGCCGTCTCAGCGTGCCGCAGGCGGCGCTCCTTGACGCTCAGCTCCCGCGTGCGACCCCCTTGTGCTGCCACGGTTCTGTCCGTCGTCGCGTCCGGCCCGCCGCCCGTCACCGGCGCAAACGCGACCGCCGCGCAGCCCAGCTGATGCCACTTGAGCACGGCGACCTCCTTCATGGTCTTGGTCGAGTAGACGCGCGCGCGGCCGTCCCAGCCGGCCGTGGCAAAGATGCGGCCGTCGCTGCGGATGCGCAGGCTCTGCTGGCCAGCGTGCCTGGTGTCCAAGATCTGGAGTGGCTGCGTCTCGGGCTCCGGCGGCGGACCGCGGACCGGTATGACAGACGGGTGCGGTGGCGCACCGGCGGCTGTGTCGCGGGCGAGCGCGGCCGCCAGAAGCGACACTGGCTTCGCCGGGGGTGTGCTCGTGTCAGCGTCAAACTTTGCTGCACCCGACGACGCTGCTGCTCCCACAGGAGCTGGCACGGCCCTGCGAACTCCAGGAGCCGGACCCGTGGCTGGACGCAGAGCCGGAACCGGATGCTTGGCCACGATGGCGTCGGCGCCCGACGTCAGGAAATACGAGTGGTCCGGCGCGACAGCGAGCGACAGAATCGGCTGTGCGTGCGGCTGCGCGCGGTACCGCACGACAGCACGACCGCGCGGCCCGTCGTCGAGCGTGGCCAGGACGACTGCGCCGTTCTCAAAGGCGGCCACGAGGACGAGTGCACCGCTGCTGCTTTGGTGGAAGAGCGCCAGTGCCATCAGCATGCCGTCGCTGGCGCCGGCCTGGACCGTGTTGATGCGGCACTGCGACGGCAGGTGGAAGATGTCAACCTGCAGAACGTCAGACAACAGCGAGAGACAGAGACACGGGGAAGAAGACCCACAGCTTCCAGGGTCATCGTGTTGGGCACGGCGATCAGCCGCTCCGTGGCGGCCGGAGCCGCGGCCGGAACTGGCACCGGCTCGCTCGACACGCACCACGCAAAGGCGCAAAAGTTCAGCGAGTTCACGTCCAGCACGTGCACCATCCACGGCGCCGGGCGCCGACCGGCCTCGGCACCGCCGCCGCCGTCCTCGAGCGGCAGTGACGTGCTGAGCCGCTCCTCGTCGGCCGCGCCGAGCTGCCACACAATGAGCTTGTGGTCGCGCCCATGCGTCGCAATCTGGTGACCGCCGTCGTCACTGCGCCAGCCGTCCAGCCCGAGAATGCTGCTCTCGTGCGCACGCCAGACAGCCCGCGGCCGCACAATCGTGAGATCCCAGAGAACCGCAAAGCCGTCTGCATCGCCAGTCGCCAGCCGCACTGCGCCGTCGGCGCTGCCGTGCAATCCGACCGTGACAAAGGCAGCCGCGTGCACCTGCGCGCGGTGTCCGCGGAGGATATTCGTTGGCTGGGCGGGGGCAGCCATGGAGAGCAGGCCTTGTTATGCCGGGTGTGAAGCGGGAGCCTTGCTCTGAGGCGATGATTAGTGGAGACGGTCTTGTACTCTGTATTACAGTTGTAATAGAGCAATCTGTAGTTGTTAACCAGCCCCGCTATGGCCTTGTGAAAGTTACTTCTCACACAGCGCAGCCTTTCTCCGTGTCGGCCAAGTTGCTGGCTCCGAGAGCCCAGTTGTAAACAAACACAAGAAGCGGTGTGAGATTTTGGGTGCATAAGTCTGCATTGAGACGGGCGCTTTTGCTCGATCGACACGTTTCGTCGACAATCAACATGGATGTGCAAGAATGAAGGCTCTGTGCCGGCAATACAGCGGCAATCCTTCCCGCCTCCGAGGAACCAGTGATCTTGGCTGTCGCATGCTCAATCTGCAAACCAAGATGGGCTGAGAGTGACATCTGCCCGTGTTAGCTGGCGGGAGGTCGAAATGCAACACGTAGTTGCGCCACCCGCGCTGTCCCCGAAAAATCCTTCAAAGCTACCTTGCTTCGTAGCTCTAGAAAGCTGGTCGGCACGTACGAAGTATCACATACTTCGTACTCCAGTTCACTACCTGTGTCGCATTCGGACGAGCTGAGTTTGCAAATTCCGAAGATCGAGCTACGCGCTGCATTCGTCGCGAGAATACCTGCGTTGCCTCCACCATGGCGGTATCACGGCATCCCATGCAAACTGCAACGCCGCTTTATTTGCAACCGAGATTGTGAAAAGGCAAGACGCTGCACACAACTATTTGTGCAGACAAATCCTGTTTTTTGCAGTTCCTTTGCGGCCTTTTGGGCGAATTCAGCTGGTCCGCGCTGAACGGCGAGACACTACCGATTTGAGTATGTATTTTAGTACACACGGCCGTGCTGCCTTGCGAGTGGCCACTGGAAGATGTGCTGCATACAGAGTACTCCGTCTGCGCTTTTTCGCCGGCGTACTCCGTAGACCCTGTCCCTGTAGCTCTACTGGCGTAGAAGCGGCGTGTACTTGTAGTTACACTGCGTAAGTTGCCATATAATGAAACAACGCGGGAGTCAGGTCTGATTGTGTCGTGTCGTCTTGCTGGCAGATGCGATTTTTGTCATGCGTTCACAATGTATTCGCAGCAAGCCTTCAGGGCACGCCATGTTTACTTTGTATGACCGTAGAAGAACCTTCGTAGCGTAGTTTTAATGTAGAGATCTCTTGATGTAATACGGGGTACGTCGTAGTCGTGCGATGATTTGTCCCGAGCTGCATTAAGGCTGGCTGATCAGACCGCTCCGGACTCTCACACGACGGGAAATTGCTGCGAGGGGCCCCTGAATCCCTGCGCAGCGCCTTCGCGTACGAACTACTCCGTATGCCACTGGCATAGCAGAATTGCTCACCAACGCACCAGAAGCAGTTCGACCGAACTGGCAACGCCGCTGTCGACAGGTGTTTTGCGCTTGACGTGCCGATGCAGAGCTGGCCATCGGTGTGTAGGCCATGTCCAGGCCGATGCATTCCTCGAGTCACTGGGCACGCTATTAATGTACGGTACGAGTCAGCTCCGGTGGTTTGTAGGTGGTCGGGGGTTACCTGTTGCCTGTTTGCTTTCTTGCCCCAGCAGTTTGACAGCTCACTAGCAGACCACCTCCCATCTGTCTATTTCCATGTTTCGTACGTATTTTCCCATGCATTCTGTATGTCGTCTATTCCCTGCAGAATTCCGCTTCGATGTCGAGGCAGTTCTCCGTTGACCTGGACCGGCACACCGAGATCTCCAGACTGCGACGGAAGACGAGCCTTCCAGTCCAGTTGCGGGCCCGGAGCACGTCTTCTGGCCCGCTCCCGTTGCCCCTGTCCCGCTGCAACCTGCGACGTAGATCAGCCTGCCAGGGTAACGTTCGGGATATTCACCACTTGGCTGTTGGTACTTCTGGCCGGCCGCGCTTTGATTCTGGGTGCCAAGGCCAAGCCATCTCGGTTGGCTCGTATGGCCAGCACAAAGTCTGATAAATGACAGCGCAAGCAGCTGCTTCGGCGAATGGCTGTTTGGCTGTTTGGCTGGTAAACCTGGCTAATCCGTCCCCGCCGCCACAGAAACTTGTTGTACTTGCACGGACAGAGGTGTCCTAGTGTATTTTGTAAGTGATGAATTGGACACAGTGCACAGTAGGCAGGCAACGTCGTAGGAGAAGAAGACAAATAGATCGAGTCAAGAAGGAGGAAGTCAAAGAAAAGCAAAGAGAAAGAACAAATACTTCAAGGCAGTAACGTTCGTCAACGGTAATTGCGCCAAAAGTGGCGTGTCTCTTTCCTTCTTCGGACCTCTGGTAGCTCTTGCCTCCAGTCCTAGTCTTCGCCGCACCTTGAAAGCGACCAGTTGCTGGCTGGTTGCTGCTTCCTGTTTTGTGCTCTCCCCATGCCAGGCGCAAAATAATAGCTGCCTTGATCCTGAAGTTTGTTGTTATCTCCGTTATTCTAAAGCTTCTCAAAATCTATGAAACAGCTGTCACGATCTCTCAATTGCGCCACCGCACTCTCCGCTCCCACTGTTCTACGCTAATCGTCTGCCGTTACACGCGTGCGACTCTGGCTAGGCTCGTCTATGAGGACGCACCCCAGTCTGAGACATTGCTTGGGGGTAGCCAAAGCCCTCGGAATAGCTGCCTTCTCGCTGGCGAGGATACCCCAGGCTACTAGTCCTGCAGGCATCAGCCATCAGTGCCTCGCTGTTGTTCCCGTCCTCCTTCATACTCGGTCGTACTCGTTCTTGGGCCCTTGTCACATCAGGCTCCGCGCCAGATCACCCGCAGCGTCTCGCGAACGAACACGCCCATGTTGCTTGCATCTGAGAACAACGCCGCCAAAACCTGTTCTCCTGACAGCGCGGATGTCTTAAATCTGCCAAATTACCCTTCCGCGTGCTCGATATTCCGAATGCACCGTGCTTGTTGGCCTTCTCTCGCCTTACTCTCCACCCCTCCTCTCCCGGTACCACTTCAAGGATCCAGCCAGAATCCCACATAGCCGCCAGCGAGTCGCTCCTCTATCTTAGCCACACATTGTTTCCCAGCCCGCCATTCCTCTATCAGACTTTCCCCCGTCTCTCTTCATCTTGGGATACCCGAAGTTGACACCCGATCCACGCTCCCCACGCTCACACCGAAGTGCCCATCTTAGCTGTTGCATCCTGGATCCCGTTCTGACTGGCTCAGCTTTCCCCCCCGTCAATCTGGCCAGCGCTGACAGCTCGCCGGTACGCCCTCATTCTACCTGGTTTTCACGGCTTTTGCAAAGAGAACCGCACTCCCATCGAACCCTGTCCTCGCGTGTTTCCCCACGCCTCAACACAGCTTCTGCTGAACGCCTCTTCTCAAAGCACACAACTGTGGACACGCGGCAGCTTTCCCGTCTTCTCTCTCATCTAACTTTACGCTGACGTCCATATTTTTTACGCAATTTCACCTGCACTCTCCCCGGTTTCTTCCTCCGCCGGATGTTGGCTGACGTAGGCAGAGTTGCATTGTGCGGTGGCTCACAAGAAAGCCAGCCTTCTTGGGTGGTAGTCCGACCTTGCTGCAGCACTGCAGCCGTTGTAGGCACCACCAACGCCAGGTTGTGCTTGCTGTAAACACTGTGCCGGTTACAGCTGACGGGCCTTGATCAAGAGTGTCAACACAAATCCCGTAATGGCAGATCGGGGCCGTCCTTCCTTATTTCCGCCCCCTCACACAACTGGACGCCTCCCGGTTTACGCTGCCGCGCCTCCGATTTCGTCTACCACCCCCCTCCCGGTACCTCCAACGAATGCTGTCGAAAAATGGACGAATGATAATTTGGGAGCATATTCTTTCCGATCGCACGCTGGATCGCACGCCGCCGCAATTTCTGAACATGCCGACAGGGGACTTGCGGCTGACTCAAGGATCGACTATGACCTGCCGACTTCGAAGCGTCCTCGGGTCTCTACCTCGCTCGACCACAAACTCCTAACAACACAGCCGCCGCCGCTTACCCTTCTCCGCCCTGTCCCTCCACCTACACACGGATTCGCTTCTCTGCTCCCGCCCTTATCAGGATCCGCCGAAGACCCATGGAGACTCGGCGCTTCTCAGTCTGCCATCGGCCGTCCATCGACGGACAATAGTAATAAAAGCCAGCCATGCATAGGAGAACGCCAGTCCAAACACCTCATGAGGCGGGATAGTATCCAAGAGCCTGCTTCTCACCGTACACATGCATCACATAGTCAAGAAGGAAGTCAAGCAAGTCCCAGACTTACTTTTGGTTCCGCCAGAGATCGCAGGATGAGCACCTATTCGACCCCGACGCATGCCCAGGCCCAGGCAGGAATGCTAGCGTTTCTTCCTACGAAACCAGCTCAGACGCCAGCCAAGTCGAAACGGGTTCGCACCGGCTGCCTTACCTGCAGAGAACGGCATTTAAAATGCGACGAAGCCTTTCCCGACTGTCTGAACTGCCGCAAAGGGAATCGTCACTGCAAACGTGGCTTGCGGTTGAACTTTATCGATATACAGCTGAAGGAGATTCCTCACATCGCCCCTATCACCGAATGGAACGGTGGGTTCTTACAGGAACAGAGCTCGAAGTACGGACAACTAACGGTGATTGCAGTCACTTTCCTAGACGAGTCTAGAGCCATTGCCTCGGAATATGCTGGTGGTATACGCCTGTATCCCTGTACCGATGGAACACCCTCAGCTCCGACTCGGGGTAAATTGAGGCGCGAGCCTAGTAATGTCGATACTATCAACAGTGGACTGCGTAACAGTGCCGCTTTACCACTTCCCGCAAAGATTGCAACCCCCAATGAGAGCCGCTTCCATATCACACATTCCTCGATAGAGGAAAACATGCGGCCGTTTTGTGCGGCTAGTGTCGACAACAGTGAAGACGATACTTTCGATCTTGTTACTATGAAGGAATCAAATTTACACTCGCATGTCTCGCACCTTAGTGACGCGTCTAGTGTTTCTTCCTCTATGGCTCCACAGGGAATGGGCCCCCCGTCGACTTCTTCTTTTCGAGTCGAAGTTGGCAATAGCCCCGGGGGCTTCGCTCACTTGGTTCCAGATGGTGGGGCCGACCTGTTCAACACACTTTCTGACGCTCTTCCAACACCGCCTTCAGAAAAAGCAGGCGTAACTAGAGGAGAGATCGTATATTCAGCCACCCACAACAATGGCCGGTCCGGGAACGATAGAAGCGGCCCGGACAACAGCGAGAAGTCTTATCTCAACTCTCCAGATGAGGCGTTTTACATGCAAGTTTTTGTAGAAGAGGTCGGAGTTTGGATGGACTTGATGGATGAACACAACCACTTCACCCAAATATTACCACTCCTCGCACTCAAATCAACAATGCTCCTAAACGCCTTCCTCTCTTGCGGTGTCAAGCATCTGACGCTGGTGAATGAAACATGCAAGGACGAGGAGGCACTTTCCTATTATAACTCGGCAAATTCGCAGCTTATGCAAAGTCTGCAAAACCCGGACCGCAATGAAGCCGAATGCGCCACGACCGCTGTCGTTCTTCATGTTTTTGAGACGATGAGCGAGAAAGTCAACGAGCGGATGAGTCACAATGCTGGAGCTCGGGCCCTCATTCGTGAGTGCAACTGGAACGCGCAGACCGGAGGAGTCGGCGGTGCCTGCTTTTGGGTGGACATTGGCATGGAGGTTCTCAGCTGTCTATCGTTTGGATGGGCCACGGTTTGGGACCCAGACCAGTGGGGGCTTGATATGAGCTTTGTTGAAGATATAACAAGCACCAATGTCAGCAGACCATTCAACAATGACTCTGGGCGAGTGTCGTGGGATTGCCATGGCGAGAAATCAAAAACCGCGGCGGCAACGGCTATAGGCGCAGATTGGACAGCGCCTGTAGTGGTTGGCTGTGGAAATGAAGAGCTTTGGGTACAACGAATGCTCTACATCGTCGCCAAGATTGCAAATTTTCGCGCCAATACTCCTCGTTTCCAAGATCCTTTACCCCACGACGAGCAAGTGCACTTGCAAAACCGATACACCGAATGGAAGCATATGAAGAACCTCTGCGATGGGTGGAATCGATGTTGTCCGCAAACAATGAAGCCCATTGGCTATCTCGACGCGTCCAGTAATATCCGATCCTCTTCAGCATTTCCCAATATCTGGTATGTCGCGTGAGCAGCAATCCCGGCCCATTGCAAGCATTGACCGCGTTTCAGGCTCTTAAAGCGTTCTGCGGTTGCCGGCCGCTTGCTTTACCACACGGCCATGATCCTACTTCATCAAGTCAACCCCATTAAACGGCCAGACTCGGACGAGAATCCGAGGGCCCAGATGCACCATGCCCGGCAAGTTTGTGGAATCATCGCCCACACCAAGGATCGTGGTATAGCGAGTGTGGCTCTTCGTAGTCTTGTTATCTCTGCGTACCTTCTGCAAAGCCGCGGCGAACAGGAGGAGGCACTTGGCCTGCTCGGGAAAATTACGCGGGAAACAGGCTGGCGCACTGAACACGAAGTGCAAAGTCTTTCCTTGGCTTGGGGCCACGACTACGCAGCGGCCGATCTGGCAAACTGTTCTTCTGTCTCCAGTCTGCTATCGGACAGCACGTCATATGGAGAAAACTTTGTAAGCAATTTTACTCCTCGTATATCGCCTATTCATTTCGGTCTCTCGGCAGCAGCATCGGCAGGTGCCTCGTTTGCCCCCGAGCATCACCTTGGGACATCCCTACAGTTCTGGCAACAGCCTGCCATTACCACACACCACGCAACGGCATCTATTGGATCGGGATTTTCTGCGCCTGCTCATCCATCGCCGCTCATTCCTCATCCTTCTCCACTGCGCAACGCCAATCCTCTGCTGCGTGCTGATTTCAATCGGCCCGACCGGCCCTACAAATCGTTTTATAGGCCACCAAGTGACTCTGGGTCACTTAAAACATAAATCTGCAGTCTACGGTACATTTGTTCTCAGTGTGGTTGGAATATTTCGGTTCAGTCACAGCCATCCGCACTTTCCCGTTTCTTTACTCGTCACATGCACCTTTGATTGGCCGGTCTCGTATCTCATGGAAACGTCTGTCTTGAGGGGAGGCCAGACGTCAGTGGTGGCATTCCATAATGCTATTTGGTAAGATCTTCATGGCCTCGTGGTTAATATGGACTGCTTGGATTTACTGATTTATTACGCCTGTTGTGGCTAACCTATGAGAGCAGCATTTTCTTTCTATATGCATCAATATCGGCGGGAGTTTCAAATACTGCATAATATTGGACAATATTGGATAATGGATACCCTGTATGAGCCTGATCGTTTCTACCATTTTTCTTATCGGGAAAAGTTTGTGCTACTCTAAAAAGTGATGAGGGTATTGATGTATCTCTTCGATCTATGATTTCTGCGATCTCGTGGGGACATCTTTGTCTAAGATGTCACTTTCTATGTTTGCAATCAAACTTTCGAAAAATCATGAGCAGCAATTTACTGTAAACACAGCGGGTCAAAGAAAACTAGCAAGAGCCAACTTTGCTCACTGCAGGACTAGACGCGGTCGCTCACATGGCGGGGAGCCTGTCGACTTCAGCTGGCGGCACAACAATGCCGTAGTGCTCATAGGGGAACGATTCGAGAGAGGGAAGATACTGGGACCAGCCGTCATCGATTTCGCCGGCAGGCGTGTCAGCACCGGTATCACCAGCCTCACCAGTCGTGCCCGCCAGGACCTCCGGTTCGCGGCCGGCGTACTCCTCCTTGAGAAGAGGATGGGGGCACCAGATGGCGCGCATGCCAGCACGGCGACCGGCCTCGACACCGGGGACGCTATCCTCGAAGACGAGGCACTCCTCGGGGGTGATGGGCGGCTCACCCGGCGGCAGGGTGTCGTTGATGGTTTTGAGGGCCAGCAGGTAGATGTCGGGTAGGGGCTTTCCGCGGCCGGCCGGAATGCGGGGATCGTCACCGAGGACGCGGCGAGGCTCTTCGAAGACGGAGAAGAGGTCTGACAGATGGGCCGTCTTGATGTGGAAGTTGGCGGCGTGGGAGGAGGTGGCGAGGGCGACGTGGACGCGGCGACCGGTCGGGCCGGCGGGCACCGTCTGCGCCGCGCCGTCCTTGGCAACCTCCCAGTACCGTGTGCGGTCCAGATTGCGCAGAAGCTCGGGAACGCCTGGCAGCGGCTTTGTGTCCGGGAACTTTTCGGCCTGCAGAGCGGCGTTCTCGGCGCGGAACTGGTCGTGGGAAATCGGCAGTTGGGCCCAGTCGAGGAAGATCTTGTTGGCAGCAGCCATGGGCCGGCCCTGGAGTTTTGCCTTGATGGACCAGGGAATATTGGGGCGGCCATAGCGCGCCAGGACGGTGTTCAGGCAGAGGGTATAGATGTCCTCGGTGTCGATGAGGAGGCCGTCCATGTCGAAGAGACATGCCCGAATGGGCGGGAAGCTGGAGGGCCTTGTCAGTATGGGCGTCTCTCTTTGCATGTCACGGCATTGTCCGAGGGTTCTTACTCTGTTTTCGGGGCCATTGTGCCTTGTATTCGCGCACTTCCTGCACGGTGAGTTCGGAAGATGGATGGGCGCAAACGAAACGTTGAAGCGGGCGACTTTGACTCACCCGATAAGATAAGAGCGCAATAATTAGGGCAGCTCTGGTGAAAAGTGGGTCTCTAGTGACGTCTTTCATCCCACCTTACCGAGTAGCTCTGGAAATCCAAAGACGCGAAACCCGACCGCAGCCTCGACATACGCCCAGCAACAGCGTCCTGACGCAGTGTGCAGCAATGCCGGCGACCATAGATCCGTCGCGGAAGCAACACGAGAATGCCAGCAGCACCGGAAAGCCAGCGGTAGCCCATGGGGTGGCGGGGTCCGAAGACGACAAAGACGGCACTGAGAACGACGGCCTCGTTAAGCTGTCCGCCGAGGAAGAAGCGGTGCGAGGCTACCTAAACTGAGTGGCTGCAGTGCTACGATATGGTTCTGTGGTGTTGACAGGACTCTGTGTACAGAAACTGCAAGCCGAGGCGACTGCCCACAAAGTCGAGGCCAATGCGCTCTTCGGCCGCGGCCAATACGACGCCGCGCTCACGGCCTATGAAACGGCTATTGCCGTGCTGCCGAGCCACTGCGATTATGACCTGGCGGTGCTGCATTCGAACGTGGCGGCCTGCTATCTGAAGACGGAGTCCTGGAAGGAGGCGATCCGGGCAGCCACAGCCGCGCTGGAGGCGCTGGAGCGGGACAAGGGCAAGGCGGACCAGCAGGACAAGAAGCCCAAAGGGACGGACGAAGACGTGGAGGAGATTGTCAGCGCCGGTGCGGCCACGGCGGCGCCGGCGCCACCGCTGCCGGGCGTGGCCGACCGCGAGCGCATCCGTGCCAAAGCGCTGCTGCGCCGCGGGCGTGCGCGGTCGGAGCTCGGCGGCTGGGCCAACCTGGCGGGCGCGGAGGAGGACTACAAGGCACTGGCAGCGGTGCCGAGCAGCAGCGCGGCACTGGCAGCGGGCGACCGACGGCTGGTGCAGGCGCAGCTGCGGCAGCTGCCGGCGCGGACCAAGGCGGCGCAGGAGCAGGAGATGGGCGAGATGTGGGGGAAGCTCAAGGAGGTAAGTTGCCATCTCCCGTGGTGCTCGATGGTGCTGGTACGAGTACTGACAAGGTGCAGCTGGGGAACGGGATACTGCGGCCGTTTGGCATGAGCACGGACAACTTCCAGATGACCAAGGACGACAAGTCTGGCGGCTACAGCATGAACTTCCGGCCGAGTGGGCAGTAGTGGGATCTCGCGTGCAGACTGCATGAGCGAAGGAGCAAAATCAGACGACAACCAACGATGAAAACCAACCATGACAACAAAACCGTGAGACCGGCGACAAAGGCAAGAAAGAAGAACACTAGGTCAACCGGGAAACAGCAGGTGCCGTGGAGAAGGTGTCTGTACAAGTACTCGTAAAAGGACTGTACGATACGAGTAAACGAGACAGCGACGTAAAAGCTGAGAGTCGGAGCCACATCGTTTTGCAGCAGATGGAGATCCGTCTCCACCGCCACCAACTACCCTGTTTCAGAGTGGGGCTGGTTCTGCTGGCGATGCTCGACTCCAGTCAGCAATGGGTAAGACAGTGCCTTGTGCGCTTGTCCGGATTAGGAAAACGAGCGCTAGCGCGGCCCTTTGCCAGTCCGCGCCTCAGCCCCGTGACTATTATGGATTCTTTCGAGCACATACCACAGCTTAATGCTGCCGTCGTTTTTCTCGCAACGAGGCACCAGAGCTCGACTAACGACCGCCGAGCGCGATACACGCCCCCTCCACACCTGTGCTCCAATCAGCTTGCCATCGTCGGGTCTCTTTGACGTGTCTGGGACAGAGCGGACTCGTTGACAGGCTGGCGAGCTTGGCGGACTCTCGAGACACCCCCTGCCCCTTTTCGAGATTCCATCACGACGACGGGCCAGTCTTTGGGCCGCGGGCACGGAGTGTCACTGGCGTGAAGCGAGCCGGGCCGTCGTCTGCGTGCGGAGTACGGCGTACAGCGCCCTGCGACACAGGCCGGCAGCGCAGTCGGACAAGTACCGCACCCCGGCCACGCCAACGCAACGCCCACCCCCTTCCCTGGCTGGCCGCGCCGTGTGCTGGCTGGACGGCGTAGCGGAGTAGCGTGCATTGCAGCGCGTCCGACATGCAGAGATGTGTGCCGCGGGGCGTGCCCGGCTGCCTGGGGGGCCTTCGACCGGCCTCTTCCAGGTGATCTCGCTCAACGACAGCGGCGACGCACAGCAGACCCGCGAGTACAAGAGGCGGCGGCCCCACAAGAAGTCGCGCGGCGGCTGCACGGCCTGCAAGCAGCGGCGAGTCAAGGTACGCAGAGACGGCCGGGTGGGGAGCGGAGAAGTGAGAGCTGAGCGAACGGCCGCTAACAGGCCCAGTGTGACCAGGCCATGCCCAGTTGTCTGCGGTGCCGGCGGAACAAGCGGGAATGCGAGTATGAGAATGTGGAGGGCGCGGCAGTGGCCGGGCCGGGCCGGCCGGACGGCTTAGTGGCAGCGGCAGCGGCAGCGGCCGCGCACGGACAGAGCGGCGGCCAGGCGCTGGCGGCGGCGTCGCGGCCCAGCTTCCGGATGCTGGTGACGCAGCCGTTCGACGTGAACGGCCCCGAGTACGGCACGCCGTCGGCACAGCTGCTGCACCACTACCTGACGGCGGGCGAGGCCATCTACGACATGCCCAACTACCTGGGCTCGATGCTGCCGCTGGCGGCCAAGTTCACGCACCTGCGCGGCACGGTGCTGGCGGTGGCGGCGTCGCACCTGCGGCACTTTGCGCCGGGGTGCCCGGCGCACCGCATCGCCGGGCACTACCACCAGGCGGTGGCGCTGCAGTCGTACCGGCAGGCGCTGGCGATCCCGCTGGCGCAGCAGGGCCAGGACGGCATCGACGCGCTGCTGCTGACGGCGATGCTGATGAACATGCTGTCGTTCACGCTGCCGACGGACGAGCGCGACGTGGTGACGGTGTGGTTTGAGGGCGGGGGGGCGGCCGGCACGCCGGCGCAGAGTGCGGCGGCGGCGGCCGGTGAGGTCGGCGAGGCGGCGGCCGGTCACGCGGACGCCGCCGCGGGCAAGCCGGGCTGGCTCGGCCGCAGCCCCTGCGCGGACCTCGACCCGGACCCGCGGCGGTCGTGGGTGTTCAGCCCGCACCCGAACCGGCTCGGCTGGCTGACGCTGCTGCTGGGCCTGATCCCGGTGCTGGCGGCGGCGGCGCCGTGGCGCGAGAAGAGCTTTCTGCGCGGCCTCTTTGTCAACTCGGACGACGAGCGCCGCACGCTCACGGGCACGTGGCAGTGCGTGCAGCGCGTGCCCCAGCACTGGCTCGACCTCTTTGGCATCGACCGGGACGCGACGCCGCCGGCCGGGTCGAGCCCGACGGACCGCGCGGCGTCGGAAGACGGCGGGGACCCGGCGACGCCGGGACGCGAAGACGAAGAGGCCGCAGCGGCGGCGGCCGCCGCCGAGTGGAAGAAGCCGTGGCCGGCCGACAGCCCCGGCGCCGCCAGCAGCACGAGCGGCACGAGCAGCACGAGTGGCACAAGCGACGCCAGCGGCACGAGCAGAACGAGCGGCTCCAGCACCAGCGGCGCCAGCCAGTCCTCGGCCGCGTCGTCCGTCGTGACCGAGGCCGGCCGGCTGTACCGCGGGCCCCTGCGCGTGCTGGCCGAGGTGTGGCCGATCCCGGCGACGGGCCGCACGCTGCTGGCGTACTTCCAGTTCCTCGGCCAGCTCGACGCCGAGGTGCGCCGGCGGCTCAGCGAGCGCGAGGAGAAGACGCTCTGGCTGTTTGGCATGTGGCTCGGGCTCATGTGCCGCTTCACCGACGTCTGGTGGGTGCGGCGCCGCGTCCGCTGCGACTTCCGCGCCGTCCGCCTCTGGCTGCACCTCGTCGGCGTGGCCCGGCGGCCCGGCGTCGACGGCGCCCTGTGGCGCGCGCTGCTGCGCGACCTGGACAGCACGTGGAACTACGACTTTGATTCGGACGAGACGATGTGGCGGTGAGGGCGGACGGGCAGCCGGAAGCAAGGGAGAGACGCCGTGGGCAGGAGACTCTGGATATTGGACGGTGGTGGTGATGGTAATGGTGACAGTGATGACTAAGCGTGACTACTCTTTCTCTTTCGACTCTGACGGACATGGGACAGCCGATGGACTGGACGTGTTTGCCTCTTTGCTGTACCGAGCGCCTTTTTACTGGATTGTAGCAAACACCCTGCTCTGGCAGTGCCTTGGAGCACAACCGTGTCCACTTTGCCTCGTCTCTCGCACCGTTGACTTGCGCAGTTCACTGCAGTGTCTGCGAGTTGCGCGGCCGACTGCCGTTTGTTGACGGTCTTTGTCTGCGTGAATTCAGTTCCGCCGAGCTGGCGCCGGCCGTCTCATCTGAGATCTCTCACCTGGTTTTCAGTCACACGCACGCAACCTCTACTCTTCTCCTTCACTCTCTTATCTCTCTCAAGCTCTCTCTCTCTCCCTCACTCTTCACCCTCACCCTTCTCCCTCACTCTTCTCACTCTTCTCCCTCACTCGTCTCACTCTTCTCCCTCACTCTTCCCACTCTTCTCCCTCAGACTCTCTCTCCACCTCCCTCCCTCTATCCCAGCCATGTCTGCTCCCGTCAAACCGGCCGTCACGGCCATCGCCTCGCTCACAGCTCGCGAGACGGAGCTGCTTGTCCTCGCCATCCAGTGCCTGCGCGGCGGCGATCCAAAGGTAGGCCCCTCTCTATTCTCTGTGACTCCAACGCTGATGTCGGACGGCAGCTGGACTATGTCAAGTTTGCCCAGGTAGCCGGTCTGGCGAACCCCAAGAGCGGCATGGATGTTTGGTGCCGCATCCGCAAGAAGCTCGGCATCACGGCCGTCCCGCCCAAGACAGAGGAAGACGACGAGGGCAACACAGCGCCCGTCACGCCCAGGAAGACGCCCGTCAAGCGTCCGCGCAAGCGCAAGGCCAAGGACGAAGACGAGGACAAGTGCCAGGTGAAGGATGCAGACGTGCAGGAAGTCTACCCCGGCGAGATCACACAGCCCGAGAGCCCGGGCTTGGGCTTCGGCGGAGATGCCGTCAAGAAGGAAGTGAGCACGGCCATCTAGTACTTTGGGGAGGGTGGCCTTGCAACCAGCCAACGCAGGCTAGTACGGAAGACAGAAAGACGGCCGTTCATCCCGGCTTCACCCCTACAACCTTTGACAGCCGAAGTGGCCAGGAAATGCACCATCTATTTCCTAGAAAACGCCACGTGGTTTATACTCGTAAATTGAAACAGCGTTGGCCTCATGCCTTGAATCTACGGCTTCGTATCCATGCCGTGCTGTATGATCCTGTCCTCCTGCCGCAGCTCTACGTCGACCGCACCACCTGGTCGACCGCCTTGGCAAAGTACTCGATGTTGCTTGTGTTCAGCCCGGCCATGCTGATGCGCCCGTTCTTGGTCATGTACACGTGGAACTCCTCGCGAAGCTTGAGCACCTGCGCCTCCGACAGGCCGGTAAAGGAGAACATGCCGATCTGGTCCGTAATGTGATTCCACTCGCCGGGCGTGCCCAGGGCCTCCAGCTTCTCGCGCAGCGCCTTGCGCATGCCGATGATGCGTCCCGACATGGTGCGCAAATTCTCCTCCCACTCGGCAAACAGCGCCGGGTCGTTGAGAACTGTGCCGGCCACGCGCGCGCCGTAGATCGGCGGGTTGGAGATCTCAGACCGCTGCAGCACGGTCAACTGCGACGCCACGCGGCTCACGGTGTCGGCAGTGGCTGCCGCATCGCTGCCAGGGGCGGCCACAAAGTGCAGGCAGCCAGCGCGCTCACCGTAGAGGCCAAAGTTCTTGGCAAACGACTGCGCCACCATCAGCTCAAAGCCCTGCTCGGTGAAGTAGCGGATGGCATAGGCATCGCGGCCGAGGTCGCCCGAAGCGAAGCCCTGGTAGGCGCAGTCAAAAAAGGGGAACTGGTTCTTGCGACGCAGCAGGGCGGCCAGCTCGTGCCACTGCTCCTGTGTGGGGTCGACGCCCGTCGGGTTGTGCGCACAGGCGTGCAGGAGGACGACGGAGCGGTCAGGCGCAGCCTCAATGGCGGCGGTCATGCCGGCATAGTCGAGGCCGCGGGTCTTCTTGTCAAAGTAGGGGTACAGGACGGTGGGCAGGCCGACATTGGAGAAGATCTGGTTGTGGTTGGCCCAGGTCGGGTTGGACATGTAGATGGAGCGGACGCCCTGGTAGAAGCGCGAGAGGAAGAGGCCGCCGAGATGCACGGCACCGGTGCCGGAGATGGTCTGGATGGAGATGACGCGCTTGTCGGCGAGGGCGGGGGACGCCGCGCCAAAGATCAGCTCGGCGGCCTTGCCGGTGAAGGCGGCCAGGCCGGCAATGGGGAGGTACTCGTGGTTGGCATCGGGATCATTGCGGATGATTTCATCGGCCTGTGCAGGAAGTAGGACAGATGTTAGCGAGATGTCTGGCTGGGGCCATCGGTGCCATCGGTGCCATGGATGCCTTCGGTGCTATTTCGGGAGGGGCAGATGGGGCACGGCAGGCGATATGGGTCTGGGGACGGGTAGGGGCTAGAGCGACATCCTAGTCCTAGCAGCGGCATCCCGGCAGCGAATAGCTTCACCGACAATGGTCACGGCCGATAGCCAAATATAGCATCATTCGTCATTCCGTCATGCGACTTTCGCCCTTTCGCCATGTCGAGGCCTCACCTTTTTGACGACCGGCAGCACCCAGGGCTTGCCGTCGTTGTCGCGATACGCACCAATGCCCTGTGCTGTTAGCCCCGTGTCCGTCGACAGCAGCCTAGACGAGACGCACCAGGTCGACTTTGTCTTTGCTCTGGTCGGCGCGATAGAGGCGCATCAAGCCGAAGAGCGGATCCTCGGGGGCAAGGGGAACGGCCGAGGCCGGGAAGCTGGTGGCGCGGACGCCGTTGGTCTGGGACGTCATGTGGGCGGCGATGCTCTGCAGTCGGGCGGTGGCGGTGGCGGACGGGCGAGAAGAGGTCGATGCAGACGCAGAAGAAGCAGAAGAGGCAGAAGAAGCAGAAGAGGCAGAGGCAGATAAAGAGCCCGCGGGCGCCGCCAGAAAAGTGGGACAAGACGGCGTCGGTGCCATTTTCACGTACTCGTACGGAGCAAGGGGAAGCGGCGACGCAGAGGCAGTTGTTTCCTGACGAGACGGTAGGACAGACGGCGACGGAAAGAGCAGGAGCGAGGAGGAAGTGGACGTCCGGAACCGCAGGCGCGTCAGGCGGCAGGCGCAACCAGGCAGGTGCCAGGGGCGAGACCACAGCTACCCCGCCTGCGTCTTGCTTCGTACGGAGGAATGCTCTGTATTACAGAGCCGTCCGGTGGTCCGCTGCGCGGTGTTGGGCGCGTTCTGGCGAGGCAGAGGCTGAGAGGGCCAGTCAGCGCTCCGCAGCCAGCGAATCAGCGTGCGGGGAAAGCAGAGGGCGCTGGGGTGCAGGCGGCTTTGGTGGGGCGATAGGGGAGACCGGGGGACGGGGTTTTAGTGGGTTATGGGCGTATGGAAGACGGCAAATGGGCTGAGGCAGGCGTGGGCGGTCTTGGGGGCGGGGAGAGTCGGAGAGGCCCGGGGAAGTGGACGTGCTCGAACGGAGTAGCGAAGACGCAGAAGGAGCAGGAGACGAGGCGGGCGATGGAGCGTTTATGGGCGCTGACGGCGGCATGTGAAGCCAGCTGGGGCGCCGAGGCAGCTGTGGGCGGGCTCAGGGGTCACCGCTGGCATGTGGCGGTGGAAAGGAAGAGCACAGTCACGTGGAGGCTGCCGATCGGACATTTGGCAGCAATGCCTGCAGATGGACAATTCGGAGATGTCTTCTTTCGCGTATGAGTACTCCTCGCTCCGTCTCATCACTCCGTCTCGTACACTCCTGTCATGCCGAATCTCGGCCGTGGCTCACACAAAAAAGTCCCAGACCACCACAAACAGACACAGCCCGGTCGCCGCGTAGAACGTGTACCGCGCCGTGCTCGGCCGCTCCAGCGCCCGCTTGAGCTCCTGGTTGCCGCGCGCCACGTTCTCGGCCGTGTTGAGCGAGTCCGTCGTCAGCTGGTCGACGTGCGCCGCCTGCAGCTCCAGGTTGCCCACCAGCACGGACTGCAGCTCCGCGATCTCCACCAGCGACTGCTCGGCCGCCCTGCGCGTGTTAGCGGTCGTCGTCTCTCTCACCCACACCCTCTCCCCACACGTACCGAACCTTGTCCAGCGCCGTCTCGTAGTGCTGCAGCATGTCCTGGTTGTCGCGCTCAAACATCTGCCGCTGCTCCTCGGTCAGGCCCGCCTCGGCCGCCGCGGCGACCGGCTCCGTCTCGGCGAGGGCCGCCGACGCCGACGCCGTCGTGAACGCCGCCGGCAGCGTCGCCGCCGCCATCATGCGCGCCACGCGCGCCTCCATCATCGTCTGCTGCGCCTGCCCGCACGCCTGCAGCTGCTGCCGCAGGTGCCACAGGATGCTCTCGCGGTGCGCCTCCGCCTGGGCCAGCGCCGCCTCGGCCGCCGCCTGCGCCGCCGACTTGCCCCCCAGCCCGAGCCGGCCCAGGCTGCCGCCCCCAAACTTCTTGCGCACCAGCGCCCGCTGCGTGTCCGCGTGCAGCGTCTGCGCCTCGGCGAGCCCCCGGATCGACGCGTGCAGGTCCCGCAGCAGCCGCTTCGCGTTGCCGTCAATCTCCTCGCGCTGCGCGTCCGTCAGCGCCGTCGGTGCCGCCGCTGTGACCGCGGCGTCGTGCGTGCCGCCCCGCCGCAGCCCGCGCCGCCGCGGCGCCGTCGAGAGGTAGGCGGGCCGCACGTTGCGCAGCTGCTGCGCGAGCGTGGCAATGTGGCCGTTCTGCGCGGTCAGTCTTGTCACCGAAACGGAAGCCCCCCCCCCCCCCCCCAAAAGAACCCACTATCCGGTAGGCCTCCTTCAGGAAGCCCTCTGTCTGCGCCGCAGAAAAGGCCACCTTGGCCGTCGGCCGGCCCTCGTTCTTCTTCAACAGCTCATTGAACAGCGGCGTCAGATCCACCGCATACATCGTGCCCGGATTCGGTCGTCGTCCTGCTGGCGGTGCTGCCTCGCGTGCCGTGTTCTCTATCTCGACATGCTCGGGTGTCAGCGTGTGGCCCGTCTGCGCGTCGGGTCGCTGTGCGTCAATCGTCTGTCGCCTGTCGTGCGCTTGCTGTCGCGCTGTGAAGCTCAACTGGCCCCTGACCAAAGCAGATTAGTGCGCGTACGGTCACGTGACGTTTGGTCTCGAGGCACGTGTCGCTCGTCGTTCCGCGTAATACGTCATGATGACTGCGCAGCGTGTTGCGGCTCTCAACAGCATCGCGACGACAGCATCACCACCGTAGGACTCTGCGATGTCGCCGGGGACCAAGGTGCTGTCGTTGATGCCTGTCTGTGCTTGCACGCAGCTCCTGCGCGCACGGTCCCCAGGACGTGCTGCCTTACTCCTACGGAGTGCATGATAGCAGGGCTGCGTCTCCGATACCGCTTCGCTATCTTTGATCCTTGATCTCGCCATCTTCGTATTGTCGTCTGCGCGCTGTTCCTGGCGCTGCGACTCGTACACATTGCAATTGCTTCGCATCCGATTCGCCAGAGGCAGCCCTGCGGCCACTACTTGTGTACGGAGGCGATCGCCCGCGCTCTCAGCGTCGGAGACGAAGGAATCCGTCACCGCTTCGATGCTGGCATCGCTGCCCGGGAATAAACTGAACCCGCTTCGGCCGTGATCGCCGGCCTCCGCCGGACGACGTAGCAGCGCATTGGACGCGCAGCACCGGCTTCGGCGAAAAGCCGCTCACCGGCGAGAGCGCGGCCGATTCGGCATTCTGCCGCCCTTGTCACATGTGTTTCGTTCCCCGTCTTTTTCTTTTCCTCTGGCTTTCTGCGTTGCTGTCTTGCGCCCTTCTCTGCCCTCATCGCCCTCGCCATCCGATGCTATGCAACCCGGACCAGCCCAGCCCGATGCAGTCCGCTCCGTGTCCGATGACGCAGACGCGGATCCCGGACTTCTCGTCCGCTCCGTCTCCGGGCCCGGCGCCAATGCCCGGGAGTCCGGCCCGGCGCCCGACCCGGCCGGCGACGACCCCGAGCGGCTCGCCCGCATCAGCAGCGGCCCGGCCTACAGCGTCTTCTCCAAGCCCATGAAGCGCTTCATCATCGCCACCGTCACGGTCACCAGCTTCATCTCGCCGATGACGGCCAACATCTACTTCCCGGCGCTCGACGCCATCGCGGCCGACCTCGACGTGTCGGTCAGCCTCATCAACCTGACGCTCACCACCTACATGATCTTCCAGGGCATCGCGCCGACGCTGTTCGGCGACTTTGGCGACGTGGCCGGCCGCCGGCCGGCCACAATCATCGCGCTCGCCATCTACATGGTGGTCAACGTCGGCCTCGCGCTGCAGGACAGCTACGCGGCGCTGCTGGTGCTGCGCATGGCCCAGAGCGCCGGCAGCAGCGGCACGCTGGCGCTGAGCTACGCGGTCGTGGCGGACCTCGCGGTCAGCGCCGAGCGCGGCAAGTACATGGCCATTGTCGGCACGGGCGTCAACGTCGGCCCGGCGCTGAGCCCCGTGCTCGGCGGCATCCTGTCGCAGTACCTGGGCTGGCGCGCCATCTTCTGGTTCTGCTGCGTCTTCTCGGGCGCCAGCCTGTGCGTCTACGTGCCGTTCGTGCCCGAGACGTCGCGCCGCGTCGTCGGCAATGGCGCGCTGCGGCCGCCACGCGCCAACATGACCCTGCTCGACGTCGTCCGGCGCCGCCGGCACGCGCCGGCCGACCCGCCGCGGCGCCCGGCCGCGCTGCGCTTTCCCAACCCGCTGCGCACGCTCTACGTCGTCCTCGAGAAGGACATTGCGCTCATCCTGCTCTTCTGCGCCATGCTCTACCTCGTCTTCATGATCTGCGTCGCCACGCTGTCGACGCTCTTCGCCGACATCTACGGCCTCAACAGCCTGCAGACCGGCCTCTGCTTCCTGCCCTACGGCGTCGGCTGCTGTCTGGCCGCCATCCTGCAGGGCTACGTGCTCGACTGGAACTACCGCCGCATCGCGCGCAACATCGGCTTCGTCATCGACTACAAGCGCGGCGACAACCTCGCGACCTACCCGATCGAGAAGGCCCGCTTCCAGCCGCTGGTGCCCATGATGGCCGTCGGCATCGTCGCCGTCATCGCCTACGGCTGGGCCCTCGAGTACGAGGCGCCGCTGGCCGCGCCGCTGGTGCTGCTCTTCCTCGTCGGCGTCGGCATCACCGGCTCCTTCAGCATCCTCAGCACCCTCGTCGTCGACCTCTATCCCGAGGCCCCGGCCACCGCCGTCGCCGGCATCAACCTCGTGCGCTGTCTGCTGGGCGCTGGCGTCATGGCCTTTATCGAGATCATGATCCAGCACATCGGCCGCGGCTGGACCTTTACCTTCTGGGCCCTGCTGTGTCTGGCCCTGTCGCCGGTCCTCTACGTCATCCACCGCTGGGGGCCGCAATGGCGCGAGGAGCGCCGTCTGCGCACGGAAAAGAAGGCGTCCGCGGCAGGCCGCCTTCCGCCAGACGTGTTGCCCAGCACGGAGAAAGAGCCGCGGTGAGCTGACGCTTGGCGTGGACCGACGGATACACATGATTTACGAAACTGCATGAGATACCATAGACACGCCCAATTTAACGCTGCGTCCGTTTCGAGCTCTGTCTGACGGCCCGCGTCCTCCTCGCCATGTCGCCGCAACGTTTGTTGCCTTCATCTGTCTTTGAATTGGCATCGGGCTGCCACGTCGTATGCAATGTCACACACAGCTTTGCGCAGCGACGATGTGCGCCCAATATGCTATTCAGAAGTGCTTCGGTCTATTCTCGTAGCAGCAACCGAGCACAACAAGCAGGCTCATGACGTGGCTTCTATGGCGAGCCACCACTAGGTCTTACGCTCGAGCGGACGGCGATTCCGGTAGGCCACGGCCGGCCGTCTATCCATTCACAGAGGCGCTTGATGCGGCTCTTTCCATGTGTCGTGGTTCCAGTAGTTGCTCTCGCGGGAGATGAAGCAACTCGGCTTTGCTGCTCCCATCTCGCCATAATTCAGCGAGAATTTCAGCCTACGTACACATTCACTCAGCTTATCGCTTGCCGCCTCGCTGTCTTCTTGTCTTCTTGTGCTGCTTTGTCAACGCACCCTGGTTCAGATGGCAGACTCCGGGGCATCGGGCTCGCTTCCGCCGCACGCTCTACTCAAGTTTGAGCCAAGAATTACTCCCGCTGGTGCACAGCATCTCACGACAAATAGGAAGAGCCGCGGACTTTCCGGCAGCTTGGTGAAATGGCGGTCACCATGCTTATGCAGCCTTGATGACAGGAGGTGTCAGCCTGTGTTTGGAGTAGGGCTATGCCGTCGCAGAGCAAGTCGCAATCCTTCCGGTACCCTCATCCGTCCACCGAGGCCCCTTTAGTCTACCGGAAGCAAACACGTCGCTAACCATCAGGCCTGGACTCCGTGTCGCTTGTCTAGATCGCGGTCGAGGCCGCACTTTGCCGCCCTTCTCTGGCTGGCCCGTACGCTCTACTTTGCAACCCTCAACCGAACCGTGCCGCATAGAGCAATCGCGGCTGCATGGCGGATGTGATCCCATTGGCTACTAAGGAGTGTGCGCGTCTCAACGGGTGTGCTTGTCCTGCGTGGTCGGTATACAAGGATAGGGCTTGTAAGCATTGTGCCATGCACTGTGATGGTGCAGTTGTCATCGAAGTGCATGTGTGATGCGCAAAACGGCAAGCCGGCAAAACGGTCCTGCTTTCTTTGTATGCGCCAAGCCGGAGTGCATCCGCCAGCATCAGGCGCAAATGACTACAGCTGCATGGGCTGGCAAGCAGAGTCCACGTTGGTATGCAAGCATAGATTACCCAGGCGATTGGATTGAGGCTCACGAGGACGACACCGCCACTCGTCTTTACCTGCTCGTAATGCTCGCAGCGCAATGAGTGCCCGACGTCTGCGCTCTGTGTGCAGGCGTGTGTATAAAGAGCGCTGCGTCCTCGCGCCAGACCATCTCCGACTCTCAAACCCACAACGCAATGCAAACGCAGGCCACATCAAAACAAGTGCTCTCACACGTATACGACATCACCTCTCTCACACGTCTATACATCACCTGTACTGTTTATCTTTGTCTTGCCCTTCAAGTATGACAGTAGGTAGCCCACTTCCATCAACTCTCCTGTGCCCCAGGGAACGCCTCTGCCTTGTCCGTATTCTGACCTCGGAGATGCATGACGGCTCGAAGCAGAGCGCCGACCATCTTTTCGCCTACATGGGGCAAGGTTTTCCCCCCTCGCCTCGCACGCCGGACACACCTGGCACAGAGACGGACGATATCGTAGGCTGTGTCGATGATACAGTCAAAGCAGTGCTCGAGAAGAGGCAGAACTGTCCCTTGAGCGGGGCCGGCGCCTCGCACGTGTTGGCCGGTCCTAGGTACCATTCCAAGTGAGCCCCCAAGGCTGCTCGGACGCAGTGGGAGAACATGGGCGGGCATCGATGCAAAGGTGCAAGAACAGTGTACTTAGCCTCCACTCAGCTTGTTTTATGCTATTTGATTTCCATCTATCCGCGCGTGCTCCCAGAAAGCCCAACCGGTCCGTAGCCACGTCTGCATGCCAGCGCCGTGCTCAGAGCGCCGGAGCCGCCATCTCCAGGGGCTCGGCCAGCTCCTCCCATGCCAGCCAGTCGGACCGTGTCGTCCTAGAGTGTGTTAGCGCGCTGCGGTCCAGACGAAGCGCAGCGTAAGCAGAGGTGACTCACGGCAGCAGCCCCATGGCGTTGATCTTCCAGACACCCAGCGCCAGCGCCACAAACTGCATGGCCACGTAGGCCAGCTTCACCTGCAGCAGCTGTGCCCTGTTGCCCGGGGTCTCGAACCGCTCAAAGGTGCTCTGCGTCGCCAGCAGGCCGACGATTGGGTTCTTAAAGGCCATGAACACGGTCATGATGGTGAAGATCTGCAGCGAGTTGCCCGACATGTACATCATAATGGCCGTCATCGGCAGGCTCTTGATCGGGGCCAGCGCCACCTCCCACGCCTTCTTCACCTTGAGCGTGTCCATCTCGGCCGTCGTCGGCGGCTTCTTGGCCGCGGCCGGCGCCTTGGCGTCCTTGCCGTCGCGCTTCTGCTCGCGGGGTCAGCAGGGCCCACAAGCGCACTGCACCGAAGAGAGAGCACAGGCGCGGGGATCGCCGTTACGGTGCGTACCTTGCCGCCCGAAACGGCTTGCGACGGAAACCCGGGCGGATCAGCGATGCCGGCGCTCTTGGCCCGGGGCGCGGGCGGCGCCTGCAGGTCGACCACCCACGACGGCGGCCGATGCGGTGTTGCTGTGATGCCCGACATGTTCTGTGCTGGACCCGATGCGCTTCTCCGTCGAGAGGCGGCCGTGTCGTGGTTGGATGCGAAGGCGAGAGGCGCGCGCGGACGATGAAGCTGTCGTTTTTGGGACCCCACCGGATAGCTCGATTAGTCATGTGCCCCATAATTTGGGTACTCCACGAGTACTCCGTAATACTCTGGAGTAGTGTGGCTCAGTTCAGGGGCGCAGTGGCCGACGCCGTCATCCGCATTTTGGCAGCCGAGACGGCAGACGACCGCCTCAACACGACACGCCCACGAGACACGCCCTCGCCTTTCGCCGCTCCCACTGCGCATCCTGGTGCGAACTGCTCATCGCCGGCCCTGCGGTGCCGATCCCCGACGCCGCGCTGTTGACGTCGCCTCGTTGTGCCGACGTCGCCGAAAGTGAAAATCGATCGCGATCCGGTAAGGCTGCGATTTCATGATCACCATCTGCAACGCACAGCAGAAGCGCGAGACGGCCCAACGTCGGCCGCGTCGATGCCGCACATGTCTGAACTCGCCTGCCGGACGCGGGCGTCTCGCGCGGCCAGCAGGGGGGCCTCGCCCGCGCTCGTCTGGCCGAGTCCTACCCAGCTCAACGCCTTCTTGCATTGGACATCTCTGTCTCTGCCAACCGGCCTGGGCTAACCGGCTTTGTCCACTCTTCTAGCCCGTGCAGCCGCTGCGACACACCACGCCGCCTGCCTTCTCGCCGGTGGCCATTTGCCGTTGTCCCGTCCCCCAGACCACGCGACCCCCTCGGCTGCGACCACCTGCACCAGTCCTTTGCGACCACGACCGCTACCGTCACTCCCGTCTCTGCCCAGCGCCGGCGCCATGTCGAGCACCCAGAGCGCTGGCGACTCCAAGCTGTTCGCTCGAGTATGTCCGACTCTCCCTTGTGGCGCATCGCGCGCAGCCTCGCTCCCGATGCCACCTCCTTCTCCTTGGCTCTTCCTGTCCAACATCGCACACGCCATACGTCTTGATCACATGCCACTTCCGCCTGCGTTCAGCCCCATGCGATATCTCCTGCGTCTTGTGGTCTTACCCGACCCCTCGTCCCCCTCTCCTCCATTCCTGCCAGCTCTCTCTCCCGCTGCCACTCTTGCTGTCCCGCGACGTCCTGGACTCGCCCGGCTGCTCTCCTTGCCTCTGACCTCACCTCCCGTCCCTCCGCCTTCATGTCGCCAGGATGTTTATGGCCTACATGCCACCGCTGGAGACCGTGCACTCACGCCCCAAAACCTCACAGGGCAAAGTGGCAGAGCTCCGCCTCGAGCTGAACAGCGGCGGCAAGAAGGACAAGAACTTTGCCGCCAAGAAGATCGCGCTGAAGAAGATCGTCGCAAACATGACCATGAGCAACAACGACATGGTCGCCCTCTTCCCCGACATTATCGCGTGCATGCACATCCAGAGCATCGAAATCAAGAAGATGTAGGTCTGCGCCGCGCGCCGTTGCTCTCAGCCGTGCTGTCGCTTCGTACTGACACGCCGCTCGGCGACCAGGTGCTTTTTGTTCCTGGTCAACTATGCGAGAATGAAACCGGAAATCGCCGTCAAGGCCATTCCGGTCCTCGAGCACGTATGTTACTGAGACCACGCTTGCCGTCCGACGCCGGCCTCGCCTCGAGCAATGCAGCTGACATGCGCCGCTGTGCCACAGGACATGGAGGACTCGAATCCGCTTGTGCGGGCCCTGGCGTTGCGCACAATGTCCTACATCCATGTGCGGGAGTTCGTGGAAGCGACGGTGCCGCTGGTCAAGGTCCTCCTGCGCGACGCCGACCCGTACGTCCGCAAGACGGCGGCCTACTGCGTGGCCAAGATCTACGACCACGACAGACACATGGTGGAGGCATCCGACCTCATCGACCGGCTCAACAGCCTCTTGCGTGACGACAACCCGACGGTGGTGGCCAGCGCCCTGGCCGGCCTGATGGACATCTGGGAGCGCAGCGACGCCATCAAGCTGACCATTGACTACGGCAACGCGTCCAAGATGGTGGCCATCCTCCCCGACTGCTCCGAGTAAGCTACCCAACACAGCCCTGGTGGGCGCGAGCGGCGGCTAACGACCGGGCAGATGGGGCCAGACGTACATTCTCGAGGCGCTCATGTCCTACACGCCGCAGGAGTCGACAGAGGCCACGCTTCTGGCGGAGCGCATTGCGCCGCGGCTGTCGCACTCCAACTCGGCCGTGGTGCTCACCTGCATCCGCGTCATCCTCTACCTCATGAACTACATTGCCGACCAGAAGCAGATCTCGGCGCTCTGCCGGAAGCTGTCGCCGCCGCTCGTCACGCTGCTGGCCAAGGGCCCCGAAGTGCAGTACCTGGCCCTGCGCAACGCGCTGCTCATCCTGCAGCGGCGGCCCGAGGTGCTGCGCAACGACATCCGCGTCTTCTTCTGCAAGTACAACGACCCGATCTACGTCAAGGTGACGAAGCTGGAGCTGATCTTCATGCTGGCCAACGAGAACAACATTGACGAGGTGCTGACCGAGCTGCGCGAGTACGCCACCGAGATCGACGTGCACTTTGTGCGCAAAGCGGTGCGCGCCATCGGCAAGCTGGCCATCAAGATTGAGCCGGCGGCGCGCCGCTGCATCAACCTGCTGCTCGACCTCGTGGCCACCAAGGTCACGTACATTGTGCAGGAGGCCACCGTGGTGATCCGCAACATCTTCCGCAAGTACCCCAACCAGTACGAGTCTATCATCGGCACGCTGTGCGAGAACCTGGACTCGCTGGACGAGCCCGAGGCCAAGGCGGCCATGGTGTGGGTCATCGGCCAGTATGCCAGCCGCATCGAGAACGCCGACGTGCTGCTCGAGGACTTTCTCTTCTCGTTTGCCGAGGAGCCCGTCGAGGTGCAGCTGGCCCTGCTGACGGCCACCGTCAAGCTCTTCATCCAGCGGCCCACCAAGGGCCAGGACCTGGTGCCGCGTGTGCTCAAGTGGGCCACGGAGGAGACGGACAACCCGGACCTGCGCGACCGCGCCTACATGTACTGGCGGCTGCTCTCGACCGACATGGACGCCGCCAAGAAGATCGTCATGGGCGAGAAGCCGGCCATCACCGCCGAGTCCGAGCGCCTCGACCCCGTCACCCTCGAGGAGATGTGCCTCAACGTCGGCACCCTGGCCACCGTGTACCTCAAGCCCGTCCAGACCGTCTTCCGCTCCGCCCGGCCGCGCCGCCTGCAGGAGTCGCCGGCGCTGCAGCGCCAGCCCGTCGCGCACAGCTCGTCGCTGCCGCTGCCGCCCTTTCCCGCGCAGCAGGCCAGCGCCGCCGGCTTCGACACCAACAAGAGCCTGTCCATGCTGGGCAACGGCGGCCAGGCGACCAACATCGATCTGCTCAGCCGGGATGTGCCGGGCCAGAGCGCCGGCGCCAACGGCAGCTCCAGCGCCATCGAGGCGGCCGACCTGTACTTCTCCCAGATGCGCATCCAAGAGCAGCCCGACGCCTTCAGCGGCGGCATGGCGGCGACCGGCTACGTGGTCAACCAGTATGCGCCGCAGACGGTGTTCCACCCCGCGCAAGGCATGGCGAACGACATCGATCTGCTCTAATTTCCATTTTCTTCATCTTCCAACTTCGAAGATGGGTGTCATTTCTACTCATACAGGCTGGAGCGCATATCTCGAGGTTGGAGCCGGGCAGTACTGTTTTGTTCCACGATTAGATTGATTCTTTCTTGCATAGAATTCTGGGAAGCCAGTCAAAGTACACTCCGTCCTCATCAGCCTGGCCACCCCTAGTAAAGCAACTGCACAAAGACATGCTCAATCCCGTATGCTTCTCCCAAACTTTTGGGTTGTAGTGCGATATTCGAGCCACTACGGCTGTGCGCTTTCATCTGGCATCTTCCCATGCTCACGTCATCCTCCACACACTCGTATCGGTCGCTGCTGTGCGTCGCACTGGGTGGTCTTCATGCAGCCACCATGAAAGCCAGCGCAATTGAAAAGAGAGATGCGCTCATGGCCAGGGTAACGAGCGAATCGGGAATGAGCCTGGCGGAGCGGCTGCCGTCAGAATGGTGTGTAGTTCCGGTAGAGTCCGGGGACGACGTCCCGATCTCGGCTGGTGGAACAGTCAAGCCGGGTAGCACAGATTCACTGGCGGTGGCAGTCAATACGCTGGAGAGCAGCGAGGATACTTGCGAAGTCACAGTGCTGACTGCGCTGCTCAAGCTGCTGCTAGCGGGCCCGCCAGAACTGGTCGATGTCTCCGTCCAGAAGGTCACGGCGGACGACAGCGTTGGCGGGGGCAGGACTTGAGTCACAGTTACCGTTGCGGGTGCTGATACTGCAGGATGGTATGTGTAATACCCGTCTGTCGGAAACGATCCTGTTCCTTCCGCAGCAGACGTAGACGACGGCGATGTAGTGGGCGTATTGCCGTAGCCCTCAAGCTTGGTTTCAGCAGGCACTTGGCGGCGCGCAAAGGGTTGATGGAACGTCTGCAGTAGCGTGATCTCTACGGCCGGGATCGACGCAGATGTTGTCTGCACAGTGACTGTATCCGGTTTCCCGGTGAAGATGGGGAAGGAGATAGTCAAGGTAACCCCTTCAATTGTCCTGGTGACCACATCCCTTCCCATGAATGTCAGTTTTCCGTCCTGAAAAGCAGATTTATAGGCCAGGCCACACTCACGCTGTGCCGCCAGTGCTTTCGTTTGGCATCAGCTGGGGAAGACGCTGATCGGCAGCTGCTACCTCGTGTATGGCCATGGTGGCCATAACGGCGACGCTCATCAGCTTCTTGACAAGTACGAACGGCATTGTCGTGGTTTGTAGAAAATCGAGCTCTGAGCCGGCGAGGACAAACGTGGCGCTGATCACTCAAATATGCCGATGGCGAGGATGTGTCTTTTCTGTCAGAGTCTGGGCTTGGGATGCAGTTGGCCAGGGGAAACTCACCGTTGGAAGCTCACGCCTTTCTCGGTTTGACTGATTGAACAAGGATGAAGCTCACCAGTTACGAAGCTTGATCCTCGAGAAGTAGGGAGAGACTGAAGTAGCACTTCCAAGCCGAGAAAAGTTTGCACAGAGCACAGAATGCATTTTTTGGTTGGGGAGCCAGACTCTGAGCCGGGTGTTTGCAAAAAGGGAAGGAGCGATGCACGCGTGTCTATGAGAGGAAGGAGCGACCTTCGCCGCGTGTTTTCTCGTCTGATTCCCCAACGTTCCTCTTTCTAGCACTGAAGAGCCGTCTCATAGTTACCAGACGCCAACAGTGAACCTGTCGTGGGTCTTAGCAGTCTATGCTCTTCAGTCGCCCATCCCTGCCAATGTGCGCACTGAGCAGCTCCATGATCTTTGAATTTAGCGCTGAGAAGTGAGGTATCTCCAAGTCTGTTTCCAACGGTCTTTTGTTCGGAAGTCTACCGAGTATGTCAAAAGATCGGCTATGAAGTACTTCGTACATTGCGAGATCCCCTCCTCCGTAGATCAAGCGCATGGGAATGCGGCTAACGGGCCAGGGTGCCAGCGGGGCAATATCCGGGGTAATGGCGTATCTCACATGCACTTTCAACGCGCACTTTGCAGGAGTTGTACTCTGTAAACAAAGCCGAGCAGTGCTATGAGCGGCAAGCAGCTGTGCTCGTACGATGTGCGTCTGGCGAGACAATGACGCATCATGGAGTTCCTTCATCGGCGAAACAACTGCACGAACGCGCCTGCCTGTGTGACACAGCTGGGCTAGCCTCGGCATAGAGTCGCCGATTTGCGACCCGAACCGAGAGCACAGTTTGAGTAGGCAGGGACCACAATGGCGGCAGTAGCTTCCAGCTTCGAGACAGCTGCAGCGCAAATTTACAGAGGACAGAGTAGCTAATGGAACGGACGTACAGAACGACTGTCGCTGCCGGCGTGTCTTGGCACAACGCACACAGCTCGGCTTGTCCGACACGCCCGGCACGCCCGGCAATGGCATCGGCGCCGACAACGGGCCAGACCAGCACCTGCTGCGCCGATCCCTGCTGCATCGCTGCGGATGCCACGCTCTGGCCCGTCTGTGGAGAGAATGCTTGTTTCTGCCATTGCTCCGATGACTATGTAGCGGTTGACACTGTGCTGGCAAATGCTCCTCGCAGCGTCGACTCTAGCGGTTGACACTGTGCTGTGCAAATGCTCCTGTTTCGCAGCGTCGTTCCTGCCTGCTCCTGCATTCTGTGCTGCCCCTGCACTGCGTACAGATACCACGTGATACTAAGTCTGGACCGCCGCGTCCGGCAAGTCACGGCTGCCGCTTTCCACTTTTCCAGCCCTTTGTCGTCCGGCTGCTAGTGGTCCTGTTTTGCCTCTGACTTCGTATGGACCCCCTATTATTCGCGACTGCCCCCTCGGATTAGTCGGCCTCCTATCTGCAGCTAATAATACGACTACGCCTTGCTCTGTGCAGATTACAGCGCTCTTGCCTGCTACGAGTCGCGCCCCGTAAGTCGACCCGCTACGGCCTTGTTTCCACTAGCCAGCTCTTTCCTTCCTGGCTGGTCTTTTCTTCTCTTTTCCCGCCACATCAGCGACAGAGAGCCGTTTGTGCGTCTTTGCAGCCTGCGAATACCATCATCTGCTATTTGTCCCAAGTTGCCGCCGCTGTCGTTGCCAGCTGCCAGCTGCCATCTGTTCGTCCAGTCTCCGCTGCGTGGCCTGTACGACTGCCACTACGAAGCCGGCAGAGGCTCTCTGCACCCGGCTCGCGCTATTGGCCCTCTTCCCATCTGCTCTCTGCTGGCAACGATACGGCGATCCACGCCGTAATCTCGACCACCGCTGCTCTCCCCAGCGTTCCCGCCTGGTTCGCCCAATCTTCCCGGCCTGCTCGCCGCTTCGTTGTCGTCACCCCCGCAGCCCGGACCCGGCGACTTGCCACTTTTTACGCATCCTTCCGACGCCCACAATTGTGCGGCCTCGTCGACACGATCTCGCCGTTTCGTTTTTCGTTTGCACACCACATCGACGCCGCGAAACCGCCCATTTCCGTGCGATCGCAGATCGATTCACGCGTCGGCCATCGCTGCCCCTGCGGATTGCGTGACTTGTTAGCACACCGTTACGCACACAGTTACGCACATCGGCTCGCACACCGCACACGCGACACGTTCTCGGCTGTGCTACGAACGGCAATTCTGGCTGAAGCGCACAAACACACCCGTGCTGACCTTGTGACGGATTCGCCGGCTTCACAGTCGCCATGTCCGAACCGGAGCCTGCCATGAGTGGCGCCAGAGATAGTGCTACGTTCCTTGCCGACAGGAACGCGGCCGCCCTCGAAGCAGAAGCAAAGGCCGCAGAGGCCCCAAAGGCAGAGACAGAGGCTGCTGTCGTCGCAGAATCGTCCGGTAGCCAGGCGGCACCGGCCGACAAGCCCGCTACGCCCCCCAAGGCGGCCATTGCGGAGTCGGAGACCGGGGCATCAACAGCAGAGGCGGGCAGCACACCAGTGCCGGAGCCGTCCACATCCACAGATGTTGCTGGTGCAGCTGACGCAGCGGGTGCAGACGGCGCAGACGCGGCCCTGCAAACGCCCCAGCCACCGCCGGCAGCAGTCGTACGCACCCGTTCCGATTCTCTCGCAATAGGCCATCCCGACGACAGCCCGGCCTCGGACAGTGTTGTTTGCGTCATCACATTGCTGCTCGTGTCGGGGGCGAGACACCCGTACCGCATCGACGAGAAGTACCTGGCCAAACGCAATGTCGACGTGCCGGGCGTGACCGAGAGCGGAAAGAAGGACCCATTCAGCATATCAGTCTACAAGCTGAAGGAGCTGATCCTTCGCGAGTGGCGCGACGACTGGGAAGGCAAGCCGGCCAGCCCGAGCAGCATCCGCCTGATTCATTTTGGCAAGCTCCTGGAAGACAAGGAGCCGCTAAAGAGTGCGTTGATCCCGTGTTTTTCTGCTTGCTCTTTTGCTCTTTTGCTCTTTTGTCACTGCTCTCCTACTGACTACGTCTAGAATATCACTTTAGTGCCGATGCTCCCAATGTTGTCCACATGTCTGTCAAGCCAGCAGAGATGCTAGAAGACGAAGAGGCCGGCAAAAAAGTCACCAGCAGAGAGCCCAGGAACAGAGAGGGCGGCTCGGGCTGCTGTATCATCTTATAGACACGCCGTGCCGTCGGGCTGCTATGCCATTACGCAGGAATCGGCCAGCATATTATCCGCGGGCTGCACAGTTTCTTGCCGAGTCTGTCGACATGTCTACCGTGAAGATGCGTGCGGGCATGCGCACGACGTGCAGCCACCAGCCATCCTGTCGACGCGCGACAGACTACGAAACAGCCGTGCATACACCTTGATACTGTCATGAACACACGCATACACTACATTGCTTTGGGCTAGGGGTTATTTTTAGGGCTTTTGTTCCGTTTCCTTTTGCGCTGCAGCTTTTCCCTTACTGTTTATTGTTTCCGCGGGGGATGCATGGGCCGTTTTGTAGAACTCGTGTTTTTGTTCCACTGTTCCTTGCGCGTTGCCTGGAGACCGAAACACGCTCCGTCACTGTCCTTCCAGGTATAGCTGTATACATCCATAGTCGCAATTCGTGCGGGCGTTATCAATACAAGCACCTGTTCCCGAAGACTGCGTGGGCAAGAGAAGAGACGAAACAATGTCCGAAACAATGTCCTCTTCTCTGCGTTGCTGGCCCCTACATCTTGAGCTTGCGCTCCATCTCGTCGTGCATGCCGGGCACCGTGCGGGAGTCCTCGCCCGCGTAGACGTCCTCCCACTCGAGCGAGGCGTCCTGGCCCGTCAGAATGTCCTCGTGGATGCTGCGCGGCAGCTGGCCCATGCCGACGCCGCCGGCCGCCCGCAGCGCCAGCGGCCGCCACTCGCCCTCGCGCGTGATCTTGAGCTCCATGCCGCGGCGCACCGGCTCGGCCACGCCAAACGCCCGCCGCAGCGTCTCCATGCGCAGCGCCTCCCGCGTCGCCTCCCACTGCTTCAGCCGCGCCTCCAGCGGGTGCGCCGAGTCGGGCACGGAAGTCGGCGTCGCACCGTCGGCGCCCGGCATCGGCGCCGCCGCCGCCGGTCCGACGCCGCGGCGCAGCATGTCGTGCACGCCCGGCGCCGAGGGGGCGCCCTTCTCGCGCGCGCCAATGTGGCTGTAGCTGGCGCTGTGGCCGCCGGCCGGGACAATGCGGAGAGACTGGACGACAGGTAGACACGGTTAGCAAGGGCATCAGAACGCGCTGCACCAAAACATCCACGAAAAGCGCCATCTCGTGACCGCCCAGGCGACAACTTCAGTATAGCATACCATCTTGGCTGGATGTGCGCTTCTGGTGAGGCCTGTGGACCAAACGGACAAACGTTAATCGAACAGACGTAGACAAACGTGGAGAAGCCCTGCCGGTCGTGCGGTGATCGTGGTCGCAGACAAGTTGGTTGGCGTGGGAGGCCCGCGTTCCGTCTTCTCGATGCTATGGCCGTACGCAAACAGGCTCCAGCTTGCATTCGCAGCTCCAGCACCACGTCTCGTGTGGCGCAAGCGTGGCTTGCCAGGACCCACAGGTAGGGTGATCACGTGGGCACGCTTATACAGGACTTCCGTGCTCAGACCCGATCTACAACGACAGCCGACTTCCTTCGTATGAGTCAACTGGAGCTCTGCTGCGACGGCCGAAAGGGCAGTCTTGCCTCTTTTACGAGCACACTCCGGCGAGCCTGCAGCTGTGGCGGCTCGTAGTGCACAATGCCTCTGTCCGCGCGGCCACCCGTCGTCCGCATTGCCAATGGCACATTCTACCGGCATCATCCAAGCGCGGCGCCGATATCGCCGGCCGGCGGAGCGTCGAGACACCACCGCCGCTCCAACCCGCCGCTCTTTGCCGGCCTGGACTTTGCGATACCGTCGGCGGCCGGCGCCCCGAACTGGTGCATCGTGGGCCCGTCGCTGTCCGGCAAGACGACTCTGCTCCAGGTGCTGCGCGGCCAGCATCTCTGCCTGCCCCCGACGGCAAGATCGTTCCCGTATCTCTCGACGGGCGCCGTGCCGGCCCGGCTCCGCACTCC
Organism: Grosmannia penicillata; assembly: GCA_002778075.1. Lineage (NCBI taxonomy): Eukaryota > Fungi > Ascomycota > Sordariomycetes > Ophiostomatales > Ophiostomataceae > Grosmannia > Grosmannia penicillata. Next base: position 2,641,807 of record PCDK01000001.1, on the reverse strand, counting down.
GTCCACGGCCATCCGCTACGTCGGCTTCGACGCAGAGGACAGCGGCCTGGGCCCGGCCACGTCGGCCTATCTGTCCGCGCGGTACGAGTCGCGGCGGGAGACGACCGACTTCTCCCTGCGCGACTACCTGGCCGGCAACACCGACCTCAACCCGTACCGCGGCGACGAAAACGACAAACACCGCCGCGCCGCAGACGAAGCCGAGGCCAGTGCGGTGTTTGCGCGCGTCGTCCGCGACCTGCGCCTGGACAGCCTGCTGGACCTGCCCGTCTCCTTTCTGTCCAACGGCCAGGGCCGCCGCGCACGCATTGCCCGCGCGCTGCTCACGCGGCCGGCGGTGCTGCTGCTCGACGAGCCCTTTATGGGTCTGGACCCGCCCACGGTCGCCGGGCTGAGCCCGCTGCTGCGCGACATGGCCGCCGCCGCGCAACCGCGGCTCGTGCTGAGCTCGCGTCCGCAGGACCCGCTACCGGCCTGGATCACGCACCTGGCCTACCTGCGGTCCGACTGCCGGGTCGCGGCCATGGGCCCGCGCGACGCCGTGCTCGACGGCCTGCGCGGCTACCTGCGCGGCGTGCGCAGCGGCCAGCGCGCGGAGGAGCCGTCGATGCCCGTGCACGCGCTCGGCGAGATGGGCAGGATCCTCACGGAGCGCGGCATCGAGGGCATCGGCTTCGACGAGGAGGGCACGGCCGTGGCCGCACCCGCACCGGTGCCCGCACGGAAGGCGCTCGCCGACACGGCGCCCGCGTCGACGGGCGAGCCGCTCGTCGAGATGGACGGCTGCCGCGTGCAGTACGGCGGCCGCGTGGTGCTGGGCAACTGGACGCAGCCCGTGACGGCCGCCGACGGCCGCACGACCGCCGACGTGCCCGGCCTGCGCTGGACGGTGCGGCGCGGCGAGCGCTGGGGCGTGTTCGGGCCCAACGGCTCGGGCAAGACCACGATCGTGTCGCTGCTGTGCTCGGACCACCCGCAGACGTACTCGCTGCCGATCAAGCTGTTTGGGCGCAGCCGCATGCCGCGGCCGGCCGGCGAGACCGGCGGCGCGCGGCCGCTGACGTTCTGGGACGTCCAGGCCCGCGTCGGCCACTCGAGCCCCGAGGTGCACCAGCACATGCCGCGCGGCCTCTCGGTGCGCCGCATCGTCGAGAGCGCGTGGGCCGACACCTTCCGCGCGCCGCCGAGCCTGCCCGCCGATGCGCCGGCCAAGGTCGATGCCTGTCTGCGGTGGTTTGCGCCGGAGCTGCGGCGCGGCGGCGCGGGCGCGTCCGCTGCCGACTACAGCCTCGCCTGGGCCGACGACGCCTTCTTTGGCGAGCTGTCCTTCAGCGCCCAGCGCGTGCTGCTCCTCGTCCGCGCCGTCGTCAAGAACCCCGACATTGTCGTGCTGGACGAGGCCTTTAGCGGCATGGACGAGGCTGTGCGCGACAAGTGCGCGCGCTTCCTCAGCCACGGCACGCGCGGCAGCGACACCGCCGTCGCTGTCGGCGGGCTCACGGACCGGCAGGCGCTCATCTGCATCGCCCACGTCAAGGAGGAAGTGCCGGATGTCGTGCGCGAATGGCTGTGTCTGCCCGAGTCCAACACGCAGCGGCCGGCGCGCTTCGGCCGGCTGGACGGCCCGCTGCGCACTGACCGCCGGCGCTGGGACGAGATCTGGGGTGTTGCTATCTGAGCCTGTGATGCGTGTGCGTGATGCGTGATGCGTGATGCGTACTGGAGCAGAAACAAAAACAACAGAAACTGGAATCGAAATGAGACTTGTCCATGTCCCATTAGATCGTGTCATACGGCAGGAGCGGTGCCCGCCAATGTGGAAGCCGCGGCCGAGGCCGGGTCGTCTGCTTACAAGCATACTCCGTACAAATACATAGTCGCGCATCGTCACCAACATCATGTCGAGGCCAACCCATGTCGTCCAAATGCGAAATCAAAGATCCAAATCAGACAAAATCAGCCCCAGACCCAGAGGGCTCCCAAACACCGACTTCGTGGACACGTCCCAATAGCAAAAGCAGCCCCAACGCCCGCCCCTCCCGCGTCCCTACCGCACGCTGCTGCCGATGCTGCTGATCGTCTCGCTCATGCGCTCGCTCACTTTGGAGCCAAAGCGCCGCATCCACTCGGGCATCTTGAGCGACAGGCGCATGCGGCCCTCGACGACCATGTTGACGACGGTGATGACGGCAAAGGTGGTCGAGCCGATGGCGCGGAAGAGCGCCAGCGCGGCCACCGACCACATGATGAAGCGCAGGTACACATTGTTGCCCATGTCGTCGGAGCCGTAGACCTCGGACACGGCCATGCCCAGGATGGCGTTGGCGATCATCCACGTCACCACCATGTACGTGCGCACGCTCTTGTAGTAGTCCTCCTGCAGCTGCGCCTCCGACACGACCGGCGCCGGCACCTCGACGCGGTCGCGCAGGTTGCGCAGCGCCTCGTCGTAGCCGCTGTCAATGTCCAGCTGCTCCGACGGCATCTCCAGCTCGACCGTGCTGCCCTTGCCCACGGCGCCGCCCAGGTCCGTCCGGATCACGTTGTCGCCCTTGGTGCCCCACGTCACGTCGTGCGTGTTGCAAAAGGCGTACACCTGCAGCGTGCAGATGTACGACGGCAGCAGCGCAAAGTACTGCGCCGACGACGTGAACATGTGCCACGGGTCCAGGTACAGGAACGACATGACAAAGTACAGCCCGATCGTCGACAGCGTCGACACGATCAGGTTCGTAAACACATTGTTGCCCAGCGTCAGCGACGTCGTCGACGCGCTCAGCTGCTTCACCACAATGTAGAAGCACGCAAACGTCGTGTACATCATGATCACCGCAAAGATGATCATGCCCAGCAGGTACAGCTTGCGCGACCCCTGCGGCCGGTTGCCCAGCGACAGGATGAACTGCGTGCAGATCAGCAGCACGCACGTGTAGCGCAGCACAATGAAAATCACCTGGCCCATGTTGTGGCCAAACGGGTCGACGTCCTTGGCCGCCAGCCCGCCCGCGATGAAGTAGAAGGTGAGGTAGAAGTTCGCCAGCGAAAAGTACGTGAACAGCAGCTGCAGCAGCTGGTACACAAACTCAATGTGCAGCAGGATCTTGCGCGCCATCGTGTGGTCCGTCGCCCACACCTGCCGGAAGTGCACCAGCGAGTACACCGCCGCAAAGAAGGCGCCGTTGAGCCAGCGCCGCCGCTGCGAGATGAACTCGGGCACCGTGTCCGGCACGTCCGTCTCGCCCGTGCAGCCCTTGACGTACTTGAGCACCCAGCGCTCGCCGCGCTTGGCCACCAGCTCCCAGCACAGGATGCGGTCCTCCGCCAGGTACATGTTGGCCGTGAACACGTCCGCGTGCTGCCCGTGCAGCGTCTCGCCCTTGAAGTACTGGCTGAGCGGCCCGTGGCCCGTCTCGTCGTTCTGCAGCGCGTGGTAGCGGTACGCGCTGAGCGCGCCCGGCAGCACCGTGATGTAGCCAAACACGCTCTCCAGCGGCTTGTCCAGGATGTTGCTCATCTTGTACTCAAAGTTCTGCGACGCCACCAGCGGGTTCAGCAGGTTGCCGCCAAACCGGCCCTTCATCGCCTTGATCTCGCCGCACGCGCCCGCCACGTTCGAGTCCGTGTCAAAGGCCTTCCACAGGTGGTACAGCGACGTCTTGCCCGGCTGCGTGCCGACGTCCAGCAGGATGCACACGTTGGGGTTCAGCGCCGCGCCAAACGCGTTGAAGAACCAGCGGTGCGAGTTGAGCTTGCGCTGGTTGCGCTCCTTGAGACAGAAGATCATCTGGCACGGCACGATGCCCTTCTCCGCGCCCTTGAACTTGAGGTCCGAGTCCAGCGACACCTGCGTCGTGTACTCGTACACGTGCGCCTGCACCGCCGTCTGGTTGACGTAGTTCTTGGCGATGCCGTGCTGGTACACGCCCATGGCCGCCAGCACGTCCAGCGTGCGCGGGTGGATCTTCTCGCGCCCGTCCGACACCACGCACACGACGATCTTCTGCCAGCCGTGCTCGCCCCACGTGCGCGACTTGTTGCGCGCGCAAAAGTGCGCAATGTTCTTCATGATCGCGTGCATCGTGCGCGTGAAGCCAAAGGCGTCCTCGTTGTACATCGTCACGCAGATGAACAGCTCCGTCTCGCGCGCCGTGCGTCCAATGTTCTGCCGCAGCTTGTAGCCCCGGGGCACAAAGTCGTCCGGGTCGCAGGTCACTGCCGTGTAGCGCATGTGCGTGAACTCGATCTCGTCGCGCCGCGGCAGAAAGCTGAACAGGATCGTCGGGATCTTGCACTCCAGCACCAGCTTGCCGTTAATCAGCTGCACTGCCTTCTTGCTCATCTGCGGCGCCCGCGCGCCGCGCCGCTCCTGCCGGCCCTCGGGCGCCGGCCCGTAGTGCTCGACCTTGTCGTGCTCGGCATCGCCTGGACCTCGGCCATCGTAGCCGTCGTAGCCGTCGTAGCTGTCGTAGCCATCGTAGCCATCGTGGCCATCGTGGCCATCGCCGACGTCGCCGGCATCGTCAGCATCGCTACCGTGGCCCTCCTTGCGGTGGAAAATGTCGGCAATGTCCTCGCCACCGTCGCCGTCCGCACCGCGCATCTCGCTCAGCGTCGCCTGCGACATGTTGCTGTGGTACGACGTCGGCCGGAACATATCGTCTTCGTCTTCGTCGATGCCGCTGGCCGCCTCGTAGCGGTACGACTCGTGGCCGTGGCTCTGGGTGAGACGCTCACTGTTACTCGACAGCTGGCTGACGTCCTCGTCGCTAAACGGGATCGACACCGTCGCATCGTCGGCAAAGGTCGTCGTCCGCGCACTGGCACCGCTGGAGAACAGTGGTGCCGGTGGCAGTGGACGGCGCGGGTTGCCGCCGTAGCGAGATGACGGCGTGCCGGGCCGTGGGCTGCCGTTGATGTCGGCAGGCTCGTACTGTGTCGGTGCTGGCGGCAATCGGCCGTACTCCACGGCGCCGGCCGAGTGTGTGTGGTGGTGCATGCCGGTTATGTGGTGGCGTATTGACGGCGTCCATGGCCGAGTGGGCGAGCCAGGCCGGGAGCTCATGCCGCTGATGCCGCTGCTCAGGTCACTCTGGTACGAGCGGTAGTTCAGGAACGGCGACTCGGCGCGCGGCGGCATCATGATCGGCGGGTCCAGGAATGAAGAGGCCCGCGAGGGGCCGCCCAAGAACGGGTCGGAGATGATGGACTGTGTGTATCTGTCCGGGTTAGTTGTTGCGGCGCGTGCTGCATGGAGTGCTGGTCTATACGTACGCTGCAGAGGAGGAGGAGAGCGGCCGGATCTCGGGCAGCTGCGGCGCGCCCATGTGCGGCGGCAGGCCCGGCAGGCCCATGCGCGGTCCAGCCACCGGGCCGCGCATCGGCGGCGGCGCCATCTGGTCATCGTCAAAGCCGCCGCTGTCAAAGGACGTCAGCAGGCGCACGGCGGCCGGGTTGGTGCCGCCGCTGGTGCCCGTTATGGCGGCGCGGCCGCGGCCATCGTCGTAGCCGAGATAGTAGTCAGGCGGCCGCGAGGGCGTGCCTGGATCCATGACGTGTGCGTGAGAGTGAAGACGTGCAGTGGTTGCAGCGGTTGCAGCGGTTGCAGCGGTGTGTCGCGAGCAAGCAGCTGCTGGACAATGTCAGCGTGGAGACTCCTGGAGACTCCTGGAGACTCCTGGAGACTCTTTGAGCGCGGCCAACGTGGATCACCGGCTCCTCCACGAGCAACGCACCGTTTCGGGCTCCCTCGGGCGGAGACTGCGAGTGCTGTCGGTTGACGTCGTATCGTCCAGCCGAACAGCGGTGAGAGTAATTACTGGGAGAGAGCAGAAGAAGTGGACGATGCGGAACAGAGAAAACGGCAGCCGCGCAGTTGGGTGTGGACGAGGGAGAATGGGGAATGCGCAGCAGCTGCGCAGAATCCGTTTCGCTCGTTGGAACGCCCGCAGCAGTCCTGTCTTGCGCTCGTTCGGTTCCTGTGGTCTGGCCCGCAGCCAGGCACAATTCAGGCGATAGTGCGCCCGCAAGCCTTGTTTGTGCCACGGCGCTGTGGATGCCGTTGTCGGGGCAACTGCAAATGGGGTGCAAAAAACTCCGCAGCACGGACGGCTCCACACTAGTGATGCCCCTGCATGCAAAGGTACAGAAAAATACTCGTAGTTTGTACTCGTAATACGCGCCGGCCGCTTGCCGCCACTGCGCTGTCGTCGTCTGAAGTCCGCTGCAAGTACGCTGAAGCCGGTCTCACTCCTAAAGACGAGGTGCCAGAGTGGTCTAATGGGTATGACTAGAAATCATATGGCTTCGGTCGCACAGGTTCGAATCCTGTTCTCGTCGATCTTTTTGCTCTTTTGCTCGCGCTTGCAGTTTTGTCTCCTGCATTCGTTTTCATTAGCAGAACATCGCTGCACTTGTGTAGCCAATATGCGCAGGAAACACAGCAGCTCGCTTGTTTGACGCGTATTTGTTCGAACTTCTGTACTCGTCCATCATTCCGGCAACACGAAAGGGAATGCAGAACCGTTGGCGCTGGCTTTCCCGCGTCTAGTCTCGGCGCTTTCCGTTGTTTATTTTCGGCCTCAGAAGTGCGACCCATGTCTGAAGTTGCCGTCTGTCCATACAGATTGGTTGTAAACACATACTTTGTACTTCGTGAAGCAGCCGCCCGGTGTGTCGACATCGTCGTCACCGTTGTCGCCAACACTTTCATCATTTACAATCTAACAAGTTGCATTTTACAGATCAAATCTGGTATACCAAGCTTTAAACAAGAAATAGACGGGCGACAAAAATAGAACCAAAACATGCATTGAAACGCCGTCACGAATGCTGGTACCGACGCTGCTTTCCAGTGACAACTTGAGATACCCACCCATCGCGCCTTTGAGCAGGCACTTACTCTTCATCCTCGTCGTCCTCGGGAATCTAGCAGCAGTCAGTATGTTTATGTGAAACAGCTTCGGGGCGTCAAGCACTCACGTCGTCGTGGAAGTCTGTGCCGTCGCGCGTGGCCTTGATCAAGCCGATGCGGATGCAGAAGTCGCCGAACCGCTCGCCCTCTTCGCGTTCCTGTGCGTATCGCTTGAGCAGCGGCTTCATGATCGCCAGGATCTCGTCCTCCTTGATGCTCTGCCGGAACAGCTTGTTCAGCCGCTGCCCGTGGTAGCCGCCGCCGAGGTACATGTTGTACGCCCCATACGCCTTGCCCACAAACGCCACCTCCGCCAGCCACGGCCGCGCGCAGCCGTTCGGACAGCCCGTCATGCGCATCACGATCGAGTCCTGGCGCAGCCCGTTCTCCTCCAGACACGCCTCCAGCTTGGAGATCAGCACCGGCAGGTACCGCTCCGACTCCGCCATTGCCAGACCGCACGTCGGGAACGCCACGCACGCCGACGAGCTCAGACGCAGGCCCGAGAACTGCACGTTGTCCAGCTTGTACTTCTTCAGCACCGCCTTGACCTCATCCAGGTCCTCGTCCTTGACATTGCTGACCATCAGGTGCTGGTTGCCCGTTAGCCGGAACTCGCCCTTTAGCACCTTGGCCAGCTCGCGCAGACCCGTCTTCATCTGGAACTCGGGCGTGTCCTCGATACGCCCGTTCTCGATGAAGCACGTGAAGTGGTTCAGGCCCTTCTCGTCGCGCTGCCAGCCAAACGTGTCGACGTTGGAGTCAAAGTGGAACGGCCTCGGCTCCGCAAACTTCTGGCCCCACAGATCCTCCACCTTGGCCTTGAACACCGGCACCGTCATGTCGTCGATCGTGTACTTGAGACGCGCGTGCTTGCGGTTCTTGCGGTCACCAAAATCGCGCTGCACCAGCATGATCTTCTCGCATGCAATGTGCACCTCGTTCGCCTTCACGAAACCAAACATCCGGCCCGTTTGCGGGTACGTCTTCTTGTTGTTGTGCGTCGAGCCCATACCACCACCGGCCAGCAGGTTGAAGCCTTCGAGCTTGCCGTCATCGCCGCGAATAGCAATGAGACCGACATCGTGCGCGTACACATCCGTGTCGTTGTGCGGCGGGATGGCAATTGTGATCTTGAACTTGCGCGGCAGGTACGTAGGCCCGTACAGCGGCTCAAAGTCCTGCACAGCCTCGCCGGCGACCTGGGTCTTCTTGCCGTCGTCGTCCGTCAGCCAGATCTCGTGGTAGGCCGTCGTTGCCGGGAGCAGGTGGTCGCTGATGCGCTTGGAACAGGCAAAAACTTCGCGGTGGTAGTCGGACTGCTCCGGGAACGAACTGCACATGACGTTGCGGTTCACGTCGCCGCACGCAGCGAGAGTCGTCATCAGCGCACGGTTGATCGCCTGCATGGCCGGCTTGAGCTTGCCCTTCACCACACCGTGGAACTGGAAGGTCTGGCGCGTCGTCAGCTTCATCGTCTCGTTGCCGAGCTCGTTGCTGATGTCGTCCATCTGGATCCACTGCAGCGGCGTCGAAATACCACCCGCAAGACGGCAGCGGATCATGAACGAGTACGCCGGCTCAAGGCCCTGCGCCTTGCGCTCATCACGGATGTCTCTGTCGTCCTGCATGTATGTGCCGTGGAACTTGGTGAGCTGCTGGTCAGAAGCGCTTATGGCGCCAGTCGACGTGTCGTTGAGGCCCTCCACGATCGTACCGCGGAGGAAGTTCGACTCGATCTTCATGTCCTCGTTCGTTTTCGGGGGCGGCTCATCCGGCAGATTCTCAACATTATCCACGCCAAGAGCCTGCCAGATCTTGGGCTCCCAGTCCTGGTAACCGGTCTGAAACCCATCAGGGTCCTGGTCGTCGCCCAGGCCAATGTCTGCCAGCCGCTTAGCGCCCAGGTTGGCAAGGACCTTGTCCAGGTCCTTGCCTGGCTTGTTGTAGTACACCTTGTCCTCCTTGCGCGGCCAGTAGTGGCTGTCACCGAGGGCCATGACGGAGTAGTTGACGCCAGCCAGATCCAGCTCCGTGTTCTCCTTGATAGCGTCCCAGAAAGCACGCCCATTCTGTGGAAACTCGCCCTGGCCAGCGGTCGACGAGATGAAAATGATATTCTCCTCGGACGGTAGATCCTCAAGGGGGTAGTCCTCCATCGCCAGGACAGTAGTCTTCAGGCCCCGAGCACGGCCGCGGTTGCCCAGGCGCTTGGCCAGGTTCGTGGCGTTGCCGTTGTCGGATGCGTATAGGATCGTCAGCGGCGCGCCAAACAGGCCCTCCAGAAGCTGGTTGTAGGCGTCGCGGGCCTTGCGCTTCTGCTGGTTGCGGACCTCTGTGCCAAAGTCTTGGGCCAGAGTGGCGGCAAAGGTAGGCTCCTTCTGCATGATCTGGGTCAGCTTGTTGTCGCGGTCCAGGAAATCCTTCAGCTCCTTCTTGATGCGCTCCGAGTCCAGGGAGAACGTCGGCTCGCCATTCTTCTCGTTGTCCGGGTTCCACCGGTACAGCGGCCAGTAACCGAGGTCGACGGCCGTCTTGGTCTCGCGCAGGATGGTGAGCGGCGAGTCGTGCTCGCCAAAGTACGGCAGGTATGCCAGGACAATGGACGGGCCGTTGAACTTGTCAGCCTCGTCCATAGCCTGGAGAACCTGGGTGTAGGAGCTGTACGCGGCCACGGACGCGACGTAGGCATTGCCAAAGTTCATAGCGTACAGACCAATGTCCTTCTTTCTGCGATTCGCATCTGCTGCTGCGCGCTCCGAGTACGGAGTAGAGTCGATGATGAGCACATTGACATTTTCGCCGGAAGCCAGGACGTGGTGCACGCCAGAGTTGCCCAAATCATAGGACCAGGCGTCTGAGCCGACCAGCCAGAGCGATTCCTTGCGGAAGAAATGCTTGTTCTGGAGCAGCTTGCGCGAGGCGGCGGAGCGGTCAATGTCAAAGTGCGAAAGAACCTCCTCGGCAACGGCATCGGCCTTCTTGGGGTCGTTGGCCACGGCAGACCAGCGCGCGAGCAGGCGGTTGGGCGTCGCAGTGAGGAAGGTGTCGGACACAGCCGACCGCTTCACGTCAGCCACGAAGCGCTGGCGGTGCTCCTTGCGAGCGAGGAGGGAGCCGAAGCCAAACTCGGGCGAAGCAGCAATAGCGGCAGAGACGCCAGCGTTCTCAGAGCCAAGTGCATTGGCCACAAACAGACGGTCGCCAAAAAGCTGGTTGAGGATCTTGGTGTACGCAGTCTCGGTCTGGGGCTGCTCGAGAGCATACGCGTCAGCCTGCTCCGGGACCTCCTCAGCACCAACCTTGAGGTTCTGCACCGGCTTGGCCGCCGTCAGGTTCTCGAAGATGGCGCGAAGAGCCTCGTCGACAGTCGCGCGCGTCAGGTAGCCGACCTGGAAGCCAACAATGGTCTCGACGCCGCCAGCGGTGCTCCTCACGGTGGTCAGAACATCGAGCAGGGTCGGACCCCATTTCGTGGTGCGGCGGCTGATCTGCTCGAGGACAGCAATGCGCTTGACGCTCTGGGGCAGGGAGCCCAGCAGCTTGGAGCCGAGCCATGGGCGGTACAGGCGCGGCGTCAAGACACCAGTACTGGTGGAGGACGCGGCGGCGCTCTTCGCGAGCAGGGCAGGGTCGGAGCCAAAGACAAACAGGCAGTTTTCGGCGTTTGCCGGGCCGGTCCACTCAAAGGCGTTGTACTTGCGGCCGACGGCTCTCTCGAGCTGCTGCCAGACGGTCGACACATACTTGTAGATGTCGTCGGAGGTGATGGCCGACAAGTTCGAGGCGATGGTGGTGGCCGGCGACGTCGGGACCGAGCTCTGGACGCTCTGCTCAGCAGACTTCTCCGACGCCTGGGACGACGTGGGCTTGGAGGCGCTGCTGGCATTGACAGACAGGTCTAGACTGCCAGCAGCCGCGGGCCGGGGCGTGGCGCTGGGGGTCTCCGACGCGTCTGAGACGACAGCGGCGTGGCCGTCGTCGGCATAGATGTTGGTTCCGGCAAGCGGCGCAGCCTGGAAGCGGCGCACGTTGTCGAGGTTGAGGATGTCGCGCACGACCTCGACGCTCTCCGGGGCAATCGGCGCAGTCTGGGCCAGTGCGGCCGGGTTGAAGAAGTGGACAACGCCCTTGCCCGAGCGGATGGCCAGCGCATGGGCGGTCAGCGCAATGTCCTGGGCCTCCTGGACGGAGTAGGACTGCAGGAAGGACCAGCCGGCATTGCGGATGGCGGTGATGGCCGAGTAGTCGGGGAACTGCTCGGGGTGGAGGGACACATGGAGGACGACAGGAAGGTTCGCGAGCTTGTAGAGGTGCGCCACCGAGGCCAGCAGGATGGCGGAGCTGGTGGTGACCGACACCAGGAGGCCGGAGCGGCTGGGCGCAAAGGCCGACAGCAATGGGTCGGCGTTGTGCCGGACGGACTGAATCTGTGATGTGAACCAATGTCAGCGACGTGGCGGTGGGTATTGGGTGTGGCCGGCAGCACAAACCTCGGGCACTGCCCCAGCTGTCTTTGCGACAATGCTCTGGGCCTTGGCCTTCTCGAGGCTCTTGAGGTGCGCCGAGAACTCCGAGTCCGCGCTCAGCGACGGCTGGACCGAGATCACGACGTCGCTCGCAAGGTATGCGATTCTCGCCACTGTGCACCGCTCGTCAGCATTGCATGTTGTGTATGTGGTGACAGGCAATTATGTGCGCGCTGCATTCAGCCCAGCCCATGCGCAAGAATCTTATTGTGCAGGCTGTGCCGGCTGGCCGTTGTGCCAGCTGGAAGGCTGAGCAAGACCGCCAATTCCCGTTTGGGTAATTGTGAGGCCAAATGCAGCGTGGGCTTTCTAAGAACTGCCGACGGGTTTCCGATGCGGCTGCCGGGTGTACACGATTCTATTCGCGGGGAAGGGGCGAGCAGCGCGGGGACGGATAAGGAAAGAGTAGTTGACGTACCTGCCTCTCCAGCAGTCTTGACAGAGCCGGAAGAAGCCATTGTGGGCAGAACAGGTTCTCTCTTTCCCTAGAGGGGTTGACGGCGGGAGAGGGAATGGGTGGGAGGGAAGGAAGCGGGAGGAAGAGGAAGGAGTGAGCGGCGAGCAAAAATGTGCCAGAAAATCTACCGCCGGCCGCTACTGCTACGAGATATTATTGCGACAGCTGCCAGAGTAATTACATGCAGCGTCTCCGCGGCACGGTCTACAGTCTGCTCCTTACTGCTTTCTGCATAGAGCAACTCCCGTCCGCTCTTTCCCAGCAACAGACGGCGGGCTCCGCAAACTATTTTTCTTTCACTTTTTTTTCGCTGTCGGCAAGCCGCCAGCCACTCAGCTTTGGGGCTTCGATTGCGTGATCGTCTAGCGCGCCTGGCGAGCAGCTCCCACGCCAATGGTGATGGGGGCATTGCACCGCAGGAAGGCACGACGCAGTACGAAGTATGCACCTGCTCCCTCAGCGACTGGAATGGGCGCCGAAAGCGGCCTGGCTGTTCTGGTGGTGCCACTGTGCGGACGCATTTACGGAGTATTACAGGGCCTGCTCCGTAACAGCGACAACAGCGCTGCCGATGTCAAAGGCCAATGGGAGCATATTCAAATCCCGATTACAGAGCGTAATACTTCTTAGTGGGTAATTTGCCCCCGTTATCTCGGCGCTGCGATCCCGAACAGCGAGCGTGCTCCTTCGTCCTTTTGTCAGAAGTCATGCATCTTACATGTGGAAATGCTCGCTCCGTGTCGTATGCTACGCTCGTGGTAATATAGCCGGCCTGATTATTGTTTCCGCCAATGCCAGCCGGCCAAGGCACCATTGCGCAATCCGATGCCATGAAATACACCATGACCACGGTGTTGATATACTGTCGTAAACCGGTGACTCAACGGTGAATGAACATGAGTTAGTTATGTCGGTTCGGCTGTTTGGGGTGATACTGGCCCAATCTAACATAATCGTCTTTGGTTTGAACAACCACGCAGTATGTAGCTCCAAAGAACTGTTAGGTTGAATAACAACTAAGTGGTGAACGCTAGCGGGCGATATTGCAAACCCAAAACTAGCAAACATAAACAATACTTTTTGGCTCTTTATCCCCACCATTTACTCAAGTCGCAATACGTAAATGAAAAGAAACTGGGTCTATGATTGAAATACTACGAGCACGAGACAAGTTACCAAAACACAAAAGGCATTCAGCTGGACGGTGCAGTTGCTAACTACTCCTTGGCGAGTCAGCCGCACATTGTGTGCTTCTACTCCGTAGCTGGAGGGGACGATGTACTTCGCAGGCCTCGCACGACCCTTCTGCTGAAGGAGACTCGCTCTAAAGTTGTATTAGTATAGGGTTTCCCTTAGGATAGCTCAGACATACAAATAAATATAATTAAATAATGAACCGTCGTGCCCAAAGCACGAAAGCGCCACCGCTCAGCCGCACGCATTAACGCCATCGCTCTCGAATGTCCATGCCCAGTCTTAAAAAGCAGAACGCGCCCATCCAGAATGCCGTGAGTCGTGTGCCATCTCCATCCCCGAGCCAAAATCCCCATGGTGAGAAGTTACCGTCGATGGTGCCGGCCCTGCCGCTGTTCTGACGACACTTTTATCTTGCCGACACCGGCTTGCGGAACTTTGCGCCAAAGTTGCGCGTCCACGATTCATTGGGCTCCCGGCGCAGCCAATACCGCGTCCCGACGGAGACGAGCGCCCGACCGACCCGGCCCTTCCAGCCTTCGCCCGCAGGCGATCCCTCGGCGAACGGATTCCGGCCCGTCTTTGACGTCGTTGATGTAGCGATATTGAGCCGGCGGTGGCGCCGACCACGTGCGGAGCGTGTGCCCGACTTGAGCCCAGCCTCCTCGTCGTCGATATCGTGATCGTCCTGCAAGTCACGTGACGAGCTTTTGGTGGCCGTCTGGTCACTGTCCTCCCCGTCCGTGCTGCTGTCTTCCGCACCGGCCAGGCCCTGCTCCGGCACAGCCTCGGCATACCTCTGGAGAACCTGGCGCGCATAGGCCGCGACAATAATGCCAAAGTAGAAGCGCACTACCGTGAAGGCGACAATCAGCGTAAGGCTAGCCGCCGTCTCGTGCGCGCCCATCCAGCCTCCGCCCCCCAAAGTCGACGTCGTCGTGGATTCTGCGCTGGATGTTTCGACTGGCGATGCTGCTTCAGCCGCCGTCGTGGCCAGCGCCGCCGCCACCGACGTGATCGCTGCCGCTGCCGCTGGCCCTGCCTCGTCGCGGAAAGCTACCGCCGGCGCCGTCGTGCCGATAGCTGCTGCAGTTGCCACTGCCGTGGAAGCCGCCGTGGAAACTGCTGTTGCGCTCACTGCTGCAGCGTCCGCTGAGCTGGCAAGCAGATACCAGCCTGCTGCGAACACAGTTGTGTAGGTGGCGTTGGCGACGGTGTCGATAGCGTAGACCCATGCGAGTACGATGTTCTGCAGGGGCGACTCGCGCCGGATGTGAGGGATGCAGAAAGCGAGCACGACGAGAACGGTGAGGTTATAGAGGTAGGCCGAGAGCTGCGTGGCGGACAGAGAGAATCCCGTGAGGACGGCCAATAGGCCGTAGAAGCCCGTCAGCTTGTTAAAGAGGAGTATGAGTGAGATGAGCTCGGTGCCCGTCTGGAGGGACATGAACCCCAAAAAGGTCTGTTCCGCGGCAGCCAGCCGTCTTGTCAGCCGCTGGCGACTTTCTCGTGGCAGTTGCAGCGCCGAGGCGCCATCCCTGCCCAAATGAAGATGGATGCGAAGGGTTACACACCTGTGGTCTGGGAAACCGCAGCCACCGTGGACATATCGCTAGCGTGGCCATTTTCGCTTCGTTGCCGTCCTTCTGGCGGCACGTTGGGTAGATGTCTGAGTTGGCACCGGACGTCGGGTCAAGTTTTGTTTGTGTCGTGATGTCGGAATGCCGGGTTTTGCGGAAGACCCGGCAGCACTATGTCTCAATACGACTTAGGCGGGTCGCTCTTTCGTTAAGTATTAACTCTAATCTCGACGTAGTATTACGACGTACGATAAGATCGCCAAGCACGTGCCAAACAGATGACTAATCACGACATCTGCGAGGGGATGCGAGGACCGCTCGCAAGCGCTCACGCGAGCCACATTAGCGCTGTGGCCTCACAAATGGGTTTTTTCATACGGCATTGCTTACATGGTGTGCTTTTCCCGCGTGTATCTCGGATGTGACATGAGACCTGTCCTTGCCTTCATCTCCTCGCAGAGCTGCTGCTCGGCCTCGCGTTCCGCTGTGACACTGTCCAGACCCTCTTTTATCGCAGCAGCTGATTTGCGCACTCATCCGGTTTCTTCGATCGCCACGTGGTGAGTCCCTCTCGTGGCGTCTGCCGTTCGTTTTTGCCCTGATTAGGACGGCTGTGGACCGGTAATTCTGTACTCGTAAGCTAGCAGCTGTTTCTCCCCTGTTAACAGCTGGAACTGCTCGAAAAGTGGCAGCAATAGCAGCTCGTTTCGTTCGGCTAGGGCAATCAAGCATCTGAGCCATTTATCGAAGAGGGGCATCTGCCAAACGCAGAGTTACCAACTCCACCAACACCGTTGCTACTCAGACAACATGGCAGACGCGGCACAGCTCGTTGAGCAGTCCAAGAAGGCTGCGGCATACCAGGCAGTCCAAGACCACCTCGATCCCAGCTTTCTCCACATCGGCATCGGCTCAGGATCTACTGTTGTCTATGTCGTCGACGCCATCGCCGCCCAAGGGCCGGCTGTTACCGCGAACATGACCTTCTATCCTACCGGCGACCAGTCGCAAGCGCTCATTGAGAATGCCGGTCTGCGCCTGGCCAGCATAGCCCAGTTGCCGTCCAACGTCACTCTCGACGTGTGCTTCGATGGCGCCGACGAGGTCGACGACGACCTGAACCTGATCAAAGGTGGCGGCGCATGCCTCTTCCAGGAGAAGATCGTTGCCACTGCTGCCAAGAAATTTGTCTGTGTCGCTGGTAAGTTCGTGTTGGAAGCCGCCACCTGCCGGAGTATGTCCATGTCAGTGCTAACAGCATAGACTACCGCAAGCTGTCGCCGCGCCTCGGAACTTCCTGGAAGCAGGGCATCCCCATTGAGGTTCTGCCGCTGGCAGCCAAGCGCGTGCTGAGCGAGCTTGTCCAGATTGGCTCGCAGAACCCCAAGCTTCGCCCTGGTCTGCCGGCCAAGGCTGGCCCCGTAGTCACCGACAACAGCATGTGGCTGATTGATGCGCCTTTTGCTCCTCTTCAGCTGACCAAGGAGGAGTCGCAGGTGGACGGCGAGAACGGCATCTGGACGGTAGACGGCCTGGCTGACCGGCTCACCAAGATTGTCGGTGTTGTGGAGACTGGCCTGTTCACTGGCCTGAATGGCTTCCAGATCAAGTCTGTCACTGGGGGCGCACAAAAGCCCGTGGCTGCTTACTTCGGCATGGCTGACGGCACGGTGCAAGTTCGCAAGGCTGCATGAGCGGGCGGGATTAGTATCTGAGTTGCGTAACGTACGTGGTAGAGCCTGACTTGGACTATGTGGAAAGAATAGATGGACAGACTCGGTGTCTTTCTCAGTATCTTTCTCAGTATCTTTCTCCGTGTCTGTGACCCCCTTTGTCTTTTCTAACGTGTGGTATATATTGCATGCGAACCAAAAAGCAAACAATGAGTACAAATAAATGCTTATTGTATGGTATTCGCTAATGAAACGGAAAAAACCCCGACAAGGCAGAAAGCAAAGGGAGAGGCCAGGGCTCACAACGTATGACCCGCACTTTGCTCCTAAAATAAGGCTCTATGTTGGACCTCAAATACAGAAGGTTCCTCTTTACTTCCTGCCCAGCTGACAGTCCATAGGCGTTAAGCGGTGGTTCCATCTGCCTTAGCAAGCACATCCTTCCTGGCTTGTCTGCGTGTTTGCCGTCTTGACATCAATCACTGCCTTTGTTAGAGTCGACCCGGCCGATTGTAGGAAGCAAGGGAAGACAGATACTCACTTTGGCTGGACGCCTGTGCTGCCGCATCTGTACCCTCCATGCCGGGAAGGGCCTGTGCTATCCTCTTGAACAGAGGCTTCACATTGTGGCCCACCTTGGCGCTTGTCTCCACGAACATGAGGTTGTTCCGCTTCGCCTCCTCCTCGCCTTGCTGCGTCGTCACCTCCCGCTTGTCGTTCAGATCCGTCTTGTTGCCAACGAGTACGATAATAACGTCGTTGCCACGCTCGGCACGAACGTCGTCGATCCACTTGCGGGTATTCTGGAAGGACTTTGCGTCTAGACGAAAAACCGGTCAGCAGGCCGCCACAATGGCTTGCGTCCAGCAGACTCACTGGAAATGTCGTAGACCACCACGGCCACACTCGAATCACGGATGTAGGAAGGAATCAAGCTCCTGAAGCGTTCTTGGCCTGCCGTATCCCAAAGCTGTAAGCGCACGGTGCGGTCTTCGAGGTACATCGTCTATACACGCATTGTTAGTCAACGTGGACGTCCGATGCCGGCCATGCCAGCCGTCCTCCAGCCCTCTTGCCTTTGACAGGAAGTCGATGCCGATTGTTGCCTGGTACATGTTGTCGAACGAGTCGTACATGAACCGGGTAATCAAAGACGTTTTTCCCACTGTACCATCAGTCAGCTCTCGCTCTCGGTCTTCGGACTTCGTGTCCCACGATGCCGACCATCCATGACACGGGGGCTTGGGATCCATACCGCTCTGCTCGCCTAGAAACACAAGCCTGTTGGCAGGGTCAGTCCACTGCTCAAGCGCACCAGCCCAGGAAGCACCTCAGATGACGTGGAAGCAAGGCGCCCGGGGAGACGGTCAGGGGTGAGTCCTTACTTGTACTTCTTCAGCGGGTTGTTGTAGGACCCGCCAGTTCCTGTTTGCGCCATGGCTCAAAGTGTGAGGGATTGGGGACGAAGGTGTATGTGCGGTTGTCTGCGCGAGAGTCGTCCTGAAGAGCCAGACGGAGAGAACAAGATGTACTTGCGCTGCGACGTAACAAAACAATCCAAAAAGAAACGTGACAGGTTCAGATGAGGCCCACAAGTCTCCCTGTCAATTGCGCTGGTGCTGGCAAAAGGGGTATGGCTCTGGGCGGTGTGGGCGTCTGGGAGGCTGATCGTGGTCTGCGGGTGGCCGAGTGGTGGAAGACGTCTGTTTGCGAGACGCAGGCGGCCGAAGTTGGTGACGGGCTACGGAGTAGCAAGATGTTCTCTACGGAGTATGACGACTCCACCAGTGGACTCGGCAATGAGTGCATCACGCACCACAGCTTTTTGGCGGTGCACAGCCCATCAATTATCCGGGTCCGGCAACGCCACGAAGCGGGTCACGTGGAGATAACTATCGATAAGCACATCTTATCATTAGCAAGAAATAATTTTCTACAAGCCCCACTGCATATCTACTGCGTATGGCTTTTCGAGGAAGAAAGGCTCTTGCAACACCTACAGACCCTCTACCACAATATACGCGAATCTCAGATACAAGATGCCAGTCATTACGCCACTGGCGGGCACGACGGAGGCGCCGAAACAGCACAAACAGCCCTCCAGAAAAGGTCGGAAGGCCTGGAGAAAAAATGTCGACGTGTCGGAGGTGGAGAAAGGACTGGAGGAACGCAGCAACCAAATCATTAAAGGGTAAGTTCGGCGTGGACGTCTTGCCTTGCGACGGACACCTCTGTGCGGTATACTGACGATTGGCTGTGTGGGCAGTGGTGTTCTCGTCGAGAGAGATTCAAAAGACCTGTTCCAGGTCGCCGAGGAAGCCGACTTGAACATCCTGAAGCAGCTGCCGAATAAGATTAAGACCTTGAAGGCCGATGAGATTCTTGCACAACGCTCCGCAGTCCCGGCTGTGCCTATGCGCAAGCGCGCTGGCGACAAGAAGACGACAGATGGCGTCCTGCCGGTAAAGCGCCAGCGGGCCACATACATCACCCAGAAGGAGGTCATCCGCCTACGGAGAGTGGCAGAGGGCCACCACGACTCGACAGTCGCCATCGTGGATGCCGACTACGACCCATGGGCAGTCCCGGCCGAGAACATAGTAGCCCATGTTGAGGACAAGTTCTCGTTCCTGCCAAAAGCGCAAAAAGTGAAGGCGCCCGATACCATGACGCAAGCACCCATCTCGCTTGCAGCCACTGGCAAGCCGGTGCCGGCCATTGCTACGCCCAAGCCCGCCTTGAGCTACAACCCTGTATTCACCGACTACGAGGCACGCCTGGTAGAGGAGGGCCGGAAGGCGGTGGAGGCCGAGCAGAAGCGTCTCAGCGACCTCGAGGCCGAGCGGATACGGGAGGAGGCTGTTGCGCGGTCGGCTGCCGAAGCCGAAGAGGCGGAGCGACGCGCGAACTTGTCCGAGTGGGAGGAGGACTCGGCCTGGGAGGGCTTCGAGAGCGGCGCCGAAGACGTGACGGCAAAGCGACCGAAGCGCAAGACGCCTGCGCAGCGAAACCGCATCAACCGCCGCAAGGAGGCCGAGGCGAAGAAGAAGCACGATGCCATCAATGTGCGGAAAGCGGAGCAGCTGAAGAAGATTGAACAGATTCTCGCGCAGGAGAAGGAGGCGCGCCAGGCGCTGCAGGCACTCGGCTCGTCCGACGACAGCGATGCGGACGGGGAGACGGAGGCGGGAGACGACGTTGTTCTCCGCCGGCGGCAGCTCGGCAAGTTCAAGCTGCCCGAGCCGGACCTGGAGTTGGTGCTCCCCGACGAGCTGCAGGACTCACTGCGGCTACTGAAGCCGGAAGGAAACCTGCTCAAGGACCGGTATCGCAGCCTGCTCGTCCGGGGCAAGGTCGAGGCTCGCAGGAGGCGGCCGTACCGCAAGCAGGCCAAGACAAAGGTCACGGAGAAATGGGCACACAAGGACTTCCATTTGTTCTGAAGCAGCAGAACAGATTCGTGGGAGACATGGAAGACATGGAACTTGGATCTGGTGGACATCCAGCGTGGCCTGACGGCAGCTTGCAAGATATATCAAGGACACGATCCACGGTTGTCCCTCGCACTTTCAGGAGTAATATGATCCGTTTCTATGGCACTTGCACAGCAGCTGGGCAACTGTACGGAGTAAAGTCCCGTGAATCCTCGTATTGCTGACGCTTGGAGCATGTCTAAGCGCTAGTAAGAAAGGCTCCACTCCGGAATTTCGGAGGGACTTAGTCTTCCCGACGACGAATCAGAAGGCCACAACAGCAAGGCTGCGCTATTCCGCCCCGTTTCTATCGTCATGTCTGCGGCCTTCTTACCTCTGTGCAGCAGTCCATCAGCTTTCTACTCCGTACGCGTATGCTTGGTCGCCGCCTTCCCCTCCCTGCCGTTCCCTCCGGACCATTTCTACCTAGACGTGCCCGCTTGCCGGAATCAGCGTTGACACCGTTGCAATCCCGCCGCTGCATAGTTTTGGTCGCCGCCTCCGAAGGAACACCAGCCAATCTTCGCCAAGACAAGCTGCTACTTCGTGCAGCAACGTCCGTACCACTGGGCGAGCAGTGATCCTGGACACTACGTCGGACTGCCTAGCCAGAGTCCCCGTGCGATACGGAGTAGGCACCATGAGTGGCAACGGCGCCTCTGCTGTCGCCAGTACTCCAATGGACCAGGCCGCACGGCAACGGACTTCAACACTCCGCCGGTCTTGCGAGTCCTGCAGAACAGTAAAGGCCAAGTGCCTGGTCGAGCCAAGAGACGACTCCGGCCAGCACAAATGCTGCAAGCGGTACGCGAGCCCCATAAGGCTCCCATGTGACCACCCTTGCCAGCCAGTGGCATTACACCGTCAGGAAATAGAGACGGCTTTCCCCGTACTGACGGAACATTATGCCAGGTGCCTAGCACACAACATACCATGCATATTTGAGAATGCGCTTGCTCGGCCCAAAAAGCTCAAGTATTCTTCGTAAGTCTATGGGTAGTTTAGGCTGGCAGACGGGACGGTCCTTTGATTACCTATACAAGAGTAGCCAGCTGAACGGGCCTTTTCGACAGCCGAACCAGGGTGCGGGATGTCGAGGAGAAACTCGACGGCTTGATTGCTTTGATCTCTGCTCGGAATGAAGCGGCAAAGCTTGCCGAGTACCGTCCCGAGCCAGACCAGCCAGAGAAAACCGTTGATAGTACTGTCTCGATTATCGACAACGGCACAGTGGATGCGGATTTGTCCATGCCAAAGTTCTCCCCGCAGAACTTTGCTCCAGCGCCGGTTCAGATCAACTACTCCTTTGATGAGATCTTCACAGAGATACCACCACAGCTGTCTTTCAACACCAATACCCTGGATTTGCCATTCCTGACCCATGATGTTATTGACCGCGGCTTTCTCACCGAGGAAAAAGCCCAGCTGCTGATAGCGGACTACGTTGCTAACGGCGAGCAGCAGTTTCCTTTTGTTCTACTGGCGAAATCTGTCTCTCTCGGCTTCTTACGGCGCGAGCGTCCTTACGTTCTTCTGGCTGTCCTTGCAGTTGGCGCCGAAGCTCCACTCCAGGCTCGATTGGCACTGGAGTTTCGCAAGGTCCTGGCCCAGACCATGATTGTGGAATCGAAAAACAGTCTGGACTTGCTTCAAGGCCTGCTCATTTTTTGCACGTGGTAAGCGTCTTGCAGCGCCATATGCCTGTTCACACTCGCGCTTACAGTGGCCAAAAGGCACCACCGCTACTTCAAACCATACAACAGCCAGCTGTACCAGCTCTCGCAGGTTGCCGTGACTATGTGCACCGAGATGAGCTTGGGGAACGACTTGGCGCCTTACCTAGGAGGCGTAATTCCCGGACCGCACTTCCACCAACAGCCTGTGCCGAACAAACGAGCCATGGGGTGCGACTATTACGACCGCATCGAGCGGGCACGTACGTTCCTCGGCACCTATTGCGTCTCGGCGAGCGCTGCGTTGGCGCACCGGAAGCCGACACACTTCAAATTTGACCGGCATGTCGACCAGATCTCCCAGTTTCTGGCGAATGCCAATGAGGTGCCATCCGACGTGACTCTCATTCCGCATCACATTCGTGTGCGGAAGCTGGCGGAAGACGTTGATCGGATCTTCCATCCCAGCAACGGGAGCGACAATGCCATCATGGACGAGAGCTACATCGATACGATGGTCAAGGACTTTGAGCGCCAGTTTGCACAAATCAGAGACTCGATGACCACGGCGGCCTGGAGCAATGGTGAGCCACTTTCTTGCGTCGCACAGACTGGCTCGTTCTGACACTGAAATGCCAGCTGCCCTTCAATGTGCTGTGACCTATCTGCCCGTCATCCTATACGAGGTCGGGTTGCGCGTGCCCGCCGGACACCAGGCAGCGAAACAGGCGTCGCCATCCATGCCGTGCTGTGCCTGGTGCTCGTCGTCCACACGGCTAGCCCTGCTCATGAAGTGCATCCACGCCACCCAAACCTTTCTCACCAGCTATCTCGGATTGCCCGACCGGGCGTTCCGCCAGTCTACCATTGTCGAGATCGGCTGCAACATTGACGCCGTCCTGGTCCTTGCTCGTGCCAGTGTGGGACTGGAGACGAACAGCTTTCGGTCCGACGCAGTCGGCAAGAACAAGGCGAATCTGGTCGTGGCCGCCAACTTGACGCACTATCTCGAGCTATCGGAGCGCAAGATGACCAGTGTGCTGGCAAACACGGCACCGGGCGGCGGCATCGCGAACCCGGAGGACAAGAGGGACGTGTTCTACCAGTTGCGCGAAATCTACCGGTTCAGCATTGACTGGTACGGAAAATACGTGCACGGCAGCATGGGGGCATTGCGACAGATTGGCCAGATCAATGTGGAGGAGAACTCCAAGCTCGCCATCTCTTCGATCTCTTGGCTCAGCAAGGGACTTTCCATGGCCGAGGAAGCCTGCGAACTTGCGTCTTCTTTGACGGGGGGGCTCAAGGACATCGAAAACTGGGTGCCGGAAGAAGAGGACAGGTTACAGGAGTTCAACATGTGTGGAGACACATTGGAAACGATTACTTCGATGGGTGCGTTGGACCATTTGGCATGTATGGCTGCCGAGGTCCCCGTTCCCCCGGTGCCGTCCAGCGGGTCTGATTCAGCAGATGTCTCTGGAAATTTGTCTGCTTCGGACTCCGCGTCGACATCAGACAAGGGGCTGGCGGAGACGCCAGAGGCAGGCTTCGACGGGGCTTACTTATGGCCGACGGATATCGACTTGTGGGAAAAGACGCAGTCGGGTCCTTGGTTTGCGCCCTAACTCACAGTCATCTTTTCTCTCCTTGTTTCTATGCGATTCGGGACATTACACTTTTCTCCTCCTTCTCCAACTCCAATAATTTCTCGGTTGAATAGCTTCTTGTGACATTTCGGTCTATATAGGATACCTCTGGGTAACATTGGTATAGACAAGTGTAATGAAAATTTTGAGTACATCCAAGGCAATGATGCAATATGTATAGAATGCGAGGGTCCTTTGCGGTCTCGTCCTCTATGCAAAACCCGGACGCCAATTTTCTAACATTCGTTTCTCGACGGAAGGAATGCAGCACCACAGATTTCTACTAAGCAACACAGGTACAGATAGACAAAGAGGAAAACACAAATCAATTACCCCGAAGCCACAGCGGCGCCGTCGCCAAATAGGCAAACTCCCTGCAAAAGTAACGCCTTAAAAGCTCATCAAATCTGGCGTGGTTAGTAGAGGACCAAAAAGCAGTCGAAGCAGTCCAAGAAGCCAAAGAAGGAGTACATACCACGTCCAAAGATGCCGCGCTTGGCCCAGTCCACCATGAGAAGGACACGGGTACGCAGGCTGACGCTCTCCGCAAAGTAGACGCTGCGCCAGGCATAGACAGCCCAGAGGCCGCCGGAGATGTTGAACTTGCCCAGGTCGAAGACGGCCGAGTTTCCTACGTAGGCAAGGCTGCCGAGGTGCTTGTACTCAAAGGCGCGGTAGACGGCGGCGTCGAGGTCGCCGTCCTGAATCTCGTTGGCGGCCATGCCGGGGGCGGCGCGGGCGAGGCGGTTAAACTTGTTGGCAAGGTAGGTGCCCTGCTGGTTGGCGCGCTGGGCGGTGGCGGGCAGGCTCGTGAGCTTGCTGTCGATCTGCTTGAGCAGCTCGCGCAGCTCGCCGAAGCTAAGGGTGCCGGAGTGATCCCGGTCGAACTCGGCGAAGAGCTTGTCGAGGCGGCGCAGGTGGGCAATGGCCTGGGGGAAGCGGCGCTTGACGTCGGCGGCGATGAAACGCCAGTCGGCAAAGTGGATCTCGAGTGTCTCCGGGTCCTTGCCGTGCTTCCAGGCGAGGTTGCGCACAAAGCTCACAATGTTGTCGGCCAGGTTGTTCTGCACCGTGCTGCAGTCGCCAATGGCGTAGACGTCGCCGAGGGGCGCGCCCTTGACGCGGAGGTGCGAGTCGGTCTCGAGGGCGTGGCGGTTCTTCTGGTTATTGGGGCCGAGCTTGGCCGCCAGGCGCTGGCAGAACTCGGTCTGGGCCACACCAGTGGACCACAGGCACAGGCCGGCGGGCAGCTCTTTGGTCACGGACTTGCCATCGGGGGTCTTTTGGGTGAAGATGATGCGGTCGGGCCGGACCTCGTTGACGCGCGAGTTCGTCAGGACCTCGACCTGGTCACGGGCAAAGTGCTCCTCGGCGAAGCGCGACACCGCCTCGTCGTAGGTGTTGAGAATGTGGCTGCGGCTCTGGATCAGGTGGACGGAGATCTCGTTGCGCAGCAGACGGGGGAAGTCGTGGGTCAGGTCCTCGTTCAGCATGTCGTACAGCTCGGCGGCAAACTCTACACCGGTGGGACCGCCGCCGCTGACAACAAAGGACAGAAGACGCTTGCGCTCGTCGTCGGGGGTGGTGGGCAGACAGGCCAGCTCGAGATTCTTGATCACCTTGTTGCGGATCTTGCGGGCATCGCGGATATCCTTGAGGAAGAAGCAGTTGTCGAGACCCTTGACGCCGTGCGAGTTGGTGACGGAGCCGACGCCGATGACGAGCTTGTCGTAGGGTACGTAGAAGCGGGCTTCGCGGCCGTCGGAGCCAACCTGCGAGACCTCGACGAGCTTGTAGGAGAAGTCGACGTCTTCGGCACGCGCACAGAGGAAGTGGCCGTGGACACGGGCAATAATGCGACGGATCGGCTCGACGAGCGACTTGAACTCGAGGGTGCCGACGGTGGCGGAGGGCAGCATGGGCGTGAACAAGAAGTAGTTGTTGGGCGAGATGACGGTGACGTGGTAGTCGTCCGGGTTGAGGTTCTTGAGCATGGCGACGCCGCCCCAGCCGCCGCCGAGGATGACGAGCTTGGGCTTGTTCTTGGTCAGGCGTTTCTCGGCACAGTCGTCGTCGTCGATCTGGACATCGTAGACAGGCAGGTTCTTGGGGCCGGCGCGGCGCGGGTTGAGGGCGAGGGCGGAGACGTCGACCTCCTCATGGCCGCCAGAGTCCTTGTAGGTGGAGGCATCGTACAGGAAGAAGGCGACGACGGCGAGACCGAGAAAGACGATGGAGCCGCCGAGCCAGGCGAGGAAGCGGTAGAAGATCGTGACGATGCGCGAGCGGCGTGGTGGCGGGGTTTCGGGGGGCTGGCCGGGCGGGCCCGAGGGCGCAACGGGCGCAGCGGGCGCGGCGGAGGCGGACGAAGAGGACGAAGAGGACGAAGAGGACGAAGACGTGGACGCGCTGCGAAATCCCGCGATAATGGCCGAGTGCTGGCGCAGGCGGGCGGGCGGCGAGGCAGGCGAGGCCCGGGCGGCGGTGACGGTGCATGTAGGCTGGCGAGGCGGCAGGGACGGCGAGAACGGCGAGAACGGCGAGCGGCGCAGCGAGGCGGCCGAAAAGGGCCGTCTCGCGTGGATCAGAATCGGAGGCGGAAGCAAAGGCGCAGAGGCCGGCCGAAGAGCTGCGCCGATCACGGAGGCGCCGGCACGCCGGGCCGCGCCGGCCTGCGCGAGCTGGGCAATGGCGGAGGCGGCAGCAGACATGGCAATGGACAATGGCTGCGGCGGCGGGGAGGATGGCGTTGTGCTGGCGAAAAAGGAGTCGAAACGGGGAGACGACTATTTCATCGCCATGGAGGAGGAGGAGCGATGATGTCACTGGACCGGCGCTGCCGATACGACGTAGTGAGCGAGGGCTCTGTCTGGGCAGTGGGCGGCCGCGAGGGATGCAGCGGCGGCAGCCGGGCGGGAGAGCAGGAGAAAAGAAGGGCGCGCCAAACAGGTCGTGAAGCTGGAGAAGGGAAGCAGAAGTGAGGCAGAAACAAAGAAACAAAAGCCGGCGAGAAGAGGACTGGCGACCTGGATAGGCAGGATCGGGCTGGAGGGGTGAGCTATTTTCGCGTCGCCAGGAAGGGGAAGGGGCGATTGGCAGGGCCGATTGACAGGCCGGCAGCCGTGGCAAGCGCGATCCTGCCGGTTAGCGCCGCGAAGCTCTCAGTCGCCGTATGAGTAATGTACTCGCACTTGTACGAATCACTCAATTCGACAACGTGCGGAGTACGGAGAACGAACTCATGTCGCTTAGTCATGGACGTGTGTTTTGTTCCAGACACCATACTCCGTACGCGTTCGAATAGCCCTCACCGTCTCGCCGTGCCGCCCGCGGCCGGAGCGCCGATTCGCCGCCGGTCTGTCCCTGACGTTTGCGCGTCATGCACCCCGTTTTTTTCTTCTTTTTTCTCGCTCTGATCGCGCATCGCGACGGAACGGGCGCCGGCCGGCCTTGCTCTCCACCCAAGCTCTAGTAGTCTGGCGCAGCTGGCGTCTGGCGGCGGGCTGGGCAGCTGGCAGCTGGCCATGGGTTGCGCTTCTTCTGTGGCGACTAGGCTGCAGTTGCTCCGAATCGGCCGAGCACTTACGAGTCCAGTACCTACGGAGTAGGAGCTAGAAAAAGAGTCTGATACGGAGACATGCGTATTTCAAAGAGTGGCCCGCCAGGCGCAGGTTCTCTC
Organism: Grosmannia penicillata; assembly: GCA_002778075.1. NCBI lineage: Eukaryota > Fungi > Ascomycota > Sordariomycetes > Ophiostomatales > Ophiostomataceae > Grosmannia > Grosmannia penicillata. The sequence continues at coordinate 2,614,990 of PCDK01000001.1, read as the reverse complement.
TCTGCGGCACTATGCAGTGGCATGCGCCATTCGACCAGTCTGGAGACTGCGTGTCTGAGCCTGGAAGCTGAACAGGCGGCATCATCCTGTCAGACTGTACGAGTAGAGTACGAATACGTATCGTCCATATCGTCCCGCGGATGAGTCAGCGTCCGATGGCCCGCCAGCATGCCGTCATCGTGACATGGGCACGCCGTTTATCCTCTTGAGCAGGTGCCACCCAGCCCACTCCGCACACCGGGACCACTCTTGCCTATTTCAGAGGCCACAGCCGTCTGCCTCCATCTGATAAAAAAGATCAGTACGGAGTACGGCGTTTAGATGCGCAGAGATTTGCGGCTCCACCACAACCGCCGAGCCTCGCTCTCGGCCCTCGCATCTACGAGCATCACCGCGGACCCGTCCCACAAGTGCGTGCCGAGTACGTGTATGCCTCTGCGAGGCCGCCTGCTGTCCACGTCCCTGTCCGCCGTGCGACGCGCTCCCATGACTCTGCTGCGCCGTGTGGCCGCCACGCCGGCGCCGGCGCCGGCCGCCGTTTCTCCCTCCGGCGCCGGCGCCGCGTCCGAGCCGGCCTCCGCGCCGCCGCCGCCGAAGCCGCTCATCAACTTTTTGCGCGGATGGCCCAACGCCTCCATCCTCGGCGCCGCCCAGCTGCGCGCCGCCGCCGACCGGGTCCTGGCCACGCCGGCCCTCTTCGAGGACAGCCTCCAGTACGGCCCCGACCCGGGCTACGAGCCGCTGCGCGAGCAGCTGGCCGCCTACCTGAGCCAGACCTTTGGCGCGCACGGCGCGCCCAACGACCCGGAGCGCATCTGCATCACCGGCGGCGCCAGCCAGAACGTCGCCAACCTGCTGCTGTCCTTTACCGACCCGGCCTACACGGCCGCCGTCTGGATCGTCGCGCCCTGCTACCACCTCGTGTGTCCCGTCCTGGACGACGCCGGCTTTGCCGGCCGCCTGCACGCCGTGCCCGAGGACAGCGAGGGCGTCGACATCGCCGCGCTCGAGCAGGGCCTGGCCGGCCTGGCGCGCGCGCCGGCGGCGCCGCCGCCGCTGAAGCCGCACCTGGCGTCGACGGACCGCAAGGCCTTCCGCCACGTCATCTACGTCGTGCCGACGTCCTCGAACCCGTCCGGCTGCACCATGACGCTGGCCCGCCGCGAGGCCCTCGTGCGCCTGGCCCGCCGCTACGACGCCCTCGTCGTCGCCGACGACGTCTACGACTTTCTGCAGTGGCCCGTCGGCCCGCCGGCCCAGCCGCTGGCCCCGTCGCCCGGCCAGACCGCCGCCGAGCCGCCGACCGCCGCCGAGCCGCCGACCGTCGCGATGCCGCCGCCGCTGCCGCGCCTGGTCGACGTCGACCGCATGCTGCCGCGCGACGCCGCCGACGCCGCCGACGCCGCCCGCTTTGGCAACGTCGTGTCCAACGGCTCCTTTAGCAAGATCGTCGGCCCCGGCGTGCGCACCGGCTGGATCGAGGCGGCGCCGGCGCTCGCCCACGGCCTCGCCCAGACCGGCAGCTCCAAGTCCGGCGGCGCCCCGAGCCAGCTGTGCGCCTCCATGCTCGCCGAGATGATGCGCTGCGGCGCCCTCGACCGCCATCTCGCCGCCGTCGTGCGCCCGGCCCTGCAGCGCCGCCACCACACGCTCGCCGCCGCCGTCGCCGAGCACCTCGCCGAGCACGTCGAGATCCAGACCGGCGCCGCCTCGCTCGCCCAGAACACCTACGGCGGCTACTTTTTGTGGCTGCGCATCAAGCGGCCCGACATCCGGGCCCCCGACCTCGCCAGCCGCGCCATCGCTACCGAGAACCTCGTTGTGCCGCCCGGCACCTTGTTCGCCGTCAAGGGCGACGAGGAGAGCGTGCGCTTCACCCGCCACTTCCGTCTCTGCTTCGCCTGGGAGGCCGAGGACCGCCTGGTCGAGGGCGTCAAGCGCCTGGCATGCGTCTTCCGTGACTGGGACACGCACGCGGCAGCTGCCGACGACGGAAGCACGGAGAACTTTCGCAATGCGTTCAAATAGCTGGTGCCGGGGAGGGAAGACGTATATGAGCCATATAGACATGCTTGTACGCGCCTAGAATGCACCCAAACAATGCGGGAACGCATAAATGCCAGAAGCTAAAGCACCTCTTTGCCGCCGTGATATGTACGAAACCAACCCCTGAAAACCTGCAACCCAAGCGCGGCCAGCGCCTTCTTTACCGTGCCCATGCCGATGTCCCGTTGCCGTGTCCCAGACCCATTCCATGCTCAACCCTGTCGCTCGCAGCCAAAGTCCACAGTCCACAGCCCACAGCCCACAGCCACTACCAGCCCCAAGTGCGCGACGCTGCCGTGAACACCGGCGGCTTCCACTGGATGCGCTCCGGGTCGATGACGCGGCGCTGTTTTTTTAGGATGGCCTCGCGCTGCTCGAGCAGACGGTTCGGGATGACCACCTTGTGCTCGCCCTTGTGGTACACCTGCATGCGCAGCGCCTGCAGGGTATGCTCGACGTCCTGCGTGGTCATGGCGAGGGCGGTGGCGATGGCCTCGATGCTGCACTTCTCGTCGCGCTCGTTGTAGCCGGCGAGCAGGTCGATAATGTTCTCGGTCCAGTACTGGCGGTAGCTCAGCAGGCCCAGGTCGGAGAGCGGCTTCTCGGGCGAGCCCAGCTTGCCCTCGATGCGCGACAGCTCGTACGAGAACTGGATCAGCAGGCGGCCGTAGCCCTTGCGCTGGAACTGCGGCAGCGTCAGGATGCAGGCGACGTTGTAGCCGTCGGCGCTCTCCTTCTCCTTGGAGAAGTAGCCGACGAGGTGCACGCCCTTGTCGTCGCGCGCCGCCATGACGTAGAACAGGAACGGGTCGACGTCGTAGTAGAGCGTCTTGTGGTCCAGAAACATCTTGGACAGCAGACACAGGTTGCGGCACCACGTGCGCTGGCGGCGCCCGTCAATCTCAAAGAACGACACGTAGCTGTCGCGGTAGATCTCGTTGCCCGGCGGGTGCTGCAGCGTGCACTTGTCGCGGTGGCGCGAGAACGACTTGAGGCTGCCGTGGTAGCCGAGGCAGAACTCGCAGATGTAGACCACGTCCTCGAGGCCAAACGACTCCGGGTACGGCGAGAAGTACCACGGATACAGGTTGTACTTGCCGAACTGCACCTTGCTGATGTTGCGGATGCGCGACAGCTCTGTCGGGTTCTGCGTCATCGAGCCGCCCGTCCGCAGCTTCTCGATCTCCTCCTCGCGGCTGAACCCGTCGCCGGCCGCCGCTGCTGCGCCGGCCGCCGCGCTCGATCCGCCGTTCGCGCCGTCCTCGTCGCCGTCTGCCGCCGCCGGCGTCGATGCGGCCCCGGTATCGACGCCCGTCCCCGTCCTGTCGTCGGAGCCGTCCTCGCCCGGCGTCGACTTGTTCTGCGCCTCGACAAACTCTGCACGGCGAGTGAGTGAACGGATCGTCTGCGGCGGCTGCCAGCAGCCGTTCTGAGATCCACATACCTGTCCATGGATGGGGTGTCCCCGTCTCGGAGGCCACCGCGCTTTGCTCCCGCTTGGACGGACGCCTGGGCCCGTTCTTCTTGGAGACCGCCGTCTTCTTGGACTGTGCCACGGCGCCCTTCTTCTTCGAGTCCTTGGGCTTCTCCTTCTCCGGCGCTGGCCACTCGACATCCTGTGAAAAGTCGATGCGCGCCGACGGCACCCACTCGTCGAGGCGCTTGTTGAAGTTGTCAAAGTTGCAGTAAAAGTGCCGCCCGCTCTTCGTGTCGCGTATACTCAGGATCTCTGCGCGTCGGTAAATGCCATCTTTGAGGACCAGCGCGATGCAGCCGATCTTGATGGTGTCGGGCGTCGCTTTGCCTTTCTCGCGGGGCTCGCCGGAGCCGACAGCCGCATCGGGCTTCATGATGGGCGGAGATCTCGCGCAATCGTTTGGATGGCGTGTCGAGCGGTTTGGATGAAATGCGACCGCGGTGATGTCGACGGGTGAAAAGCGATGGAAGTCGACGTTGTAAGTCGTTAGTGCATTCGACTCGCGAGAATTGGAAGGCCGGTTTTAGCCTACGCAAAGCGGCACGTGCGGCGCTGTCAGTACTGTGCCGCCTTATCTAAGCCGATAAGATAAAAAATTAAAAAGTATCAGAGGCCCAACTTTGCGATAACAATCCAGAACTGCCACACCACATACGCATTCCTTTCCACCCTGCACGCCATGCACCAAGTATTCGGCACCAAGTTTTTATAACGCTCGCAGACACGAAGGGACTACACGTGCCAGTGACCGTGTACACTATGGCCGGCGAGCTCTCCTCCAACTGGAAGAAGCTGCAGGCCCAGATCAAGGCTGAACCATCCTCGAAGCCGACAGCCAAGAAGCCGACACAGAAGACAGCGGCGAAACCCGTGTCCCGGAAACGGGCGCGCGACGCGGCGGCCGGTACGCCCGGAGGCAGCGGGCAGCCGACAGCGAAGAGACAGCGGCGACGGTCGCTCCCACCAGCCAAGATGGGCGTCTCGCAGTCCTCGCAGATTGCCAAGGACTCGGCGTTCAGCCGGGGCCACGGTGTCGTGCAGACGACGGCCGAGGCCACGCCCTCGCTGTCCATGTGGGCAGAAGACAACGACATATCACCCGAGGACCTGGCGCACGCATACGGGCTCGGCGTGACGCGCGGCGGTGGGCGTCCGGCCGCGACGGCCGCGACCTTTGCCGCCGAAGCCAAGGAGGACCGGGCCAACGAGAACGGCGGCCTGACCGCCGGGCTGGCGGTGGGCAAGTACGTGTCGCTCGACTGCGAGATGGTCGGCGTCGGCGAGGGCGGACACGACGACGCGCTGGCGCGGGTCAGCGTGGTGGACTTTTTCGGCCGCCAGGTCTACGACTCCTACGTGCAGCTGCAGCCGGGCCAGCGCGTCACCAACTGGCGCACGGCTGTGAGCGGCATCACGCCGCGGCATCTGCGGACGGCACGGCCGTTTGCCGAGGTCCGCGCCACCGTGGCGGCGCTGCTGCGTGGCGACGACCCGCCGGGCACGGCGCCGAGCAAAAGCGGCGGCAGCAGGACGCCGCGCATCCTCGTCGGCCACGACGTGCGCCATGACCTGCGCGTGCTCGATCTCAGCCACCCGCCGCGGCTGGTCCGCGACACGGCCAAGTTCTCCGGCTTCAAAAAGTACGGCAACGGCCCCAAGCCCGCGCTGCGCGTCCTCGCCCACACGCTGCTCGGCGTCGAGATCCAGCAGGGCGCCCACTCCAGTGTCGAGGACGCCCGCGTCACCATGCAGCTCTTCCGCGAGCACAAGTCGGCCTTTGACATGGAGTGCGCGAACCGCTTCGGCGACGACGAGGACGCCGCGGCTTCGGCAAAGAAAAAGCCGAAACCACAGAAGAAGAAAAAGAAGAACTAAGCCTCGTTGGGACTTCCAGTTTTGTCCATACTATCTATTCATCATCGATACCCTCCACAGCGTTATTATCGCATATAGAGTCAACGGGCGGCTAGCCAATGTAATGGGCATCGTAAGGAGCCGTAGAGTTAGTGACATCTGGTAGACCGGTAGGGGGACCGAATCTCCCACGTAGTGTTGCAGCAAGTGGTACAATGTGACGACAGCAGAGCGTAAAAGCCAAAGAACACATTCTTGTTTAGAGTAGATGCGGATGGCAATAGTGCCCGACTATATAAACTGGTGCAGTGACATGAACCAAGGCCATCCGCAATAACCCTCATCTCTCCCAACCGACTATATACATACAACACCGCTAATCAACTCATAATCCTTAGAATACACGCCTAGATGCGGGCCGCAGACGGTGCACCTGACGGAGCAGCAGAAGGGAATGGGCCTGAAGGGGCCGGGCCGCTGGGTACACCGGTGGGGGCAGGCCCCGAGAAAGGAGCACCGGAGCCGAAGTTGGAGCCGAAGTTGGAGCGGAAGCCGGAGGGGACGCCTGAAGGGAAGCCGGATGGAACGCCTGAAGGGACGCCCGAGGGGAAGCTCGAGGGGAAGCCCGAGGGGGCACCGAAAGGCGGCAGACCGGTGGGTGCGGCGCCAGACGGGAAGCCAGAGGAGGCAGTACCCGACGGAGGCGCCGGAAGGGAGGTGGTATCAGCCCGACGACCTCTCTTGAAAGTAGGCGTTCCCGACGGCAGAGGACCGGAGAAAGCCGAGGGCGGAGCGCCCGTGGGCGCGGGCCCGGAGGCAAAATCAGAAGGGAAGCCCGAGAGGTGAATGCCCGTGGGCGCCGATCCAGCGGGAAAGCCGCTGGGGAAGCCAGAAGGAGGAACGCCTGTAGGAGCCACTCCCGAAGGAAAGTGGGAAGCGAAGCCAGACGGAACGCCCGACGGGAAAGCGCCGGTGGGCGCACCAGAAGGAACAGGCGGGAGACCGGTAGCCTGGCGCTTGCTGTTGTCAACCAGGGGGTGGCTGACGACCAGGCCGACGATGGCAGACATGACGGTGACGGAGAACTTCATGTTGACTGTTTTGGTAGCTTTGGGTGGAGTAAGAAATGGTTGGAAAAGTACAACACTTGACTGAGAACGGATAAAGTCAAATGACAAAAGATGTGAATAAGCGCAGAGGTCGAAACGAAGCAGTGGGAAATCTCGCAGAGATATGGCACTGGAGCTAAAAATGTTGGTTGGAAGAGAAGCTGTTGTTGAATGTGTGTGAAGAGAAGATTTGAACTCGGTGTAGACGGGCGACACCAGATATTTGTATCCGCGATGCTCGTCTGGCATACGTCAGGGAAACCAGCCTCGAGCGTACGTATCCCCGGCAGCGTTGCCTACGAAGCATTACATGCACTGCCTTGGCACTGCCTGATGGCTCCACGAGACTACGTACTGCGTATATCGCCAAACGCCCGAGAAGCCACGCAAAGAAGGCCAATGGTCCAACAACCTCTGGGAACCCTTCCTGGAGGAAACGCGGTTCTCCACCAGGCGTACGAATCGTGGTGGCGTATGCTGACCCCAGGATTTGCATAGTTGCGTGTACATTGTTTCAGCGTAGATCGAAACAACCGCGTCCGTCTTCAGCTTACAGCTCTCGGCCCACAGATCCACAGACTGTGGGTCGGCAATCGGGAGATCCCCCTATTGTAAGGAGTAGAGCAGGTTTCCGCAGGCTTTACACCCAGCTAGCGATGTTCAAGACAGTCTTTGGATGTTGAGGTCGAAACGTACGCGCCAGCCGCGCGATATTCCCCTGATCGCCGGAGCTTGAACAAATCTTGGCGCTATGAAGAGGGAGTCATTGTGGGTCTACTATGATAATGGGATGAGATGGTGCTGCATTGTCCTTGCGACGTACGGGCCTACGTCGGCCCTATGCCATATTGCATCGAAGCCCAGGAGCATCCCAAGGATATGAACAAGGCGAGAATGACGGGGCTGGAAGCCTGTGAAGGTTGGACATGAGAGACGTCCGTCGAGAGACCCTGGGAACAGTGGCATGAAGGAAGGACCGAGAACTACGAAAGGAAAAGCGCTCCTACGTTTCGGCAAAGTTGTTTCTTAGTCACCCAGTGGCCGGGCCAAGCCTCCAAGTCATTTGGCGAGACGGCGGTGACGAAGCAGGTATCTCGAGGACAGTCACAAGGATGACGACTTCCTAGTCATGGGAGTCTTCGCGTAAATCTGCATGGCAAAGGCCACATGTCTCTCTTAGTCGACATCGTTCCTTGTGAAGAGCTTCGGCAAGGCTCCCATGTGTAGCTTGCCCTTGCAATGACAGAACGGAGCGTCTGGTATGTTTCAAAACAAATGATCCGACGACGTGGCCCTGCCTGCCGCAGTACTCTTGGTGGACACCTCTCTGACAGTGTACTCATTGCTGTTGAGAATAGAAGGTCCTTGCCGGAGAACTTTACTCTCTTTTGAAAAAGATGCTTTGGAATGTTGTTGATAGCCAGTATTCCAATAAGCCGCTCACCTCTGGTCTCGCGGCTGAATAGACATCGGTTCGTCTAGATGCGGACTTGCCATTGCCTCTTACCAAAGCCGAACGTGGGTCTGCAAGCTTATTGCTCCTAGTAAATGACGGGTCAGAAAAGGGTTTCGCGGGAATGACGGTGCCTAACAGAATAAGCCTAGGAGAGATAACATTGATGTGTGGGAATCTGACAGACGAAGCAGCCCACTGGTGCATAAAACGACTTCATAGTGCAGTACATGTCATTGGAAAGTACCAAACTTTGAATTATACTGCTCATGCTCTATTTTCTATTTGACAGCGCTTACTCAGAATCAACCCATCTATGAACTCATAAAAACCTCTACTGTATGTATTTGCTCAGCTCTCAGCAAACCCTGAATGACCCCGTCTATTCCCGACCTTTGTAGTACCACATGTGCTAAAGCTGTCCTTCCGCAGCTCAGAATAAAACAGCCCGCTCAGGCGCCCGTGTCGACAAGGTGCTGTTAACCTCGTCGACCTGAAGCTCGATGGCCAGGGAATCCGCACCAGAATACGTGCCTTTCTGGACCCAGTTGTAGTTGGCGCCAGACTTCGTCTTCGCCTGGAAGGTAGCCTCGATGTCGACGTCCAGCTTGAACATGGTAAAGAACGAGGTGCCAACACAGTACTTTTTGGCCGGGCACTTGAGGTTGACAGTGCCTGCATTCGTGACTGTCGTGCCGGTGAGCTTCTGCTCGGCCGTGCTGCCCTGCAGGCCCCACGTTGCTGCTGTGGCTACAGAGCTCTTGGCGATGAACGGGATTTTGACTTCGGTGGTGAGGGTCACGGTATTTCCCACGTTCCATCCGAGGGTTGTGGTGACCGAGTGCTGCTTGTTCACAGCGGAAGTCGTCTGGATCGAGGTGCTCTGGTCGGAGGACGAGTTGCGGTTGTCGATGATTTGAGACCCAATGGTGACCGTCTGGCCCTCGGCGGCTGGCAGAATATTGTTGGTGAAGCCTGAATAGGCGATGTTGCTGATGGCAATCGACTGCAGCTCATCGAGGAAATCAAAGCCCATGGACGCGATCACTCCGATGGGGCAGTACACATAGCGAACCTGGGCCAGAATGCCAGAGCCCACCGGCACCTTGACGCCCGTAAACTGGTTGCTGACACTCGACATGGCCGAATAGGTGTTGCCGTTGCCCGTGGTAAAGTTGAAGCCCAAGAATTGCCTCTCGCTGACGACGACATAGAAGTCGGTGATCCTCTCGTTGGAGTCAAACTTGAAAGTTCCTGCGTCGTCGCCTTGTCCAATCTTTCACTGTTAGCGGGGGGTTCAAGGACTCTACGGCCATGGAGTAATGTGCTCGCTTACCGTGCTGGTGACCTCTGTCAGGCTTCCATTGATGGAGCCGAGCTTGAGCGACCGCATGTCGCTCGAGCCAGTAAAGACCTGGAGTGTCTGCAGAGGCCCCGGGGCGGTGGCTGTCGTGACTGCCGAAGCATCGCAGGCCACGAGCGGGTCGCCAACGTCAATGGCCACAAAAGCGCCAGTCGTCGTGACAGTCAAGGCCTGGCTGGCGGTCCCAGCGTCCTGTCGGCGCTCAATGGCCGGAGCGACAGTGGGAACGGGCCCGGTGGAAGAACTCAGTGACTGCAGCATAGACGCAATGCCGGCATCGTCTAGCGCGCCATGGTCGATGACGACAGGCGTGACGTCGGCGAGAGACGATGTCACCGTGGACGCCTCCCGAGGAGCCAGCGCGAGGGGCAATGCGCGGGCAAGTTGGGCAAAAAGGGGGCTTGCCAGCAAGCACGGAATCATAAAAGCGGCCATGGCTATGTTGATGAAGAAGAATGTGGACAAAGTGGAAGAGTGATGAAGTGTAGAAGTGGTGCGGATGAAAGAGAAGGGAAAGCTGAAGTCGATGCTGATGTCTCAACAAAAGTCATCATGTCGACTGGGAGCAACGAAGCTTATATATTCTATCATCAAGCGCTTTTACGCGGGAACGGCCTTGGCCGTCTTTCTGATGGCAGATGTCCAACTGGCGGTGCTGAGTGATTGCATTGTTCACGATGCAGGGAGCCGTCAGGAACTTGGCCTCATCTGGACTGGATGCTCGTCTCTGGCTCGTGCAAGTCGTCTATCCAAGTCAGGCTGTGTGGTCTGGAACGGTTCGCCAATGTGGAGATACCGGCTTGAAGCGCAAGGGATGCACGCCCGTTGGCCTCGGTGGCTTTAGCGCAGGCACCCGGACGAACGGCGCTCCTGCATGAACCTAGCGCACGATCCATCTCCATGATCCAAGATACGAGATGGGAAGCCATGGGACGTTGTCCACACGTGCCAAGCTGATAGGAGCTTGACTGCGGCAGATGCCAGATCTTAAAATGTATGCTATTGCACGTTGAAACTTTTTCTACGAAGCACGGTTGGGCATCCGTGGGTCCTCTATTTATGAAACGCTTGGAGGCTGCTCAGTGAAAGTGTGGCTGAGCTTGAGATCGCCAGATGCGACTCCGTACGAAGGAACTTTGGATCGAGAAGAGGCCGCTGCAAGTGGATCCGACGGCCAGTACCGATGGCTGTGCAGACACTACACTACTCGACTCATGCTCGTCTAGATCTGAGGATTAAATAACGAAGATCTTAAGGTTTGCCGCAAGTATGCATATTCTCGTATTCAGCTAGCTGATACCGAGGGTAATGTTCATGGTTGAATGGCACATCGGTGATACAATGCTGGAATCGCTCTTTGACGTGTTACTGAATACGGAAGGTGAAGCTTCACAGGGGGTCTCAGCATGTTTTGCAGCAGATGTACTCCGTATCGAGGGGCAGTGTTTGATTGTTCAGCACTTGCGCATGATGATGAAGGGCGAAGTGACATACCGGACGCCGCTGTGTCGCTGTGTCGCTGTGCCGCCGAAACATGTGCAAGCTAATTATACTTGACAGGAGAGGATGCAAGACGGACCTATAGCTGGTAGTTCGTCCTTAGACCACAACTTACGGCCAACATGCACTGTCTCGACGGCGCCAGTTGCAGCGCTCTACAGCTCGGCATCAGCGTCGTGATAGTGGCCAATGCGAAGCACGAAAGGCCGAGAGGCGATCCATGCTTCGAGGCTGCAGCCAGCCGTCTTGGGGGCGTCAACTTGCACAGGGAGGCTAATCCCTGGACGTGTTGATGTCATTGCTATGGGCAGGCATGGCGCTTATGGTAGGGGTCAGCTTGGCACTGTATGCTGTCTGCCGTGTAGCCTAATCAAGTTGTCAAGGTGGTGTTATATGATAGGCCCGTTTTGCAAGCGTGCCTGACTTTGTGCCTATTTATAGCAAGCTTTTATAGTAGAACAGAGTCCAAGCCGCCCATAGTCTGGCTGTAGTTGCAATCCATGGCCATGCATGTTGCATCCATAAGCGGGATATTCCAAGACACCAGTCGAGATTGCAAGATCAAGTTCGGGCATCGTTTTGACGGAGCCACAGCGGCTTAGCAGCAATTCATCTCCACAGCGCAGTTCATCCTCTTCAGGAGAGCTGACAGGGCGCAGGAGGGCAGCCCGATAATTCTCCGTAAAGGTGGAGTTATAGGGCTATGTCGATCAGTGGTGAATGCTAATACGACGGCCATGGGTCCTGTATTCAGTGGATAGTCCTTGTGCTAGGAGTCAGTTTAGAGAAATACAGAAAGAAAGAAAAGAAAAAAAGACAACCGACCTTACACCGGCCAACACGTTGAATGCATTAAAACAAAGCAAAAAAGCAAAAAACCCAGATTACCACGTAAATTAAGCTCTACCAGTACGAGAAGCGAAGCAAATAGCAAGCCGGACAAGAAGCGCGGCCAGCAACGGCACGTGACCCGACCGTTTATCCTATTACGGGGCTCTTTACGTAGCGCTAATGTGGCTTCTGCTGTCTACAGCAAGAACGCCTTCACGACACGCAACGAAACACAATGGCACAGCCTATGCTCCAAATCACGGCCAGCACGGCCAACGAGGCCGGCGTAGCTGCACAGGTGACGCCGCACTTGCTGCCCTGCCGCATCCACCACACAGGGCCGGTCGGCGACGCGCAGTTGTGGAGGCCAACGGTCCAAGGTTCGCTCGCACACAGTTGACCGTTGGCTGGCTGAAGCGATATACGCTGTACTAATGCGCGCCCAGGCACAGAGAGCACGGCCTACTTCCGCGGCCGCAAGCTCTGCGGCCGCACCATACGCGTGCCCGAGGGCTACCGCGGCGTCGTGGGCGTGCGCGAAGCGTCGGCGCGCGAGCAGGCGGCGCAGCGAAACGAGACGTTTGCCGAGGTGGTCGACGTGGACGCCGATGCAGACGAGCAGGCCGCAGCGCAGCAGCAGGCGGCGACGGGCGGCCTGGCCGTGCTGGGCGAGTTTGACGAGATGGTCGTCTGGGGACACCAGAACGCGCCCGACGCGGCGACCGACGCATACATGCGCGGCATGGACGAGTGGCTGTCGCTGGCCGAGCAGGCAAGTCTTTCCAGTCATTTCGCCTGCGGGCTTCTGGCCAAAGGCCCAGCCTACAAGCTGCCGACTTGCTGCCCACCGTACTGACTGTCTAGGCGCATTCTTACTCTCGCGACGACAAGAGCACATAGCGGTTCCCGGGCTGGACCTGCCAAAGCAGATCGGCAGGACACGGAGTTTTACATGGCAATGGGATAGCGATTGATGAGCAGCAGAAACATGGCACATTGTCTGGTTGCCAAAGCGCGAAAGAGACTCGTAGACTCGGTATTCAGCGTCGCGTTCAGCGCGTATGCAGCCACTTTAGCTTTTCGCGTCGGGCCAATCATAGGTGGACCTACGACGCGTAGCGACGCGTGAAATAGGAGGGGCATTACGGCGATGGGAAAGCACTCCGGCGTTTGGGAGCCGCCATCCCATTTTGCTTCATCCATCTTTTCCCTGCATCGCCCGCCAGTGCTCTGCCGAGCGCCACCACAAGCTGCAGGCATCCAACACAAGGGCGCTCGATACGCGCATCCGTGACGCGCTTACCGTCGGCTCGATCGTTTGACGCGCGGTCCGTAGATTGGATATCTGACCGACTTCTCGAGTTCTCGAATATCTTCTTATCTGCTTCTTTTCTGCGTCTTCTCGCCGCCTCTCTTCTTCCGCCCTCTCTACCTCCCCCAACGTCATGGCCGCCGCCATGGCTGCGCCGTCCAGCGACGCCGGCTACCTGATGTCGGACATCTCGCGCGCCCCGTCGTCTGGCGCGACTCCGCGCCACCGCGGCAGCCAGCTCAACTCGCTCAGCTCGTCGGCTGCCCGGCCGCGCGGTCCGCCGTCCGAGAGCCTGGGCGCCCCCAGCGACGACGAGGGCGAGGGCTTCGCCGACGACCAGGTTCCGCGGCGCGCACGACGGGCCATGAACGATGCTGTGCCGCGTGTCGAAGACAAGATCGGCATTGCCGTGCAGCACTACTTTGAGACGTTTATCGAGGAGTGAGTTGAGTTCTCTTGGTTTCTCTTTTAGTTTCTCTTTCAGTTTCTCTTTCGGTTTCTCTTTCAGTTTCTCTTTCAGTTCCTCTTTCAGTCTCTTTCAGTTTCTCTTTCGTTTCTCTTTCTCAGTTTCCGGCTTCACGACGTAGACTGACCTGCAGATTCGTCGAGGATCCCTCGCCCTCCGGCGACCTGCCGCCCAGCGCCGCCGTCACCGACCGCTTCTACGTCGCGCAGATCCACGGCATGCGCAAATACCAGCTGTCGACCTTTTACGTCGACTTCAAGCACCTGACGCTGTGGAACAACGGCGTGCTCTCCGAGGCGGCGCTGCGCATGTACTTCCGGCTGCTGCCGTACCTCAATGCCGGCCTGCACAACATGATCGCCAAGTACGAGCCCTACTACTTCCGTCGCCACCGCCAGCTCACGTCCACGACCGGCAGCGGCAGCGGCGCCTCGGCCGCCAGCCAGGCCGGCTCCGGCTCGCAGTCGACCGACCTCGGCAGCTGGACGAGCAACCAGCAGACGGACAAGCTCTTCACCGTGGCCATCTACAACATGCCGCTGGTCACGCGCATCCGCGCGCTGCGCGCCGCCAACATCGGCCAGCTCCTCAGCATCTCCGGCACGGTCACGCGCACGTCCGAGGTCCGGCCCGAGCTGGCGCTCGCCACCTTCATCTGCCTGCCCTGCAAGACGGTCGTGCCCAACGTCGAGCAGGCCTTCCGCTACACGGAGCCGACGCAGTGCCCCAACGTCACCTGCCAGAACCGCCAGGCGTGGCAGCTGGACATCCGCCAGAGCACCTTTGTCGACTGGCAAAAGGTGCGGATCCAGGAGAACAGCAGCGAGATCCCCACGGGCAGCATGCCGCGCACCATGGACGTCATCCTGCGCGGCGAGATGGTGGACCGCGCCAAGGCCGGCGAGAAGTGCATCTTCAACGGCATGCTCATGGTCGTGCCCGACGTCAGCCAGCTCGGCCTGCCGGGCGTGCGGCCGACGGCCGTCCGCGACGACCGCAACACGGCGCGCGGCGCCGACGCGGCCGGCGGCAGCGGCGTGTCCGGCCTCAAGTCGCTGGGCGTGCGCGACCTGACGTACCGGCTGGCCATCCTGGCCTGCATGGTGCTGCCCGACACCGCCAACCTGGGCAGCAGCAGCAACATCCCCAGCGGCCCCGACACGACGGGCGCCGACATTGTGGCGGCGCTGGCGCAGACGGCGGCGCTCAAGGGCGGCGACGGCGACGGCAGCGTGCTCGGCGACGGCAGCATCGGCGACGGCGAGCACCTGCTGTCGCCCGCGGAGGCGGCGCTCCAGGCGGCGCAGAAGGCGCAGGAGGCGATGCAGGAGGCGGTGCTCAGCGCGTACACCAAGTCGGAGATTGACGACCTGCGCAAGATGGTGCATAGCGAGTACATTTACGCGCGGCTGATCAAGTCGCTGGCGCCCATGGTCTACGGGCACGAGATTGTCAAGAAGGGGCTGCTGCTGCAGCTGGTGTCGGGCGTGCACAAGTCGACGGCCGAGGGCATGCAGCTGCGCGGCGACATCAACATCTGCATCGTGGGCGACCCGTCGACGAGCAAGTCGCAGTTCCTCAAGTACATCTGCAGCTTTGCGCCGCGCGCCGTCTACACGTCGGGCAAGGCGTCGTCGGCGGCCGGGCTGACGGCGGCCGTCGTCAAGGACGAGGAGACGGGCGAGTTCACCATTGAGGCCGGCGCGCTGATGCTGGCCGACAACGGCATCTGCTGCATCGACGAGTTTGACAAGATGGACGTGGCCGACCAGGTCGCCATCCACGAGGCCATGGAGCAGCAGACCATCTCCATCGCCAAGGCCGGCATCCAGGCCACGCTCAACGCGCGCACCTCCATCCTGGCCGCCGCCAACCCCGTCGCCGGCCGCTACAACCGCAAGGCCACGCTGCGCGCCAACATCCACATGAGCGCGCCCATCATGTCGCGCTTCGACCTCTTCTTCGTCGTCCTCGACGAGTGCAACGAGCGCGTCGACCGCCGCCTCGCCGAGCACATTGTCGGCATCCACCAGCTGCGCGACGAGGGCGTCGCCCCCGAGTTCAGCACCGAGCAGCTGCAGCGCTACATCCAGTTCGCCCGCACCTTCCAGCCGCGCTTCACCCCCGCCGCCAAGACCCTGCTCGTCCAGCTGTACCGCGAGCTGCGCGCCGACGACGCCCAGGGCGGCGTCGGCCGCCACTCGTACCGCATCACCGTGCGCCAGCTCGAGTCCATGATCCGCCTCAGCGAGGCCATTGCCAAGGCCAACTGCGTCGACGAGATCACCCCCGAGATGGTCACCGAGGCCTACAACCTGCTGCGCCAGAGCATCATCTCCGTCGAGCACGACGACGTCGAGATGGACGACGAGGAGGACCCGCCCGCCGCCGCCGACGCCGCCGCGCCCGAGGTCACCATGGACGCCGACGCGCCGCCCGCCGCGCCCAGCCCGGACGCCGCCGCCGACGAGCCGCCCGCCGCCGCGCCGCACCGCCACCGCGTCACCATCACCTACGACAAGTACATGGCCATTGTCCACGCCGTGGTCCAGCGCGTGCGCGACGACGAGGTCGCGGGCCCCGGCGAGGGCGTGGCCGCCGACCTGCTGGCCGACGCCTACCTGGAGGCGCTCGAGGGCGACCTCGCCACCGAGGAGGACTACCACCGCGAGAAGGCGCTCGTGCTGACCGTCCTGAAGCGCATGGTCAAGGTACGTTGTGCGCCCGCCCCGGCGCCCGTCATCGCGCGTCGTACTGACTGCCCAGGAAAACATTCTGATGCCCATCCGCGGCCAGGGCATGGCCGACGTGCCGGCCGAGGGCGAGGCCGGCTCTTCGGCAGCAGCCGCCGCCCTGGACCATGTCGTCTACGTGCTGCACCCCAACTGCGAGTTCGAGGAGTTCTGAGGCCGGCGAGACGGGAGTACGCGGCGTTGCCCAGACGGCTTGGCTTTGCTGTTTGATTTCGAGCACGTGGACGGGACAGAGAGTATGGACGGCATGTCGGTACAGGCACTACGCTATCGCCGTCACTTCCGTCACAGCGCGCAACGTATTATGAATCCAATCGTTTCTCGTGTTTTCTCGTGTTTTCTGTGCTTTCCTGGTCCATCTCGCCATCCTCGCACGATACATGAGCCCTTGCGCCCCATCCGAGCAATGCGCTGCACCGTCCCTGCACGGGTAGATCCCGCTGTCCGACGAGCCCCAACGCCAACCCAGTCGTGAGTCCAGACGCTTCGATCGTGTCGCGTCTTCAGCCATATCCCGTCCGTTGTTCCGTCACACACGAGCAGCAGAGCAAGACGCATACCAAAAACCTCCGCCTGCACGTCTTCGTCTTCGCGTCGTTCCCGTTGACCGCTGGCCGAGGCCGAGGCATAACACAGACATGAACGGCTCGCCCATATCAACTGTGCCGTGGCACCTTTCGTCTCTGCCCGTACTCCCACAAGCCGAGCCCATAGCCTTTCCCGGTCTTCTGTGCTGGGAGCAACTTGCGACAGGCCCAAACGAACAGCGCTAATCGTCGAACAGGGGAGCCCAATATAGAAGGAGATGACAGAATGCATCGCAGGTCCAAGCGACAAATAAAATGTGGTAGTAGGGAAGACAGAGAGCCGTAGGGTAGGAAATAACATAAGATAATCGGCAAGAAGAATAGCTTGCTGCGAATAAAAAATCGTACACGGGCGAGCTGTGACGAATCCATCGACTCTTGCCGCTACACGCGCAACGAGCCGATCAGAGGCGGCAGGCCAGCTAGGTCGGGGTTCGGTGAGGAGCGCCATCTGTTGCGCAGAACAGACGCGGCTGGCTGTATCTAGTGCAAGGCACGACAAGCTCTGTCAGTCGCTTGTCGCTGCACTCTTGTCCATGTGTCGGGGCAGTAGAGCTGCCCGGATCACGTCTGGACGGACGCCGGCGTGTTACGCGTCCAGTTCTCGGCGCGGTGCCGCAGTCCGCCGCCCCGGGAACGACCGCCAGACGCTCCTTGGGCCGGCGCGGTGCTTGCCGGCGAGTTCGGATCGTTGCCGCGCGAGCCCGAGTGCGAGCTTGCCGTGTCACGGCCGGCCCTGTTCGCACCGCGCTGGCCGCCCGACCGGCCACTCCGGCCGCCACCCGAGCGCCGCGAGTTGCTGTGCGTCCGCGGCGCGGGCAGATGGACTTCTTTGCCTTGGCCCGCCACGCCGGGCATCCGAATGCTGATGATGTTTGGCGCGCCAAACGACTCTTTCAGGAACGGCTCCAGATCCACGCTCGTCGCTGCAGGCAACAGGAACCGGCGAGGAAGCGGCTTCGGTGCCACGGCTGGCTTCCATGCCAGCTCTGGCGCCTTTTGCGGCAGGTGGACGGACGGCAGGGAGCCCATTTCCTGCCTCTCAAAGCACTCCTCGGCCATCGACCGCGACGTCACCGGCTCTTGGGGCGCCGGCTTCACGTTCTTGGCTCGCGGAGCCGGGGACGCCGTGGCCGGGACACCGGAGGGCGCTGCGGCTTCAGTGGGTTGCTTCGATTGCACGTCTGCTCGTCCGGCGGACGCAGAGGGCTTGGACGGGGACCGGTCGAACAGCACGTCGAACTTGGCCTGCCATTTGTTGTCCTTGGACGCTGGCTGCTGCGGGCTCCGCTGCGACGACGAGGGCGCAGACGGATGGCCGTGCTGGGGCGGATGGGCCTGCTGAGGCGGAGGCTGGCGGTGCCACGACGTCGACTCCATGGCCGCATTCTTGTCCTTGGGCGGCAGACGGACGACGATTTTCGACGGCGGAAGCGACACGTGAGGGTGCGCCGCATCGCCATCAAACGCCGGGTGCCCGTCCGTATCGGGCGGAGGCGGAGAGGGCGAGTCGGGCTGGCCGCGGGCCGTGTTGCCGGCTCCTTGGCCAGCCTCGGCAGACTCTTCCTGGCGGATATCGCGCGCTGGGAAGAACCGCGACGGCCGCGATGTCTGAGCAGAAACGGGCGACGCCGTGCCTGCAGCCGTGCCGGCCGTGTTGCCCGGCCGGTGCACGACGGAACGCTTATTCTTATCGTCCACCCGGTCGCCGTCTTCGCTCATGCGCGTCGGCATCCACGTGTCTTTGATCGTCGGCCGGATGCTGGCGAGAGAAATACCGCGAGCCTCGGCATCCCGCTGCTGCTGGGCCCGGCGGGCCTTGTCCTGCTCCACGGTGTTCTCGTCGCCGGCCTGCACGGCGCTGGCCCACGCACTGCGGGCGGCACCCACTGTCGCCGGAGCGGCCATGCTTTGCTGTGCTAACGAGGGCGCCGATGTCGCCTTGGCAGCCGCCTTGGGGGGGCCGATTGGGGCGATCGCGGGCGCCGCGGCGCTCTTCTGGGAGGCAGGAGGACCGATCGGTCCTGGCCCTTGCTTGCCAGACATGGGCGTCACCGACGATGCGAACGGCTCCGTCACAAAAGTGCCGTTGCCCAGACTGCGGTTGTTCGGCGCTGCCCAAAGGTTGCGAGACGGCGCCTGGCCACCGCTGCCCCAGGATGCAAGACGATCGGATGGCGCTGGTGCCGGGTTGTGCCACGACTGCGGCTGTTCCTTTGCGTTTGGCAACGGGGAACTGCCCTCTGTGACCGGCCGTGTTGGGCGCGCGCTGTCGGGCGCCTGTTCAGGCACAGCCTCAGGCTTGGCCTCTCCCGCTGGCGGTGGCGGCTTGCGCGTCTCCGACGGCGCGGCAGTCGGGGGCGGCGCGGCAGACGGCGCCGTCTCCTCTCTGACGTCCTTCTTTGCGCTCTTCTTTTCCGGTGGAGGGCCCATGGCCTCCAGTTTCAGCCGGATCCGCTCTTTCCTGGCTGCCTCCTCGCGTTCTTCCTCCTCCAGACGTCTCTTGCGAGCGAGTTCGCGTCGTTCACGCATAATCTTCTTCTGCAACTCAAGCTCGTCTTCGATGGATGGGACCGGGGCAGGCGGAGGCCCTGCAACCGGGGGTTCCGGTGCCGGTGCCGTGGCCTCGGCCGGTGCACTCTGGTGGAGAACGGCAGCGTCCACTCTCGGGGAAACGCGAGCATTCCAGGGCTGCGGGCCAGACGGGGAAAAGTTGCGTGGCGATGTCATGCTGTCCTCACTCCTGCCGGCAACAGAGGACTGCCGAGGACCCAGTAGCTCTTGAGGCCGCTCGTGGGGCGCATGCTGATCACCGGGCCGGACGAGCTGGTGCAAGAACCTGCCACTGCCGCCACTCACGTTGGACGAACCGCGCCGGCGGCCGTAAGGACCGGGATCCGGACCGTTCGACCTGTGCGTCTGGAATGCTGCCGACGGCTCGGGCTGGTCCGCCATCGGGCCGGACCGCTGAAGCACAGGGCCAGGGGCCTGCCTATACTGCGAGTCGTTCCGGAAGCTACCACGGCGGTCATCCACAGGCTCGAGGCGCCCAGACTGCGAGTTGAACAGCTCCCGGTTCGTGTGCGGATGGCCGTCGCGGAAACCACCACGGCTGAAGTCGTCCGCGGCAATTTCCTTGTACGGTGGCGGAGGCGACACGCCCCGGTGGCCATAATGGTCCCTCGGTGGGTGCTGGGAATAGTGCTGCGGCGGCATGCGCGAGCCATAAGGGCCGGAGCCGTGCGGCGGCTGGTCCACGACGACTGGCGGCGCCTTCTCGACCGGGGGAAGCGGTGCCCACGGCGACCGAGCCGGCGTCGGCGGAGCGGGCGGCTTCGCGACCAGGGTCAGCTTCTCCTGTGCGCCGCCCTTCAGAATCAGCCCTTTGCCAGAGGGAAGACCCGGGGGTTTGGCAGCAGGCGACGGCGCTGCCGCTGGAACTGGAACTGGCGAGAGCGGTTTGCCGATGGGGGCCACATCCTTGGGCGGCAGGGACGCAGCGGGCACAGGAATCGTTCGTTGCATTAGGTGTAAGGGCTGGCGCACGAGCTGTGCCGGCTCGGGTTGCGGCGAGAACGGGCTCTGCTCGTCGTGGTGCGGCAGAGTCGACTTCGTGCCGTCCGTCCAGCGAATCTCCTCGGGGGCCCAGTCGTCATCGTCATCGTCAATGTCGGCCCAGTTGGACTGGCCCTTCTCGCTATCCTGTTGCAGCCGAGAAGCAACGTGGATGCCATACTTCTTGAGCTCTTCGTCGGTGAGTTTTGTCGGCTCGGGTGCCGGTACCGCTGTAGATCCCGGAGACGTTAGCCACCGCATGTCCGCCGCATGTCCGCCGCATGTCCAAGGCGCCACGGCCACGCAGCAACTTACGCTTGTTCTTGTTCCACACAGCGCCGGCGTCTGGCGCATTGGGGCGGCCGTTGGACCCCGGCGTGCCCTTGGCAACCAGGCCGCCGGTTTTGGCCACAAGCCGCGGCCGCGCAGATGGCGCAGACGTCGGCGGCGTGGGAGTTGTCGCGCTCAGGACCGGCGAAGCCTTTTCGCCGGCCTTGGCTGGTCCCGCGGCTGTGGCTTTGGCGGCAAGAAAGGTTTTGTTGACGGACACAGCCTTGAAGGTGGCCGGCTTCCGAGCGGCCGACGACGTCCGCACGTGCTCCTTGTCGTCGTCCTTTTTGAGCGCATCCCGCAGCGTAGCGTCATAGTCCGATCCGCCGCTGATGCTCGGTTCTGCAGAATTGACCAGATCGTCGACAATGTCGGCAATGTGCTTGTTGGAGAGCTCGTCGGGAGAAGCAGAAGCGGTGGTACCGTTTACAGAGGCCGGGTGCGGATTGTCATTTTCAGAGGCGTCGTTGGACTTGGCAGCCTGGAGAAAATAATTAGTTGTGCGATTCGCAAAGGCGCAAATCTGAGGGCAACCTGAGGAGATATTGAGCTGCGCATAGCACACGCGGCAAGAATACGACCGCAACAGCAGGCTCTGCAGCACATCGACACACCACAGGCCCGTCCTGGAGGCTCGCAAAAGTACCAACCAGTACACAGGTGGGAGCGGAAAGAAAAAAAAACTCACAGCGTCGGACTCGGATATAGGAGCAGCATCAACGATCTTGTTGGCATGGATCTCAGCAGCCATCATCCGATGTGCCTATATTTTGTTGCGTGGAGAGGCAGAGGTGACCGCGCCGTATGCGTGACGGCTCGAGAGATCACCGAGGATGATGAAGCGCGTGTTGCGATTAGATGCCTCGTATCGCGTCCAGGATCACGAGCTTCCGATCAGAGTCAGATGTTCGAAGGTGGGACAGGCTGGAGCGCGGGATGCGGCAACAGAGGGCGGGCCGGGGGCAGGAAGCGGCGCGACGGTACTCTGCCAGAGCCAGAGGTCCAGCGAGAAGCGGTAGGCGGCGGTCGGACGCGTCTCGAAGCGTCGGCAAACAGACAGCTGGCAAATAATGAGGCCAAATGGCGGATCGATGCACGATCGGCGAGCGATCAACGGTCGGCGGCGGCTATCGAAAGGGCAGGGGGGCGGGCGTCCCGGGGCGTTCCTATGGCCAGGAAGAGGAGCAGAGGATGGCAGGGCGGGTGCAGGGTGCCGGAGACGGTCGGAGATGAAGTCCGTGATGGTTGCAGAGGACAGACAAGGAGAGAAGGAGAACATTGAAAATGCGGCTGGTGCAGTCTTTTTTCTGACTGGACAGGCAGGGGACTTTGTGGCTAAGCAACACGATTGGCCGGCCACTGCGTCGTCTGTTTCGGGCTTAGCGCGCCGCAGGCTGTCAAGCAGAACGGCCAGCAGACAGACCATTGCGCTTGCTCACGCCGTTTCATAAGCCGACGACGTGAGGTCTACGTTGTGCAAGTGCAGTGGCTTCGTCAGAGCCGCGTCGGCGCGGCCGTTGTGCGCCATCCCGCACAGCCGTGAACAGGACAGACCAAGAACTCTTCGTAGCCATCCATCTACTTGACTGCAGACCGTTAAAACAAACCGTTAAAGCAGACCGTTAAAGCAGACCGTTAAAGCAGCAAAGGCAGCCGTTTCTCTGTGCTTTCTGGTGCGTGCCCGCCGTCTTGGCGCTGCAGCTGCTGGTCCAGTGAGAGCAAGCCTTCTGCGGCGAGAAGCGCGCGGAACGTGGCTCCTCTTGCAATGTGTCCTCGGCGGAGCCAGTCTGACGTGCGTCGCTTTGGCTGGGCCGTGTTTTGCAGCAGGCGGACGTGGTTCCACGGAGCATCGCCTTCAGAGACCCACGGCCAGCCAAACGCTGGTCCGTCTGTATTTTACGACCGACGACCGCGATGTCAAGTTCTGTCGGACACCAGTCGCATGGCCAGCGGCAGACATGGAAACGCGCAGGCAGTAACACACACAGAAACGTTCTCGGCCGAGCAGCCGGCTTGGGAATGATTTGAATTTCTGCTGGCACACTGCTTTCAGCCCTGCCACGATCTCACTCTATTTTGGCAACATATATATACACAACGCGACTGAGATATCGTGAGAACCGTCTTGCCTCAGCCTAGCTTAGTACCGACAGTCGTCAAGCTGTCTAGTGGGCGTTGTTCTTGTGGTGGCCTGTGTGCAAAGTCTGGTCAGCCACTGTCTCTGTGTCCTCCAGGCACGGGTGGGCTGCTTTCGCTGTTGTCGGGTATACACTTACGCAGGTGGAAGTAGTACTGCTGGGCGTAGCCGACGACGACAAGGATGGCAATAGCCTGGATAATGGCTAGAGGAGGGTCAGCAACTTTGTACGCAAACGTGCATGGGACTCTGGCGTGCCCGTAGCGCAGCCAACGAAAGGCGGGGGTGACGCACGCTTCGCAGTCGAGTTCTTGCCAAAGTGCTTGGCCTGGTAGCGGCCAAAGAGACCGCTGCCCTTCACCTCTGGGGCGGCGCCACGGGGAAGCTTCTCGTAGAAGCTGACGACGCGCTGCATGCGAACAGCATCCGGGGCAGCACCGAGAGCCTGTAGAGCCGACGTCAGCATATCGCCGGCAAGAAACAAAAAAAAAAACGAGCAGCACCACTCCCCCTCCGTCGACTCCTCGGCGTCGGCTTCAGTCTGCGCATTGGCGTCGTCGAGGCGGCGCGCTGTCTCACGGCCGCCTGTCTATCGCCGACGATTGGAAGAGGGAGAAAAGTCGCGCGTTTTTTTGTCCCTTCGCGCAACATCCACGCTCATCGGTCACCAGCACCATCGCGACGTACCTTTGGCGAGGCAATCTGGGACCATCAGTCAGCATTGGCTACAGCCAGCCGCGGCCCCCTCATGTCGAGTATCAATACGACGTACCTTGGGGGGAATGAGGGTCGAGAGCGCCCGGCGGGTGATGTAGCTCATTTTGATTTTTGTCGCGGTAGGCCCTGCGGATCCGAGAATAGGAATAGCAGTGAGAGGAGAGAAGAACGAGAGTCAGAGCCTCGTTTCGGGTGTGTCGACACAATGGAAGGCAGCGGGCTGGCACAATGGGCAGAGTGAGGGCGTGTGTGGGTTTTCGGCGTTCGTGATGGCTCTGCGAAAATGAGGATTCCGAAAGCTTTCCCTCCGGAGGAGCGGTAGTTCCCGGAACCAATCAGAAGCCCCCGCTGCCGCCGGTTTTTCCGCAGCCGTGTCGGCTCGGATTATCTTTTATCGCTCAATCCGCTTACCATATTTCCCTCGCCTGCTATTCGCGAAGACCCTTTAGAAGCCGATTTTGAAGGCATCGCCTCTCTCTACGACGACCAGGGCCGCACTGCCACTGCCATCGTCACACGCTTTCCGGCCCCGATTTCCACACCAACTCCCCCGCACAGATCATGGCTGCGCTTCGCCCGACCACCGCGGCTGCGGCTGCCCGCCTTCTCCGGTCCGGCGCCGCTCTGCCGACTGCCCGCCGGCCGCTGGTTGCAGCTGTTCCGGCGATGCGGAGACTCGAGAGCTCGCTGACCCCGGCCCCAAAGACCCCCGTCTCGTCCTCGCCTTCGACGCTGGCCACATCCAAGAACCGGCCCGACTACGCTGCCCATTCCGACAAGGCGACCTCGTACGTTGCCCCGCAAAGCACATCGCGGTTCTTGACAGCCTCGCGTCCAGATGCAAAGCGTCCCGGCTGACCCGATGTCTTTGCCATTCTAGAAAATTTACCCCGGTTCCCAAGCGTCTCATGGACGGCAGCGAAGACACTGAAGTCCTCTCGGCAGCCGTCCTCTCGGGCGCGCCGATCGAGCTCGAGGCCCGGCAGGTCCGGTAAGTACACCACGCTTGCTTGGGTCTCCACGCAACGTACGGGCAGGCATTGACTGAATTTCTTTTTGCCATAGAATCTACAAGCCGGCGAAGCCAGCAACGCAGTCTGGCAACTGGGGTAGCGCGACTTGGCGGATGGACTGGGACGTGCTCCCCAAGGGCCACCGGTGGGAGAACCCGCTGATGGGCTGGCAGTCCTCTGCGGACTTCATGCAGGGCACGCACCTCAACTTCAACAGCAAGGAGGATGCAATTGCATTTGCTGAGAAGCAGGGCTACGAGTACTTCGTTCAGGAGCCCAAGGAGCGCGCTTTCAGGCCCAAGGCATACGCCAACAACTTCCTATACTCAGCCAAGAAGCTCAAGCAGATACGGTCAAAGTAGAGCGAGAATAGTCTGCTTATGAGGAAAGCGTTGTCTGTTTGCTTGTCTGAGACTGTCAGGCTGCAACACTTAAAGCAGCCATGTATGGCTTACATTGTATATAATGAGCTCGTTGCTAGATTAAGGATGTTTCATTGCCCTTTGTCCTGAGTATTGCGTGTCGCAGTACGAGTGAGCAGACGCCGTGGAAAGGAGGCACCTGCAGGTGGAGGCAGTTGGCAACGTTAAGAGGCAGTCAAGCCCAATTTACAGGCGGCTTTACTGCATGAATCGCGTGACGAAGAAAACGGTGCTATGAAGTGCAGCATAAATATCAGGTTTGATTGATTGAGTAAACAGCGCCGTGGTGAATAACAACCTTCCGAGTAAACACCAGCAAACTATCCAGTCCTGCAGTGAACGCCATCAAAAGTATGTGATCGCTGTGCATGTTTCGCTCATGCGCGCCCGGATAGAATATACAGACTAGACATCTGCAGACGAAGATGCTGTCGAACAAAAGCAATAATAATGACGCTAACGTATACAATGGGTATCAAGCAAAACGTTTAGATGGTAATCATTGGCTCGTGGCCGTTTTCGTGAAAAGATTCGCGGTCTTGGAGGTCGAAGCTGATGTTATCAGGCAGGCTCTTCTTGGCGTCCCGAGCCATGTTCTCGGCCCAAGCGCGCATCCTGACGAGATGGATAATAGCTGCGTCGCGTCGCCGACCCGTTTGGGAGAGGATGGCCTTGTTGACCTTCTCGGCAACCTCTCGGCGCAAATCGGGCGACAGAAGCCGCTTCAGCTCCTGCGGCAGTTTATCTGGCGTAAAGAACAGCAGCGACAATGTCTGTTCCAAATCGCGCAGGAAATCCGGGCGTGTAGGTGCCCGCGGTCCCAGCTGCTCCGTGGCAAATGCAAGCGCATCTTTAATGTCGCCGCCGCTGCTCTGTCGAATGAGTTCGACCAGTTGCAATCGAAGAAGCGCAAAGTGAAGCTGCGGGTCTCTATCCAGGATCTAATGGCAAGGAGTTAGCCAATGTGCAACAGCCAATGTGCTTGTGGTACATGTTGCTTGGAAGGAAAGCAAAATCTAAAAAGAATTTGTCGCTCATAATTTTCAGTGTGGTTTGTGTCTCATCAACGGCGCGAAGGCCTATGAGTGGTGCATGAAACATGTTCTAATCATAGCGAAGGTGTAGGTAAAGGGCAAGTAGACACGTACCTCGTGGTCATACGAGTTGAGCTCGAGAATGGCGTCTTCAATGTTGCCCATGTGAATGAAGTGTGCAATCTGCTGGCGCGTATAAATAGACGCATCCAGCTGCTCCGGCTTCAGGTTCGCCTCCTTCGAAAACTTGGCGGCGGCTTTGGGGTAGCCCTCCGTAATCAGATAGTCGTGGATCAAAGAATTGATATCACTATTTGGTCATGTTAGCGACTCGCTCAGCTATTGCTGCATGTGCAGCTATGAAGCAGCGAAGCCAGGTTCATCGACAATATCAGACCGCTTGGACAAGTATATCTACTCCGCATGCTAATTCTCAGAGAGATTCCCATTGATATAGTATAATCATCACGTTGCCGATGAACTTGGCTGGGCACAGCTGTCTGTTGGGGTTCTTCACGCGAGAAGCACGAACCTTTTGGGGGTCTTGCACGAGTCAACGCGAGCGTTGAAGCTCGGCTTCCCCGCCGTAGCGGTAGATGCCGACGATGCCATGGTAGAATGCGAAAGTGCGAAAGAATGCGAAATCCTGCAGAAAAGGTTTCTGCAGGCTCCCGAATGCGCGGTCAGGAAGCGAATATCTCTTGCCAGCAAGAAAGTCGCTTCTCACATCCTTGGAAAGCCCCCGTGGGAAATGGTGCCGGGCCGTTTGTGGGAAAACGAGCTCCCGGGTCAATGTGAAAAACTAGATTGTAGAAGAGAGAAGGGAAGAAAATTGAAAATTGCAGCCGAAGCGTAAAATAGCTAGATAATTGCGGGTCTCTTTCCTGCTGTCCAATCATACTCGGTGAAGCACAGTAGGGCTTATGTAAGTGGCGACTATGCCTGATATGCTCGTATCAAGCTTCCAGCTCACTTATAGGCATCGTCTAGCGCAGAGCATCCTCTGAAGAGGAGATACAGAATTTTCTAGCCCATTTTTCGTGGCCCAGACGCAGATATTCTGACCCTCGGCGGCTGCCATGCGCCTTGCGTGCTTCTGGTGCCTGACTTCGTCCGGATTGCCGCTGAGCGCTAAATAGCATACTTTATCAGTTTTTCGGGACATGATTCTATAAATAGCGGAACCAGCAATCGTATCTGTTATCGGCTCCGAGAGCCTGACCTCCAGACCTGTCTTCTGGCGCGGGGCTCACTCTTGAGCTTCTGTGATCTCTGCCAGTTCCTCATTTCCTCACACGGGCAGCAGGAGAAGTACAGCATGGCGTCCGAGCCGCCAGAGACCACAATTGCCGACAAGGCTCACTACCAGCCTCCTTGGGCCGGTGTCAGCATCATTGGCATCTCAGGAAGCTCTGGCTCTGGCAAGTCCAGCATTGCCCGGACGATCGTCAAGCAGCTGAACCTGCCATGGGTTGTTATTCTGTCTATGGTGAGCCTGGCTCCTGGCTGTGCGTGTCGTTGAGCAGGGCAGCGTCTCACCCGTATACAGGATTCCTTCTACCACAGTCTAGACGCCGAATCATCGAAAAAGGCGTTTCAGAATGACTATGACTTTGACTCTGCTTCGGTATGGTAAATCCTGTGCGATCTGCGCGATCTGCAGCATGCAGGAGAGCTAACCGCCCTACAGGCCATTGACTTTGATGCTCTTCTGAAAACCCTGCATGATCTCAAGGCTGGGTGCGACTCTCTTTGACCAGTGCTGGCATATATCTTACTAATAGCTTCAATAGACGGCGAGCCGAGGTCCCTGTATATTCCTTTGCAGAACACAGACGACTGGACCAGACGACATCGATATACTCTCCCCACGTGTTGATTCTCGAGGGTATCCTGGCTTTGCATGACCAGCGCGTCTTGGACATGCTTGATATGAAGGTAATTGCGCCTCGCTGCCAAGCTGGCTCATACTGTCGCGGCATAGGCTGACCAGACTCTAGATTTTCTGTGTGGAGGATGCCGATGTCTGCCTATCACGGAGAAGTATGATAGGTTGCCTCCGTTTTGCGTATCCTGTGGATGCTGACTCGCCGACCTAGTCATTCGCGACGTGCGAGAGCGTGGCCGCGATGTCGAGGGCATCATCAAGCAATGGCTGAAGTTTGTGAAGCCGAATTTCATCAAGGTAGGACACTCTGCACATCTCTTTGCTCCTTGCTCTTTGCTCTTTGCCATGCTGATTCCGGCCAAACAGTATGTCGACCCTCAACGCGCCGTCGCCGATATCATCGTCCCGCGCGGTGTTCAGAACAAGGTTGCCATCTGTACGTCGCCGCGTTCTGCGTTCTTCTGCCCATCGGACTTGCTCGTACTAATGGGCCTGTAGCCACGGTTGTGCAGTACATCCAGCAGAAGCTGCTCGAAAAGTCCAACGAGCACCAGGCTACGCTTTCGAGGCTGCACCTGGAGTCGCAGAAGCTGCCGCACTCTGACCGGGTTCTCTTCCTCCCCCAGACCACGCAGCTCCTCGGCATGCACACCATCATCCACAACCACGACACGAGCAGCGAGGACTTTATCTTTTACTTTGACCGCCTGTCTGCTCTCTTGACAGAGCTGTACGTCCCTCCCCGCTTGCCATGTATGTCGCCCGCTGGTCTTGCTAACATTCAACCCTCCCCTGGCCAGCGCCCTCAACAATGCCCAGTTTGCCGAGTCCGTCGTCGAGACACCACTGGGACTCAACTACCACGGGCTGCGGCCGCAGGGAACGATCAGTGCCGTCGTGCTCGAGCGCGGCGGCGCGGCCCTTGTTCGCGGCCTGCAGCGCGTCATCCCCGACTGCCGCATGAGCCACGTCCTGATCGAGTCGAACGAGCGCACAGGCGAGCCGGAGCTGCGGTACCAGAAGCTCGCGCGCGACATCGCCGACCACTCGAGCGTGCTGCTCCTCGATGCGCAAATGTCGTCTGGCGGCTCCGCACTCATGGCCGTGCAGGTGCTGCTGGACCACGGCGTGCAGCAGGACCGCATCGTACTGGCAACGTACTCAGCTGGCCGGATGGGACTGCACAGGCTGACAAGCTGCTTCCCGGGCATTTCTGTCGTTGTGTGCCATATGGTGCAGGACATCGAGGAGCGCTGGATCGAGCGCCGGTACTTTCGGTGTTAGTTGAGGGCACTATACCTACCAAAGCAAAGGGAGCAGGACAACTGCTTGTCCTGCGTTTTCTGGCTGCATCATGTTCTTTGGTACTCCTTATCATCACGCACCCCATCCCATGCATCTGTTGGCGTCTTGTGGCAAAACATATACATAGTGAGACAATATATTCCAAGCCAAAACTCCCCGAGGTAATCAAAGAAAGCATAATCCGCCGTGTATTCGGTGTCGCTGAACGCCAGTCCCAACTTGATTAGCCGCATAAGCCAACACATCACATCCGTCTATATCTCATAGGGAGCTGCCGGTGCCTTGAAAATCAAGTGCGGTTTCCGCTTAGCCAGGTCGAGAATCGTCTCCGCAAACACGCCGTTCGCCCCTGGGAAACGAGATCGTTAGTAAAATGCCAACGCTCTATGCTCGCCGGGCTACTTACAAGCAAACCAACTCCCTGTTCAATGTTAGCAGTGCGCTCCAGTCAATTCGATAGCAGCAAAGACAAGGGAGGGGCGTGCATACTCGTGTAGGAAGTAATTTGGTTCACGTTGACGCTTTCGTGTACGAGACCCAACCGGGCGGAGTCTAGGACCATGTCTAGGCACTCCTTGATCTCTGCATCGTCGTCCGATGTCTGGGCTTGGATGAGCAGGCTCATGGGCCAGGCGTTTCTGAGACCGATGTGCGGACCTGCACTGTCAGACGAGCGCCCGCGAAAACGAGAGAGCTGCAGAGGACCTACCGCCGATGCCCTTGAAGGCTTTCCCCGTCAGATAGTACGGGTTGGACTGCTTGCTTAGGAGCATAGCGCGCGTGTTGCGGTACGTCGGGTCGCCGGGCGGCACGAAGCCCATGAGCGGCAGCGCAAGCAGCGACGGATAGTTGGCGTCGTCCATGATGATGTGGGAGCCGTAGCCGTCGACCTCAAAGGCGAAGACGTCGCCATAGACGCGATGCTTCACGACGCCGTGCTCCCAGACGCCCTTGGTGATCGTCTCGCTCCAGGCCTCGACGGTCTGGGCGAGCTTGCGCTGGTGGGCGACGACGGCGGGCGCGGCCTTGAGCATGGCGGCGGTGCGCTTGAGCTCGACGGCCATCATGGCGTTGGCCGGGATGAAGAAGCCGAGGATGGTGGCGTCGTCGCTGGGGCGGAAGGCGGAGCGGACGAGGCCGGTGCCGCCGTTGAGCGGGTTGCCGACGCCGGCGAGGGTGAGGGTCTCGGTGCCGAGCCGGGTGGTGCGCTGGAAGCGGTACTCGTTCTGGCGGTACTGGCCGTGCGCGTCAAAGGTCGGCTGGGACTGCTCGTCGAGGACGGCGAGCAGGGTGTCGAGGGCGCGGAACCAGCGCTTGGTCAGAAAGTCCGTGGCGCCGGTGTGCTCGTAAAAGTCGTTGCCGAGCGCGAGGAAGTGGGCCAGGCTGTCGAGCTCGTACTTGCACTCGAAGACGGCCGAGGGTTCGTACGTCGGGTGGACGGTGTCGTCCTGGCCGTTGTGGCTGAGGCCGAGGCCGGCGATGGGCGGCGGCTGGAAGGCGTTGCAGTACGGGCTCTCAATGACAAACTCGGCCTGCGTGTTGACGGCGCCGAGGATCAGGTCGAAGAGCGCGCCGTCCTTCTTGGCCAGCGCCTGGTACGGCGCCAGCTGGTTGGTCGAGTCGCGCAGCCACTCGGCAATGATGTCGCCGGTGATGATGAACGACTGCGCGCCCTCCCACTTGCCCTCGGCGTGCCACGCGGGCTTGGCCAGCTGGCGCGTGCCGTTCGTGTGGAACTTGACCGTCGTGTCGGTCGTCGACGGGAAGGCATTCTCAAACACGCGCGCCAGGTCGACGTCCTTCATGCGCGACGTGACGTCCTGGATGACCTGTTCAATGGCCTCGGAGTGGAATGTGCGGCAGCGCTTGTCGGGCCGCTGGAAGGGAAGCGCCATGGGGCCCTCGGTCAACGGCCGGCTGCGAGAGGAGCGTCAGTTGGCCGCAACAAGGAACAGGCGGCGCCGCAGCAGAGACGGGCGCAAAACAGAAAGACAGAAGCCAAAAGCAGCAGCAAAAAGGGCCGGGTCGAGGCCGGACAGACGGGGGCGTACTGGGGGAATGCTGCATAGTTTGTGTATTCGGGACATGCTTCGTAATCAAAGACCTTCTGGTTGGCACTGGCCAGAGGCTGCTGCAAGAGCAGTGTCAGGGCGAGGGAGGAAAGCAGTCGGGGCGCCATTGTCACGATCTGGGAAGGACGAGAGCGACGAGGTGAGGTCGACAGTGCCGATGTGGCGCCGCGCTGTCGCAAACACAAGACGACGTCCACGCAGTCTGATCGAGGTTCCTACGAGTCGGCGGACCACTGAGATATGCCGATCCGGTTTCGTGGCGGATGGTTCGTCGTGACGACGCAGAGTGTCAAGTTGGCGAAGCGTGAAGTAGATCTGTCTGAAGCTAAAATAGGACGGCATGGCGGACGAGACGCAGGCCTGTGATTGGCTACCCCGCTATGCACCAGTTACGAGACTCGCGCCTTCAACAATGCTCACAACAATACGAGTACACAAAGTACGGACATTCTCTAGCTGCTAATGAGGCAACCCATTCCAGTGCGATGCATACTCCGCACTGCTGAAGCTAGTGTTTTGCCGCGATAATCAGAGGCCCGAGTACCCAACACTGAGAAACATCTCTGCACGGAATGACAAGAAACTGCTGCCGTCACGGGCAGCTACTTCTTAGCGAAGAACGACATGATGCTGCCCTGTCCTGCCGGCTTCTTGGCCTTGCCTGCTACCGATGGCGCCGCAGCTGCTGGCGCGGCCTTGGCGGGCGCCGGCTTCGGCGCCGGCTCGTCTTCGGAGAAAGACTCCCAGCCCTGCTCCTGGATAGTGACTATGGATGTTAGTGATGCAAAGGCAAGCGGCAGACAACGTGACTGGCACAGACATAGAGTCGACCGCAGAAACACGAGGGACACCTACCAAGATAGCCGTTCTCATCCTCGATCATCTTCTTTCGCGTCACACGGCGCTTCCCGCGCCGCCGGCCCTGGCTGGTTTCCGTTTGCACTTCTGCTGGCTCCTCCGCCTTGGGTGACGCCGGCTCCTCGGCCGGCTCCTCGGGCTCCTCCATTGGCGTGTCTTCTCTTGGGGCGTCGTCCTTGTCGTCATCGTCGTCCTCCTCCTCGTTCTCGTCCTCCATCATCTTGCGCAGCTCCTCCTCCCGCTCCTTTCGAGATGGCCCGCTCTTCGCAGCGGGCGCCTCCGGGAAGAGCTCGAGCTCGTCGTCGCCTCCGTCGTCGGAGAGCGCCATGGCCGTATCTTCCTCGGTCTGCGCAGCAGCCTTGCTCGCCACAGGCTCCCGCTTCTTCGGCTTCGCCGCCGCCGCTCCCTTGGCAAATGCCTGCATGATTCCGCCGCCAGACTGCGCAGCCTTCTTGGCCGGGGCCGCTTTCTTCCCGTCCGTGCTCGCGGGCGTCGCCGAAGCAGATGGGGCAGCGCTGTCGGTGGCAGACTTGCTCTCCTCCTTTGCCTTGGCCACCTTGCTCCAGATCGAGCTGGGGCCCGGGCCTTTTTCCGGCTCGGCCTTGGCGCTCTTTGCCTCTGTGTTTGCCTCGGCCTTTGTCTCTGATTCCTCGGGTGCTTTCGTCTTGTTGAAAACGGAAGACGCCGCAGTGACGGGCCTTCCTAATGGCAGTGTAGTCTTCGGAGCAGCCGATGCCGTACCCGGCGCCTGTCCCTTGCGCTGGCGACGCCGCACGTGGGAATTGGGGATTGAGCCGTAGACCTTGGAAGGATCATCCACGTACTTTCCAGCCGCTAGCTCGCGAATTTGCCGCGCCGAATCCGCAAGAAGCTGGAGGTCCTGTGCCTGTGTTAGGTATACCACCAAGTTGCGTCAGAGAAGGAGAGCCTACCTTGACTGGGTCAGAAGAGACGCTATACACATGGATAGCATCGATGGTCTCGTAGTTTGACAATGCCTCTGTACGTCGAGAGAGCCTTGGTCAGCATGGAGGCATGGCAGAACCTATTCGACAACCAAAACTGTACTGACCTCCCAAATTCTCCTCGGCCACAAGTGTCAGGCTACGTATGGGGAAGCTGACCGACACTGATTCCTGTTGCACTTGCTGCTCCTCCATCTCGACGTCCTTGCCGCTACTCTCGGCGGCTCGAGTCTGGCTTGGTGCTTGGACTGGCTTTGAGCCAAACAAAAGGTAGGTTGCGTGTAGCGAGCCCGGTTTTCGGTCATTTTGACTCTTGTGAAAGTCATAGAGGAGCCTAGATCCGAGCGTAAGGTTCTAGCCACCCTATATCCTGCGCAGTGCATGCTTCTGAACATACTTCTTGGCTACATTGACATGGAGTTTCTGAGCTCTGCTTAAGTAGCGGTAGGTTATCTAGACGCGTTAGACTGCAAGACGCATATAGGAGGCAAAGCGACGGAGCCTACCACGCGCTTCTCGACGAGGATCTCCTCGGCAAGAAACTCTTTTGCTGCGTCCATGGCCGTCGCGCGATGAGGCCTGTGCTGCTGCTACAGGGACAGGCAGAGCTCGCGATCTTCAAGCTCTTTGGCGCTCGTAAATGGGCGCGCGTGGTCACGTGGTTTATAGTGTCAACGCTACGCCCCGCTCAGCCAAGTCCGTACCGGTGCACGTGATAACGCGTCGAGGCTCTTTGCGATCTCTCGCCGCACGAAGATCGATTCTCGTCTGTACTTCGTCTCGACCGCGGTGCCAAAGCCTCACCCCGCCATCCCTCCGGCTGCCGCCCGAACAACACCCCCGCAAAGCCTTCGACTGCCTTCCTGCGCAGTTCATGGCGCCCTCGGAGCGGACACGATGAACCTGAGCGCCGAAGTGAGCGATTCGAGCGACTGGCTGGGCACTTCGCTTGCCTGCTTCAGAGATGTTGAGCAGGCTTTTCGCTGCCACGTCTGCAAAGACTTTTACAACACGCCAATGATCACGTCCTGTAACCACACGTTCTGCTCTCTGTGCATCCGGGGGTGTCTCTCCGTCGACAGCAAGTGCCCGCTATGCCGCGCGACCGACCAGGAGTCCAAACTGCGCGGCAACTGGGCCCTGCGCGAAGCGGTTGATGCTTTCTGCCAAGCGCGGCCCGTTGCGCTGGATCTGGCCCGGAAGCCTGGCAGAGAGCCGTCGCCGCCGAAGCGGACAGCCGAAGGCGTACCGACGAGCGGCGCGCACAGCACAGGCAACGGAGACGGTCCACCAGCGAAAAAGGTGCGGATCTCGGCACGGCTCAGCAAGGCCAAGGCTGCCGAAGCGGCCGCTTCCCTGGCAACGGACACGAGCGCTCCTTCTGTTGTATGGTCGGATGACGACGATGTCGGTACCGGCCACAGAGGCCGCAAGGACGGCGATGCCGACGACGACTACCAGCCAGGTGTGTGACGGCACTGCATCCCGAGGCCGACCATTTTCTTTGCGCGCTCTGCTGATACTGTGTCCGCTATAGATGACGGTCTTGTATCGTGTCCCATATGCGGCGCGCGGATGAAACTCTGGCAGGTCGACCGACACATCGACAATGCGTGCGCCAGCTCTCCCCAGAAGCCGAAAAGCACAGTCTCCACGGCCACGACGCCCGGCAACAGCAGCAACACGCGACGGCCCAACGCCTTCTCTGCAGTATCTGCGCCGGCGCCGCAGCTGGAGCGGATCCCGTCTGTGAACTACGCGCTCTTGAGTGACATGCAGCTTCGCAAGAAGATGAGCGCACTGGGACTGTTGACGTCTGGGTCCCGGCAGTTGCTGGAGCGTCGACACAGGGAATGGATCACCATGTGGAACGCCAACTGCGATTCGGCGCGGCCCAAACGAAAAAACGAGCTACTCCACGACATTGGCGTTTGGGAGAGGACGGTGGCAAGCAGTATTGGAGCTGGCAGCAGCGCAGGAACCGCATCACGCGCCATCGCCACCTCGAACCAGCAAGTCGCGCAGATCCGGGACAAGAGCTTCGACACGGCTGCGTGGTCGGCGAAGCACAGCTCCTCCTTTCACGATCTCATCGCCAACGCGCGGCAATCCGTAGCGAAGACGAGTGCCAAGGACGCCTCGGAAGGAAGTGCGCCGCAAAACAATACACACATGGAGGCAGCAATCGCAGAGGAGCGAGACCGCGTCATACCAGAGTCACCACAGGACGGAGCGGACGACGAGTACGAGGCTCTGGTCGAAAATCAGCACGACATGGTGCTAGCCGATGCCGACCAGCAGCCGATGGCGGTTGATGCGACCGAGGCTGACGAAGCGGGTGGCAGCACGAGTATACCGCGGCCGTGAAAACGAAGACGAGATGGAATGGCCAGCTGACTGGGATTTGTCGACGCTTAGATGTAAGATACAAAATAACGGACTTGGCATAGGAAGACCACTTGGTGGCAGAAGCATTTGCATTGCTTCCAGGCGTATTACAAACGAGTAGAAAGACATTACGATTTCAACCATAACCAGCGCCTGTATGCCTTCAAGTTGCGCCGTAATCAGTCGTCACAACCTCCTTGGTTCTCTGGTCTATACAGAGCCCGCTCTGGCGCCCTGTCGCTCTAGCCCATGAGAGCGGCTAATATATAGTATACCTGCAGATGCGGCGATTCAACCTGCCAACGGTCCTTCCAGAGTCATTGCGCGCAAGCTCGCGGTGGTGGCCTCCTCGAGAGCGGCGTCCGCCGCTGCATCCGCTGCGGCAAGCGCCGGCGAGGCCGGGACAGGCTCGATGGCGGCGAGGCGGCGCTTGGTGTCTTCGGCAGCCGTCCTGTCGGCGGCGTCCCTGGCAGCCTCGTGGGCAGCGGCCGTCTTGGCGCGCTCCTGCGCTTCGAGCGCGGCGAGTTCGCCGTCGAGGTCGACGCCCTCGAGCGCGACGGCGGCGGCCGAGGGCGTGGCCTCGGCGAGGATGCAGCCGATCTCGTCGGCGGCGTCCATCTGGACGCGCAGGCGCTCGGCGACACTCTCGACGCCGGCAGCCCCGCCCACCTGGGCGTTGAGGGCGGCGAGGGCGTCTGCGCTCGCGGCCATGGCGGCGACGACCTGCACGGCGTCGGCGGCCTCCTCCAGGCGCACGGCCGTGGCCTCGAGCTGGCCGAGCGTGGCGAACCGCGCCGCCAGCGCCGTCTCGGCCTGCTTCTTGAGCCGCAGCGCCGCCTTGGCCGTCACCCGGTTCTGGCGCTGCACGGCGTCGCGCGCGGCGTCGGCGAGCTCGTCGATGCGCCGACTCAGCACCGTCGTCTGGTGCGTGAGCGCGTCCAGCAGCTCGCGCACCTGCGCCACGGCGCGGTCCTCCTCGGTCAGCTTCGTCGTGCGGCCCTTGTCGTTGCCGCCCAGCAGCGTCACGACGTGGCCGTCGTACGCCACGAGCCCCTTGTCGCGCGACAGAAACACCAGCAGCGCATCGAGATCCGTGTCCGAGAGCCGCAGCGGCGCTGTCGCCTCGCCCGCGGCGCCGGCGCTGTCACCGGTGGCCTCCCAGATCGCGCCGGGCCGGCCAAACTCGCGCTTGAACTGGGCCACAGACCACGTGCGCTCAAATCGCGACAGCAGGCCGGCCGTCTTCTCGGCAAAGGCAGCCGCCGCGGCCTCGACGTTGGCCACGACGACAAACTGCTCCGACGGTATGCGGATGGCGTCCACCACTCCCAGCCGCTGCAGTCCCCAGGACACCACACTCCACGGCAGCGATGTCACGGATGGCCACGGACGACGGCCGTATATGCTCTCCGTAGCGGTGAGAAAGGAGGCCAGCGGGACGAGATCGCGATCCCGGACGGCCTCCTGGATGACGGCGTCGAGTGCGTCGGGCAAGCCGTAGCGATCGCTGCGAAGGGCGTCGCGCAGCTGCGGGCCAGCCGCCAGTATAATGAGGCTCCGGGCTGTCTCGGCCGTTCCAGGGACATCGGCGCCGGAGGCCGGCGTGCCCTTGGCTGGAGCTGCCGGCAGCATGCCCCATCGCACGAGAGATGCCAGGGCACGCCGCCAGACCGCGATATTGGCTGCATAGCCCTCTGGATTCGTCGTGCGCATGCTGCGGAAGTCGGAGTACAGCGCAGGCAGCCGTGATCTGGCTGTCAGAAAAGCCGAGACCAGAACAGCCTGGAAGCCACCGCGAAGTCGGCGTAAAGAAGACGAGAAGAGAGAAGACAACATACCGGGTGAAACCCTCCTCGTGGGAGAGCAGAAACTGCAGGCGCTCCGCGTTGTTGGCCATCTTTGCAGGGCCGCCTCGCGGCAAGAGTGTAAGATACCAGTGCCCGATGCTGGCCCAGACGGGATGCGCGTACTTGTTCTTCGTCCGGCACGCGTGCTAATGCAGGCCTATTCGATGGTATTCCCGCGATGACGCAGGTTGGTTGAGTGTAGGCCTTTGTCCAATCAGAGGCCAAAGTCGGATCACATGATCACTATGGTTCTCCGCTTCTCTGCTGTGAAAGACTACGATAGTAGTGTTCAAGTGCGCCTCTGTTAATGTTGGTATGTGTGATATCGAGAGAAATCGAGACTATGGGAGCTAAGAAAGAAGGCGTGAGCTTTATATCTGTTTGGAGTAGGAGATCACTGTCGTAGTCGAGTTACTGTATGCTTTTTTCCATTCGGAGGATTGTCTTTATAATAGAGATTCGGATATTGTTCACAGTCTCATGCTCATCCGCAGCTTCCATGGTGGCATCAATCACGCCATGGAACTGACACACGCTCATACCAGGCGGCCGACTCGGGGTCGGGACGACGAGTGAGCGAAGGTGGAATGCAGACATGTGCAGCGTGGTGAGGTGGCCGAGCAAACTGGCCGGAGGCCGCAAGCTCACGTGTGGAGCGACGGAAGCAGACAGAACCAGTCGCCTTTCTCACACAGATGGCTTCACGGGATTCGACCTGACGAATGCTGCGTGTTTGACGGCCGGGAAAGCCTTGGTATAACCGTCCGCTTCCTGGTCTTCTGAGGAGACGTGCTCGACGGGATGTTCCCGAATGATTCCTTCTTTAGACGCTTAAGCTAGCGCAAGGAGTTCTGCTTCCGTCGTAGATGTCGCGACAGTGGCCTGTTTGTTCGCCCCTCAAGCAATGAGGCAGCCGCTGGTCTTGACGGCAAGTCCATAGGAACTTTCCGGTTCGTGTTGTCGTCCGCAAAGCTAGCGTCGCGGAAGATGTCAAGGTTGTTAGAACGGTCTGGTTTTTAAACCAGGGTGTAGTTAGAATCCTAGTCCGCCAGGTCACCGCCAGTGCTTCGCCGTCATCCTCGTCGTAGAGCTGCTTCCACCTAGACTTGACAGCTAAACTCCGGGTCTTCGTTCTTCACGTGAATGCTTGCCATGAAGCTTGTAAGATTGCTAGCAGTCATCAGTATTCTAGTCGTGCCGACAGGGATCTGTAGCAAGTTTGCTGCTCGTCTGAGCGTCACATTGTAACCTATACTCACTCTCGAACTCGGATTATCTGGGCGCCCCTTTCACATGGAAAGGAGCCCAATCCGCCATCGACATGGAGTCAGTGGACAGCGGTGTGTCTGTATTTCTGCCAGTCGACAGGATCTTTGCGGACTGCAATGTTCACTCTGCACTTCTGACTGTGGATCATGGCTGATGCAAATCGTGAGCTACAGGCCATGAATATGGCTGATGTAAGTCGTGAGCTGCATCAGTCATGGCCCACAGGCAGAAGTACAAAGTTCTTCTTTGTGGTTGAGACTTTGATGAAGCATTATTCGTAGTTGAGACCTTGATGACTTGGTAGCAATTGTTCATCAAATGCTGCCCTTAAACCTCGACACTGTTGTGGATCCAGGGCGGTGACGTCGGACGTACGGCAATATGTATGCTCTTCTTTGTATTTTTGGCCACCGTTTCCGTTTTGGTCCTTTCTTTGTTTCGCCGTGGCATTGCGAGGTAACGGCAACGGTACGCAGTGGTAGTCGTGCAGAAACGATAGGTTAAGTTACCTAATTAAGGGAATTCGGATGAAATAGCTGATAGTAACGGGGCGTAGAAGGGATGAAATTCAGTACATCGAAGGCGAAGATGGTGACGATTTGGAAGCAAAACAGGTTTCGCCCATCGACTTGAGAGAGCGAAGCTAGCAAACCTGCCTAATGTACATTCGTCATAGGCCTACACAGTCACAAAGAGACACGTTAAGCCGAGTCTGGTATTCATAGTATGGACTTGAAGGGATAATCATGAGTAATTCAAACAATCAACCTTCACCTTCGCTCGCTCTGCCAACGATACAGGCCGCACGCCAAATAAATTTGTTCCTGGAAGACAGCACAGAAATGGCTGAACAACGCGATCCGAGCCTCCCTGCCAGCGACAAGGTCAAGGAACGACTGAAACAGCGGAAGAGGCTTATGGGGCGCCCCGTGTCTCCTGATGCCGAAGAACTAGCGAGGGACAACATCGTTGAAGAAGGTGAGAGGCCAGCTGGCTGGTTGGTTGTCCTGCAGAAACTGTATTAATATGAAGCCATAGGGGCCATTGTCGTGCATAATTTGGGCGGCCGAATGGTCACACTTCATCCAGGAAACGTCATCAAGAAGTCGGGGAGAAATATCTGTCTCCAAGAAGCCGATGCCTTGCGCGTCGCAGAAGCGGCCGGACTCCCTGTGCCTCATGTATACGGTACCGAGACAACCCCTGAAGGACGGAATCGCATATCCATGAGCTATATCGAGGGCCAAACCCTTTCCGATGCTTGGGCTGGGCTTTCGGCGGAGGATAAGTATGCCGTCTCCCGGCAGCTGCGTGACATTGTCGAGACCATGCGCTCCATTCCCGCGCCGGACGCTTATATAGGAAGATGTAGCGGAGATCACATCCAGGTCGATTTGGCGTACCATCACCACACTGCCCCTCCATGCAAGACCGAGAAAGAGTACAACGACTTTCGCTTGAGCTGTCTGTTTCACAAAATTCCCACGCCTGTATACAACGCCTTTGCCCGACGACTCCGTACCAACCATCGCATTGTCCTAACACACGGGGACCCGTCACCAAGGAATATAATCGTCAAAGACGCCAAAATCGTCGGCATCATTGACTGGGAATACGCAGGGTGGTACCCCGAGTATTGGGAGTACGTCAAGTTTCTCCAAGACCGCGCCAATCATGGCGACCAATGGATATCCTACGCAGCAGAAATATTCTCTTCCGACTACCCAGATGAATTGGTCGACTGCATTGCCATGTTCGCGTGGGGGGGGTTCTAGCCGCCACCGTGGAATACTACAAGACATACGATGTTTGAAACCGCACAACAGATCAGGAACTAAGAGGGGAGACGTTCGAAACTGAAAACATGCCGTTGACATCGGGGACACACTAGATACAGGATCATGACAAGATAATCATCTAGGTTGATGGCTAGTTTCTTTATTACTCTGTCCCCTTTCTACCATCATGCAAGCACTAGCCTCGAGCTCAAAGAGAGGCCATACGCAGGTAATTCCAGTGCCCCAATCATATTCAGGTGGATGCTATTGCGTGGCTAGTAGAGAAGTACCGCTTAGCTTTGTACATCTCTGCCGACAGCTGTTCCTTGGGCAGGTCGGCACTGGCGGCCAGCTTCAAGTTGTCCCGGGTCTCACGGTGGTTCCGCTTTATCATTGCATCCATCGTACGCGGCCCATACACGAGCAGGTTCAGGGCAGACACGCTGAGAGATACGCCCAGAAGTGTCAGGTTTACATAACAACAACCGCGACTGAGGGCCTCTAGAACAGACCTGGCACAGCTGCATACCCACCAACAATCCCCAGGACAGCAGGTGGTAGCTGTTGAGCGTAGTGAGCGAGCCCAGCAAGGAAGACATGATATAGTAGCCGTTTGCTTATTTCAGCGAGGTGAGGAAGCTGTATCTTGGCAGAATTGCCGAGGAAGTACTCGCCGCAGTGTGCAATAACAGCGGCTGTGCTATTTGAATGAGACTTGTATTGACTCCCCTTCCACATCCAACCGTGGCAACCCGAATTGTGGCAGCCTGCCTGCTTCCACCACTGCCGTTCCATAGCCGTCCGGAGTGAAGTTGAGAGCTTATTAGTTGGATGCCTGCAACTAATACCCAAGCGGCAGCCACTAGCGCCCAAGCTAAC
This sequence comes from Grosmannia penicillata, assembly GCA_002778075.1. NCBI lineage: Eukaryota > Fungi > Ascomycota > Sordariomycetes > Ophiostomatales > Ophiostomataceae > Grosmannia > Grosmannia penicillata. The sequence goes on along the minus strand of PCDK01000001.1, from coordinate 2,573,782 downwards.
CGGTCAGAAAGTGGGTTCATACTCCACTCGCCGTTTTTCGAGTTGCCAATTTGAACGTCACTTCAAACTCGGTATGATAGCTCAGACTCGATCCCTCGGACCTGTGATCGTAGGCAGAAGCCTCTTTTCTCCACAGAGGGTCACATGTGTTGTATTCCACCCGTTGCGGAAAGAAAGAAGCTGCTGACCTCACTTCTTGGCCATTGGATCACGAACGAAGATAGAATCGGCGAGCTGTTCCCTTGCTGCACATAAAGCAAGAATATAATTCACGGCTGGCGACACTGCCAAAGACGTAAGCACTCCCCTTTGGCAGCACAGCTCCCCAGATAGCTTGGTCTCGCCGCTGCCGTCGTCCAAGCCTATATCTGCGAATAGGCAAACAGGTCGTGCTGTCCAGAACGGTCTTGGAGCCAATTCATGCCAGATGACAAAAACAGAATGAGATTCGTCTCTTATAACAAGAACTATAAAGAACAGTGGAAATCCTGGTTTACCCTGAACCCCTTTTACGAAAAACACAGATTCCCCAAGACGTTACAGGCAAGAAGCCAAAAAAAGCCATAAGTCCAAACGAGGACAATGCGTGGAATGCGCCAGCCTGCAAATACGATCTCCCGCCTTCCGTTGTGTGCCGCTCTGGCATCCATGACCCATGGCCCATGGCCCAGCCGGCTCTGTTATTGTCGTTTGCCGTGGCTCGTTTCTATTGCCCATTCGTTTCCCTCCGCCGACTCGTCTAGCGCGCACCCTCATACACATCTCATGTACAATACCTCACAGCACTGCCCCCCGCTACTGCACCCGAGACGAGGCCATCTCGCCGTAGCGGCCACGGTGCTGTGTCGTGTCGTACGCCTGCAGCACCCGCGTTTGGCTTTCGTCTGCCTGCGAGAAAGCATAGCCACGCTGCTTGCGCATCCGCTGCACCTGGCGCACCTTGCGAATGGCCTTTTGGAATTGCTCCATTCTATATGTGTTAGTGACAAGTCCAGATGAAACAAAATTGGAATTAGCAAATCGCCACATACCTTGGTCGGTAATCCTGGATGTTGTATTTCTGAATCTCTTGGATGTGGTGGTACGTCTCGGGCCGGTACATGCGCTTGAAGAACTTCCACGCAAAGTCCCGCAACAGGCACAGCACCGACAGCACCGCCGCCTGCAGCCAAAACACCGGACTGGCGTACAGGCGTGGCACGATGCCGTGATACTCGGTCGAGAAGCCGATCATGGGTGCCACCGTGCCGTACAGCGCAATGAAGGCGAACCAGACCAGCATGCTACCCGGAATGGCAATAACGTGGTACTTGGTCCAGTTGTTCGTCACGAGCGCCGCCTTGCCGAGCACCGTCAAAAGCACCGCGCCGTACAGGGCCGTACCCCATAGCCAATGGCCCGCAATTTGCCCGTCGCTCAACATGAGGTCGTCGTACCAGAACAACTCGCTGCCGATATACAGGATGAGCGAATGGTACGTCGCCGTCAGGATCCAGCCGATAAACACGTTGATTTTGAAAAACGAGTTGCGCTGGCCCAGGCCGTACAGCTGCGGATACCGGTCCAGCAGCCGCGCCGACACGAACTGGTCCAAGATACCAATGGCCAGAGGCGGAAGAACCGTGTAGAACACATTGTAGAAGGATAGCGTCCACGACTCGTAGATGACCTGACCGGAGAACACGTTTTGGAAGGTGTACTGCGCGTGTTAGCGGTGCAAGAGGAAGAGGAAGAAGGGCCGTGACGTACCCAGAACTGCGTGAGATACAGCGTCATATTTTTGTAGAACGAGTAGAGAATGGCCTTGCTGATGCGGTGGTAGCTCCAGGCACCGTGAACGAGCAGCAGCTTGCGCAGGTATCGGAACTGGGCAATGGACACGTCGGCACTCCGGGCAGCCTGCAGACCTTCCATGCCGCTGATGCCGATGCCGATGTGGGCAGCCTGGATCATGGACACGTCGTTGGCCCCGTCGCCAATGGCCAGCAGAATCGACTCCTTCTGGTACTTCTTGACCAGCTTCACAACGAGAGCCTTTTGCAGCGGCGACACGCGGCAACAGATGACAGCCTTGCATATAATGGCGAGATCGAGGAAGAGCTTCTCGAGATCCTTCTCCAGCGCATACGTCAGCGATTTGCCGTCAATGACGAGCGCCAGGTTATCCAGCTCGATGCTCAGGTCGTTGCCCTGGTTGCGGATGGCGTCCAGTTTCTTCTGCAGGTTGTCGCGCGTGGCGGCGGCGGTCTCCTCGTTGATGATGAGCAGCATCATGTCCTCACTCAGCAGCTTGCAGCTCATGCCGATGTTGATGGCCGTTTCCTGGCGATCGCCCGTCAGCACCCAGACCTTGATGCCAGCCTGCTGCAGCGTATGGATCGTTTCCGGCACGCCGTCTTGCAGGCGGTCCTCAATGGCCGTGGCGCCCAGCAGATAGAGGTCGTGCTCGATCAGCTCGGCAGCCTTGTCCAGCTCGTCAGCACGGTTGCCACCAATGGTGGTGCCGGCCTTCTCAAAGATGGCCTGCCACTGCTGGAACTCGGCCTCGGGCACCTCGCGCATAGCGAGACACAGCGTACGCAGGCCTTCGGACGCATACTCTTCCAGGTGTTGCAGGGTGGCCTCGACGTGCGGGTTGTCGTCGTTGAGTCGCTCGAGGATGACGGTATCGGCGCCCTTGCAGTAGCAGCGGATCTTGCCGTCAGGGCAGCGGTAGATGGCGGACATGCGTTTGCGGGTCGAGTTGAATTCGCAGACGGCCAGCAGCTCGTACTCTTGCTCAACACCGTTGGCTTCAATGATGACGGACCGCGGCTTGCGCGCGGTGAAGGTGTAGCCAAGTGTGACGGCGCCGTCGACCAGAGCGCCTTCGTCGGGCGAGGCAGCCTGGTACTTGATCTTGCCGCCCTTCTCCTCGTCACGCTCGGGGATAACGGTGTGACAGGTGGCGAGAAGGGAGAGAAACTGGTCAATGGCATAGGCGGACTCGTGGGTCGCGAGGTTCGCGCGCAACTGCTTGAAGTCGTGAATGCCGACCTCAACGCCGTCCTGCACAGTGACGCGGCGATCCTCGGGCACCTTCTGCGCGTACATGATGCCGGCGATGGAGCATTGCTGGAACTCCATCATGTTGCAAGTGAGCGTGCCGGTTTTGTCGGAGAAGACGTATTCAACCATGCCAAGCTCCTCCACCAGACTCGACGTCCGGCAGTTAGCCGGGGTGTTCGTCTTGTCGTGGTACATGTCGAGGTCGTCGTTGATGAGGATGCCGTGCCAGTACTTGATCATTTCGATGGTGACAAAGAGAGAGATGGGCACCAGAGCGGAGAAGAGCACCCAGTATGTAACCATGTCCTTGAAGAAGGTGCCCACAACGGCCGAGGCATTGTTGTTGGCAGTCAGTTGGAGGTAGCCAAGCTTGCTGCCGTCGACACGGCGCATGATCAGGTCGCCGACGGTACAGATGATGCTGAGGCCGAGCAGGCAGCCGATGAGCACCAGAACGAGCATGTTGAGCTGGCGCTCGACCTTTGTTCGCTTGATCGGGGTGGCGGTGGCATTGCGCATGAGCTTCGTTTCGTGTCCCGTAAAAACGACGATGCCATGGACCCAGGGCGTGTTGCGGAGAGTGGCACCACGGAGGAGCAGCTGCTCGGGATTGAGCGGCAGCTCCTTCTCGCCGCCGCCGGACTGCATGATCATGGTGGCCTCGTACGTGTAGAGACTGCTATTGGGCTGTTCGGAGCGCAGACGGCCACCGAGACGACTGAGGTCGGCGGAACTGACGAGCGCAGAGGTCTCGGGGAGGGCCTGCTTGATCTTCAGGTTCGTCTCGCCGTCGAGGTTGGCTGTTTCGATATAACAGAGACCCTCGGGCTCAGAGCTGGCGACCAGGACGAGGTCGGCGGGGAAGGGCTCCTCGGACTCGACGCGGACGACGTCGCCAACCGCGAGATCGATCCACTTGGCCTCGACAAAGTTGGAGCCGCGCAAGACCTTGGTCTTGGACATGTTGAGCGAGCGGTCGGCCTGCTTCCGCCGGTAGTCCTCGACGAGCTCCTTGCCGGCGGAGACCATGAGCACGACGGCTAGCGGGCCAATGGTAGTGTACTGGTTCGTGGGCGAGAGGTTGGGGATCTGCTGCAGGCCGGCAGTGAAGAGGAAGAAGACGTTGGCGTACTTGGAGAACTGCTCAAAGAAGAACTTGGGGAGGAAGGTGAATACGTTGTACTTGGCAGTCGACACGTGGTTGTCGACGTACTTGTAGGCCGCGTTCTCGGGCGGGTTGTTGAGGTGGATGATGCGGGGGCCGAGCGAAGCCGGGTCGGGCTTCTTGCTGCCGAAGCCGAACTTGAAGCCGGACTTTGGAGCTGGCTGGCTGGCGGCGGCGGCCGGGGTGCTGCCAGCGTAGCCAGGCCGCTGGGCGGCGGCGTCCGTCAGGGGCAAGTCCATCTCGGAGTAGCCCTGCTGGCCCATGCCCAGCATGCTCTTGGCGCGGCCCAGCAGGCCGCCGCCGAGGCTGAGGACACTGTTGCGATTCCGCGCCATCTCGCGGTTCGCATCGTGCGCGTTGGAGGCGGCCGGCCCGGTGTGCTGGTAATAGGACTGGCCATCGTCGGGGTAGTCGTCAAAGTCATCGGCGTAGCGCTGGTAGTTGCCGAGACCCGACGTCTGGCTGTACTGGTGGTCGCTATCGGCGAGGTAGGGGCCCGAGGGGAAGGCCGAGGAGGAAGAGACGCCGGGCCGGCCGGGGTCGCCAGGGCCAGGAGGGACGGCCCTTGCGGATGGATGGGCGGCGGCAGCGCCCACAAAGTCGTCGTAGGACACGGAGGGCCGTGAGGACATGGGATCGCCGTGCTCCTGTGTGTATGTGCGCATGAGGTCGTCGTCGTTGAGGTCCGAACGGTGGCCGCCGCCGTAGATGGGTTGGTCGTTGTCGAGGTCGAGGAGGAGGTCGTGGTTGTTTTGGTCGTGGCGGCCGGCGGGTGCGCCGGCATACGTGCCGGCATAGCCGCCCATGGGAGGCGGCGGTCGGCCTGTCATGCCGCAGAGAAGACGGATCCGATCAGCAGAAAGGCAGCAAAGGCGGTCCCGACATGCGAAACTATGGCAGCTGAGATACGGGCATAGAGCCGCGGCACGGCGCGTGGGACGAGCGAGACGACGGCGGCGCAGGCGGGATGCGCAGGCGCCGGCGGCCAGAAGGCGTCAAAAACGGGCGATGGATGGCGGCGCGGGCAGCAGGAGCGCGATGTAGGCGGCGATGAAGCTTTTCGGATGGCAAATGGTGACTTTCGAATTTCGTGTTGGAGACGAGGTTACGAAGCCGCCGTTTTTGGAAGTTTGGGATCTGGCAGGAACGAACGGCTGGCCGCTGGCACAGCCACCCTGGCGCGCCTTCCTCCTGCAGCGCTACCCGTACTCGTACTCCGTAGGCGGAACGAGTACGTTAACGGGCAATACAGTGGGGCACCGGCCAGCGGCAGCCCCAAAGCTCCAGTGGCCCTGTCACAGCACGTTTTGGCTGGGCCTGCTTGCCGCGGCATCCTATTGGCCCCGTGGCCTTGCGCGTCGCAGAATACGTGCAGACAACCGACACGGAGAGCCGCCCCCAGACGAGCGCCACGAGCCGGTTGCAGCAGCGCCGGCGTGTCTGATACGTGGCGGACGCTGCGCTGTGTGCTGCACCTCTGGTCGACGCCTGCGCATACAGCACGGGCAAGCAGCATGGCGTATTGCGACGGGGCGCTGGAGCTTCGTTTGCTTGCAGACTTGGCCGCTAATGACGAGGAGCCGCCAAGAAGCCCACTGTAGCTTCAATGAGCCCACCCCGTAATGAAAAGGGGTCTGCTGCAGAGTACTAGTTGTGAATTACGCCGAGCGTCTCAGGAGTTCAGACCCACTTGTCCGCCACAACGCCACAGACGGTGCCACGGTTTTCGCGCCACACAGACTCGCCACAGCCCTGCCAGCTGCTATCAGGCCTCGTTATCAGTCGCCAGCCTCGCCAGACACTCGACTTCTGCAGCAAAGTCCACAGACGACACAGGGCCTACACATGTCCGGAGCCAGACGAACGGCAAGACAGCAAGCCACAGACTCGAGACGAGAGGCAGTCGAAGCGTCAAAGACACGAGACCCCGGACCACGGCGGTAACCCGCTGCCGCAATCCAGCCCCAAACATCGCAGACAGCTTCTTCACGGCTCTACACCGTTTCGTCCGCACAATGGTCTGCGGCAAGTGCGCGAAGCTCGTCACGGGCACCGCCCTGGCTACGCCGGGCGTCAAGAAGAAGACGGAGATGTACTACGGCTCGCCGGCGTCGTCGAGCAAGCCGTCGGCGACGCTGGGTCAGAACGGCATCGGCAAGGTGCGTGGAGCAGCGGATGAGGACGAGCAGCCGGAGTGTCTTTTCGTGCGGAACAGGTGTTTCTTTCCAGCCCAGTCTGCATGACCGCTGATAGTCCCAGAGCAAACTCCTGTCGAAGAATGCAAAAAATCCATACGCACAATACTCGAGGTGAGCACTGTCTATGCGACCCAACTGTCGTCCATCAAGTCGATGGCCGTTTCTTGGACGGCACCGGATCTCGCACCAGCTAACACGGACAGCTCGTGCGACAAGTGCAAGGTCAAAACCGCCCAGGGACACAAATTCTGCCACAATGTACGTTCTACTTCTCTGCGGTGCCACGACTGCGCCGCGACTGCGCCTTGACGCGGCGCCATGTCGACACCGCCATGCTGACACCGCCAGTGCTCCTACAAGCAAGACGTTTGCGCCATGTGCGGGAGGCCAAACAAGAAGGCCAAGACGTCTGCGCCTACAGTGACGGGCCAGAAGTTTACGCTGAAGTGAACAGATGTCGCGCAGCTGATAGAGCGATGAGATAAACACTCAAGATACAGCATATTGCCGAACCGGCTCCAAGAACGAGTTACAAGTCGGCATCTCTATTGCCTCCTGCTTCGAACAATCTGACAGTGCGTGTAGCCTACTCATATACCCAGGGTTGAGCACGTGGCACAGTGTACGAAAGGCTGAAGCCAGGCGTGCCAAGCAGGTGTGCTGTGTTTGGCAGATGGCGAAGGGAGCGTTGGCCACGGTCAGCAAATGAAGCAAGGAAGGCCGCACGTTTCAATTTCTCTACAATACAGCTACTATAGAGGCAGGCCTAAGCTTTGGGCCTGCGATACATGGATTCCGGTTACATGGCCGTTGACTCTGCCCAAGCGCAGACAGCAACCGGCGATCTTCATGGCATGAAACCTTCACTCTCCCGTATTCATAGCGTTGTGCCATTTCTGCCTTTTTGTTCCGTCTTTACTGCTTTCGGGCTCGCTTTCCAGCGTGCGACTCCCGGCTAGATCGACGCCTTGGCGCCGCCCAGCAGCGGTCCCAGATATTCACGGATGTGCTCGTTGATGGACTCGGGCTCCTGCCACAACACCCAGTGTGTGCCGGGCACAGTGCGCTTCGTGAGCTTCTCAAAGTGCTGGTCCATGTTCGCCGCCATGGCCGGCGGCAGCGCCACGTCGTTCTCGGCCACCACCATCAGCGACGGCACCGCGATCTTCTGCAGGCCGGGCGAGGTCGGCGTCGCCACGAGCTCGCGCTCGCTGTCGTAGTTGACCTGGGTGGTGCGGTACCAGTTGGTCGCTCCGTACAGGCCGTGCCGCGAGTATTCCTGCACGTAGTAGTCGAGCACCTCCGGGCTCAGCAGCCGGTTGGGGCCGACCTCGTCGAGGTGCTCCAGATCGACGCCGTCGGCCGTCGAAAAGTTGCGCAGCGGCTTGCCGTCGGGACCCGGCCGGGTGCCGCCGTACATGGAGTCGAGAAAGTGCCGGATCTTGGCCGGGTCCTTGCCGATCGCGTCCGCCAGCACGTTGCTCGAGAACTGCAGCTGGTACCGGAAGTTGGGCAGCCGCTTCTCGATGATCTGGTCCAGCGGCACAAACTCCCCCGTCGACGGCGGCAGGTACGGCGTGCAGATGCTGAACACGCCGCGCAGCCGCTCGCCGTGGAACAGAGGCATGCGCCACGCGACTCCTCCGCCCCAGTCGTGGCCGCCGACGAAGAAGCGCCGGCTGCCGTCCGCGTCGCCCGCGATGCCAACGTGGTCGACGAGCGCCACCAGGTCGGCGCACACGCTCTTGTAGCCGTACAGCGCCACTTCCTCGGGCGCGTCCGTCTGGCCGTAGCCGATCATGTCCGGCACGATCACCTGCAGGCCAAGCTCCTCGGCCAGGAACAGGATCTGGTTGCGCCAGCCGAAGCCAATGTCAGGGAAGCCGTGGATAAGCACGATCGTGCCGGTCGGTTCCCGGTCGGACGGCTTCGACAGCCGGTAGCCGTACGTCTTGCCATTAATCGTCGCCTTGTGGATCGGCGCCCGCGGGTCGGACGGCTGCAGCTTCGCCGGAGCCATGATTGCTTCGTTGAAAGGTAGACAAAGGGTGCGGTCGGGCAGGAAACAAGTACAGACAGAAAGACAAGTACGCAGCTGTAGGAGCTGTGAGGGGTCTGCACGAGAGCAACCAGCAGACAGGTCGACCGTAGTGCGTTATATATCCACCAGAGTGGGAGGGCCGGCCTCAGCCTTTAGTCCGGCGGTCTGCACGACGACGAAACGGTGCAACGACAGCCCAAAGTGGCGCCAGACCGGACTTCGGCGCTGCATGCCGACTCGTAATGCTCCGTCGGAGAGTTGGGAAGCCAGGCGACGCTCCGTAAGCCAGGCAACGCTCCGTAAGCCAGGCGACGCTCCGTAAGCCAGGCGACGCTCTGTAAGCCAGGCGACGTAATGGCAACTTGGGAGACAGTGCAAGGCAGCCAACTTGCCGAGGCATCTCGCTAGTGCCATCTCGTAAGTGTAAATTCTACTCCGTATGTCGTATGCATACGGAGTTCACGTACAGAGTAAGCTTCCGATGAAACATTAGCGCCAAGCTCCCCCACCAAAAGGCCGTTGTGTCCTGACTGTGCTTCGTGCATCGATCGCCACTGTACGGCGTTGCTGTGCTCTGCATGCGAGTATGATCCAACATGTAGTACGGAGTAACCATGTTTGGTCTCATGCCTCCACAACGGCGCACTTTTCAGCTATCCAACCACGGGCCGCCGTCGACGTGGCGGCCTTCGCGGCTCCGGTTCGTCTCGATCGAGCACCTGCGCCGAAATGATGCTCTCGTTGCCACAGCGCGGGCTTTCGTCTGCCTCGCTGTCGCTGTCGTTGTCGTAGTCGCCGGCGCTGCTGTCGTACATTCGACTCGCGCAGAACGATTCGTTTCCACCAACACCCATCAGCTGCTCCTCCGTCAACCAGCCCGCCTCCACTGCGAATCGCACGACGTCGGTCGCACTCGCAAACGACAGCACTGCCGATGGCGCGTCGGGGCTGATGTGCCTCCACAACTCGCGTGAGCTCCTGCGGAAGCTTGCCAGCGCGCGCTTGTCGCCGCAAAAGTGCCGTACCAAGTGCTCGTACAGATAGGCCAGCCACAGCACGTTGGTGTAGGGGTAGAAGCCTTTCCACGAGATGGGCTGTCCGTCGGGGCCGATGTCGTGCGGCGTTTGGTGGCAGCTCGGCGGCAGATGCACGCGGTCGCCCTTAAGCAGGTACGAGCGCATCTGCCGGTACACCTTGCACTGCGGTGCGTGCGTGCTGGTAAACAGGCTGAGATCCTTTTCCAGGTCGCATGCAATGTCGCCGCCGTCGTCACTATCTAGGCCGTCGGCGCGCGACAGGCCGTAGTCTAGGATCGTGATGTCGAGGCCAGAGTAACCAAACACCACCGGCGAGTCGTCGTCGGCCGCCTTGTCTCGTGGCGGCGCAACCTGGCGTACACACAGATTTCCCTCGTGCAAATCCCGGTGCTGCGCGTGGGCGTTAGCAAGAGACCGAGCGCAACGTACTACTGGGAGCTACGAACAGCAGCTCCTACACACCTCGAAGCGGACCTGGTCTTCCGCACGCGCAAGCGCGATAGCCACGTGCAGGAAGACGTCCCACAGCTGCCAGACAGACTCGAGCACCACGTCCTCTAGCGCCTTCCCGGCGTCTCCGAGCTCGATGACGAGAAACTGCGTGTCGTCAAGGTAGCGGCTCGGCGACGGGTAGAACTGCAGCCGGTCTGGGTCTTGTCGCTTCGCCCGCCGATGAAATGCCTGGTGTGTCTCCAACAGCTCCTTTGTCGACCGGCCGCGCACAATGTAGCGCTCCTTGTACACGACGAAGCCCGGAATGTCCGCCAGCATCTCGGAGATTGCCAGCTCGCCGCGTAGATCAGCCTCGTCATGCGGCTCCTCGTCCACCAGGCCTGACCGGACTTGCATCTTTGTCTGGGCCCGGATCGGTGACGCCAGCCGGATCACCTTGATGATGCTGGTTCCGCGTGCGTTGGTAACCCGGTATACCTCGGCATACGATGCTTCAGCAATCTTTTCGATGCGGTCGCCCGGTGGGCACATGTCCATCCATGTCAGGATGCGCAAGCCGGAGTCGATGCTGTCCTCGCAGTAACTGTCGAGGAATGTGGAGGCTTCCGCAGCCTGTCCAAGGATGTCGTCGCCTCTGTCCACGCCACCCGGCTCGTCCAGTATGCTGCTTATTCTCTCTGCAACGTCGAGCTCCTTCTGGTGCTCTTTATCTTGAGGCTCTTCCGCCGCCTCTTTAGCATCGTCTATGGGCGGCTCTGCCCTATCGGCAATGGCGAGCTGCGCTGACACTTTGGCAGTCGCCTGGCAGCCGTGGCGCGCCGGTGTTGGCACATCAAGGTAGGCAATGAGCTCGTCGTCGAGCGATACAAACGTGAGCTGGTCTGTGAGGTCGTCGACCGGTTCGTATTCTGCCGCTTGCCGGTTCCTTTCCCTATCGGTTGGACTAATAGGCAGCTGGTTGTAGAATAGGCCCTGCTTAGTCCTGTTGGCCGTTCGGCGGCCGTAAGTTCGCACTGACAGTGTGCGCGACATGATTTCTGCGTCATAAAGGTTCCATGCTTCGTTTCCGCTTCCCAATGGCTGGCCAGAAGCTCTCGTCCTTGTTGATTCCGAATCTCGAAATCGCTAGCGATGAGCCATATCAGCACGTGAGGCAAGCGAACCAGGCGCGTTGTCCAGGGCAACCACGCTTTCCCCACCGGTCTAGGCCTACGAGTACATTGCGTGATAACTGCACCCTCGAGGCACTAGCGCACAGTATCGTAAGAAGATTTAGCGCACAGACCAGCCCTGAACGTGTGCGCTCTTTGATAATAGAAATTAGCAGAAGCCAGCAATCTGTCCCTTCAGTTCAGCTTGCGGCTCATCTGTCTTCAGCATTGACTCGCGGACCAGCTTCGGCAACCACCGCCAACGCGAAGCCCCATCGCCATCACGAACCCATCATGGCGCAGGTCCTGATGAACTTTTTCGGCGGCGCAAAGTCGGCGGCGCCAGCGGGCGACTCTGGTAAGTGCGATGGCTGGGAAAGCTTGCTGCTGGCAGCGGCAGCGCGCGCGAAGAGAAACAGAACCGGACCACGAGACCAGAGAGAGCCGGAAAGCTAATGGCAACTTGTTGCAGACTTTGCCGACTTTGCGAGCACGGCTGGTGCTGCGGCCTCGACGGCGGCCAGCGCTGCTGCGTCCGCTGTGCCGTACACCAAATGGTACAATGTGCACGAGCGGTACAGCCTGGCCGACTTCAAGGCCGAGGGCGTGATCCTCATCGTCATCGCCATTGTGCTGACGATCCACATCATCGGCTCGTCCATGAACCGCAGCAAGGCGAGCGCGTGGATGAAGGCGCACGCGAAGCTGCTGGCCAGCGAGTTCGCCATGGTCGGCTTTGACCGCCCACCGAAGCTGGAGGACCCGGCTGATCAGGCGGCCGTGCTCGACAAGCTCGCCAAGAAGACCGAGGCGGCGGACCCCAAGAAGCTCCTCAGGGAGAGCTCGCTTTACGAATACGCCACGTACGCCACCGGCCGCCAGAATGTCGCGTTCGTCGATGTCAAGCTCAAGCTGATCAAGCGCTTCAACCCGCTTATGACCATTGCGGAGAGCATTGTGGCCTTTTTCATGGACAGCGTAGCTGCACCGACCGACATCCTCGAGGCTACCCTGTACCCCTTCGACGGCAAGGAGGCACTGACGGTGCCGAACTATGCGGGCGCCACGTCCAAGAGCACCTACGACGGCTTCGTCTGGGCCATTGTCAACAAGGACCGCATGAAGGCCGTGCGCGAGGACCGCTTCGACGTCTCGCTCACCTTCACCAAGGACAACGCCAAGCTTCCCATCTGGCTGACGGTCATGAGCGAGAGCGCCGAAATCACGGATGCCCTGCTCACGCCGGAGCTGATGAAGGCGGCCGAGACGGCCGGCAACGACCTCGACTACCTCATCATCTCGGACCAGCCGGAGGACAAGCCGCGGACGTGAGTGGTAGTCCAGCCGAGGATTGTGACTGCTTTCCTGCAATTTGGCTAACCGTTTTCCCGTTCAGGATAACTGAGGCGGTCGCGCGGAAGCGCGTGTTCCTCAAGTACCGCCTGCCCTCGAACAACGACTACTCGGCGCTGAAGCCGATCTTTACCTACTTTCTTCGCTCCGCCGATGTGCTCGTGCAGTCGGCACACCTGCGGCCCGAGGTGCTGCGCAAGGTGAAGAACATCCGTGACGACACGGTCAAGCAGATTCAAAAGGCCAGCGAGGAGGAGAAGGCCGAGGAACGCGCGGTTGAGCGGGAGAAGGCGCGCAAGGCGAAGCGTGATGCGGAGCTCAGCGCGCTCGATGCCAAGGCGCAGAAGAAGTACCTCGAGCGCGAGCGCGAAAAGGAGCTGCGTCGCGCGTCCAAGAAGTCAACTGTTCGTGCCTAGGAGTGGCTCGCTGGTGTATTGGGTCTGCCAAGCAGCAGAGCAGCAGAGCACTGGAGCACTACCGCATCAACACACTTTTTATCCTGTTCTTGTACTACTAGAGGGGTTACGTGGCTATGCGGGATGTGAGGCAGTGCGTAGGGACGCAGCGAATCGCAAGAGGGACCGTTTGTCATGATCTGCATAGCGCAAGGGCGTCTGATCGAGATCGGAAGATCAAACAAGGGACGCACGGGGTGGCCGTTTGGCATGTTGGATAGGCGTCTTGGGTTCTTGGTTGTGAGCCGGGCGAGAAAACACTCACAAAGAAGACAGCTGCACTGAGCCACGGTGTCTTTTGCTATCGTGCTTGTCCTCGTGTCTGTAGCTGCCGGAATCTCTGAGACATTGACCGCGCCACCTATGTTTCCTTTCCCAGAATGTCCTGCACCCGCTTGACCTTGTCGACAGCGGTCTGCTTCTTGTCGGTGCTAGTGTCTGTCAGCAATGAAGTCGGCAGAGGGGCAGGGCAGATCGGCCATACCGTGTGCCGACGCGCATGGATGACTGCACGCGCAGAACGCCGCGCTGGTGGACGAGCGTATGGGCCTGGCCGATGACGCGCATGACATCGTCCCAAGAGCCCTCTGTGGGGTGAGCATGCGAGACAACCTCGAGAAGCAGGGAAGACAAGGGACTGAACAAGCCGACTCACCCACAGTCGTGCCGCTGGCGTGCATCGTCACCGTGAGGCCTGAGGCCTGCAGCAGCTTCTGGACCTCGGCGACCTCGGCGGCCACCGAGACGCTGCCCGTGCCGACCTAGGAGTGTCAGCTGTGTGTCGAGCCCCCATCAGCGGCTTCTGGTTGGCCTGGCGGCGCCCATGACAAGGTGCACGCCGGCGCTTGTCGCCGGCTCTCGACGACGCACCGGAATCAGACAGAAGTCGGCATAGCAGGCGGCCGGTGTCGGCAGGGACGTGTAGTCGGCCATGGCGCGTGTTGTGCTAAAGGGACAGGAAGATACGGGTCGGATAGGGTGTACGGCTGGCTTCACGCAGACAAGTCGGACGCAGTGGCTGGCAGCGCGGAGCATGGTGCGGTTCAGGGAGACGGGACACTGGAGATCGCACGAGGCGCCGGGTCTTAGTCACGCAATCAGTTCTTGGAGGGGTTCCACAATTCGGTGTATTCCCGTCTACGGAGTGTTATCGAGTGGTCAGCATAGCGACCCAGCTGGCCGGGTCGCCAGCGGTCCGTGCAACCCCAAAGCCCCTGCTCGTTGGTTCCAGCTGCGCTCTTTCTTTGGAGATCTCTTTGTCGCTATTTTTAACTGCGCTCTATCCGCCAGCCCATGCTGCGTGGTAACGCGTCGTGGACTGCCTCGCGACTTGCGCGGGTTTTAGTGCATTCCTGTTCAGTATTTCCGTGCCCAGGGACAGCCGCAAGGCCGAATAGCAAGGCGCTGCGCTCCTGGCTAGCACGAGTACTTTTTCGGTTCTTCGGCCGCCAAGTCGAGCTGCCAGGGCGCTGCCGGCGCACTCGATCAGGGACATTCGTATAGGCCTGTTTCAGATTGTTCGTGAAAGCCGGAACAGATGGTGGGCTCGTTGCTGACTGCTGGCTGCCGGCTCGCTGATTCGCTTGTCGGAATGGTACCCCAACGTGTACTCGTAGCCGCGAAAACTCAGACTGCAGCGTGGCGCACGTGGCCGGGCGGCTGTTCTGAGCGGCGGATTGGACCGGCCTGGTGCGCTTCCATCATCTGTGTGCCTTCCTATGTGGCAGGCCACGGATCGTGGTCGTCGTGCGACAGACTTGTCGCAAGCCTGGCTGGCTGACCTGCCTCGTGAATCGACTGTGCTTCGCAGGCCGGTTCGCTCAGGGCTCGTCCTGCTCGAAGATGGCGAGCCGCGAGTTGCACGGGCTGATCTTGTAGTCGTCGCTGTAGCGCCGCGGGCTTGTGCGGCCAAACTTGATGGTGAAAGTGTTGAGCGCCTCGCGCTGGCGCCGCTGCTCGTACTCGTTGTCCTCCTCGTCGTCCGTGGCCGTGGCCGACGAGCGCACCGTCGAGTGCGTGTTGCTGCGGTACTTGGTCTGGTTGTCCCTGACGCTGTGGCCGTCGGCGCGGACGCTCTTCTCCGATGTGATCGACTTCTTGGCCGACCGCCACGACCAGTTGCGCGACCAGCGGGCGCTCAGTCGCACAGCTCCGTGCTTGTCGTCACGGTCACTCGATGTCGGTCCGTTCTCGTTGATGGGCGACGGCGCCGGGCTGTTGTCGCTGCTTGCCGTGGTGACGCCGTCCGAGCCAGCCGATCCGGGCTTGCGTATAACGCGGGTAATGTCGAACTTGAAAGCCATTGTGGTGATGTGTCTCTGAAAGCGAGCAGTTATTGTAAAAAGGGTGTCGAAGAACAGCTAGAAGCCTGGATACAGCCTGAGTCTGTCGAAGCAGCCGGAACGCGTGTAGCAGTTCCAAAGGGTGAAAGAAGACACAAGAAAGCGCAGTCCGGCCGATCGAAAAGCGTCAGTGGGAAAACTGGAAGTCGAAGGTGAAGCGGGAAGTCGAGCAAGATATTCGTCGGACCCGTGTCGTAGAAAAGGACGACGAGAAGCGGATGCTCAGTGTGGAGGTGGAGGTAGGAGGTACGAGTAAGGGGAAAACTCGTCCGGCACAGGTACGGACAAAAGTACTCAGAACGGCGCAGCCGGTTGTCTAATGAGTTGAGGCGAAATTGGGAATGCGCAGAGAACCGGCCCATCTTTTCGGGCTGCCCGACCACTTATGTGCAGATCTCGCCTACGCTCTCCGGGTGCCTTCTCCGAAGTACAGCCGTCAATCCCAATAGTGTGAATTCGCGTTTGCTACTGTATGCCGCGTTAAATCTAGACAAAGAAGGAGTGATTGGCCTGCGAGCATCGACGGCGCGTGGCCAGCAAACGGTGCAGCGCACTGCCTCGTGCCGGGAAGGTGCGGGTTGCGGCCAATTAGCGCGTGGCACACACGCCGCCCGTGACACTATGACGCTCCGTCTGAAGGCCGAGCCAGGATGACAAAGACTGCCGACGCCTTCTAGAAGCGCTCGTAGCGCCACTCCGCGAGGAGTTTTCATGTGGACCCATTCTTGGCGGGGTACAAAGTACTCGTACGAAGTATTACGACGAGTACGAGCTCGAATTAGAACGAGTGGGACATTCCTGCACTGTGCAGCTGCAGCAATTTGGACTGAGTCCAGAGCAAAAGATCTCCCGATTACGGGCCCCAAACTCGTAGCTGAATCACCTGTACGAAGTAACGTAGCGGGTTCCACATACGAGCAGACGGACTTGCGCTGTATTAGTAAGAATGTCGTGCTCCTGTGCCTGGGACTTTGTAACTAAGACGTAGTCTTCCTTTGCTTTTTGCCTTTTTTGAGTACAAGACAGCTCCCTCTTATAGCTTACGGGTAACGTTGTAGTATTATACAGTCTGGCCCCCGGCTTGCTCAATTGCACGGGACGTCTTTACATTAATTTCCCGTTCCTTGTTCGGCCTACGTTAGAGAGAGGCCGCAAGCAGCAACGCCACCGATATATGGAACCATGGGGCCAAACAAATATGGGATAAAAAAGCTTAACATTGGATAGAATAATGTAATCAAAGTCATAATAGAACACCAACTGTGTCAATGGGAACGAAGAGAAGACTTCTTAAATAGCGACTGCGGTAACTGTGCTCATCATCGTATAGTACAGCTTTTTGAGGGACACAACACACGCTGTGAGCCTGATCAGTGTCAAGTTCGCGACCGCTCTCTGGCCGAGGCCTTCTTAGCAAGAATTCACAAAGATCTCTGTCCCTTTGCTATTATAGCCTTCTCTGCAGAAAATACGTCGCGCAAAGAGCGAGGCTCATCTTGGTCTTCTGCTTGACACAGTGTCGTGTCCTAGCATTATGAAGGGAAAAAACTGCCGTTGACTACGATAACATCAATACTTTTATAGTCCGTCAGGGACAAGGAGCTGATTAACGATCCTCGTTGACAATCACGTGATTCGAGACACGCTTTATTGACTTCCTGGCCCATCACGACCACAAGACAGGGCACGCGAAAGACAATTATTAACATACCAAATGACATGACTTCTATGGGAACCGATCTGTGTTGTTATTAGGAAAGCATGGCTTAGAGATTTTAGTTCCAATAGTGCCATCATGAGTGTTACTGATGAGGGTTTGAAATCAGAAGTGACGTCTAGAGAACGAAGAGTTTCTAGGATGTGCTACGAAAGCTGCACACAATCCATATAAACGTTACATTACTTTAGTCGTAAATGCTGTCGTGTAGTCAATGCCTCCATCCTTGGGAGCTGTACGAGTAGGATGAGGAAACTACTCCGCAGCACCGGTCACGTGACCAAAGCCATCAATGTCGCCCTTGCATTATCTGCTATCTGGCGCAAGCTGGAGAACCTCACATTCACGTCTCGACGCGACTGCTCTGCACTACACTATTCCGAAACGACCAGCAGCCTTATGGCACTGCTCGTTCTTTGGCCAAGACTGTTATAGTAGTGCATAGTTGCCCGTGCACAATGTATCACTTGGCAAAAGGGCTGTACATGCTGGCCACCAGCAAGGAAGGTAAGTTCAGCGGATGTTGAAGTTACGATACGGGAGCTATGATAGATATGACACAAACATGACTGGGACGCATTGCGTGGACATATGGAACGAACAGGCCTGAGAACTGCACTTGTCATTGCTGCTATACACCAGCGCCAGCTGACCACATTAGAATACTCCGTGCTGTTGCTTGGTCTGGACAATGCCGGCAAAACCACCTTCCACGAACAGGTCAAGGCCATCTTCTCGCCGACCCCGACAGAGCCCAAGCTGCGAACGGTGCCGACCGTCGGTCAGAATGTGTCCACCATCACCCTGCCCGACATGTACATGAAGATCTGGGACGTTGGCGGCCAGCATAGCCTGCGTCGCATGTGGCAGAGCTACTACCAGAGCTGCCACGCTATCGTCTTCATTATCGATAGCACCGACATTGGCGACGGCCTCCTACCCGATGCTAGTCCCGGCAGCGCCGGTGTCGGGCGCCTCGACGAATGCCGCCTTGTACTAGAGGATGTCCTGCAGCATTCGGACACTGAAGGCGTGCCCCTGCTCATCCTCGCCAACAAGCAAGACCGCGAAGACTGCGTCGAGGTCGTGCGCATAAAAGAGGGCCTTGTCAAGAAGGTCTTTGAGGGCGAGAAGGCTGCCAGTATCCGCGACTCCCGCGTCCTTCCCGTATCCGCTCTCACCGGCACCGGTGTCCGTGAGGCCGTCGAGTGGCTGCGGTCGCGCGTCAAGTGGAACAAGGAATCCCGGCCACCCGTCATGCGGTAGGCACAAACGCGCGAGAGCAGAAGAACCAGCCCTCCCGGAAACCATGCGAGTATGCAGTAGTTGGCCGAAAGGGCGCTTTAGCGCGCGGTCTTTTGCTTTCCTTTGGGTCCATCATGTATAGACGCCGTCCTATATCCCTCCTAATGCAGTTACGACAGGTAAATGGTACACGTTGCTTTTCTTGCCGGATGTCCGTCCTTATTCGTTCTCTATATTTAACAGGGTATCGTGATGCATGTGGCCGTTTGTTGTGCCATGCTGTCCAACTGGCCGTCGTCCATAGTAGTTGCGCCGGCTTGTATCCAGCGTCCTGGCCGTAGACTCAAAGTAGCCCCCGTGGGCGGCTTGTCTGTATTTTTGCTTTCCTTGCCATTGGATAGCATCCTCGGCAACGCTCATCACCGATCGTTCTCTGCTGACAGCTCTGCAATGAGCCCGCCAGTGTTTCTCCGCTTGTTGTCCGCCTCAAGTGCCTGGTCTAGCAGCGTCGAAAAGTCTTTGGCCTTTTCCAGCGCAATCTTGGTGCACTTAAGCAGAGTCACCGCCTCAATGGGGGTGCCGCCTAGCTTCGCAACCTGGCAGATCTCGCCATGGCGGTTGAGGCTAATCGAGCAGCTGCTGATCCGCGTCTGCTCCTCCAGCAGCGTTGCGTCGAGGAGGGTAATCTCATTCTCCTCGTCACCAAAGAAGCTGAACGTCACGCAGAACGGCGAGTGCAGCCAACTAAGCGGCACTGGTTCGCGCTCCGCTGGCGTGTACACCGTCAACACACCGGCCTCGATGTTGGTCTCCGGCTTGCGGAAGTGCCGCAGAGCTGCCACCACAGCAAGGCAGGACGCGTCCATCAAGTTGCCGTCGTGCGACATCACGTGAACGTCTACCCGTATCGACCAGCACTTCTGGCCTGCCACGAGGCAAAGGGACTCCGTATCTAGTGCCCCCGAGCGCCGCACTGTCTTCTCGAGCATCCGTGCCATTAGCACCTCTGTTTCGCTCGACCGCCCGACTTCAAAGGAGGGCGAGGCCATAGGGCTGAGCTCGGCCACGATATTGAAGATGCCGTCGAAGGGCCGGTCGGAGAAGGGTACCGTGAGCTCGGCAGTAGCCTTGGCAAGAATTCTGTGAATTACCGATCAGTCAACGCCGACGGTGGAAGAGTAGGACAAGTAGACCAGCAGCCTCGCACCTTGTATTGCCGATCTTGACTTCCGCGACGCCAAAGTCCTCGCCCAAGCTCAGGTCAATCGGTCGGTAGTCCTCGAAAGCTCGGCCATCGAGGCGCAGTCCATCCCGGAGCGCTTGGCTCAAAAACGCCTTCTCGTTCAATGACGGCTCGAGTTCTCGAGGCATGGCGACAGTGACTGTGGTGATCAATTCGTAAGAACTGTGCTCAGATGGACCGCCTGAAAATCGTGCCGCAAAAGTGATCTAATCGCGAGGGCGGTGGGCCAGATCTTTTTCTGCCGAAAGCGGTGAAGACGCATTCGTGCCAAAGCTACGCGAGTTGCCTCACTCAGACCTCCCGCGACGTCAACAAGCCCGTAAGTGAAGACAGCAGTGCAAAATGACTACAGCACATAGACCGACATTTGATCCGGTAAGCAGAACACCAGTACCAGAATTCAGTCATCAAAATCTTACTCTTTTCTTCTCCAGGCACGCGGCAAGGAGGCCCCGAAGGGCCCTGCCTACCACCAGCGTCTTCTTCCTGCGCACACCCAGCTCAAGTACCGGTAAGCTTGTGCGAGGTCCATCCTTGCTGTGGTGAAACTACACTGACTATTATTTGCGAAATAGGAAACCCGGGCAGGGTGGCGACGCCGACAGCGACGTGCGCGATCTCCGGGCCGAGCTGTTGGCGGCAGAGGCGGCGCACTATGCCAAAGTTCGCGGCACTCCCTTGCCTATCGGCGCGGCATCCGAAACGGACGAAGCGACAGATGCAGCGCCTCCGGCAAAACGGCGCTTGTTGAAGGCTGCAGACGACGAGAAGGACGGCGACACGGGAGGCGACACAGAGGATCTGGAGGCGAAGCGGCGACGTATTCTAGAAGAAACGCGGGACATTGATGCGGACGACTCCGGGGACGACGGCTCGGATCAAGACGACTCGGAAGATGACTCGGAAGATGACAGCGACAGCAGCGATGACGACAGTGACGACGGCACATCCGACCTGCAGCGGGAGCTGGAGAAGATCAAGCGCGAGCGTGCAGAAAAGCGAGAACGAGAGGTAGGCTATCTTCGCGCCAGGACTTTGTATCTGCCTTTTTCGTTGTACATGCTAACGGGCCAAAGGAGCAAGAAAAGGCGGCCGCCGAAGCAGAGGCACAGGAGAAGGAGATTGCACGGGGCAACCCGCTGCTGAACAAGCCAGACTTCACACTCAAGCGGCGCTGGGATGACGATGTCGTTTTCAAGAACCAGGCGCGTGGCACAGAGGACAAGGGCAAGCAGAAGGAGTTCATCAACGTACGTATCACTTTACCGCGTCGTAGCCGAAGACGCTGGCGACATCCAGAAGCGCGACTAACAAATTGGACAGGACTTGCTACGTTCAGACTTCCACAAGCGCTTTATGGGTAAATACGTGCGGTAAACACCCTATGAACTAGGTGTGCGTGTGGCGAGGCGTTAATTGGTGTCGCACTTAGTTTGCGGCATGTATCTGCGTGGTTTGCGCTGAGTTTCTGTGTCTTTTTTCATTTTGTTGCATGGCTAGTATTGCCTTCTTTTACAATAGATTCATCAGCGGCCAATATCCATACCGCACGCAGTTCATTCAAGTTTGTGAAAGTACTATGATGACCCTCTGTATTTCTGACAAGGGTTCATTATGGCTCTATTTCATGCCCCTCAAGCCAATACATTGGAATTGAAATGTCCGACGAGCACGACCAACTGTGTAAAGCGCCACAGGCGGCAAGCATAAGCCCAATCTAGGCGGAGCGGAAAATGTCCGATATGTCGTCGTATTGACATCGGTGGCGCTTGTTATGCATACCACGGCGCGGAGAATAGACCGGTTTCTGATGGCTGTCTAAGCTCCTGGAGTGAGATCCGATGTCATAGCTAGGTTCACGTGATAATCTGGCAGATGACCAATAATTAGCGTGCGATTTTAGGCTTCGTTGTGTCTCTACTCGTACATCCAGTCCTCTACAAAGAGGCGGACATGCTCCGTGACTAAGCTGCAACAGTGGCCTTGCGTCTAAGGGATTGCAGTCGACCTGCCGGAGCACGGCGCTTCGAGACGGCAGGAACGGAAGACGTGCGACATACCAGGCTCCGCCCGCGGCTAAGAGAGCGCGTTAGGTACTGTGGTGCCCGTTGTTCCTTCCTGCTCTGCTGTTCCAGTCATAGCGGTCGCAACTGCAACGCTGGGAGTTCGCATCCTTCTCTTTTGTGCTCGTCTGCTCATAATTACTAAATCCCGATTGCCTCATTTCTTCTCATTGATCTTGGTCCCTCAGTGCTACACTGCGTCTCCTCTGCCTACCACGCACAACGGCACGCCTCCACGACGCGCTGCTTGCCTGCCACCGGCCGCACCGCCGTGACCGCCGATTGGAGCCCGCGTGACCTCCCACGGAAACTGTGCCGCGCATCGCATCGCGCGAAAACGATCACTACGTCCGGTTCCTTGCCGGTCCGCCTCTCGTGCATGGCCGAACTTCTCGCCGATTCGCCGACGACGTCGGCTGCTTCGGCGTCGCCGCGCATCAAGCGCAACACGGTATGTACAGCGACGGCAGCCACAGACGCAGTGAGCTCTTGAGGCTCTTGGCTCTGCCTCCCCCTCTGTACCCCTGTTCAGTGTCTTAATCGTTGTATTACACTGGCTTCTGCGCTTGTTTCCCGGCATTGCTGATTCGTATTCTTGTTGGCCAGGCATGCGTGAATTGCAGAGACAGCAGTAAGTACCCTCCGCAAGGGAAAATTATAAAGGGCACTTTCACCTCAGCACCGAACCGCCTTCGGCCGCTTTTGCCGTACTTGGATGCGAGTCTGTGAACACTGCGGTGCCAGCCCCAGACGGCGCTCAGTCCTGTGCCTTGCAGCCTCTCCCACCTGCCATTATCCGCACTACCGTATTCTAATGGTCTTCTTGCCAGAGGTTAAGTGCAATGCCAATCGCGACCCAGGCCTGCCGTGCATTCGATGCGCCAAGTTGCAGCTTCAGTGTGTGGTTGACAAATCGCACAAACGAATCAGTCGCCGCAGGTTGGTCTTCTCTTCTCTTCCCCCATGTTCAAGTTCTCAACACGGAACTCAGATTGTGATCGCCTGTGTTGAGCTGGCTCATACAACGGCCAGGCTAAGACAAACTGCTTCTCCGGGCCGGCGCTTGGCTATTGAGAGTTCTCGTCCAGTCTAAAAACTAAAGAGCATCTGTTAACACGCCGCCACAGCAAACTAGAAGAACTGCAGCAGGAAGTGCGGAACATCAAGGAAGCTGTAGGGAAGTCCAATACACCGCCAGCTATCTACACACGAACACTTCCACCTATCAACTCCCACGATGGCATATTGGCTCCCAGCCTACCACCCATGCGTCCATATGAAGCGCCTGTCCTCCTACCCCCCGTTTTGACACCTACTTTGACAACAACACTCACACCCAAAACACTGATCCCCTCGGCCTCCTCGGTGACGGGTCGAGTTGCCGAGCCCCGCGCGCTGAAGTCTCGTGCGTTTTCTGGAGATGATATCTCCTACTACTTTGATAAGTGCGTAGGAGGTTTCGTGTGCACCCCGGATTCCTCTCTCGTAATCAAAGACTTCTAACAAGACCTTCAGATATTTTGAACATTTCCATGACTACTTCCCTATTATAAGGACGCGCGATCCAGACAAGGTCTACGAATCAGCGCCCGTCCTCTTTTGGACCATTATTGTTATTTCGGCACGGCGCTTTGCTAAAGACGAAACTGTCCTTCCTTTTCTAACAGAGTCCCTTACTACGGAAGTGTGGAGTACAATGGGGGCTCCTCCTCTGTCTCTAGGAGTCATCAATGCTTTGCTGTTACTATGCGCGTGGCCTTTCACGACCATTCGCTTTTTAAGAGACCCATCGACCATATTCTCGTCAATTGCTATGAGCTCTTGCTTTATGATAGGCCTCCATACTGGCCGCGGACAGCATCCCGAGCTGGCCAACACCAGCCTCCAGATCCGCAATACAGACGAAGAGGCGACGTTTACATGGGCTGGATTCAATATTATTTCTCAAAGGCGTGTCTGAGTATTCATTGTGGCTATAATTACGCACGGTCGTGATCTAACCGTCTTAATAGGGTTTCGGCATACTCCGGCTGCCCATCTACTGGACAATTCTTCAACAAAACAGTCGAGACAGTTCTGGACAGGTCATCTCCAGTTGAGGTACCTTTGAGCTTTGTCATTTTACTAGAGTGTGCCCGTTTCTCCAATCGCGTTAGCAAAACAACTTGTGCTAGCCTAGAGGAAAACCGCGGGATATCACACCACATCGTCGACATGTTTGAAGAGGAGTTTGACAAGGTTCAAAGGCTGCTCTTTCCGGGTATATCAGGTACGCTTGAACTTCTATCTCATCAGACGTAGTGCCGGACAGTATCGAAGCTGACTAGCTATAGAGCTGGACTATTTCACGTTGTTATCAACTCATCTTGAGGTGCAGGCGTTTTACTTTATGCCAATACCCGAGTTCAGCTCTGAGATCTTCAAACGAAATGTTCTCAAAGCTTACAGTACGGCTCAACTTGTTGTTAGGCAAGCCTTGAAGCTGCATAACGAGTCCGGCTTTCTTTTTTACGCGCCGCATTTTGTATGCAGAACACTTCTCGCAGCGGCTTGTATCACCCTGAATGTTCTGCTCTCGCCGTACATGAAGGATATGCCGATACACGCAAAGGATGCTATCATGCAAGATGCTATCGTGGCTATCAGAAATTGTGCAGTGGTCGAGAATATCGACCTTCCTTCACGCGCATCCAAGATGATCGAATCATATTGGTCGATCAATCATCTGAAATCGCCGATAGATATTCCAATGAAGGACGTGTCGCAATTTTCAAACCGCCTCGGAACGAGTTTCGCTTTTGATTACATTCGACGTTGGAAGCGAGATATTGAAGCCTCGATGACCTCAGCCAACGCCAGCAACGTCAAAAGACAAGCAGCCGGCACCCCATGTAGGCTTGGTGCTATTTCACTTCCTTCTTGTCATATTTTTATACGTCTTTGCTAACTCTTTTCAAGTCTCTTCACTTGATATGTCTGCTATCCAACCGGAAAATGCTCAGCTAATCGATTGGGATGCGTTTATGGATGATTTCGACTGGAGTTTCGCCCCTGATTACTTGAATCCGGCATAAGTGGTCGATCTTTAAGATTGTTTCTTTTGGGATATTTGATATCGTAGCTGTCCGTGTGCTTCACTTCGTATACCCTAGTTTGATAAAGCGTCCAGTTTGTAACAGGCAATTGCATAGCGCCGAGCAGTTACGTCTCCATTAGTCCTTTCCATTTGCCCTTTATCCGAGCAATTGCAACATCCACTAGCGTTTTTGCTCGGACGATCGACGAGCTTTTAAGGTAACAACTTAACAGATTTTGGCGTGGTTATTTAGGTGTGCTGTATGCTCAATATCTACATTGACATTGAATCGCAATGGATGACTAATTGCTAGAACTGAAGAGAGAGCCAAACAACCAAAATGCGGATATCACTCGCGCCAGACAGCCTCTAAGTTATATGTATTTCACGCTGCAAGAGTGTTGTAAAAGATCTGCCTACATGCCGTGGCTGCTAACGAGTGAAAGGTATTTGTAGTCTACCCTCGACTTATCCACTATCGCGAGGCTGGCATATTGGACACCTCGGGTACCCACAATTTTAAGATGCGCACCCTCAACGAAGCTCCCCAGCCACTCCCAAACTGCTCCTTTAGCACACCGGGTGGTCAAGATGAACCACCCCTACTTTCCGCCCGACGCGGCCATACCGAACTATGCGCCAAATGTAACGGCCTTGCCCATACTACTTTCCTGCTTTGGCGGTCTTGTCGGGAGCTCGCTGGTTGTGGCATTCGTGGTCGCTAGAACAGTGCAGCCACGGTTTCGCAACGCGAGCAGAAAAGACCAGGCATTGTTTCTTTGGTTTGCTCTCTGTGGCTCTCTCCACTGCGGGTTTGAGGGTGTGTACGGCGACTTGTGCGTTTCTTACGTATTTCAAGCTGACCAGATCAGGCTACTTTGTGTTAAATCATGCGCGGCTGGCGGGCTCGCAGAGCTTCCTGGCGCAAGTGTGGAAGGAGTATGCGCTGTCGGACTCGCGGTACCTGACGTCGGACCCATTCACGCTGTGTGTGGAGGCGATTACGGTGGTGGTCTGGGGCCCGCTGTGCTGGGCAGCGGCGGCCTCTATCGTGCGGCCTGGCTGCAATTGGCGGACAGGCGTGTCGATGATCGTCAGCCTCGCTCACTTGTACGGAGTGGCGCTGTACTACGGAACAGTAGGCGCCGAGTTTTGGCTGCGCGGCGTCGCGCACTACCGGCCTGAGCCTCTGTACTTCTGGGTCTACTTTATCGGCATGAATGCGCCGTGGGTGGTCGTGCCAGCGGGTGAGTTGCATGCGGGAGACCTGGACTGTTCGATTCGTGGACTCTGAGACGGCGAGATGCTGAAACACACTCTTCCTCGGCTAACACGAGCAACAGCAATCCTGTACGATTCGTTCCGGAGCATCGAGGAGACCTATGTCTTCCTCCTGGAGAGCCTCAAGGCGAACGACAGGGTGTGTGACATCTTGGAATGGTACGAAACGGTGCGTCCTACGGTAGAGGACAAGAAGAAGCAATAGCGCAACATTGCCGCCCTGTACGGAGACGAGCCTCTTCCTCTACGCACGGGTTACAGTTACAGTGGTCGGGGATTTAGTGTATGCTATTTCTTCGGCGCCGGCTGTAAATCTGGCTAGTGAAGGCTGGCAATAAATGATAGGACGCGGTCGGCCATCCAAAGCTGTGCCTCGGGCTGCTCGACGGCATGGCTGGCACCGGGGATGGGTGCTGACAACTCGCTGTAGATGCCAGGGCCGCAAAACGTCTTCCAGCGGGCCATGTTGGCTGGGACGTCAATGGTCTTGGGGACGTGCTCATCCTCAGCCGACGGCAGGACAAGAACGGGCTTCTCGAAAGCACCCCATGACGCGGAATGGCGCTCGTCTGGAAGGTCGGTGGAGAAGTAGTCATCATCGGCACTGGTGGTCTGTTAGCATGTGATTATAGTAAAAGCGAAATTCAAAAGGCATGAAAGTGATATGTTGAAAATGGAAGAAAGCTCACTTGGGTGCGATCAGCGAGTGCCAACGATAGGCCGTGTGCGGGCTCGTAACGAAATCTGGAAGGTCCTCGGGGCGCATGATCTCCTTCTCCTTCCCCTCCTGGATCATCTTCTCGGCAGCTGCGAGCGACTTTTCGTAGATGCCGGGCATGAAGTTCGGCACCATGGCCTCGCGATCGGATACTGGTCCCTGCAGGATGAAGCCGTCGACGGCAGGGCACTCGCCAGTCTTGGTGCGCTTGGCGTACTCCATGCAGTCCTGAGCGGTCAGTATCGGCCTGCCAGCACTTTGCCTTTCTCATCTCCTTCCCGGGCCGTAGACATACCTGGCAGCCCGTGGAGTGGCCGAGGAAGACAATCTTCTCGCGGCCCAGGCTCCGCAGGTACTTGACGAGGCTGGACAGGTCGGCGACATCGTTGGCCAGGCTGCTGACAGCGAAGCCGGCGAACGAGCTGCGCATCCGGAACTCGAAGACGGAGTATCCGAGGTCCTTGCCGGCATCGGCGTCAGCCAACTGCCGGGCGATCGTCCGGATGTACGGCACCGTGTGCGGACCGTCTGTCAGGCCGCCAATGAACACGAGCGCGTTGCGCGCCGTCGCCGACGTGGCTGTCACGAGCTCGTACGCACACGAGTGCCGCGTCGGCGAGTCGTACGGGTGCACCGTGACGGCAAAGGGAGTCGAGGAGGCCATTTCTACGCCGTGAGGTCGTCTTGCTTATTCAGCAGGCGAAGCAAACCGCCCGCCACAGCGGGCAGGACGCTTTTCTAGCAGACGGCAGGCACGCGCCCCACCCCACGTGAACCACGCTACTGTGAACGAGTAATGCCAATTGTGGGACTCTGGCTCGCCTGAAGCTATCACGACGACCTTTTATCGCACTTTCTATCGCCACATTCGGCGTCGCCATGCTGCAGCGATCCTCTGCGCTATGGACCCGTCCCATGCCTTTCGCAATTCTTCTACGCAGAGGAGCGATTTCTTTAATAAGGTCCGAGCTTGGCAGAGCCAAATGTCCCTGATAACAGACCCCTCAATGCTGACGGCAACAGTTGAAACCATGCTGCCTCGAGATCGTCAAAGTAGTTCGCCAGGGTAGTGGCAGTGGCAGCGATGCCACGTCTGCTGCTGCCGCGCTGGTGCAGCCGACGGAGAGGCTCTACGGGATACTCACCGACCAGGTCGGATACGCAGCTGCGGCGCTTGACGCCGGCGTGGCTGACTACGTTTTCTTCCCACTTCTGCCCATTTTCCAGAACATGGGCCGGTTCCCGGCTCGCGTGATCGAAAACGCCACCAAGTGCCTGCGAATACTCATACAGTATGGGTGGAAGACGTCTATTTCCAAAGACAATGCGCAGACTTTCCTCCTGCTGCTCACATCGGTCGTAACGGGAGGCGCCACTCCGGGAGCTGTCCAAGCACGAGAGGTGCCCGAAGAGACAGCCGTGGAGGGCTATCGGGCTCTGGCTGTGCTGGTCAAGGCCGCCGGCGCCTCAGCAAGCTCCGTCTCACCACTTGCGGCTGTCAATGTCCTACCCGCGCTGGCACACACCGTCACGGTCACTCTCGAGAGCATCACCGACTCTATGATCCCCGCTGTCCAGCTCGGAGCGCTTGGCTTTATTGAGGCCTTTTACACTACTATCAAAGACCTAGAAGCCCTGGCTTCCTTCCTGCCTGGTACAGTCTCGGCTCTTGTCCGGGCGGTCTCGTCGCCGGGTGCTCAGAAGACGGTACGGCGAGTGATCGTGCGGACGGTGGAAGTGCTTTACGCCGTGCTCGTGAATACGCTCGGGGACCTACCAACACGTCATATCCAGAGGCAGAAGCCGAATAATCAGAGAACGAATGGGGACCACAATCTTGAGATACAGAAAGAGTCACCTGCGGCACCATCCACATCCCCAAAGAAACAGCCTCTCGATCTCGCATGGCTCAAAGCTACAGCAGCACAGGTTAAGGCCGCGCTGGCATCGGTGCTGAAGCTGCGCAACCACGAGGCTGACGATGTTCGTGATGCGGTGAGACAGCTTTGTATTGCGCTTCTTGACGAGTGCCATGCATCGTTGGCTGATTGCGCGTCGATACTTGTTGAGAGTGCAATCGTGACGCTGGACGATGTAGAAGCGAAACAGGTCGAGGAACGGGGACTTGGCGGGTCGATTCAAACCGGATTTCACGGTTTCGGGCCGCAGACTACATTGCCAAACCTGGCTATTTTGTATCCAGAGCTCAGCGAGGTCGTCAAAGCGACCGCATACAACTGGGCGACCAGTCTGCCGCGCGCCATGCAAGCCAGCGATGAAGATGCCAAGCAGCGTGCCATACGCAACCTCCAAAAGGCACTTTCAGTTCTGGGTGCATTGCAGGTGGACTCTACAACGATGGAAAACTCGCTAGCCGCGGCGCTGCGTGATAGCGTGACCACTCTGGTCCTGGCATCGGCCTCACCTAGAGCAGGTGTGCAGGAAGCCGACACGGACGATGTTTTCCAGGATGGTAATATGGCGCTGCTGGCCCACTCAAGCACGCACATGTCGCAAGTCCAGGGGTACAAGGACATTCTTTTGAGTCTCGGCAGCCAGAAAGGTACACGGGAGGCCTTGCTGCAGCTTCTTTCCCATGCGGGATCTGCCTCCCAGCAGGTGCGTCTCGCCGAGGAGATGCTAGACTTTGTGCGTGATGCCGACGGGCTGGACCAGGTATCGGCGTTCTGGCTGTCTTTCGAGCTAGTCAAGGCAGCGTTCGCGGCTACAACGGATGCAGATAGCCTGATGGACCTCTCGTCACTGGAAGGCGAGGCTGGGCCGGACGCAGCGCTGGAGGAGCTGCTCTCCTTCTCCGTCAGCAGGCTGGCTGCCCATTCAGACACGGTGGACGGGGGTGACTGGCGCATCGACGCCATCGCGCTGGAGGTGACGGCATTCGCAGCCTCGCGGATGAAGGAGGAATTTCGGCCAGAGCTCATCGACGTGCTGTATCCGGTAGCCACGTATCTCGGTTCTCCCGAGGCGGCGCTGCGCGGGCATGCGATCACGACACTCAACAGCCTGGCGGCATCGTGCGGGTACGCCAACGTGTCGGCGCTCATCATCGACAACGTTGACTACATGCTCAATTCGGTGTCGCTGCGGCTGAACACATTCGACATTTCGCCCGCGTCGACCAAGGTGCTGACAATGATGATCCGACTGGCCGGACCGCGGCTCGTGCCGTATCTCGACGACGTGGTGGCGGCGATTTTCGCCGCTCTGGACACCTACCACGGATATCCGCTTTTTGTCGAGAGCCTGTTTGCTGTACTTGGCGAGGTTGTGCGGCAGAGCATCCGATCCGACGCACTGCTGCTCGAAGACGCGCCGGCCACGTACGGGCCTACTCGCCATAGGAAACGTCGGCGCACGGAGACGACGACAGACGACATGCTAGACGTGCTGGCGAAGCGGGCAAAGAGACGCAAAGCGGACGAAGAGGCGGAAAACGCGCCGCAGGAAGCGCTGGCGGGCCACCCGACGCAACCGTGGGCGTTGGAGGCGGACGCGCTGCTTCGGCAGCGCGAGGCTGGCGAGAGCGACAACAACGATGAAACCCAGGACAGGGACGCGGCGGCGGCCACGCGAAACGACACGCAGAAGCCCGAGGATCCCAAGACACCAACCTATGCGCTGCTGGCCAGAATCACGCGGCTCACACAGCACTACCTGACGTCGCCGACGCCGACGCTGCGCAAGGCGCTGCTGGACCTGCTCGCGACGGTGGCGCCGGCGCTCGCGGGTGACGAGAATGCGTTTTTGCCGCTCGTCAACGACGTGTGGCCGGTCGTGTTCCAGCGGCTCTACGACGGCGAGCCGTACGTGGTGGTGGCGGCATGCCACACACTCGGGGCGCTCTGCGGCAGCGCCGGGGACTTTCTGGCGTCGCGCATCAAGGCGGAGTGGCACGCCAGCCTCGGACGATGGTGTGCGCGCGTCAAGGCGGCAGCGGCAGCCAAGGCGGGCGGCGCGCCAACGAAGGCGTCAAAGAGCACGCCGCGGCCGTCCGCCTATCAGTACAGGGCCGCGGTGGGCGATGCGGCGCCGGCGGCAGATGTGTTGCTCCCGATCCGGGTGACCGGCGGTGTGTCCGAGTCCGTCGGGTCCGGGTCCGCCATGGTCAGCACCGCGGGCGTCGGTCTCGGGCGCTTTGCTCAAGCGGTGCAGATATGGGAGGCGGTGGCGATGATGCTGACAGACATGGTGGCGCACGTCACGCTCGACGACGACATCTACGATGCCGTGCTCGACATTCTGCTGGCGCCAGCCACGACGGGTGGGCGGCCGGTCCGCATGCTTTCGGCGGCGGCAAGGCAGACAGCGCGCGAGGCGCTGGCGGCCGTCAATGCGGACGCAGTGTGGCTCGCGGAGCTGCGGGTGGGCGAACTGGGAGCGGAGTCAGCGTGGGTGGCACGGCCGCCGGTGTTGGACGGAGTGCGGTTTGCGGCGGTTGAAGCCGGGCTGTGAGCGGTGCAGCCGATATCCAAACACGGTCAAAGCTGCTCATCCTTGACGGGAGACAACGCAATGGCACGGACTGGCGAGCCATTCTAGCAGGGCCATAGACCGCAGCCTCGACCGAGGCCAGGACGGGCTGGCGGCTACTGGGATCGGCCGAGCGCTGCTTATCAGATGCTGCAGTTGTTCGTGGCTGCTTGTACGGCACAATGCAATGGACAGAGATGGATTACTTCTGCCGTGCCAGGAGAAACGGGGAGCACCAGTTCATGTCCGGGATCGGAGTGAAAAAGGAAATAACCGTTCGTCGTACAGGAGTGGAAGCCTTCTAGAAGGAGGCTATTGCTAGCGCCCAACTACCATTCACACGGAGGATTACGCCGTACTACGCGACATGGCGGCGAAGGATGCTATCTACTTTGTAGATCTGCAGAAGCCACGCGCGGAGCAGAATGAGACTCACCCAGCGCCAATGGAACGCCAGCGCAGAACGCCATGCCTGTTTATCTGTCGGTCTGTGTCTGTTTGCTAAGCCGGGCCAAGCCGAGGCTCGCCATCGGGCAGCAGAGCTACGGGATCCTTGTGAGGCCGACGACGAAGTAGCCGAGCAATCCTGCAGATCGCCGTGCGGCCATTGAGAGGAAAGAAAACTTGGCATGCCCTGGACGGATGTTTTCCTTCCAAGGCAGATTTTCTACATGGGGACGAACGCAGCGCGCTACTGTCTATTGCAGAGGCTACCTTGTACGTCTGCGTCTGTACAAGCCCGTGCGATACTGCGGTTGCTCTCGGGGATCTGTGCCACTCTCGATGCGCTGTCCATGTTTAGGCCGCATAGAGCTGCCTAAATCGTCCGTCAAAGTAGCCAGCGGCGTTCTGCCCTGAGGGAAGATCCCGGCGTTCTAGAAACGCCGTGACAGCGCGGGAGGCGCGGCCTCGTCAGAAGTGCTTATTCCGTACTCCATATCTTACATGTCAGTACTACGAGTACTTCTACTTGCTACCCAGCGCTAGTTGTGCTCGGTCGTATGCCGCATCTTGCCGTGCCGAGATGGTGAGTGTTATCAAGAGCGTCGTCCGGCTGACTCAGCTTTGCCGCGTCTATCGACCTTCCTATTTGCATCTGGGGGCTTGGCCTTATCAGTCGCTAGCCGCATATGGCTACGGCGGCAGAGAAGACGGGGAAAGGTGGATCCATCATGTTGACGCGTATTCGCTAGTTTGAGTACGACGCAATGTTCCCTGCTCTCGAGGCAGAGCTGCCGTGAGCCGCCAGAAGCCGAAAGCTTGTAGGGACCTCATCGCTCTTGGCACGGCTAGCGAAGCTTGAAGTACCCTGGTACCTTGCCGCTTCTGCGGTGCTCTGCTTATGCCAATCTATTACGTGCTATCGTGAACTTGGTCTCATTGCTTTCTGCACGTCTTCTCTGATTTCCTGGTTTTGCGTCTGGTACTTTCTTTTTTTACGTTTCGCACGAGTGATATTTTTGCACGTTTCCTACCCTTCGCCATCGAGTCCCTTACGCCCAATTGGTCTCAGTCTTGCTAAACCGCCGAGATTACACCGCTCGTGACAACGTTTTCTTACAGGTACTCCGTAGGCTACTCGTCCTCTTTAGAATACTGTCCACTGTCTCGGGTGGCTTGAAAGCTGTTTTCTCATTGGGCCGGATCATTTCTGTCTCCCCCCGTGCTTCGTATCTTCTGTGACGTGGATTGGTCTCATTTCGTCTGGTTACTGACAGCCCTGCTACAGGCTGTTTGATTTGCGGCTGAAGGGAATGTATCTGGGGCACAGCGGGAGTTTCCACTGCTGGTACAAAGTAACTTGCAGTCGTGCTTGTACTTGTGAACGCGTCTGCGATGTTGCACCGGGGTGATACCTGCTGTAGTCTGTACTATCAGCGCTCGTCCTTCATTGCCTAAAGCGACACCGACGTCTGATTTTCGCCGTCGATATTGGCCGGACTTCGTGGCACATACACGTATAATATTAATACTTCAAGATCCCCCTCTCCCCGTCCGACTTCCTCCTGACACCCACGCCTTTCAAGTCTCCGGCGAGTCACATTATGGCTACCAGCAGTGCCGACAAGGTCGTCTCCGACAAGGTGGCCGACATCAGCGGCTCCGGCCACGGCCCGCGCGATGAAGAGGTCGGCGTAGTCGAGGCCAACCACCTGCAGCGCGACCTGCGCGGCCGCCACATGCAGATGATTGCGATCGGTGTGTCTCTACCAACTGCCCGGGCAGCTCTCCTCCCGTGTCCTTATTCTTTTCTTTTCTCTTGGTCTTCTGCTTGTCAGACGCTGACCGACCAGGCGGTGCCATTGGCGCTGGCCTCTTTGTCGGCTCCGGCGGCGCTCTTCACTCGGGCGGACCGGCCTCGCTCGTCATCTGCTACCTGATCGTCGGCGTCATGCTGCTGTTCACGTGCCAGGCTCTCGCCGAGCTCGCAGTGCTGTACCCCGTGAACGGCGCCTTTTACACCTATGTCGTGCGCTTCATCGACCCGTCGTGGTGCGTGTTGTCTGCTCCGTGTCTCGTGCTCGTGTCTGGCTGACCATCAGGGGCTTTGCCATGGGCTGGGACTACGCCATCTCCTGGCTGACGGTGCTGCCGTTTGAGCTGACGGCGGCGTCCATCACGATCAAGTTCTGGCGCGACGACCTCAACGAGGGCATCTGGATCACCGTCTTCCTCGTGGCCCTGGCCGTGATCCAGATCTTTGGCGTGCGCGGCTACGGCGAGGTCGAGTTTGTGCTGAGCTGCATCAAGATCCTGGCCTGCACGGGCTTCATCATCCTGGGCATCATCATCAACTGCGGCGGCGTCGGCGACCAGGGCTACCTCGGCGCGCGGTTCTGGCACGACCCGGGCGCGTTCCGCAACGGCTTCAACGGCTTCGCGGGCGTGTTTGTGGTGGCCGCCTTTGCCTTTGGCGGCACGGAGCTGGTCGGGCTGGCGGCGGCCGAGTCGGCGAACCCGGCCAAGTCGATCCCGCAGGCGACGAAGCAGGTGTTCTGGCGCATCTGCTTCTTCTACGTCGTCAACCTCTTCATCCTCGGGCTCATTGTGCGGTCCGACGACGACCGGCTCGAGAACGCGTCCGGGGCCAATACCAAGGCGTCGCCGTTTGTCATCGCCATCGAGGACGCCGGCATCCGCGTGCTGCCGTCCATCTTCAACGCGGTCATCACGGTGTCCGTCATCAGCGTCGCCAACTCGTGCACCTTTGGCTCGACGCGCACGATGCAGGCCCTCGCGGAGCGCGGCATGGGCCCCCAGATCCTCGCGTACGTCGACAAGAGCGGCCGGCCGCTCTACTGCATCGTGCTGCAGCTGCTCTTTGGGCTGCTCGCTTTCATCGGCGAGTCGGGCCAGTCGGGCACCGTGTTCAACTGGCTGCTGTCGCTGTCGGGCCTCGGCTACTTTTTCGTCTGGGGGTCCATCTGCCTCACGCACATCCGCTTCCGCTACGTCTGGAAGGCCAAGGGCAGGTCGCTGGCCCAGATCCCGTACAAGCCCAACTTTGGCGTCTACGGCAGCTGCATTGGCCTCTTTCTCAACATTGTCTGCCTGATGGCCACCTTTTACAGCGCGCTCTACGTATGTCTTTCTCCCCTCTTCCTCCCCTCTTCCCCCCGTCCTCCTCACTGACTGAACAGCCCTCTCCGGGTTCCTCGCCCAGCGCCGACTACTTCTTCCAGCAGTACCTGGCGCTGCCTATTGTCCTCGCCCTCTACGTCTTCTGGAAGGTCTACACGCGCGACTGGCGGCTGTACGTGCCGCTCGACGAGATCGACATCACCACCGGCCTGCGCGAGCACGAGCCGGGTGCCGACGATGTCGTCGAGAAGTCGTTGCGGAACCTGCCGAAGCGCATAGTCCGCGGTCTCTTCTAGCTGGCAGTACTTTGTAGATCTCGAAAGAATGGAGATTACTTCGTATACCGTATTTGTAGTTGAAAGTACCACGTGAACATGTGGGTCCGGACTTGAGACGGCCCGACAGGCCGTGCCAGCTGTCAGCCCCAGCTGCCCCGTAGAGTAGTGCTACGACGTTCTCGGACAGGCAGGCGTGAAACAGCCGCAGATACAGTGAATAGCCTCCTTGTCCACCGCAACCAACGCCGACCGCAACGACGGGCGCCGCGCTTCACCAGACGCCTCGTGCCCGCCCGTGCGCATTGACGGCGCTGCTCCATTGCTCTGCCGCGTCTGCTGCCTGTCTCGCCCTTCTGCCGTGAGTTGGCCTGCCACTGCTGCGGTGAGCGTCTTCGCGGTGTTCGGCATCGCGTCTCACCTCGAGCTTCACCAACTCGGCAGCACCGCCGCCCGGCTGCCGCTCCGTCTGCCGGCCCGCCGTCTGCTGACTCGTCTGCACAGTGCCTGTCCCGTCGAAGCCGGCCGATCTCGCCTCGCCTCGCCTCCCCTCCTCGCCTCGCCCCCTCGATCTCGATCTCCTCGACCTCCTGTTTGCCTCCCTCCTCGATCCCCTCCAACCTCCTCGACTACGATGACCTCCCACCACGCCATGGCCATGGCCCGTCCCGGCCAGATGCCCCCGGCCGCGGTGCCGCCGCCGTCCTTCCTCGGCCACGGCGGCGCGCCCCAGGGCACGTTTGCGCCCGGCACCAAGATCCAGGTCGGCAGCCACCGCGTGGTGATCGTCAAGTACCTCTCGGAGGGCGGCTTCGCCCACGTGTACCTGGTCAAGATGCCGACGCCCATCGACGGCACCGACCAGGCGGTGCTCAAGCGCGTCGCCGTCGCCGACAAGGACGCGCTGCGCGGCATGCGCACCGAGGTCGAGACCATGAAGCGGCTCAAGGGCCACCGCGCCATCGTCACCTACATCGACTCGCACGCGTCCGAGATGGCCGGCGGCGGCTACGAGGTCTTCCTGCTGATGGAGTTCTGCAGCGGCGGCGGCCTCATGGACTTTATGAACACGCGGCTGCAGCACCGCCTCACCGAGCCCGAGATCCTCGGCATCTTCTCCGACGTCGCCGAGGGCGTCGCCTGCATGCACTACCTGCGGCCGTCGCTGCTGCACCGCGACCTCAAGGTCGAGAACGTGCTGATCAGCGCCGGCTCGTCCGCCGCCAACCGCCGCCGCCGCTTCAAGCTCTGCGACTTTGGCTCCGCCGCGCCGCCCCGGCCGGCCCCCGTGTCCGTCATCGAGTGCCGCCTCGTCGACGAGGACATCCAGCGCCACACCACCCTGCAGTACCGCAGCCCCGAGATGGTCGACGTCTACCGCCGCCAGCCCATTGACGAGAAGTCCGACATCTGGGCCCTCGGCGTGCTGCTCTACAAGCTCTGCTACTACACCACCCCCTTTGAAGACCAGTCCTCGCAGCTGGCCATTCTCAATGCCAGCTACCGCTTTCCGAGCCACCCCGTCTTCTCCGACCGCCTGAAGGCGCTCATCGGTGCGTCCGCTCTGCCTCCCCACGGCTGCTTCATGGCCATGCTAACGGCGCAGCTTCCATGCTGCGCGAGGACCAGACAGCGCGGCCCAACATCTACCAGGTTCTGAAGGAGGCCTGCACCATGCAGGGCAAGGAGGTCCCGATTCAGGATGTGCGTATCGACCGTGCTCTGCCCCCGCCCGTCTCTCTCCTCTTCGTCCGACTTACACCGCTAGATCTACTCGGGCAAGACCGCGTCCGAGTCGCGGGCCGGCCCGAAAGCCGCCGTCGAGACACCCGCCGCGGCCGTCGTCGGCGCCGTGTTTGCGCCGGCCGCGAAGCAGGAACAGATCATCCCCGAGGTCGTGCCCATGCGACGCGGCCGGCCGACGGCCCCGACACAGCCGGGCAAGTCGGCCGCGCCCAGCCCGTCGCCGATGCGTGTGACCAGCGGCGACCCCTTTGCCGCCCTGGATGCCGCCGGCTCGGCCAAGCTGCCTGCGGCCGACGAGCTGTCGGCTAGATTCCCCACGCTCGACCAGTTCTCGCTGCTGCACGACCACGGCGCCGGCTTCAGCTTTGACGAAAGCACACCCGCTGCGGCCGCGCCTGCCGCCGAGCGGATGGCCGACGACGCCTTTGCGCCCCGGCCAGCCAAGACCCTGCCGCTGGCAGCACAGCCCCGCGAAGTGAGCCGCGCGTCGGCGATCATCTCGAACACGCCGGAGCTGCGGGCCATCTCGGCGCAGAAGGAGCAGCAGGAGCAGAAGGACGAGGAGCAGCCGCGGCCATCGACCGCCTCGCGGCCCATCATGGTGTCTACCGGCACGATGACGTCGCCCTCTCCGCCGCCGCTGCCGGCGCGGGACAACTCGTTGCCAACGTACCAGATATACCGCTTCCCAACAGACGACCAGCGGCCGAGCCGTTCGTCCAGCATCCCGCCACGAAAACAGTTCGCCGACGAGACGGGCGGCTATGCGAGCGGCGGCGGCTACGGTCCGCCGTTGGTGCCCCAGCCGCTCGCACAGTCGAGCCACGTGCGCCACCCGTCCTCCTCGCGGCCGTCGCTGGAGGGCGGGCGCCCCGGCGCCGAGGCTCTGGACACCCAGCCGCGGACGACACGCCAGCGACCGACCAGCGTCTACCTGGACTCGAACCTGGACTATCTGCGCGAGCGGGAGTCGAGCGGAGGCAGCGGCCGCGCTCAGCCGTCGCCAGGCCTGCCGCCCTCCCGCTTTGGCGATTTCAAGCCGGCATCGCCGCGGCTGAGCCCCAGCAGCGGCGCCGCTGTGGGCCGCGACGAGGCCGCGATCGAGTCCAACGTGGATTACCTGCGGTCCAAGGAAGACGACAGCGGCAAGCGAGACTGGGGACTCCACTCGAAGCCGGGTACCAAGACGAGCACCAAGCGCTCGAGCTTGACGGCACTCTCGGGGACGAAGAGCATGCTGGCGGGCAAGTTCGGCGATGCCTTTAAGCGGTTCGAGGTCAGCTCGGGATCCGGCTCGGGCTCCGGTTCGGGTTCGGGTGCCGGCGCGGGACCGGGGCCCGGACCGGCGCGCACACCGTCGCCGCTGAAGCAGCTGGATCGCCAGGAGAAGAGCGACAACGGCGGCGGCAGCCACTACGACGACCGGTACAACGACGACACGTGCGACGACAATGAGCAGGCGCTCGAGGAGACGGACGACATGAGCCCCGAGGCGCGCCGCGAGCTGGAGCGCCGCCGGCTGTCGATGGAGGAGAAGCGCGTGGCGGCGGCGGGCGCGGAATACCGGCAGCGGCTGGCCTCGCGGGGCGACGGCGGCGTGAGCGGCGGTGCGGCGCCGCTCCCCAAGAGCATCGGCGGCGTGTCGCGGGCGGTGTCGATCCAGAACCGGGTGCAGAACCTGCTGAGCGAGTCGCAGTCGACGTCCAACGTGGCGCGCACGGCGCAGGGCTATGGGCACTTTACGGACGAGGAGCCGGCGGGGGCGGCGGTGCCGTCGGTGCCGTCGATGCCGGCGCTGCCGTCGGGCGTGGCCAGCAGCGCCAAGCCGGATCTGCGGCGCAAGCCGCTCGTGCGCACGGCCACGGCGTCGTCGACGGCGTCGACCAGCGGCAGCCCGAAGCCGCCGGCCAAGCCCAAGCCGCAGCACCTGAACAAGCCGCTGCCGCAGCTGACGGGCAGCGGGAGTGGGAGTGGGAGCGGCAACTACGTGGCGGACGGGCGGTCGGGCTCGCCGCCGATCGCAGCGGCCACGCGGCCGGCGCGGCTGCCGGCCGGCAAGAGCGGCGACGCGATGTCGGCCGACCTGCCCGGACAGCCGGCGCTGGAAGACATGACGCTGCAGGACCGGGACGACTACATTCGCGACTTTGCGCGGCGGTTCCCGAGCCTGACGGCGATCGAGATGGTGGAGCGCGACATTGGGGCCGAGGAGCAGGGCCGGCGGTGAAGCGGCGGGTCGGAGGAAGGAAGAAGGAAGGGGAAAGGAGAAGGGAGGGGATGGGCGAACGCCTGCACTGGTTTCTTTTCTTTTTGCGGCGCTCCGTTTTGGAGCCCGTTTCTTGCACCGTTTTGCCGTTTTGCCGTTGGCCATTTCCTTTCTGCTGCGCGTCGCAGCCTATGCATCAGCCTGTCCATACACAATCAAGAAGAGGAGGGCCGGCGTACGCAGTGCGCGGCCAGTTGTCTGATTCTGCACATCTGGCGCTTGTAGTTGTGAAGAAAAGGAAACATGCTGGCCGGCCTTGCGTAGTTGTGAAGAAAAAGAAACATGCTGGGCCTTGGCCTGTCATTCCGCTGTATTTGTGCACAGTGAGGCTGCACTACGCCCGGCCGGCGAAACGGTGCAGAGTCCGACAGGGCACGCAGGGCATAGCAGTGCCCAGCGCCGGGGCGGACTTGCTTGGTCGTCGGCGTCGCGCGCTGGCACCGCGAGGCGTTCTGCCTCTGCCGGGCGTTGCAAGCGCGGCCTTTTTCCGCGATGCTTCACAGACGACGAGAACGACGGAAGCGACAAGCTGCTGCCGTTGTATATAAGATGGACTTCAGTTCCTGCCATCTGGACTGCATCCCAGACTATCTTCCCATCCGCTCAGACTCCTCCTATACCAACTAATTTCCACCTCGCAGACCATTGCCTGTCTGTTGCCAACATTGCATCTAGTACTCGTCTGTTGTTACGCTTCGCCACTACACTCTGCGAGCAAAACTGACAATGCCTCTGGTAGTATGTGCTCCAACAGCTTATTCAGCTGGAATACCGGGAGAGTTGGCATCTGTGGAAGTATCTTCTGTATCCCTGTAAAGAGTGTACTGACAGTTGCCTAGGATCAAATGCAATGTCAGTGGGATGTTGAGCACCGCAGCTCCAGCCTTTCGGTTTAAGATGGCTTGCCTCAAGTGGCTCTTCTCGTTGACTTCTTGCAGCGTCTGTCTGCGTTCTGTCTGTTTTATTGTACCCTGATGAGTTGTTACTTTTCTTTTAGACGGTAGCTTTGACTGCCTTTACGCGAGTTATTTCCTTAGACGGTAGCTTTGACTGCCTTTACTCAATTATTTCCTTTCCCTTTCAGCAAAGTGTTATAGAAGTGTTATAGATTATAGGCTTTTCTTCTATTACGCTATAGTTGTAGTTTCAGCTGCAAGTTTCGCCTCTTTTCTTCTTTCGCCTTTCCTTTCTTCTTCGTTGTCTTCCGATACAGCCAGTCTGCTTATAAGCTGTCGTATTTGCTTATTGCGTATTTGCTTATTGCTTTCGGTTTGTTTGACTGTTGTTTAGCCTTCACCGTGATTCTTACGCTCGGCGGTCTCGGCGACGAACACCAATTTGGCTGGGCTTTGGGCTGTCGGCGATAGTTGTGCGTTCTAAATTCTCGCGCTTGCGCCGCTCTGGTCTCTTGTTTCAACACCCGAAACTATAAAGTACTTCCAGCCGCCTCTGCTTTCTTTTTGTCTCTGTCTCTTTCTCACTTCTCTCCGCTTCCCACTTTTTCACTGAACCTCAACCGCCCAAGCCAGCAGCCATGTGTTCCAGCTCCGACTGCCCAACATGCTGTAAGTTCCATGTTCTTTTTTCCATGTCGTTCTTTTGTGCGGCTACGATCTAACTCGGGCTACGATCTAACTCGCAACTAGCCAAAAAGGCCTGGCGCGGCTGCGGCCTGCACATCCCGCGGGCCATGAGCGGCGTGCCCGAGGCCGACTGGTGCACCTGCTCGCCGCGCGTCACGGTGGACGGCAAGGCGTACCCGCCGCAAGCCACGGGCGGCCTTGGCTCGCTGGTCGGCGGGTTTTTCGGCGGCGCCAAGAAGGGCGAGCTCTGAGCTCGCTGTTGTGTTGCTGTTGCTGTTGCGTTGCTGTTGCTGTTTCTGTTGCTGTTGCTGTTGAGTGTACTCTCCAAAGTTCAAGACTGGTGGAACAGGCAAACGCTGCCGGAGTCGGCCGAACAGTAAGATAGCCATGACAAGATAAACGATCTAATGCGCCGCCGGTGATTTGCTGGCACGTCTGGACGCATGCCATTATCTATCGCCTGCCCTAGTGCCGGTGCTAGCCTGCAGGTCTCCCGCGAGACCAAACACTTATCATCGCGAGACAGCCCGCTGTCCAACCTGGACCGTCCGTCCACCATCACCACTTCGCGGCCACGCCCGACCTCGAGATCTGCCCTACCCGCCCTGTCCCGTCCTGGCCATGCTGCTGCTGCCATCGCTGTGGCTGGCGGCCGCGTCGGAGCGGCCGCCGGTGCTGCTGCTCGGCGCCGCCCTCGCGCTGCTGGCCGCCCTCGTCGGCATCGTCCGCGCCGTCCGCTCGCCGCTGCGCCGGATCCCCGGCCCGCGTCTGGCCTGGCTCGCGCCCGCGGCCCTGCGCTGGCACGAGATGCAGGGCAACCGTACGCGCTACGTGCACGCGCTGCACCGGCGCTTCGGCCCGGTCGTGCGGCTGGGCCCGAACGAGCTGTCCTTCTCGTCGGCGGCGGCGGCCAAGGAGATCTACAACTCGGCCGGCAGCGGCTACGACAAGACGGACTTTTACGACAACTTCACCGTCTTTGGCCGGCGCACCATGTTCACCACGCTGAACAAGGAAGCCGTGAGTCTCCGGCGTCGGCGGCTCTGGCACGCCGCTCTGGCACGCAGACCTCACTGACCCTGTGCCTCCCTGCAGCACGCGCGCCGGCGCCGCATCCTCGCCGACCGCTATGCCAACAGCAACGTCATGAAGCCGCAGTCCCTGCACGGCATCGAGGCGCGCGCTGAGACGTTGACCGAGCTCTGTGCCCAGGCCCAGGACGGCATTCTCGACATCTATGTGAGTCGGCGGTCGCCGGAGCGTACTTGGAGCGTGCTGACCGGACCAGATCGGTAGGGCTGCGCCGTCTTTACGTGCCGCCAGCAGGCGCCTGTCCTCGGTGTTCTCGGCGTTCTCGGCGTTCTCGGCGTTCTCGGCTAACAGCGGCAGCGCTGCACGCGTATGCGTTTGACTGCGTCACGCACCACCTCTTCCACCCGTACGGCACGGATGCGCTGCGCAACGCGGGCGACGTCACCATCATGAGCGAGGTGACCTTTGACGACAGTCTGCAGAGTGCGTCGCGATGCCTGTGACTGTGCTGCCTGGATCCGTACTGACACCGCCAGACCGGCTGCTGCGGTACCACTACCCGACGCTCTACCGCGTCGCCGGCCGCGTGCTCGCGCTCTTCACGCGGCCGCGCAGCACGCCGCTGGCCGACCGGTTCGTGCTCGAGACGTCGGCGCGGCCGGACCCGGCGGCCTTTACGCTGCTGAGCCGCATGCACGAGAAGCAGCAGCCGCCGGACGAGGAGAGCGCGGCAACGCAGACGGCGCACCCGGCCGGCGCGCGGCGCGGCGACGCCTCCGCCGGCTTCGACGCCCTCGACGCCGCCGCCGAGAACTTTGACCACATG
The DNA here is from genome assembly GCA_002778075.1 of Grosmannia penicillata. Classification (NCBI taxonomy): domain Eukaryota; kingdom Fungi; phylum Ascomycota; class Sordariomycetes; order Ophiostomatales; family Ophiostomataceae; genus Grosmannia; species Grosmannia penicillata. The sequence goes on along the minus strand of PCDK01000001.1, from coordinate 2,531,395 downwards.
GCCGCCGGCATCGACACCACCGGCGACGCGCTGTGCTTCCTCATGTGGGAGCTGTCGCAGCCGCGCTCGCGCGCCTTCCAGGTCCGCCTGCAGGCCGAGCTGCGCGCCAACGCCGCCCTCGACGCGCCCGCGCCCTGGGACCGCCTGCCGCTGCTCGACGCCGTTGTCCAGGAGGGCCTGCGCTGCTTCCCGGCCATCCCCATGTCGCTGCCGCGCGTCGTGCCGGGCCGGGACGGCACCAAGACGAAAACGAAGACCAACGCGGACAAAAACACGGACCAGCCGCCCGGCCGCACCATCGACGGCGTCTTTGTGCCCGCCGGCACCGTCGTCAGCAGCCAGGCCTTCTCCGTCCACCGCATCGACATCGCCGTCTTCCCGGACCCCGACACCTTCAACCCGGACCGCTGGCTCGCCGTCGACGGCGACGCCGAGCGCAGGCGCGCCTTCTTCGCCTTTGCCAGCGGCGGCCGCGGCTGCATCGGCAAGCAGTGAGTTCCTCGGTCCTGCCGTCCCCGTCCCCGCGCTGACCACACAGCCTCGCCCTCGCCGAGATGAAGATCCTCCTGCGCAACATCTACAGCCGCTTTTCCACCGCGCCCGGCCCCGGCATGACCGACGCCGCCATGGCCATGACCGACCTCATGATCTCGTCCCGGCCCGTCGGCCAGAAGTGCCTGCTGCGGTTCGTCCCCCTGGACGCGCCGGATGGTGACGGCGCATGAGGACGTTGCGCACCAGCCCGGCCACCATCACGTAAGGCATACCTCAGATTGCGCGTACAGCTCGGATGCACGGAGCAGAGTCTGTCCACTCGGGCTCCTTGGCTCGCTCAACCGTAGTGAAGATGTTGCTGTTAGAAGAGGAACAGCGCTAGCTTAGTACAGCCTAGTGCAGATCTAGTAAACGAACTGGAGTGCTGACGAATACATCCATGCACGTGACCAATTGGTGCCTTGCGCCTTCACGTGCCCCAGACCGTGCCCCGCGACTTTTGTGTGCATTGGGCTGCAGATATTGTGAGTCAGGTGGGGTGCCTGGATTTACGGGTTTCTTTTTTCCCTTTTTTTCCTTTTTTTTTCCGCTTTTTTTCATGCTAGCAGAATTGCTTCCCTATATTTCCCTTCCGCAACACTTTCTCAACTGGACTTTTCCCACCCGCTCCCACTGCCCGCGACGCATTCACCCACACGCACCGCACAAAAGCCTCGCGACTCGTCGCCGACCTGCTTGCTGCCTCTGCTTACTGCTCTCGGCCTGCCTCGTCTGCTGTGACGCAAATCGCCGCCAGAATCTCTTGGCTCTCGCTCCAGGCGGCTTCGCCTCGTTTCTCGTCCGCCTCCCCGTCTCGAACCGCCCACGCTCCCCGGCTCTCGCGGCCGCCAGCGCTCCCCGTCGCCCTGCTCGCTGCTCTGCGTCTGCTCCCGCTCTCCAGGCTGCGCCCGGTCTTCAGGCTCTTCAGGCTCTCCGACCGCTCGTCGCCCGCCCGACAACCTCAGCACCTACACCTACACATAACCGCGACACAGGACACAAGTCTTGTTTATGTATCAGCACGACCACATCGCCGAGTCTCTCTACTCACCTCCCACCAGGCTGCAATCATTTCGCATAGCGCGGAAGCTTTGTAGCGTCAGCCAGAGTCCTCACGGCTGAACCCTGCCCTCCTCGACCAGATCTCCGCCCCGAGACATCTGCACTTCTGACCCTCACCCACACCTCAACTCACCAACCAACCGAAAAACGCAACACGGGCTTTCTATACCCTTGCGTTCATGCCTCCTTCGTCCAGGAATCAGCACCGACTTTCCCTTTCGTCAATGCATAGCCGTGTTCCGCACTGACGCTTCGGCTCCTACCCATCCTCGCCCGCACCTCGTCCCGCATCCATCGCACTTTGTGATCCTCTATGCATCCGCTCTCGGCATCTGCTTCATCCTAGACAAGCCACTTCGCCGCATCAACCCCCGTCTCCGTCGACTCGCTTCACGCATCTCTGCTCGACCGAGATCCTCGCTCCAGTCATCCTTTGTCCATTTTCCACTTACCCAGCAAGAGCCCAAGAGCCTTCTGAATCTCTTCGTCTCCTTCAGACATTCACCAGGCAAGCAGGCAACCAATCAACCAGGCATTCCTGTAAACACCGCCACCATGAGTCTCATCAACGTCCGCCGCGATGTCACCGACGTCTTCTATCGCTACAAGATGGAGCGTCTGCAGACCAAGATCGAGGGCAAGGGCAACGGCATCAAGACGGTTGTCCCCAACCTCAGCAACGTCGCCGGCCAACTCGCCCGCCCCGGCGCCTATCTCATCAAGTACTTTGGCTTTGAGCTCGGTGCCCAAACCAACATTGATCCGCCCGACGACCGCTGGATCATCAACGGTGCCCACGATGCCCCCAAGCTGCAGGACTACCTCGACGGCTTCATCTCCAAGTTTGTTCTCTGCAAGAAGTGCAAGAACCCCGAGACCGTCGTCCACGTCAAGGATGGACGCATCTGGCTCGACTGCAAGGCCTGCGGCCAGCAGACCGAGGTCGACCTGCGCCTCAAGCTGAGCAGCTTCATTCTCAAGAATGTGCCGAAGAAGGGCAAGAAGGACAAGGCTGCCCGCAAGGCTGCCCGCAAGGCGAAGCAGAACGGCACCGCCGGCAAGGATGACCAGCCCAGCGGCGACGACCAGTCCGGCTCCGGCAAGGACAGCGGCGACAAGGACAACGGCGCCGCCAGCGAAGACGACTTTGTCGCCGCCCCTGCCGCTGCCCCCGCTGCTGCCGCCAGCGCCGACGCCGCCAAGGACGTCGAGTGGAAGGTCGATATGAGCGAGGCTGCCGTCCGCTCGCGCCAGCAGGCCCTGCCGGACGAGTTCAAGCAGAAGCTGCTGATCAACGCCGACGACGACGACGACGACGAGGGCGGCGGCAACACCGTCTACGACCAGCTGAGCGCCTGGATTGCCGCCCAGGCCGAGGAGAAGGGCAACGTGGACAGCGTTGCGGACATTGACATTTACGTCAAGGCCCGCGAGCTGGGGATCGAGGCCAAGCACCGCACCGTTCTGGCCCTGACCACCAGCCTCTTCAACGAGAACATCGTCGCCCAGATCCCCAAGCGTGCGAGCATGCTGAAGAAGGTGTGTACAACCATTGCCTACACCTGAAGGGAATGATCAAAAACGAACTGCACGCTGACTTGTCTAGATGATCGGCACGTCAGAGCGCCATGAAAAGGCTCTGCTCGGCGGCACCGAGCGTCTCATTGGCTCTCTGCTCAAGGAGCACCCGGACTTGCTCGACAAGGTTGTCAAGGTCCTCCAGCTGTACTACCACTACGACCTCATCTCGGAGGACGTCGTCAACAAGTGGGGCACCAAGGCCAGCCGCAAGTACACCGACCTGGCCACTTCCAGAAAGGTCCGCAAGGCTGCCGCCGCTTTCCTGACCTGGCTGGCTGAGGCTGAGTCTGAGGAGTCCGAGGAGGAGGACGAAGAGGAGGATGAGTAATTGCGCCCGCGCAACACGCTGACTCAGCTTCTCACCAGCACCGACCGTGCCCGCAGTTTGGTATTTGGCCCGGTCTGGATAAGTGGAAAGCAATGGAAAGAAAACGGTGAAGAGAAGGAAAGAACGGAAAATGCACCTCTGCGCTGTACGATCCCGTTGTATGGCGTTTTGTGCTCAAACGCTCTCTGCTTGATAAGTCCTAGTTTGTCCATTAGTTGTAGTGTCACTGTCGTCCTCACTCATTTATCATTACCGACCTGAAAATTGGACTATTATACAGTCTGGAGCTCTTTCACTACATTGCATCTAGACAGCATTGACGTTCATTGATTATGATGTAATGTCACTTGTGCACAGCCCAAGAACATGTCAACGTTCTTCTCTATCAGTTCTTCTCTTCCCATCGATAAAGCTCTTGTCACTAAGGCTGCACTGGCATGTATCATAAGAAGGCTCAATCTTGGTTTTTATCGCCGTAAAAGCAGAGTAGTTCAGCAACGAAATCTGAGTAAAACCGATAGTGGAAAAGGGAAGTGTAAGATGCAGCCAAGCAAGTCTCTTACCAACCAACATCGAACTATTTTGCTCTATCCGTAGACATGTCCTTGGCAGAATAGCATGGCCCAAGCCGAGATGTACTCTGTACGCATTACTTTGCTTTTGATGCCAGAATTGCGTAAAGTGCCATTGTCATCACATTACCACTGATTCGCGTCCTTGTTTCCCTCTTCGGGACCCGAAGCATATCCCCACGCCGGTGGATCCTTTGAACTCTGCGCTGCTGTTGGATCCCCCCAACTTGGAACGAAGTCATCATCGTTGTTTTGGTTGTTGTAACGGCTTCTAGAGGCCTTGTGCCGCCCTCTTCTCTCCGGGCGTGGGTATGAGGTAGTCGGCATGGGATTGTCCCAACCACCTGGCATCGCATAGTACTCTTCTAGAATTGTGTTAGCTAATCGACGCGTCAATTTCTCTGAATTATAGAGACTTCTGGGAGATAATATCTGCAACCGACATACAACCCCCGACGACCACGTTACTTACCTTGATCCTGGCCATTTTGCAATCCCCACGGATCGTCATTACAGTCCTGCTGCTTAGATTTTCCTTTGTTTCTAGGTGGGATCACATTGGAATCCTGGAAGTACCCGGTATGTCCCGAGGAGGATTTTCTGCCTGTGTCGGAGTAGTTAGGTGAGCTCAGATTCTGACCATTGCTTCGCTGGCTTCTATGGGAGGTGGTCTCATCCATGAAGTTGTAGTTGCCCCATGTCCCGCCATTGTCAGCAGCATTGTAGTAGTTTTCCTCCGGCTGCCTGTTGAAATAATCCTGATCATTGAAAGAGTTCCACTTGTTGTTCTGGTCATCTAAATTCACAGTTATTGCCGGTTCCGGCTTACTTTTATTCGAAATTGTAAAAACTTGCCTGCATTGTAGTCGCGAAGCTGCTCCGGATTATCCCACGCGCTTCTTCCCCAACCCTCCCCAGTCCCATCGTCATTGTCAAAGAGATTGGCTGCGTTGTTGTTGGAGAAGATGCCTTCATTGTCTGTTTTCGGCTTTTCGTTGAGTTCCCGCCCACGCAGGCCATACTTGTCTGAGGTTTGTCGCTGGTGGCTGCTGCGATGCCGCTCTTGATGAGATTCCTTCCGGTGATTGGGTGGCGAATATCTTGTCTCTCTCAACTTTTCTCTTCGTAGAACTCTGCGCGGACTCGAATCCATAGTTTTTGAAGGCTCGTACGATTGTGCTGGTCCTGTGGGTATTCCGATCTGGAGGTAGCAAGGAATGGTTGCTACACTGACCGGCGTAGGACCAGGCCAGTATGGTATCGGGGCAGGTGCGGGTGCAGGTGCAGGAGCTGGCCAGGGGTGCGTAGGTGGTATTGGTCCATATTGATAGCCTGGGTGAGGAGTTCCGTACGGTAGGCTCATGCGCCGGTGCAGGTTCCTGTCTTGATAAGCCGTGCCTGATGGCTTTCTATACGCAGGTCCATGGTACACTCGGACAGTGCCACTTTCTGGATCGTAGAAGCAATTTGGTCTCAGACCTTCGAGTCCTTCCACTGCATGCTCAACTTTGAGGACTTGTGCCTTGGCCGGTTCAGAAGTCGAGTCTTGCTTTGAAGCTGTTGTATCGGTAGTTTTCTTGCCGGTTTCTTCCTCCGGTTTTGGAGCCGTATCTTGGGTCTCTGTATTAGCCACATCAGGCTTGGCCTTTTCCTCGGCACCTTTTTTAGACACAGTTTTCTTGGATTCCTTGAACATTATATTAGCTCAAGATCTACCGGCTGTTTGCGCAACAGTTCAATTTCCTTACTTCCAGCTTCCGAGCGTAGTGTCTGTGGATTCGTCTCGCGATTGCACGCCTTTTCTTCCGAGATGACTCTGTGTTGGAACTCACGTACGACTCGTAGCTGATCTCGGATTCAGAGGTCTCAGTATGAGAGGCGGTGCTCGAAGATTCCGTGCCAGAATGCGCTATTCGTGAGATTCAGATATCAGATTGAGGACTCTGTTCGTTCTTTTCCCCAAAAAACACAGAAGATAGCTTACAATTGTTTTCCTTTTTCTTTCGCCTAGATAAGAATGCCTTCCAACGGCGGAGAGATAGTTCATCACTGCTCTCAGAACCAGAACTGTCGGAGGAGGCACTCGAGTTGCTTTGCCGCAATTTTCGAAGTTTTTGTTGCAGTCGGTACTCTCGATGAAGGGCTGCAACTTTTTGTTGCTTGGCAATACATTTTCGGCAGTGGCAATCGTCCGAGTCCTCAGAATCACAAGCACTGGAGGAAGACTTCCTTGAGTGGCTTCGATCTGCACAGTGTTTTCTATGGCGATGTTTCCGTCGACCCCTGTGAAGATTTTGTCCATTTTCAGACATCATACTTGAGTCATCAGCGGTGCTCGTGACACCTGAGTTGCTGGCTGGCACCTCTGTTTGGGGTGAAGTGGTTGTCTTTCTCAAGGCTGGCTTTGGTGGGTCGCTGAAGGCAACCTTTTTCGCCGAGCTGGGTGTCTCTGGCTCTAGTGTCTCTGGCTCTGGTGTCTCTGGCTCCGGTGCTGTCTCCCCCTCTTTCTCTTTTTCTGTCTCTAAACGGATCCCACGGGGGTACGTTAGCGCAACTTTCTCGACATGCTGCTCGCTATCAGTGAAAAGCTCGAGCCGGTATTGTTGAGGCTCGCTCTTGGTGAGCGGGCTGGGCTTGCGAATTCGTCGTGGCAAATTCTGACCAATCATCCACTCAGTAAATGAGTGAGGAGGCATCTTGCGAAGCTGGACAGTGAGCCGCCTCTTAGCAGCTTCACCTCGTACACTGCCGGATGGCGTCAATGAGAAAAATCGAAGAGGGACGCAGGCTTTCGGCAGGTTGCAAACAGCTGAGTGCAAGTGGCCAGACTATGAGATGATGAATCCTGTATCTCATGGAAGGGTAAGTGTGACTGAGACAAGCAGGCTGTGAGAGGAGCGAGGTGCCAAGGAACAACGTGAGGTAGAGAAGAGCTGGGACAGAGAAGAGCTTAGGGTCAGGAGCGAGTTCTATGTTGATGCGATAATCCAGGCAGAGGTAGATGAAGCCAAAGATCATTCGCAAATGGCGAAAAAGTCAAGAAATAGCAAAGTAAAATCCAAATATCAGAAAGAGTAAGAGACAGCAACGGGATGGAAGGCGCAGAGGAAGGGCGTCAAAAGTGTATGTGACATGTGGGCAAGTATAATATACAATATTGGAAGGAGCTATCTGTGAAGCCGGATAATCACTGGCAAGGAAGGAGCGTGGCGGCTCTTTCCTAATATGAAGCCTTCTGCCAAGTACTTGAAGAGAATGTAAACATCAAACTGCTTTGAAGCCATATTATTCGACGCTTCCGTTCGCGGGACGTCTCTCCGTTTTCCCTACGCGAATCACATACGTCAAATCGCCTTGTCAAACTACAGGAGACGCATTAACAAAATCATGTCCATGTCAACAGCCAGAGACGGGTCACAGAGTATATCTACTTGTCAGAATCCGATACGCTGATAACAAGACTTGGGACAGGGCTGCTTCCAATGCGTGATATGTTGGACGTCACAAAGCAAAGCGTAAACAGATAGGGTAATTCTTCTGTAGAGTGAGCCAGAAGAAGGAAAAATAGTCGCCCGTGCATCGCAAATCGTATTTTCCATGTACCCTCCCACTATTCCCTATGAGCAAGCAGAGGCATCCGAGGTATAAAATCAGTCAATCGTCAATTGCCACAAACTCCGTTTGTCCCCTTTGTATCAGTTGGGCAACCGCACGGCGTAGAAAACACCGCCATCAGTTATATACCAGCGGCAGCCAATATGATCGATGGTGACCCGGTTGCGCTGAGTCCAGTTGCCGTCGAGCTCGCGGACCCAGTAAAAGCGAGACTTATCGTCATCGGCAGGCTTGAAGTCCTGTGGCTCGAACAGGTTATTATTATAGGCGAACTCCAGCTGCTCTTGCATGAGTTCTCCCGGAGTCTGTCCCACACCGCAGGCAGCCTCGGGGTGAACTCCAGTGCCACCTCCCCCGAGCCCGCCGGGCATACCGGGAGCACCAGGCATGGCCATGATAGGCGGGCCTCCGCCGCCGCCGTATCCACCACCGGAAAATGGTGCTTGTTGCAGATAAATGGGCTGGGGCAAACCCGGTTGGCCCTGGGTGGCGAATGGCATCATGGGAGCCGTCGTGGCAGCGATCCCGCCGGCATAAGGATAGCCGGCAATAGGCATTCCCTGTCCCTAAGAGAATAGTGTTATTACAATGATCGAAAGGAGGATTTCTTGTAGCTGATATTGAAAACATGAGAGAAAGAGCCACTTGGCCTATGAAATCAAAGAGCGCATACGCATGAGAGAAGAAAGCTTATATGAATCAATAGCGCTGGTTGGCACTTGCTGACAACGACACCAGACGACTGACTGTGGCGACGATAGATAGAAGGGCATCTGGGATGCAGGTAGGGGAGGTCGGAATAGGAACTGACTGTGACGGGATAACCAGCAGGGGGCGCTTGCACATAGACAACGTTAATGCCACCAGGCCCTGGGACCGCGTACGGCATGTCGTTGCGCGGGACGTAGGTGTGCAGCATGGGGCCGTTGCTCGCGTCGGGAACGGCAGGGATGAAGCTCACACCATTGCTTGCCGGATCGGCACCGGCGGCCAAGGTGGTGGCGTAGGTAAAGGGCATTCCACCTCCGGCAACGGGGTTCATGAAGGCAGGGTAGCCGTGCTGGCCTGGAATGGCAAAAGGTATCGGATTGTAGCCGGCAAAGGGGGTATTGACGTGAGTAAAAACAGGATTCGCACCCAGAGCCGGATGGACGCTGGGATTCACGATATTCGCGGGACCAGGGCCGGAGACGCCGAGTCCGGAGCTGTGGCCGGCGGCGGCGGCAGATGCTGTGATCGTGGGCAAGGCAGGGCCGTTGCCGGTGTTCTTGGGGACGGACTTGGAGCTGGCAGCTTTCCGAGCAGACGCCTCTGTGCTGGCACTGTCGCTGTCGACAGCGTCTTCCACGGTTGACCGGCGGCTGCCAGAGATTTTCTGGGACGTCGGGTGGCCGCGGCGAGGGGAGTGATGGCGTGGCTTGGCCGGGGCAGCCGAAACGGAAGAGGAAAATGGGGAGAGCTGGCCCATGCCCTTGCCGATGTTGAAAGACACACGACGGCCGCGAGTTCGGAGTAGCTTGGTCGTGGGAGATGGCGGAGGAGAAGAAAACATGATGTTTTAGGGAAAGACGAGAAACAAAGGACAGACGACGAACTGGTTGGATGGGGAGGGGAGAGGAGACGAAAATCAAGCGAGGCTAGAAATAGTCCAGGTTGTCCGCCTGAGCATAAATGGACACGGGATCGACGCGAAAAATCAGAGCAGAAAACACATATAGGAACAGAGCGGTGTGCGGCTCAAGGAGGCAGTGGCCAGATAATTAGGCCGAGAGGTGAGGCCGAAGTGAATATGGCGCAGCGGTGCGTCATGGGCAACAGCGCAGGCAGTCACTTGACGGTGCGGAGGAAGGAGCCCGGGACGTCGAAAGAGGAAGGAGCGAGCGGCCGGCAGCACGGCAGACAGAAAGGAAAAAGAAACGGAAACAGAAAAGGAAGAGAAAAGGAAAAGGCGAAAGCCGAGAAGGACGAAGCGACTCACGCTGGACTGCCGCAGCACCCATTGCTGGCCGTTCCACTCGTACTGGAACATGCGGCTGTTTTGGCTTGGCCGGCGCGGATAGCACGGCTGTGCAGGGTCGTCCTCGAGCAGCACGTCGGAAAAGGGCCAGCAGCACATGTTGGCAGCACAAGCAGAGGCGTTTGTCGTGTGTTGCTGCCGGCAGGAGCGGGAGAGCAGAGGCCACTTTCGATATCGACTCCGCCAGCCGGACTTTGGAGGCCGTGTGCTCTGTATGCTGTTCCGTAAAAGGAAAGAGCGCATGACGGCCGGACGGCTCTGTCCTATTGTAGCAGCGACGGACACAATAGACGGATTAAGGGCAAGTCACTGATGCCGCCATTATCACAGCAAACGGAAAGGAAAACGGGAAAGGGAATAACGGAACCGTAACAGCCGTTCTCAGTATTGGAAGATATCAGTATGTGACCTTTTCCCCGCAAACGCCAGCCAACACACGCCATGTGTGCGTCCTCTACGGAAGCAGCGCAGAGCCTTCTAAAAGCAGAAAGCAGACGAGAAGAGCAGTCGGAGACAGATGGAGGACTTCTAGAATACAAAGTGACCCAGTGAGTAGAGAGATGTGACAGGACTCCCCTGTTTTGCAATGTGCAAGGCAGCGATAGACGTCCCGGCCGCCGACCGGAATCTCTGGGAGGGAAGAGCTTGTTGGGGCATCAGAACGTCAAGCCCAGCAGACGCGTCGCGACGTCGCAGCGGGCGCATGTGCGCACGAGCGGTACGAAGTAGGCACAGCTGCACAACATCCGCAGGCCTCGGGGCCGGCGCGAAGCTGGCTGGGCGCCGGCCGTGTTCGTTGCGAGCCGGAGCTTAGTCGCGACTGGAGTCGGGGAAGAATGTGCGTCGTGCGATCTGGAGGTCAGCGGGAACAAGGACGACAAGCACAGAACGGAGAAAGAGACGAGAGAGACGAGAGAGACGAGAGAGACGAGAAAGACGAGAAAGAGAAAACGCACTGTCCATGCGGCGGCCACAGAGGCCACGATGCCGCCCGAGATCAGCATGGGCCGCAGGCCGCGGGTGCTCTTGAAGAGCATGCCGCTGAGGGCGCCGGCGGCGACGGCGTTGGCGGCGTCGTGGCGGCCACGCACGTAGCCCAGGTAGGAGTTGAAGCAGTTGTAGACGATGGCGACGACGCCGGCGGAGTTGCCGAGGAAGGGGCCGCGCCGGGTGACGGCGTTGAGGACGGAGTTGAGGCGCAGCTTGGGCGGCTGGCCGGCGGAGCGGCGCAGGCCTTCCTGCAGGCCCCAGGCGCCGCCGAGGGAGAGGCCGGCGAGGTAGGTGGTGCCGGTGCCGTAGCAGAGGTCGTCGGTGAAGCCGCGCGACGGCAGGACGGACTGGGCGCCGGGCAGGTCCGAGAGCGCCGAGTCCTCGAGCGAGATGTACTCGAGGGTCTCGCGGTTGAGGCCGGCCAGCGGGTGCAGCTGGGTCGGGTCGGCAAAGGCGGAGCTCTGCAAAAAGACGTCGGCGCCGGTCGGGGCAAAAGCGGCGTCGGGCGACGCGGGCGAAGACAGAGGCGCCGACGAGAAGGAGGGCGCCGACGGGCGTGCGTGGTCGCCGGCGGGCGCGGGTGGCGGCGCGGGCGCGGCGGTCGGCGCGGACGGGCCGTGGCCGGCCTTGCGCCCGGTCAGGGCGTCCCAGATGGACATGGCGGACACGGGACCGGAGAGGCGGACACGAGACCGGAGGAGACCGAAGCCGACCGGACCAAAAACGAAAACCGAAAACCGAAAACGAAGCAGGCGAGGCGACGCCGAGCTGTCTGCCGGCGCAGCAGGCGCAGGCGCGGCGATCGGGCGACAAAAGAAAGGGGCGCGTCAGCAGCGGGAACGGCCGGTCGGGCGGCAATCGCAGAGGCGTGCGGGTGGTTGGCCGGTGTCGTGAGGTCGTCGCGAGAGCGTCGCTGCGTCGGTCGTCGGAAAAGGCTGCACGACGTAGCCCGAGAAGAAAATCGCCGTCCTGGTTGGACCGTGCGTTTTTTTCTCAGTCTTTCTTTTTCCCGTGGGGGCCCGCGGCGGGACGGTTCGCGTAGAGACATCACCGTCCAAGTGCATGCATGCATCTACCCGGACATCCACGCCGCTCTATGCACATATCGGGACAGCGCAGAAAATTCGGCCGCGCTTCGGCGCTGGCATCACTCGACGGAGCGCATTGCCGTCTCAGCGAGTATTCGGTCGAGCCTTGCAGTCGGGCGTTGCTCTGCGACGAAAACGGCGGCACAGCGCACGCGGTGACATTGACTTGGATTGTCTTGCGGGTCGGACTCCTGGTCTGCTCTCCTGCCTGCTCTCCTGCCGGCTCTCCTCTGGTCTTCTCTGGTCTCCTGGTCTGGTCTGGTCTCCTGCCTGCTCTGTTCTGTTCTGCTCTGCTCTCCTGTTTGCCTGCTCTCCTGTTTGCTCTGCTCTGCTCTTCTCGGCTCTTCCGCCATGTCGCTCCCGCTGCCGGACGTGGACGACGCGGCCGCCAACGCCAACACGCTCTTTGCGTGGCTGCAGGCGCAGCCGGCGGACGAGGCGGCGGCGCGCGCGGAGGCGCTCTTCGCGGCGCTGCTGGGGCGCGCGGCGCAGTCGCGGTCGGCGTCGGCGCACGCGTGCACGAAGCTGGTGGGGTTCGTGCAGCAGTGCGCGGTGCGCAGCGCGGCCGGGTCGCCGGTGCGGGCGTGGGCGTTTGCGCCGGCGACGGCGCAGCAGCTCCTGCGCTTCTTCCTCGAGTGGAACGAGCGCGACCAGCACCGGTCGATGCGGCTGGTGCTGGATGCGCTGGCGCTGCTGATGGCGCAGAACCCGTCGGCGGACGCGCGCGCGGCGCGGCAGCGCGACGTGCTGCGGGCGCTCGTCGCCATTGTCAGCCACCGGTCGACGCGGCCGCTGGTCAAGTCGGCCATGGCGTCGCTCAACCACCTGCTGGCCAAGGGCGTACTGTCGCTGGACGCGGTGGCGGCCGAGTACGCGCGGCAGACGGCGACGGACGGGGGGTCCACAGCCGAGTCCACGTCCGACTCCGCGTCCGACTCCGCGTCCCTCGACGTCTGGCGCCGCTTCGTCCAGGACCTCTTCGCGTGGATGACGCTGCACTACGTCTGCCCCGCGGCCGGCAAGCTGCTCGTCAGCGTGTTTGCGCACCTGCAGACGCGCGGCGTCACCGTCGAGCGCTGGCTGCAGTGGCTGCGCGGCGGCCTCGCGGCGCACCCGCGCATCCTCGAGGACGTCAAGCTCTACTTTTTCATCCCGCTTTTCCAGGCGGACCGCGCCAGCTCGCTGCAGCTGCTGGCGAGCCTCAACCGCGTGCCGGTGCGCGCCGCCGCCGGCGTGGACGACGCCGCGCTGCTGCAGCTGGCGGCGCTCGAGGCCGGCAAGAAGGCCGGCCTCGTCGACGACGGCGGGCTGCCGCCGCCGCCGCCGGCCCGCGGCCGCGCCAAGCCCAAGGCCCGCCCGGCCACCGTCCCGCTCAACGCCGCCGTGCTCGACGGCGTGCTCGCGTGCGGCGCCGCCGACGTGCGCTCGCTGGGCCTCTCGCTGCTGGTGTCGTCGCAGTCGACCACGCGGCCGTTGGCCGCCGCCGCGCTGGCGCTGCTGCGCCGCTACCTGCCGGCCTACCACGCCGAGACCGACGCCAAGTTCCGCTACGAGCTGCTGAGCCACACGCGCGACATGGTCGTGCGCCTCAAGGGGGTGGCGGCCACCCCGGACACCCCGGACACCCCGGACACGCACAACGACGCCGCCGCCGCCGCCGCCGCCGCCGACACCCAGGCCTTCCTCGACTGGTACGTCGGCTTTCTGCGCGCCGAGCTCGCGCCCACGGCCTCGTACCAGCGCCACTTCACCGCGCTGCAGGCCACGGCGATGCTGCTGCGCGTGCGGCGCGACGTCGCCGGCGCCCGCGGCGACGCGCCCGACGCCCTCGACGCCGCCGTGGCGCGCCGCCTCTTTGGCGACGCCGCCTGGCTGCGCAGCGTGCTGGACCTGCTGGTCGACGCCTTTGACGACGTGCGCGAGGCCGCCGCCGCGCTGCTGGCCGCCGGCGCCGGCCCGGACGCGCCGCCCGGCGCCGTCGCGGCCGCGCTCGCGGCGTTCGCGCCGCGCGCCGACCGCCTCGCCTCGCGCACCGCGCGCGCCGACCACGCCGACGGCGCCGCGCGCTGCCAGGGCCTGCTCGCGGGCGCCGCGGCGGTGTCGTCCGCCTCGGCCGTGCCGCCGCCGCTCCTGCGCGTCCTCGCCGCCCTCGAGGCCAAGCTCGACCGCGCCGCCGCCGACCTCGGCGCCGCCGCCGTGCACAGCCCCGTCCACGGCGACCTCGCGGCGGTCCGGTACATCTGGGAGGGGCTGGCGCGGCGCCGGCACGACGCGGCCGCGCTGGCCGCGCTCCAGGCGCTGCAGCCGCGCATCGTCGCCAGCTGCGCGCGCGTCTGGCAGCTCGTGCAGCACGTGCTCTGCGACGACTCGCCCGAGGGCCTGCTGCCGGCCGACCTGGAGGCCGTCGCCGGGCTCGACTCCAAGGACCTGCTGAGCTACAGCTTCCGCGCCGTCAGCGAGTCCAGCACGACCATGCGCGCGCTCGTCACGCCGCTGCGCTTCCGCCGCGTCCCCGGCACGCTGTGCCCGACCCCGGCCGTCCTCGGCGCCGTCGGCCAGCTCGCCTTTGACCAGCTCGCCGCGCTGCGCCACCGCGGCGCCCTCTCCGCCGTCGCCCAGACGTTTGCGCTCGTCTGCCAGCTTGTCGGCCACGACACGGAGACCAGCACTTCCGACACCACCGCCACCCCCGACCTCCTCCGCTGGTACGCCGCCACCCTCCGCTGCATCGAGACCCAGGTCGCCACCACGCGCCGCTCCGCCGGCATCCCCGCGCTCTTCAGCGGCCTGCTCGCCGCCCACGCCGCCCGGCCGACGCTCGACGAGGCCGTCGACGCCGTCTGCGCCATCGCCCGCCGCCCGCCCTCCACGCGCGACGACGCCCGCCTGCCCCAGGTGCACGCCCTCAACTGCCTGCGTGACGTCTTCCGCAGCGCCCAGCTCAGCAAGCGCGCTGAGCGGCTGCTGCCCGCCTGCCTGCAGCTCGCCGCCAGCATGCTGCGCTCGCCCGTCTGGGCCATCCGCAACGGCGGCCTGCTGCTGCTGCGCAGCCTCATCGACTGCCTCTTTGGCACCGGCGAGTCCAAGGCCTCGCTCGGCGCCGGCTGGGACGGCCGCACCATCCGCGTGTCCTACAACAAGTACCCGACGCTGCCGGGCGCGCTGCTGGCGCTGCTCGAGGGGGAGCCGGCCGACGCAGACTCTGCTGACTCATACTCTGCTGACTCATCCACCCGCGCCGAGTCCGTCTTCCCGGCCCTCGACATCCTGCGCCGCGCCGGCCCGCCCGACGTGCTGCGCGACGAGCTCTACGCCGCCGTCGTCACGCACCTGGCCAGCCGCCTGTGGCACGTCCGCGAGATGGCCGCGCGCACCGTGTGCTCGTTCCTCGTCGGCCGCGACTGGATCGCCGGCCTCGAGGCGCTGCTGACCGGCACGTCCACCTCCACCACCTCCGCCGCCACCACCTCCGCCAACGCCCTCCACGGCGCGCTGCTCGCCGTGCGCTTCATGCTTGTCCGCGCCGCCGACCTCGCGCCGCCCGCCGCCACCGCCGCCGCCCTGCCGCCGCTCGGCCGCCTGCTCGACGCCGTCGCCGACCACCCCCTCGTGCGCGCCTGCGCCGAGATCGAGGCCGCCTATCTCGAGGCGCGCAACACGGTCGCGGCGCTGGCGCGCGATCTCGCCGTCGACGTGGCGCTGCCCGAGCCCGCGTCGGCGCCCACCCACTCGGCCCTGCTGCGCGTCCAGCGCGCCGTCGCCGCCAGCCACGCTGCCGTCGCCCGCCGCGACCGCCCGGCCCTGCACCGCCTGCTGACCGGCCTCGCCACCGCCGACCCCGACACGGCCGCGCACCTGCTCGACGTCGCGCCCACTTTTGCCCCCAGGGACCGCCGGCTCGACGGTCCGGCCACGTTTGCCGCCGACACCGCCTGGCTGTGCTCGCTCTACGTCGACATCGGCCTGCTCGCCGCCGCCCAGCCGGCGCTGCGCGCCGCCGCCCTCGTCCACCTCGCCGACGCCCTCGACGCCCTCGTCGCCGCCGGCGCCGCCGCCCAGCGCCCCGACGCCGCTCGTCTGGCCCGTCTCTGGGCCGCGCTCGGCGCCGGCCCGCTCAGCCCGGCCCTCGCCTGCGCTGTGCTGCGCGCCAGCGGCGGCATCGTCGCCGTGCTGGCTGCCGCCGCCGACGGCCCGTCGCCGGTGCCCGCCTGGGCCGCCCTCGTCGGCCGCGCCGGCGAGGCCGACCAGACCCTGGACGCCCGCATGGCCGCCGCCGAGGCGCTGCGCTCGTTTGCGCGGGCCGCGGATATTCTGGGCGACAACCCGGCCTCGGCCCCCTCCGACAACCCGGCCTCGGTCCCCCCCTCCGACCCCCCAGCCTCGCCCTCCGCCCTCGCCTTTGTCTCGCGCGTCTACGACGCCCTCAACGACGACGACGACGAGATCCGCGACGTCGCCGCCGCCGCCGCCGCCGTCGTGCTCGGCGCGCCCCTCGTCCCCGCCGAGGCGGCCCGCCGTCTGCCCGTCTGGATGGCCGCCCGCTTCGGCCATCTGCCGGCCCTGGCTGCCGAGGCCGCGCGCCGCATGGTCGGCCAGCCCGCCGCCGACATTGCCGCCTGGCCCGCCGCCGCCGCCCTGCTCGAGGCCGCCCTGCACTTTGACGACGCCCTCTTCCTCGTCGAGGAGCAGAACCTGTACATCGACGAGGTCCGCGAAGCCCAGCGCTGGGCCCACGTCCTCACCACGCTGCCGGCCGCAGCGAGCGCCGACAGCCAAGACAGCGCCGCCCTCGCGTCCTGGATTGCCGCCGGCCTCGACGCGCTCCTCGCCCGCATGCGTGATCCGGCCAGCGCCGTCGCCGACGACGGCCCGCTCGGCTGGTCCGCTGCGCCCGCGGCCTTTGCCGTCTGCGCCCGCCTCCTCATCGGCGCCCGCGCGCTCGCTTCCGCCTCAGACTGTCTGCCCCGCTTGGTGCAGGAGTTTTGCGCTGCGGGACAGGCCTCGCGCGTCCACGGCCTCCTCCTCGAACTGGCCACTAGCCAGGGCATGACGGTCTATGATTAGGGCGGTATGTCGGGTCCGAGACACTTTGCCTTTGAATGATTGTCTCGATTGCCTGTTTGGACCATTGCCTGTATTGGATGATTGCCTCGGATGACGGGAAAAGAAAGAAAAGAAACAAAACAAAACAAAACGAAACAAAACAAAAGAACAAAGCATGTGTCTGATTCTATCGAATATATCCTGATACCCAGACCTGGCCAAACTTGTTGTGCAATGCCGCTCCGTATTATGTATTACCCCGGCACTCACCTCTTACACCATCGACTGTCGCCAGCCAGCCTCCGCCAGCGCCATCTGGTCCGCCCGACAACTGCCGCAGTAGTTTGCGTGCCACTCGGTCAGCTTGGCCAGCCGTCGTTCGCCGACCTCCGTCCGCTCCGGCTCGTCCTGCTTGGCCTTCCCGCCCTCCACCCCCGACGGCCGCGCACTCCGCGCTTTGGTCGACTCCAGCATCCGCCGCGCCTTGTCGCACCGCATATTCTCGTCCGCCAGCCACGTCTCCCATTCCGACTGCACCATCTCCCGCTCCACACTGTTCACCACCCGCATCGCCACCACCAGGTCGTGTCGGTACATGCCCAGCTTCTGCCGTGTCTGCCGCAGCCGCACCGCTGTCGCCCGGCCCCAGGCCGACGTCAGCAGTGCTCCTGCCTCGTCTGCCGGCGCATCCAGGTTGGTGGTGTTGGCGATGGCCGCAAATGTGTCGTAGCTGTTGATTAGCGTAGGAACATAAGGAGAATCAAAAGGATTAAACGACGAGAAACACGACAACTCACCACACACTGTTCTCCGGCGTCATCGGACCGCCGTGTCCGGCCGCCACCGACGCCGCCTCCAGATCCGCCACGTACAGACTCCGGCCCATCACCGTGTTCGGGCCCACGCCGACGCGCGACATGAACTGCGCCGCGTGCCGCTCCGTCCACCACGCCGCCGTCTCGCGCGACGTGAACAGCGCGTTGGTCGCCAGGCTCAGCGCCAGCACCACCAGCAGGATCCGGTGTGCCGACGCCACGTGGAACAGCTTGCGCACCACCGCAAACGCCCACATCATCAGGCTCGACGCCACCGACTCCGTGAAGCTGCGGATAATGTCCAGCACCATCGCCGTCAGCGTCCGCGGCTGGATCTGCGTCTTCTTCGACGCCGCCCCGCCCTCGCCGCCCTCGCCGCTGCCCTTCGCCGCCGGCTGGTACATGACCACCTGCGTCTGCTGCCCAATGTGCCCGTACACCTGCACCGCCCGCTTCGTCCGGCTGTGCCACCCCAGCTTGCGCACCTCGTCCGTTGCCAGCTCCGCCATCTCCTCCGCGTCCCGCCGCGCGTCGTCCAGCGCCTGCCGCTCAATCATCCGCCGCGAGAACGGCGGCGCCTTGGACCAGTCCACCCGCGTGTAGATCGCCAGCTTGCACTTGAACTTGCCCACGTGCGTCACCACCACCTTGGTCACCACGTGGAACCCCTGCGACCGCGGCAGATGCCACGCCGTCTGCACGTACTCGACCACGTACGTCACGTGGTCTTGGAACAGCTCAATCGTCTGCTCGTCCGTCACCTGGGTCTCGATCGACCGCCCAATCATGTCGACCGCCTGCACCTTAAACTGGAACTGCCGCGTCATCCGTCCCTCGTCCGCCAGCAGCCACGGGCCCTGCGAGATCTCCCGCGCCCGCCGCTCAAAGTACAGCTTCGGGAAGAGGAACGACTTGTCGCCGAACAGCACGTGGAAGCACGATTTCGCACTGATCTCAAAGTGCCGCTCGAGGACCTTGTTCGTCATGTCCAGCGGCTCGTACACCACCGGGTGCGTCGGCAGCTGCATCTTGGCCACCCGCGGATAGGCCCGACTCGCTGCGCTCGCCAAGTCGTGCCCGCCTGCTCCGTACTGTCGAGAAAACCTCCGTCCCATCGGCGTTCCGTTGTCCATCGGCGTCTCTGCCGACACATCCTCCCAGCTCTCCACGCTCGGACTCTTCGCCGCCACTTCGCTCTCGAGGTTCTGGAGCGCCATGACGAGCACCTGCACATCCATCGGCTCGGCAACCTGCAGGTTGTCGATCAGCGTGTTCAGCCGCGCCTGGAGGAGATACATGTCCTCCAGGAACGTCTTGATCGTGATGCGCGTGAAGCCGGTCTCGTTCATGTCCTGCCCGAGATGCAAGAAGATGTAGTCGCAGTCCTTACCCGGAGCAGCCGTCACCTCGCTGATAATGTCCAGGCTGATAGCGTACGTGACGACCAGCCCCATCGTCTGGCTGTAGAAGTACATATTGTCCGGCGTCACATACACCCGCCCGCTACCGACAAGCCTCTGATTGGCGGTAGCCTCGCCCGGTGTGCTCGCCCACGCTGCGTTGAACACAAGCACGAGCTTCTCACTCAGCGGCGCCAGCGGGAAGAGCAACCGGAACTGCGCATGCTGGCGGCGTAGCTCGTTGGGGTAGTTGGGAGGAAATATTTCAGCCGCCGGCCTATCGAGCGCCCTCGGATCGGAAGCCTTGCCACCGTCCACACTCAGAGTCTTGCGATGCAAGCTTGTCGGCGACGTGGGACTCTGAACATGCCCACTTCCGGCGGAAATAATCGCGTCGAGGGCCCCGGGTCCCTGCGATGGATCGATGCCAATCGCCGCATACCCAGAGCCCCAGAGGTTACTGCCCCAGTAGTTGGCAAGTATGCCGGCCGGAAGACCAGCCGATGTTCCTGGCCGGTTCAGCACCCGCTCGCTGCTGGCTGTCACGGCAATCTTGCTCAGAAAGGTCAGGAGCGGCGACTTGACAAAGGTCGTCGGACCCAGAAGACAGCGATGGCTGCCGCCCATCGGCGGCGAGATGTGCGGCGGAAGACGCGGCGAAGGTGCCGACAACACCGTGGGACTAGGCGCCCCGTTGCCGGCTGTGTTTCCCGAATAGGCTGCCTGGCCACCGCCCGGCGGCAGGTTGATGCCAGCAGCCGCCATCTCTGCCACCTGGCCGGAGGTCAGGGTGGCCTTGCGGTGAAGATCGAGCTTCTGTATGATACGCGCAGCGTGCTCCCGGCTGCTCTCGCCCTCCTCACGCCGGAGCTCCTGCCCGAGCGCCGTGAAGGAGCGCAGGGGAAGACTGACGTCAAAGCTGCCGCGCGGATAGGCACCGCCATCGGGCGCGTTGCCGGGCAAAGGGAGCGTGCCGGACCTGTCGATGCCCGCACTCGGCTCGTCGAGATTGGCCGAAGAGGCCGTGTGGTCCAGAGTACGGGCCGCGAACTCGGGCACGGAAGGCGACGTGATGGCAAAGGCCGGATCGATGCTGCCGGGGGGCAGCGAAGCATTGTCTCGCGCCATGCTCGCCTCGAACGCCTTCTTCTTGGCCACCTCAAAGACTTCGAGCCACTCGGTCAGCTGCACCTGCGTCTCCGCCTGCAAAATCATGTTTTGGCTCTTGGTCTTGACCTCGAAGCAGAACCGGCGCTCCTCTTGCACGGCCGGCTTGGCGCTGCACAGCAGCACACCGATATCGTCGCCCTGCAGCACGCCCTGCGGCCCTTGCACAAGCCATCCAAAGATGCCGTCGCGACAGTAGTACCAGCGGCGCACCCAGTTCACGCGCGCCGGTTTTCCCGTCACAGTGCGGAGGAAGAGCCAGCCCTGGTTCTCGGAGATCATGGCCTTCTTGGCATTGGCAGGACGCACGCTCATCGGACCGCGCGAGCCGAGAAAGGGCACGGTGGACGAGCTGTAGTCGTCCAGCTCGCGCGACGGCTTGACGTTGGTCAGCGCCATCTCGCCAATCTCGCGGCGCGCAATCTGGAGCTCGCGCTTCAGGGAGGCTTCGGAGAGCTCCAGCTCCTTGGCCCAGCCGCGGATGCGCTCCATCTCGTCTCCCCACTTGTTCGAGGTGGCGTTGGCCTCGCGCACGCGCTTGATCTCGCGCCAGAACTCGGCCGAGGTGCGCGAGAGCAGCTTGTCCAGGCCGCAACGCAGCTGGGGCGCGGCCTGGCAGTAGTCGAGGGCGACCTTGAGGTAGGTGCGCCGGGTTTCGTAGACGGAAAAGGCGTCCTCGCGCAGCGCAGACGGCTCCTTTGACTTGGACTGGCCGACGTAGCGGGCCAGCGTAGCGTCAAAGGTCTTTTGGGCCACATCCAGCGCGCGCCGGGTCTCCTTGAAGGCGCGCAGGTCGCCGTTCAGAAACACACGAATCGGCTCGGCGTTGACGGTGTCGAGCCGGCGAACAGCGCCGACAATCTGCGTCCACCATTCGCGCGAGCCGTCGCCGACGCGCTTCAGCGCCAGCAGGGCGTGGTCGACATCGATGACGCCGTCGCCAACACCGGGCGGCGGAATGATGCGCGCGAGGTGCTGGTTGATGGACTCTTCGAAGCCATGGAAGTCGTGGACCAGCTTCGAGGTGCTCTTGGCGTAGCTTTCCAGCCAGCGCTCGATGGCGTCGATCTGCTCGTTGAAGTTGACGGTGTTGGCCCGGAAGGAGGGCGAGTCGAGCGCTGCCTCGCCGAGGCCGACGGCAACAGACGACCGGAGAGCCGGCGCCGGGGCAGACAGTGCCGGCGTGGAAGACACGACCGGCGTCGGCGGAACGGAGTTGGGAGGCGCAGAAGAGGCCGAAGTAGAAGCAGCGGCGCCAGATCCTGCCGCAGCCGGCGGTGCGGAGGACGGCTCAGCCATCGCTTGGATCGCCGTGGACAATTCGGTGCGGCGGTGATCGGTGCAGATGTTCAGACGCACGTTGTGGTGGTCATGGTGCGGCGAAGTCGATGCACGAGGGACGTTTGTTTGCAGTCGAGTTTGCAGTCGGATTGCAGTTGGATTGGAGTTGGATTTCCCCTGACGAGACCGGTTCGAGCACACGTGAAGCGGGAAGGCGCGATGCTGGCGTCGGCTCTATTGCTCCTGAGCCTCCTTCCGAATACCGCTACCGTAACGTTCGTGACGTCGGCCGAGGTGCTCCGTGCACCTGCAATATTAGGCCATGTCCCGCAATGTTGCCGAATGCGGCTTAGCCTGTGGATGCGACAGAATACGGTCACGTGGATTTCAGGCACAGATTACACACCATATTCAGACGACATGACAATGAACAGACGGACAATAACCAGCTCTGCTCGGGCTGTGATTGTGGTTCTTTTGCTCGAGACAGCGCAGCCGGCTACAGTCAGTACAGTCGGTGTGCCCCGGCCATGCTGACTGTACAGGCTTGCACCCGCTGGGGCGGTCTCGAGACTCTCCAGCGAAATTGACCCCGTTTACTCCGTACTCCGTACGCAACGCAAAAATACTCGTACGAAGGGCAAATGAACGGCTGCCTGTTATTGGGACCCATCTCGGTGGCCCAGCTCGCTGGGCCGTCTACACCGGCAAAGCGGCTCGGCAAGACCGGAGACACGGCAGTCTGTCGCCGTAAAAACGATGATGACAGAGTAGCGGGACTTGCCTGGCGCCTGACGGCATCCATGTCTGCGACAGAGCTACAAGTCAGTCAGGCCTGGTAGGAGCATGCTGGAGTCAGGCACAAAGTGCAGGTTCGCGAGAGTGCTGACGGCCCGCATTCAATGTACCGCTACCTGACGCCGCCAGAGAATGTGGCGAGGCGGACAAAAGCGGGTCCGGGCCTGGCTTTGAGGCTGAGGAGGTGTCGTTCTGGGTCGGCTGCCTCCCACTACTGCAGGACAGCGCAGGAGACAGCGCAGGACAGCGCAGCAGCCGCCAGAAACCGGGCCACGATGCACGAAAACGCAGGGTCAGGGCGGGCGGTGGCGGCGCCCCAGGCTGGCGGGTTCTGGCCGCGCATCGGGCTGCTGCCGGCGGTCGCGATGCAGATGCGACAAGCGAGGCCGCCGGAAACGCGCAAACGAAGGCAAAGCTTGGAAGCGGCTGCAGCCCGACGGATGTCGCCGGCGAGACTGGCGAGGCACTGCGCATGCGGACGGTGTACGCGGGCGTGCGCGTACGTCGCACTACTCCGCGGGCTCGCTCGCCGTCTTGCAGCACCGCCCCGATGAAGCCGGCAGATTGACGTGTCCACGACACTTTGTCCAGTTGTCCACGACATGACGACGTGTCCTCAACAGCCGCCGCCGCTTGCCGCAGGATGGCATCGCGACGGCCGTCGGCTCTTCAGCTGGGCAGGGATCCGGCAGCCCACTCTGCCAGCCGTTGGCAGCATCGCGACCCGAAACCTGCCCAGGTTCCATCTCGCGAGGGCTGGCGGCGTCTTGGATCGCGCCATGGCGTGGCGGCCGACCACTCACTTGCTCTCCACGGCCTGCCCCTTGGAGCTGCATGTGGCCGTGAGGTGCCCTCCTTTGTACTTTGTTCGCGAAAGGGGCACGAAGGGAAAAGCGCAGCGGAAACGGAAACCGGAATAGGAGCAGCAGCAGAAGCAGCCACCCACGGCCAGAGACCGCGCGTGTTTGTGCGCAACTGCAACGTCCGGGTCGCACCAGGCGCCACCGTGCCGTTCTAGAACCTGGTTTCGTGCTCTGCGCCACGGAGACGGCAGGCGGGTGTTCAGCACTCTGTACACCTTGGCCAGACGAGGCAGACGCCGGCAGTAGCCGCTTGCTTCGAGGAGACGTTGCCTCCAGCCGCGGTGCTCTTGCATGTGATCCGGCGTCGGTCCTAGAGTCGACGCTACACAAGAGCCAGGTCGGCCGCCGGCTGATAGCTGTCACGAGGCAATGCCTTGCATTGTGTTGGACGGCGTGTGTCTCTGGAGGCGCCGCAGGGAACCTCGCACAGGTAGATGTCCCTCGTACTCGTGACAGTGGCGATCCCGGCCGGCCGTTCGGCCGCTCGCACGCTCTGCCGCACGCTGTTGAGCCGGGCGTCGCTCGCTAGGCCGACTCGTGCCGCACCGCCCGCGTCCTCCATCCAGAGATCGACTTGGACGCGGGTGAACGCGTGCGGTCTGCCTCGCCGGGCAGCTGGTAGGCAGCCAGCTGTCGACGTCGCCTGCACAGTAGGCAGCGGCGCACATCGAAGCCGCCATTCGGTCGTCGTTTCTGGCAGCTGGCCGCGCGGAGAACAAGTGCCGAACCTCGAGAGCAAATCTCTGCGTCGGCGCGGTTGCCGCGTCAGACGCCGCTTCTGCACGTCTGCACTCCGTACAGTAGTTTGTGCGAGATCGAGGAGGAGCACGAATCACTCCGTACACATGCGTCGTCACGCTCGACGTCGGTTCCGCTGACGGGGTGTTATCGGTCGACGTCGTGATATCGCTGCCGACGCGCGACGTCCTCGTACTTTGTACGGGTCGGACATCTCCTGGGTACGGAGCAGCCTGCGTCAACGACAGGAGTA
This sequence comes from Grosmannia penicillata, assembly GCA_002778075.1. NCBI lineage: Eukaryota > Fungi > Ascomycota > Sordariomycetes > Ophiostomatales > Ophiostomataceae > Grosmannia > Grosmannia penicillata. The sequence goes on along the minus strand of PCDK01000001.1, from coordinate 2,507,250 downwards.
CTACTCCGTACTTCGTATCCTCTGCCGCTTGACCGCGCGCCCTGGCCCTCCTGTTTTCGCCACCGCGGCCTCTGCTCCACCGCGATGCTCTAGCTGGATGACAGAGGGTTATGGGTTCTCGGGGCCGGGCTGTCGCCACTTCTGCGTCCGCGGCCAAAGCTGCCCGCACTTCGTTCGTGCAGGAGTCCTGGCTTGGCCTGACTCATACTTTGTGCACGACTCCTCTCGGCGCAATGCGCGCTCCCATCGCGGGCCCGTGTCGCTGTATACGGAGTATTGCGTCTTTCGTATGGGCCTCGCTTGTCTATTCCGTATCAACTCCGACGTCGTTCGTATGGGTCTCGCATACGTACGCATACAACTCCGTACAGATTGCTTCTGCATCATGCGTCTTCTGCAGGACTGCCCGTCTCCGCTCGGCTGTTGAGACGTCGGTGATGAGCAGGTGAACCGGCCACGGGGATTGGCTCCCGCAGGCTGGAACCGAGCAAATGACGACCCTCTGCTGCCCGGGTCTGGCTGCGGAGAAGAGATGCCCTCATGTCCTGTCGACCAGACGGGAGCTACACGAGCCCGGCTTGCCTGGAACGGAAGCTAGGAGCCAGCCGAAGAGAACATGGACGAGCCCGCCAGTAAGAAGGGACGCGAGAGTACAAGGTCAGACGGCAGCAACCTCTCACCCGGTACTTTGTACGCGTCCTTGCCTGCCCACGGCACCCTGTATCGTACTTCGTATACGGAGTACCTGCACTCGCAGCTCTCTGGTCTGCCCTCACCTGCAAGTACTCGTACACTGCCACCTCCACCCAACGTCGACGATCCACCATCAGACAAGACCGCGAGCCGTCCGCGGCCAAGAGCGTGTCGACCTAAGACAGGACTAATGGCCTGCTAGCAAGGCCGGTCGAGAGCTTCCGGCGTCAACGTCTGGGATTGAGGGCGTGTCTGCTCGGCGTTGGACTCGAGATCCTCGAGCTCCGGCCGTTTTGTTCCCAGACACAACTCTACTGTGTACGATTCTACTTTGGGGCTCTACTTTGTACGGTTGTAGTTGTGCGCGTCCGTTCCGCGTCCCCTATTCAACGTGCTCTTGAACTCGTCCTCCGGCTCGTGGGCCGTGCAAATACTCACGAATATCAGTACCAGCCATCTCACTACTCTCTACAAGTACAGCCATCGCCGGTCCTCCAAAAGGCGCCGTTACCCCTCTAGCACTAACAGCACTAATACCCGTCGAGCTTTTTTTTCATTGGCTGGAAAGTCGACCTGCGCTGCCAATCACGTCGTCAAACTCGCCTTACAGACCTAGACTTGCCGGGGTCTAAAGTGACAGGGGTCTTTCTGTAATGTGATTGGCCCACTATCTATCAACCCAATTCCCCTTTGTCTTGTTTCGTTTAAACCTCGACCGTGAAAGTGTTCGACGTCGGATATGAACGATGCTGGGCGTGCTCGGGTACCTGCCCGTAACTTTGGAACTAGGCAACTAGTAGTTCCCGCATGTAGACAGAAAAGAAAAAGAAAAAGAATAAATAGACAATAAATAAACAATGAAAATATTCAGAAGATTCAAAGTGGGAGCCGGATTTCTTTTCGTGTGCGTGGCTTTCACACGATCGCCAGCCTTTTCGGCACACGCCAGGCCCCTTCTTGTGCCCACCCCCCCTGCTCTTCTCTTTTGTCGGGTTGCCTTCTTCTTTGTGATTCGGCCATACATGCTGTCTCACTTCTCTTCTCTCCTTGGCCATGCCGCCGAAACCGTCATGTTTCTCTTCTCTGCTTCCAGAATGGTTCCAAGATCAGCTGTGCTCAAGCAATGCCTTCTTCCACCACGGAGACTTCCCAGCTGCGGCACCCCTCTGCCGTGTGGGCTCCGCCGCCCTGCGCACTATTGTTGGAATGCTACTTGTTATGGCTTCCTGCCTGCGACTGCGTTTAGTCCATACTCCGTACTCATACTCGTACTCTCGTACTCTGTACAAGTAGAAGCACAACGTTCTCTGCGGGTCTGGCCTCTAGCACTTGGTGCCCTCCATGCAGCAGTCACACCATCCCCTCTCCTGCTACCCACTCCTCGTCCTCGTCCACCCTCCATCTGCTCTCGCGGTGCACTCCTTATCAGCCTCCTGCATCTGCCACAGCCACCTCCAGGATCTCGGTCAATACCTCGTATGGGACTCGGATACTCGAGTGCCCGGCAGGCACGGAAGTTGGACCGAGCAGCGCGCTTATATTGTTTCAAACGTTCGACTCCAAAGCCCTAGACGAGTGGGCAAACAAACGTTCCGGCTTTCACCAGGCCCATCTTCTCTCCACTCCCGCCAGTCCAGCCCACCTTTGCTTTTCAAACGGGCCTGGTAGCTGGGTACTTGCAACAATACTTTTTACAAAGCCGTTAGCATCACCACAAGAGCAGAACCAAGAATGAAGACTAGGTCTATTCTGAATTAAACCACCGCGAAGACACGCACTAGTGGTCCATTCGCACCGGCAACTCGTACCAGTACAACCTGTACGGAGTACAATGAGAATAGCCTGGTACTTTGTAGTATTACGGTCCTCGCATGAAACAGGGCCTTTTTCTGAGCTCCCTTTTTCTCCTCTTCTCGGGGACACGAGCGTGGCCCTTGCGTAGGCAGAGTCAATATTCGCCGCGCTTTATGCCGGTCGCCATTTCAGCCCTGTGCTGGGAAGCTGACGGCGGAGGGCCATTGGCTGCCCGCGCAATTTCCTCTTATCACGGCCGTCTCAAGAGACATTCATACGAAGTCGTATTACGCCGACATCGAGGACGCTCTGGCCACAAACAATATCCGATGTGGGATGTTGCCCTTCGCTGGTGCTATTTCCGTCTTCCACATCGACAAATAGCAGCTGCATACTTCTCCGCTTGGCGGACGCACGGCCTCATGCCTCGCATGCAGACGATGCGAGATATCTGCGGCGTTGATCTAGTGCTGCAACCTCACTGATGGTGTTCGACATACTGCGTACGTCGTAGCAATAGGCAAAGGTACACACCTTCTCCGGGGCAGCCAGCAGCCTGCATCCGGTGCAGCCTGCATGACCGGCGTGCCGCTCTCGCATGACCGGAAAATAGCAAGTGGACAGCGCGAGGGCAGAGTGTCCTCCGCTCACGTTTCGTGCCGTTTGGTCATATTTGGCGTGTGTCGATTGGCATCTGCACACTTTGGCGTTTAATACAACCGTTGGAGAACTGGAGAAGTGCACTCGAGAGCTCTGTACATGCGGCACTGCTACGAAGTAAGCAGTCGCCGTCAGCGGAACAGCCTAAGCGGGACAGCCTACAACGTAATATTGCACGCGTAATATAGGCGATTCTCGGATTCGGGGCCACCACCCAAGCCAGTCAGCCGATTCCGGCCAGAGGTACCGTAACCGCACCGGGATACATCTACTTGCAGCCGCCAAACAGCCGCCGGCCGCAAAGAGGAGCCCGGCTAGGACGATTCATGCATCGAGGCGGCACCACTCTTTCTCCGTCTCTTGCCGGCTTCCGGACGTCTGGTGTCACTGACGAGTACTCGTACGCAGCAGTACTGGAGAAATAATACGTAGTAGAGCGTCAGATAGTACCATCACATATCACAACCCGCAGTAGAAAAACGGCATTCGACTTCCATCATACTGCTCCCAGTACGACTTGCAGAGGGGTCTAGAAGGAACTGTTCCGGCCGGTGGAATTGGCCAACGCAGTGCTGATATCGAAAAACGAATACCACCGAGGTTCCGTGATGCGTTGGACGAAGCACCGAGTTCATACATACGCCGTGTGTCGCACAAGCACAGCGCATCGCAAGACACGTCGAGACGCAACGGCCGACTCCACAGACAAGGCAGAAGAATAACTCCCCGGCAGCGAAGCATGCACATGCTTCTCGGCCTTGTGCTCAAACGCCACACGCATCGGATGTCTGTCTCGGCCGCTCTCTCGTCCTGGTCCCAGCAGGGTCTGATCGAGAGTTGTGGAGGCCGTGGAGCCTGGCCAGGGATTGCCCAGATATGTTTGCTTCTTGGAGCACGGCATATTCAGTGCTGGGTGCCTATTTCCCGACCAGATCGTCGACATCCGTCGCCCGTTTATCTCGTACGAACTTTCCGTTGTACCTGGCCAGAAGTACATGTACGAGCAGTCTGTATTACTCAGCACAATCGTCGAGAAGGGCGACAGGAGGGTGGCGTGGACTTGGCACCGGCGGGCTGCCCCGACAAGGATGGCACTGTCAGCACTGTTTAAGCTGTTGTTGGATGAGGCAACTCCCAACCACCCGTCTATCGCGAGAGACTGCGTTCTGCCGCATTTCAGCTGCCACTGTGATATGCCCACGCTCATAATGGGAAAGTATGCGGTCATTGTGCGTCAGGCGACCTCCTGCACCTGGGCGGATTGGCGTGTCGCCGTACGGAGTACGTATGAGCAGGTTTGGCAGGCGCAATCGGAGCGTCTTTCCTGGCACGTGCGGGTACAAGCGGCACTACGGGAGGCCTGGCCGGGCATGTACCGTGCGACGGCTATCACGAGGATGACCCCGTATTGTTACCATGAAGCCTGGCGGTCGGTCGTGCCAACTGGCGCGCTGCACCCTCCTGCACTGCCGCACCGCGCCTGCTGAAGGTTGCATGCACTACATTTGCCGGTTGCCTGTTCGGTACGAGGTACGAAGTATTACGAGCTACGTAGCAGTACTTACACGTAACCCCTGCGCCTCCAGAATGCAGAAAGAGCGACCCGCAGGGTCTGTCTGCCTTACCCCCAATTGCCGCGCATGACCAGGGCCAGTACGGAGCAAGACCTGGGACCAGGATCGCTGCTCCGAGCATGGCATGTGCTGGCGGACAATCGCCGTAGCACGCCTTGCGCGGGCAGTACTCCGTACTCGTAGGCGCTGAGCACGCACGTAATACCGTGTATCGACCCAGAAGACAGGCCTTTGCCTATTCCTGCGCAGAGTCGCGTGGTGGCTGGACAAGGAAGGTGCTCGACTTGTCCGTCGACGCTTCCCTTGTGCTTGTACATGTACTTGTACTTGCATGGGACGTGGGGAAGCCCGCGCCGAGTCGCCCCTTCCGTGCAAGCACAGCGCCGTAAGACTTTGTGCGCGTACAGGTACGAGCTGTGCCATCCCGAGCCCTGCATCGCGCCTGACTCGCTCGACATTCTCGCTCCTGCACGGCCAGTGCGAATGGAACGCACGTTGTGACTGTACGACAGACAGAAAGCAGAAGGTGCGCCGGAGCCGTCTGCGGCGCTATCCACCGCTCCTTCCTGCTAGCAGTTGGAGATCGACGCAAGCGACAAGGAACATCCGGCATCGCGACTGCCCATTGCTATTTGACACCACCACAAGTACCAAGCACAGAGAGCCCTGTAGAGTCCTGCATCACTTGTCCGTGCTCGGTGCTCGTCTGCGTGCTCGTATTGCCCGTGACTCGTACCGAAGCCAGAAAGAAGCCTCCATGTCGCACTGAGCACGAAGTTGTAGCGAGCACAGCGGGGCCTGGCGCATCGGCGGCAGCCCAAACAGACCCGATCAGTCGTGCGCATTGCAGCCAGAGCCCACCGTTTTTGCTACTTTGTGCTCCCTCTCGGCAGCGCCGCTACAGGCGCTCGCACCTGCCTCCACACCCGTCCGCAGCTTCCTCACACCCCCCCCTGGCAGACCCAGAGATCCACCTTCTCTTCTTTTCTTCACTTGGCAGGAGCGCATCGCCTTGTGCGCTCCTCCTCCACCTTTGGCCCTATTCCACGGTCCATTCCATCGGCCATTCTTCTCCATCCGCCGTCTTTTCTCACTTTCCTCAAAGCGGAGGCTGAGGGCTCGTATGTACTATATCTCTCCCCCACCACCCTCTCTCATCGAGCGTTCTGACACCTCTTCACGAGCTTCTCGTCCAACCCCTCCCCTTCACTTCACTTCTCCTTAGTCGCGGTGTCGTCTTAGTCTGTCGTATCTTATACCAGTGCTCGCCCCTTCCCGCTTCCGTTGTCAAACTAAGGACCGCCCGGCTACTTTATCCCATCACGTTTTATCCTTTATCTTTATCCCCCACCCATCTTGTTTATATTCTTCTTGCTCGCATTCCCAGAGTTGTGGCTCGCTTTTGTTCTCCATCCCTATTCCGCCTCCCTCATACACAGATCGCCTGCCATGCCTCCGCAGCTGTTACCGGCTTCGGCCGCCGCCTTTGCTCCCCGCGCTTCCTCCGTCAACGTCGTCCTGGGCTCGAAGATAGAGCCGTGGCTGACTCAGACTCTCAAACGCATCAACCGCATCAAGCGCCCACTCAACAGCGTACCACAGCACCAGAGATGCCTGACGGAGACCCTGTCGTCGGAGAATGCTATCTGGACACTGGCCTCCATCATGGTCCCCAAGACGCCCGAGTCGGAGTTTCGGACAGACCCCAACCCTCTTGTCGAAGCTATTTCCAACTACCAGATGATCACCGTCGAAGCATATATCGTCCATGTCGACATGGTCTTGCGCAACGAGGTCGCCTTCAAGCTGACAACTGACACCATCGACGCCCTGAGCGAGTACCACAAGGATGTCCATTGCGCTGACGCCAGAGCAAACACGTATGACTGGTCCAACAAGGAACAGCAGTGCAAGAAACTGCACAACGACTTTGTCCAGGCAATCAACAAGTTCGTGTACCGTACTCACGTCTCGGCACTGGAGGGCCTCGAGGAGGATGGTGCCGGCGAGCTTCTCTGCGGGAAGAGCGAGGAGGTCAAGAACAGCATTTTGAGCCTCTACAAGCCGCTGCTGCCCCCGCCGCCAAAGCCCATGGACATTTTCCGCCAGCCGCCACTGCTTCCCAGCAACTCGACGGCAAGCATGGACAACATCTGGGCCCACCAGTCTCCGTCCGCCATGGCCCAGGCCGCTGCTGTCATTGCCGCCACCGCCGCTTCCATCCCGACGTCTGTGCCAGCACCGGTCGACTCCTGGCGTGTGCTTCCTTCGAGTCCGAATCCGAACATCCTCGTGACTACCTCCGACCCCAGCGCTTCTCTATGGGCAACCATGGGCATGGTGGAGATTCCGCACACGTCGCCGCCTCCGGCTTACAGCCAGCCGTACTCCACGGCCGCGCTCTTTTACGGATCGCATTTGGTGTCCTCCCCCTTGCCGCAACTGCCTTTGCCGAGTATGCTTACACCACAGCAATGTGGTGTGGGCATCGGCTACGGAGGCATGGGCTGGGATCGCTACCAAGAGTACACGCCTACGATGTGACAACCAGCCGCCGCCACTGGAACAATCGCCAACACTACTGCTTATCCGGGGATGACGACGGTGGCACCCACCACAACAGCTCCCAGTACTTACTTTCAATGAGCAAGAAGCGCCCCGGCTTCCCCGGCATTAAAAGACGGAAAGCTTGGTACTCCCTTTCTTTTGTTCTTTTAGGTTGATTCAGGGACGGCGTTGCAATATTTCAAAGACAGCCTCCAGAGAAAGAGGGGCTGTGCTCCTCGACTCACACAAATACGGCACCAAGAAAGCGATGGCGCGACATGCAGCATATGCAAAAACAGCAAGCATTTTATCAACTATCATACACGGCGTTCAGCATCACGGTTCATTTACGGCACAATTTGGTTTATTTAAGCGATCCGCCTCTACTCTGGGAGCATGATCTGAAAGCGTTTACAGCGTTTCTGTTTCATTGACAAGCGATTATCACCCCTTTTGTTTCTGTTTTTATTTCCTTGTTTTGGGTCACAGGGAAGAGGGCAAGCAACAGCGTTTTCACCAGCAGAATGCCGCACGGTCGGTCATGCATATTCACTTTCATTTACGTCTCCCTCAACATGGCTGGGTCATTGGGCTGGTTTTTTGCATTTTTCGGTATGGATAAACAGGCGACACTCGGTTTGAAAGACATATACGCAGCAATGCATGCGCTTGGGCAAGACCCACGCAAAGACATGTTCTCATATTTCATATTTTCATATTTCCTTCACATCATCGCCAAATACTCGTCTTTTTTTGCCATCTCTTACCCGGGCAACCGACAGCGGCTTTCACCTTTTAAGATACCCCATGCGCAGCGCGTGGTCCACTCGCCATAGCATCCACCACTCTTTTGGGCATTTCACTTCTTCTCCCCTTGTTTATATTTCATACAGCATACGTTTTTGCCTCCGGGACTCCTGTCGACGACTACTTACGGCCGGATTCGACGAATAATTCTTGACGAACTATACGGATGACCTTTCCTTCAGTGGGAAGCAGAAGAATTGATTTCTTCGTCGGAAAGTTAACGGGATTTATTCGGTCATGTCACACCTACGAAACTGGTTTTCAGCGGACATCATGATAGAACACGGCTGGCGTCACAATCAGCTCAACTCGGAGCAGGCCATAAGACATGGCACTTAATTTGTTGGTTAGCTTGCGAGCAACTGGTTGCGAGACAACTACCGACTATTTCTGCCGCAACGTGTTTACTTGGCTGCTGGGAGCAATGAGCGGCATTGAGAACCGGAGTGAGAGGAGAAGTTGGAAGTCGAAACCCTCAGAAAGCCGCCAAGGGCAGCATTTAGTGCCTCCACCAACTGGGAAGCTGCAGGATTGGCTCAATCAGTTTGAGTGGTGAGCGCTGGATGGTGTTCCGAGGTTGCCGGGCCACTTGCTCTGCATACCTGACCGTACCCGCGCGCTTCGATGCCAAGCGCAGAGATGACGCCGGGGAAAGTCAAGGAGCAGGTGGAGAGACCGGCAAACAATATATCCAACAACGCTACGGCCTTTCTACATGTAATACATGGGACTGGATAGTGGCAACCGCCTGGTAATGGAGAGGAGCCGACCAGGGGATGTCACTCGCTGTGCGAGTCCTTGGACGGCTCTTTCTTCTCGCGGTATGTTTCTTTGTTCAACGTGCGATTTCATTTGTCTGGTATGGGAATCCTGGAGATTTCGCACCCTGGTGGACATGTTTTTACAGATAGTCGCCTCTTCTTTGTGACCCCGAGGCCTAGGCCCTTACAGTTAATGTGAACGAAACTTCAAATTGAATAAGCATATTCCGCCACGTGAACTACGCAGTACAAGCTTGGGTTTATGGGCTATGGCGCAACGCAAAGTGCAACGTGTGAATGCATACAAGGGCGATGCCTTCATGTACACCAACTATGTGCGACAGCGTTGGTCTGTTGCGCAAAATTCAAAGTCAGGTAGGATTCGACGGGTGCTCGGCACGGCTGGTCGACATGGCTGGTCGACACGGCTGATCGACGCTCGCACAAAGAACGGTGTGCCGAGGAAACGGGCGACCGGAGGAGGTACCGTTGAATCCTTTGCGTTCTTTGTGTAGGACAATGGGCAGCATTGTGCGACAGGCGCAAAACGACGTCGGCGCCAGCTCCCAGGCCGGCTAAACAGCCGTTGTCAAGTAGCACACAGGCCGGCCGAAGGTCTCGTTCGAGAAGACCCGCGCTCGACATCGGGCTCACTGCGGCAATCCGAGACGTATGCACAGTACGTGTCACAGAGTACAAACACGAGACACAGAACACCGAGGATTCTCTCGCGCAGTACGATGTAGCAGAAGAAAGTGCTCGTGGCACATGTACACGCGACATGTGAGACCGCAGAAACGGCCAAGCCGTGGGATTCCGTGGTACAAAGTTGGGAAACAAGCCAGAGAGTGAGATGACAGAAGTTTAAGTAAAGCATAAGGGCAGGTAGCATAAGGGTAGGTAAAGCATGAGGGTAGGTAAAGCATGAGGGTAGGTAAAGCATGAGGGTAAGGAAAGCAAAACACAAGGAACACCGTCGTATATCCCCTACCTTTCACCCCTCCTCTCCACGGTATATAGAAGCACACAATGAACTAAATCCACCCCTCCTCTCCGGCTAAGCCTCGCCGGAGAGCTCCCGGGCGATGCCCTGGGCAATCCAGTCGGCCAGGGCCATGGTGGTGACCATGGGGTTGACACCGCTGGCGCTGGGGAAGACGCTGGCGTCGGCGACGTAGAGGCCGGCGGTGCCCCAGACGCGTCCGCGCGGGTCGACGACGCTGGCGGCGCCGTCGTCGTCGCCCATGCGGCAGGTGCCCATCTGGTGGGCGGAGGAGACGCCCGTGGTGGTCTGCCAGCCCCAGATGGGGGACGTGGACGCGGCGACGCGGCGGACGCTGTCGATCCAGGCCTCGAGGGCGGCCGATGTCGGCGCGTCGTCGGCGTCGTCGGCGCGGACAAACGGCGTGGCGCCGGCCAGGTAGGTGTGGATCTCGCGGGCGCCCTGGGCGTAGCACAGCCGGGCGATGGCAATGGCGCCCTCGACGGTGCTCTCGCGGTCAAAGTCGGACGGCGTGTAGTCGATGACGGGCTGTCCGGTGACGGGGTCGGGGGTGACGGTGCCGCTGTCGCGGTCGCGCGCAATGGAGATGAAGCTGTCCATGTGGCGGTAGCGCATGGCGAACAGCTTGAAGTCGAGCGCGCTCGTCCACGGCTTGTTCGTCAGGAAGGTGTACGGCTGGCGCGGGTTAGCGGGCGTCCTTGGTTTGTGTTCTTCCGCTGCCCGTCTTCGATCGAGCTGGACATTCGAAGATACTCACCACCATGCAAGTGGCCTCCAGCCGGACGCCATGGCCTCGGCCGTCGAGGTCGGCAAAGCTGTTGCATATGCTCGTCATAATGCCCTCTGGATTCTGGTTAGATGCGGAAATCAAACGGCAAAGTACAGATGCACGTACTGTCCATCGGCTTCGTTTCCTCCTGGAAGATTCCCGTGACAAAAGTGCACGGATGCAGGTGGAGGTTCTTGCCGACTTGGGGATTCTGTCACGTTAGACCACGCGCATGCAAACGGAGTCCGTCTTTGCCATCGCGCGCGAGACGTACCGTGAGACCGCTCTTCCGGAGCACCACGGGGCTCCAGAGGCTGCCGCAGGAGACGATGACCTTTTTGGCGCGGATGACGACGCGCGTCTTGTGGCGCTGGTCCGCGGGGCCGGTCGGGCTGCCGCTGGCGGTGCGCGAGAGCCACGTGCCGACGACGCCGACGGCCTGGGGCACGGGGGGCGGCGGCTCGAGAGCGGCGCCGGGGGGCGGGATGGGCGGCGGCGCGCGCGTGGCGCTGCCGTCGTCGTCGTCAAAGAGCACGCGGTCGACGTGGAAGCCCTCGATGAAGCGGGCGCCGGCGGCGGCGGCGGCCGGGAGCCAGCTGACGGTGGTGCCGCGCTTGGCGGCGCTGGCGCAGCCGAGATGGCAGTAGCCGTCGTCGTGCGGCTGGCCGCCGCGCGTATTCTGCGGCAGCGCGCAGGCCTCGAAGCCGAGCCGGGCGGCGCCGTCGAGCAGCACGCGGCCGCGGTGCGACTGGCGGTCGGCGGCGGCGGCGGCGGCGGCGTCGGCGTCGGCGTCCGCCGCCTCGTAGATGCCCATGACGCGGCACACGCGGTCCATGCAGGCGTCAAAGGCCGGCGTGTTGACAAAGGCCATGCCGGGCTGGCCGCCGGCCGGCGCCGCCCACTCGCGCCGCACCGCGTTTGGCGTCCGCAGGCTGACGGACCAGTTGACCGTGCCGCCGCCACCCCAGCACGAGCCGGCCACGGCCGTGACGCGCGGCGTCCTGGCCGCAATGACGCCGCCGTTCTCGTACAGCAGCCGCAGGCCCTCCTCCTGCGGCATGGGCAGCTGCTCCGGCGGGTAGTGGTAGCCCTTGTCCACGACCACCACGCGGTGGCCGGCCGCGGCGAGGACCTCGGCGCAGACGGCGCCGCCGCAGCCGGAGCCGACAATCACCACGTCGGTGTCGACGACGTGCGTTTCGGCCAGCGCCGCGCTCGGCGTGGCGGCGGGGCCGGCCGGGCCGAACTGCAAAAAGCAGTACGCCGGGTACGCGGCGCTCGGCCGCCAGTGCGGCGGCGCGTCCCGGTAGCCGGAGGCCGCCTTGAACAGCGGCGCCGTGATCAGATAGTTGGTCTGCGCGATCATGTACAGGGTGCGCGCGAGCAGGCGCAGCGGCGGCGACCACGCGCGCGTCCAGCCCTGCACAATGGCTTCGCGCACCTGCACGGGCTGCTGCTGCACGGGCGTCCAGGCGCCGGTGAGCAGCAGGGAGCCGGTGCTGCGACTGGTCGTGTGAGCAGATCCGCCTCGCCGGCACAGCGCCCCCAAGCAGCTTACGATAGAAAGGACAGGGCGGCGCCGAGCTGGTGATGGCTCGCGGGAACCAGCACGGCGACGGTGCGCCGCACCGCCTCGACAAAGCGCGGGTTGTCGGACGGGCGGTCGCCGAGATAGGCGGCCACGACGGCGGCGGACGGCGGGTCGACCAGGGCGGTGCGCGCACGCTCGACGACGGCGTGGAATGCGGGCGGCGGCAGGCTCTTGGCCGACGCGCGCTCGAAGCCGGCCGGGCCGGCGGCCGGTCGGGACGCGTCGCTGGCGCCGCCGGCGCCGCCGGCCGGCACAATGGGCGCGAGGATGGCGTCGAGCAGCGCGAAGAGGACGGCCCACTGGGTGCTGGTCCAGGCGATGTCGGAAGGCGGACCGAGGCTGGGAACGCGAGGGCCGTTGGCCCCGGGAGTGGATCCGGAGGCAGCTCCGGTAGCGCCTATGGCCTCCGGGGCGCCGGCGGCCCCGGCGGCTTTGGCAGCGCCGGAGGCTTTGGCTTTCGTGGCAGTGGGCATAGTCTCAGCGATGGCTGTGATGGTGTTGCGTGTCTGCAGCAGGAAGCAGCCTGGGCGCCCTGGCTGGGAATACGCAAGATACAGCACAAAGTACGCATTACATGCAGAGGCGATAGGATCGACACCCCGGCAGCTGAGCTTCGCCGCGAAACAAGCTAGCCGCTTTCCCCTCATTTTAGCTGCCGTCAGCCCAGAACTAACCTCCCAGCCGCGGCTGCGCCAGACACGCGAGTGCCCGAGCGTAAGCAGTCGTGTTCGTGCTCGCGAAGTTGTTTGCGCCGCAGATCTACGTCTGCCGCAGCCTCGGCGTCCCACGGCGAGCTTGTCCCAGCCCCTGCACACGGCCTAGGCTTCGTCTTGCTGGGCTGTCCCGCGCTGCCGTGTTGATGCTCACACTTGCATCTGTAGCCATCGTCGACGCATATCCGGCTAGCTGCTTCCATCGGAGTACCGACAGAGTCGATGTTGTGGAGCATCCGTGGAGCATCGTGTGATTATGTCATGGAACCGTTCTGTACGACGTCGTTGTCCAGCAGAAAGCGGGTCTGGCCATCGGCGCGACGTATATCCGCCCCAGGATTGCGGGCAGCTGGAGAGCTGCCCGTTCGCGCGGACAAAGCGCCATCCGGAACATGTTGGGGCGTGCACGTGAAAATCCCCATGGAAAATCCCGTGGGCGTTATGTCAGCACGCTCGGTCTGCTCTAGCGCTCCGGGCTGCAAGAGGGAATGCAAGTCTGCGCAAAATATGCACGTCGTTTTGTTGGGGACGTCGTCAACGGGCCGAGCGGGGCTGCTGTCCTTTGCGTTGAGGCGGCAAAATGTCGCTCCAACGGCCGGCAGCCTCCTGCCCGATACGGCGTGTCACCAAGTCGTACGGAGTACGGCGCAAGCGGAGCGGAGCGCAGACCGATCGCTCCTGCCCGGCTGCGACACGGCAGACGGGCGCGGCTCCTTCAGAGTCTCGACGCAGATGCCGACCGCTTTGTATTGGCACAGAGTCCGCGCCACAGACACCACTCCCACTCCGGAGGCTCGAGATTGAGGCAAGTACGCGTACCTGCCGTTTGACGGCGAGCCTTGGTTTCACCTGAAACGAGCCTTGCTTCACACTCATGCGATGCCCCCAACCAGAAAACTTACAGAGTCCAAGCATTTGCAACTGCGCAACACACGCTCACTTACACTTCATACTTGGTTCACGACGTGATTCGGCGGAACGCGGGCGGTGTACTATTTACGAGTACTGATTTTTACAGCCCTGCCTTCTGGCTGTAAGTCGGCCGCTGCCATTGGCCAATTCCGCGAGTCCCAACAAAAAAACACGGGCAAGCGGCCCCGCTGCCGCCGGCTGCACGCTTGGCGTCCTCTGCACTTGCAGAAGCGAGCACAGCAGAAACAGAGGACGCTGCCTCGACAAGCTTGCGCCATTGCGGGATGGATGTGAGGCATCCCTACGGGGCACGACACGGAGTTGGAAAGACGGCGGCATCAGGCACAGTACGAAGTACACAGTGCAACGGTATTTCCCGCACGGTGCTGGCGGGAACACTGCGTATGAAATATGAAATTGTGTGATATGCGCCGTCGCCATTTCCGCGGCTTCCGAAAGCACGACGCGCGAGGCGCTTACTACGTAAAATGGCAAGGTCAAGACCGTGGGCGCGAGGCCGGATCTCGATCGAAGATGGGAATGCGCCGGAGAGAGCTGGGACAGGCAAACACCGGGAAGGCGCGGCGACAAGCTGCGCGTCCATCGGTCATGAACTTGCGCCGCCCGTTCGCAGACGGCAGTCGCGGCTGCAACGGCGGCGCCTTCCTGGTTGGCTCCGTCTCCGTGCATCTCGTACTAACTGGAGTGCTGCAGGCAGGTGCGTCATATGCCCGTACTTGTCGAGGAATCATACAGAGAAGCACAGATAGACAGCCGCTCTTGCCGTATGCCGCAGGACCGCGCCTTCCCATCACTACGCGTCTTGGCCGACAGCTGCGACCTGCTCGCACAGCGTCCCAACAAGGAAAGCATGGCCCAAGCCTCGGCTTGCGACGCCCACGCCGATCCGGCCTCTGGCTCCACGAGCTGTTCAACGGAGCCTTGGGAGGAGCCAGAACGTCGCAGTCCGTCCGCGGGTGTCGTAACAAGATCCACCCGAATAATGACATTTTAAGTTTCGCCCAGCCAGCTCTGCTTCCGTGGTCGGCCGTGCACCCTGTCACTCCGTCGTCCAGCTCAGACAGCGTACTTTTGTATGACATACGAGTGCTCCGTAGCAATGCAAATGCTCTGTCTTGGAAATGCCCCGGGGCCTCGTCTCGCTCCTTCCCTGCCCGCCCCCCCTGCTCTTTCCTGGCGGACGATACAAGTATATCAGGCGCCCGCCTCCTTCTCTTCTCGCGCTCCTCTGCCTTCAGCAGCATCGCCGGCCCCGTTTCTGCCTCACCCAGCCTCCAGTCGTTGACCGTGTGCTAGTCGCGGGCAAGCCTCCCCCTTGCAGTTCTTGTTGGACCAAGCCCGCATCCGAGTAGTCGGTCGCGTGCCGTGTATCCACATCCTGTCCACATTCTGCCCCAACAACTATTCGGCAGACCAAGTTTGCGCGGCAGCCTTCCTCACTTTGGCCTTGCCGTCTTTCCGTCTTTCCGGCCCTTCGTCTTT
Source organism: Grosmannia penicillata (assembly GCA_002778075.1). Lineage (NCBI taxonomy): Eukaryota > Fungi > Ascomycota > Sordariomycetes > Ophiostomatales > Ophiostomataceae > Grosmannia > Grosmannia penicillata. The sequence continues at coordinate 2,491,923 of PCDK01000001.1, read as the reverse complement.
CCTCTTTTGCCTTTTCCGGGCTGCAGATTCCGGCGTGGATTTGGGTTCTTCAACAGCGCCTCCCCCGTCCTCGCTGCTGCTGCTCTTCCTTCTCATCCGCCCATCCCCAGCTTCTGCCCAGCTCGCGCCCGTCGAGCAATGCCCACCATGGCTTCCCCGGCCGTCTTCTTCCAGCTGCCTTCTGCCTCGCTCTTCCGTGCACCGAACCCGGACCCGGCCTTCATCCCCCCGCCGGCCGCCGGATCCACGTCCTTTGCACCCCCCTTCCAAATCCCCGACAGCGTCTATCAGGCCGCTCTCGACGCCCGCGTGCCGCTGACCATTGCCACGCTCTATGCCGTCACAGCCAAGGCGCTGAATGCCTACAACCGCTCGACCAACCGCCGGCCGTGGGCCATCAGCAAGACGCGCCTCTTCTTCGCCTTTGTCGTGCTGCACAATGTCTTCCTTGCCGTCTACTCCGCCTGGACGTGGTATGGCATGCTTGGCGCTCTGCGCCGCAGCATTGCCAGCCCCTTTGCCAGCGCCGTCGATAGCACCACCGGCAGCATCAACACCGGCGGCTGGGCTGCCACCGTCGACAGTTTCTGCCGCATGAACGGCGCCCCTGGCCTCGGCAACGGCCTGCACTACAACGAGGCCGCCCACGCCTGGCACACTTCGTCCTTTGATTCTGCTGCTGTCGTGCCGGACCGCATGCAGCCCGGCCGCCTCTGGAACGAGGGCCTGGCCTTTTACGGCTGGATCTTCTACCTCAGCAAGTTCTACGAGGTTCTCGACACCTTCATCATCCTTGCCAAGGGCAAGTACAGCTCGACCCTGCAGACCTACCACCACGCCGGTGCCATGCTGTGCATGTGGGCCGGCATGCGCTACATGAGCATTCCTATCTGGGTGTTTGTCTTTGTCAACTCCTTCATCCACGCCCTCATGGTTCGTCTTTTCTGCCTTTCCCGTCTCCACAGCGCACGCGTGACACCCACTAACACACCTCTAGTACACCTACTACACCTTTACTGCATTCTCTGTCCGCGTGCCGACTGTTGTCAAGCGCACCTTGACCACCATGCAGATCACCCAGTTCCTTCTCGGCGCCTCGTACGCCATGGTGCACTCCTTTGTGTCCTACACCGTTCCGGTCCCGATCACTGTCAACGCGGCCAGTAACACCACCGCCGTTGCCGACGATCGCGTCGTTGCCTACGGCCAAAAGTCCGTGCCCTGCATCACCACAACGAGCGAGACCTTTGCCATCTGGCTCAATGTGCTCTACCTGTTGCCCCTGACGTACCTCTTCGTCAAGTTCTTCATCACCTCCTACCTGCGCCGCAGCAATGCGGAGAGCGCCCGGGCTGCTCGCGATGGCAAGAAGGCCGGTGCGCCCGTCCCTGTCATTAACCACCCGTCCAATGCGACGCTGGCTACGACGCTGGCTACGACGGCCAGCGAGGCTGAAGCTATGGTGCTCCGCCGCCTGAGCAATGTCGGCAACCTGGCCGAGAAGGCCGGTTGGGACGCCGCCCGGGGCCTTGAGAAGGAGGTCTACGGAGAGTCGGCCGAGGTGGCCGTCGAAGACGACGCCACCTCTACGCCGAAGCGCTCGACGGGACGGACGAGCAAGCGCGCCACATGAGGCTTCCACGCGAGTTTTCCATTCGGATTTGCGAAACTGCGAAAGATAAGCTACATGCCACAACAAGAGAGAAGAGGCACATGTTTCTTCCTGGGTCTACGAAATATGAGGGTATGCCTGAGTTTAAAATACGGACGATACCGGTCAATGATTGGAGGATGGCAGGGGAGTTAAGGATACACATATATGGCGATACTTTGCGGCGTTTTCATTTCACCCGGATATGTTCTACCGGCTTATGCACTTATTTATGCACTGTTTTGGTACGAGTAATAAATCCTACCGATTTCAAGAATCCATGTCCAGGAACCCAGACACATCAAGACAGTGTTACATGCGGTGAAGGCGAGAAAGCTGCTCCCTACTCCGTACATGCTGCTGTCAAGACTGTTTTGTGTGACACATGCCAGACCGCATTGTGGCCACTGCAGGTTCTAAAAATAATAACTTTTCATTTGCGGTTTTCTACTCAACATAGACCCCGCGATATTTGTCTTGGGTTGTACTCTGCATCCGCCCCGGATCACAGCGCATAGCGCACAACGCGCAATATGCAGTACCGCCCGCCCTGGCCTCATACCTCAGGCTCAGGCAATCGTCATGCCACCACTGCTGCCAAGCAGCAGGCTCCAGTCCCATCGCGTTGAAATGAGCAAGTAGAACAGAACCACACAGGCCAACAGGCAGGAAGACGGATATGGTGAGACATGAGGATTAAAAGACAAATTGGATGAGAAAACCATAAGCCGTCAAACGCCTCCTGCGAAAAAATAGTTATAAACTGAATCAAGCACATCCGAGGGCCAGGGGGCCAAATGAATCGGGTTGCAGACTTTGCCCAACACAAACTTCCGCTAGGAACCCCCCCTGGACCATATTCCACCCACATAACAGCAAGTCTATCAGTACAAACAAATGTAGTGAAGAGATATTCACTCCTCCCGTCTCATTTTGCCGCGGACAAGCTGTAGGCCGCGACGCGAGGTCCACCGCAGGCGCCTTTCAGCAGCTTTTGACAAGAAAAGCAAATGCCGTAGAGCACAGCAAGTCGGGACGTCTCCTCTCGACGGGCCATCTGCAGACGATCGGGAAGGTTAAGCGTAAAAACATGAGAGCGTAGTCCACTTGGTGGGGGACAGTAGACAATGTCGACATAAAGAATAGATAAGGAAATTATTGGTATCATCTGATGGCGAACGCAAAGTATTGCATTTCCCATACACACTCCCCTTTTTTCAGTCACACGACAGTTCCTCACATTCCAATGGGCATGTGAGAGATCATAGGCCCAAGAGCATTCTAAGCAGACTCCTCAACCGGAGCGGCCTTCTCGCCTTCCTCGCCGCCCTGGGCCTTGACGTAGTCGCGGTACACGACGAGAGCCTCGTCAACCTTGGCCTTCAGGGCTGCCTCATCCTCAATAAGATGGACGAGCTCCTGGTTGTCCATCTCCAGCAGCATGCCGGTGATCTTGCCAGCCAGCTCAGGCTCGAAGCTCTGAATCTTGGGGAAGATGGACTCGCCCAGGATCTGCTTCTGCTGCTGGATGTTGCCACCGGTGGCGTTCAGCTGCGCCTGGATCAGAGTGGTCTGGTTCAGCTCAGGCGTGGCAGCAACGTTCTGGGCCTGGGCACCGCGACCAGCAGCCTGGCCGTTGAAGCCCTGAGACTGGCCACGGCCAGCGCCGCGACCGCCGCCATTTTGGCGGGTGTTGGGCGGGAAGCCGGACAGGCCGGGACCGCCCTGGATGCCAATGCCGCCGGGGTGGCCACCCATCGTCGGGATGGGGCCACGGCCGCCGGCCGGGGAGCCGCCACGGCCAACGGACTGAGTCTGCATGGCCGCCATGAACTGGGCGCTGTTGGGAGCGCCGAACGGAACGCCGGGGGGGAACTGGCCCGGGATACCGTAGACGTTAGGGGGGAGCTGCTGGGGGGGGATGCCACCGCGGCCGCCCTGCGGGTAGGCGCCGGGGGCGAACTGGCCGGGACGGCCGCCCGGAATACCCATGGCGCCCTGGGGGAAGGCGATGCCACGGCCGCCCTGGGGCAGGAACTGCTGCTGGCCAGGCGGGAAGTACACCTGGGGCTGCATGTAGGTCTGGGGCATGCCGGCGACGGCAGCAGCCTGCTGCATGCGCAGGGTGTTGCGGGCCTGGATGCTGGCCTCGAGCTGGCTCTTGCGAACCTCCTTCTTCTGGGCAATGGCGACGTAGAGGGGCTTGCCATTCACCATGCGCTGGTTCATCTCGGTGACGGCCTTGGTGGCATCGTCGGGATTGCTGAAGCAAACAAAGCCGAAGCCCTTGCTCTTGCCAAGCTTGGGCCGACCAGCGGCCTTATCAGCGGCGGCACCCTCGGCAGCAGCCTCCTCGCCCTCCTTGGCCTCTTCCTTGGCCTCCTCCTTGGCCTCCTCCTCCTTCTTCTCCTCCTTGGCCTCCTCCTTGGCCTCCTCCTCACCCTCGACGACGGCCTCACGCATAACCTTGGCCGAGGTGATAGGGCCGTAGGGGGCAAAGAGTTCGCGGAGCTTCTCGTCATCAACGTCGTCATCAAGGTTCTTGATGTACAGGTTGACACCGACGTACTTGCTGGCCTTCTCCTGACGAGCGGCCTCATAAGACCTGCGGAGCTCCTCCTCACGCTCGTGTTTCTTCTGAGCACGGCCAACGTACAGCTCCTGACCGTGGAACTCACGGTTGTTCAGCTCCTCAACAGCCTTGGCAGCGCTCTCATGGCTGGTGAAGTTGATGAAGCCAAAACCACGGCTCTTGCCAGTCTCCTGGTCACGGGCAATGGTGGAAGAGGTCACAGAGCCGTACTTCTCGAACAAGGTGCGGAACTCTTCGTCGGTGACGTCGGCGTTCAGGTTCTTGATGTAGATGTTGGTGTAGTTGGCCTTCATCTCCTCAAACTTGCTCTGGCGGTCCTTCTTGGGGATGTGGTGGCCGACGTAGACCTTCTTTTCGTTCAGAAGCATGCCGTTGACATGCTTGATGGCCTGCTGAGCAGCCTCGTCAGTCTCGTAGTGGACGAATCCGTAGCCCTTGGAGTTACCGTGCTCGTCCTGGGCGACCTTGCAGCTGAGGATGTTGCCAAAGGCAGCAAAGGTGTCGTGCAGAGCCTTGTTGTCGATGGCAGCATCGAGGTTCTTGATAAAGATGTTGCCCTGGCCAGTCTTGCGCAGGGCAGGGTCACGCTGCGACCACATGATGCGGCAAGGGCGGTTCTTGATGAGCGTGTAGTTCAGTTCTTCGAGGGCCTTCTCGCCGTCGGCGGTGCTGTTGTAGTTCACGTAGGCATAGCCGAGGGAGCGGCGGGTGACGGCGTCACGGCAGACACGGATGGACGCGACCGGGCCGATCTGAGAGAAGAGCTCGAAGAGCATAGCCTCAGTGACGGTCTCGTCAAGCTCGCCGACGTAAAGCGAGGCAGAGGCCTGGGGGTGAGCGGCAGCGGAGCTCGGCGTGGGGCCGGCCGTGTCGATCTCAACGGACTCGGAAGCAACATTGGTGTTGATGGCCGGAGCAGCCTTGTCGGCACTGCTGAGAGTGGTGTTGCTCAGGTCGTTGGCAAGCTGGTCGACAGCGCCGGAGGTGGTAGAAGCAGCCATTTCGGATGAAAAGTGGTGAAGCGGGGAAGAAGCTGCGGGGCAGAAGCCAGACGTTAGCAATGCTCGGCAAGTTCCGAAACCAAACGCGGCCCGTGGTGAGTGGGCGGTGAGAAGCTGAAGTGAGGGACAGATCAGGAAAGAGGAAATCGCGGGGCGGTGTCAAAAAATGAAACGATGCAGGATGCGGGATACACGACGCAAACCGGCCAGCGTGGAAGGTCAACGGCAGGGCAAAGACAGCGAGAGGCGTTGCCTGTGCCGGGCAGAGAGATGGGAAGAGGGAGTCTGCAGGCGGATGTAAAAGAGCAACGCAGACAAAGAGGTGGTCGAGAACGGCGATCCAATATAATTCCACCTTTGTGTGCCTTGATAGTTGGGCTTGGGGCATACAGCTGCTAGTGCTGCAGAGGTCTTACCGGTAGGAGGCGAGCGAGAAATGGTTCTTGCGAGAGTGAAGAGTGAAAAGACTGCTGTCGGCTGACTGTTGTCGTTTCTTGCGGTCGAGATGAATTGTTTTTGAAGTTTTTTTTGGTCTCCGTGGGGTTTGGCTGTCGGAGATGTTTTAGGGAAAGTTTTGGATTTTTGCAGGATTTTCAACTTTTTTTGTGATTTGTATGGTGAAGAAAGCGGTGATGCCGAGAACAGAAATCAAGTACGAGGCCCGTACTGTCGATCGTGTTCTCCTTCGAAGGGTTGGTGGTCTGGTCTGGAAGGGTGGGTGAGGAAGAGGAAGGAGGGGAGAGAAATAATTTCTCCGTCGCGCTTTTAGATTACTCGAATTTTTTCTGCCTCCCAACTTTTTTACCAGGGCTTCCGCCAGCAGGCTAGTGCTAAGGTATGGCACGCGGCGGCGTATGTAAGCGGAATTGCTGACTAGCGGGCGATAAGTGGAGGAAGGTGCGGTGTGCATGTGAACAGCCCACCAAGCATACGGATAAGGTGTGGCAGGTGCGATACGTAACTCGCAAAAATACTGCGCCTCTACGGAGTACTTGTGCGCAAAATGCGCCTGTCCGTAGCACATAATTTCTCCATTTGCCCTTTGCGCGCCGACCACGCCTTCCTACTTTGTACGGAGCAGAAACTGCGAAACGCAGGCGCAGCGCTCCTGCCTGATACAGGAGCACTGACTGCAAAGCGGTAGCATGCGCACTTTCGCCGTCACAGATTGGGAAGGCGCAGGCCGTGCCAGCTGCCGGCGTCGAGGGGTGACAGCCGGCAGCTAGCGCCACGCTGACTAACACCTTGCCCGAACGCCACCTTACGCCATTCTAGAAGCCTGAGTACGGAGTAATGCTCCGTAGTAAACCGGTCTCCAACTACACGTAAGCTAACGCCTGCCCAAAGCTGCCTCGCCGAAAGCCGCATCACCACGCACGACACGGCGTGCCAGCTCCTGCGACATATCGGCGTTGGCCTCGACTGTCCAACAGCAGCACGGCATTCGGTTATTTCGGTAATACAGCAGAGCCGTTGTATTCGGGTCTTCTCTGCTCGACTCTGCCCCAGACAACCCCGCTATCGGCTGTGCATCTTCGCGACGCTGCTGTTCAGCCATGTTCCCAAACTTTACCGGAACATCGCGCCGTCCACGAAACGTCAATCTCAGCGGCCAGCGACACAAGAACCCGTTTACCGCGCATGCCCTGACGCCGGGAACCGGTGCTGGCGCCTCCAAGACGGTCGCCGATGCACAGGCCGAGCGCCAGAAGCGCCAACAAGAACGCAACGAGCTCAAAGCGGCCCGGTCAATCCAGCGGGTTTGGCGCTCGCACCGCGTTCGCGCGGATGTGAAGGATGCACGTCGTCAGAGTCTCCGGCGCCTGTACTCTGGCACGTCTGACCCGCTTCCCGATGGTAGAATAGCTGCTGGCGTTCCGCTCCTTCTCGGCAGCTTTGACGCCAGCAGGGATGACGATTGCCAACTGCTCGACCTTTTCGCCAAGGATGTCACCAAGACCAATTATGCAGCACTCGCATCGGGACAGATCCCCCCCGCTAGGCTTTGGTACCTGGCAAAGATACTGATACTCTCGCTGACTCGGTATGTGCAGCCTGTTGTCGGTAACGTGCATCGTGTACAGCGGGCCTCTCTAACTACTTGTTGGCAGTCGTCCTGTCCTCACCGACCAGCTCGAGCTGCTTGTTCGTATTGCCAACTTGCGCCCCTCGGCCCTCCTCGACAGTCTCGACCTTTACTACAGGCTCATGGTCAAGCTCTGCTCCGACGGATCCGTTTCAGAAAGGGAGACGCTGCTGGTTCGAGACGCTGTCATTGCTCCTCTCTTGAGTAGCGAAAAGGCCACAGGTACGGTGCCTCCTATTCTGTCCTACTTGTCCTTTCCCTTGTGCCGCACGTCGTTTGAGCTTGGTGGACTAACGGACAGATGAATCCCGAGCCTATTTCGAGCTGGCCACAACTTTCCTCACCCACCCTTTAATACTGCTAGAGCAGAACATTGCTCTCTTCGCACAGTACATCGACATCGGGCTGCTTTCTCGCACCGTAATACAGGCATATAGCACCCCCAAATCAAAGCCGGACAAGTCATCAGAGCAGCTCCTCTGGCTTCTTGCGCATGTCATCGACATACAGAGAAATCAAGAGGGCGGCTCCCAAAGTTCGCCCTTGTATCTGAAAGCTGTTTACATGCAGCTCTCCGGCCTCGCAAGTGTTATTCGGGTGCGGCTGTCCGCCGACATCTCCGAAACATCTGACTTGGGCTCGACCTCGCCCTTTGGCTACACGGCAGCGAAAGTCCGTTCTCTTGCCGATAAAAACGAAGTTGCTTGGCTGCTGGAGAAGTTCGCTTCGTAAGAACCGCCCCATTTCTGTTTCTAGTTTTTGCTCCTGCCGTGGTATGCATGCTGACTTCCACCAGAAGCCAAAGCGATGCGTCCGCTACAAACTATGCCAGCTTTCTCGCTGGGTACTTTATCACACTCATTCGCTGCTTTCCCGACAAGGCAGATGATATCCGTATGCGTCTGTTCTTGGCTGATTTCCCCACACCCACTGGCCCTGAGCCGGCTGTTCGGTATTTTTGGACAGCCTCAAGTTCGACAAAGCTTTTCGATCGCATCCTCTCGTCTCCCAAGAGTGCGCGTGACTTTTTACTACAAAGAAAATATTTCCCTGTCACGTCCATGGTGTCAGCCGATGACTCGGAATGGGACCGAGAATGGCGAACAGTTCTGCTGTTCCTTGAGCTGTACACATTTGTTATTAGACTGACAGACGACGACGACTTCTTTTCAAATATCAAATCACCGGCTCTCATTGAGAACAGTGTAGCAGCCCCGTCTCGTCTGCGCTCTTCTGCTCTAAATCTTGAGGCCCTGGAGCGTCTCTCCCTTTTTCTCAAAAATTTAGCCTTTGCACTGAACTATAACGCGGCAGAGCTCTTACAGGACCGTGGAAACGACGGGAAGGCGCTCTCGACTACGAATGGACTGAGCCGCTCGGATCAATCGGGGGGCTATCACGTCATTGCAGGTGTGGACTTTGGCACTTTCAAATCCCTAGTCACAACATCCATCCAGATGCTTTACGAGCGCGATTCGAGGCGACAGTTTTTGCCCGCGGGTCATTGGCTCATGACCTCGAACTTCGATATGGAGGGTTTTCTGTCGGCTGTCGTCCTCGAGGAACAACGCCAGCATGATCTCCGAGACCAGGATGGCAGCGATGATGATGTGAATATGGACGGCACTAGCTCAGATGACTCGGGTAGCGACAACCTCGGCTTTCACCACTTACGCTCACGAGCTTCGCAGCTCGCCTACCGAGAAAAGGTCAAGAAACAAAGCAAAAAGACACAGTGGGAGCGTATGCTGGCATCGATTGGCCCTAAACTCGAGATACTCCGAAACATGCCATACGCACTGCCATTTGACATCCGTGTCAAGATATTCAGGCAGTTTGTGGATTTGGACAAGCAACGGCGACGAAAAGGCTTCGTTGATCCGGACCAGTGGCGCATGTTTATGGCGAGTCAACAGACGAGCAGGTCGAGCAGCGATGGTCTTAGCCGCCACAATGCCCGAATCCGACGAGACGCTGTATTTGATACAGCAATGGCGCAATTCTTTCCTCTCGGAGAAGGTCTGAAGGAACCCATCCAGATCACTTTCCTAGATGAGTACGGAAATGAGGAAGCCGGCATTGATGGCGGCGGCGTTACAAAGGAGTTTCTCATGAGTGTGACCAAAGACGTCTTTACGCCAGCGCAAGGCATGGTCCCACGATTCGAGTCCAATAAAGAGAGCGCACTGTATCCGAATCCTCTAGCTCTCGACCAACTAAAGAACAGCATGCGAAGATCCAGAATAAGCGAAGGCAGCGCTGATTGGCACGGACAAATCAGCGAGATGCTCCGCGAGTACGAGTTTATTGGCCGCATTGTTGGCAAGTGCTTGTATGAGGGTATCCTGCTAGACGTTGTGTTTGCGGGCTTTTTCTTGTTGAAGTGGGCCATGTCGACGACAGACTCGGCCTATCGGGCAAGCATCAACGACTTGCGTGAGATGGACGAGGGTCTGTACCAAGGCATGCTGTCCCTGAAAAACTACGATGGGAATGTCGCGGACATGGATCTCAACTTCACGCTCGAGGACCAAGTCACATTGGGAGACGAGCCGCTGCGGACAGAGACGCGGAGGCTGATGCCCAATGGCGAGAACATCCCCGTCACCAACGAAAATCGGCTTCTGTACATATCATACGCGACACGACACCGGCTGGTTGCGCAGCCATACCAGGTGACAAAGGCGTTCCTCCGTGGCCTGGGCACCATTATTGACCCAGCCTGGCTGCGGATGTTCAATCAGAATGAGCTGCAACGGCTTGTTGGCGGCGATTCGTCCGAGATTGACGTGGCGGACCTGCGGAAGCACACCGTGTACGGAGGTGTCTACGCCATTGGCGACGATGGCGAGGAACACCCGTCAGTGAAGCTGTTCTGGAGGGTGATGGAGGCGCTCCCCGACGAGGACCGGCGACTTCTGCTCAAGTTTGTCACGTCGACGCCGCGCGCACCCTTGCTCGGCTTCTCGCAGCTCAAGCCCTATTTCAGCATCCGGGATGGAGGCTCGGATGAGACGCGGCTGCCCAGCGCCAGCACATGCATCAACCTCCTGAAGCTCCCGCGTTACTCTAACATGGAGACAATGCGGAAGAAGCTGCTGTATGCGGTGCGGTCGAACTCGCGATTTGACCTCAGCTGAAAGCCGAGGTGGAAGAGCGGTGGTTTTGCTTCAGGACGGGAACAAGACACTGCACAACTGGTGGCCTTACAATAATTGTGATCTTGATGCAACGAAGAGCTTTAGCGAAGGCAGGTGGTAATTAGTTGGTGTTTGAAGCCATGTACAGCTGCAGCACATTCCCCCAGAGACTGGGGCTTTGTAGATTGTCTATGAAGTACAATTGCATTTGAATCAAGTGAAGCATGACTCGTTTTCTCAACCGGATCAGGCTGAGCGTGCATTATGTAATGCAATACTGTCTGGGAGTTGTACTGAAGGATCAGAACGCTTTGGCGTAGATTGCTGGAAGAGCAGGTGTCCTCGGTCGCTCCTTCTCGTCACGGGCATTGCACCACGATTTAGCTGGCAGACTGCATCTTAAATTAAGTCGACGATCATTCGTTTCCGAAATTCTTTCACGACTTTAAACAATGCACAACTCGGCTTCTATGCAAATGTCAGGGCAGAGGTTGACACCTCTAGCTTCATCTATCTGATTGGACTGACAGTCGGCGCCTTTCTAAACAAGGTTTCAAGGTTTTAACGTTAATACGAAGTAGGTCCATTGATAGCGTGCCCACATCAAGAAAGATAGGGTGTGGATTATGGGACAGTCACGTGCCTTAGCATAGCATAGATACGCACGGACCCTCGCATATGCATGCGTGGCACTACTAGATATGCCTCAACTCCGAGGCCCTCTAGATACTGGGACTCTCCCATCATCCAATTCATCTATACTTCAGAGCACATCTTGTACTAGGCCTATTGCCTCTGTCCAGCAGCACAATCCAGTCATATCGGTCTTGTAACCACAAGTACCGATACAGACTGTCCTGGTGACCGTACATTAGAGCGAGGAGCAAGCCATCGCTAGTACGGCAGACTAGGGACGTGCCTGGGGCAGAAGCCACAAGGGGCTGACATTCGCAGCGATCATAGGCTTGGCGTCGGAGACGAAATGGAGCAATGACACAGCTTGGCGCAACGGTACCCGCCTCGCGCGTCCTTTGGCAGTACAAAGCTCACCGTCAGGCAGAGGGGCTCACGAAAGAGGACGTGTTCCAAGACCTTTGGCTTGGAGCATATTTGTTTCTTTGCGCCTACGCCAATTTACGCCATCTTCTCATCTTGTCATTTCTCAACTCCGTATGCTATGAACGCTGGCCTGTTTTGCTGTTAACTCATACTACAGCGAATGCTGGCCATTCTCTACCTGCGCTAGCCTCTGTCGGACTGTGTTGAAGCTCCTGGTCAGTCTCGGCATGGCCGCCGGAAACCACGTGCGAGACCAGCAAGCCTTTCAAGCCAGCCACAGCACAGCGCCGACGCGGGTGTCCATCTCAGACAAATCCCGGGCCAGGGTCGGCCCACGATCCGGCGATTATGCGTCTGTTGGCCCTTCTCGGCCGGCGTCACAGCCGCGTGCCGCTTGCGCTTCTATTTGTCTTCTGCATCCTCCTTCTGCTCCCTGATCTGCGCCGCCAAACCAGCGACTTCTTGTGGTTTGCCTTGTTTTCGCCAGCGCTTCGTCTTTCGCGCACTGCGGACAACTTTGATGTTATTCGGTACATCAATCCTCTGATCGGCACTGTCAACGGAGGCCATGTCTTCCCAGGTGCCACCCTGCCTTACGGTATGTTTCTGTTGTAGCAGAAAGCCCTTTCTACACGACCTCCAGCCAGCTCATCCTACTAGGCATGGCCAAGCCTGTTGCCGACACAAACAGCAAAGCCGAAAACGCCGCTGGCTTTGTGTCTGACGACAGCTTCATCACTGGGTTTTCTCATATGCATGACTCGGGTACTGGCGGAAGCCCGTCATTGGGCAACTTTCCTCTGTTCGTGCACCCGGGCTGCCCGGAAGACGACCCAACAAAGTGTGATTACGATACTGTCAAACGTGGGACACCACGGAAGAACAACACGGCTCGTGCCAGTCCAGGGTATTTCGCAATTGACCTTGAAAACGGCATTAGCGCTGAGATGACCGCAACTAGCCATGCTGCGCTGTACCGGTTTTCCTTCCCCAGGGCTATCGATGGTTCCGCTGAGATTCAGGCGCACGAAGGGCTTGTCCCGTACAGTCCGCTCATTCTGCTCGATCTGGCAGACCTTGGCAGGACCCGCTCCGGCGGAGGTGTCCATGTACATCCGGAATCGGGCCGCATCGTTGCTGACGGTGTCTTTCGGCCATCGTTCGGAGTAGGCTCTTACTCAGCATATGTGTGTGCTGACTTTTACGGCGCCCGTATTCGTCGTTCAGGGATATTTACCTCTTCGGACGGACCTGTGGAAGAGCCCAAAATTTACGACTCCAAGAAAGGCGCCTTCTCTGCTTCGGCCGGAGGGTGGATACAGTTTGACCCGCCTGCTGACTCGGACGAGGGCATCCAAGTCCGCGTTGGTGTCTCATTTATATCGACAGACCAGGCTTGTGCGAACGTGGAGGCTGAGATCCCCAACTGGGACTTTGACGGCGTTCTGCTGGCAGCCCAGAACGCCTGGCGGGAGAAACTAGCACCTGTTGCTGTAGATGCAACGGGCGTTTCCATGGAGCTTCAAACAATATTCTGGTCCGGCTTATACCGGACCTTGTTGTCGCCCCAGAACTATACGGGGGAGAACCAGAAGTGGCAATCAGGCGAGCCGTATTATGACTCGTAAGTTGGCATCTAGACGTGTGTGGAATAGGCAGCCAGAACATTTACTGACGCTGGAAGATTCTATTGCATCTGGGATTCGTTTCGTGCACAACACCCGCTGCTCACAATAATTGATCCGGCAGCCCAGACGGAAATGGTGCGGGCATTGATTGATATATATCGTTTCGATGGTATGTGCAACAAACACACGCTTGCCCTGCTTTCTTCTCCTTGTCTAATAGAGCTCAGGGAAGCTTCCTGACTGTCGCATGAGCTTCTGTAAAGGATATACACAAGGCGGCTCGAATGCCGATGTGGTGATTGCAGACGCTTTTGTCAAGGGGTTAACCGACGACATTGACTGGGCGACGGCTTATGAGGCTGTGGTGTCTGATGCAGAAATCGAGCCGGACGTTTGGGGTGTGGAAGGTCGCGGCAGTCTCGACAACTACCACGCGCTTGGATACATACCGTGGGATGACAATGACAGCAAGGGCCACGGGCCGAAGAGCCGCAGTATCTCGCGACTTGTTGAGTATGCCTACGACGACTTTGCCATCTCCCTTCTATCCGAGGGACTTGTCACGATCATTGGCGCGGAACGGGCGGCAGCCGACAGAGAAAAGTATCTAGCCCGCGGATCCAACTGGCGCAATCTGTGGAACCCAGAGCAGCGTGATTTGTACCGCGATACACACGGCGAGGAAGCCGAGACCGATTTCGTGGGCTTCCTGCAGCCACGGCTCCTCAACGGCAGCTGGCGCTCCCATAGCACACGTCGTTGCAGCCCCGTGTTTGATATGCACAGCTGCTACTACGACACGCACTATGACACCTATGAAGGAAGCCCGTGGCTATACTCCTTTTATGCGCCGCAAGACATGCGTACCCTGGTGGACCTGATGGGCGGCCGGGAGACTTTCACGCGCCGGCTCGACTACTTCCACGAGAGCGGCATCGCCTATATGGGCAACGAGCAGACCTTCCTGTCCGTCTTCCAGTTCCACTATGCCGGACGGCCGGGCCTGAGCTCGTACTGGGCGCACCGATATATACCGACACTCTTCAACACGAGCGTCAACGGCATTCCGGGAAACGATGACTGTGCCATGGGCGCCTTTTCTGCGTTTACGTTCATGGGGTTCTTCCCAGTGGCAGGCCAGAGTGTATACTTGTTGACGCCGCCATTCTTCCCCGAGGTGCGGCTGCGAGCCGGAAATGGCCGGGCCGCTGTTATTCGTGTGCTGAACTTTGATCCGACGTACGAGGCAAGGTACATCCAGAGCGCCACACTGGACGGACAGCCATACACGCGCAGCTGGATCACGCATGACTTCTTCTCCAACGGCGGCGTGCTTGAATTGAAAGTGGGCACAGAAGAGAGTGGTGCATGGGGTGTAGCAGACGCCGACTTGCCTCCGAGCTACTACAGCTGAAGCCGGAGGTGGATGTATCTGTAGCTATGTAACTTGAGATCCTGTATATACGATACCAAACCAAGCGATACGATCTTGTAAGTACGAGCTTGTAAGCCAAAGAACAAAATACTGTGCGTGTACAGCGCCACAAACAAATGCGCCACATCAGGACTGGTCTTCGTCCTCTTCCTCATCCCCGCCGTCATCCTCGGAATTTCCATCTGTCTCCTCGTTCTGCTCGTCTGACTCATCGTCGTCGCCCGGATCCGGACGCACGATGCGGTTCAGATGATGGACAAAGCCGGACAGGGACTTGAACATGTCGATAATCCTGTCCTGGCCGTCCGGGTCGGTCACGATGTCGTCGGCGAGCTTCTTGGTGACTGTGAAGTTTCGTAGCTTCAGCAGCTCGATATCGCGGTGGGAGGCATCAAAACCCTGCAGGTGAGATTAGCGTGAGTAGTGCGGAGGGTGGACGATGCAGGCACCTTTGGCTTTGTTTTGAGGGCGTCGTGGGTGTTGAGGCTGGCAAAGGCGTGGAGAGCAGCAGCTTCGTCGGCACTGCCTGCGGGCACGGCTTGCTCGGCTGCCTTGGCGCCTCTGGCGCCTCTGGCGCCTTTAGCCCCTTTGGCGGCCTTGGCCTTGGCCTTGGGGACACTAGACAGAAAGGTGCGGCGGAAGGGCTCGTCCGCCGCGAGGGCGCGGCGCCAGCGCTGGGGCCGCTCGTCGATGCTGGCGCGCAGGAGGGCGAGGGAGGCCGCGTCGGGGTGCCAGAGGCCGCCGCCGAGGAGACAGGCGCCGGGCTGGCAGTGGAGATAGTAGCAGGCGTAGGGGCCTTTGCGGCCGGTGCGCGACCAGGCGGCGGAGAAGTAGGGCTTGTAGGGGGTGGGGTCCTTGGAGAAGCGGATGTCGCGGTAGACGCGGAAGACGACGTCCTGGACCGGCAGCTCGGGGACGGTCTCGTCGGCCTCGGCGCTGAGGCGCGCCGAGAGGATCTCGACGTACGCGTGCCAGTCGGCCTGGGCGCGGCGGAACTCGGCGTCGTTTTCTGGGCGGTCAGCAACGCGAACAGCACCACACAGACAAACAACACACCCTTGAGCCAGTTGCGCCGGTTGTTCGCCTGGAGATCGCGCAGAAAGAGCAGCGTGTTCGGGTGCAGGCGGCCGGGCTCGTAGGCGATGCCGCCGTCGCTGCGCAGCTGCTTGTGCGGCGTGAACGTGACCCGGGGCGCTGCGTCGTCGTCGTCGTCGTCGTCGTCGTCGTCGCCAAGCTCGTCGCCGTCGTCTTCCGTCTCGGCCTCGTCCTTGTAGTCGTCCGCGCTGTCCTCGTCCGCCTCGTCCGCCTGGCGGCGCGCTCGCTTGGCGCCCGACCCCGCCGTCGGCAGTGTCCGCGCTCGCTTCGCCGCCGGCCGCGCAGCCCCCGTCTCGGCCTCGCCGTCCGAGTTGTCAAAGTAGCTGCTCGTCTTGCCGGTGCTGGCGCGCGCTGAGCGTCGGCGTCCCGACGGCTCGGTCGGCACTGCAGCAGGTGCTGCAGCCTGGCGCTTGCGTGGCGGCATGGTGCGTGTGTGGTAGTCGCTTCAGGCCGGTGCTCCGTGGCCGGGTTCTCCGGACGCAGGATCACGGCCGCGGCCGTCCGGTGAAGTCTCTCGTCTCGGATGACGCGCCGCCACGCGAGACTAGCCTCTTTCGGTAGAGCGCAGTCCACGCAGTCACGTGCGCACTTTCTTCGAGGCTCGCCTGTCCGTGCTTCCGGTGATCACCCCCGCACTCCGCTCGTATCTCGTACTTTACGAACGGAGGTCAGCGCCAGTGAGACGCCGTGTGCCGGCTGCACGTAACGAGTACTTCGTACTCGTGCACAGTCATACCCCGCCTGGCCTGGTGCGGCCGATGTAACCAGTGGGGGGCTGGTAAGGCGGCGGGAAAGGGCCGGACGTTGTCTAGACCGACTCCTCCTGGAATTCGGCAAAGGTCTCAAGGCCAGGCTGTGCCCCTGGCAGTACTTTGTTTTCGCTTGTCTCCTTCCATCTCGCCCTTTGCCCGCTGTCTTTTGTCCTTCCTCATCTTTCTTCCGTCTGCTCTGTGTCCTCGTCCGGCTTCCGATCTCCAGTCCGCGCTGTTTTGGTCTTGCGCCTCCTTTGTGACCAGTCGATTGCTCCACCATGGAGACTGAAAGTCTCAGTCTAGCGGAGCAGCTTGAGGAAGACGGGTTCGTCGTGGTGCCTGGCCTGGTCAAGGGCGACGAGCTGCGAGCGCTGCGCGAGGCTGCCGCCCGCACGATGGCGCGGGCGCGAGCCGGCGACTGGCCGTATGTGCGGACGGTGGGCAAGCAGTTCCCGCCGTGGGACCGCTGGGACCGACAGACAGCAGCAGCAGCGCGTGCCGCCAAGGGCTTCAGTCGCGGCAGCAGCGGCGGCATCTGGGCCGTGCAGCACCTGATGCGGCCGGAGCTGGGGCCCGACGCCGCCGTGTTTGCGCGCAGCTACTTCGCCGCGGGCGGCGTGCTCGACGTGGCGAAGCAGCTCCTGGGCGCCGGGCCGGCCAGCAGCTGCAGCGACGACGACCTCGTCATGGAGCTGTACAACATGCTCGTCCGGCCGGACTACCGCGACTTTGCCCTGCGCTGGCACCGCGACGACATCCCGCCCGACGCCGACGACGCCACCGAGCTCGCCCGCCTCCAGGCGCCCGCTTGGCACGCCCAATGGAACCTGGCCCTCTGGCCCGACGCCAGCCTCATCGTCGTGCCCGGCTCGCACCGCCGCGCCCGCACCAAGGCCGAGCGCGCGGCAGGCCCCTTCGACGACCCCCTGCTCGTCGCCCCCGGCGACACCCCCCAGCTCGTCGTGCGCCTGCAGCCCGGCGATGCTGTCTTTTACAACAACAATATCCTCCACCGCGGCGCCTACCATCACACCGTCGAGCGCGCTACCCTGCACGGCTCCGTCGGCCATGTCGCCGGCAGCGCCCATCGTGCCCGCAACGTTCTTCAGCACGGCGTCGGCGACTGGGTTGATCGCTGCGACTTCAGCGCTCTGAGCCCCGAAGAGCGGAAACGCGCCGAAGGCATGCGCGAGCGTCTCATCCGCTTGGGCCGTGACAGCGGTGACGTGGGCTACTCGCAGGAGGGCTGATCAGCGGGTAGATTTGCCGTTGCCCTGTTCTGTTTTCCTTCCCTCTTGACGAGAATGACCGACTGCGATTTCCAAGACCGTATGCTAGCATGTACCGAGTACACCGAAGGGAGAATTGAGATTCAATAAGTCACGAAATCAAAATCAAATCAGAGTCACACATGGAGATTGCCTTGCTCCTCTGAGCAACCCAGCCAGGTGTCCAAAAACATTGTCCAAACCCCCGAGACTAGCCAGTAACCAAACCAAATCCCTTTCCCAGCATGCACAAAAAAGAGAAAAAAGAGAAAAAAGAGAAAATGTGCCCAAACCAAGAAACCCGTTTCGTGCCGATCAGACAGCTGCTGTAGTTCTTTTAGCTGCTGCGGTACAGAGCAATTGTATCGACATATACATTGATATTGTCCGACCAGTATGCCACCTCTGTGCCGTCCCGGCCGAGCATACTCTGCGAGCCGATTGTGTTGAGGTTGTAGAAGCTCACACTGCTCTCGCCCTCGATCGACACTATGTGGGCCTGGCAAGACTCGCCGCCGTCCTTGTTGTTGCAGGCTGTCGCCGGTTAGCCAGTACTCCAACCACCCTAGTGTCATAGCTCACAGCTGCTTGCATAAAGGAGGCTCTTACTGGTATCGTAGTTGCTAAAAAAAGAATAATGACCCGCACCATACACATGTGTACTCGTCGAGTTCAGCACCCGAAGACCCCAGGCCATGGCGCAGTTTGCTGGACCATCCGCACACGTTGCATCCAAGTCAGGGTCGTTGACGGTGGCGTTCACGACAAAAGGCTGGGACGCAGGAGGACTCGGCTGGTAGTAGGGCGTCTCAGACTGAAGCTGGCTCGCAAATATGTCCTTGGTGCCAGAAAGCTGGTACTGATAGAGTGTGTGATGCTCCACCGCTGTGGCGAGGAGCCAAATGTTGCCGGCCTCCGCCTCAATGTCTGATAATCCATTAGCACCAACAAGCTTATGGGCACTAAAGCGCACTAAAAGATGCCGAGAGTTTCTTACAGATGCCGCGGCCTGCGTATACCGTGATCTGCGTGTTGTTTGCGTCCTCGATGTCGTGGTCTGCCGTCCAGAGCCAGACGTTCTCCGCGTACAGGTTTGCCGCCTTCTTCGTCACATGCATCGACATGTACGCTGCCACGCAGGCAGGATCGACCACAGAAGCATCGGGTTTCTTGAGGCACTGCTCCACCTGCAGCTTAGACCCAGAAAATCCGCCAATACGGGTGTGCACATCCCACAAGCCAGCCGGCGGTCCCGTATTCGGGGCTGCAACGTTCCATTCAATTAGAACAGCGCCGGGCTGTGCACCCTGCGTGCCCAGGACAAAGTCAGACAGCTCCACGGCGCCACACTGGCCCGAGTACTCGCCCACACGCAGCAGCGGCTGGGGGTTGTTGACGCTGGAAAACGTGCCAGTCTCGCCGCAGCTGCCGGCCAACAGAACCGGGTAAGACTCGCCAACAATACGAGCATTTGCCGGAACGATTAGCGTCGAGGTAATCAGGTACAATCCATAGTCAATGAATAGCACTTTGCCAGACGAAGTCGCGTTATTTATAGCTTCCTGCAGCGCGACGGTGTCGTCGGTCGTGCCATCGCCCTTAGCCCCCATGCTGCGAGCACTTACAAAGGCGCATGCCGCAAGCGACTCGTATTGGGGCTTGGAACGTGTATAGTACACGCCTGAAGCCTCGCCAGTTGGGCTGCGTTGCAGAAGGCCATCCGGACGCACGTTGGCTGGAAAATCACCCTGAAACTGTATCTGGCCGCTGGCCGAGTATTGGTGACCCTGACCCCAAGCAGCCACGGTCTGCTCGCCAGAGCATCCAGTGAGGATGTCACCATCAGGTGACTTCACAATGACCGGCACGTTGCTAGTAGCCACATTTTCGAGCACAATGCTGCCCGCAGTAGCTGGCTGCGATGTCGATGTGTACGCAGTGGTGATGCCCACGGGAATATTGGTAAAGGTGCTGTCGAGTACAGTGATGGAACCGACAGCCTGGTTGTCTGAGCCGCCGGCAGTGATATTGATGCCAACGCTGCAGTTGCTAATGCTCAGGCCGAGGTAGGTCCAGCCCCAGTCCCACATCTGCACGATAGCCGTATGGCAGTCGGTGAAAGTAAGGTTGCGGGTCGTATACTGCTGGTTTCCGAAAGCCGCACCCGTGGCACCGCCATCAAAGACAAGATCACCCATGAAACCACCGCTGCCACTCTCGATGAACAGGCCAACATGAACGACATCTGCACTCTTGGGCATGACAAATTTGATGTTTTGAAGGCTGGTGGCCTGAGAGGACGGCCAGTGGATGCCGGTAGCACCGGTAGCAGGCGAAATGCAGGTAGTGTCGATGACAAAGTTGCGCACCTGGCGGTAGAATACATTGGGGGCGAGCCAATTGAGGCTGGACCCGTAGTAGTGGTCGCCATCTATGAGACCAAAGCCAGAAAAGCCGGCAGAAGCCTTGAGAATGGGCAAGTCTGCCGGGTCGCCAATCATTTGCGTGAAGTAATACTGAATGATGGACGATGAGATCAGATAAGTGCCAGGGGGGAAGTAGACCACAGCCGGCGTTGTCGTGGTTGAAGACTGCATTGATATTAGCCAGCCGTTTCTTCTGCTCCGATTCCTGCAGCCACGGCATATCTTGGATCTATTATTCTTGGGGGGCATACGCAGCCTTCGCCACACCGGTTTCCGGCAGTCATAGCATTGTTAATGGCCTCTGTGTCGTCGGTAACTCCATCACCTGTACTTGTGTCAGCTCAGAACTCGACATCCAGGGCAAGAAAATATCGGCAAGAAGAAGCTCTGTATAAGCCAGCCATACCTTTAGCGCCAAAGTCACGAACGTTGCGGAAAACTTTATATCCGTCTCCAGCATATGGAGCATAGCCTTGGTCTATGCCAACAGTCAGTTCTGCGCATATATATTCTACCCATTTGAAGACCAGGAGGTTCTCTCACGGTCAATATCCTCCAGCCAGAAGGCCTGGATGGAGACCACAAAGCAGAGCAGCAAGGCAAGCAGAATCGTCAGCGGCGGCGTCTTCATCGCTTCTAGGGTGACGATGAATGAAGAAGGCGGTAGATTCAGTGGTGAATGAATGACGAATGACGAAAGACGAGAGACGAGAGACGAGAGAAGACAGAAGAGAACAGAAAACTCTTGTTCTTAAGGAAAATGCTTTTAGCTACATCTCCATTAGCAGCCAGATCGCGACCAGCTGGAATTTGGGCAGGCCATTGTTGTGGCCGACCGCAGCAGAGGTAAGACAGCAGTGGCCATAACTCTGCATTGGCGGGCATCCAGTCACGGCAATATAGCCGAATCGTGATGCTGTGACACATGTCCCACGAGCTTTGCGATGCAAGCAGACGCGAGCAAAGAGTAGCGTATGAGAGGTGCAGAACGCGGAATGGGGCCCAACTCAAATTACGGCCCGTTGGGAGGCGGCGGGTATTAGCCAGGAACAGAAAGAAGGAGCAGGCATCGCGAAATGTGGAAGGAGCGAGGGAGGAATGCAGACGCGAAATCCGCGTTTGACGATTTACTGTTAGGGACGCGCTGCAAAACAAGCCGTTCCGCGGAAGAAGGAGCAGCCGTTGAAGGACCGGCACTCTTTCCTCGGGCTGCAGTGCCGTGCGGCAAAGAGGCAAAGAGGCAAAGAGGCATATGTGAGGCAAGGTACACGCAATGGCAATTTATGCCGTACACGTGATACTGGCTTGCCAAGGAGCAGCAGAACCGCCAAGATGTTGCTTTTGCTTTTGCGTAACTCTACAGTTCTCGAGGAGCATGACAGTCTGCTTTTGCCAACAAGGCTTTCGCCCGCGCAAAGGCGCCGCAGGCTGGAACAAAACACGGTATTCTATGAGCATGCTGGACGACGCGCACCCATGTTGGACGGCAATCCCTTTGAATTCCCGGGACCAGCGCATTTCCTGCAAGAGACAATTTCAGACGCGGATGGTACCTTTGCCTAGAATTTGTCGTTGGCCTCGTGCACAAAAGGCAAACGTCGGGCACGCAAGTAGCACACCGGAGATGGACAGCCGTGGCCGATGCGAGGGTTCTACTACGAATGGAGGCTATATAGTTGCCGGAGTCCGGACAAACACATACACAGCATTTCACGATGCAGTGGGCGGGCACTGAAGGGCAGTACTCGGGAGACGCCGAAGTGCTGTGCGGTCTTGGCAGCAGTTACACGACGTAATAGAAGTCAAAAGACACGTTAAGTAGTCAGCATCCTGTACGATTATGGAGCAAACGACTGCCGAGATGTCGCCCGTCTCCCCACAGCGGAAGCGGGAATTCAATACCTGTTCCTCTGTGTCTGGAGATCACTCTTGCAAAGTTGGCTATGCACGTTCGAAAGTGTGAGTGGTAAAGGTTCAAGAAAGATGGAGATTAGTGTAGAGAAAGGAGAATCCCTGAAGAATACGGAGTACGAGTACTTACACGACGCAGGCAATGGATCCACTTGCACAGTCACAATAACGAGAACACCTCAAGCGCTAGCCGCAGACACTGAGGAGCACTGTTTCTCCGCACTTGCCCGCTCAACATGCCCATGTCAGTGCACGGTGCCGATTTCCCCATTCTCCATCGTGCCCCGCCCGCGCCCCTCGTCTCCGCAAAATAGCGCCGTGCTAGCGCGCTAGCGGGAGACTCCAAATGCATAGCAGGCAGAACAGCATCCGCGCCTTCCTCTGTACGAGAAACGAGGACCCGTCCTTGTACTGCGTCATACACCGCTTCGTGCGGTCGCACCTGCCCAACTATAGTCACACATCCCGGCACTCTACTTTAGGCCCTTTGCGTCTTTTAGAATATTGTCGGGAATGAGAGCATGCACCTTCCTTTTTGAGCAGTCGCGCAAGGCAGGAGCAAGGCAGCGTGCTCCCTGGGAAGGCACGTAGACGGCTTTTTATCTTCTGAGCCAGATCCAGCACATTCTGCATTTGACGCTATCCCACCTCCATCATTCGGCTTCAATTTGGCCACTTGGCAATTTCCAAACGCCTCGACTTCAGTTCGCCGTGTTTCACGCCGTAATTCGTTTCTCGACGTCGGCCAGGCCCACTTTGTTTCTTGGCTGCGTCGTTGCTTTGCTGTCTGTCCAGTCGATTACTGACTAGTGTGCCCATAGCCTACAAAGCGCGTCGTTGAAAGAGCCCCTCTTCTGCCATTTCCCCCGGCCTCTGACAGCTCCGACTAGCTATCTCGTTTGCGACTATGGCGTAGCATATGCCAGCCATCGACCCCCACCTGTTTACGTTTTGCCATCCTCCAATTTGTCGGCCAGTGGCAGATCGCAGGTAATACGCTTTCCCCGCCTTCTGGCTCCTCAGCCCGCGGTGCCCCGGACTTCGTCTCTACGAGGTAGACATACAAGCACTCCAGGTTCCGATTGCGTGCGACGGACCTGTACTGCGTACAAAGTACACGCGATAGCACCAATACCATACATGACGGCAGTGACTCGCGCAGACTCGCATCTGTGACACCCCCGCAGCGGCTTCCTCGGCTCCATTCTTTTCTTCTTGTCTGCTGCCCTCGATCTACTGTGCCATGCCGCACATGAGGCACGCCCTTCAGTGCGAATCACCAAGGATAGCCCCCACGGGAGATAACGAGAAAGCCAGCCCTCTCGCGCACAGGCAACGCAGCCTGAACGATACAATATCCACGAGCTCGATACCACACAAGAACAAGCGCCATCGAGCACGGCAGAGCAGAAGCGGAGAATCAGAGACAAAGGTGGAGCAGGAACGAGCTCGTATCTCCTGCAAAACCCAAAAGATGACACGAGGAACACGAGGCTCGATTAAGCCAAGTCACTGGGCTGCCCGTCGATCGCCTGCCTCTGCTTCTACTCGTACAAGTGCTCACCCATCTGCAGAAGGGCAGTAAAACACGCAACAAAGTACCCCCGGCTGTGTCGCCCCGGCCACGAAGAGTCGGCGCACTCGCAGAGGACAACTCACGTCGACTTCACGCACACTGCACACTTCGCGACTGGCCAGCTCGTGCTGACGTCTTTGCCACTCTATTTCCATTCTCCAGGCTGTCCCCTGCCGACGACACTCACATCTCTCCACCCACCGGCCAATACGTGTTCTCCTCCTCCATCCCCACCCAGCCAAGCCGTCTCCCCCGGATTGCCCACTAGTCGTCCCCAGATTGTACGGAGCACGCCCGACCAGCTGCTGCCGGCTCCTCGTCCAACCTTGCTTCTCTCCGCGCTCTCCGTCACCCGCCTTCTGTCTCCCCCAACGCCAGATTACTGCTGGTCCCTTCGCACCATTCTTCCGAAAACTAGATCGGTCAGAATCCTGGCCCCTGGTCAGGAGGGCCGTAGCCCCTCTGCCCTCCCAAAAACTCCTCTTCCTCTTCCCCTCCTCTCCTTACTCCTCCTCCCCACAAGAACAGTCGCTGTCCGTTTCACTTTCTCTAATCTCACTCTGAGGCGCTGTCTTCTGTCGTTTGACATCTTCATTTGCCTTTGATTTGCACTCTGGCTGCTTCGTCTCTCTCGTTGGAGTTCTCTCTCTGGCGCTTTTTTCTCTGATACCAGCCGCTTGCTCTCCTCCTGGCCAAGACGCGTACGTCCCAGTCGCCGTGTTACTGTGCAGCGAGAACAACTCGATATTCACTGAGGGTCCCTCCGCCTAGAGAGACACGCTTTCGCACGCCCAGTCCTCCTCATCACTCTCGGCGTCTCTGACCTTATCTTCGCCCTCTCCCCTAATCCCCCACCAGAGTCATTCCGGATGTTAGCAATGCAATCTATGGAGAGTTTGCCGGCTATGGGAATGTCGGAACACAGCAGAGAAGGACGGCCCTTAAAGCCAAAAACACTACCCTGCAAATATTGTACCAAACGGTTCAGGTGAGCACGAATGCCAGAGTGCCTCGCACCAGGAAATGGCACGCGCTTAAGGCTATCGCCGATTTCCTGCCGTTGCATATGGACTTACATTGGCCTCCGCCTTAGGCGTGTTGAACATGTGCAGAGACACGAGAGAACCCACACGAAAGAGAAGCCATTTTCCTGCAACTGGCCTCGCTGCGGAAAGACTTTTGGACGACGGTAAGCCGCATCTTTGCGTCAAATTTGCTGTTGGCTTTTGCACTCTTGCCATCCCCATTGTCTCCACCAGGCTTGCGGACTCCCGTCCTCTCCATTATTGATCGTCCTTTTGTCTGTACGACGTGCATATGCTCAATTTCCACTGCACTACTTTGATCTCCCTCATCCTTCCCCTCTTTCCTGTACTACGCATGTGTCCTGCCTGTACCCATGTTGAGCATCTCCGAATGTCGGCGCCTCCTGTCTTTCGCTGTTATCACAGTATCTAGGCTGCTCTTACGCCTCATGTCCTCCCACCCCTCCCTGCGACGTGTTCGTGCCCACGACTGCCTTGACCAACCAAATTCACAAGCTGCTGAGGGGCTTTATCATAGAATAAGGCGTCATTGCTCTCTGCCACAGCTGGTGCAGATACTCCCAGCACTGCTGTCATTACCCCCGTTACCAGCCTTCTACTTTAAGCCATCCCGGCTGCCTGCCTGCCAGTGGCCACCAGATACATTGCTCCAGTACTTCAAAGACGGCACTATCTTTGAGACGGCGTCGTGACGCTCCGATAATACGTATGCTTACATGGATATTAGCGATCTCTTGGTCCGCCACGAAAAACTCGTCCATCTGAATGACAGCAGCAAAGATGGATCCAGGGTGCGCAAGGCATCGTCAGTCAGCGGACCGGCTGGGTCCTCTGATTCTAGCAACCCGGACACTGTCTCCATTCAGCAACGGGCGCAGCAACGGGCGCAGCAGCCAGCCTTTAACAATCAAACACTTCAGTTAATGTCTCCACCCCACACGGTTCCCTCGTTGGCATCACAGCCCAACCCAGCAGACCCCCGCCTCACAAACCTGGAGCTGTTGTCTGATGCTGCAACACATCTTGCATCGACAGGCGGTACCGATGCTATGCCACAAATGATACCAAACTTGGCTCAATCATCTACCGGACCCATGGAGCCAGCAAAGGCGTATAATGAATCTACACCCCCGCCATACAATGATCGTAGGAGGATTACTCATACAGCCATAGACGGAATGCCGCCAGCATACTCTAGCCAGCCGCCAGCCGCCTCTTTCGAAGACTACCACCTATTTTTAGATGAATTTGCCTCGTCTTCGAACTTTCTGCCGGCTTCGCTGGAGCTGGATCAGCCTTTCGGTTTCTGGCCACGACATGCCGCAGACTTATTGGGAAGGAGCACGGGTATCCCGAGAATGATCTCGTCATTTCCATCAACCAGATTTTCTTCTGTTCAGCCGGACCTCCGCGATATGGCAGACAGCATCACGTCAAGACTACATGACGAATCTTCCATGCGCGCACCTGCCTGGAGAATAGCAGCCGCCGACCACACAGTCATCAAGAATCGGTTGGAAGAGTTTTCTTCCGTGCTACCACCCGACTTTGTTTTCCCCTCTCGGCATACCCTGACTAGGTTTGTTGAGGGCTATATTAGCGGCTTCCATGAGCATCTACCATTCTTGCACCTTCCCACTCTATCTCCTGCCGAGCTGTCGCCTGAGCTTGTCCTAGCCATCCTTGCAGTTGGCGCTCAATACCGGTTCGAAAACCACCGGGGAAATGCCCTTTGGTATGCGGCAAAAGCAGTTTCTTTCGAACAGATACGTCGTAGACATAGCCATGAAGTTCATGGGCTACTCCCGACTGCTGCTGCATATAGCCCACATTCCACTCGCCCTTCACCAAGTTCCAGCTACCGCCACTCTTTCAACTCGATGCAGCAAGATCGACCTATGACACAAGATACGCACCGAGAACCATAGTAAGATTCCCCCTCCTTTCGAAGCGTCTGTTTGTTTCCTTACTCTCTTCTTATAAGGGGGGCGGTGGGGCGCTTAAGTAGCAACTCAGTATACTTCATCTAACAGGTCACTATCGCAGCTCACCCAACACTCCCCAATCTCGTCTAGAAACCATTCAAGCACTCTTATTATTATTCTCTGTTGGTATTTGGGGCCCAAAGGCTATTCTCCACGAAGCCCTCTCGCTGCAGAGCATGCTTGCCCTCCTTATGCGGGACGAAGGCCTGTCTCAGGAACCTTTGGAGCAGACGACAGACTGGGAGACTTGGATTCGTATCGAGGGCAGTACTCGCACGAAGCTGATAGCTTTCTGTTTTTTCAACCTTTGCAGTATTGTGTATAACACAACGCCCATGCTTCTGACGTCAGAGGTACAACTGCATCTTCCGCAGCCCTCGCGACTTTGGCGAATGGAAACGGCATGGCAATGGCAAGAAGCTCGCCAATCATATCCAACCTTTGAGCTGTCCTTACAGGACGCTTTCTCACGTATGATGAATCGAAATACACAGGCGCCTCTCACGCACGTAACGGCTTTAGGAAATTATGTTCTCATACACGCCTTCATCCAGCACATATTCCTACTGAAGCAGACGTCTTTAGCACTGTCTTCTCCTTACGGAGTCCACCATGGTCTCAAACCAGAAGACATTGAAGAAGTCTCACACGGCCTCAAACTATGGCAAGTCGGCTTCGAACAGCACAGGCAGATGCGAGCTGCAGAATCGGCCCAAAATCAGCAGCAAAGTGCCAACAGTCTAGGCCTTTCTTCCGGACTTGACAGTACACCAAACGGGCCGGTGTCCTTCAGTGCAACCGCGCTTTTGCGGCTAGCTCACATTCGGCTTAATACGGATCTGAACCCGACCCAAAGATTGGAGACAAGAGATCAACATCAGGTCGCGAGCGCTTTTAACAACTTACCGCAGCTCGTTCGCAGTCAGCGAACCGTCCGAGCCGTGATGCAGGCCATCCATGCCCTCGCCATGCTGGTCAAGGCTGGCGTCAACTATGTGGCCCGAACCAAGTCTCTTGAATGGAGCATGCAACACTCTCGTAAGTATTTCCGTAAGCCCTTCCCAGCGGCGGCGTCCTTTCTTGCCTTACTTGAACCTGCGGACCTTGATGTTAATAGAGCAGTGTGCAATATGGAATGCGCTATATTGCTGTCAAAGTGGCTGGTGACCCTTGCTTCAATCGGCCCAAATGACGCTCCAGTTTCCACCGATGAGAAGGCCCTTCTGGACAATGTCCGCCGACTACTAGACGAAACAGAGTTTGCAGTTCCGATTGACCCGTCGCTGTCCGGTATCGCATCCTCCTCTGCCTCATCTAGCAGCTCGCATGTGTCTAGCTCAACGGATGGGGCCAGGCTGCGCCAGCTCGCTGCAGCTGTTATTCGGCTCTGGGCTGAAACTTTCAAAGGCTCGCATCTGTTTGAAGCCAGCATCACGATGGGCAAAGGTTTAGAAAGTTACGCAGACTTACTGTCCAAACCTCCCGGTCACGCGTCTCTCGTGCGGCTGTCTTCTCAAAGTGGACTCGCGTGAGAAGATGCCAATTTTTAAACAATGACAGAGCTCAACAGTGATCGAGTGCGGATATATGTCTGGTTACATATACTTTCGGTAGGCTTGGTGGACGTCAAACAGCTATGCTCCAATAGTATCAGATTATAGGAGCTCACAACAGGCATTTCTGAAGCCAACAGCATGGTACATGGGGACCATGGTATAAGATACATGTTTTAATTCACACATATGCTCAGTTACGCTTCACTTTCAAATCTACATGATTAAGCCCCCTTTTTAAGAGTTTTGGGGTTATATTTCACTGAAAATACCGGCTAGCTCTTGCGAAAGTCCAAATTGACTGACTGAGCCTATGGGCTCTCACGGAGGCGTTTGAATTGTTTCGAGTGGTGCTTCCCTCCATAGAGACTTCGCAGGGCGAATAAGGTGGCAAAGTCGCAGTAGAATTGTGCGACCGATCGCGGGCGGAGTGAAAGCGAGGGCCATTGATAATCATAGCGGCGGAGGCAGTATCATGGGCCTCGGAGGCTAAGACTTGTTGGCGTGGTAGGCGACTTCCTTCTGGTTCTTGACCCCACTCCGGTTTCAAAGGCAAAGGCTTGTCGGTGGCTACGTTGGCGAGAGGCCGGGAGGGATTATCTAGAGGCGAAGTTGTAGAGAGTGTCAATGGCAATGGACCTGCCGGCGAGTGAAGTGACTGCTGTAATGGTGGAACGCTGCGATGACCTCCTTCGGGGGGGTTGGACTCGATATGCGACGGCGTTTGATTTTGAGAATGCAGTAGTTCTGGCTGGTGCTCTGGCAGATGGTCTTCCCGCTGACGTGTTAACTCGCAGATCTGCAGAGTGGTCAAGGCGATCGTGATCAAAAAGGTGAACCTTGGAAGCTGTATGAATACGTGGTGTGGCACCGGAAAATACACAAATAGCAGGCATTGCACTGGAGGTGAAAATTGGTGATACAGGGGCGCAAGAGCATCGCGCAACGCACATGATTGCAGAAGATAGCCAGTAAGCAGACTGCTGGAGAATGCAGACCTGAGTCAGATGGCTGTCGGTAGAGCTGGCAGTTCCAGGAGACGGTGCTAAGCAGAATAATCAAGTCAGGACGATACACAGAAACAAGACGCAACGTACACGGAAGGGAAAAGAAGAAGGCAAAAGAAGAGAAGCAGGGACACTAGACGCACGCAGTTCCTCAGCAGCTGCCTGGGCGGCACAACTTCCCGGAAGGCCTGTGGTAGCGACGATGAGGATGGCGACGGCAAGACCGGCGGCTACCATGAGTAGATCGGCGGCCACGGAGGCGGCGAGCCAGGGAACGCTGCGGTTGGCGAGGCTGGCACTCTGGGCGAGGCGTCGGCCGGCACAGTCCCCGGTCCATGTGTTGGCACAAGTGGCGGCGCAGCTGCGGATGTGCAGCACAAGCATGCAGGCTATGGCATAAAAGAGCAACGTGGACGTCTGGTGCGGTCAGAAACCAAGGCGGATGGGCAGCGCGCAGTGGCCAGCATAGAAGCAGCACTTACCATGCCCTCGAGGTAGAGCATGGCCCGTGAACTGGGAGCGTTCATGCCTTCCCATAAGAGCAGCAGACCCGCAATGGCAGCGGCCGTCAGAGCGGCGACGAGCTGCACGAGGCGGACTAGGAGCAGCCATGTGGTAGTGGCGAGAAGTCGTGGGGACATGCTGGACGGACGCTGTGCGCGTGCGGTGCGAAGACCTTGAATAGAGGTCTCTTTGAATATGGATTATGGGATTATGGGGCGGACGGACGGAAGATGCCAGAGATGGCCTTGGCTATATAGCACGGCCCTGTCGGTGCTATGGAGGCCTGGCAAGTCGGTGGAACGCGGCAGGTAGCGTGGCCTGTGGCTGTGGCGGCTCTCTAGATGCGCATGATGGCGTGGCCGCCGATCGAGTGGTCCTTTCCCGGCTTCCGTCCGCTGGACTGTCTCGTCTGTTCATCTGCCGCTGTGATCGTCCGGCCCTTCCTTTGCATCTCGCCGGTTTCGCTCCCGCTCACTGCATGGAAGCCGGCTGCATGGAAGAGACGGCCTGTGACCGCTCTCGTCTTTCCTGGTGGCACGCTGGACGAGCTCCGTGCTGCCCCAGGCCAGCCATGCCACCAACAGGCGCCTGCAGATGTTGCAAGGCTACTGGGCCGGCGCAGCAATGGACAAAGACAACGGAATGCAGCGCACAGCATTTCCGCTACACGCATTTCTGCTGTCTCGTCTTCTGACCGGCCGGCCGTGACGCCTGTGCGGCCACATGCCGTGCTCCCTTGCCGCCTTCGCCTACGACTACTCCAACTAGAGCTGTCACGGCTGACAGGCTCTGGCCAGCTGCACAGCTATTCTATCCACACTGAGTCGTGCTCCGGTATCGTGATCGCCCCTACTCTGGTCGTATAATGCAAGTGTGCGTGTTATACTGTGAGCTACTGAGTGTCGCTTCGAGGTAGCAGCACGACATTTGTGTACATGTGGGTACCAGATACAAGCTGTACTGAAGCGAGCTGCGCATCCAGTCTTGTCTGGACGACCTCGTGGTATGAAGGACGGCGTTGTCATGCAGCAGACATAGACATGAAGGATGACTAATACAACAAGGCTGCACGATATTTGGCTGAGCCAGTGCTGCTTACATGAAGGAGAGAGCATACGCGTGATGGCGACTGGGCTATCTCTGGTACAGCAAGACTCATCTGATGCGTCTTGCCAGTTCTGTAATTTGATGAGGCGGATTTCAGCGCTGTGCTCGGAGACCGGTCTGCTTGCAGCATCGCGTCTTGGTGGTTGTGAACTGAGACTAGCACGCCAAAATCGGCAACAACACGTGACATCAGACTTTTTCAACGACGACATCATCTGGACAACGGCCAGCCTCCGCCTGGACCAACGCGCAGAGCCTGTTCTTGTGCATTGTGTCTGCAGACAGCGTCAAGAGCCCGCACGAGCCATGTCCACGGACGGTCAAGTGGCGCGTGGCGCCGGCAGCGACGCCGGCAGCGACGCCGTCAGTGAGAATTTCGGCGGCGACCTCTTTGCGGATCCGCCGGGCTTCTACCCGTCGACGCCGCCGCCGACGACGGAGCAGCACGCGCTCGGCCGCAGCGGCGTGCAGCTGACGCTGCACCTGGTGGGCCACAGCGTGCTGGAGGCGCACCGGCTGTGGAACGGCAGCCGGGTCCTGGCCGACTACCTGGAGGAGCAGACGGAGGCGGCCGACCGCTGGGATGCTGCGGCCGCGGCGCCGGCCGCCGTCGCACCGGCCGCGCCGATCCGCGGCAAGACGGTGCTGGAGCTCGGCGCCGGCGCCGGCCTGCCGGGCATTGTGTGCGGCATCGTGCTCGGCGCGCGGCACGTCACCGTGACCGACTACCCGGACCCGGACCTCGTGGCGACGATGCGGCAGAACATGGACGAGGCGGCCGCCGGCGCCGCGCGCCAGGGGCTGCGCTGCAGCGGAACCATGGTGGCCGACGGCTACGTCTGGGGCGGCGCGCCGTCGGCGGTGCTGCGGCACCTCGGCGCGGCCGGCAGCGCCGCGTACGCCGCCGGCTACGACGTCGTCCTGCTCGCCGACCTCCTCTTCCGCCACGCCGAGCACGCCAAGCTCGCCTACAGCGTCGCCCAGACGCTGCGGCGCGCCCCCGACAGCCGCGCCTACGTCTTCTTCACGAGCTACCGCCCGTGGCTGCGCCACAAGGACCTCGCCTTCTTCGGCCACGCCGCCGCCGCCGGCCTCGTCGTCGAGCACCTGCTGGAGCGCCGCCTCGAGCGGCCGCCGCTCTTCTTCGAGCACGACCGCGGCTCCGTCGACGTCCGCTCCACCGTCTCGGGCTACGCTCTGCGCTGGCCGGCCGCCGGCGAGGACCCGGCTGCGTTCTGGCCGCCGCCGGGCGGCGTGGAGGGCGCTGATGCGGCCGAGGCCGCGGAGGCTACAGAGGCTACAGAGGCCGCGGCTGCTGCGCCATGAGGCGCCCGAGAGCCGGCCAGGACGCGCGTGGTGCCGCGGCCGGGATGCGCAGCAGGAATCCCGGGCGTCGCATCATCGTGTCTGAATTTCGCTACGCTTTGGCAGAAGTTGCGTGGGATAGATTTGTTTATTACTGGAAGCCCGTTCGAGACAGAAAGGCCATGTACAGACTTGCTGCATCCAAGCCTAAAGTTGACTGAATATCCTGCATGGCTGCTTGCCATTCCTGCTTCCCGTTCTGGCATGTCGCTGCAACAAGCCGCCCTCAGGCTTTGCCGCCCACTTCGCGGCGCTGCCGCTGCTGCAGCGCTGCCAGAGTGCGCCGGTAGTCGTCGTTGGTGTCGTGGCCGCTGCTGCTGGCTGTGCGCGGCAGCTGCTCGGCCAGCCGCACGCGCTGCTGCTCAGCCCACTCGACCTCGCGCCGGGCCAGCCGGAAGGCGTCCTCGCCGTCGTCCCGGCCCGCATCGGCTGCCCATCCGTCGTCCTCGCCGCTCTCGCCGCTGTCGGCATGGATGAGGCTGCTGTCCTCCACATGCGAGCGCTGCCGCCGGCGCAGCCGTTCCTGCTCGAGCTGCGGCCGGGCCCGCGCCCGCACCGCGCGCAGGCACATTTGTGGATCGTACCAGCCGTCCGGCAGCTGCCCGCGGTTCCACCTGTCCACGAAACTGGCCCAGCGCCGCTGCGTCTCGCGCTCGCCCAGGTCTGCCAGCCGCAGCTGCTTCTGCAGCTCGAGGTAGTGCGCCAGCACCGGCTCGTACGCCGCAAAGTCCCAGCGCGAGAGCGGCCGCGCCCCGTGCGGCAGAACGGGGGACGGGTGCCTGCCGTTGCGGCTGTGGTCGTGCTTGTGTCCCGGCCGCTGGGATGTGTGCGAAGCGTCTGGCAACCGGTGTCTGAGCCGCTCCATTCGGTTTGGCCTCTACCCGCGGATGGGATACACAATATTCTTGAATATCCGCCGGGGCACCGTCACCGAAATGACAAGTCTGAAGTCTAAACTTGTCGGAATACGCCTTCTTGTACTGTATTTACCGTAGCAGGCGGAAAAGGTATATGTGATGTGGTATGTCGAGGGGAGTGTGTAGAATTGTAGATCCGTCGTAGTTGTACCCAGTACTCAACGAACAACCAGAGCTAGTGGATAAACAGTCTCTTGAGGCTCCATATCAGCGCCTGTTTTTGGCGCAGCCCAGGGGTCTCTAAGCTCATCGCCCGCGTTGATCCCAGCTTTGTCGTTGTGCTCTGTCATTCGTTGAGCTGCTCTGACTTCAGCTGCAATCAACGCCACCGCCGAAACCCCCGATCCGACGAATCGTACGACGTCAAAGCAGGCTGAAAAGCAGAGCAGGTCACAAGCCGCCTTACCGACTGAAGCGAGACCTTGTCGATGCATCGCCGGCGGTTGCGCGCCGCTTAGCAGAAAAGAGGGGCTATCTGTAAGACAGGCCAATCACTGCACGTATATCGGTTTTGCTCCCGAGGATTTGTCAAAATTAAGGTTCAGTGCGACAGTGATGCAGCAGCCTTGCTCCCTAATCCGGTTAGCGTAAAAGGACCGGAACCACCCTCGTCGGTTCCAGAAAAGTAATTGTCATGCTTGTGCAGCTTTACGGAGTAGTTGCCCCGGAGCTGCATGAGCGATCCGGACATTCCAAATTATTCCCATCCACTCGATAAGCAAGCTTGGTCGTATCACGTTAGGCCTCTTTCGGCCAACACTTATGACCACCGCGACAGACGACGCAGATTACCGGAGACCGCCCGCGTCTCGGAGACTTTTGCTTGCTGGAGTGGATGCTATCATGGCACAGCTCGCTTTCTGTTTCTGTGATCGCCTGCAACTTGCGACGAATCATCCGCAATATTCTGTGGCACCTCTGCCTGCGTCTAACCTTTTACTATCCAGTTTGAGTTCCAAGTTGCAAGTCACACTTGCGCTTCCAGAACCAAAAGAACGACAAAACAATGAGATTAAATATCCCATACATGGAGGCAGCGTCTTTCCATAACGAGACAAAAACTTGGGGGTATCGGGAAAACTGTCGACGACATGTAGAACTCTTCCTTGCGCCGTGAAACATTGCCCTATAATATACCAAAAAAGACTCGGGATACCTCGCTATGCTGGCCTGGCCCTGTGCATCCCTTGCACCCCACTGGTCCGTGCTGATGCGCCCTTTGACTTTGGTAAAGCCGCACAATACCCTCCCTCCCTTTTGAACCACCAGTCTCACGGATCAGCCGTCCCGCTTTTCCACTCCCCAAAGGCCT
This sequence comes from Grosmannia penicillata, assembly GCA_002778075.1. Lineage (NCBI taxonomy): Eukaryota > Fungi > Ascomycota > Sordariomycetes > Ophiostomatales > Ophiostomataceae > Grosmannia > Grosmannia penicillata. The sequence continues at coordinate 2,457,506 of PCDK01000001.1, read as the reverse complement.
CACTACCCCGTACTCTCCTGAGCCATCGGTGAGTTGTTGTGGATAGTGCAGCCGACGCACTGGCAATCGTCACCGCAGGGGCACGTCAACCCCTCGCCACTGCAGCCCATGACCGAGTAGCTGACAAAGAAGAAGTCATCTGCAGACAGAGACACCTGGTCTTCAGCTGCCCCTGACGTGTCGGAAGGCGTCTGCGTTGGCTGCGGCGAGGATGCTTCGTTGCCCGTACCGTAGTGCGGAGCGCTGCCTAATGCCGTGCTAGACGGCATGCCAGACGCAGTCGTAGCGTTGGTTGACAATGTCCTCGAGTGGATAGCTGCTGACGGAATGATGGATGACCTCCGGCCACTGCCCGGGCTGTCGAGCATGGATGTCCAGGCTGCCTGGACAGTGCTTTGCGTTGCGTTGTTGTAGGGGTGCGCCACACATCCGACACACTCGCAAGAGTCACCGCAGTCGCACATATGGGACTCGGCACTTGGCGCCTCGGCAGACAGTGGAAATGCCACTGACATCGCCGGGCCGCCAAAACGCATTTCATCTTCAAACGACGCAGGCTGTGGTACGTCGAGACCCTCGGGCCACTGCGACGGCTGAAGCGGCGCAGCCATGGTGCCGTAGCCCGGGCTATACTTGTACCAAGTTGGCGTTCCGTGATCATCAAAGCTGTACGGCACTTGTCCGCCTATTGCATCGGGCGGAAGCATCATCTGCTGACTGTGGCCGTTCAGCTGGTAGCCGTTCGCGCCGTTCGGTTTGACGTCGGCTTGCACGGAGGGAACTCTCGACAAGGGCTGCGACTGCAAACCGCCATCGATATTCTCCGTTTTCATAATTACATGTTGCGGCGAGTAGGACGCTGACATTGGGGTCGATGCCGATACACTGGCTGGATTTGTTGTACTGGCGTGGCTCGTGATGGAGTTTAGACTGGAGTTGGGGGTGTGCTTTGGCGAGCCGGTTGGTGTTTCCGGCGGCGGACCTGAGCAGCAAGAGCGCTTAGGTGCACTGCTCTGCGATGTCGCTGGCGCCGGTACTGAAACAGGCAACGAAGCCGGGTTGGGTGCCGATTGGTACAGCATGCTACTGAGCCCGTTCATCCCGTCAGGCATTTGTCGTTGTTGAGAGTCACCGATCGGCATAGGCTGTCCGCCGAGGTCAAGACTCATAAGAGACAGTGGCGAATCCACGCCGGGGCCATAGTACGAGCCAAAGCCGCCAGGTCCTTCATTGTATATAGAGGATCCGGGTTGGCTTCTTGGCTGGTAGGGGATCTGGTAAGGGCTGGCCGCAGGAGTGAAGATGGCCGCATTGTCGGTTTGCGAGGTGGCGTAGGGAACAATACCGGGCGGAAGCATATACGGGTTGCAGCTACCATTCTGGCCCGGGGCCAGCAGCGGCATCTTCATGGCGCCAACCGGTGGCTGTGTACCTTGGCCGTCCCAAACAATTGGAGCAGGGTAAATGTTCACCTGGTTAGGATCGATTCTGTCGAGTGCGCTAGGATCGAAGCGATTGCGCGGTGCCGACGAGGCTGGGTTTGCTGGCGCGTGGAACGCCTTCTTTGTCGGGGATGCTTTGGGCCCCTTTCCGTTGGTCTTCGGACCGCAGCCGCACTTCTTCGCCCGGGGGATTGCTGCCGTGACATTGCCGCAAGAGCACGGGTTGTTGGGTGGATGCGGGCAAACACTCAGAGGCCGGCCGGGCTTCCGAACAGACACCATCAACCGCTCATCGGCGTGGTTGCATTTTGTTGAGCGGTGACCACGGATGCATGGCTCACTGTAGAGCAGAAAGTGTTAGCCGAGGCCTCGAGAGCGCCCAGAGCGCGAGTGGCACTTCGGCAGACGTATGCAGGCCATTTCTGTGATCCGACAACTTGCCGAGCGGAAAAAGGGAACGAGGCGAGACAAGAGGCACAGGAGGGTTGGCAATGAGACGAGCAAGACAGGAATACACTGGGTACAATGGCATGTAGGACACGACGGTAGATAGTCAGGACTTACCAGGCCATTTTTACGCCCCGTATTATGGGCATCGTAGCGGTCAGGAAGACAGGGCGAACAAATCAAGGTCTAGAAGGGTGCGGGAGCCAAGGCAACAATGCGGCGCAAGTGGACGACGAGAAGGATATCCCGCGAGACGGCGGCCGCTGGTTTCCAAGGGCGTGTCCAAAGAGGGATGGTAGCGGCGCTGTTGCCGGTCGCAAGTTGCCCGCGCTGGGCAATGGCGGCTTCCCGAGGCTGAGAGAAAGCTGAAGCTCGGACGAAGCAAAGGGCAGCCCAAGTAAATTCTGTACCCGATGCCGTGACAAGCCAAGGGGGGTGTGTATCTCGGACCGTGTTCCGGGGCGTGGGTGTCTGGACGCGAGGTGTCGTGCGCTGGAGGTCGGAGGCGGAGCGTGCCTTGCAGAAGCCTTCTCACAAGTGTTGCGGCGTCGAACTGGAGCGACAATGGACGGCTGAGCGGAAACAAGGCTCGCTTCCGGCGCCGCTCGCCTCGCTTGGCTTCTGCTGGCTGGGCTCTTGGGGGGGGGGGGCAGGAAAGCAACGGCGTCGCGGGTATTCCGAGCCGGCGGCAGTATCCAGTGTCCCAGTGTCCCAGTGTCCGTTCGAAACTATGCTTGGCGGGCTGACTGGTCGAGCCGAGATACTCTGTATTCTTCGACTGGGGTCTCTCCAGTCCGGACGGCCTCAGATGTTGCGACAGCAGAGGACGAAAACAGTTGATTGGCCCACACGGGCGGCAGGAAAAGAAACGAGCAAAGGCTGCAGAAACGTGCTCAACGGCCGCGGGAGGGGTGAGAGCTGATTGCGAGGCAAGAAACAGAAAGCACGGAGGAAGTGAGCTGGGGGAAGAGGAGCGACGCAGGCCGGACAACGAGACGTGAGACGCCACAACTGCCGGCAAGACGACCAAGTATTAGGAGTCCGTAGCTGTGAAGGAGCTGGTGGAGTCGGATGTGCGAAAGCCGGGTCTCTGGTGGTCAGCCGGGGGCGGAGGTCGGGGTGACGCCGGAGGAGGGGCGGAATGGGGCAGCCACAGCAGCGTGCCTCGGAAGAGGGCTGACAGGCGGTGGGCGGCAAACGGAGGCGGCAAACGGAGGCGGCCGACGAGACGGAGACGAGACGAAGGAGCGGGAGGTGGACGGGCGGCGGGTGTCCCGGAGAAGCGGGTTGCGCTGGGTTGCGCAGCAATGAGGCCGTCGGCGAGTGGCGCGTTGGCGGTTTCGCGCAATGTGAAACCGACGATAATGGATAATTGGTTCCGGCGGATGTGGCCGCGCACGACTGCTCGGACGGCAGTCCGTCGCTGCAATGAGGTGCCGGTGGTCACGCCGCTGCGTCGCACGTATCGGCGGACTTGGACAGCGTCGCTGTTCGGCAAGGTGGGCGGCTGTTCGGCGCGGTGCAAAGCTCGCGTGAAAGAGGCTGTTCGCATGTGGTGATCGATCGTACAAAGAACAAAGTAATACAGAGCGAGGGCAGGACACGGACTGCCTGTTTCGAAACGCTGGCGGAAAGAGCACCCGTTAGTGCGCCTGCCGAGGGCTGTCCGCTGGCGACGCACTGTGCGGCTTGTACCGCGCGCACTCCGCTCTGCCCGAGAGTACCCGCTCCGCACGGTGCGACTGCTCGCCGCGACCGTGCGAGGCTGCTCCTGCCACTTTCGCTACCGGCCGTGGGCAGGAACGAGCTGTCGCATTGCAAGGAAGGCGCAAGGCACGTCGCTGTGGTGGGGCAGCGGTGCAGCGAGGCGCCGTGGGAGCAGAGTGGCAGCACGTTGAGCAAGTTTTCATTGGCCAGCTGCCAAGATGGGGCTAGAAGATGGTGAGCGGCAGCGGACTGTGCATTCCTTCGGATTTCGCATCGACAAAGTTGAGCGGGTGACATAATCAAGGCCAACTGTACGGAGTCACTTGGGCCTGAGTGGCTTGCACTTGTCAGGGTGTCTTGGGGCGAGCGTGGTATACAGTCCAGCTGCAGAGATACGCATTGCAGGGATTGGCGGCTGAACTGGTCAAGAGACTTGTACAAGAAACGGAAGAAGGGAAGAAAAGACAGCCAAAGTCTGGCAGCAGAACGGCAGCAGAATGGCAGCACATAGACTATGTCTCTCGAGCTTGTCTCCGGCTCCTTCGACGCCGACGCCTGCATTGCATGCCTAGCCAAAGGCTTGCAGATGCCCAGAGTTGCAGCAGCCGGAACGCGGACCTTGGGCCGGAAGACAACTAGCCTCCCATGGCAATGGACAGCCGAGGACAGCCGTCGGCCTGCAACGGCCTTGCTCTCTGCCGCGTCGCTTTGCCATCCGGCTGTCCGCGGACGAAAAAGACCAGTCCAGCAGCCCTTGTCGTTCTCGCGGCGCGAAGAATGGCGACAGCAAGGACCGCCCGTCCCGTCCGAACGCCGTCTCAGTCGTCCGCATCCGAGTCCGCAAACATGTCCACGGCACGCAACCGCCTCCGGGGCGCCGGCGTGCCCCCGGACGCCACGGGCCCGTCGGCCGGCTTGGTCGCCGCGTCGCCGGAGACGCCCTTGCCAGGCTCGCCGCCCGCCTCGGCGCTTTCCGCCCCCTTTGATTCTTTTGCGTCGCCGCCGCCCGTTCCCGCCGTCTCGACGCCGTCCTCGCCCTCGCCCTCGCCCTCGCCCTCGCTCCCGCCGTCCGACAGCCCGCTCATGTCGTAGTCGTCGTCGTCCGACCCGATCTCGCCCTCCTCGCTCATCTCCACAATGTCCCGGCCCACGAGCGCCTCCACCTCCTCGGCCGTCAGCGCCACGCCCTCCAGGTCCGCCTCGTCCATCGGCTCGCCGTCAATGTCCTCCTCCTCCAGACACCGGAGGTCGAGCTCCTCGTCGTCTGTGTACTCGGACCCGTAGGCGCCGTCGTCCTCGTCGTAATCGCCTTGGCCGTCGCTGTCCATGTCCACGTCCGCGGACCCGGTGGCCGTGTCCGCCGCGCTGGCCGGCAGAAACCCGGACTCCTCCACGGGACGGGCGGCGGCCGAGTCCACCGTCTTCCACCGGCCCTTGTTTTTGGCCGCGGCGTCGGCGTTGTTGGCGTTGGTGTCGGTCTTGTCCTTGTGGCGGCGCGGCGGGTTCTCAAAGCTGTCCACAAAGTGCTGCTGCGCCTCCGTCGCAAACACGGACCAGCCCTCCCAGTGGCTCATCACCAGGCTGATGCTGCGCTTCCACTTGTCCGCCCGCAGCCGGCCCCAGTTCATCTTCTCCGCCAGCAGCCCGAGATCCTCAAACACCCGCCGCCGCCGCAGCGCGCCCTCGAACAGCTGCCGGTAGCGCCACGCGTGCCGGATGCCGCTCGTCGCCGACGACGACAGAATGTCGCTCACCGCGTAGAGCGCAATCAGCTTCGCCCCGCTCGTGTCGCGCTGCGCATCGGCCGCCACCACACCGTTGGCTGCATCGTTGTCGCCCGCGTTCACCTGCTGGTGGCCCGGGTTGGCCGCCGTAAAGGCAAAAGGCTGCTCGACGTTGCTGATGAGCATCTCGACGATCTCGTCGGCGCCGCGGCTGGCGTGTGTGACGGCAAACGCCGTCACGCGCGCAATGTCCCCTTTGCGCAGCCTGGAGAGCGTCGTGGGCAGCCGCGCAAGCAGATGCGCCAGCTTGGCCTTTTCCATCGGATTGAGGAAGAGGTCTTCGTCGTTGCCGTTGCCGCTGCCGTTGCCGTTGCCGTTGCCGCTGGCATGGCCGCCCGCTGCCTCGCCGCCCTCGTAGTCCGAGTCGTCTGAAGAGTTGCCGTACTCGGAATCGGAGACAAAGTCGGTGACGCCCGTGACAAACTCGTATGGCAATGGCTCGTCGGGCGCCTTCCACGCATGACTGCCGTCGAACAGCGGCAAGTACTTGCCCTGGCCGCGCTTGGTCTGGTGGCCTGTCACCGTCTCCCAGAGCCGGTACCGGTACCACACGCCGGCCTCGCTGCGTGCGTCCCAGATCCACGCCCACTGCTCCTCGCGCTGCACCTCGGGCCGGCTCATCAGCAGCGCCTCAAACTCGGGTCCTTGACTCAGAACGTTCTCAATGACCTTGTGGATCATGCGCAGGGTCTTGATGTCACGCGGCGGCCGGACCGGCACGTGCAGGAGTCCCTCGCGGTTCACGACGCCCACACCGCCGGGCGGCGCAAACGTAGACGGGGGCGCGATACCGACGCCGATGCCACGGCCGCGACCGAAGCCGGCGCCCGGCTGTAGCTGTTGCTGTGCCTGGCCGTGCAGAGCAGGCGGTGGCGCAAAGCCGGCAGATCCAGGAAAGCCGGGCGGCTGCGCCTTTGGTTGCTGCGGCACTGGCCGAGCACCAAAGGGTTGGGCGCTGGCCGCCGAGGAGGACGACAACAGCGGCGCCGCTCCGAGGACCGAGGACGTGGAAGCCGCCGCCACGACGGCGGAGGAAAGGTGCCGATGCAAGTTGAGGTAGTAGCCGTAGCCGAGGTAGCGGTTCTGCAGAGCGCTGACGGCGGCGTCAATGTCGCTGGCAGCCGTCTCGGTGGCGAGGGTGACGATAGCCGTCGCCGATTTCCGCTCGGCAGACGTGGCGGCCGCGCCGGACGCCGACGCCCCTGCCGGCAGGATCTGTACGCCATCCACAGTCAGGCCGCTGGAGCTCACGAGCGCGCGGATGGCGGCAGGCGACATGTTCGGCGGCAGATTCCCAAGCCGCACCGTAGGCTTGGATACGGCCTTCTCCTCGGCCCGGTCGGCGGCTTTCTGCGGACCACCCAGAGCGGCGCCGGGGGCGCCCAAGGTGCCGCCGGCGCCCACCTTGTCCTTGCGGAGGCTGCTGCCGTCATCCTCGTCGCTGTCGTCGTCGCCAAAAGCGAGTCGCCCGCCGAGGCGGCCGGCCGCGCGCTTCAAAGGCTCGTCTCTGTGTCGGCGGTCGGGACCGCTGGTGCCACCGGGTCCAGACAGCCCCGGGCCCAAGCTTCCCGGACCGCTGTTGCGCTGTGCGCCCAGGCCCGACGACGGTATGCTGAAATGGCGCCGACCACCGGCGCTGGCGATGCCGGCGCCACCCACGGGAGGCTGGAGCGGCGCAGACGCGGCAAAGCCAAAGGCAGGCGGTGGCGCGGCCGGCCGTGGCCTGCCTGGTGTTCCGTAGGCGTTGCTGTTCTGTCCCGCGCTGTCGCCGCCATCGTCGAAGCTCTTGACAAAGTCCTCGTAGACCGCAGCGGTCTCGGCGGCTTCGCGTTGGCGCTTTGCCTCGGCCTCGGCTCGCTGGCGGTCGAAGATGGATTTCTTGTTGAGTGGTTTGGGGGGGAAACGGTTGTTGGAGGCCATGGCGGACGGCTGCTGCCGGCGAGTCGCCTCTGCTTAGCCGGCCTGTCGATTCTGTGGGCGCTTCTGCTGCCTGTGCTTTGCAGTGCATGCGCTGTTTGCGGGAGAGGGCTAGAATACCAGCCGCGAATCGAAAGAGGCTAGAAAATAACGGCCGCGAATCGAAAAATCAAGAGAAGCTGCTGGTCGGCTGGTTCTGCTCGCGCGATCCGCTATAGGACGTCTGACGTTGTGCTTTTCGCGTGCAGAGGCATTGCATTACAAGCAGCTCATTCTTGCCAGCGTGTCGGATCGCGCATCGCCGGTGTCGGGCTATTTTGTGCCGTGGACCGCGAAGAGGATGGCGACGCGGTGGATGCGATGAAAGTATCACGGATTATTGGGGAGAAGATTACGCTGTCGCGCTGCTTCTGCGGGGAAGGAACGCCAGCCACACGAGCGCCACAACGATGCACCCGTCAGGCCACTGCGCCCTAGCAGTGACAGCCGGCCGATGCCGCCGTGCTCTAGCGTGCGCCTTTGCGCGGCGCTGCCACGGCGCCGGCGACTAGGACATGAATAGGCCTAAATAGAGGGGCGCTGGCCTGTCCGGACCAGACACCCGGCAAGACGCTGCCGTTCCTCCGGTCCGCCGCGCACCATGACCTACGCCGCGCCCCCGTCCATCCTCATCATCGGCAGCGGCGTCTTCGGCCTCGGCACGGCCGAAGCGTTGACGCGCCGGCCAGAGTTCGCCGGCACGGCCATTACCGTCGTGGACCGCGGCTCCGGCGACACGGCCGGCTCCGGCCCCGGCTCCGGTCTCGGCTCCGGCGACGACGACGTGCTGCACTTCCCGGCGCGCGACGCCGCCAGCATCGACAGCTCGCGCATCGTGCGGCCCGACTACGCCGACCCGGCGTACGCCGCGCTGGGCGTCGAGGCGCTGGCGCGGTGGCGCGGCGACGGCGCCGCGGCCGCCGACGCGTGCATCGGCGGCGAGGGCCGCTACACCGAGGCCGGCTTCGTGCTCGTGGCCGACGCCGCGCTGGACGCCGCCAAGAAGGCCGCCGGCCACCGCAAGACCGGCCTGGACTACGCCCGCGCCAGCTACGACAACGTCCTGGCCATGTCCGCGCAGCACCCGGCCATGGCAGGAAAGTGTGTTCTTGTCTTTCTCTCGTTCCATGACATCCACGTATCCGCTGACTTACAACGCCAGGATCAAGATCCTCCCCGACGCCGAGGCCATCCGCGCCGCCCTCGGCACCGGCGGCACGACCGGCACCTGGGGCTACTACAACGGCAGCAGCGGCTGGGCCGACGCCGAGGCCACCATGGCCTGGCTCTATCGCCGCGTGCGGGCGACCGGTCGCGTGCAGTTCGTCCGGGGCCGCGTCGCCGGCCTCCTGCGCGCGACGCCGGGTCCCGCCATCACCGGCGTCCGCCTCGCCGACGGCCGCACGCTGACGGCCGACCTCGTCGTGGCCGCCGCCGGCGCCTGGACCGAGTCTCTTCTGGAGGGCGACAACGACAAAAACAAAAACGACGCGCCGTCCGGCCTGCACGGCGCCGTCACGGCCACGGGCCAGTGCCTCGGCTACGTCGCCATCACCGACCAAGAGCGCGCGCGCCTCGCCGCCATGCCCGTCGTGCTCAACCTCAGCACCGGCCTCTTCATCATCCCGCCGGCGCCCGGCGCCCGCGAGCTCAAGGTCGCCCGCCACGCCTACGGCTACGTCAACGTCGATCCCGCCGCGGCTGCTATCTCCGTGCCCCTCACCCACCAGGACGATCCCGCGCTCCAGATCCCGGCCGAGGGCGCCGCCGACCTGCGCCGCGGCCTCCGGGCCATCACCCCGCTGGGCGACCTGGGCGACCGCCCCTTTTCGCGCACCCGCCTGTGCTGGTACACCGACACGCCCACCGGCGACTTCATCGTCGACTACCATCCGCGCTGGCCCGGTCTCTTTGTCGCTACCGGCGGCAGCGGCCACGCCTTCAAGTTCCTGCCCGTCCTCGGCGAGAAGATCGTCGACTGCATCACGGGCAACTGCCCCCCGGCCTTCCGCCAGAAATGGGCCTGGAGAGACGGACAGATGCAAGACGGCGACGAACACTCGTCTCCTGCGCCGTGGAAGCCTGTCGTGACGGAAGATGGCAGCCGGGCTGGCGAACCGGGTCTCATTCTGAAGGAAGAGCTCGCAAAGACAAAGTTTTGAGATACGGACTAAAAAGTACGTCACAGCAGTCAGCGGACCGTCACATACAGTACAGTCAGATGGAACCGCAAGACTCGGAACACCAGTGATGCACGGCTCCTAATATCTTCATTAATGCAAACATGTATGCTAATAGAAGATGGATCCCCTCGCCAGGAGCTTTTGTCTCTCGTAGAGGACGGGGAAAAAATATAAACCCGCACGCCCCATATTCGTATCTCCTCCAAACTCCCTTCTGCTGCCTGCGCTAAACGCCAATGCAATGCGACTGAAACGTGATGGGCAAATGAGCAGATAAAAAGAGCGAAAGGCGGAACAATGTATCGAGGCCACGTAAATTGTGTAGTTCACCGGGCGGGGCAAGGCAGCGCCATGCCGGCGAAGGGGACGGAGTGTTCATAGAAGCAGGGCTCAGAAGTAGAAACGTGAGGACAACGGCGTTGTGTCGGAAGCTTATACTTTACGGAAATCTGTCCAGTGTCAATGCCTACTCCCCAAAATCGACGCGCAACAAGCATGTGGCTAACGGCAGACAGACCTTGAAGCACAGGGTAGATCATCTCAAAGGCCTGGTAGATCTCTTCGCGGACTTTGGCGCCAGTGAGCACCGTCTTGCCGCTCACAAAGATCAGCAAGACGATCTTGGGCTTGATCATGCGGTAGATCAAGCCAGGGAAGAGTTCCGGCTCGTAGGAGCTGAAGTTGTGATGCCGCGAAGCCAGGCCCTCGAGACGAACAGGGAACTTGATGTCGCAGGAGCCGACAATGTTCTGGATCTTGAAGTCGGTGAACTTGGCATTGAAGCCCAGTTTCTGGATGATGCGGGCGTATTTCCGCGACGCAAGCTTGCTGTCGTCCTCCGACTTGGCGCCTGTCACAACCATCTTTCCGCTAGCGAAAATCAGGGCTGTCGTCTTGGGGTCGCGGATGCGCATGATGACGGCGGCAAAACGCTGGCAGGTCAGCAAGAGAGCCCAGAACACAAGTAGACACGCTCTTTATACCTTTGGGTTGTACTCGGCGTTGCGGGCGTGCAGCGCAATCGTCTTCAGATCCAGACGGCAGGCCAGATTGACGGTAGCCACGATATTTCTTATCACACGCAGTCTCGGTCAGCCACACTGTCACGCTCGGCTAGGCAAGCCTCGAGCTTCCCTGTCTTGTCTCTATTATAAATACAATCTTCCGAATATATTGTACGTACTGTAGAGTTGGAGTCAGGCCGCTTCCGGTTTGTGCTGCAACCGGCGTAGCCACCGGCGTTGCGGGCGCCACGGCCGAGCCCGCAGCGTCGGACACGGAGTCGAACGACGCGCCCGTCGAAGCAAACGATGTCTGCTGGCTCATGCTCGGCTGCGAGGCGGTGGAGAGGGACACGTCGAGCGGCGGCGTCAACTCGGCATGGGCGGTGGGAAAGGACAGCGAGCCGGGTGCCGTGAAGGCTTTGGCCTGCATGGCGTTGGTCGGATGTGTGTGTATGACGTCCATCTTGGCGGCCGTGGGCGGAGAGAGTTGGAGTGGGATGAGGCTGTCGATGGGCGGACCGTGCTAGCTAACAGGCACCAACTGGCAGGATCTAGTCTAGTTAGCAGCGGTCCGAGGACTGGTCTGTGTGGCGCTGCATACTCCATACGGAGCATTGGGGGCCTGGGTGGACCAAGATCGGACGGGTAGATGTCGTGTCTGGGGAAGGCAACAAAGGCTGGGGAAGTGGGGTGGCGATGGAGCAAAGTGTTTCTTACCGAAGTGGGAGATGAACAAGTAAATGTCTCCCCCGATGTTACTGAAGCTGGACAGACAGGGGACGCGCAGCACTGGGTGAAGCGTGTTGCGGGTTACTGTGAGCAGGAGCCAAGCGGTCGGGATGTCCCTTGTTCTACTTCGTATGGGCGCGGGCAGATGGAGGGAGAGGAGGGCCAAGAAGCTGCGGGAAGCTTTCCGGAGAATAGAAAATATCACGATAGAAGAGCAAAGGGCAAGGAAGTGCAGCTGCTGTTCCGCGGCAGCTGCAAGTGGCACGTGCTGGGAGAGGCGAGGCAGAAACGCCGGTCCAGACCAGGTCTTCTGAGGCGAGTAGGCGTCGTCCGGGAAGGAGCGGCCGGCGCAGAGCCCGACGAGGCGGAGGGCGGATGTGGAAAAGGCAAGGGTCACAATACGTCCGTACTCTGAAGCAGGACTGGACGCGGAAGGCACGAGCGTCCGCACGCAAAGCAGGACTCGACGCGGAAGGCACGAGGGAAAGGCGCCGGTGTGGCTGGTGAGAACGGAGGAATTAAGTATATTAAGACGAGAGGCACGCAAGGCTGTGACGCACAGAACAACACAGCTCCGCGAAACAAGGCCGGCGCGAGTGGGAGCTCTGGCGTTCTTATGTTCTTACGGAGTATGCGCGCGGCGCGGCGACAGGGGTAGCGCGCCGCGCCGGCGCGCCGCAGGTGTCCAGTACGGAGTACGAGTACAGGTACGGGCAGCCTGCGTCGACAGGCCGGCGGCTGCGCACGGCCAAAGTACCGGTACGCGCAGCTTCCCTGCTGCCGTGCCGAAGCGCCCTGCGTGGCTCAGCATCTCACATCTGCGCAAGAGTGGGTCCCAGGGTCCCCCGGCAGTGGAGTATCGTAGCAGCTGCTGATTGGCTCGGAGCAGGCTACAGAGCGGGCGGCGACAGCCAATGGGCGTGTGCGCTGGCCGCCCCGGACTCGTTGCAGGCTGCTGCCTGGCCGACGGTGTAAGTCCGTTTGGCGGCTTGTATCGGTACTTGGCAGAGACTCGGCCGCCGGACCGTCTGGACCGTCGCCCCTGAGGAGTTGCGCCGTCGCTGAAACAGGAGGGTCGTCAGCGCACTTATGCGCATGACCGCAGTGTCTGATGAGTTGTCTGAGTTGTCTTTTGTTTTCTCTCTTCGCGTCTCGTCTTCTTTTTCTCGTCTTCTTTTTCTCGGCCTCTTTCCATTTCTTGTCTTTCTCCCTCTCGTCTTTCTCCCTGAACATCTTCTCTTGACTGTTCTTCTTGGCAGCATTTTGTCTGGCCGATACCCCTTCATCTCACTATCATCGTCTTCAACTGTCCACTCGACGTAACGTCAGCTCTCTGATCAATAACCTCAGTCTGCCGCCCTCCAAGATCACGGCTTCATCGGCGATCCTGTCAGCATCTCAAGCCAGCCTGTCCCAACATGCCCCGTTCCTGTCGCAGATAGGGGTGATCACCAGGCCTAGACCCCTTCCCGTATCGCACTCGAGCTGCATCCTTGCCTCGAATCAAAGCCTCAAAGCACGAACAAGTTATCTTCCCACTGCGTAATCCATATCTTGTGTACCCATCCTGTTATCTGTCCATATCTCACCCCTGCCCGTAAAGTAGCGCTACTTGTGCCCGGAGTGATCCTATGAGGACCCTTACAAAGCCACCCGTGTCTCATGCACCCCTTATGCGTACCGCGGCACTACCATTCCGCCCCTGGCCAGCCTTGCACGAGGCACATGGGCTGTGACTCATATCTCGACACTCTCACGCGTCCTCGTCTCGGCCTACAAAGTCTGTCTTGCGCCTGTCAGCTAATGCCGGGCGTTGAATACAGAAATTGGAATACGCCGTACAACAACAATTCAAAGCCTGCAGACGGCAGCACAAATGTCACGAAATCCTGTGCCGCTTCCGGGCCGACACAGCAAGCAGACGCCAGGCGCTCGCCTACGGAATACGCGTAGTGCCGCCGCAAATGACAGGACCGCAGAGTGCATGTCTGACGGGTGACAGCGCGTCTGTTGGCGCAGACCTGCAGCACTCCGGCTCGGCAGACTGCAACGCCCAATCAGGAAGCGAGGCCGCACGACAGACGCGACGCTGGCCGCCGACAAACCAATACGGAGTACAGTTCCGCGGAGCTTTCACGGCAGCGTCGTAGGCGAGTAACAGCATCGTACTGGTACGGAGTCCTTTGTAGAGACGGCAAGGCCGTGGTCCCGACTGAGGGCGCACTTGTATTCCTACTACTTTGGAGGCCGGACGCGGTCTATTGTTCTAGCGCGTCGCTTCTGTCTGTCTGTCGTCGGCCCTATGTCATGTAGTACTTGGGCCCTTCGCCGCCCTGCGGCACCTGCCAGTTGATGTCCTGGTTCGGCGCCTTGATGTCGCACGTCTTGCAGTGGATGCAGCTGTTTTGTTAGCATCTGTCAGCAAACGGAGACATGGTCACGGAAGAATCAGCCAGAGGGCCGCCACGTACTTTTGCGAGTTGATCTGGAACCGCACGCCCAGCGGCTTGCTGCCGTCCTCCACGTACTCGTACACGCCCGCCGGACAGAACCGGTTCTCGACGCCCTGGTAGGCCGGGTACGTCTCCGCCGTGTGCCGGTCCCAGTTGGCCACCTGCAGGTGCACCGGCTGGTCCTCGGCGTGGTTCGTGCCGGTGCGCGACACGCTCGTCAGGAGGTCAAACGTCAGCGCGCCGTCCGGCTTGGCGTACGCGATGCGCTTGCACTGCGCCGCCGGCTTCGTCGCCTCGTGGTCGCGGTGCCGGTGCCGCAGCGTCCACGGCGCCCGGCCCCGGAGCACAAACGCCTCGAGGCCCGAGTACACGAGCCCGCCGTAGAGCCCCAGCGGCGTCGCGAACGCCGGCCGCATGTTGCGCACCTCGCGCAGCTCCTTCCAGATGCTCGACCGCCGCAGCGCGTCCTCGTAGTCGTACAGGAACACCGTGCTGGGCGCCCCGGCCACCGTCTCGTCTGCCGTCTCGGCCGCCGTCTCGGCCGCGGCTGAGGCCTCCGTCTCAGTGTCCACCTCCGCCTCCGGTGCTGCCGCGCCCAGCGCCTTCCACGCCGCCTCCGCCGCCAGCATGCCCGACCGCATCGCGTTGTGCGTGCCCTTGACCTTGGGCACATTGACGAAGCCGGCCGAGTCGCCGACGATCGCGCCGCCCGGGAACGCCACCTTGGGGATCGACTGGAAGCCGCCCTCGATCAGCGCCCGCGCCCCGTACGAGATGCACTTGCCGCCCTCCAGCACCGACCGGAACAGCGGGTGCTGCTTGAGCTTCTGGAACTCGTTGTACGGCGACAGCCACGGGTTCGGGTAGTCCAGCGCCGTCACCAGGCCCACCGCCACCAGGTTGTCGCCAAAGTGGTACATGAACGATCCGCCGTACGTGTCGTACGGCAGCGGGTAGCCCATGGCGTGCACGATCTCGCCGCGCCGGAATACCTCGGGGCGCACCTCCCACACCTCCTTGATGCCGAGGCCGTATGTCTGCGGGTCGCTGTCGCGCCGCAGGTCAAACTTCTTGATCACCTGCTTCGACAGGCTGCCGTGGCACCCCTCCGCGAACAGCGTCACCCGCGCGTGGAACTCCATGCCGCGCTCAAACGTCTCCTTAGGCCGGCCGTCGCGCCCGATGCCGACGTCGTTGGTCGCGACGCCGCGCACCGATCCATCGGCCGCGTACAGCACCTCGGCCGCCGCAAAGCCCGGGTACACCTCCACGCCCACCTCCTCCGCGCGCGCCCCCAGCCACGCCACAAACTGGTTCAGGCTGACAATGTAGTTGCCGTGGTTGTGCATCTGCGGCGGCGTCGGCACGGGGAACGACATCGTCTTGGTCAGGAACCGCATCCGGTCGTTGCCCGCCGGCGTCGCAAACTCGAATCGGTCCGCGTTGTCCTCGTCCAGCCACTCCGGGATCAGCTCCTGGATCGCGTCCGGCTGGATCACGGCGCCCGACAGAATGTGCGCCCCGATCTCGCCGGCCTTCTCCAGCAGCAGCACGCGGAAGTCCTCGTTACCCGCCTCGTTGGCCAGCTGCTTGAGCCGGATCGCCGCACTCAGACCCGCCGGCCCACCGCCGATGATGCAGACGTCTACCTCATCGAACTCGCGTTCCATGCTCGCCGGGTCAAACGAGTCGGGGCCGGAGCCGGAGCGCCGCGGCCCGCTGCCCGAGAAGAGCCGCGGCGGCGCTGGCCGCCGAGCCTTGGCCGCAACGCTCGGACGAGCAGGCCGCACGTGGTGAAAGCTGCGCTGGTGCCGCGGCTGTTGTGCCTGCTGGCTGGCGCACCGGCGAGGCGTGTGGCACGAGGCGTCCAGCAGAGCAGCGTACGCCGAGCTGTGCCAGCGCGCGCCGACCGGGGTTGCCAGCAGTGTCGGTGTCGTTGAGGCCGCCACAGCCTTGGCGCCTGCTCTCCAGCAGACACGCACGGCCGCCGCCTGGCTGCCAGGAACCGAAGCTGCAGAAAACATGGTGTGCAGCCTGACGCAAAGAAAGAGGTGGATCGAGGGATCGAAGAGTCGAGGAGCAGGCGAGACGCTGAAAGACAAGAGACGAGACGGTGGGAATCTTGTTCCGTCTGACGATATGCGCGCAGCAGGTGGCACGTCGAGTCAGCTTACAGGATGACGTTGTCACCGCTAAAACATGGCCTTATTGTCGGACGGTTACGAGAGGTGCTGGCGACGGCAGGAAAGCTGATTTCTGCAACGTGGATTAACAAGACGGCGCCGGCCAACAGAGCAGGCGCAACGACGGAAAGAGCTCGCGAGCTGCGCACAAGAGCGTCGGCCTGCACGGTGTCTGGCTCTCTGCTATCCCGGTCCAATTGGCGATGTTGGAGTGAGAAGGCTGCCGGTCGTGCGCTGAGAAAGAAGGCCAGAAAAATGGAAACGGAGCTGAGCCGGTGACGTCTGTATTTTTTTGCTTTGCGACAGCACCCCCTCACACTATGCTGCTAAACCGAGCTAGTGCCGAGGGATGGTGGCCAATCACAGCGCACGTGTTGCTGTCTTACCGAAACCGCAGCGGAGCTTCCTGTTCATTGCAGCGCAGTTCAGCTGCCGATTGTGCTGAGGCCTCGGCTGACTCAGAAGCTATTTCCGCTAGAAATGCAGCAACGGGCGGCCATACTGCTGCTCGAAATTCGCCTGTACCGATTCCTGATGCAATACACGGTCACGTGTGGCCTGTGCCAAAGGACCGGCACAGCTCTCAGGCCCGCAGCGACGATGTAAGGCGGCCGACGACGAGCTGCGCATGCCGAAACTGCGTGCCCAGCCGGCTCGTCCGTTCTGCTTGGTCGCCGGCAGCGCAGGCCAGTTGCCGCGCTTCGTCCAAGCCTGGCCAACGCTCAGGCTCTGTCTCGCAGTCTTCCGGAACCTGCTGTGAGCGTGCTGGCATCTTCCGCACTGCTGGCATCGTGGGTATGCCGGAAAAGTGTGCCTAGTCCTCCACACCTTTGGCCGGCGCGGCCACGTCGGCCGGCCGCCGTAGATTCAAGATGCTTTGCAGCCGCACCGTGCCCTTGGCGCCCCAGCCCGACGGCCCCGCGTCGACGTCTGGCCGCACGGCCATGTACCAGCCCCAGGCGCGGCGGTCGAGCTCGGCCGCCGACAGGTGGTCGGCCCAGCTGTCGTAGAGCAGGCGCAGGGCGCCCAGAAGCAGGCCGAGGTTGGCTTCCTTTTCGGCGTCCAGCGCCTTGGCCGTCTTCTTCTTGGTCGCTGGCGCGGGCGCGGTCGCGTCCTCGGCCGTGGCGAAGCTCTTGAGCAGGTACTGCCGCGCGCCTTCGGGCCGGTGCGTGGGCATGCCGACGACGGCCGTGGCACTGAGCCCCGTGCCGGCTCGGACCGCGCTGCTGGACGCGGTGGACCCGCGCAGCGCCTCCAGGTCCAGGCCCCAGAGGGCCTCGCCGGACAGGGCCACGTCCGCGCCGGTGCGCCGCAGCCGCTCCGCCATGGCGCCGGCGACGCAGTTGCGCATGAGGCGCCAGCGGTCGGGCCCGAGCATGGTGCCGCCGAACCAGCGGGTCAGCACGACGAGCGTGTTTGTGGCGCCGAGCTCGCGCAGCACGTGCAGCATGAGCTGGCCGCAGCCGGCCTCGCCGTCGTCAAACGCGTCCTGGCGGGCGCTGCCGTTGGCGCCACCGCAGACGTACGCCCAGGCGTTGTGCGAGGCCGTGCGCAGCCGCGGCTGGGCCTCCATCAGAGCGCGTACGAGGGCCGACCGCTGTGCCGGATCCGGCATCGTGGTGGCCCGGGCCACAAAGGTCGAGCCGCGCAGGGAAAGCGTCGGGCTGACGGACCAGACGCCGGGCGTCGAGTTATGGCGCGGGATGGCAGCCGGTGGCGTGTTGGCGACCGGCGGTGTGCTGGACAGTTCGGGTTCTGCTCCGGGTGCTCCGGCCTCGGCCGCGCCAGCATCGCCCGTGTCGTCGCCGCCCTCTTCTTCGTCGCCCCGCCACGTGTAGCCGCCGCGCTTGAGCACGGCCACCTCGCGGCCGAGGATGCGCACCCGCGGCTGGCCCGACCCCCAGCCCTCGTCCTCGGCACTGGCCCCGGCCAGCCCGAGGCTGTGCGCTTTGGTGCGCGAGTTGGCGCTCACGACGGCCTGCGCGAGGCTGAGCCGGCTCGACGGCGGCTGCTCGGGCATCGTGTAGCGCAGCAGCTCGACGGCAAAGGCCAGCACGAGCGGCGCGCGGTTGGTCAGCAGCGACGCGCGGGCGAGGCGGGCCTCGTCGGCGGCGTCGGCCGGCTCGAACACGGGCAGGGCCAGCGCGCGCTCGAGGTCGGCCGCGGACATGGGCGTGCCCGGCAGGTCCGTGGCCGCAAGCCTGGCCTTTTTGCTGGCACCGCCGGCCGGCTCGCCCGGCCGCTTGGTGGCGCCCTGGCCGGCCTTCCGGAGGGCGGTCTTGCAGCTGTTCTGCAGCGTCTTGGCCGCCGCCGCGTCCTGGAGGGCAGCCTCGACTGCCGGCAGCGGCGCCTCGGCGATCTGCTGGATGCTGCGCGCGTGAGCAAGGGCCGGCAGCAGCGGACGAAGAAGCCGCGAGGCCGCCGCGCGAAAGTCGGCATGCCAAAGCGCCAGGACCGCGAGACAAGGACGCAAGCTTACCTTTGCAAGCGCGCGGCTTGCAGCGCCTTGGCCTGGCCCATCGCCTGCAGCATGGACAGCTTGCGCGTTGTCGTGAGCAGCCGCAGCAGCGCCTGCAAGTCGTTCTCGGACGGTGCCGACATGTTGCTGCAGATGCGCCTGAAGACTCTCGTGCAATACGCGTGATACGTAGCGGATGCAGCAGGCAGGTGCAGTGCTCGTCGTCGGCCGTGCTTTCCTTCCGACACGCCGCTGCGCGCCCCACTTTATTCCACGCGAAAAGCGGCATCTGCACGGGACAAAGTATCGACAGAGCCTTACAGCCTCACCAGCTCACCAGAGCCTACCACCACCGACGACCTCTGCGCATGGCCGCCTGCCGCACCGCACGCCGAGAGAGCGCCAGCCACAGACCTGGCCCTGCGTCTGTCTAGAACGTCATCGACCACAAACACGCGCGGACCCGGCTGCCCGCCATGTCCTCTGCCTCGGCGACAGCCGTCCTGCGGCAGCCGCAGATGCTGCTGCGCACGCTGCGCACGCTGCGCACGCCGCGCACGCCGCGCATGGATGCGCTCTGCCTCCGGCGCTCGCTCTTCCAGGCCGCCGCACTGCGCCAGCGCAAACCCGCGCCGCCGCGCCATCTGGTGGCGCCACCGGGCCACAGAATGCCGCCGCGCGCATCGGCCAACTCGCACTCCAAAACGGGCTCCGGCTCCGGCGCCGGCTCCGACACTCTGAGCGCGCTGTTCGCCCAGCGCCGCCTGCCGCTCATCGGCGCCGCCCTCGCCGCCGGCATCCTCGGCTTCTACGTCATGCCGCTGTTCGTCGCCTACCTCAGCGGCGAGTGCGGCGAGTGCGCCACCGACCCGGCGCTGTCCGCCGTGCCCTCCGGCCTGCCGCCCATCAGCGCCGCCGCCTTCGACGCCTCGCTCGACATGCCCGAGCGCATCATGGGCATCGCCCGTCTGCGCAAGCAGCTCGCCGCGGCCGCCCACGGCGCCGTGCTCGAGGTCGCCGTCGGCACCGGCCGCAACCTCGGCTACTACTGGTGGAATCCGACCGGCTACGCGCCCGGCACGTCGGAGATCGTCGACTCTGTCGCCTCCTACACCGGCATCGACCTGTCCGCAGACGCCCTCGACGTCGCCCGCCGCCGCCTGCGCTCCTCTCTGCCCGGCGGCCTCAAGCTGGTGCGCAAGACGGCCACTCTGGACCCGGAAGCCGCCCTCCCGGCCACCGCCGTCGACGTCTACAATGGCCGTGTGCGCCTGCTGCGCGCCGACGCCATGCAGCCGCTGCCGCCGCCTCCCGCCTCGAGCCCGACTGCCCCCACCTACGACACCGTTGTCCAGACCTTTGGCCTCTGCTCCGTCGAGAATCCCGTCGCCCTGCTCGCCAACATGGCTGCGGCCGTGCGTCCCGACTCCGGCCGCATTATCCTCCTCGAGCACGGCCGTGGCCGCTGGTCCCTCGTCAACAGCCTGCTTGACCGCTATGCGCCCAGCCACTTCTCCCGCTACGGCTGCTGGTGGAACCGCGACATGGACGACATCCTTGCCAGAGCCACTGCCGCCGTCCCCGGCCTCGAAGTCGTCACGGTCCGCCATCCTGGCCGCTTCCAGTTCGGCACCCTCTGGTGGATCGAGCTCCGCGTCAACTCGAAGCCCGGGTCGGCAGCCGCACGTTGACCATCGCCGAGAGTATAGACGTGACATGGACACCATGCACTGATGACGAAGCACGACAGCACGACAGCACGCAATGCGGTGCAGATGGGCAAATGGCGGGTGCAGGATCTGCATCACACAACCCTTTTGCGATTGTATAACAACCACTCTGAAAGTAAATAAAATGCGCATTCTGTATCAATCTGGCCGCGAAATTTGGAACTAGCGAACGCAAATGGTAAACGATAAACGGTAATTGGCAAATGGCAAATGGCAAATGGCAAATAACGAACGGCAAATCAGCAAATTGCCTTTCACATCTTCACATGTCCTCCTGTAAAACCAGATCGCGTCCCGATAAATGGGATTGCCTTCTACCCATTTTCCTTGTCCACATCTAAGAAGAAAAAAGGTGGTCTAGAGGGCAAATTGCAAATGACATGATAGTGATACAGCGTACTCCAGACGCAGAGGAAACAGTAGACCGTAGGAAAACAAGGTATCATCGCCCCCAAATCGCTATCATCTCGGCCGGCCAGTCCTGCCCATCTGCCGATAACCGTTGCCAATCCGATTGTGTGCTTGCCCCTCTTCGCTTTTGCCCCCCACGATATCAATGGACAAACATAACCCCAAGCCAACTCGCAGATTCGTACAGGATTCGAACTTTTCCTCGCCCATCCTTCTCGGTTGTCCTGCCGCCACCTTAACTTGTGCTCGCGCCGATAATGCTGAGATAGGAGAGGTATATGGTGAGAATGCAACGCATGAAAAGAGGCAGAAGAGAGAGGAGAGAAGTGAGAAGAGTGAGAAGAGGAGAGAGGAGAAGAGGAGAGAGAAAAGAAGCAGAGATAGGAGAGCGTCGAATCGTGGCCAAAAAGAAGACATGGTGACAGAAATCGGAGCAAAATGCGGCGCGCAACGGACAACATGGAAAAGCACGGAGAAACCTGACCAAAAAACCAACCACCAAAACGCCCTGCCAAAACTCCAAAACAAACAGAACCGAGTTCCTCTCTCGATCTCTCGATCTGCCGCCACTGTGTGGGACAGCAGCAGTCGTTCCTACAGATTGCGGTCGCATATTCGTGCGTTCATTCTGTAGCGATGCGTGGGCGATGCGTGTGTCCTGGCACCTTGCCATTAAAAATCATCAAGGAGATCGTCGAGCTCGTCGAGCTCGATGCTCTCCGGGCTCCGGTCCCAGTCAAGCAAGGAGTCGAGCTTCGCCCAGCTTTCGGCCTCCGACTCCCTCTTAGGGTTGGTAGGGCGCATGGCGGGGCTGCCCGTGGCAGAGAACACGTTGACGTTGCTCACCGACAGGTGGCGAGGCTCGAAGCTGAAACCGAAAAGGTTGTCGTCGCGACCGGCGTCCTCCAAAAAACCTTGGCTGAGAGCGAGGGTGCCGACCGAAGCAGGCGACGAGGCCGCCGGTGCAGGAGTGGGCGAAAGCAGGAGCGCCTGGCCGGCGAGTTTCCGCTTCTGCAGGCCTTCGGCGGTCTGTGTAAACTCCCTCTCGTCCTTCTCGAGCGGCGGCGAGGCCCCGCGCTGGTGGCGCGACACATAGTTGCCATGCGACACGCGGGAGAAGCGGATGGAAAAGGAGCCGATCGGCGTGCCCGGCATAGGCACGTCGTCGTCAATGTCGTCGTACTCGGGCGACGACAGATCGACCTCGGGCGACGGGCTCAGCTCGCGCCGGCGCTCCTCCTCGGCAGACTCGGAGCCCGAGGTTGCGCTCGACAGGGGCGGAGTGACGATGCTGGCGCGTGGCACCAGGGGAACGATAAAAGCGGGAGAAGAAGCGTCGGGAAGCGGAAGATGCGGGCGGGTGGTGACAAAGTAATAGGTGCGGCGCGGGTGGATGGTCTCGAGCTCCTTTGCGATCGGACAGGGATGCGACGCAGACCAGCAAGGCCGCTTCATGTAGGTTGCAAGTCTCGAGGAGATGATGGCGCAGGGATTTGCCGACCTGGAAGCAGAGAGCGGTTAGCTTTGCCACCTTGGCAGCCTCGAGCACAGGGAGCAGGTACATACTGTTGGACGGATCTCAAGTGGCCCATGAGGATGGCAGAGAGCTCCTTGATCAGGTGAGGCCGGTTGCCCGTGGCAAGGATTTGCATGATGACGGCCTCGACAATGTCGTCGTTGACGGCGTCCATGTCGATCTCGGCCTCAGCCGGCACGTCGTCGTCCATCTCGACAGAGAGCTGGCGCAAGGCTTTTGGCGAGGGGGGCGGCGTGGTGGCGACGGCGCGGGAGGATATGGAGGAGATGGAGCCATGCGAGCGCTTGACCTTCTTGCTGGGGTGCAGCGCGGCGTCCGATGCATCGTGGTCAGCCGTGGAGGAGGCGGAAGAGGCGGGCGAGGGATGGCGGTGTGCGGCTGGGGAGGTGGGCGATGCGCCGCGGCTGGAGTGGCTCGGCGGGTGGGCGCCGGTGGTCTGGCCCAGGCTGGCCGATGTACGATGCGCGGCCGCGCGGGCAGCGTGCGTGACAGGAACGTGGATGCCGAGCGACGGCAGCGAAAGCGACTTGCGACGAGTATTGTACGGCATTTTGGGCAACGAGATTTGCGGGATTCTCCGTTGCAGGGTCGTATGAGTGGGAGCAAGGCACGAAACGGGGGGATGATTAAGAAAAGTGAATGAAACGACAGAAAAGAAGAGAAAATAGGGGGAGGGGGCGGGCAAGGAAAATGGAGGCGGCGAGCGCTTGTTTGGCGAGCCTCGAGTGATGATGTGGTGATGCTCTTTGTCAAACTGGTTTGGCGGTGGCGGGCTGTTCAGGGAGAAGTTTGATGTTGAGCTGGGCAGAGTCGGGGAGGCACAGTTAGCAGCCGCACGCAGGTGGTCTGGTCGACGGCGGGTTGCTCCTTCCTACTTTGCTTTGTGCTTTGATGCAAAGGCAGGAACGAAGGACGACGTGGTGCAGCCGAGCAGGCGTTCTTTCCGTGTTTGGCGAGATGATCTTGCGGCACGATGCAGCAGGTCGTCGCTGTCGGAGGGAAGTAGCGAGGGAGGAAAGGGGATGAGACGGTCAGAGCAGCGTGAAAGGGCTGTACAGAGTACAGAGTACGAGGAGGCGTACGAGTACGAGTACGAAGTAATCCGGTGTTTGGCGGTGGCGGCGGCAAGTTGCAGGCAGGCGCCGGGGAAAACGACGAGGAGCTAGGCGTCACCGTTGGTTGTAGGGACGGCGGCGCGGCCGCAAGGGCACTAGGCATGCAGGGCGAGACAGGGGGGTGAACGCAAAAAGAAACGAGCGGCACTGTGGAAGCTGAGGAAGGGGCGGGAAGTTGAGAGGTGGTCACAGCGCTCTGCGGTCGCAACTGCCTACTACGACGTACGAGTATTACGCGGAGTATTCTGTACGCGCACGCAAGTATCTGCGTATACGATCCGTGCTGTACAGGTACGTACAAGTCAGCCGTGCGTTACTTCGTACTGCTCGTGCCGCATGACTCGTTTGTTCTTGCCGCCTGATGCCTGACGCCTAACGGGGTGGTTGCTGGGTCGTCGCTTCCTCTTGCGACGAAGTGCTGCAGGCATCGCGTCTGACAGTGCTCCCTCGTGAGTGTACGACTACGAGTACGAGTACAGGCACGAAAGTACAGAGTACTTTGTACATTTTGGTAGCAGGAATTGCATGCGGTCGTATGAGGAAGGAAGTGGGACCTCGTGGAAAAACAGAGGGAAGCAGCGAATGGCAGAAGCGGGAAGTGAGAATCGTAATGGGTGAAGGTCCCCAATCTGCCGAGATCTCCTGTTTTTTCACGGCCACCTCAGTCACGAGTATTTCTCGCAGGAGGTCTCGGACGACCAGGGGTGGGAAATTTTTTCTTTTCCTTCTCGGCCCTGGCTATTTGTCTCCACTTTATCTGTGAGATGTGGGGATCTGGCTTTCTTTTTGTTTTCTTTTTTCTGGAGCTTCAATCCTCGCCCTCCAGACTACTTCGTAATGCAGACAGACTACGCAGTACTACTCCGTAAATACATGGGCGAGACGAGCGGCGCTAGCAAGTCGCTCCGGCTCTCTTTTGAGCTTTTTCGCTCTCTTCTTGTCTTCCTTTTAGCGCACGGCCCTTTGTCATGAGCACGGCAAACAGAGCGGCGGCGAAAACACGCGCAATATAAAGCGGGCAAATGACAAATGGAAACGGCAGACGGCGAATAGCACATGGTGTATAGCAAATCGCAAGTAGCAAATCGCTGTTGCACGAGCACGGATACAGCAGCGAGCGCGTGGCTGAGCGGTACACGACAAGCGTGCGTATCTTCTTCCGTAGTTGCACGAAGAGAGTCCTCGCAGCACTTCCGACAGTGCAGGTGAAACAGCCCCAGGGACTCCAGCAAGACAGCTGGAGGGGTCGTCTTGGCGCAACGTGCCTCCAGGCGCACCGTGCGACCTCGTACTGCGGACTGTATCTTGCACAGCGCCTGACTCTGCGGCGGTGCATCGCCCAGGCGCCAGATAAGTGCGTGCTCCGTAGATACTGCCCGCATGAAGTAGAAGTACGGAGTACGGGGTATTGCACCGTCACAGTCAAAGGTACGCACTATGGGTCACGCACGCATAGGCATGCATAGCGTGCGTGCTGGCCGAAGCAAGGGAGAGGGTGCCTCTGGGCGAACTGATGTGCGAGTGATAGACAGAGACAAAGGCGATGCACGGTGATAACGTCGAGAAAGCGGTAAGGGGCCGGAGCCAGTGGTGGCAGTATGCAGGGTTCTGTATCTTGCGTTTACGAGAAGATGGCGGGTTCTGTCCGTTGATGAGATGCAACAAGGGAGACAACGATGGCAACGCCAGAGACGGTCACGTGAAATTTCAGGCGACCTTGAGACAACGTCTGGCCAGCCGCCATATCCGACAGCCGCGGTTTCACCGCGAGCACGAGTACAGATTATTTCGTCAATACGAGTTCTCCGTATGCCGCCTGCTCACCCGCAGTGCGGAGTGCTCAGCCTCCGTCACGCTGTCGCCGTCGCCGTCTCTGCTGCCGCCGTCCCGTCGCCGTCGCCGTCCTCTCGATCGATGCCGGCACACAGTACTTTATACAACGATCTTGCCTAGCTTCCAGCACTGCGCAACTGCCAGCGCAAACTTCGCACCATTATGTCATCAAGGCAGCCGTACGACGCCAACACAGTGCCAGAAGCCCACGCCCCTGCATGCGCACTTTGGTCGAATCGGGCATTTTCTGTCGGCTCCAGCCAATCATAGTACACAGATATCCTGGGCCACGAGCTGGCCAGCCCAGACCACGGGCCTCAACCAGACCACTCTGCGATCCGGTCTGGCTCGGCACTGGGCCGCGCCACAGAGAAGCAATCGCGCTGGAACCGACAAACATGCTCCGTACGACTGCTCCGAGCTCCGTACGAGGCGCCATAGCCGCATGCCCGCGAGGCCACGGCGCCCGTGCCTCCGTTCCATGTCATCCTATTGGCCGAGCCGTGGACGGAGATGTCAGAGACGGTCGACGGGTACGGCGTACGTAATAGCTCTGCCGTCGTCCTGTCGCAGAAACGGGACCGACAAATTAACCGCGCACAGAGTGTGACCTGTTTCCTACTTTGCTTCACCCAAACGTAAACGGGACCCACTCCCGGAGATGTGGCCGCCCGCGTCAATACGAGGCAGGCGCGACGAAGCCGAGCAGTTTCTCGACTTGCCGTCACCATCGCCTTCGGGGCATGGGCACCGAAAAAACGGAGAAAAAGCAAGCATTGAAGGCGGTGAAGCCACCCGCAGCTCTGGCGCTCCACGGCGAATGGGATCCCGATCCGGTGCAGCACGCCACTCGTTTGCTGCACTCCCCGTTCACTAGCCGCTTTTCAGCCCATCGATGCAACCGTGGCATGCTCACCGCCAAACGGCCGCATCCTCGTCACTCCATCAACCGCCCAAGCCATTCCTGCGATTTGTCCGCGCAAAGCGCGCATACTGCGTATTCGTTGTTGAGTATTATGCTCTGTACTCGTACAGACTGCACTCACAGAGGGTACTCGTACTCTGATGTACGCAGCCAGACTGATTAGTCGTACGAGCAATCCAGATATCAGTCCTCAGTCTCCAGCCACCAGTCGCCAGTCACCAGTCACCATTCCACAGACCGCATGCTCCTCATGTGTTTGTACACTGCGGCCTGCCGGCCGAGAACATATATTAATACAAGCAACGTGAACACCGGCCCTTGCCATGCCTCAATGCAATCCATGCGCCACAAACATCGTCCTCCCGAGTCACGTCCTCGTAAAGAGTCCGGCCGTCTATCGTCCGTCCAGTCTGTTTTCCCGTCCAAGGACACCGTTTGTTTTCATTCAAACATGCACTCATCCTCCGTCGCCCGTCGCCCATAACGCCGTTGGTTCGCTGGCCAAAAACCACGCTCCCGCCCGTCGCACATGCCTCGTCGTACCGGTCCTTGGCATGCTTGATACTGGACCGTCCTGAAACCGTACCCGAGTCGCATTGTAGACCGCCACCTGCTGCTTGACACTCGTCGTTCCTATCCCCAGCACTCTCGCCATTCCCATCTCCACGCATCATCGTCCAGTCCGCTCGCTGAATGTGGTGTGGTGCAATAGCAATACGCAGCGGCGAGGATCAAGCATATGTGTGTGGCTGTGCCGGCTCATATCGCTGCCAAAACCACAATCAAGGACGTGGAATAAGAGCCGCAAAACGTTCAGATACCTGCAGACATTGTTAATATCGATAGTGAGGGGGACAGAGGAACACGGGCATCCTTACATCTGCCGAAGCCTTGATCGACGGGACTTCGAAGAAGGAGAACCGCTCGTTCCGCACCAGCTCGCCAATCACCACCAGCAGACCCCACGGCTGCGGCCAGTAGGTGATGATACGCTCGAAAAACACCCGGCACATCTGCTCCCGGATCTCAATCTCCTCCGGCTCCGTATTGTCTTGACCGAATATCTCGTACAGCACCTGTCCGAAGAAAATCGTATGCACGTTCGGGTACCGTAGCTGGTTGACCATGCTCAAGAGGAAGAAGTAGCGGCCCTCCGGCGTCAGTTCGTGCAGAATCATAGACAGCGTCGCCACGTCGGGGCCGTTGGCCACAAAGATCGGCCCGCCGCCCTGCGATCTGGTCACCGCATGGTTGCCAATGTACAGCACCACCGCGTCAACGACAGCCATGTTCGTCGTCAGGGGAGAGCTGCCCCATGTTCCTGCCTGTCCGTCCGCCGGCCTGCCAATAGCATGCTTGATGTGCGCAACAATCTCCTCGGTCGGGCCGCTCTCGAGAGCCTGCTGAAGTAGAGATTCCAGCCCCATCGAATCCAGCACCTTGGCCGGCTCGAAAGTGCTCGTCAGCGGCAGAATGCTGGCCTCGTCAATCGTTTCCAGCCGCACCCCCGTCTGCTGCGGGTCCGGCAGCTTCGCGCCACTCGGCGAAGCAAAGAGAATGATGTTCAGGTCCTGGCCCAGGTATGGCTGGATGCCGTGGCACAGAGTAACATGGTTGGCCACAAGGAAGTCGGGGTAATCATGGTAAAGCATGAGAAGCAGCTTGACTGTGGCCCGGTACAGGTCCTTGATCGTATTGGACGGCTCCGGGACCATGAGCTGCTCGCCAATAAAGTTCAGCAGCTGCTTCAGAATCAGCGTATAGCTTTCCCACCCGGCCCCGTTGGGCATCCGGAGCAGAGCCGGGAGGAAGACACGATGCTTGATCAGCTCGGCCCAGGCAAAAACAAAGTAGGGGAACGTCTGCGGGCCCAGGTCGTTGAAACGGGTGGCAAACTTGAGCAGTATCTCGTTCAGATCGGCGTCCGACAGATGATCCGAGGCCTGTTCGATCGTGAAGAGGAACATCGAAAAGAAGCGGAAGAACACCCGCTGGTTGAACAAGTCACTGCGCTTCTCGTAGTGGTGGTTGATGATCATGATGACCAGAGCAAGAATCGAGTCCACCAGTTCTGCGCGAGCCGAGCTTCCGTTTCCACTCGCGTCTGTCGTTGCCTGCAAGTACACAGCAATGAGCTTCGGCAGCGAGTCAATGACACCGTAGGCATCGGTCACGGAGCTGCCCGACTGCATATGCATCTCGTAGCGCTCCACCGACTTGTCGATTGCCACCCGGATGAACAAGAACAGGTCATCCCGTGTCACCACGATACGCTGCGCCCGCATCTGTTCCACAAAGATGAACGCGATGCTCTCCGGCACTTGCGGCCTCTGGCACAGGTGAAACCATTCGTCGAAGACGTATGCCAACTGGTCTTTCACTGCGTCGGTGACACCGTTCGGCCTCAAGCTGGGCGACGGCGGTTGCGAGACCGGCGCGAGAACCTTGCCCTTGAATTCACGGCCGCCAGGTACATCTGGCTCCTCGCCAACCCAAGCCCAGGCTTCCGCCAGGCTGTAACAGAAGTCGGCGTACAGGGCGAGCGGCGTCTCACCCGTGAGCGTAAGATCTAGGAGGCGCATAAAGAAGATGACGGATCCTTCCTTTCTCTGCTTCAGAGCCGCCGCCATGGCACCATCAATGGTCGGCCAATCCAGCAGGTCGGTGCCAAGTAGCGCCGAGATGAGTGGCAGCTGCAGCAGAGTAAGGGCCGGCTGCGCATGGAAAAACTGCGCTACCCGGGTGCCGAGGGTAGCATTCGTTGCAATCTTCCGGAGAGTCTGCAGAACGTGCACCAGGCTTTCCAGAGTGAGGCTGTCCTCGATCTGAGAAACGATGGACTGGCACACCTGCTCTGCTGCAAAAAAGACATAGTCCTCCGACAGCTGCTGTGCCTTGATGATTGTCTGGACAAGAGCGTCCACAATATCCAGTACCGCGTGCGGACGAGGAAGATCCGTATAGTGCTCCTCCGATGCGTCTGTCGCAGCACGTTGCAGCTCGGCGACAAGCTTGGAAATGCGCTCCGTGAGGTGGCGAGCATCCACGGCAGGCCCAGCCTGTCTTCCGTTCACCATCGCGCCCGCAGCGGCGGCAGTACCGACACCGTTGTGCAGATGCGCATATTGCTGAAGCTGCGAGTTGATTGGCGGGACCGAAGTCGTATCGGTGCTTGTAGGAACGGTGGGGACAGAGCTGTACTGTTCCGAGAGAACCTCGTTTGCCAAGGACCGAGTCGCGTCCGACGCCGACTGCACATGAGACGCAGACGCAACAGTAGCCGTGCTCGGCCGCGGCTGGCGGGCAAAGTCGTCGTAGATTGCCATCTGCTCGCTGTTGAGGCCGTTTATATTAGGGCTCAGCTTGAACGGGTTCGGGATGGTCATGGCCCAACGGCTGAGAGACGAATCGACGTATGGTTCGTTGGGGCGCTGGATGCGGTGGCGGCGGCGCATCTCCAGTTCTGGCTCAATCATGTCCTGGATCTCCGAGGCTGCACGTTCCTCCGTAGCGCGCTCAATCACACTGGAGGCGAGGTCAAGGTTTGAGTTGACACACATGATGATGGTACCCTCCGGAAGGCCCTGTGGGTTGTCGCTCGAAAGAGAGCGCATGTAGTTCGTAAAGTTGGCCCGGAGCGGCTCCTTTGAAGTCACCAGAGCAAGGCTACCGGCAGTTGCCTTCACCATATTCATTGCCGCTGTGCGGACGCGATTCTCGTCCGGCTCCGTAGCAAAGTCCTTGCGAACCATTTGCTGTGTCGCAATCGCGGCAATAGCCACGGATCGGTCCACCACAGGCTGAATAATATCCTGAAGTGCTCTCACCAGGGCATCCTTGACAATCTCTTCCAGCCGCGAAGCTGCAATGACCATATCGCTGACCTGCGGAATGTTGACCTTGGTGATGAGGTCCGGGATCGTGTCCAGGGGAGTGTTGGAGGCACCGGGACCCAATCCGTGGCCGGGAATGCCGGCACCAACGCCGGCGTGAACAAGGCCATTGAGCGACAGGTTCTCAAAAGCATCTAGTGGCTCTGGCTGGAGCTCCGAGGCCTCTTCAGCAGCAACATGGTTCAAGATCTCGCCTGAAGGCTCGATACTCTTGTGGTCGATGCTCAGAGTTTGACACAGCACCTCAATCTCAAACTTGAGATTCAGCTTGAGCTCGGCGTTGTGGTAGAGGTCGATCAGAAAGTGGATAATATCCATGAGCCAGGGGTTGGGGGGCTTGAACACATTGGAGTGCTCGCCTTGGCTGAGAACCTTGCACACAAACGGAATGACGACAATCAGACGCTTGGTGTCATGGGCTTCGATGAGCAGCTGCTTGAATGCAATGTTATTTTGGCGAATTGGCTTGTCACGCGCAAGCGTCAAGAGGCCCAGCCAGCCACCGAGGTTCTTGAGGTGCGTCCGCTCGGTGGAATTCTGCAGAGTGGCCTCCGAGTTCAGCATGCGAGCGACGCTAATGAACGTCTCGCGGAGCACCTGTGCCCACAGAGTCTTGTCCTCAAAGTGCTTGACCAACTGAAGGTAGACCTTGTGATAGTTGGGCTGCATTTTTGCTCGTTCTCCGACGAGATGGCTGGCAAACCACTGCTGATATTTGAAGTCAATCATCGGCTGAATTTCCAAGAACATGGCCTGTAGCGTGCTTGCAGTGATATTGTTAAGCACGAACTGGATCTTGCCCTGGATCTCGCTGTTGGGTTCCTCAAATATGCCGGGCGGCGGGGAAGGATCGATGACAATAGAGGCGAATGGCGGATAATTTGGCTCAGACGGAGACTCGTCCGCACCACCGTTGGTCAGCACATCACCCGCACCTGGGGGTCCCTGGCGGTGGCCACGGCCAGCCTCTTCGCTAGTTTCTCGTACAACGTCCTCCGCCTTCTTCCATGCTTCAGTTCCGCGCAAGCTCGCACACTGCAGAAGCTGCGAGCAGAAGCCAGGCCACTCTCTAAATCGAGTGTAGAGCTTGATGAGTGCCTGCATGCCAAACTTGAACATGGGATGGTCTTGCGAGTGTTCCTTGACCGCTTCAAGAATCATGCCTAAGCCCACCTTCAGAGGCAGATCAGAAATGAGCTTATGCGAGATAAGGCCACCGAAAAGCACCGCCGTAGTAGCGAGTGCTTCCAGCGGATAGTCCCCGAAATGGCTGTACTCTTCGAACAGACTGTTAATCATGCAAGCGAATACATCTTGGTCGAGTGGGTCGCGGGAACGTTTGTAGTGGTCCATGATGCCCACAACCTCGCGGACCTCGATTTCATTCCCATACATTTTCTTAAAGTGCTCCTCCATTTTTGAGTTGGCTTCTTGGGGAAGGGCGTGGCTTCCCTTCTCATTGGCTTCGATAATGTCGTCGAACCCCTCGCCGTAGTTGATCAAGCGCGGGTAAATGGCAATGCATTGGCGCTGAAGCATGACGAGATCCGGGATGGGGGTTTTCGGGAGAAAATCCTCGAGAATATTCAGAAGAGCGGACACGGTGCGAACTTTTAGCGGAACGTTTGTCTTTGGAGATATAGATTGTCCATCAGCACGTTGTGTTTCGAGCTCCGACTTGATGACAAGGAACTGTAGGAGCGGGCGCGCAATTTCTGTGCTGCGCTCTGCCAGATTCTTGGCCCATTCCGACAGGTCGACATAGCCCTGGCCGTGAGCATATGCGACTAGATCGAGGCCAAAGCCGTTGGGTAGATATATCAGCTCGTTGAGCCAGTCATGCTTGACGGCGTGTTCGAAAATCAGAGGAAGTTCGCCGGGGTCAGCCGCATGCGCTTCGATAAGCCTCGCCATAACCCATTCCTTGTCCTTCTTCCACAAGCTGTCAAAGACAAAGTCCCAATTGGGCTGCCGCTTAAACAGAAAGTTCTCGAACAGGGTACTCAGGGTCTCCACGGCAGTTGTCGGCCACGGCTTGGGCACACCGAAAGCCGAGATGAGAAAGATGTCCAGGTTGGGAATGACGACGGTTTGGAAGAGGCGCCTAGCTTCAACATTCGTCGAGGCGTGCGGCGACTGCAGGGCGACGTGGAAAATGGCGGAGACTGCTGCCAGGGAGACGAGCGGGTGCTTTGCTGCCACGGCAGCCCGCTCTCGAACTTCGGGGGGCGACTGTGCGTAGCTATCGAGGGTGAAGGTGGGCTGAATGCCCGGAATGGTAGTCGCGTCGAGCTGCTCGGGTGTGAGAGAGGTAAAGGCGCAGACGTAGGACAACTGGGTCTCTGCATTCTCCCAGTTGCCTCCCCAGAGCTGCTGAATATCCATGACTCTCGGATCCTCCTTGGCGATCGGGACAAGGGCGTTGTAAAGGCGCAAGAACTGGAGGGGGGACTTCCGGGCACCGCGCTGGTCAAAGTAGCTGATCACATCTTGCCATCTGAAGGAGGGCGGTACCACGCGACGCAGCGCGGCCACCAGGACGGAGGGGTTGTGTGTCGGGGTCTGGCTGACGGTCGTATAGGTGAGGGCGAGGGATACGAGTTCTTCGGTGAAGACACCGAATGGGCGGTTCTGGAGGTAGGTTGTGCACGACTCCTCGTCTCGCGTGAAGTCGGCGCCGGTTTTGTGGATGTAGTGAACGAGGCCGCTGGCAGGCTTATCGACCAGGATGCGCATCAGATCCAAAACGGCGAGAATCTCGGGGGGAGGGCCAAGCTCGGTGCTATCGTATCTCTGGGAAACCTTGTAGTTCAAGTCCGACTTGAGCTGGTTGGTGAAATTCGGAGGATGGAGTTGTATGAACCGGTCGACAATAAGAGAGACAAAGCCAGGCCCAAGGTCTTGGTGGTCGCCGTCAGGTTTGGCCAGAAGGTTGGTGAATGTAGGGAAGTTCGTCGACAGAATGGCGTCGGCTGTTGCCCCGAGTCTAGTCAGTTACGCATCCAGAGACGCCCGCTGAAAAAGGAGGACAACGGAGCAAGACATACCCTTTGTCTTCAGGTCAGAGCGTGGCCCCAGCTTGAAAGCCAGTGCTAATATGGTCTTTTCTAGAGCATCGAGCTTGAAATGCTCCATAAAGGTCGACAGATCAAAGTCTCGGAAGATCTCCTCGGTGCCCGTCTCGATCGACTCGGCAATCCTGCGGGCTTGTTCCGGGTCGTGTGAGATCTTTTGCATTTCCGAGGTCAAGAGCTGGTAGGTTCCCGGAGCTCCCGCCGGCCTGATGAGGCCGGGGAAAATCTGGGAAGCACTACTAGCTACAAGACGGGCAAAGTACTTTGTAAATACTTCCATGCCGGACTCATCGATAAGCTAGATGACGAGGCGGTCAGCAAAGATCAGAGGCAGGCCCGCATACATATACCCAGCCGCCGCAGAAGTCTTTCCTCGTTTTGCGCTTTTGCGCTTTTGCGCTTTTGCGCTTCTGCGATCCGGCGTAGCGCGTCACGGCGCATGGTGGCTTACCTTCCTGAGTTGTTCCCACCTTGAGGAGTCGTCCTTTTCTTCTTTGATGCTGCCCAGAAGCACAAAGACCTGGGCAATGACAATCTTCGAGACGGAGCTCGTCCCTGTCGGGCTGCCGGTGATGGGGCTTGCGCTCAAGCCAGCCGTCTGCGAGGGATGGGGGGAGTGGCTGCCGCCCGTTTGCAGGACTTGGGCAGGGCTCGGAGAAAACGTTCCCGTTCTAGGTGGTGGGACCATGGAGGAGGTCTGATGGAGGTATAGGAGAAGATGCCGCTTCTATCCAGGACCGGACAGGAGCCACTTCCTCACCCAACGGAAGAAAAACGAAAAGGGAGGGGGGGGAGAGGGCTCGGCGGTAGACAGCGGTGCGTGCTTGTCAGGTCGTCGAACATGGACGGGCGCCGGGCGAGCTGGAGAGCTAGGAGGCCTGCAATGCGGGAGAATGGTGGTCGCGGAGCGTCGACGTAGCTAAAGGGAGGGAGGGGTGGCAGAGTGGGAGCCAGGGAGCGCTGGGCGGCAGGCGAAGCGATCAGTCTCGCAAAGGACGGCAGGAGAGCGCGGGGCGGAGCGGGCGAGCGGTGTTTGGCGTTCGGAAATGGGCAGCGGCCAGATCGCCAGATCGCCAGATCGGATGCGACTCACGATGAGAGGTCGGCGTGTTTCTCGGCGAGAATATCGGCCTCCAGTCGGGGCGACGAGCTTTTCGGCGGCGAAAAAATACTGCAGTGGCGGACGGGGCGGCGATACGCGGACAGAGTATGCTTGTATCGGCGCGGTCTGTCGGGGGGCAGGCGGCAGCGATGGCGGAAAGACAGATGGTGATGGATGGGTGTTGTTTCGGTGGATGGGTTTTCACGATTTTTTGGGGACGTGGAAGTCGACGCACTTCTCTTGCTGGAATGCTGCTGCCAATCAAGTCGCGTCAGGCAGTCGGGCATTTTGAGGAGGGGGCTTTGTGCCTAAAAGTCGAGGCAGCAACTAGCTGCTCGGCAGCTTGCAGCCAATAGCAAGCCGCCTTGGCAGCCCACCACACAGCCCTGCTGCCGTTGCGGCCAGTAGGCAGCAGGCTCGGGCAATGCTAGCATATTACTTGCGTGAATGACCGGTAGACTCGCGGCCCTGGAAGTCTCGTACCCTGCTCTTCGTGGAAGACACCGTACTCTGTATCTTGCATATTCTGTACAGCTCTGTACAGAGGACAGACAAACAAGAACAAGAAAAACGCACGACAGTAGTCTGTTGGAGATTGTTCATGAGATCTTTCAATATACACGTATTCTACTCCTCCTTCTTTTCTGGGCATTATACATAAGTGTACATTACAATGCACGGATGCTACCGTGCAAGGTTTCCAGGCGTTCCTCCGCTGTTCTCGTGCGAGGCTTGAGGCCGGGGTTCCCTTATTTGTTGGCCGTAGTGGCATCAAAGGCGGCCTTTGGCACGGCAGCCTCATCTATTACAGCAGCGGCGGGCTCTGCCTGAACTGGGTCTTCGATGACCGGGGAGGCCTTCTTTGCCTTCTTGGTCTTCTTCGGCGGCTTTGCTGTCTCGCTGGCCGGGGCGCTGGCCTTGGTTTCGGCTGTCTCCGGCACAGGCGCGGCTTGTGCTGGCTCGGGCGCAGTCGCCTTCTCCTCGGGCGCAACAGGAGCCGCCACCGCCTGTGCATCTGCAGGTGTTGCCTCGCTTTCATCGGCCGGGGGAGGGGCCGCCCCTTCGATCTGGGCCGGCTTCGGGGCGTCGCCCTCCGGCTCGTCGTCCTGCAGCTCGGCACCGTAAATCTCCGGGTGCAGTCTGAAGCAGTCCTGCATATGTCTGCGGAGAATGTTAGCCCTGTCATGGCACAGGGGCACTCTGCGTAGAGCGGAGGTGCGAAGGGGAGAAAACTTACTGGAACTTGTCGATGCAATCCATGCCCTTGGGCTCCTCCTCCGAGAAGACGAAGCAGCTGAAGGCAGACCGGAACTCCTCGCCGCACGGACCGTGGGCCATGCCACCAAGGCAGGGACAGTCCCAGTTGATCTCGCCCGTCTCCGGGTTGAAAGCGCCCTGCTGGCTGGCCTCCTCCTCCAGGCCTTCCGGCGATCCGTCACCCAGCTTCTCGGCGGAGGCGTCGGATGCTGTCACGTCCGCGGCGCCAGAGCTCTCCTTTGTCGCCTCTGCCTTTTTCGCCTTCTCTGCCGCCTCTTTTTGCTTCTGTTCCAAGACCGCATCGACAGTAAAGAACTGGGGCTCCTCGGGAACGGCGGGTGGCGCCGTGATGAGCGGCTCTAACGCTGGCTGTCAGCTCGGGCTCAAGATGCATGCCTGGTCGGGGATACGTACGTGCAACCTCGTCGGCGAAGATGGGGCTTGTGTTATACCAGTACACGGCTCCAATGGCGGCGCCCCAGCGCACAGCCGACCCCTTCCATGTCGACTTCTTGCTCGCCGCAGCAGTTGTGAGCAGTCGCCGCGCGCCGCCGGCAAAGACCGGCTGGCGAACCGCCCGGGTGGCGCTGGCCGGCGACGAGCGTAGTGCGGCGCGATACATCGAGGGCAACTGCGCAAAAGGAAAAGAACAAAACAGGTAAGGAAAGCTTCGGCACAGGAAGGACCGCGAGGCGAGGAATGAATGAGCGTGACGTTGAGGGTCCGTAACAAGCCGATTATTGGTAATTACTCAAAAAACTTGGCGATAAAAAGGCTCCGAAAACTTGCGGCGCTGTGATTGGCTGGTTGACTTCTCTAGAATGCCGACGACAACGTCACCGCCTGGCATGCGCTACTGCCTACTCGTACATTTAATTTACAGGCGAGCTTAAGCTAAGGTAAGGCCGTGACAGAATGGTGCGGGCCTATATGTGGCCCGGTGAATATGGCACTGCGCTTCCGTTGTCTGCTCTTCAAGTCTGCGTAGTTCGCTGGATAGGTCTGTCTTTATCTTAGTAAAGGGACTCTGCGCGAGAAAAGAGAGGAGAAACCATGGCAACGAGCCATTATAGCTGTACACAATAATTAAATAAAGAAACAAGAAACAAGAACAAAACCAAAAAACGTCTTCTATAACGTTATTATAACTCTATTTATGTGAGTGTAAACTGTACTCGTAGAAGGTCAGAAGAAACTGTACCCAAAGTCAGATGCTGCCTACCATGGCTTGTTAGCGTCTTGTACCTTTCCCTCGGTTCCTTCACAATGGCCTGGCCGTCTCGCTTCTCAACAACCATCAGCTCTTAAATGGCACTCAGACCTTCGACTACTTGAGAAATTGGTCATTCTGGATGTTGCACTGCATTTTCGCATGGTTGATGCTCCGTGATAGTGACTCTTACAAGGGCTAGTATACTACCAGCAGCCTAAATTAGAAAGAGCGTTGAGAGAGCCCCACTATTCACGTTCGCACTACGGAGTACTCGTAAGACCTCAATTTGATAGAGAACTCGTCTGATATCTCTGGCATCGACCGCGCAGCAATGGCGTCAATAACCAGTTCCAGAGACTTTGAATGGCACCCCGCCTGCATCCTCAAGGAAACATCGCTGCAGGAGCCATTTGCAGTGGTCGTTCTCAATCAGCCACTCAGGAATCTGGGAGTAATAGCACGCCTCTGGTCGCGGGGTATGTCTTTTCCTTTCTTCTTAGATGGGCTCGTACAAATATGCTGACCGAATAGCATCATATCGGATTGCTGCAGATGGGGGTGCAAACAGGCTGTATGACTTGAGAAATACGGCTGGTGTGGCATTTGTAAGTGCTTCTACAACGGCGAAACTCAAGCAACGTCATCAGAGAATTGGAGCTCACGTTGTGGTTTAGAACGACCTTGATACGATCATTGGAGATCTCGACTCGTTGAGGCCAGACTCCCGTGCATATTTCACCTCCCATCATACAGATATTGTCCATGATGCGGACCAGTACTCTACGGATTTTGGAAAAGCCGTCCAGCACGTGTGGAAGCAGCACCCGCATATGCACATCATTGCCCTTGGCGGACTAGGAGGCCGTGTTGACCAGGGTGTGAGCCAGCTACACCACCTGTACCTGTTCCAAGAGAATACCGACCGTGGAGTAGAGCCTCTCGAGCGCCGCCTGTATCTCTTGTCGACGGAGAGCCTCACGTTTCTGCTGCCGATCGGCCACCACCGTATACACGTGCGGGAGCCTCCGGCTGACGCGGGCTCAGCCCAACCAGCTGATACAGACGTCTTCGCCAAGTATGTTGGTATCTTGCCATTGCAGGGTCCCAGTGTCATATCAACGCGCGGGCTGGAGTGGGACGTGCAGGACTGGCATACGCAGCTTGGTGGGCTGGTGTCCACAAGTAATCATGTGCTACCGGAAACAAAGATTGTCGAAGTCAGTACAAACCGGGCGGTCGTCTTTACGATCGCGCTGAAAGAGGAATGATTCGTGGATATCGTGGCGTTTTCAGAGGACTGGCTGGCTAGATTACCGGCAACTACGGGGACAGCAATGTCCCAGTGTTGCAGAACATGGAATGACAGAAGAATACTCGTAAAGGCAAGCAAGCGACCGTATGAAATATCAATTTGGACTTCCCCAAACTCATGTACCGCCAATAACGCCACGCTGATAGAATACACATGCCGGCACAGCCCGTTGCCTGCTGCCTATTCTGCGTCATCAACGCAGGTAGTGCAGGCAGAGCCAGCAGAAGAGGACGAACACCACAACACCGGCCCAGAAGATCCACTTGTCCTCCCTCGCCCGCCGCTCAATCATGCGGATCGTGTCGCCGCTGACGCCGAGCGTGTTGGCCACCGTGTACATGCGCTTCTGCGTGTTCTTCAGCATGTCTCGCTGGTTGCTGAGGTCGCCGAGCACGGCTTGACCCCGTGCAATGTAGTCGTCCAGTGCGGAGTTGGTGCTGGAGAAGAAGTTCTGCTCGCGCAACGCGTGTGCCTCGCGCGTAATGTCGCCGCGCTCGCTGGCGCTCATCGTCCGCGCGTGAGAGCCGAAGAGCCCGGCCGCGCCCGCTATGCTCGACGAGGACGCTGCGCCGGCCGCGCCCCTGCCGCCAGCCGACGTAGCTGTCGCTGCGTATGGGTTCTCCGGTGTCTGTGTCGCGTACGGCCGCCGCCCCAGCAGCTCGGCTCGGCCCTGCGCATGCGCAGCCTCTTCCCGCGCCGACTTGAGGGCCTCAAACTGCGCCCGGTACTCGCCCAGTTCCGTGCGGAAGTTGCGGATGCGGTCCAGTGCCTTTTCCTGCTTCGCCGGGTTGAGCTCCTGCTTGGCCAGCTCATTGTACTCGTCCACGGTGCGCGAGAAGGCTGTTAAGCTTGCCGAGAGCGCGCCGAACAACGACGGCATCTGGGCCAGCGCTGCATGGTCGGTGGACGGGTCTGACAGAGCAGACGACAGTGACGACAGGTCTTTTCGGATGGCTGTGCTCTTCTTGAGAGCTCCGTTGAATGCGGTATTCTGCGGTTTTGCATGTCAGAAGGGGGACTGTGAAAGGGCACGGCACACCAGGGGACATCATACCATTATGAAGGGCAGTTGACAGTGTCAGTATCGAACAACATCGCGGAGCGCAGGTCCTCCTTTAAAACAAGCGATCTGTCTTGATTGCGATTCCTTTGCCTCGCCCACGGTGGCCATTCCAGCTTGGCCATTTGGCACAATCCCATTCGCCTATTCACCGCCTTCCATAATAGTTTCCTCAAATAGGCACGTGATATCACGTGAGCATACATTTAATGTCATTTTTGTGGGTGCGCTGCTTCTCGAGATGCGTTGACCACCACGGTGGTCGTTTCCTACAAAACCAGTCGCCTTCTCCAAATTACTATGAGTGGAGGGGATCATTCTGACTGAGAAGCGAATTAAGAGTGCGCAATCTTCCAATATTTTATAATATATACGCGCAGCCAACTCTTTGAATATGAAAGCTCAGACCTAACAAAAGATGCATAAGCAGTCCAACAAGCCAGAACGACATGACATAGAGGATAAAGACAGGTTAGTTACGCAACTCGCGTCGACATTATGATATTCCGTATAAATTGTTCGAAGTCACCCAAGCTTGAAATTGACTCGCAACTCAAAGATTACCACCGTCCGACTTCAAGGCTTTATCTGAGCTCAAAGTTATGTTCGGCTAAGCCGTGATAGAACTTCTCCTTCATAGCTTCTCCATCCATCATTCCATGAAGATAACACTCGCCCTTGAATGTGTAGAAATATTCGGCATCGGGATTATCTTTAGATTTAGGCTTGTCGTCGTTGGTATCGCCATCGCTGCTAGAAGCTGGGGTTGGCCTTGGAATAGAGCTTGAACTCTGGGAGGCTGCGGTGGCTGACTCCACAGCGGCACTCAGAAAGCTTTTAATATCACTTTGACAAGAGTCGTAGTGACCCCTGTATTCTTTGGCCGTGGAGCTGAGTAAAGCGTACTTGGCAACTGCTTTGCCTTTTTTCTTTCGTTCATCTTCACCCAAATCTTTGATTGCATCTGCCACGCATTCGATGATCTTTTTCCGATACTTCCTTGCGTCTTCAGACTCCTTCCTTTCTTTGACACTCAGCTGTGCGGCTTCCTTTTCCTCCTTGACATCAGCCATGTAAGATTTTTGAGCATCCACCATCTCCTGCCACTCTTTTGTGTTTGTGTCAGATTTAGGTTTCTTCTGACGGTATATGCCCTTCTTCTCGCGCCTGTATATAGCTTGTTGAAAAACTTTCTTGAATGCTTCAATTTTATCCTCTTCAGCTTCCAGACTCGTCAATCCGCTGACCTTTCTGTGCTCCTTGAGGATGACAGGGACCGTACAGCCATAAAGAATGCACACTTTGTCGCCACTCTGTATTTCGCTGCCAATTCCTAGACGGCCCTTCTTTGTTTTGAACAGACGGCGATTCCATATCACAGCGTGCACTCTCCGACAGAATTCGGCGATGATGGAGTTCTGCTCATTGTTGATAAGGGCTGTTGTGTCCACACTTCCACCACGATAGCCACCCTTTTGGACAGATTCCATGCAGGCCCTGGCGTAGTAGTAAGGTGGATTTCTGTTGTCTTTCCCGCGGTCCGCCACAATGGTTCTCCAAAAGCTATCGGGTGGATCTTTCTTGAAATCCTTCCAATCGGCAAGGTTAAGCCATGATTTTGGGATGCTACCCCGTTGCGAGGCATCCTCAACCCGCACCACTTCATCGAGCTCAAAGCCCTTGACATAAAGGCTGTAGTGACCTAGTACTGGCCTCTTCCTGAAGCGAAGATGCTGGATGTCAAGTTTCTCAGATCCGCATGCGTTGTAGTTTCGATGACCGAACTGAGGAGGTCCGACCAGAGGATCTGCGTTTGCGCGGCTAGTCTTACGAACGTCCATACCTGGAGTCCAGTCAAGCATGAACGGGGCATGAGAAGCTCGCGCCACCCACGAGGGGAGATCGATGTCTTGCATATTGCCTTTGCTTTCTTTGTCAAAGTATCTCGACTGTATTCTGCTCCAGCATTTCGAATCCCGGCCATGTTTGCAATTACCGTCTTTCTTGATTACTTCGTTCAGGCAACTGAAGTCCCCACCTCTTCTCGCCTCGCAACTTTTGAGATTTCCATGGCTGCAAGTCATCATCTCCTGGCAAGAAAACTTGTGTGCTCTGTTAACTCTATTCCAATACTCATGAGTTGTTAACTCATTTTTCTCCCACTTCCCATCATTATTAAGCTTTTTCCAATTACTGCGAAGGGGCAGCTTCCTTTTCCGACTCCCTTTCAAGCCTGTCGTGGTGCTTTCCCCCGTGAGATTCTCCCTCATTTTCCCTATGGCAATATCTCCGAGAGGATCGAGTGCCCATGGTCGACATAAAATGTCGAGAGCCTGGATAGGATCAATCTTGTGCGTTCGTTCAATGCTGAACTGCACGAAGTCGCGGCTGACATCGGAATAGGGTTTGTTGTAGTCCACAACAAAAGGCTTCTCAGCAAGAAAACGGTCAAGATGAGACATGATTAGATACAGACTCTGGTCGTCTTGACTTTGCAGTGATGGTGCAAAAGGCGTGGCGTCTCTGGCAATGGCTAGCAGCGAATAGACAACATCACGAGGCTCGGTAGCTTGGAAATTGAACATTGTCGAAACCAGGTATTCAAGGCTAAGGAGTCCACTTCTCTCCAGAGGATCAATGGTAGGATTAGTCACGGCCGCGGGATTTTCTGCAGCGTCTTCCGTTGACGCGTTGCTTTTTTGTTTTTGTTGCTTGATATCATCGTCTTTTTTTTGGTTGTCTTCCGGAGCAGAACTATCATCTTCTTCCTCCATTGGAGTTTGCTTTGCCCGAAAAACCTTCCCGGTTGCCTGGACTAGGAGACTGGCACCAAGCTCGGAAACATACTCGAACCATCCAGGAACATGCCGGAACTTTTCATCTTTCTTCATGACTTCGGATAGGCGATGTGTGGCTGTTTCGACTTCCACGAAGAGCTCGACTGCCACTGCAAATTGCTTCCATGGCAGGGAGTGGTTTCCACAGTATACAGTGGCCGCACGGGCCAGTGCTATCTCCTGCACAACCCAGCGTCGGGAAAACCAGGGCCGTTGCATGAGAGCCATGAGCGCTTGCCACTTCTTACTATACTTGTCATTGGAAGATATGCTGTCGAAGTTTTTAAGCTCCATCATTTCCTCCTTGATGAAATCAATTGCCAAATCGCTGTCGGGGTCTGACATTCCTAGCCAAATGCAGACCCGGTGGGCCCGAGTGTAGATCCGGGACATCATTTGCACCTGGTGGTTGCGTTCGTCTGGGTTGCTCTGGTCAATGCAAATGGCATCGACCCACAAGTACCGTTCCCTGCCGGGGCGGCGGAGGTGTCTGAGGGCCAACGCCAACTCTTTTCTCACGCTTTTTTTGTAGGTGATCCCGTTAGATTTTCTGATCAAAACGGCATAATCCTCTTCTGAGTCACCCCAACACCATGAGAGTGCTTCATATGACCGCTTCATTGTCATAAGTTCTCGATATTTGGCCAAGTCTTTTGCATTGCTTTTGGCCTCATCAGCTTTTGCAAGCTGCTCGGCTTTTTTGAGAATCTGACGAGCGTATCGACTCTCCTTATCCGTACTGGTTTCTTCCAGTGGTTTTACTCGTTCTTCCATGTCGCTTCTATCACCATCATTGTCTTGGTTGGAGTTTCCCCCTTCGCCATCACTCCCGCGAGGACCTCTGTCAATCGGGCTATCTGTCGAAGCTGTTGGGATATGGAATTTGCTGTCAAACTCAACTTCCAAGAGTTCACAGTGAATCTCTCGACCATCACTAACTCCAGTAAAGAGCCTCAACAA
Organism: Grosmannia penicillata; assembly: GCA_002778075.1. Classification (NCBI taxonomy): domain Eukaryota; kingdom Fungi; phylum Ascomycota; class Sordariomycetes; order Ophiostomatales; family Ophiostomataceae; genus Grosmannia; species Grosmannia penicillata. The sequence continues at coordinate 2,414,901 of PCDK01000001.1, read as the reverse complement.
CCGAATCATTTTCTTCTTCTCCTTCAAAGGAGTATATTCATATGCAGCATACTGTTTAAGAGACTTGTCATTGTAAGCCGCGAGATTGGTCGTCTCATGCACCGTTTTGTCTCCATCGCGAGGCTGTTTCGGCATGCTACGAAAGTGAGCTGGTGGCACAATACTTGGAGACTTGAGCTTGGTAATTTGACTGTAATGTGTGTAAGCAATGAAAGGTTACTATTGAGTTTGAGAGAGATCGGCTGTACGTACAGGTCAGTCGAGATGTGTGAAGACTGGAGCTCTTAGTTAACCCTTCCTGACTTGGGGGATAGGTAGGTAGTTTAATCAAAGGTGGCAGAGAATGGAACAGTTAAATGCCAAATTTAGCCGCCATGACGGCTGAGAAACTAGTCTGTATAAGGTAGCAGAAGTTACGAGTAACAATGCTACCCATCGTGACCACTATTCGGCCGCAAGGCTGTATGGAATGTGCAGTCTAGATGCCGATATCTCACCAATTTAGCACAGTCCGGGTCACCCGTCTCACGCATATTTTGTCATAGTGTTGCCACTTTTGCAGTAGCACAATGTAATGCTACACAATACGGCTTATCAGCATGCAGCTGGCTCGGAGCGGTTATGCTTTACGCAGTTCTCTCATTGTCTCCGCACAAGGCTGAGGCCCCGAGGAATTTCTACAAAGTATATCTACATCTATTGCCTGTTCTTGTAAGAAGTAACCTTGGTATCTATATATGTACATACATTACAGACAACACGGACCAAAAACGAGCGACGATGCCTGCAGCATCATGTACCGGGTAAACTTGTGCAAGCACTCCGTAGTCGGCCGTTTCGGGTACGGTACTGCATGACGACAAGATTGTTGCGCTGGGAGCTCCCGCTCCCGGTCCTTGCGCATGCCGTCAAAATTGCGGGCAATGGCGGATACCTCGGTGTTGTACGGAGTACCTCTTGTTGGACTCTCCTCACAGACCTTCCATCTTGGGACGGGTGAGCCAGCGTGTCGTTTATCTGCACCACCGTTGCCACGGAGCCTTCAAGTTGCGCAGTCCTCGCCGCAGCTGTGCCACCGCTAGGTCGCGAAATATCCTAGCGGCTATCTTTAAGCGCTCCGTTATGGGAAACCTTTTCGGCGGCAACAGAATTACCGCGCAGCGTTCTGCCACTTCTTGTCTGCCATCTGACATAAGACCAGGCAATGCGTTTTGGCATACTGCAGTAATACCAAATTTTAAAGTAATTCGAATCATTAGCCTGGACTTCAGTTACTTCGTCAGATTCCCGATGATATCTCAACTACAAAAGCCTAGCTCATCTGCTTTATTGACAATACATGGCAACCTAGCAATTCAGCATTGAGCCAGCCAATTTCTGTATTTTGGCGTCCCAGAAATCAACCCACGACAAGCGCCCACAGAACATGAAGCACCCTCAATGGCTTATCTCATCAGTGGAAGTTGCTGCGAGTCCACATCGATGCTCGACGAGTGCTCTTCGCAACAAAGATGAGCAAAGGCGCGTCTAGAGCAAGCTATACCTAGAGCAAGCTATACATGTCTTGGAATCAAAATTTGCTTGTTGTTCTCTCGTAAGTGCCCTTCTATGAAAGTCTATGTCCCCAATGCTCCAGCCATAATACGCACTGGACAACGCACAAAACGCAAACACACGCTTATTCATACGGCTTTTGCACGCTGAATTTGGGCCTCCAGCTGCTTGACGAGCTCGGCCAAGCGCTGAGAGACGGCTGTGGTACGGGGAATGTCGTGGCCGCCGCCGTGGTCGTACAAGGTGCGATTTGCGCTGAAGTAGGCAAGCTGGATGCCGGACGGCATGCGCGGGTCTTTGCTGCCGTAGACGTGGATGGAGGGGAGTTGTGAGATGATGTCGTCGGGAATCTTTGTAAAGTCGAGGCCAAAGACGTCGTTGTCGGGCGGCAGAGGAGCGCCGATGGTGTGCACGAGGTCGCTGGTGTCGTCCCAGAGGCCGAAACCGCGCCGAATCTTCTCCGGGTTGGCTGCATAGTCGTGCAGACGTTCGGCCTTGCGCTGCAGGGCCTGGGAGGTGCGGGCGTCCACCTCGCGGGCTTTGGCGGGGACGGGAACGCCGAGCTCCTCGAGCCAGGGCAAGGAGACGCTGCCGCAGATATTGATAACACCGCCAAAGGGCAGGCGTAGGCTGCTGGTCTTGGCATTGTGGGACTGGCTGTGCTCGCGGCCACGGCTCATGAGATAGGTGTTGATCAGGCTGCAGCCCTGGGAGAAGCCCACGAGGGCATCGTAGGGCCCGTGGCTGGCTATGTAGTCTTCCAGCCACAGGTGGGCAGCGCGGATGCTCATGAACGACGGCACGTCGGGCCACCAGGCAAAGGTGTCGGAGCTGAACATGACGTCGATCCCGGGCGCCGGGGGGTTGCGGAAAGGCGCATCGACAAAGTCGAACTGGTAAGAGGGGCCGAGCTTGGCGCGAAGGGCCGCTATGGGAGGAGTGAGCATGCGACTTCAGAGAATGGAGAGGATGCTCTACATTGCACGATCTGCGTGCATTTCTAAATGGCGCACCTGTCTGTCCCTCGAAGATGGAGGCGCTCGTGCCGCGGCCGTGGAGGCAGAGAAGCTTCATTCTGGCGAGCTGGAAGTGGCGGGCGTACTGTTTTGGGCGTGCTTTTTCCAAAGGCTTTGAAAGCCCGGAGCTAGATTACGAAGCTGCCCTTCTTATGTGCGAGCTTGCCCGTATCTCGTATTAGTCACGTAAAGTCGAAGCAGAGAAGCCGGTGGCAAACAAAACGGAAGGAAGATAAAGACATAAAAGAAAATGACTGCCTCCAGAGGCCCCCCTTATAAGTAAAAAATCAAACAATCATGCCGGCAAGTAAGACAGGTGAGTAAGGAGTGTTCCCATCAGACGGCACCAGTAACGGCGAAGCTGAGCGCCCGTATCTCTTGTCTTCGGGGTTCCGTGGAGACAGTCCGGCGGCGGATTTGCGGGTACGAAGGCTTAGCTGGGTCGCCGTACGGAGTCTAAGCAGCCTAGACCATATGGGGCTACGCCAGAATATGACTCTGCTAGTTTGTATGCGGTTAGCCAGGTCTTGTGGAAAGGCCCGAAAGCTTCTACGGAGTAATACTTGTAGGGCTGCACTCCGTATTCCACAACTCTGGTCATTTGTTACGGTTCAAATGGCCGTCCCATCGTGAAGCGAATCTCCGCAAGTTAGGCCTAGCTCAAAGCAGTTACGACATATGGAGTTCTGCACGCTCGGTCCGTGACGCCGGCGCGGCTAGAGTCAGCGCCCATGATGTTGTCTTCCTGATCCATAATCAGCAATTATGTCGTTCTGATCTGGCCCGAACATTTTCCATACAGGCAGCTGTGGCCGTGCCTTGACCCTTGTCACTCTATATCCAAGGTTTACTCGAACAATGCTACGGATAGAGATTGCCAAACCTGCCCAACCACAGCTACACTTGGCCGAGCCGAGGTATAGAGGCCTTGCGAGAGAGCTCATGCACCGCCCTCGAAAGTCTGCTGTCTTCCGCATTGTCCTGGACGGCAGGCTCCCCAAATAGCTCATAGTCTTGGTCACAGTACGTATCGGTCTCCGGCAGTGTCCCGTCCTGAAAGTAGGCATTGATTGCCTTGGCCGTGCAGGTGGACGGAGCAGCAATACTTGCGTGGCCCCACGACTTCTGGACGAGAACAACAGAGCCGGGAAACGCCTCGGCATTCTTGCGTGCGCTGCTCAGAGGCGTCACGTTGTCGCCAATGTTGCCGATGAACAGGATGGGAAACGCGGTGTCGACCTTCCAAGGCGCGGCGAAACGGTACTTTGGCCGGATCTGCCTGCCCACACAGCCGAGCTTGAAGTGCGTGTAGGCGGCACCGGCGAACCGGCTGATGTTCTGGAGCGTCCTGGCATATTCCGCAAACGACTCGGGCGTGTCTGTGAAAGGCTCTCCATCCGCACACGTGATGGCTTGGAAGGCGTCGTTCCAGTTATTGTCGTAATCTTGGAGGTCTGTAGGCGACGAAGCGTCCCGCGAGCAAAAGCTTGACTTGAGCGGTGCCTCGTCGTCATTCGACAGGTTGTAGAAGGGCACTCCGTTGCCCTGTTCCAGGGCTACCATAGCCTCGGCAAGAGATGGCAGCATGTGGAGCGGTCTGTAGAGGACAGTTCGGACGAGAAGCTGCAGCTTTGCGTATGTGACCAGCGCAGGCATGACAGGAAGAGTCCCGTTGGCGTTGGCTGGGATGAAAACAGGCCGCGTCTTCAGACTGGCCAGCAGCGCAAGAAATCGCGCCTCTATAGCAGCCGGAGATGCGGCGTAGAAAGCACACCGTGATGGGCCGGCTTTGTGGCAAAAGTAAAAGAAAGCCTCCATGATGCTGTCGGTATCTTGAAAGAAGTTTGTCTGGTCCAACTTGTACCAGCTTGTATAATCAACGTTCCCTGGATAGTGTCAGACTCAACTCACGATGGGAGAAGAAGTACATGGCAATCAACATACCATCGCTCACAAGTCTGTCCACACGGTCAGGGAACATGGCAGCAAACGTTCCTCCGAGAATGGAACCGTAACTAATTCCCCAGTACTTCAACTTCGCATAGCCTGCCTTCTTGGAGATCTCGAGCATGTCCCGCACATGGGATGCCGTACTCATGTGCTGCAACAGACCCGGCGTCGTTGCGTTCACGTGTGTTTCGCAGTGGCGAGAGAACAAGTCCGCGTCCGCATAGGCATCAAAGACCAGCCCCGGATGGGCGTCCAGGACGCTGATTTTACCCAGGCCCCAGTCATGACGTGCATGAGAAGATCCCCAACAGTCTATCCGGGGGACCGAGAGACCGACTGCTCATCTATTAGTCTGCTTGTATTCAGGCCTGGATTTGGTGCTGACAAAGTTACTTACCTCCACGTGGATCGAAGCTCATGAGATCCTGAGGGAGTTGTCAGAAGCGACCTCATAATAGAGTAGTTCTTTACTGTCCAGGGCATCTCACGTGGTTGTCGCCCACAATGCTTTGCAGTTCCTCCGCGTGTCTGATCAGAAAGTTCACCCCAGAGCCACCCGGACCCTAACGCGCACGCAACGCCATGTTAGCATGAATTCCGAACCGCCGTCAGTCTGTCAGATGGTGCACTTACGCCTGGATTTACAAATACCGGACCCCGGTAGTCCTGCTGAGTTTTGGCTGGGACACGGACGACGGATAGGTAAACTCGCTCTTCTTCGGACGGTTCCAGCCAATCGAGGGGAACATCGAGCCTTGCGCAATCAAACTGTCCATCATAACATTTGTGCCATTGCAGATCTTGGCTGGGTGTGATTTCGAACCAGGAATAGTCTTTGCTGGCTTTGCTTGCCTTGCCGTTTTGAAAGTGAAGATGGTCAACGCCATCTATCATGAATAGCTTATGAGGTGCCAACTGAATATATGCGAGAGCTAACAGTACTACCACGGCGACGGTCTTGATCCATCGCCAGGGCGCACGATCCTCCGTACTATAAGCGAAGGGCTGATATCGTTCACGATGACGGTGCTTGGCCTCCATGGTAGCTCTGATGGAAGGGATGTGGGCATTTAGTTAGTTTCCCATCGTAGCCGGAACTGTCCTTATCTACAGTAGGCAGGACGGGGTCGAGTTAACCTAGGATTGGTGTCCGGGCGTACGAGTATGTCATTAAAGCCTATTTGGGTTAAAGTATGCCGGCAGTCTGCTCCGCAATCTGTTATCAACTGAATCGGCGTAACTTGTAGACCGCCAAGTGGCTTTCGACTTGGCCGTCCATTTTATCAAGGCTAGATGATACAAGAGAAATGCACAAATTGTTTCAGTGCCACCAGCAGGTCTGCAATACAACATGGGCACTTCGGTACTGTTTTTCTACAGGGTATCTGTTACACTTACAGACGTTTGACCATTCTGACCATTCTCAACGCCATGATCGTGGTCGGAATCCTGATCGACATCATGGTCGTACTGTACAGAAACGTTCATGGTGCGCACGATGCCGTTGTAGGTCATGATCTCCTCCTCACTCGCGCTGGGCGAGTGGCCCTGGCATTCGGTGTGTGACCGAGACAAGGGCTTCAGGTCAAGCAAGGCAAAAGCGCTGGTTTGCAAGCCGCCGCCGCCACTGCTCCCCGTCCCCGAGCCGCCAGCCTCTTTCCACTCACTCGTGATGTTGGTGGACACGCTGCCGGCACTGAAAGCGCCGGGCGGGCCAGTGCGGCGACGGCCAGCACTGCGGGCGTGGCTGCCGCGGCTCTCGTCGCCATAGCCCGAGGCGGGGCCGTCGTGGTAGCGGGAGTCGTATCGGCCGCGCTTGGAGGAGAAGAAGCGCGGGAACCAGGAGCGCACAAGGCTGCGCAAGGACGGGGCGGAGGCACAGACAATGGCCAGGTTCGTCTCGATGGACGAGATGGTGAAGCCGAGGTTGTACGTCGGGTCCGCGCTCGGCTGCGTGTGGAAGATGCGGTAGAGAAGGACGAGGCGGACGATGCCGATGGCGGTGACACTGGCGTGTTAGTGGCCAACGGCAGAGTCAGGCAGCGGCATACGCACATGGCGCCCAGCATGAAGACAAAGAGCAGGGCAATCTTGAGCCGTATCGGCATCTTGAGGTCGAGAAAGACCCAGAAGGGCAGGGCCAGGTTGAGGATGTCGGTGAAGATGGTCAGCGCGGCGGTGGCGACGTAAAAGGCGCCCTGGTCGATGCAGCGGCCGCCGGCGATGGCGGCGTCCCAGAAGTAGGCGACGGGGCGGCACTGGAAGACGACGACGACGAAGATGGCGATCATCAGCGCGATGTTGAGGACGTTGAGGCCGTAGATGGCGCGGCGCAGGGCGGGCTTGTGGCTGCCAATCTTGAGCAGGAAGAGCAGCATGGACGTCTTGACGAGGGCGAGGATCGGGTTGTAGAGCACCTGGACGACAAAGTTCCAGATGAGGGCGGCGCGCACGTCGTAGTGGGCCGGGACCTGGTCCCCGTGGATGCCGATAAAGTTGGTCTTCATGTACATGTAGCAGGCTCCCGTCTCGGCCATGGAAAAGGCCATGGCCACGAGCATGGTGCCGTCGTCGAGGCCGAACTGCTTCTTCCGCGCGCGGCTGTACACCCGCAGCGCCACCACGAGCGCCGCCAGCAGCGGGAAGAAGAGCGTGATGGCGAAGCCGAACTTTTGCAGCGACGACGTCGGGTACGCGGCCGTGATGCTGTCCCGCGCCGCGGCGGCGGCCTCGTTCAGGGCATGCGAGGCTGTCCGGGCGTGCCGGGCCATCCCATCGGGAAAGCGGTCCTCAGAAGCGGCCATGGCACGCGGCGACGCATCCGTGGCGAGCGGCGATGTCGGGGGTCTGCGGTCGCGTGTGCCGCTGGAAGGAAACTCTGCTGGCCGCTAGTGGTGCTCGGCAAGGACGATGACCTCACGTCTGGGCAAAAGCTAGGCGCAGCACCCAGTCTGAGACAAGAGACAAAACCGCTGCACACATGGAGAAGGACAGTGGAGCACGGGGCGTGGGCAAGCAGTGTTATTAGAGGCGGCGACGGGAGAGAGAGCAACAGAGACTGCCAACGGCTGCGCTGGACGCCGTGAGACAAGAAGGCGGGTGATGACCGCCGATCCCTGCGAGCTTCCGTTCTCGTGCAGGAAGAGCTGGCATGGACTTCAGCCGCACAACATGGCTCTCTTTTTTCTTTGATTTTTTTCCTTCTTCTTCCGTCTGGCTTCCCTCGACTTGTGCATCGGAGAGTCTGCCTTCATGCAGGCATTGTCCGCACATACTTGTCTGCACATGTCGTCAGTAAGAGGGCTTATTGCCACCGCCGATCTCGTGCTGTGCACCCTTTGTTTCTGCGCACTGTCGTTGGGTCACGGAAACGGCTTTGGCGCCGACGTTCTACGGCTTCCAGGTTGTCATACCGCCGTGCTGCAAAGTCTCTTTGAGTTCTTCCTTGCTCGTTGCTAGTTTGCTAGTCCGTCGCTGTCTAGCCTGAGCGCCTCGCTATTGGTTATCACGGGCCAAAGACGGAGAGACTACGTAGCAGTACGAGAAATAGGTTGCAGACCCCCTCCTTTACCGAGTACATTGTTGTCTGAGGGGTGAACAAATGGCCAACAACTATGAATTGTGGGAAGTTGTCTTAGCTTAGCAGTGCGAGGCGGTGAGGCTGACTGGAGTTTCCGTCTTGGGAATCGATGTCTCTGTTGTAGTAATTGATTTGCTGGCATTCTCTGTCCAAGTCTGTTGCTAGCTCCAACGTACTTTCTCGCGGTCGAGGCAGCTTTGCATACGCCAGTCATGACGTCGATTCGTCAACGTTGGGGCAACGTCAAGCAAAAGTACTCTGCTTGGAAGCAGTTCCCACGCGGCTTCACTTGACAGAAGAGCCCGGCCGGCCCCTCGTCTTGTCAGCTGTCTCCCTTGCCCCGGTGGCCCCATCTGCACGAGCTCAACGGTGGTCAATGCGGAAAGCAGAAACACGATGCTTCGCAAGGCATGACCCGCTCGGAAGCCCAGCCTATAAGCCAGCCGAGCAAGTCTTTCAGCCCAACGGCCACCCCCCACGACAGGGAGACACGCAGAAGCCGCCTCAGCCGCGATCTCCACCTGGCGGCAGAGCAAGGGGCCGGTGTGTCAATCCTTATTTTGCGCGCTTGCTTTGCCTTTCCTTTCTTTGGGCAGCCGTCCTAACACCATACGGATCTCGTAGTTGCACCATACCTAAGCCTAATAAAGAAGGTACCCGAATATTGTACTACGTACTAACCAAAACCGATGTAGCTTACTTTTACTCTATGAATATTCTGCCGCCACAAAATGCTATCGTGAACTTCACCATTCTTACAGTAAAAGTATTAACTTCAAACATCTACCACGCCACCAAAAATAAAATATTATATAGCAAAAGCACTAGTATTGCTAATAATACATGCGTAATAGTAAGTATTAAATAAATATACTAGCGGTAATAAGGTAATCAACAGTACTCCGTACTTACTACAGGCTGTATTTACTACAAGATCTACACTAAGTCCAGGGCAAGCACCGCTGTCAACACCCGCGCAACAGCCAACAGTCTCGAGAGCGACATCGAGTTGTGTGCCTTTTGTGTGGGAGATGGTGTACCTTCTTTATTAGGCTTAGCATGCCCCGTATGGTGCGACTACGAGATCCGTATGGTGTTGGGACGGCGTCCCCTTTCTTTTGTCTCGTGCTTATCACGGCCGACCTGAATTGGAACGTGGCGAGCGCGGCCGCCGGCTCAGCGGCACGCTGGACGTGGCGATGGCTTCGGAAGGGGAAGCCACCTGCTTTGTGTGCTTTGAAAGACCGCGCGGAAGTACTACAAGCCGCACAAGCCGAAGCAGGTGGCTTCCCCTTCGCCGAGAGTATCACTTCGTATACCCGGCCTTGCCGCTGCCTAACTTCGCGTCGCTGCCGTAGATGTGACGTAGGCCCATAGCGGCTGGTTCTGCGGCTTATGCGGCTTATGCGGCTACTGCTCTCCTCGTCTGATGGCGGCGGGACGCTGTGCCGACTGTTGTCGTGGCGATGCCCTGCCGTCGCTCAAGTAGCTGTGCCTCGCCGCCACGATTCGTTTTCGTCCGATCAGGGGCACCGGCACGTCGCTTGTGCTTCCCAGCCTTACCCTCCCAGTCCCGCGCGTTTCCCGCTTCCTGTGACCGTTCGCCAGCTTGCTTGGTGCTGCTCACCAGAATGCCTTCCCTTCTCTCTGCTGCCGTGGTGGCCGTCTGGCTTACTTCGCGGTCGTATGCCCAGTCCCTCGTCGTGGACAATGCGACGATCGGTATGCCAGCTCGCTCTTCGTCCTCGGCCCTGTTGCTTGGCTGCATGCAGTCTGCCAGGCCCGCCAGCTGCCATCCACTTCTAACACTCTTCCAGACGCCAATGCGAGCACAGTGGCCCCGGCAGCGGCCGTCGTGCCCTCTCCGCAGGCAGACGGCCCGGCGTACTTTGCGTCCGAGACGGTCCAGCTGACCGATGCCGTGCTCGCCAACCTCACAGCGCTGGCTCTCACAGCAGTCGATCTGTTCTCCTTTGGCAATGCCACGTCCGCGGCCACGAGCACGGCGGCACGCAGCAGCAGCCAGTGTCGGGTGATGCCTGGCGATCGTTTGTACCCGTCCGCGCCGATCTGGGACGTCTTTCGTCTGCTGCTGGGCCCCCGTGTCTTGATCAAGACGGTGCCACTGGCCGCGCCGTGTTATGCCAACTGGGATGTCGAGGACGCCGAACGGTGCAGCTACATCTACCACAACTGGTCAAACGACTCGTACATGCAGTAAGCATCGCCCGGCGGAGAGACGCCGACCTTTGCTAACCGCTTCAGCGCCGACGACCCGACCTCTGTCATGTGGCCGCTGTACCAGGGACAGACGTGCATGCCGCAGGCGGCCGTCCAGGACAACTGCACGCTGGGCGCCTACCCGTCGTATGCCGTCCGTGTGGCCAACGTGGCCCAGATCCAGCTGGCCCTCAACTTGGCCCGCAACACCAACATGCGCCTCGTGGTCAAGAACACGGGCCACGACTTCAACGGCAAGTCTGCCGGTGCCGGCGCGCTCTCCATCTGGACGCACAACCTCAAGAGCATCCGGTTCCTGCCGGCGCATTGCCAGGACGGCTACACCGGCCCGGCCCTGAAGGCGGGGGCCGGCGTGCAGGCCTTTGAATTGTATGCCGCGGCCCACGCGCGCAATGTCACGGTCGTCGGCGGCGAGGGCAAGACGGTCGGCGTCATGGGCGGCTACGTGCTGGGCGGCGGCCACTCGCCGCTGTCGGGCCTCTACGGCATGGCGTCGGACCAGGTCTTGTCCATGGAGGTCGTCCTGCCCGACGGCCGCTTCGTGACGGCCAGCAACAGCTCGCACCCCGGCCTCTTCTGGGCCCTCCGCGGCGGCGGCGGCGGCACCTTTGGCGTGGTCACCTCCGTCACGGTCAAGGCGCATCCGCGCATCCGCGCCTCTGTCGCCACGCTGAGCTTCCGCGGCGGCGACCAGACGGCCACCAACATCACCACGGACGCCTTTTGGCAGGCCATGGCCGCCTACTTCTCCCGCATGCCTGCCTTTACCGACGCCGGCACGTACTGCTACTTTTCCGTGGTCCCCGTCGGTCCCGACGCCTTCTCCTTTGCCTTTAGCCCGTTCTTTGCCCCCGGGCTCACCCGAGACGGCCTGGCCGGGCTGCTGGCGCCGCTGTTCGCCGACTGGGCTGCTCTCGGCATCCATGTCGGCGACGCCGTCCAGTACGACGCCTACGACAACTTTTACGACGCCTGGGACCGGCACTTTCCGCTCGAGTCGGTCGGTGTGGCCGTCGTCAAGACGGCCAGCCGCCTGTTCCCGCGCGCCAACTTTGACCTGGCGTCGCCGCAGGCCAACGCGACGCTCTTTCGCGAGACGATGGCGGCCTTCCGCCACACGGTCACGGCCGGCGCGGCCATGCTGGCCTTCCAGATCGCCGCGACGGCCGGCAACAGCTTCCCGGACAGCGCCGTCAACCCGGCCTGGCGCAAGACGACCCTGCACGCCATCCAGGCCGCCTCCTGGGACAGCGGTGCCGATGCTGCGACGATCGCGAACGCCTCTCTCCGCCTGACCGACGGCTACATGCAGCTGTGGCGCAATGTGTCGCCCGGGGCCGGCGCCTACATGAGCGAGGCCGACATTATCGAGCCCAACTTCCAGCAGGCCTTTTACGGCGCCGACCACTATCCACGGCTCTATGCGTACAAGCAGGAGCTGGACCCGTGGGGCCTCTTTTATGCACCCACCGGCGTTGGCAGCGAGGACTGGTATGTTGCCGATCAGCTCGAGGGCCTGCCGACCCAGAATGGCCGGTTGTGTCACGTATAGGCCCGGGTGAATCTTCGGGGACAGACACTCGAGTCTTGTTTATCCGCCGCACTTGTACGAACGTGTGAAGCAATGTCTCACTCTATGCCGGCTGCAGTGTCCAGGTGTTTTCATTCAGATTGCATGCTGGGCAAGGTCGTATTGGTGTCATCGTTCCTTCATTCGTAATGCTGCAATGCTATGCTCACGCTCACGCGTTGTTGGTATATATAGAGACTGTGATGCTGTGTAATACCGGAACCACTCGGCGTGCCAACCATCCTAGACGTAGTGGAAAATAGTGAAAAGAGAAACCGTTGCCCTGGGACCCGCCCATTACCGTTGAGATTACGCCCTCGTGATGCCAACCAAACAAGAATATCCAAACGTACTGAAAATTGGAGAGCCCAGTGAAACCAAACCTAGAATCCCACCGAGCAAAGAAAAACTCCTTGCCTCACTAACAATAATTTTTAATGGCCGTCCGGTCCCCGGGTCCTTCATGCGCCTTGCCGTCCACTCCTTGTGCCCAGCGAGGTAAAGAGCTAAGCCCCTTGCTCGCTGCGGACTGGCATATCACGACGGCGGCGCCTTGCTTCTTGGTGCTCGTCTGCGGCACGCGATCGTCCTGTATCTTGTCCGCTCTCGTCTATCGACCAAAGGCTTGAGGCGTTGGTTGCGCGTCCTCCCAATGGAGTACAAACGCCGAGAATGCCAGGGTAGTGTGTCGTACATGTTCCAGCCGTGTGTATCACTCTGAATGCGGGCGCCCCGCGCTGATCGTCAGCTTGGTGGGTTGCACTGCACCACCCCCTCAGGGCATTGGAATGGCCTCTGGCACACGCTCAGTTCTCCGGTCCTCCAAACCCCTAGGTTCGATTTCGCCAATGCTGCGCAGTTTACTGGCCGATGAGAGGGGTCACCAGTTCAATGCTCTTCGGACGAGAATAGCTGCCTGGACGACGCGGAGGCAGTGGGCGCTCATGGCCAGATGGACCGGGTGCGCCATAGTAGTTGGAGGCGCCCGTGCGGTAGTAGCCATTGTCGTAGGTTGACGAAAACAGGTTGGAGGAACGGGTGTATGAGCTGGGGCTGGTGACGGCGCTGCGAGTGGAAAAGGGCCAGATGCCGGAAACCGAGTGCGCGTGGGAGGGTGACGGCGGACTTGCGTCACGGATGGACAGCGAGCGCAGAGCAGCGATGGCGGAAGACGTGGGCAGAGTCGACGACGGCTTTGCAGGCGTCGACGGGGGTGAGAAGTAGGTGGAGCTAGGCCGGGATGGCGAGGCACGAGGGATGATGTCCCGCGGCTCAGATGCATCGACGGCGTAGACTGAGTAGCCCCTGGAGTTGGCGCTGTCCATGAAATGCTGGGTGCTGATGGTGCCGTACTCCTGATCATAGTCCCGGCATCTGAAGTGGTCAGCTTGACGTCCGGGACGCACAGCACAAGACGCAAGAGCACGAGCAAGACGCAAGAGCAAGACGCAAGAGCAAGAGCAAGACGCAAGAGCAAGAGCAAGACGCAAGAGCAAGAGCAAGACGCAAGAGCAAGACGCAAGAGCAAGACGCAAGAGCAAGACACGGGCACGCGATCACTTACGCTTCGGAGCAGTACAGGAAACGGTCATCCTTGGTGACAAATTGCTTTTCGCAGGTCGTGCTGTCGGACACAGTCAGCAGGAGGCCCAGGATCAGACGCACTGACAGGAGACTATGCAGGAACGACTGGAACGAAGTGAGGATGAGTGAGGGGGTGTGAGGTCAGGCCGGCCAGGCCAGTGCGGCGGTGGTCAGACGGCTCAGCACAGTCCCACGCGCGCCCCCAGATGCTGCCCACGCCCCCATGGCTTCCCCTCTTTCTCAACCAGCTGTCCAGGCGTCCGAGCGCCGAGCGGCAATCGCTTCTGCATCAGGTGACGATGGAAGCGACAAAACCGGCGTGTCATGAGGACAGACCAAGAAATTCAGGCAATGGGGGAGGACGGGGAGGACGGGGAGGCCGTGGGGAAATGGTGGGACGTCCAAAAGCAAGGAAATCGCACGTACCAGAACTGCGGAAAGCTCTCGCGCTCGTCGTCGAACCAGGGCTCGTCGTCAGAGTCCTTCTCCAAGTCGCGGCTGGAAGAGGACCTCGCCAGCTTGGAGCCGGGCAGCTGCTTGTCGGCTGTGCGTCGGCTGCTGCTCGGGGGCGGCTTCGCCGACTTGTGCTTTGCGTCGACAGCAGGCGCCGCTTTGCGGACGTCAGTCGTGGACGTGTTGGGCAGGCCGTGGCCAGAGCGCCGACGAGAGTGGTGCATCGTGGACTGGTCTGCGTGCGCAGTAGTGTGGTGGCTCTGATCCGCCGTTGGCCGAGAAGAGAAAGGGTAGGAAAGAAGTGCCCGGACTATGGTCAGAGGGCGGCGCCAGACCCGAGCCAAATTGGGTGCGTTGCGTTTAAGTAGCCGTTGCAGAGCCAGAGGCAGCAGGAGAGGCAGATGGCGACGGGCGAATGGCGTAATAGGCCAGACGGGCGAAGATCGAGATTGGTGGATGAGAAGATTTTTCAGTCCTGACCCATGCAGATTGCAGTGTATGCAGACTGGTCCAGGGGTATGCAGGCAAGGTGAACGATAAATAATAGCAGAGCGTAATCAGGCGCTGAGGCGAGACAGGAGGAAACGAGAAGAGGAGCGCGTGGGAGCCGTCTCGGGCAGCAGAGCAGGTGCGTGCGGTTATCGTGGGTGGCAAATGGCGTAGAAAGATTTTCTTAGCTTTTTACGCTGCTCCGTGCCCAGTCTGGGGACGGCGAAGAGTCACCGACGGCCGAGCAGAGCGTCGGTGGTGCTTGCGGCCGTTTTGGCGATGCTTTAGCTGGGCGACGGGGATTGGCAGAAGCCAGAGATGGAGGAAGCGAGAGAGGACAGAAGGCAGAGGACGGCGTAGGCAGAACAGGCAGAACAGACAGAACAGGCAGAACAGACAGAACAGGCAGAACAGAGCAGAGAAGGCACGAGGCACGCGGCGTCACGACGGGGCGAGACAGCAAG